>OY728137.1:169302065-171802065 GCA_963277665.1 Viscum album
TTATATCCCTTATAACATTTCCGACTGAGGAGGGGTAGATTTTGTGGGGGGGGTCGTGACATTTTGTCAGTGATCTTATCTCGAGACGCGACTCGTTCTTAGTTTATTGATTAAATAATATGTCTTTTCATATATTCACTTTGTTATATTGATTATGTTTTATAGATTAGTCTTAATTTACTGGTGATAGATTCCTAATTTTGTTACTATTAATGAAAAAATGGGCTCACCCTTATTTTTCCCTTCACTTAGTCCACTACACTTCATACTCTTCAGATAATACTATTCACTTAGTACTTCACAGACTCTTTTTCAACTCTATGAATTTACTTAAGTGATATTATGATTAAATACTCCCACTAATTTTGAATTAAGTTAATAGGGTCCATATATAGGCACAGTGATTTAAAAAATCCATTTATCAAAAAATTATTGATCACCCTTTCAGTTTAGCCTATCCTTGTGACAACATAATACAAACACAGAACCCTGTTCATAGTGTAACCATATCTTTTTGTGATCCACCTAGAATAACATACTTATACTTTGGTGCACTTAAGAATATAACTATTCACAATGTAAAATATTACTTTCATGAAATTCCTATAATTTATATCGTATTACCACGTTTCCCTTAAGCGCATTACAATTTATTATGTAATAGTCTCCTTTCATAGTCTTCTTGGAATTATAACCTTAGAACCACATAAGGGATAAGTGAAACTCTATTAACTACATAAATCATAACCCAAAAAACCATTTCTAGTAACACTATTGGGAGAATAATTTTTATATGTCATACATAATAAAAAATCTATTCATTATGTAATTATTAAGTGCATACTATCCACCAAAAAACACTGATGTGAAAACAATTCACCACTAAACTCTTAAGAAATTCATATAAAAATTACACAATACTCATTCCTTTTCCATTTCAAAAAGCCTCAGATAACAAACAAACAATAATAAAAGAATAAAATTATATTCGATTTCATATACGACACTCTACACTGATCTTAAACGACCAACATAATGTATTATATAACCGTCATAACCAATCCATTGAATTTAATGGTATGAATATGATTAATTAAATTATGATATATATGTAAATTCCCTAATAACTAATTTTTTTGATAATTCCTTAGTAAATAATTACACAATTTTCTTAAAGTCATCTTATGATTCAAAATACATTTTATTCATAAATGGTTTTATTTTGGATTTGGAAATTATAATCTAATTTGGGCCACTTTTTAAAATTTTATTTTCTAGAAATATATTATTTTTTTAAATCAAAATATAAAAATTATATTAGGGTGAAATTTTAACATTGGTTTCGAAAAGTATTGTTTTTATTGAATAGTGACATCTACCGATTTTTCAAATACCGTTATTTTTTCATTTATTTAAGTAATTTTTAAGACCCATTTATTCATAAAATTTGATTTAAAATTTAAAAAGAATTATTTAGTTATATTATAAATAATTATATATATATTAATCATAGATATACCCAATTTTTGAATTTGTTTATTCTTAGGCTTAAAAACACATATGTCTGAAAACTGTTTTAAAATGCATAATTTTACTCCATTTTAATTAAGTAAATTAAGGAATACCAAAGAAATAATTAAATAAAGTTTAAAGATTATATATAAAAATATATTAATTTAAGTACATATAATTATGATAACTAGTAATATAGTTGATATAAGATCGTCTTAGGTTTGAAATTTTCATATATTGAAAAACTATTTTTGGACACTAACTGAGGGTTTATATTAAAATTAAATTAGAAAATAATTTGTGAATTGAATCCGATAAAATTGATTTCATGTTTTAACTTAGAATAAATAATGTTATTAAATAATGCAAACTTAATTTTACTATTATCGATTAAAAAATATATTAGAAATTAATTACCCCGATTAAGGTTTAAACAAGGTTATGCGTATCACATGCGTGTGTATTAAAAATAACATTTCACACATAAAAAAATTTTATTTGATAAATTTATTTCTTATTTTTAAGTAGTGATTCCAAATTATTTAATAAGAATATTTTTATTATAATATTAAAGGGTTAATTACCTAGGTAAATAAAAAGAGACAAGTTATCATGGTGAAAACTAAAATGGTAAAAGTAAGGAAACAAAGCTCTTAATGGGAAAAAAGTTTAAGGACTATGTTTTTTTTTGTTTTTGGGGTGTTTTTATTGACAATATAATAACTATAATTCTTTAATTATAATTTTTTGGCACATGGGGTGAGGATAACATTCCATTTTTTAATTGTTTTTGGTATTTACCAAAGTGCCACTCATCCTGAATTATAAAAGGGAACTCCTTCCCTTCACTTATTCATGTCTGTAAATCCATTTTGATCAACCAAACACTTAATAAATATTTCCTAAACCTACATATACGTATTATAGTGTTTTTTAATTCAAAAAAGTCCAATCCTAGTGTCTTTAAGAGGATATTTGAATGGGGTGTCTCTAGGTGATGGTAATCGTCATTTCAAAACTCTTGATTTTTCATTATTATTTTACACCCTTAGACTATGTTTTAATGCTTATAATATAATAAAATTATTGTCAAATATATACTTATATTATATTATGTTTATGTAATAACATCTCTCTATCTCTTACTCAATGAAATAGGAAATAAACCCCTCGCTCATGTGTACAACAGACTACGACCTCACGAACCAATATAATTTGTTTTCTATCACCAACTCCCATGGATTGTTATAATTAATTATTATATATATTAATATAATATCATATTATTATACTTATGGAATTTTTATATCATATATACCTTCTTAATTTCCATTCAGTTAAAAGGCGATAATGTCACGCTTGTGAACAACGAATCCTCACCTTATAAAGCGATATGATTCGTTTTCACGTACACTTTTATAAGGATGGTAAAATGGATAAAATTAATAAAAACATGTTATAGATATGAAATTATATTTATTTTTGTAAATTAATACATCACCCAATTTCTAACCCCATAACCTATTAAGGGAATAATATCATCACTCTTGCATACATACGGTCTACCGTCTCCACAAAGCAATGTGATTCATTTTCCAAGTCAAACCTTTAAGAATGGTTATAAAAATGTATCTAACAAGTAAATATGTTAATATAGACATTAATATAATTATGGATATGATAGATATATATAATATTTCCCATTACCAAAACATCCATGATAAAACAGGCATGATAAATCCAGGAAATTAACAAATGAAACAGTGGTATCAATGAAATATTATTAATGAATACGTGATAATAGATTATAAAAGAATGTTTTTGGAAAATTTAAATAATAATATGGTTCTGGTATATATTAACAATATTTTTAAAACCATTATATGGGATGTTAAATCATCTACAATTTAAGGGAAGTGTTGGCTATGGGATTTCTTCTCAATTTCTTTTCATTGAGGCATATAATAATGTTATGAACCTAGTTTCTTTTATATGGTTTATGTTCAAACCATTTTACATATAAAATCATGAATAATTAATTATTCATGGTATCTTATGTTTCAAATTTGATTAGTTAATCCAAGAGGATATTACTTGAATATTACCAAGTGGTAATGAAGTTTTTAACTCAATTTATTTTAAATGGTTTATATTAATTCTAGAATGTCTGATATTCTATGATTTTACATGTAATAAAATTTGGTAATTTTATGTTTTATTTAAAATTGTTTTATTTGGATTTAAATTTGAAAAAAAAATATTTTATTAATTTTATTTTTAATGTATTATGATTATCTGAGGGTTTATTTTCCAATATCATTTTAATCATGATTGATTATTCTTAAATTTCCATTTAAGGAAAAATTTTGATAATTGTTTAATAAAAACATTTAATTTTATTATACTATGGTTATTCATGTACTTTTCAAATAATATTACTATTTTTTGTATTAAAATGACTGATAAAATGATTTAAATAAAATCCAACATCATTTTCACATTTATCAAAAACACCTTTCTTATAAATCCATGTTTTCCAAAAATTCTTAAAAAATGTTTTTTATGATTGTTTTAAAACATTTTTAATAGTAACTATATTTTTAAAAAATATTATAAAATAAATTTTCCTACCATTTTTTGAACAAGTTAATTGTTGAGATTTTTTTAAAAATTTGAAAGGAATAATTATTTTTAATTCAATTAGTGTGAACAAATCCATTCACTATCATGAAAAGAAATTTTTATGAATCTAACATTACATGTTTTAAAGTTTATTTTTTAGGAAAATTTGTTTGCTAACATTCTATAAATTTTTTGTTTTTAAAATTTATTTTAAATGTTAAAGGTTATTTTCCAAAATAATGTTTTTAAAGATATTTTTATGGTACTTTAGAAACAACCATTAATATTAAATGATCTCTAAAAGAGATATTTTATAAAAATACCGTCCTAATTCATTATTCGTATGGTTTATAATCAGTTTTATTGGAGAATGTATTAATATTAATTTTCTTAATTTATTTTTATAATAATTTAATTTCCCTGGCAATGACCATGTTCATAAAATCATTAGAAATTATATTTCCACAACATATCTTGGTTATTTGTCAAGAGAATAATTATTTCTTAAATCATATATCATTTCTACACATCGAATTTTACTTTGAATATAATATGATTGATTGTGAAAATTATATTCAACTTGTATTCCTTACTCAATACATAAATTTATTGACAAAAAAATTATTCATGAATTTAATATATCATTAAATATATGGGGAATGAGATGGAAATGTAGTTATGGGTGGGGCTTGATTATAGATTTCCCTTCAATGAATCATTATTCTCATGAGACAAATTAGTTGGATAGACCGACTTAAATGGATTTCTGGTTTTTACTTAACAGATATTTTTAAAACATCTAGTGAAATGTATTGATGATATAGGTATCAAGATGGCTGAGAGCATGACGTCCAATAATTAAGAATTTTATTCATTGATAATTTAGTTTTTATTGGTATCCATGAAATTTTCCTGTTGATATTATCTCTAGATTAATTTTATTATGAGATTATTTTTCAAATTGGAAGTGTTTTTAGTTATTTACCTTAGCATATTAATTATGAGTTATCTAGTCATGTTTCGCTAGTTATTTATTAAATTGAATATGTGTTTAAATATTTGTATTTAAATATAGTTTCTTTTATATTATTTGTTCTTCAATTATTGATGATAGATTCTAATTTACAAAACTCTTATTAATCATTTTAAATCACCCGTATTTTATTTCCATTCCATAGGATATGAAGAAGGAACCCATGAAACTATTTAAGGATTAGAAATTTTTACCTTCACTGTATTTTATTTATTATTTAATTATGTAATTTTAAATTCAAGGATATATCGAGTTTACTAAGACTAATAAACTAATCTGTCAATCGGGATGAAATCACTTTTATCTGATTCCAATATAATAATGTAACCATCAATTCTAGGATACTATGGTTTATTTATTTACATTTCCACTAAAAATTTATCCAAAAAAATTATCAAACACAGGTACTCACTCTTATATTCTTCAAAACATCTCTAGAGCATTCTCCAAACAATTTTTTTGTACTATAGTGATTTTTTAACCAGAAATATTATTAAAAAACAACCCAAGAATCTCCTCAATTATATAATGAGTGATTTTTTACAGTAACATGGGCAAATTGGGGAGATGATGTGGATCTATAAAGAGTTCACATGCTGAAATTATTAAGGTTAGAGACTCATGTGGGTAGAAACAAAAAGATTAAATGTCCAATAGGTATTAGTGAGTCTTATTTCAATAGTCTGGGTAGGGTTGTTGGATATAGAACATCCAATATAACCAATATTCACTCCCAATTTAATGAAAGATATGATTAAATTCCCTTTTGGATATATAATAAACTATATGAACAATATAATCCTTTTGTTTATCAGGTTTTGTACATTGTACATGCATGTGCACTTATTGTGTGCTTGATCATGTGTGTGTTTGTCAAAAGGAGGATCAGAAGGTGACTAGAAGAAAATGATGAAGGACATATCAATGTAATGGTTTTGGAGAGAGGTACACCTAATTTTTTCCATTGAAATCATGGGGGGTGGATGATCAGAATAATCTCATCATCCAGTGATTGATGTTCCACCATATAGTGGAACTGGTAGTACAAACTACCATTGCTTAGAAACATAACCCCATCTTTATCATTAAAATGTAAATATATTATATTTATTATAATAAGACCCCATGTTTTGAATGTATATGTGTCTTTGGAAGAACATATATTTTTAAATCCAAATGTAATAAAATGGGAATTTTGTCAGATGATGTGTTAATGTTATCGTTATAGGATACACTCTAAATGTAAGAGGATAAGGATGCTGAAAAAAGAAAGTAAGAAATTTTATTTATTCAATTTATATAAAAGTGATGAATATTTATATAAAACAAGACACATATTGTAACGTCCTGGTTCCGGGTGCCACTCAACGGGTGCCCCGAACCCGGTTCGCCATGTGACCTCAAGCGTGTTTCCCCAAACGCAAGAGGCTGCCGACTAGCAGCGAGAACCCAGGTCTGATAGTGGGGAAACTATGCCCTCATTTATCAAAGTGTAGCGCAGCGGAATAAAAAATAAAACATACAACGAACAGTGGAAACATTGATACATACACAACTAAAATAAACAACTGCAGTGGATACAACCAACAGTATATAAATAATAATGCTACATGTCTCCAGTTCTAAGAAAATATCTAGATCACGTTATATATCAATACAGTACAACAAAAGCAGAGTACAATGAAACAGAGCAAAATAGATAGCAGCGGCATCACAAGCCTAGACTCGATCCCATGCCCTCCTACTCCTCAACAACAATTATGTACTTGTATAGGGACTCTTTCCTTTATCCACACCTGCCGAAACGTAATCTTTTTGGGCTGAAATGCATGACCCAAACAGGGTGTGAGAAATATATCTCAGTAGGCAACCACCAAAGGCCCATGTCCAACTGTGTGTAAACATGCTGCAATTGTGCAGTAATAAAATTCAATAAACCAAGCAGTACTAAAAAGTAACTAACTTACTAGTTATATTTTCATTTAATTATTTATTTAATCCATTTTATTTAGTATCATTCTATTATCAACAGCACCAAGCCCTCAGTCCAACCAGTATCTTTCCCTCAGGCTAATATAGTAAACCACGCCCTCAGGCTATACAGAATCCAACACACAGGTATTTCCCTCAGGCATAATAGAATTTTCCCTTAGGCGTAGAAAGTGTCATCGTCAGACACAGAATTCAAGCCCTCAGGCATGAAAGGTTGCCCTCAAGAAAAATACTACAGCCCTCGGGATAAATAGTGCAGTGCCCTCAGGCTAATCACAACAATTCTCTCGGGCTAAATAGGTAACCGGGCCATGCTCAATAGGTAAACAAGCAGTAACAAGCAATTTCTCTCAAGGAAATTCTACAATTACTACTTTACAGACATACCCTCGGGTATCCTGGCCAAATGGATAAACAGTGGAACACACCCCTGGGGTGGTCCCATATCCAAGAAATGATTCCAACCAGCATTTTAATATCATAGTTAAATAGCTAATCAATTCTAGGTGTTTAATATAGCAACAGTCTCAGCCACACAACACCCAAACATGGGTTCATGGCACAAAATCGCACAAAATGCTTAGCAGTTGGAAAAATAAACACCAAGACACCTACCTTAAAAACCAATGAACATTATACCCAAACGCCGACTCCAGAAACGCCCAAGAACGGCATAGATCTGACAAAGAACAAAACCCTCTTAACCTCAAATAACTCCTGTTAGGAGAATAATTGGTAAGAAGCATCCAAGGATATGGAAGCCCATACCTGTGCGGTTCCAACGGGATCATCCGAGGCAGAAACCGATTCCAGACAAACACCCGACGGATCTTCAAAGTTTCGGCCTCCTCCTTTGGCTCCAAAATCGCTGAAATTCCTCCTCTGCCAAATGAGGAGGCTACTGCCTGTTTTAATCCGAAAAAACAAAGTACACGGCATGTACTTCCATGTACACAGTGTGCACTCCTTTCATTTAATTGTTCCCCTGGCGGCACCGCCACACTGTTCATCTATCGACAAGAGTACACGGCATGTACTCCTGAGTACATGGCGTGTACTACCGCCCAGCTGGCGGCCAATCCACCGCCTTACTGTTTTGACCTGCCGACTGACTACATGGCGTGTATAGGACCACTACATAGCGTGTAGTCGGTTCCTACACCCCTTGCCGCCGACAAGGCTACACGCCTTGTGTACTCATCCCAACACGGCTAGAAGTACACAACGTATGGAAAAAGTACACGGCGTGTAGTTTTAAAATTTAGTATTTTTCCCCATTTTCCATATTTTATTAAAAACACTTAAGGAAAAGAAAAAAGAAGAAGCTCGTACCTCAAAGAGAAGAACTGGGTTCTTACAAACTTCCCCCCCCCCTATAGCAATTCATCCATGAATTTCCGTTCCAAGGGTGGAGAAGATATAACTGTGAACAACTCCGGACACTGAGAATGTACTTCGGTCTCCCGCTCCCAGGTCTCGTCCTGCACTCGGCCATGCTGCCATAGCACCCATATGAGAGGAACTGACTAGCCTCGGAGAATCTTCGTGGTCCTATCAATGATACAAATCAGATGCTCCTCAAAGGACGCATCTTCCACCAGCTCAACCTCCTCAGGCTGAAATTTGTGAGGTGGGTCTGAATGATAGTGATGGAACAAAGATACGTGGAAGACATCGTTCATGGCTTGGTACCGCTGTGGTAACTGCAACCGAGAAGCAACCAGCCCAACTCTCTCTAGAATCTCAAATGGCCCCACATACCGCGGTGAAAGTTTACCCTGTCTCCTAATCCGCTTGTGTTCCAGCATCGACGAAACATGCAAGAAAACCTGATCGCCGACCACGAACTCCAAAGGTCATCTACGGTGATCAGAATATGACTTATGACGAGACTATGTGGTAGCCATACACTTCTGAAACAACTGGACCTTCTTAGATGTCTCCTACACAAGACATGGTCCCAAAAAAGCTACCTCACCTTCCTCTAACTAGCACAAAGGTGACCGACATGACCTACTGTATAATGCCTCATATGGTGTCATCTCAATAGTCGCCTGGAAACTATTATTATAGGAAAAATCAAATAAGGGTATATGCTTCTCCCAAGAGCCCCCAAAGTCTAGGACGCATGCACGCAACATGTCCTTTAGCACCTGTATCGTACGCTCTGATTGGCCATTGGTCTAAGGGTGGTAGGCTATGCTCAGAAGCACCTATGTACCCAACACCCTCTGAAAACTCTGCTGGAAATGAGATGTAAAAAGGGCATCCCTATCTGAAACGATAGAATGAGGGACCCCATGAAGTCATATGACCTCTCGGATATATAGCCTTCTGAGCTCGTCAACACCGAAGGTCTCCTTGATCGGCAAGAAGTGAGCTACCTTTGTGAGTATGTCCACAACAACCCACACAGCATCATTGCCACAAGGTGACCATAGCAATCCCGTCACGAAATCCATCGCGACATCATCCCATTTCCACTTCGGAATGGGTAACTGCTGTAACAACCCAGCTGGCCTCTGGTGATCTGTCTTCACCTGCTGACAAGTGGAACACCTCGTAACAAAACCAGCTACATCTCTCTTCATACCCGGCCACCAGTACTGATGTCTCAAGTCACGATACATCATGGTAACCACGGGATGAACATACCAAGATGAAGCATGAAACTCCCGCATCATCTCCTCGCATATATCCCCTGGAACCCATACTCGTCCATGGAAACACAAAACCTCATCATCGCCTATCGTCCAACTAGGAGAAGGGCCCTTTCCTGCCACCGACTCCCATAAAATTAGGCCTTCTGAATCTGATAGCTTCCTCATCCTCACTCTGTCCAGGAGGGTAGAAGTCACAACTAAAGATGAAGGATAAGTCTACCCCTGACTGTCATGCACCTCTGGATGCATCTTAGAGAACAAAGCTGTGAGCAGCCAGTCACCGCTGGCCTCCTGCACTGCATGTATCTGAGTCTTCCTGCTCAGTGCATCAGCTACTACATTACCTTTACCATGTGTATAGGCAAGCTCAAAATCGAAGGACTGTAGGTACTCGACCCACCTTCGTTGCCTTAGATTCAAGTCACGCTGAGTAATGATATACTTGAGGCTTTTGTGGTCAGTGAAAACCACAAAATGGTCCCCCAATAGATAATGCCTCCAACAGCACAACGCATGTACAACTCCAGCTAACTCGAGATCATGTGTCGGGTAATTTCTCTCATGCGGCCTTAACTACTGAGACCCGTACACAACAACTCGGTCGCCCTACATCAACACTGCTCCTAGCCCAATACCTGATGCATCACAGTAAACTGTATAGCTCTTCCCTAGCTCTGGGAGTATCAGGATCGGTGCTGGTGTCAACCTTCTCTTCAGGTCCTGAAAAGCTGCCTCACAAGCTTCTGACCAAACGAACTTCACACCCTTCTTAGTCAGACCTCTCAAAGGTGCTGCTAAGCGGGAGAAGTATTGTATGATACGTCTTTAGTAACCATTCAGCCGTAAGAAACTCCGTATTTCGAATACGTTCTTAGGCTTCTCCCATGAAACCACTGCTCTTACCTTCCTTGGGTTTACTAAGAGTCCTGCCTCAGAGATGACATGTCCCAGGAAGTGAATCTGGTCCATCCAAAAGTGGCACTTTGAGAGCTTAGCATATAGCGGATGCTCCCTCAATGTACTCAATATGATCTCAAGATGGGTGGCATGGTCGTCTTGAGTGTGAGAGTACACCAAGATGTCGTCCACGAATACTACCACAAAAAAATCAAGATACGGATGGAACACACGATTCATCAGATCCGTGAAAACTGTTGGCGCGTTCGTGAGTCCAAATGGCATAACCGTATACTCATATAAACCATACCTACTCCTAAAAGCCATGAGAGGTATATGAGATGGTCTCATGTGCAGCTGATGATATCCTGATCTCAGGTCAATCTTCGAGAACACTCGTGCTCCACGAAGCTGATCAAAAATATAATCAATTCTCGGTAAGGGATATCAGTTCTTAACCTTCAACTGGTTCAAATTCCGATAATCCACACAAAGTCTGAGGGTACCGTCCGCATTCTTCGCAAAGAGGACCAGCGAACCCCAAGGAGAAGTACTGGATCAGATAAAGCCCTTTGTCTGCAACTCCTCTAACTGACTCTTGAGCTCCTGCAACACAGGTGTAGCCATCTTATATGGAGGAATGGACACCGGTGATGCTCCTTGCACAAGATCAATGGAGAAATCCACCTCCTGCTCCGGAGGTCGACCCGAAAAGTCGTCCGGGAAGACATCCCTGAAATGATCAACAACAGGAAGGAAATCCGTCTGACAATTCCCCTGGTCATCCAGATATAAGCTCTCAATCTAGGTCATGACTCCACCTCGCCTACGATGCTCTGGTCCAGCTCAAATCGCATGAACATCCCATTCTCCCTTGTATAGAAACTCTCCGCCCTCTAGTGACGTGAAACGTACCCTACGACGATAGCAGTCTAAAAAGTCCCGAATTGGAACCAACATGTCCATCTCGAGAATGACATCATAGCTTGTCATCTCTAAGACATAGAGGTCCTAAATTAAGTGACACCCACCAACCCCAAGGGGGCACTCCTTGCACTGACACACACCAGCCGTTTTAGTCCCCAACGGAGTGTCTAGCATCATGATATCAGAAGAAGGAGAAACACAAAGGCCAAGGTTCTCTACAACGGGTACAGATATGAAACTATGTGTACCACCCGTATCGAAAAGTACTGAAGACAAGACACAAGCTACAATAATAGTACCTATAACTGTAGAAGGTCCGGGATCTTGCTCATGCTGGGTCTGTTGCATCACATATGTACGCCCAGTGTCGCGGCCCTGCGACATAGCCTGGGTACCCTGAGCTGTCCCACCCTGCCGCCTCTGAGATCATAGTGTTTGGCTACCACAGCCATGACCACCATCTTTGCATGCACACCCTGACGCATTCCAGTTGCCCGACTGGTAAGAAGCCACTGGTCCTGCTCCCGTATGTGAAGTCTGCACAGAACCCCTCTCACTAGCCACTGGTGGAAACTATCTACAAAAGCGTTGTAGATGACCGATCTTACCGCAAGATCAGAAATCCACTGGGTCTCATGGACAATGCGGTCTCTTGTGCCCCTCTATTCCACACTCCTAGCACCTGATAGGAACACCTGAAGAAGCTGCTTGGCTGGTGCTTCCACCCTGAGATAAGTCCATTTGTCTCTTCCTCTTTCCTATAGAAAAAGTACCAGTAACTGGTGCTGAACCACCCTGGCCCACACCACTATATTCTAGAAGGTTCCTCTCTGCGATCAACGCAAGATTCACAATAGCGTGTACAATAGGCAACCTGAAGACATTCACCAGTGCTCGGATGTCATACCGAATACCATCCTCAAAATGTCTGGTTCTCAATGTCTCATCACCCACCAACACGAGTGCAAAGCACTGAAGCTCCGTAAAACGAGTAGAATAGTTCATCACTGACATAGCACCTTACTTCAGATTCATGATCTCTCGAGATCTATCTTCCCGCAGCGTCTCCGGAATGAAAAAGTCATAGAAGACTGCCTAAAATTCTTCCCACGCCATGTCCCTGTGATGCTCTGACTGGGTGGTAACATCCTGCCACCTCTTGGAGGAATCACGCAGCATGTAAGTCGCGAGCTTGACCCTCCACCCTGGAGGTGTCTCAAGATGATCGAAAATAGTCTGCATCGACCCCTGCCAAGACTCCGCTGCCTATGGTTCTCCATACCCTAAAAAGGTAGGAGGATGCTGCTGCTGGAAGATACATGTAAGCTCAGCCATAGATGTGGAAGCCTACAGTGCTCCCTAAAAGGTCTGCATGTACCTCATAAAGCCTTCACGGAACTGCACCTCTACGCCTGTGTCCAGTATAACACCTGGTGCCTCATCTAGCTCTGCTGGAGAATCAACTGGTAGACCATGGCCCACTATCTCTAGAGTATTCTGGTTACTGCTCTCCTGGAGAACAATGCACGGTCATCTAGGCGTCATGACACTACAAGGTCAAAAACACGCCTTAGAACAAGATTATCAAAGACCGAAGACGAAGAAACCCAAAAGGGAACAAGAGGAATAAGGCATTTAAAATTTTTAAAAAAAGACTACATTGTGTGTATACTAACTACACGGAATTTACTTGACTTCCCTCCTCCTTCCCAGGTTCTTTTACATGGAAAAGCCACACGGCTCCCATTGAACAAAAACTACACGGTGTGTATAGTATCTACACGGCGTGTATGGTGTTATTTCCAACTACCCATGTCGTCTGTGACATGGCCGACTACTGGGCTTAATAATACACGGTGTTTTACACCAGCACACGGCGTGTCAACAACCCCATTTCCCAGCCACACGGCTAAGTCCACACGGTCTGTCCTCGGACAAGACTACACGGCGTGTCCCAAGGTACATGACGTGTTGAATGAGAGGTGACACCGACCCGTATTGTTAGATACACGTCCAAGTCCCCAGGTCACACTACACGGCGTGTGCATTATTGACACGACATGTTCTATAAAGGATTTCACTGACCTATGTTGTTAGTTACACGGATGGTCTTCGAGTCAACACTATACGCCGTGTAAATTATGTACACGGCGTGTTTTACCGAATCCTTTCCCTACCCCGTGTCACCGGCCACATGGTTTGTCACACAGGAAGACACTACACGGCGTGTACTCAGAGTACACGGCGTGTACTTAAAAAGTTCATTATTATTCCTGAACAAAAGGCCATACACGGCGTGTGTAAAAATACTACATGGAGTGTATACTAGGTTTCCAAATAGTATGTCTCAGAATCTATTCCGGAACCCAGAAAATACCGAAAACCAACACCTAAGTGTCAAATTCCAACCCGTGAGGGCCCATACTCCCCACGAATCAAAGTTTGACATCTTATCTGTGTTATAACTAATAAATAGTCAAAGATCCACCAAATCCCGATCAATGGGGGCCCATACTCCCCAAAAACCATGGTTTTGCATCCATTATATAAACAGGCTTACACAAAATACCCTATCATATAGCAGGTATTTATCAAGAAACTATCACAACAGCATGCATTTGTAGCACAACTACTATCACAACAACATGAAATTTCTAATGCACCTACATGGCATGGAACTATGCATGGCATGTGATTTCTAACATGTGCCTAAATGATGCATGAGATGAAATACCCTCATCTGCTCGGGTTGAAATTAAATAGAACCCACAAATAAATTATAACAGCACAATCTCAAGTGCGTCACCCAAAGGTGAAAACATATCAACAGTAAAATTTGCAAAATCAGAAAAATTGAAAAATACGAGGTAGACAAGATTTTCCCTGCACAGTGGTTACCTATGCCTGGGCACAACTTATTACCAACTACCGTTCGTCCTATCCCTGACTAAGGCTCTAAATAGTAAGTCAAAGAAAAGAACTCCTCTGATACCACTTTGTAACGTCCTGGTTCCGAGTGCCACTCAACGGGTGCCCCGAACCCGGTTCGCCACGTGACCTCAAGCGCGTTTCCCCAAACGGCAGAGGTGGCCGACTAGTAGCGAGGGCCTAGGTCTGATAGTGGGGAAACTATGCCCTCATTTGTAAAAGTGTAGCACAACGGAATACAAAATAAAACATACAATGAACATTAGAAGAAGAAAAACATACACAACTGAAATAAATAACTACAATGGATACAACCAACAGTATATAATTAATGATGCTACATGTCTCAAGTTCTAAGAAAACAGTCAGATCATGTTATATATCAATACAGTACAACAAAAGCAGAGTACAACGAAACAAAGCAAAATAACTGGCAGTAGCATCATGAGCCTAGACTTGGTCCCATTCCCTCCTACTCCTCAGAAGCAATCATGTACTTGTATAGGGACCTTTTCTCCTATCCACACCTACAACAATGTAATCTGTTTGGGCCGAAAATCGTGTCCCAAAAAGGGTGTGAGAAATATATCTCAGTAGGCACCCACCAAAGTCTCGTGCCCAACTATGTGTAAACATGCAGCAAGTGGGCGGTAATAAAATTCAATCAACCAAGAAGTACTCGAAAGTAACTAACTTACTAGTTATATTGTCATTTAATTATTTATTTAATCCATTTCATTTACTATCATTTTGTGCTCAACAGAACCAAGCCCTCAGGACAACCAGTATCTTACCCTCAGGCTAATTTAGTGAACCACGCCCTCAGGCTATAAAGAATCCAACCCGCAGGTATTTCCCTTAGGCGTAACATAATTTTCCCTCAGGCATAAATAGTGTCTCCCTCAGGCAGAGAAGTCAATCCCTTAGGCACGAAAGGTTTCCCTCAAGCGAAATACTACATCCCTCGGGCAAAATAGTGTTGTGCCCTCAGGCTAATCACAATAACGCCCTCAAGATAAACAGGTAACCGGGCCATTCCAAAAAGGTAAATAAGCAGTAACAAGAAATTCCTATGAAGGAAATTATACAATTACTACTTTGCAGGAATACCCTTGGGTATCCTGTCAAAACGGCTAAACAGTGGAACACACCCCCGGGGTGGTCCCGGATCCAAGCAACGATCCCAACCAGAATTTTAATTTCATAGTTAAATACCAAATCAATTCTAGGTGTTTAATATAGCAAAGACCTCAGCCACACGAAACCCCAACATGGGTTCGTGGCACAAAAACGCACAAAATGAACAGCAGTTGGAAAACTAAACACCAAGCCACCTACCTTAAATGCCAACGAATGTTATACCCGAACACCGACTCCAGAAACTCCCAAGAACAATGTAGATCTAATGAAGAACAAAACCCTCTTAACCTCAAATAAATCCTGTTAGGAGAAGAATTGGTAAGAAGCAGCCAAAGAGATAGAATCCCTTACCTGTGCAGTTCCAACAGGATCGTCCGAGGCGGAAACCGATTCCAGACGAACACCCGGCAGATATTCAATGGTTGGGCCTCCTCCTTTGGCTCCAAAATGGCTCAAATTCCTCCTCTGCAAAATGAGAAGGCTACTACCTGTTTTAAGCCGAAAAAACAAAGCACACGACATGTTCGTAGAAGTACACGGCGTGTACTCCTTTCATCTAACTGTTCCTCTGGCGGCACTGCCACACTGTTCATCCAACAACAAGAGTACATGACATGTACTCTTGAGTACACAGCGTGTACGACCTCCCAGCTTGCGGCTACTCCACCGCCTTACTCTTTTGGCCTGCCGACTGACTACATGACGTGTACAGGACCACTACACTGCGTGTAGTCGGTTCCTACACACCTTGCCGCTGACAAGGCTACATGCCCTGTGTATTCATCCTAACACGGTGAGAAGTACGCGGCGTGTGGAAAAAGTACACAGAGTGTAGTTTTAAAATTTAAGATTTTTCCCCATTTTCAATATTTTATTAAAAACACTTAAGGAAAAGAGAAAATTAGAAGCATGTACCTCAATGAGAAGAATCGGGTTCTTACACATATTTTATGGAATGTCCTAAAAGTAAAGATCATAAATTTATATTTATCAAATAGAAGAGTGAAATTTGAGATAGAGGTGTAGATTCAGATGTTTTATGTGATTAAGATGATGAGTTTTCTAACTCTAGTTTAGGGTATAAACCTAGACTATCATACCCAATTTTTATAAGATAGGTGATGGTCAAAAAATCATTGGAGATCAAGGAAAAAATGTTCAAACCTGGAGAATCTTGATGAAAACCATAGATACATCACTATTTTCACAAGTCAAACAAGAAATATTGAAGTAGTATAGTGGCATCATTAGTGGGTAGGTTCCATGGAGTAATTTGACCAGATATAGAATAATGATAAATGGTATTTGGTTCCCAAAACCAAATACAAGAATAAAATTGGGACAAAAATTGTAATTCAAAAAATAAATCGGTTAGAAAGGGATATGTTGTAAAAAAAATGTTTTTGTGATAAAGATATTTTCAAGTTAGATGAGAGGAATTTGATGAAACATTTTCACTTATTTGTAACATTCATACCAAGATATTTATTTTATTTCATAACAATGGTTGCATAATATTTTATAAATGGATGTTCAGTCTTCCATAATGGTAAGTTAGAATAGGAGGTATACGTTGATAGACCATGTGGTTTATTTCTTAGATATTAATTAAATTGTGTTTTTAGGTTGAAGATGAATTTATATGTTATAAAAAATTATTTAAAAAATTATTTTTCAAATTTGGATACCTTATTGAAGTAGTTCTTTTATCCTAAAAGGAATATTGGAAATCGATCTCTAAATTTTGATGAAAAAATACAGATATCTCATTGGTAAATTTATATATATAACATATAGAGAAGAATATTTCATTTATATTTATCAAGATAATAATGTTAAAAAAAATTATTAATTATTTTTCCATGGTGGATTCAAATATTATTTCCACCCCAATGTGAGTGTAAGAATGCTATAAAAATGAGCACGGAGAGTAATTGGATCCAAGAAAATTCCAAAAGAAAATTGGAGTTAATTTTTACATCAAATATTCAATTATGAATATAGATAATGATGTTACACTATTTGTTAGGTAAAAAAGTGTCCTAAAATATTATTCATTCATTTTTATAAAGATAAATCTTCGTAATATAAAAATTAAAACATATTATGGATTTATATATGACAAAATAGGAAGCCCGATCTATTTGGTTATATAGAGGTTGATTTTTTATGTTGTGTTAATGGTTATAATTCTTATTATGGAAGGGTTTCATGCCTTATAGATATTTTTGTTTACTATAAAACTAATAAGTTTGGTTGAGTATCCTTTTTCAATAATACGGAAGAATATTTCGCTATTATCCATCCCATAATCCAACTAATTTGGATGATGGCCCAATTAGAATATCTAAAGGATAAAGTGGATTATCCACTTGTTATTCGGTGAGATGATAAAAATGATATTAATATTTGAAGGAATCTAGTTCAAAATTCAAGAACTAAGATTGTTATTATATATCATCACTTCAACAAGGATAATATGGGATGAAAATAATTTAAGATATAATTTATTACACTAAAGGAGAAAATGGATGAGGTGTTCACCAATCCATTAACTAAATATTTTTTCAAAATATGTGGCTGTTGTTGGGAGTTAAACCTAATTTCTCTCAAGTATAAATTATTATTTTACACCTCTCAAAATTTTCTCGGTATTTTTTTTCAAAGGTGGAGAAAAATGAGACACAAATCTCAACATGATTAATAATTTTTTGTTTTCAAAATGAAAGATGAAAACTATATGATATATTTATAAAGGTATGTGTCTCAATTATTTAGGGGGAGAATATATATTTGGGGAGTTTTTATTGATGGTTAATATTTTACTTTTTCTTATGGTTCTTTTTCTTGATGTGGTGTGAGCTTATTGTGATATAGTTTAATTTTTTTAAGAACGGATGCATAAATTTGTCTTTTACAATTTTTATGGATAGACATGAGGTGATAGTGAAGTATTGATTGAAAAATCAATGATCGGGATGATTGATTATTTATTAAAGAATCAATAAGACCATCCTATAATGGGTGGAATATAAATCATAGTTTTATTGAAAACAGGATTTTGTTACTCAATATTTTTATTTCCTTTACTAATTTCAATACCATGGGAATATAATTATTGTTTTATGAATCATTGATAGTTTTTATGTGTTTTATAGTGAATTATGTAACTTAATTGAAAAATAAATCACAGGGGTGATTTTTGATACCATGTGAATAAAGTATTTTCTAAGAGAATATGACCTAGGGGATCTTGTTAAAGACCTATAAGAAGTTTTTGAGATATGTGAACTAAATTGTTCTCCATGTATATAGTAATTTTATGGATAATATATTTGGGAGATGTTTGATGTCGATGTGGTAAATGTATTAATTTTTTTTCAATACATAAATAATGTTAAAAATCACATTTAATTAAGTTCATTATGTAGGGTAATGGACTATTGGAAACTTGGAGGTATTTTTAAATGGTCTAATGGTGTTAAAGAATGGGATTGAGGAATTATTGTAGTTGAATTTTTAAGAAAAATTCCTATGTATTAGTGTCAATATATTATTAAATTATTACGTGGAATATGATTCATTTGTAAATAAAAGTATGAGTCATATTAGACTCTGAATGAGTAATCCAAAAATGTTTAAAAGTCATTATAGGCTATGTATAAGTCATCTGATCCAGAGTACAAGTTATTTCAGTCTATCTATGAGTCATTAACTATTGATTACAAGTCATTTAATGTCGTTTATGAGTCATTTAGGAGCGGTTTATGAGTCAATTACCAGTGGGTCATAGAAATATTCATATGAATCATGCCTTAGTTAATTTCAAGAATTCTAGAGACTGAATAATATGAGTTTTCTAGAATTATATATTCAAAATAATTTTTAAAATATCATAATCTAATGTGTTCTGTACACCAATGAAATAAATATCTAAATTAAATATTATGATTAATACTAAAATTTGAGGAATCCATACTGAATACAGATCTGCTATGTCGTGTGGGTGTAGGGAATTATATACACCTAAAAATAATATTCAATTGTAGCTGGTTTTATGGTAGTTTTAAGAGGATAATAAGTTGATGATATTTTTAGTGGAATATAAGGGAGAATATAATGGAATATTAAAGGAAGGAATTTCGAAATAAATATTTTATATTCAATTATATGATAAATATGATGAAGGATTTGTAAATTATTAACGTGAGAGTGTAAAAAGGCTCGAGTTTTTTTAATTTTCATAAATAATTTATGAAAATAATATACAATAATATTTAGTGAATATAAAAAAGGAAATATTTAATAGAGAATTTCAGTTGATATTTTTTAGAAGAACTGATACATTGTAACATCGATCATATAACCAATCTATGTATATAAGAGGAGTATGAAAATAAGTAGTTCATTCTCACATCAATATAGTATATTGAGAAAGAAGAATATGATAAGAATTGTGATAGTGAATTTGGGCAGAAGGAATAATCAAAATAAAAAAACTATCGATGTTTTATGGTGTAGAGGAGTTTCATATCATTGTAAAAAAATTATAAATAAAAAAACTATACTATATGCACAAAAAATATTAGGATATAATAGTGTGACATAAATAATTGATATACCCTACATGTTGTAAACCATAATATTGTTTCTAGTGGACTTTATGATCATGAATTGTTTCCAGACCATGCTGAGGTTTAGGTAATCTAGTTAGGTAGTGAACCTTATAAATAATATATGTTGGTCTATTAGTACTTTTATGTGTGTATTAATATAAAATTCATAAATATTTAACATGATATAATGTATGTTAATGAAAAATATAAAAGTTATCATAAGTCACTAATTCACCTCCTCTTAGTGGTCTTGTATATCCTATAGGTGGATTATCCATATTATAACCTAGTAAACATTTCAAAATTTCCAAAAATATTTCATTAGTTATGTATAATATTAAATTCATGTTACATGATAAAACACATGTTATTAACTTTTATCATTTATCCCTTTAAACTTTTTACAAAGCATAGATAATAAATATTCATTTGTAAAGTATTTTTCTTATATTTAGATAATAACATGAAAATAACGTGAGATGATAAATTGAATTATCATTATTATATACTTGAATAACATTGAATTTGTTTAATTTCTTATTATCATACACACTGGGACATTACCTAACCCCCTTTATGGGTCCCATAGTATCATAAATTTAAATTCGTTATATTTTTCTAATCTTTTGAATGCACTTAGTCTGTAAACCATTAGGTCCATATCATTATATTAGTGAGTGATACTCACAATCTTTTATTTTTGTTTAGAAACATATTAGGTCCCATAAAGAGGAAAGGTCATTACATAATAATAAAAACATATCCCATGAACATACACTTTGAAATTCAATCTCTTTGTCACATAGTATCTCATAATTCTGGATGTATATCTCTTGTTAAAATCCACACATACATTATATATTCGTTTTTTACTATACCTGATGAAATCATATTTTTATAACATTTCCATAGATTTAATAATGGTACTATAATCATTCTTGATAGGGGTCAAGATATCTATTCATATACTCATTAGTGACAAGTCCATTCATGATTATTCAAAACATAATATATCATAAATAATGAACTAGATATAAGATACCTCAAAACATACAGAAAACATAACTATTTCCTTCATTAATAAAATTAGGTCGTCAATGATATATGTTAACAATAATTTCAACTCAGTAGAGTAAAAAAATGATCATATATTAAAAAAACCAATGACACCACAAATACTTTATGTTTATATTGGTTGGTCAGTCATCATGACTCCATATACTCATTATCAATAAGTGAAAAAATCATGATAAAAAATATCCATTATTATGATCCCCTTATACATAATTGTCATATATCATCTATGTCAATTCAAAATGTTTCACCAAGACTGTACGAAATATTTATAAATTTGTTGTAATATTATCTTTAGGATCTCATTATAGAAAACAACTACTATACATGTTTAACACAATATGTAATCTAAGGACATTAGTACATATCTAGTACATTAAAAAGAAATATTACTATAAGGGTATGTGAAACCCATTTATATATTAGGATTTATACATATAATAGAAATCAAATTATACATTCAAGTTGGGTTAAGGGATCCCACTCTCACAAAACTCCCACTTACACTATAACAAACCAATAATCTCTATTAATCTAATAAAAGTCACTTGAGAATAATGATTATACTGAGATAAGTCTTGACGTAGGGGGTATTCCATGCTATCATCTTTGGATACATGAGTAACTGAAACATAAAATCTCCATTTAAAATCCATCAATAGATGAAATTTATATTGAATATGATTTATTCTCTAGTGTCACCTGGGTTCCTTGGAAAGTAAAACTAATATAGTATGATCACATTATTCAATAATTGGGTAAGAAAAACTAGGTACGACATAAATATCTAAGATAAATTTTCATATAAAAACTAATTCCATTGTTGCATCAGAAGACACAATATATTCAGATTCTTCTACCAAATCAATGTCTATAGGTTAATTTAACCTTCATTAGCTCACTACCCACAATCCACGGAAAATACATAGCATGAATATAATTTAATAAAAATATTATATTTTGGAAACTAGAATTATAGTATCCCATCACCATTATATCCTCATCTCCTCTAAATTCCAGGAATGTATCTGTTATATTTCTATAATACATTAAAATACTTTTATCTATTAACTGGTATAACTTTCATATATTTTATTAATATTATATAAATATTATTAAATCATAAGGAAATTAAAAACTAATACAGACCATAAAATTACATGATATATATTGATATAAATGAACAATGGTGTCTACTCATTATATTTATCTCCTCATTTGTTTCTGAACATATTTTCTTAGATTGATTAATTCCATATGGAATTGGTAAAATTCCTAAAATGAATTGGTCCATATTATACCGTTTGAGTGCCTTGTAAATATATATAATTTTGATTACATAATGAATCCTTTGAGAAGTATCTATATAGATCTTGATCCCAAGAATACAAAAATTTTCACCTAATTATTTCAAGGAGATACATTAATTTAAAATGTTTATACTGTAATACTTAAACTTTTTTTTGATGTAATATTATTTCATTAATATATAAAAATTTAAAAATTATGAGACTCCTACTAGTATTCATATATAAAAAAGGATTACTTTATTTATTAATGAAATCATATTTTCTTATCTCCAAAAAAATGAACATTCTATTATTGTGGCTCACATTTTAATCCCTAAAATATCTCTATAGCTTTTATATATTATTAGTATCATTATATGTTGAAAACCATTCTAGTGGATTCATATGTACATCATTGACCCACATTACTTTTAGGAATGTTTTTTTTATGTCCATTTAGATAATATCATGATCATGAAAAGATAATATAGTATGTAATATTATAATTTCCTTTTCCATTATGACTGGTAATAAGGTTTCATCATAACCAATTCCTTAATTTTGTCTAAATCTCCTTATAACCCATCATGATTTATATGTATTTACTCTACCATAAATATCCATATTTTTTAGGAATACCCATTTAAAACCGATATGTTATACATTAATTGGTGATTTTACCAAAGTATAATCATGATTTTGATACAAAAAACTTATTTTAGAATTCATGGCTTCTTACCATTTAACGACATCTTTTATATCTATAACCACCACGAAGGTAAGATATTTATTATTCTCAATAAATAATTTTTCATCAAACATGTTGATAAGAAAATCATATATTTATGGTTATCCAAACTATTTTTATATGTACACTATAATTATGAATTAGAAATTGTTTCTTCTCACACTATCTTATATGGATTTTGTCTCTCTACCAACTCTTGGGAACCTAAAACATTAACTTCATCAACAAAAATATCACCCCCATTATTCCCACTAGATATTTGTTCCCAAAATTTAAATATGGATTTTATTTAATAATTACAATTCAATATTAAAATCTATATTGATAATAAAATTATGGTTCCATAAGATATTACATAAATATAAAATTCATTCGTTGAGATGATAGTATGTCATTTTTTATTTTCATGAAAAGTACCTCAAAAACATATATATGTATGTGTGATATATTAGGTTCCATTATATACAATAACTATTATATAATCCTATATATTAGTTCATTTGGTATTCAATTTAGTGTATTTACACTTTATTATAGTGTATATCCCCAAAAGAATAATGGTAGAGTTGAATAGATCATCATTGATATGGCTAGGTTTTGAGAGGTTTCATTCCTCCTTTAACCTATACCATTACCCTAATGTGTATATGTAGGACTGAGTGGGGATACATTTCCACGCTCAATAACGTGATATTTGATTTTTTGACGAGAAATTATCCACTATAGTCAAATTTTAGTTTCTTAATCATCATACTACCCTAATTCTATGCATCATTATAATATTCCTTAAACATTTTAAAGGAATAAGAATTATAACTCAATAATCTGATATACCCATATCAAATAAATTCATTTATAAAATTAATTATTTTAGAAAATAAACTAATTTAAAAAATTTACTTATAATATAAATAGACCGTAGAGCATAGTATAAATCAATTGCAAATTTTTTATAGCCCTTTCTCTTTTCCCATTAAAAGGAAATTTGGTCATTTTTTTAACAAACAAGAAAAACAAATATATATATTGGTTTTACAATAATATATTGTAACTAAATTAATTAATGTAGTTTATTTAAATTATTTTCATTTACATGAAAAATCCTAATGGGTCATATATGGGTATAATATGATCCATACCTTTTATATTGATCATTGATTGTAAATGTCAATGTAGACAGTCTTTCACTATTTATAACTCAATGATCAAAATGAAATAATTCAATATTTCTTGACATACATTGTTTATATATTTGTATAAAAATTTGTGATACATATGGTATATATTTTATATAACTTGAAAATTTTGATAGATTATATTATCTAAAAAATGTTCAAGAAACAAACGCACTACCTTAATTCTTCTTACAAACCATGTAGTTCTTCTTCCAATGGATCTTATTACCACATGAAAGAATATAGTTTCATTTTCATTTTTCTAAATTTATATCTTCGGTTTATATGAGGTTGAATTAATTAAATCATTAATATATTTGGAATATTGATCGCCAACTTTTACTTTCCTTTCATTTTGTTATTTACTATAGTTGAGGAATAGATTGTTTTGTAACTATCCTTTTATACTTGGAAAATAATTAAAAACAAACTAAAAAGTGACTTATTAATGTTATTAATATTATATTACATTATTTAATTTGAGATTTTGGGTAGTATATGTATGAGTATGATATTCGTTGCAAGATCATTGTTTAGTTTGAGCCCTATAAACTCTTTTTCTCTATTTACCCAATCAGCTTGAGTATAACAGATCCTAAATAACTCCATCATCCCAGTCCACACCTAAATAATTCCCTAAATATGTCATTACTCTAATTACATTATCTCTCATAATATATTTCTTGAATATGAGTCTATATATTATATCCATCTTCATATTCATGAATTTTCTACAATTATTTGGACAAGGATGATAACATTATGAAATGGATACCCAATGAATCATGAATATTCATATTTTATGCTTATTGTTTCACCTATTTTTCATCCATAGGAGGTTAAATTGGAATATAGGACTCCAACACATAAAAATTATTTTTATTGTGCAATACCCTGTGCGAGAACCAATACCACTTCCTGAAGTTACTTCCATTTTGAATATTTTCAATACCCATAATTGATCAAATTGACAGTTAGTTGGTGATAGTGATTTTCATTTTATCTAAATCAAATAAACTTATAAGAATATAACTTCTTATTTATTTATAATATTATATACATTATTTATTACGTAATCATTAAAAATATCAAAATATTTTATCAAATCCCAATATTCCTCATCTAGTAGATTCAAAATATTATTTTTCTTAAATATTCTTGTGGAACTGATATCTAAAATTTATCCTTATTATAATAACCCATTATTTTCATACATAGATATTGCATGTTTTTAGATGAATATTCATTACATTACAAAATCAGATTCCTAAAGATTTTAAAGGTATAGTGACTTTGGAAATATAGAAACATTGAAAAAGGTTCATAAGAGTTTTAATTTATCTCCCACTTAGTTCACCATAACTAGAAAAATTCTTATAAATATCATACATAAAAAATATCATAATATCATTTTGAAATGAAACATAATAAATGGTGGGTGAAGATGGTTAGAATGTTTAAAAAAGGGAAATACAGTAACATAAAGTGAGAATAGGAGTTTGAGAATGGGAGAATAATATAAGAAAATGATAACCTACATATAAATTATTTAAATATGGTGTCATGGAATAAATATTTGAATTTAATAAGACTTGAATCATAAGGAAATAAAAGAACATGATCCTTGAGAGCCTTACATTTTCATAAGAGATGGAATTATTGCATACAAATAAGGAAAGAAAATAATTTCTATAGTAGTCATGGATCATTAATATATATAAAATATTCGAATGGGTTCACTCCATAAAATATTTTAGTAGTTATGGTTCACTTACAATAATATATTAGAGGAAAATTTTCTTTACTGAGTTGGGTTTCCCACTATTCCAATCATATTTATCTCATGATATTTTAATATTTACTCAGTGAATTATTGTGAGATATAGGTCCCAAATTCCAGATAATTATACTTAGATGTACATAAAGATCATAAAATATTCATTATAGTAGAAACCATAAAAAATGGCTATCATAAACATTTCATCTTATCATAACCTATGGAAAAGAAAAAGGTTTCATAATTATTTCCCCATTTCATCATAGCATAACCTAAGGAAAATAAAGCATGTTTTATAAGATTAATGTAATCATTAACATAAACCATTGAGTGAAAAATAATAATGGTATCACTGGATCATTTCCTTAGTAAAGAAAACGTGACATCAAAGGATGTCATCATATACAGAAAATGATTTAAAATACCACATGTAAAATTTATTAAGGAAAATAGAAATTCAATTGTAGAAAAAACATTTTAAAACATAAACAATATCAAAATATGTTTCTCTAAAAATAAACATGGAATTTATAATGAAATATTTAAAAATCATTTAAAACATTTCTTTCGGAAAATATCCTTTCATCTTTTAAAATCATTTTAAGAAAACATTTTTAAAACCCATTTCCTTAAAAATAACATTTGAAACATATAAAAGAATATTAAAATAATAGTTAAGACATTTATAGGAAAAATAGCTATTGTTTTAAAATAAAATTTTTAAAATTATAAATTCATGAGATTATATGAAAATAATTTTATTTGAAAAAAATATTGAATAATTATAAAGTAAGAATAAAGGAAAATAATGTTCATGAGGAAAGGAAAATTTCATTAATATTGAACATGTTAAAATTATGTTTTTATTCAATTTTTTTTGTAAAATCCAAATGAGATTTTATTTTGAAAAACACATGAATATTCCTTATAAAATGAAAAATAATATGTCAAAAATATGTGATAATGAATTTAATAAATCCTTTTGGGAATGATTAAAAAAATTTAAATAATTTTTAGAAAACATATATATAGAGAGAAAGTGGTTTTCGACTGAAGAGGGAAATATAATGATTTTTTCATAAAAACATTCCATTGAACTATTGAGGACATAAAGAGAAGAAAATGAATGGAAGATATTTATTTTCATTATATAACAACAAGAAAATATAATTAATGAGTTTATTGAGAGATAGATCATAAATTTCATCATTATAATCTTACACTTAAACATAAAAAATATTTATAAACAATAAAAGTGTATCATAAGAACTGTAAAACTTTTTTAAATATGAATAATATACCCCATGAAATAATAACATTAAATTAAACATGAAATTCTAACATCACATGATTTTTATTTGGTAGAAACTTATAATGGTATTTAAAATATTCATTTAATGGATGGATCATTTTGAACTACATGTACCAAAATGTGGTTTTGAGGGTTTGAACATCTAGAAATTATGTTTTTATACTTTGGTTTAGATTTAATGGATCCTTGAGGGGTTCGATAAAATATTAGAGGAATAAATGTTCTTTTAGGATACAAGAAGTTTCAGGTATAGGTCATTCACATTATAAATACCATTCATTGTGTGAATGGTATTCATGGGGTTCAACAGGTAGATATATGAAATGAAATCCAGGAGTTCTACCTAGAGGAATTCAAGATGTATATCTAGTTCACATTGATAATATGGTTCATTTAGTGAAAAAATTCATGTCATGAATCATACATGATGATTTTTAAAAAAATGTTATTTGGGACTCATACCTTAAATTCATCATATTGAAGGAGGGAACCCAGCTCAACAGAAACTCATTCCCATCTCATAGGGTCCATAGGATATCCTCCATCCAGTGTGTGAATCAATATCCTTCAGATGTGTTAGATATCCCTCTGTAAAATATTTATTCCATTTTCTTCTTTCCATGGTTTCAATTTCCATATGGAATTATAATTCATTATTATAAATGATTCCTATTTTCAGGTCCACTATCAAATATTAATATGTCTCTAAATTTGTCTTGAGTTTATGGGGGATAATAGATGAGTATAACTCTTTTTTTATAAGGTGGTCAGCCTATATGTGTTCCCTTTAATGTATCTTAATTTTTACCATGCATCATTGTGCCTCGTGTGCTAGAAGATCCTTGCATTGCATCTCAAACATGAATTTAATTCATATAAATGCTTGGAATATATACTAATACCCTCTTAAATAGTTGGAGGATGGTGACCTAAAACCAGAATGCCTCTTAAGGTGAGTTCAATTGTATTCATTGGTAGTATCTCTAACGTTTTATTAAACCACCCCTTAGGCATGTTACATAAATTTCATGAAACATTTATAAATCCCCAATTTAATTAAATTTTTCTCATAAACCTCTTAGTCCATAGTTTATTACCTAATTCGCAATGTTTGGAATGGTCAATCTTATAAATTTAATTTAATTGGAATTTGTTAAATGGATACCCATTGATGAATTAAATTATGGAAGAATATTTTCTCATAGCCTTCGTATTGTTAAAAATGGACTAGATAAATATGTAGTGCATTTATAATGATGTGATTTTCATTCCATTCTCTGATTCATAATAAAAGAACCTCTAATGTGCTCTATATTCTTAGATATAATGGGTTATTAAATAATTTTATTTAAAATTATATATGATAATGTCCCTCTTTATGTATTCTTGACCTGTGATATGGCATTGTTTTAGACATTTCTTTTTTATTTGTAAGATCCAATCCTTTTCTAGATATTTCTAATGCTAATTTTCAGGTACCTTTTTTATTTTTATTTTTAGTGTATCTTTTTTGGGTTTTGCATTGTGGAGATTTTTGGGTTAAATTTGATAATTTTGGAAGCCAGAGGGGTAGTGTATGGTTGGCACACAAATTGCAAAAACCATGGAACTATCCCAAAAAACAATATGATCCCAAATACAGTGGATTCACTTGGATGGATCATGTTTCTTCAAACAATTATTCCTATTAGGAGAAATCATTAACCCCAACCCCCCTAATATATTCCCGGTTAAGGCGCATGATTTTCAAACCAAGTACCCTCCAAGGAAACCGTGCATGCAAGTCTTTATATTCTGAAAATTGGTTTAAAAATCCTAAAACCCATGGAAATCACCCTAATATAGCCCGAATCGAACCTAATTTTTTTTTTGGAGGCTCCCATATGTAATTTAATGCCTTCCAAACTTTTTTCTTGACAAATAGAAGCCCAGGTTGAATATATACACCAGTCCTAGTAATTAAATCTCATCATGTGTGGTTTTCCCTACATCTTAAATATTTATATCATCCTTTGAAGGGAATTATTCATCTATTTATTATGGATATAGATCTGGTATGTTTGGATTGTGATTGTTATGATCTTGGATATAGATTTTTGATTTAGATCTAGTTTCTTATTATGATCTTTATTGTTCCACATTAATTTGGGATTTCCGTTGGTGATCATTCATAACCAAACTTGAGGTTGGTGGTATAAATTTAATTACCATAGTATTTAATTCCAATTTTGGGTATGTATTATATAATTTCAATTAGAATGTTTGAGAATTATAAATTGAATTGACTTATTGATTTTTTATTTAATTAATTGAATCATTTCATTAATTTGATTTAATTTCCTTTTGATTATGAATTGGGTTGATTTTTGGGGAAATTATAATTTTGTTGAAATTGTAATAATTAATCAGTGAATTAATTAATGGGATCTTGGAATTATATTAATTATTCAATAAAAAAATTAGTGGGATATTTGTACTGTGGAATTAGATAAATTAATTGGTAAATTAATTATTTGGATATTGGGATTGTGGAATTATATTAATTAATTGGTTAATTATTTAATGGAATATTAGAATTATGGAATTGGACTAATTAATTGGTGAATTAATTAATGTGATAAATTTTTAAATGTTGATAAAAGGATTAATGGTGATTTTTTTACATTATTCCATGTGGTTAAAATGAGAACCATGTATGTTATTAATAAATTGTAATTGTATACCATGATGTCTGATGTTCGTAAAAAGGGATACCATTGTATGACCATGAATGACATGATATATGTTATATATGTGTTATTTATTGATATACAAGAGTGGGATATAGACTGAGGCACTAAATACATATATGTGATAAATGAGGTGTGCGATAGGAATTGATGCTCTAAATATCAATATGTGATAAATGAGGTGTGCTAGAGGGATTGAGGCTCCAAATAACCATATGAGATAACAAGTATGAGAAAGGGACTGGGGATTTAAATACCCATGTGGAATTGATGTATATGATAGAGATTGAGACTTGAAATTCCTCTAGGGGTGTTAGACATGAAATTCTATATCCGTGAGATTGGAATGGGACCATGGTTCCAATTTATCATGGAATTAATTGAAAAGGAATGATACATAATGATCATTTATTGTGATATGTGATATTCCATGGAGATAGTTTAGACTCTGGAATGGGACAAAGTAGGTATTGAGGGTCTTAGTGTCCTCGGGAAAATGGGGGTTTATGTGGTTAATTAACAAATAATAAAATTAGAAAACTGTTTATTTTATGTGTTGTACTTTATTATATGCACAACATCATACACTATTATTGACTAGATATTATTTTAGATTCCAATGTTGGTGGACTATTGAATTGTACTCACAACCAACTCAGGATTCCTAATAGTTACCCCAATAGACATTATGTTGACATGACATGATAAGGTAAATGGCTCTATATGAGATGGCTATATCGGGATGGAGTGTGGATGGGGTAACCAAATATAGTATCAGACCCCACTTAGGAGTTGTCAGTGTTTTTTTTTTGGGTTTTACATTTAGAACTGGACGCAAACATGGCATGATATATCTACTACTATATATTTGGATATTGTTTTCTTTTTTTGGACTTCTAATGATTTGGGTATTATTACTGTTATTTTTATAACTTTGGATTTTGTTTATTTATTTATGTTGTACTATTACTAGGATAATGAATATATAGTTTCCTTATGATCGATATTAGACACTCACTTCATGTAGGTATCATCTGTCATATGGGGAGGCATGTGTAAGGTCATGTGGCCAACCGACTCGGGGCAAAAATATCTGGGCCCCATGTTGGTACATTACAATGTCACATCAAAGGACATTTTATTATCTTTTATTTTGTCTTACTATTAGGGAATGGTAGGTAAGAGACTAGAGATATTTGTCTATGGTCATGAACTTTTGTGTGAGATTAGCTAGCCCATGTATGGGGGAACACCCATGTACCTATGGTCGGATTATTTTTATTGGTTTTTTCTATTAAAGTTGGATTTCATTTCAACATGGGTGATGCCCATGTTGTGTGATGTGTTTATCATTTCTAATATTTTTTGAGTGTAGACACATGGACTAGTATGGATTGATATTTGAGTATGCATGCATCATTCTAGGTACTCAAGATTGTTTTTTGACATGCATCATTTTAGCAATGCACATGAAAATCTGTTTTGGGTAATTTGTTGAAATTGAAATGATATTTCATTATTGTCTAACTAAATCTAAAAAGTTTACTAATATGTGTTGAAAGTTGAAAATGATAAAAGATATGATTAAATGGGAGTCTAATTTGAAACTTGATTAATTGAATCTGTCTACCCTTTTCTAACCATGACATAGATGTTGGATGGTTAAGGGTAGTGTTATCACCTTAGTCTTGATAGTGTGGCGAGGTTGGGGGAAACTAATTTTGTATGGATTTTGTGAACCCATATTTTTAAATGTCTTAATTTTGAGTAATGTATCCATATATGTGTGTTTTTAATTATAGATATGTGTCTTAATAATGATTCTTATTGAGTAGGAGACTAGAGGTTATGGTTGAAAATGATCCTCAAATAGTGGAAACTATGGAATTGGTATTATCAAGTCAGGATGTTGGAGAGACGTTATGATATATAATTGATTTTTTCATGTATCTCATAGAAAAATACCTCTGGAGGGTTGTGAAAAGCATCTATGATCGGAAACTGGAGTTTTAGTTCCATCACCCTCTGATATTTACTTGACAGGGTGGACATGAGGTTGAAGAGTTATAGATTTAGTCCACCCAGACTATACCTGGTCATTTAGAGATTCCTACAGAGAAGAGGGTCAATTTCGATACATACATGTTATGTGGATCATCGAATTGGTGGTTAGACATTCAGACTCAAACTATGGAATATATTAGCCTGATATGGGAGGTATTTTCGGAGCTATTTTGGGAGAACTATTATCCAGAGACACTATGAATTGAGAGGGCATCTTAGTTCATTTGTTTGACTCATGGGAGTATGTATGTGATGGACTATGATGGTATCTTTATTGACATGAAGTGTTTTTATCCATCACTAGAAAGGGGTGAGATTTCTATTAAAATTCATTTCTTAGATGGACATAAATGTGAGATTAGGTCCCATGTTAATATAATTCAGCTAAAAATGTTTTCTGAGGTAGGGGATTAGGAATTCATATATTAGGTGAACCTAAAGGATACATTTATTGGAAGAAAATTGGTTCTGTTGGAAAATAAATGGCTATATATTTCGAGTATATAAGGTTTTTTTATTAGAATGTTCAGCAGAGATTAAGAAATAAGAGTGGATATGAAGAAGGATTTGTTTCTCATGATCATACTTGAGATCCTTGCCACTAGTACGATAGGACCAACCACTGTCATAGACATTATCCATGACCACTGAAAATGTTCCTTGATTTTGTTAGGGTTGTACATTTACAATGGTTATCCAGGAACCCACGACATATGAGTATTGATGGAGAATATGGGAAAACAAGATTATGGGATGGTGATCTAATACACCATATTAGTCTGGTATTTTGATTTTTACTAGATATGGTGGTAGAGGTAGTGGATGTGGCTCTTTAGGGATAGAGTTTTCATATCATCATATTGGTGAAAATTAGGGGACTCATAATACATCACTAGGAAGAGGGGAAGGACAATTGCATGTAGTTTAGCTTACACATGTGTTTAAGGTGGTCAGACCATTGACCGTTAGAGGTAATATTCTTATAGATTATATACTATCCAATCTATTATGTGATACTGGTTCTTCTAATTTCATATATCTTTCCAAATTAATAATTTTTTGAGCATGACAGTGGATTTTTTTAGTGGGGTTATAATGATTGATAAACCTTTGGGAGTACATTTGAGAGACATCTGTTTGTGAAAAGGATGTTATGATGATGTTTGTGGATATCATTTCAATTATAATATTTACATCCTTATCATTGAAGGTTTTGAGAAATTTATGTCTATGGACTATATACTGGCATACTAATCAGAAATATATTATTAATGTATAAGAGTTACTTTTATGTCTCTTGAGGGTGACATTTAAGTTCACCGTGTAGAGTGGGATATCATGGAGGGTCGTACATGGCTTGTTCATCAAGTTCTGGGGGAGATCACCACCCCTATCTCAAGGATTTTTATAGATGAATGGAATATAAATCATGATGTATTTTCACCCATAGTGGATTGATTTAAAGATGTGTTTCCTGAAGACTTTTCAAGACTTCCACCTAAGAGATACATGGAGTTTACAATTGATCTCATTCTAGGGGATGATATAGCTTCTATTTCACCATAAATATTGATACAAACAATTAATAAAAAGTTCAAGATTCAACTAGAATAGTCTATGGAAAAACGATTAATCAGTCTAAGTACGTCACCTTGGGTTTCTCCAAAAAAAATTCTATGAAGGATGAATAGTCTCCAAACAAAAGTGTTGATTACTAGAAGTTAAACCAAATGACAATAAAGAACCGATATCCTGTTCCTCATATAGACTGTCTATTTGACCAGTTCAGGGGACCTTGTATTTTTTTCACGACCATCTTAAGATCAGGGTATTATAAATTGACATTTTGACCTTATTATGTACCTTGGATTTATTTTAGAAGCATGTATATCCTCTATGAGTAATCCATGATTCTGTTTGGGCTGACTAATTGAACCTTAATGTTTGTTTCCTTGATGAACATAATATTTCACCTATACTTTGATTGGGTTGTGGTTGTGTTTGGGGATGAAATCTTAGTGTACTCTAATACTCGTGAGGATCATTCAAAACATCTTAAAATCATCCAAATTTTACAAAGAGAGAATCAACTATATATAAAGATATATAATTTTAAAATTTTTATTGATCATGAATACTTCTCGAGTCACATCATCTCAGATGAATGTTTTTTAGTGGTCTCAATGAAATTTCATGAATTGATTTCTTGAGAAAAATGAAATAACATTTTGGGTATCTGCAGTTGTATAAGGCTATTAGGTTATTATCAAAGGTTCATTTTGAACATTCCCCATTTAGAAGCACCACATTCCATCTTAAAAAATATATGATCAATGTTTAAATAGTATGGATCATACGAGAGTTCCATTAAAGAGATGAATAAGTTTTCGAATATGACACTAATCTTGTTCCTACCCATGCTAGGTGAGAAGTATACGATGTTTTGTGATATGTTTAGGATAGGGATCAGAGCCTTGTGGATGCATTTATATTTATTTTTGGTGTTTGGGTCATTGTATTTGAGGCCACATGAATTGAACTACCCTACATTTGGGCTTGAGTTGGATGCAGTTGTTCACACATTCGGGTGGTGTTGACATTATCTGTTAGGTGAGAGGTTCACTATGTATACAAATTATAAGAGATTTAACTATTTCTCTAAAAATGATCTATGAATCTCTAGTAGTGGATATGGGTAAAGTATTTTAATTCATTTGATACTGATCTATCATATATACCCAAGAATGGAAATAGTGTCTCTAATAATTTAATCCAAAAAATGAGACTCAGGCAGTTCAGAGTGTTGAGTTGAAAATGATGACATTATTGTTCGAGATGCATGTTGTTGCTCAGTGGGCCATGATAATTTTACTCTTATAATAGTTTTAGGGGAGTCTACACTTTTGATATGGATTAGAGAAAAATTGTACGATAATCCAGAATTACTACCCTTGAGGGAAAGCCATGAATTTTAGGAGTCACCTTCCTATTGAAGCGTGTATGAGGATGAGATAAAATATGTTAAGAAATAGATTTTTGTTCATATCATAATATAGGATGATATGATATATGGTTTTCATTCCATGAAATGGGAAGTAAATCCAAGTTTGAAAAAAATTTATCGTGACCGACATTGACAGTATTAGTGGCTAGGATTGAAAATAGAGATAACGGGTTTTGTGACACGGTGGTACACCTACCAATTGGTGAAGGCTGGGCATCAATGAACTCATTTTTTACAACATGAGTTTCCTATTCTATAATGGAAGAGTGAAGAATTTGATATTAAATTTTTCTTTGGTCTCCTAAAAAATCCTCGTAATAATGATGGTATTTGGGTTATTGTGGACCATTCAAAAAATGTAGTGCATTTATTTACTATATGGGAGACCTTATAAGTGGAACCATTTGGATTCTTGTTCACTCTAGGGATATTCAATTTCAACTGAATTTCATAGATCATTGTTTAAGAAAATGACTCATGCTTCACTTTTTTATTCATATAGGGAATGCAAGAGGTGTTTGGTATACTAGTTTTACTATTTAAAACATTCAACTAACAAAGAGATAGGAAGTAAAAGAGTACTATAAAGGTTCTTGAGTACATATTTTCTATGCATGTTCATGAATTTGGTGATTCTCAGTAGAATAACCTACATTTAATGGATTTTTTCTATAACAACATTTTTAAGAAATAATACGCATGACATCATATGAGGAAATTTATGGTTGGCCATGTAGATAACCACTATGCTGGATGGAGGAAGGTGAGTTTGAGTTGTTTGCACCATGTCCCATTTAGAGGATATTAGGGGCAGGTATAGATTATTTGGAAACATATGTCTATGGTTCAGAGTAGTCAGAAGATGTATGATGATAGACGTCAATCAACAATTGATTGTATAGTGCGTAATTTTTTGTTCCTCCAGGTGTAACCAAGATTGAGTCACCATGGGATATTGTGGTAGGGAAATAATTAACCTAGGTTTGTTGGACCGTTTAAGGATTTGGACAGAATTAGTTCTATGGCATACTGATTGGCTCTTCCATAGAGTTATAGTCATATGAATAATGATATCCATGTGTCACAACTTCAACAGTATCACCCTAACCCTTATAATGTGATCAATGTGGATGATGTTGATCTTGAGACTGATGTTTCATTTGAGTTGCATCTAATACATGTATTGGATCACAGAGAGAATGTGTTGCGAAGAATGGACATGCCGACAGTTCATGTATTCTTGAAACTTGGTAATGTGTATGAGTAAACTAGGGAAAAGAAGCATATATGTGGGATCAATGAACCAAGATCTTTACCTTAAAATATTATTAATACTTGGGAGAAAAATTAATGGATAAATTATTATATGTTGGGGTGATTTTATGATCCTATACATTAATTGAGATGTCTTAATATCATTATCAAGTACTCTTTTGTTCCTTATTTTGAGTTTATACTTTTTAGGTCATACCTTTGGGAGTTTTTTGGTGAAATTAGAGAATTTTTGAAGGGAGATGGGTTGTACATGGTTGGTTCATTGTTTTCCCATAATATGAATCCAACCAAGTGAACTATTTGAACCTAGAAAGAGGGGATTCCCACAACTAGCACATGGGTTTTCAAACCATGCATCCCCCATAATAGGAACATTTTTTGGGAACAAAACATCAAAAACTGTGAACCCCTTCCCAAGGAATCATGCACATGGGTTTTAATATTCATATATTTGGTTTAAAAAACCTAAATCAGCTGAACATCACCCTAACTCATCCAAATTCTACCCTTATCATTTTCTCTCACTTTTTGGGGCCCCAGATGGATTTCAAGGGCTTTCTACCATCATTATTGACGAATCAAATCTCATATTAATGATCTACACCTCTCTTGGTTATAGAATCTCATCTCATGTGGTTTCCTCTATCTCTCTTGTATTTCTCTCAAACATTGAAGGTATTTTTTTCGTCCATTGATGATTGATATAGATATAGTTTTTTTGGATTGTGATATTTATGATCTTTGGTATTATTTTACCATAATTGTTATTGTTTCGGTTTATTTCAAGATTTATGTTGGTGATTTATTTCATCAAACATGAGTTAGGTGGCCTAAATTATTTCCCTATTCTCGTCAATTAAAATTATTTGTATTTATTGTAGAATTTAAATTTAAATGTTGGTTAATTAAATATTGAATTGAATAAATTAATTGAATAATTAATTTATAAAATAATAGAATGAATTTGATTTAATTTACCTATAACGATGAATTGGGTCTAAATATGGGGAACTGAAAATTTGTGAAATTAGATTAATTAATTGCTGAATTAATTAACGATATATATTGGATTATCTAATTGGATTAATTTATTAGTCAACTAATTGATGGGATATTAGGATTGTGCAATTGGAATTATTATGTTGTGAAATAACTATTAGGATATTAGGATTGTAGAATTAGATTTACTAATTTGTGAGTTAATTAATGGTATATTTGGATTATTTAATTGGATTAATTATTTAGTAAATTAATTGATGGGTTATATGGATTAATGCTGATAAGTGGATACATTGTGATTTTTCATATTATTCCTTGTGCTTAATTTTAGGAATAATGATTGTTTTGATAAATTGTGATGGTATACCACGATGTGTGATGTTCATAAAAAGAGTTAATGTTGGTTAATCGTGAATGATGTGATATATGTGTGATTTTTTTATATACAATTGTGGCACATTGACTTAGGCTCTAAATACCCATTTCTGGTAAACAAGGTGTAGTACATAGACTTATTATCCAAATACCAATATGAGATTTTGTGTATGGGATAGATAATGAACCTCCAAATACCCATGTGACATTGAGTTTTGGGATTGGGAATGAGGCTCGAAATACCAATGTGGTGTTAGAAATGATGTTACATGCCCATGAGATTTGAATTGGATCATGGTTCCAATTGGATGTGGCATGGGTTGAAATGGAATAAAAAATGAAGATCAAGATATTGTGATATTTGATATGCCTTGAGGATAATTAAATCTATAGAACAAGCCAATGTAGGTATTGAGGGTTCTGAGGTCCCTTGGTATCCATGTGTTTATATGGCTAATTAGTGAATAATAAAATCTGATAATTGTTTACATTATGCACTATACTTTATTATTCAAAAAAATTAAAACACTATTATTAACTGGGTATTGTTTTAGATGATGTTGGTGGTGGAATACTGAGTTGTACTCACACCCTACTGGTTCTGTATGATTTGTAGCCAAATAGACTTTATGTTTGCAATACATGGTAAGGGAAAATTATCTTTTTTAGTAGTCTATGTTGGGATGAAGCTTGTATTAGGGAATTGGACTTGGTATCAGGACCCTCTAGAGAGTTTCTTGTGTCTTCATTCTTGGTTTTACATTTGGAAATGGACACATACTGGGAATGACTTATCTGCTATTGTAGTTATGGATATTGTACTACTGTTTTTCTCATCATGTGATATTGGTATTATTCTTGATATGTTTATATGTTTTGGATATTTTTTATTTATTATTTCAGGTGTATTATCATGATAAAGAGGGTATAGTTTCCCCCATATCAGTATTAGCCCCTCACTGCAAGTCATTATCCTATGCCTTATAAAGAGCCACACCATAGGTCTTGTGACCAACCGATTTGAGGCATTGGTGTATATATCCATGGTCAGGATGTTACAGTATTACTCATCCCTCAGTTACGATAAGTTAGGGTTTCTAATATTTAATTCCTTATTATAGAAACTTAAATTACATAATGTATTATATTATGAATCAAGAAATAATTGAGTTATTTACACGAAACGCTATGGATAGTCTATGAGTTTATATTCCTTATGTTACACCATGAGAGATACTTTGGTTTCCTTTTTTAGGAAAACCATGGAAAAGTTCATTTTTTAGATGGTTTCAGCACACTATGAGTGATATTTGGGTTCCCTTTCTATGAGACTCCATGGAAATTCTCATAGGGTAGTTGGGTGTTTTGATTGATAGATGGTTTCCCTCAATAGAGAATTCCATGGATGATCTCATTGAATAAAAAAATTTAACTGCATTACATGACTCCATGGTCGACACTTGGGATCCTCTTTCCAGAATTCATTGGATATGTTCATTGGATAAACAAAATATATTATGTTTGTCAATTATTACATATGTCTCGTAATTTCTCATTATAATTATTATCTTAATAGGACATGGTGACTATGTGACATGGGTCTTAGAATAACTAATTGTCCTACATTTAGATACTTGTGACTACCATAAATTTCATTTTGGTCTTAGAGACATTCTATTTTGGATGACATGTCTTATATACATGGGACGTAGGACAACGCTGACACAATCACCATCCTAATATGTGGACACTGTTATTCCTCACTTGTGAATGTATATTTATTCATATATCAGTTTACATATATGATTATATATATATCAGTATGTTTCAAAGTTAATCAAACATAGGATGAAGAAATAATGGTCATCTAAGTGTCCTTGAGGAACTTGTGAACCATTTTTTTTTCAAAAATACATTTACTACTTTATTGATATAACTACAAATTGCAATATTTTATATTCAAAATCCGTATTGCATTAGACACTATTGGTGGTGGCATACTTGGTACTTGTCACACCCTATTCAGGCCACCATTTCACCATGGTACCTAAATAAACCTCATGTTTATAGAATTATGTTATGTATTATACTAGTTTTATTATATTATACATGGGACCAATGGAGTACAAGATATATTTAGAGCTCAACATTCTCAAATAGATATCCTTTGAGGATTTTGTCTTTATTCTTTTATTAATTTTATGGATTCCCTATAATATGTTTACTTCTATAGATTATGTAGCATCATCTTGACAAACATTTATGATTTTATATTTTGAGTTTGCCACATTATCAGTTTAATTAATATTATCAGCAGAGATATTACATTTACAATATTTCTCCTATCGATGGATTTGTTATATCTTATACCACTTTTTTCTTCTAATCACAAGGTTATAATCTGACCCACATACAACCATTGGAACCTCACTTCTCTTCAGTAGCCTCTGGTTTATGGGGAGGCACACTTATGGCCATGTGTCCTACTATCTTGGCGAACTATTAATGTGGCTCCCAGGCTAGGACACTACAATGTGGTATTATAGGAATTCTATTTTCCACTTACGTACTGCTTATGGAGTGTAGACAAGATTCTTGGAATGTTTTGGATCTTATAAAATAGTGGTGTCTAGCCATGATCATTGGAAGCATGGGGAAAAGACTATGTGGCTAGGGATGGGACTATTATTCTTGTTTTTATCTATTACAGAGGATTAAGATTTCACATTGAGTGAATGTTGTAATTTTTATCATTAGTGATTTATCAAGTTCTGATATTTTCCCCTTGAACCAATATAGAAATGAAGTATTGATACAAACATCATTATGGGTACATAGAGATTCACATTCCATGCATATTACATGCCATGTAGGTTTCATTATTAGTCTCCTTGAAATTGTAAAATGCTCCATGATTTTATAACCTGATCGTGTTATTATTTATAATGCTTTTCTTATGTTCCTTGATTATGCAGTTTCATTCTTATGTAGTCTGTTATCATGATTACAAAATTAATTTTCATGTTACTTATATTGAATTCTTGTTATATAATTCATTCATATATTTAAGAAACATGGTTGGTTTTATAAAATTCTTACATCAACCAAAAATTAGTTTTCACACATTGATTTGTGGTGTAAATCTATTTCACTAATCAATTATGAAATGTTTGATCCATGAACAAGTGGTTTAAGGGGAAAAACATAAGGGTTTTGATTAAACATGATCCAATTTTAAATCTATAAAGTGTATGAGGACATTATAAATTGGATAACGGTGTCCCATAAAATTGAACCATTATATAAGATCTTGATATACCATGAGACCATTGCATCATTATTAATGGTTATAAATTGTGACATTAAATTAATTGGTTTTTAATGGACCTTTTTTCTAACATGACTCAAGTTTGAAAGCCTTAATCAATTATATTTCTGTGATATAATTGACTCGACCCAAGTGGGCCAGTCATGGTGCTTTTTTCTCAAGAGGTAAACCCACTATGAGTGTTATTTAATTTTTGAATAAATGATGATACCCTCATGGGTGAATTTTTTTTATATTCCATAGTTCCTAAAACCATGGTGTAAGATTATTCCATATAGGGATGGATATTTAAATTTTTAGTATCCACTTATATGATTATACATAAAAATATATTGTGTAATATTGCTGAACCAATTCCCTAAAATTATCGAAAACCTATTATATGATTTTGAGCAGTAATTATATAAGGCATTAGTTACTTTAAATTCTAATTACAACCTAAAGATTATTTAACTCTACAAATTGGAATTTAAAATTTCTTTAACTAATTCCATCTTGTGAGAACCTTATATATAAATAAAATTGATATTAAATGTTATTTGATAAATATCCTATTTATGATTGAAAACACATTCAATAAATATTCTATAAATAAAGGTTAACATAAATTGTTTATGTTTACATAAATAATTAACTAAATAATGCACCAATAATTTTTTTGAGGAATGATACTTGATGTTATAATTGTTAATTTTTTAAATGGTTTAAAATCAACCATATTATGGTGTTCCTAGGCTGGAACCTCATGTATGATGTTAGTTGAATTTTTTCTTGAGAGATGACCTGAAATGGAAAGTGTACATTATCCATGAATCTCTCTAACCATTCCATTATAATGATCTCGAAATTGAGCCATTAATCCAAGTGACGTTTTAAAGAGATTTTTGTTTCCGGATTTGATGCCTTATGTAAAAAAGGAATGTTCTAGCCAGAATTTTGTGTCACCCATAGAGAATAAATTATTACTAAATGATGTGATGAGTTTTCAAAGGTTGGATTTCAGTTGGGTTATTATTTGTAATAGTTGGGTGCTCAGTTCTTAAATGATACCCAGGTTGAAGGGGAGGTCATGTGATCAATTGACCCTTGATAACAGTGTAAGAGTTGTGTAATGAGCAGTTTTAGTAGGTTAAAAGTTCCTAGGGAAAGGTCATCATCTTGTTAGATAATTTAATTTGTTCACATTTAGAGGTGCATAGTGTTTTTGGGCCTACAATTCAAAGGAATAAAAATGTGATTGTTTTTCAAATCTGAAATCTCATGGTAGTGAACACCGATATACACAGTACACGCCTTTTTGATAAAAACTGTTCAACGAACTATATGACTTCATGGAAATCCTTTAAGCCTTGAGCTATTCTACTTCGATCAAAGGTCATCTATGATGAATAGTGACATATTCATTAAAGTAAAAATAACTCATCCTATAAAGAACTGGAAATTTCCATTTACTTTTTTTATTATATGGTAATATTATGCATCCGAGAAAATTAATGATGCATGATTCTGAGGCCCGATGTTCCTAGAATGAATTTCTAATCTTTTTTATGTACATTCAGTAAACGTGTGAGTGGGTTTTTTTAACTTTTGAACCAATGCTCGGAATTAAAATTCAAGAAAACCATTGAACATGCAGTGTCATTATTATTTTAAGGAGACCATCACCGCAATCACTGTAGGATGAGGGTGGAAGTTAGTTTTTAACTTTTTCGTAGAAGAGTTAAAAAATAAAATAGATTTTTATTTTTTATTTTTTTCGTAACCTCATTTTGATTTATGGAGGTGGGGACCACAAGAGCTTTAAACATCTCAATTTAAATTCAATTGCGGGTACCACCCAAACCATTCATTACAGTGGGGTAAGACCCTTAGAATCCCCAATTAGTTTTTCCGACTCTCCAATTAATTAATTGAGCCATTAATGTATTGCCTCAACATAAATTAATTGTAAAAACCAATTTGAATTTGAGTGGGCATTTCAACTCTTGTGTTTTGGGGGGAATCATTGGAAAAGGGTGTTCTTGGAGGAGCCTCTTAATGAAGAAAAATTCTCACCAATGTGGAACCGAAGAACGGAGGACCATCAAACAAGCAGTGTTTTAGGAGGAGGATTGCTTTCGGATCGACAAACACTAATCCATCTTCAACCGCAGACGATCTCTAACGGAACCATCGATGTAGGGTTTGTTATTTGTATACCCCTTACTCCATTCTTTAAATTCTTCATAATTCAAGAATAATCAAACCGCTTTCTATCGTTCTAACTCCGAGGGTGTGGGCCAAAAGAACATGGCCTGACCTCTCCGCAACCTATGTGGTTTTGATGCGATCTTCGCGATGTAGGAGGACAACGACTGGTGCCAGCGATTGGAACCAGTGAGACTCGGGAGTAGCAGTCGGACACATGAAGGGTTTTCAGCATGTGTCCGCGCCGCCCGGCGGAGAAGATTCGTAGACTTGTGTCGTGGCGGCTAGGCGAGGCATGGCCAGCTAGACACCGGTCGCAAGTGAAGGCGTGGTGTGCGACCGCGCTGCACAGAGGAGGATGAATCGTCGATTGGCCAACCGCGAGCCGAGCAGACACTACACTGTGGGCTACAGCCTAGCAGGCTGCCGCACTGCAAGCCATCTAGCATGGGCCAGGCCAGACCTAGTGTGTCGGGTCGGTTCGACGGGGTCGGACCGGACCGAGACCAACTTTGACCCTTTTCACTCATTCTCCAATATCTTGTGCTACAAGAGTCCGTTTGACGAAACGTTTATGGAGACATAATCCTTGTATTGAGATGGTTATTTTGGTAAACCCCAATTGTGTTTTGGATAATGTTGGGGGTACGGCAGGGTTGGATCGAGCATGAATCCAATCGGGCTCTCGGGACTAAAAGGATAATAACATAAAAATCGGGCATCTGATTGATGCACTGCCTATTGCGTTGAGACCCCTATCATGTGGCGGTCCTTTGGGATAATTATTAATGGGACTTTGTGGAATTTGGAGTATTGTCCTATGGCTTGAGGAGCAGATTCTCCCAGAATCAAGAGAGCTGAGTGTGGGAACCATGTAGCTGGTTGTAACATGAGAAAGGGATCCTATGTGGGTATGTGCTTTGGGATCCTATGTGGGTCTATGCTTTGGGATACTATGTGGGTCTGTACTTTGGGATCCTACGTGGGTCTCTATTCGAGAGTCCCACTAGGATCAGATCTAGGAAATCTATGTGGAACTACTCAAGGATCCTATGTGGGTCTGCTATATTAAGATCCTACATGGGCCTGCCTCTTAACAGAGCATGATGATTCAGTATTTACATCTAATCATCTTACTACTGTACCTAATTAATACCTAGTGTGAGCTGAGTCCTTACCATCGTGGTAATTCCTTTCTGGTATTCTTTTGTGTGGCATACCATTGTGGTACTTACCTTTATGGTGATAGCTTTGTGGTATTCTTCTGTGTGTCATACCATTGTGGTATTACTTTCATGATGATAACTTCATGGTATTCTTATTTGTGGCGTTAACTTTGTGGTACTATCCCTTGTGGTGTTACCTTCGTGGTATTATTTCATTATTGTAATGGTTGTACATTGGCAAAGGATATGGTCGTTTTGTTTCCTCATGAATGAGATGGGTAAACTTGATATCTTAAGTATATGTATGGGCATATACCTTTGTAGGGTTGTCAGATGTTTTCATGCTTTTTGGTTTATCCTTTTTTGGATTTGTGAGACATTCGAGGGTCTCGGGGTCCCTACTGAGTATCGTTATACTCACCCCTACATGGGCTATGCCCGCACCTTGTTGTGTTTGGTATATACGACGGACAATGCAGACTGATAATGAGAGTACCAAGACTAGAGGTAGCTCGGCAGTGGACATTAGGTGAGGCGTACCGCATAGACGATCATTCAAGAGATGTACCTACCCTTTAGGTAGGATCCATGATGGGTGTCTACAGGAGCTGTTTCAGTTAACTTGTACTTTCAGTTTTCTTATACATTCTAGGTGGGCTTGTATTCTGGCCCCTTTTACTTACAATACACAATATTTTTATTTTATAGTTTACTTTTGTTCGTATATTTCTGTGTTCTTAGTTGACTGTGTTTAAAAGATATAAATGCAATGCCTTCTCGATTTTAGGGAATATTCCTTTCGGTGTTAATTGCCATCCCCTGGCCTATGGAAGGAGGGCTTGGGGCAGTTATGGCATGGGCCTTGGGGACAGGTCATGAAAAATTGGTATCAGATGAGTCAATTCCACCATATAACAATGGACTCTGATCATTCAACAGCAATAGTGTTATGTGTAGTGACTGTGGTTATCAGTTTATGGAATCCAGTGTTGGCACGGTGGCCGACGTATCCATACACCGAGACCCGGACTTCTAATTTCTGACTCAGTGCACGAAAAAACTAATTGTGTGGGTGTTTTGAAAAGTTTTCTTTATGATATTTTTGATTCAGCTCACCAGGTATAACTTATTGACCAAGGGGAGCCTGTTTTTTTCAAGATATGTCACGAACCAACTCGGGTCGACCCTGAACCGGTCAACCAAGTCGGCCCACGACATGGCCCGAGAGGCGTTATCGATCCTCCCGGGCTGGTGACAAGCACCAGGCTATCAAAATAGAGCAAGAGGGAAACATTTCGCCCGATAAAATAAATAAAGTAGTAGAAACAAAATATAACAACGCAAAGTAATTAAACACCACAAAAAAAAGAGACCAACAACAACAAACTAACCTGACCACGACCAAAATTCCTCGTTACCTCGAGAGTCACTCTCCACACCACACCCAAGTCTTGCATTCGGCGAGCAAGCTCTAGTCAACCTGAAACATATACTAAAAACTAGAAAACTCTCTAGGCGTGTGTATTAAAACTTAGTAGGTAGGCCCGACTAATTCTATTCTCAACGCACATTCCACTAAATAAAGAATTTTTCAATTCCAGGTTTGAACAAAAATATATAAAATATTTGTTTCCACACACACTTTCATTTCTAAAACATGTAACAACCCATTGCCCTTTATAATATAAAAACAAGTCTAGTGCCGGAAAGAAATAGGTGCATTGCATTTTAAATCATTTTTTTGAATCAATTTAGAAATCCTAATTTTTTTGTTAGTAAAAAGAAAAACTACACACAACACAAAACACACACTAAGGGCAATGGAAAAAAATGGCACACGTGGGCCAGCAACCGAACTAGGCCTCTCAACCGTCTGCCACATACAAATAATAACTAAATAAAACTTGGGTCAATCCTAGGAGCTTGTGAACAATACAAAATGTACTATACATGTGACTCATCTTGAAGGCATTCCTACAATCAATGATGTGATAACGCCCTAAGGCTCGGTTTTTCCCTACATGGCCTAATCGAGGGGCCCAATCCCCTAGCAGAGTATCATTCGTACTAGGGGCCGCTAGCCAGTGCGTAATCTAAACTAGTGCATCAATCGTTCTCAGAAGATTCACTTACAATTCCAAGTTTCCATGTGAACACATATAATAAACAGGAAAGAGGTGAGTCAACATAGTCAATCAAGTAGTACAAACATCACACACAAATCATGCAGTCAATGTACACCAAATATCACATCTGAGTCACCCCAAATAGAGTTTTCCAAAATAATTCATTTTATTAAAGTGCCAAATGGGCCATCACCAATTTTAAGGAAAATCCTCTTTTCTCAAGAAAACCCAAAATACTCATTCATTTTTCAAAAGAAATCATTTATCATTTAAACAAAAAATCCATTTGAAATTCCGTGAATTATGTTTAAAGGCCAAAAGGGCATTCTTTCACTGCTGGGTGTCCACTCATCAAGAAAATGTTTCAAGTGTCGTGTATAAAATAAATGGCTCTTTTTACACCAAATAATCATTTAAAAATTAATTATCTCAAATTATTTATCATTTAATAAAATTAATAAAATATCAAGAAATCAATATATTCTAAATTTAAAGGTGAGTGCAGTGGGAGACCTACCTCGGCTCGTAGTCCAAACACAACGGCGCGTCATGCCTAGCATAGATGCACAAGCACACGCAAGCTGACTACTATAATTTTGCAGAATTACCTCGCCAATGCGCTGCAACAAATGCACAACAACTAAAAACTCATAACCACTAAATTAAGACAATCCAAATGAACAAATAGTGTAAAAACCCACCTCTACATGTTCTAAAAACATGCCACGCACCATTTACATTATTTCCTAAAACACTTTAAAATTTATGAAACATTTTTTTTTAAAAAGAAACTCCCCACTTATCACACTCAAAACCACCTTCAAACCATATTTTATGAACGAACGCAAATCCCTTACATACCCAAACAGAAAATGCATGACTTGCATAGTCAGAAAAACAAAATACACAAGTTCATGAAAATATATTAAACATGAAAAAAATGATTTCCAACAGAACACAGCTTCTCATACACATTTAGCATTCAAAATCCAACCATAAAACTATTCACACAATGGGCATGTAGTATTTAACAAAAATTAACTATTCATCAAGAAACGAGAGATAAATTTTTGTGTTTCACGCTAAATAATCTAACCAATGATTTAACTCTAATACTTAGAATAAATATAAGGTGAGAATAGCAAGAAAATGATTAAATGAAATTTAAAAAGGTAGTGAATAGGGAGGCCTACCTCAATCAACGAAGAACAAGCGAAGATCTGTGCAGAATGTAGTTTGCACCCCAATCGCACATGCAGAAATGCTAAAAAACCTAAAACATGAACACTTGACCATAAATTTGAATATTAAACCTAAAAAAATTTATATATATTGAAACCCTAACATCAATGGTTTTTGTGAAATAAAATCACCAAATACGGAAGCAATTAACAATGGGAAAAAAGGAGAACATCACTGGGAGGGGAGTTGCTGGTGAATGAGGGAACCAATAAGGGGGAGATACTAGAGAAGTTATTTGACAAGGTCCGCCGATCAGGTTTGCCAAAGAGGAAAAAAAGACTACCAGATAAGGGATTTCAATCCCGAAGGTCACTGAAAAAGGCCGCACAGCAAGGGAGGGTGACTTCAGTGAACGGACAACGTGAGTGATAAATTCTAGAGAGGAGGGGTCGCACTGGAGATAGCCAACCGGACTGCGGCAGCAAGGAGGGGGGTGCGCCGGCTGGGTACGGGATAGCTAGAGCACATAGGGATGGAGTCCAAGTTGAAGGGCACAGTGGAAGGCACTGCTCGGGATCTAGGGGTTGTGGAGGTGTGGTGGTGTGCATGAGGTAGGGGGAGGCTGGCCAGAAAGGGGTTCAGCGGCTTTTCTAGGGAGCTGGGCATGTAGGGTTTCAGGAGGAGGGTTGCGCTGGCAAGGGCTCGGGGTCGGCGTAAGCGGCTATGTAGGCGGCCAGGAGGTCGGGGTGGCCGGACGGAGTAGGAGCAAGGGTGGTCCGGGGCTAATTTTTTTATTTGGGTTTTTAAAAAATTAAAATTTGATAAAAGGGTATAGGGTTCCAATATTTTTAAAAATGGGTCCGGGATGCGTGAACGGCGTTCACGCATCTCACAGAATACCTAGTGAACATTTTTGAAAACTCCTTTGCACATTTTTTTCTATTTAAGATAATCTTAAATAATTCTCACTTTTAAAACATGGATAATTATCCAAATATGAAATTAAATTACATAAATGAAGAGATATTTGAAAAAAGTATAAATATATTATTTATATTTTTCATGAAGAATAAGGATTGGTATTTGGAGTGAATATGGAATTTGGTGGAATATTTTATCTAACACATATTTTTAACTTTATTTAAAAAGGAATCCATCCAACTAGCTACATAAGGGAATTAGGTGCAGCCACTTTTGAGGTGGGAACTGGAGTTGACTATTGTATGGGAAGAAATGGTAGGCGAGCATGAATTCACATGAGGCACATGGTATTAGAGTGGTGGTTCAATCATGTGCAGTGGAATGGTGTTAGAGAAGACAACATGGGTCGATGCCAGTGAGGATTTGAGAGCGTACCCCAGTAATCACTTCTACCAAGCTGAAGGAATGATAAAATAAATAAGGAAGCACTCAACCGAGTGATATTATTATATGGGAAAATGGTGACACAATCATTGTCTCTCCACTAAAAACATGCAGACATTTACACAACAGTTTGATCTAACTTTTTCAAGTTGTCTAATTAGTGAGAACCTTCTTCCCTTTCTCAAGGGTTTTATAGAGCATTGGTTATCTACCATTGATGAGTCACAAAGATCATGGTTGGGAATCCTTGGATAAAACCAAGGACCCTTCCATATTAAGAAGTCCATGATGAACTTATAATATCCAATCATGATAATATATTCATGAAGTTACAATTTCATTAATATAATTTAAATAATAAAATGAATAGTTCATGTGATGAGAGTAAAAATTTATTCTAAAATGAATATCCTATGTGATGAAATGTGAAACATAAGTATTCGGGTGATTAGAAGATCATATTTTGATGAATCCACGTGAATCAGATTCCTACATGAGTTGTAACATTTATGTGAAGAATGGAGAAGACCCGAGCATTGGGTATTTTTGATGAGTTTTTGTATTTTATTATGTAATTAAATATGAGTTACATGTATGAATATAGATAATGATTCATAGAGATAGACACCACATTAAGAAGAAAGAGGGGAACCTTAATCCTTCTAGTATTCTTTATGAGTTGCATGAAACAAAATACCCACAGAAACTAATGGGGCATTCAATATGAGGAAAATATGATACCACTACTGATGAGTATTCATATATAAATGTGTAATTAAATGTGTTATTACGAAACAAATTTAAATAAGGATTTAAATGATTGATTTTAAATCATGTAATAATGATATATTACCCATGAACAATTATTGTTTGTTTTGTGAATAAAGTGTGTATGAAGGTGATGAAGACTCTGTGTTGAATTGAAATATTATTTCTGATAACTCGATACAATAATGTATCAGGTAAATACAGAAAGATGAATTGATGAGTTCTTGATTATTTGAATATTGAGGAGAATCTAGATTGCACAAAATCTGAAAAGAGTCTTAATATAATAATTTCTAAAATTATTGATAAAGTACACAAGGTAGGAGTGACTAGATTTCTTATAGAGTAAGTATATTTGAAGAAGAACTTCTTCCTAAATTTGTAAGTAGATGTATCTTTTGGATTATAGAGTAGAATGAATCTCCAATGTATTATGGAGAAAGAGAGTGTATAGTGGATTATTTTTTGTTATAGAGAGGAAAAATGGATTATATGTCATTGTATTAACTTGTGGAGATAGTGAATAATACATGTTGGGGGGTATAACCAATATAGAAATGAGTAGTATTTTCAAAATAACCCTGTAAATAACATGTGATTCTCCCTATTTCATTACAACTACACTTGAGGAATGATTGAGAGTTTATATTGAGTGGATCAAAAACCTAAACAAATTTCAATAGGTTGAATTTAAAAAAAGAATTAGTAAAATAAGGCTACCACTGATTCACCTACCTCTCATTACCACCTAATTGATCCTTGGCCACTAAAAATATCTCTTCGTATCAATAGATCTTGGTGAAATAGGTTTACACACATCAATTTGCATTAGTTCAATCACTCTTATTGACCATTGATCTTTAACCTTTTATATATTTCAAATAATCTTCCCTTGTTAGAAAGAATCACATGTATGAGTATGATCACATGATAAATTAGAGAGATCTTGAGCAGTGTCACATTTCAACAAATCTTCCATGTATGATTGGATCATATAAACAATAAATTTATACCACAACCTATTTTCTTCTTCCTTGGATATAAAATACATATCTTCTTGTCCACTCAGAAGATATAGATTCCCCTTTGTGTGTTTTCCTTACAAAACAACTCCACTATATTTTCCCTTGATAATACACACCTTATTTGTAAATATTATAGTGTGTCCCAAGTCACATAGTGACCCTCAAGGCTATAGAATGAGCATTCTAAGAATTCCCCATATTTCCACAAAAATAATATTTGATAAATGGTTTATTCATGTGCATCACTAATACACCACTCATTATTCCTTAAGATCAGTAAATATTCTGATTCTAATTCATACCAAAATAAATCTTTATCCACATAACAGGCTCTTGTGTTCTGACACCAATCATTACTGCTTTCTGTTTATGAACAATAACCATACCATTTGTGGCATTACGATGTATCATTTTCTTCCCTAAACATTTTTTAACTATTTTTTGGACCTATGAACCATAATTTCCCTTTTTTCCATCACTTGTGTGACCTAATTTCCTAATATCATATTAGGAGTCAAGAGTTTCTCTTGATCCTATATTTAATTGTAGGCTAACAAAATCCTCCTAAAGTTCTTCAAAACATTTTACTTGGTCTTTTAATATGTTATTCATAAAATAAATAGCCTTGGATTATTATTTAACCTTTATGTTGAACTTATTGAATTTATATGAGTATTATGGAATTTCTAATCATATTATTTATTATACACATTTATATATATATATACATTGGTAGATAATTTGATAACAGTAAGACACTTATTAAAGGTATAATAGAAGTCTAGATAACAGTAATACACATACAAAACGTATCATAAATCAAATGTCAACCTAATCTACGCCTCCGGTGTGGATGCTCCTCTGTCCCACAGTCAGGCGTATACTGGATGCGTCCACGCCGTGTCTGTCTACGTCTGTGCTCTGGCGTACGCTGCGCATCCTCATCGACAGCCACCTCCGCATCCTCCTGTGTGACAGACGGTGGATGTATAGTCTCACCGCCTGTACCCTGGCCTGCATCTAAGGATAGTGGAAGCTGGCTGGAACTCTCACCAATATAGGAAGTAGATGGCTGCTCTGCTGTGGATGACTGCAATAAAACATCGAACTCAATCCAGTCAGCGTCTGTAAGTACCTGTGGCTGTGCCTGAGAAGCTGGAGGAGCATATGACTGGTCATGCTGAACACCCTCCTCCAGTGGAATAATATCATGTGGCTGAGCAAGCTGAGCAGCCTCATCCTGTGGAACAACAGCAGGCTCCGCGGCCTCCGCAGCAGGCTCCGCGGCCTCCACAGCAGGTGGTGGATCAAAGAAAATGCCATGATAAATCTCGTCCATCGACGGTAGCATCTGTCGTACAAGGCTGTGAAAATATGCTGGGTCAAAGGCAGCTCTCTCCACTGGATCAGACATATGCAGTAGATGAAAAATACGAGCATCCTGCGAAAACAAATTCTGTTATTAACTAATTTGAATAAAAAATATGTTGAACTGTGAAAGAAAGAATGCATACCAAGTCATGGAAGCCCCGTCCGTGCCGTGTCAGAAATCTGACGGGAGACCTGATGTACCAGCCTGCATAATCCATCTGATCCATCAAATGAAAGCGTACTGTCCCTGCCCCTCGCAACTGGGACTCTCGTCGCCTGTCCCATAACGCTACATATCTCGCATGGTAGCTCCTCCAATCAAAATCTCTCTTCCCTGACATCTTCAGGGAATGCAATGAATCCAACTGACTGGGCGGGTCAGGAACTGGCTGAAGGAATCCAAACTGTCTCATAACCCTATCTGTCTGATGCCACTCGACTATATGAAAATGAATCAGTGGAACCATGCAAGAGCCGATATCAAGCATCACTGTACAGTATGGGGGCAGACTCTGAAGGATAGCATCTGTATATGGCATCCATGTAATCTGAAAGAAAAAATGAATAATCAATTAATAAATGAATAGATTTACAGTAAAGAGTAAAGATTTAACAATATAAATAATAACCACTTACATCGTCTGGTCGAATGCTGTCTAGCATAAGTCTGTAGGCGTGAACATCATGTCTGGGAGAATCTGAATGTCGATGCGCCTGACTCCACCTGTAGATAACATTTTTTTTACATTTCATAAAAGAATTTTATACAAGTAAGTTAGATATTAGAAAGAAATAATAACATACCAACGTCCACGTGGAGCCTCTGCTACAATATCTACGGGTAATGGCGCACGAGCATGTGGAGCTAAACGAGGTATGTGCTCCCATACCCACATCTGTAGAAGAACCATGCATCCTGTGATCTGCATCTTCTCGATGCGACATGCGCTGCATAGGGCTCTGTATGTATATGCTAGGTAGGCAGACCCCCAACTATATCGACCTGCCTGGTCCAAATCCTCTAAAAAAGATAGATACATCAGGTGCACAAAAGTAGTAGAGTGGTCAACAAAAAGCGTGCCACCGATCAGCCTCAAAATATATGCCCGTGCAAAGCGCTGCACGGTGACGTCATCAGCATCATCTGGTAAATGTGTGAAGTGCTGGTCTAACCAAGGCATCCGCAATCTACCACCGACGATGGTCCTGCCATCATCCTGGACCTCTATGCCCAGAAGTCTATGAATAAGCTCAGGCAAATCTGATGGAACTCGGCCTGTCAAAGCATGTCCGTCGATAGGGAGGCCCAACATAATAGCCACATCCTGCAATGTAATAGTCATCTCTCCCTCACTGAAATGGAAAGTATGCGACTCTGGTCTCCATCTCTCGACAAGTGCGGCAATGAGCTGATGATCAAGAAACGTGAAGTCGCACATCGCTACGCCATAAAATCCAGCTCGACGAAGATGTGGGACGATAGCGGGAGGTGGTGCAGTATGATGGAAATGGTGAGATCTACGTACACTCAAGGGAGCCACAGGACGTCCCTCTAAAAGCAGTCGTGATACATGAGTAGCCTGAGATGTAAGCAATGGAAAACCTGCCATCTGCACACATGATATCATCGTTACTTATTAATAGTGGAATCATGATATATTCATTTTTATTTGGTGTCACAATCAATATTAGCCTAGTCTCACAATCAACATTAGTTAATGATGCTCAGACACTCAGATGCCATTACTAAAACTAGACATCTTATAAGAAAACCATAATTTAAAAGTGAAAAATTAATTATTTCTTCTTATTTGTGAAATTACGTTTGTTAATTTATCAATTATCCATTAAATAACCATCAACATTATTCCACATTAAAAATTAACAGGAAAAAGTGAAAAATTAATAATTTCTTTTTATATGTGAAATTAGGTTTGTTAATTCATCCATTATCCATTAAATAACCATCAACATTATTCCACATTAAAAATTAACAGGAAAAACTGAAAAATTAATTATTTCTTCTTATTTGTGAAATTACATTTGTTAATTTATCCATTATCCATTAAATAACCATTAACATTATTCCACATTAAAAATTAAGAGGAAAAAGTAAAAAATTAATTATTTCTTCTTATTTGTGAAATTACGTTTGTTAATTTATCCATTATCCATTAGATAACCATTAACATTATTCCAAATAGATCAAGTTCCTAAGTAACTATAGAAACTTCCACAATATGTTATTCAACCACAACCTCTTCCTCTTAGTCTTCTACTTCTTCTCATCCTCATCCTCTATTTCTTATTCTTCTTCTTCATCATCGACACCAACCACAACCTCTTCCTCTTAGAGCAGGTACACAGACTCGATCATGGATGATGAGGTTTGGAACTCTGTCCTGCCACTTGGGGACATCTCTTACGAGTATGTCCTTCTGCGTGGCAGATACTGCATCGTATTCTCCCTCCTCGTTGCCGAGGCCAATCCATCTCATTTCTGATGCGAGTTGACTTCGGTCTTCCTCGAGGCCGCAACCTAGTAGCATGAAGCCAATAATTTTAAAAATGACACACATTGAAAAAATTATAAATGATACCAAAACCGACTTATGAAAACCTGGAAATATCAGGGACAATGGTCGGTTGATCAGCAGGCAATGTGATAGAATGGAAGTCACCAACAGGCATCCAAGCAGCACTATAACAGTTAACCAAAGTGCTCATGTGATACACCGGGTCAACATATGGCTCCCACGATATATTTACCGAAGCGCAAGCTGTAATAACATGTACACATGGATATCTCAATGCCTGAAAGCTGCCACAATCACAGTACCTGTTATCCAACATCACGACAAACACTCCACCATTAGTGCATGCACCCTGGTCATAGCACTTTCTTACCCGAAAACTCCTCTTTTCCCTGTCAAAGGCTATAACATTCCATCGTGAAGCCTCATTCCGTATCCGGTCAATATCAGTTTGAAAATGCTGAGTAAAAAGCATTCCATTTTCCATCCTCTGGTAGGCCTTTTGGGACCGGTCAACAAAGTAGTGAACACATCTAAAAAATGTCTCTTGCACTAACCCTGTGATTGGGAGTTTACGCACACCCTTGAGGACCCCATTTACGCACTCCACTATATTAGTGGTCATATGCCCATATCTCATGCCACCATCGTATGCTAATGACCATTTTTCCTTTGAAATTTGTACCATATATTCATATACCTCCTCATTAACTGTTCGGATCTCTTCAAAACGCCGATCAAACCTTTCTTGTTGGGGTTCATATGCTGAAATCATAACATAATAATGTATTAAAATGGATAGTAAATTTTGTTAAAAAAAGAAAGTTTAGAAAACCATACCCAATTTGAGGATCGCCTTCTTTATGGCCTCATCTCTAAACTGCTTATGCACATTACTTGCAATATGTCTAATACAATAACGGTGATAAGCATTCGGCTCAGTCCAAGAAACCCCATCACTACTCACGACCTCTATAATCGCTCGATGACGATCAGATATCAGACACACACCCTGTTTCTGCATGACATGAACACGTACACATGCCAAGAACCAGCTCCAGCATTCAAAATTTTCTTTTTCAACAACAGCAAAAGCAAGTGGCAGAGGAGCGCGATTACCATCCTGTGTGGCAGCAATGAGTAGAACACCTGTATACTTTCCATAAAGGAATGTGCCATCTACCTGAATAAATTGTTTACAAAAGGGAAATGCAGCAATGCACGGTCTGAATGCCCAAAAAATCCTCTTGAACTTCACCTTTGACCGATCAACTAGATGATTTTGGGATACATACTCAACAGTGTCCAACTGATAAACAATCTGATTATTGAGAGACAACAATTCCATAAGCTGTGGCAACAACGCATAAGACTCATCCCAATCACCATACACTTTTACAATGGCTTTCTGTTTTGCATTCCAAGCTTTGTTGTATGATACCTTATAGTTATACAACTGTTGAATTATTTCCTGAATAAGGGCAACAGGAACATCCTGACTTGTTCGTATCATCTCACAAATAACAGTAGATATAAACTCTGCATTAAGAGAAGAGTGATCTTTTGCCAAGCTGGGATGCAGACAAGTGTGTGGGCCTTCTAATTTGGTTATCTTCCAACATCCATAACATTTATCAAATACTGCTCTTAATCGAAATTTACATTCTGACCCATATTTTTCACAACGAATGAGATATTTGGTCTTCTTTGACTCATAAACCACAAATGTGAAATGTCGCTCAATGTGGTATTGCTTTATCACATTTTTCATGACCTGTTTAGTTTCGAACTCCTGCCCAACATATATGGCATTATCATTTGATGCAGGCATATTCCCTATAATGCCAGGGAATTCAGAAGCTGGTGTAATGACATCCCAATCAAAAAGTTGTTCACGAGACATTCCTCCAACTAAGGAACTCAAAACTGAAGGCTGATTACCACTAACTGGTGGATGTAGTGGATGTCTGTCTCTCAAAGGAACCTCAGAAGGTTCATTTCCAACCACATCATCTCCTGCTGACTCCCCAGATTCTTCTTCCTCAGATAAACTTTCTTGCACTATATCAGCACAGAAAGGGATGTCATCTACATTTCCTTCCAAATTTTGATGATCTTCCTCATTACATTCTTCCACAGGAGTCGAATGAGAAGGAGGCAATAAAGAAGACTGTTGTGAAGGACCAACTTCTATAGCGGTCACAAAGCATGGTTCTGTAGTAATCGATTGCACCACATCAATATCAGAAATGACAATAAATAATTCCATCAAACCATTAATACACTGTTGCCTGAATAACTGAGAAGCCTCCATCCAATCCTCATCATCGACTATAGGGTAGTCGCTGTGCCACATACGCTCAGGATATTGAAGATGTCGGTATCTAATTGAAGTGATTGCTTGTCCTCCACTCAATTTTAACCGACTATGAATCTTATTACGAACTGCATCCAATGTCATACAACCATGGAGATTTACCACTTTGACAGGTGGCACACTGTAGCTAAAACCCTGCTCGGTACAAATTACCTCACCGTTGCAATATATTTGAGCAGACATAATTACCTATTAAAAAACAATTTAAAAATATTATACACTACATTAAAATTTTAAATTATTTAATTTGGTTTTCAATAATTGATTATCTTGAGACTTTTTTATGTATTGATTTATCACTGTTAAGGTATAGTGATTGTGATTTTAGCACAAAAGCAAATTTAATATAATGTTTCATAAAGTTTGATTACTTATGAATATATAATCATGACTTGATCTTGAGACTTGCGATTAGTTTATCATTATCTGATAAACTAACCACAATTTATATGAGTAAACTCCTATCTCTATTATCAAATATTTCAGCGACCGCCAATCTCCTGTCAAATAGCAACGCCACCTCTCGAACAAGTTCTCAAATGCCTCTTCGTCGACACCTCTTCGGGGATGCCTCTTCGTCGACACCTCTTTGGGGCGTCAGTCTTTTATTTACAAATTTACTCACATGCATGTGAGAGGGTCTAGGGGTATGAAATACATAAATTAATTTAAACGGACACGCAGGTCCTTACACTTACTGAGAGATGACTCGCAGGTCATCAATACCGAAAAAATGCAATTATTACAAATTGAATAACAACATACACAAAATAAAACATGCAATTTCAATTATGCATGGTCGGTCGTCTCAAGATCAGTCATCACTCATACCGTGTTTTTTGGTATATTTATTATATTATCCGTATTATATAAAATCTATATTAAATACTACTCCTCTTTTACAAAAATTTAACTTCATGTGTATATATATATATATATATTTATTAAAAACATTAAATAAATTTTATTATAACTGATCTAATTGAGATTTACATAATAAACACTTTTGTTATTTTAAATTTTATGAAATTGTAATGTTTTTTGGCCATTCTTCTACTTTTCAAAATATAAGTAAATATATTTTATACTTTATTGATTACAAATATTATTACTAGTAAATAAAAGTAATTTAATTTACACTTACATCAAAACCATCCATTAAAATAAATTTCTCCAACATAAATTACTTTTTCTAAACATTAAAAAGTTTAGACATAACATAAAACATTTAATATTTATACAACAGACATTCAAAAAATTAAATCATACGAACATTCAACATCAAGAAAATTAAATCATACAAAACATTTCATGCATAACATATGAAATAAATAAATCATACACACAATTAAACATACAAATGAAATAAATAAATACAATTAAACATACAAATGAAATAAATAAACACAAATAAACAATTAAATTATTAAATAGAAATTTTACCTCAATAAAAGCAGCAAATATTTGTTGAGAAAGAATTTCTGCAGAGCTTCGCAACGAAAATCAGAGGAGAACAATGGGTATTGGGGGGGGGGGGGACCCCTCCTTTTATAACTTTTCTCGGCCGGATGCGTGAACGCCGTTCACGCATCCTTCAGCTCGTCCGCGAAGGATGCGTGAACGGCGTTCACGCATCCTTCGCCGCGGAGAGATGCGTGAACGCCGTTCACGCATCTTTTCCCGCGCAAGGATGCGTGAACGGCGTTCACGCTTCCTTCAGCTGGTCAGCAAAGGACGCGTGAACGCCGTTCACGCATTACCGTCGGGGTCCGGGATGCGTGAACGCCGTTCACGCATCCTTCGCCGCGGAAGGATGCGTGAACGGCGTTCACGCATCCTGGACCCAATTTTAAAATTATCCGAACCCTAGCCCCTTTTAGCATATTTTAAATTTTTTAAAACCCAAAAAAAAAATTACTCGTGGTCCGGTGGTTGTCGGAGGTGGAACGACCATCAGAAGTGGGTGGTGGGGAGGCAACAAACGACGTGAGTTGGGTCTCCGTGAGAGGGAGGCGCGATCTGGGTTCACCGTAGGAGGGAGCCGACATGATTTCGGCTAGCCAGGAAAGGGAAGAAAAAAACGGCGCGTATGGTTAGTGGGGAGGAGCGTCTCGCATGATAACCAGGTGGAGGGAGAGAAGGTGAGGGAGAGAAAAGAAATAAAGAAAAATAAAAGAAAATTAAAAAATAATAAAAGAAACGGAGAAAATAAAAATAAGAATAAATGTTAAATAAAAAAAGTGAACCTCAAAAAAACTTAAAATAATTTAATATAATACAAATAATATGATAGTAATATTGATAATAAAAGTTATCAAAGTTATAGGTTAATGTTAATAACTAAATTAATGTATTAATGATAATAATAATGACGATAATAATAATGATAAGAATAATAATAATAATAATAAAAAAATCACCACTTCAATTATTATTAAAATAATTATTTAAACTTCTTTCATTTATTTATTTATTTGATCATTTATCTATTATCTTCAACCTCATTTATTTAATTTTTACTTCATTTATTTGTTATAAACATCGAGCAGGTCGTGCAGGGACCCAGAAAAGGTTGTGTGGCTTTGAACATCCCCTGCCAGTGCATCGAACGCTGCCAAGCTCAAAATATTAATTTATCAGCAAAATGAAAATGAAAAAAAATTAATCAGTTTCGGACCAGACTTCAACAACGATTTTAAAAGGAAAATAAAAATAAAAAATAATTTTTTTTAGAAATCTAGTTGTGAAAAATCTCCCCACCATAGCACTTTCCGTTCCCAGAAAGCCACAACTAAGGCTGAACCCCGAAGTAGAAATCGATAGCCCCTTGGGGTTGAAAAGGGATCCGTACAAATAGAAAGAGAAAAGAGGCAAATGAACGTGCTCAAAGAAAGTGACTCAAATGAAAACCTTAAGAATCCTGTGAAAAGATATTTCCTCTAAGTGTCATTCGCCCTAAAGCACAGAAACACCTCCAGTTGATTGAATAAGAAAAGGAGTCCTCACACCCATGAAAATCAACATCACAAGCAGAAATACCTCAATCACTATTAAATGAAAACCACATTGTCTGACTAGAATGAACAAACAAAACCAAACGCATCCAAGGGACACTCTTATCAGTCACCACACAGTCATCTCTAGGACATAACTAAAATCAAACATGTGGAAAGCCCGAAGGGGATCCCCACCATTAGAAACAGACTAACGCTCGAGATGAGATAGGGAAACCGACACGGGGAGGCCGAGGCAGACTCCCCACCATTATGGAAAGGCCATCACCAATTCATTTCAAACAAATTAGAGCAAGACCCACTATGGGTCTCCCCACCATTAGAACTACCAGAAAAAAACAGAAACATCAAAAATTTCCTGACTGGGACAAAAAACACCTTCACAAGGGGTGGGGAGGGTGGGCCCAACTACTGGGGCATCAAAATCATGGCCCAAGACAACCCTTCATCTCAACATTCTTTGATGATCACAATTCAAAATTTGAACCAATTTCCCCAAACAGACCTCATAAGGACTAGTAAAAGAGATTACATCTAGTGGGATGCATCTGTCGGGACATTAAGGTACGAGGAGAACACGCCTCCTTATAGCCATGAGAAACCTCACGCACCCAGACGGGTCGTCGGAATGGAACCACAAAAGTCAATTTATACTGCTTTTACATTCAACACTAGTGAATGAAATAAAGTCAGGATCCCATACACTCTTGGGGTTCCTGAATGCGTTCATGCTTCACTCTGAGGCCTATGGCTGGAGCCCTGATGTTTGAAGCATCTCCTACCTTGCAGTTAGGTATTGATGTCTCCCGAATGGAGATTCTCATTTTGGTGGCACATGCAACCACACCGCAACTGAGACAACACCATCAAACACGGCACCCTCCAACATCCACCCACTCCCTCATGACACGTCCAACAGAACAAGGTTTTAGATGACACACATGCATCACCTCCTCACCTTAACCAATAAACCTAAGAAGGAAATACACACGACAAACACTTCTCTTTGATCAGAAAAAATGGAACTCCCCGAGAGGACACGCTCCTATGAAAACAGGGATTCTCGAAGAACTCTATGAAATCCATTCTTACTATACAAGGAGAACTCAAGCTGCAAGACATCACCAAATTGGACTCGTGAAGACGATGAAAGCACTACAATCCTTTCAAGACATCATTGAACATTGATTGCTACGAACTGCCTTCACCCTTCCCTTCTGGAATTCCTTTCACCGTTTTCAAGGGGAACTTCAGATGCAACGGTGTCAAACATTATACCCAATGACTCAAACAACTCAAAGATGCCAAAACACATATCAACTTCCCTTGCATCTATCATCCCTCTTCTAGGGGATTCATTTAGACGAACAGAAGAAGGGACAAACTTTTCACTATCACTAAAAAGAGAGAGTCCTTACTTTAATCAACTAGAGTATCGGCCAACGACGAGTTGTCCATGGCCGCACCCCAATCATGTGTTAATTCTTTTTAGGGGCGTACACTAGTTAAGAAAGAAAACCATGGACTCAATCAAATTGGTCCAATGGTCAATACATACTGGAAGCGAACACTACACGTGCAGAGGGAACCACTAAAAGGGCTTCCCGAAGAACTTCTCAAAAGTAACCACTAACCACACATGTTCACACCATCTTACAAATAAGAATTTAAAATCAAGGCACAAATCAGTCAGAAAGGATCCTGGAATCAGAACTCCTCACATCCGACATTTCCAACACACAAGGACACACCACAAAATCACTAGTTATTAACTCACTGAATTCTCATTTAACATTTTTTTTTAAAATAAGCAAAGTTAGCGGGTTGCACAAACACAAATGGAGTCCCATGGCCTTGCACATGCATGTTCCCGTGCCACAACGTCACCCAAGTCACATCCATCCACGAATTCATCTGCTCATTACATTGACCATTTCTCTTTCCATATACATTCATGCATGTGGTTGGCCACGAGAACACCAAGGATCAAAACCAGACCATCCCATTTTTTTAAAAACCAAAACATTCAACCCACACCTTTCAAACCTTATAATAATTAACTTTATAAAGTGATTCATTTCAAAGAAAATTCCACGACCAAATCATTTTTACATAAAAATTAGATTTCCATTAATCTAAAACAAAGAGATGAGGGATGATGCAAGGGGAGACTAGTGTCGATGGGTGACTGAGACATATGGTTGGTAGCCATAATCCCACCACCACCATAGAGAGTATTCTAAGACAGCATCCCCAGCTCCACATGGATTGCCAGACCCTGCGAGCTCACTGGGACCACTGACCTGACTCCCTTTTCATTTCCCCCAAACAAGATTAACTTCAAGGAACAAAGATACAGAATAACCACAACATACCATAGTAACTCGAGTCTCGACACGAGGTGTGCTGGGCAGACACCTTGCTTGTAGCTAGAACGTCGAGTTCTAACACCCTTAAATATGATCTTCATTGACTCTATCCTAAAATAACATGACCCAAGAAGCAAACATAACCTCCTATGATACCATTTTGTCACGAACCAACCTGGGTCGACCCTGAACCAGTCACCCAAGTCGGCCCGCAACATGGCCTAAGAGGCGTTCCCGATCCTCCCGGGTTGGCGACAAGCACCAGGCCATCAAAAGAGAGCTATAGGGAATGATTTCACTTGATAAAATAAATAAAGAAGCGGAAAGAAAATATAACAACACAAAGCAATTAAACACCACAAAAAAAAAGATACCAACAACAAAAAACTAACCTGAACATGACCAAAACTACTCGTGACCTCGAGATTCACTCTCCACACCACACCCAAGTCTCGCCTACGGCGAGTAAGCTCTAGTTAACCTGCAACAGAAACTAAAAATAGGAAAACAATATAGGCGTGAGTATTAAAACTCAGTAGGTAGGCCCGACTAATTTTGTTCCCAATGCACATACCATTAAATAAAGCATTAATCAATTCCATGTTTGAACTAAATTATATAAAATATTTGTTTCCACACACACTGTCATTTATAAGACAAGTAACAACCAATTTCCCTTTATAATATAAAAACATGTCTATGGCCTGAAATAAACAGGTGCATTTCATTTTTAAGAAAATTTAGCGAATCAATTTAGAAATCCAAATTTTTGTTGTTAGTAAAAAGAAAAACTACACACAGCACACAACACACACTAAGGGAAATGGAAAAAAAGTGGCACACGTGGGCCAGCAACCGAACTAGACCTCTCAATTGTCTGCCACATACAAATAAACCCTAAATGAAACATGGGTCGAACCTATGAGCTCGTGAACAATCTAGAATGTACTATACTTGTGACTCATCTGGAAGGCATGTCTTATTTTGATGATGTCATAACGCCATAATGCCCGATGTTTCTCTACATGGCCTAACCGAGGGGCCCAGTCCCCTAGAAGAGTGTCATCCGTACTAGGGGCCACTAGCCAGTGCATAATCTAAACTAGTGCAAAAATCGTTCTCAGAAGATTCACTTATTATGTCATGTTCCCTTGTCAACACATATAATAAACAGGAAAGAGGTGAGTCAACAATGTCAATCAAGTAGTACAAACATCACACACAAATCATGTATTCAACGTACACCAAATATCACATCTGAGTCACCCCAAATAGAGTTTTCCAAAATAATTCATTTTATTAATCTGCCAAACGGGCCTTCACCAATTTTAAGGAGAATCCTTATTTCTCAAGAAAACCCAAAACACTCGTTCATGCTTCAAAAGAAATCATTTATCATTTAAACAAAAACTCCATTTCAAATTCTGTGAATTATGTTTAAAGGCCAAATTGGCATTCTTTCATTGTTGGGTGTCCACTCATCAAGAAAATGATTCAAGTGTCGTGTATGAAATAAACGACTCGTTTTACACCAAATAATCATTTAAAAATTAATTATCTTAAATTATTTTTCATTTACTAAAATTAATAAAATATCAAGAAATCAATAAATTTAAATTTAAAGGTGAGTGTAGTGGCGGACCTACCTTGGCTCGCATTCCAAACGCAATGGTGAGTCACGCCTTGCACAGACGCAAAAGCACATGCAATCCAATGACCGTAATTTCACATAATTACCTTGCCAATGCGCTGAAACAAATGCACAATAACTAAAAACTCATAACCTCTAACTTAAGACAATCTAAATGAACAAATAGTGTAAAAAAATCCCCTCGATATGTTCTCAAAACATACCACACACCATTTACATTATTTCCTAAAACACTTTAAAATTTTTGAAACATTTTTTTTCAAAAAGAAACTCCCCACTTATCACACTCAAAACCCCCTTCAAACCATCTATTATGACCCAATGAAAATCCCCTACTTACCCAAACAGAAAACACATGACTTGCATAGTCAGAAATACAAAATACACAAGTTCGTGAAAATATATTAAACATGATAAAACTGGTTTCCAAAAAAACACACCATTTCATACACATTTAGCATTCAAAATCCAACCATAAAACTATTCACACAATGGGCATGTAGTATTTAACAAAAATTAACTATTATTTAAGAAATGATAGATATTGTTTTGTGTTTCACGCTAAGTAATCTAACCAATTATTTAACTATAATACTGAGCATAAATAAATGGTGTGAATAGAAAAAAAGGATAAAATAAAAATTAAAAAGGTACTGCATAGGGAGGCTTACCTCAATCAACGAAGAACAAGCGAAGATCCATACGGAATGAAGTTTTCACCCAAATCGCACATGAGGAAATGCTAAAAAAACATAAAACATGAACACTTGACCATAAATTTGAATATTAAACCTATATATATATATAGAAACCCTAACATCAAGGGTTTGTGCGAAATGAAATCACTAAATTAGAAAGAAATTAACAATGGTAAAAAAAAGAAGAACCTCACCGTGATAAGAGTTACCGCTGAATGAGGGCAAAAATAATGTGGTGATACTAAAGAAGGGATTTTCCAAGGTCCGCCGATCAGGTTGGCCAAAGAGGAAAAAAGACCCCCAGATAAAGGAGTTCAATCTCACTGGTCACTGAAAAAGGCCGCACAACAATGGAGGGTGACGTCGGTGAGGGGTTCCGGTATTTTTAAAACTGGGTCTAAGATGCGTGAACCCCGTTCACGCATCACTGACCCCGGGAAGATGCGTGAACGGGGTTCACGCATCTTAACCGCGCTGAAGGATGCGTGAACCGCATTCACACATCCTTCACGAAGTTGATGAAGGATGCGTGAACGGGGTTCACGCATCCTACAGTAACTTTTTTTTTAAAATTTTTATTTTTATTTTATTTTGTTTTGTTTTATATATATATATATATATATATATATACGAACAAAACATAAAATTCAGCAGAATTTATCTGCTATTTAATATCCAGCAGAACTGCCATTACAACAGTCTGGATTCTGACAGAAACCATCACCCAGGGCTCTCTTTTATAAGAGGGCTTACCCAGGAAATCATACTGCATTTCCGATGTGGGATTCAGGTTCTCTTTTCCTGCACAGAACATTCTCCATTTCCGATGTGGGATTCTGTTTCAAGTACGTGACTTTGAAAGACTGTAAAATACAAACTATACGACCAATATAAATGAAACTTAAAACATGGATTAAACATATAATAAATAGTTTAAAATGAAAAGAATTTCGTAAAAAGGGTTGATGAATAATAATTTATAAGCTTTCAAAACCACCAACTTGAAACTTAAAAAAGTTTCAAGTACGTGACTTTGAAAGACTATAAAATAAAAACTATAAGACCAATATGAATGAAACTTAAAACATGGATTAAACATACAAGAAATAGTTGAAAATAAAAACAATTTCATAAAAAGTGTTGATGAATAATAATTTATAACCTTTCAAAACCACCAACTTGAATCTTAAAAATGTTTCAAGTACGTGTCTTTGAAAGATTATAAAATACAAACTATATGACCAATATGAATGAAACTTAATAGACGGATTAAACATATAAGAAATAGTTGAAAATAAAAAAAAAATTCATAAAAAAAAATTAATGAAAAATAATTTATAAGCTTTCAAAACCACCAACTTGAAACTTAAATACCTTTACGTGCCTTTGAAAGCCTATGAAATACAAACTATAAAACCAATATAAATGAAAATTAAAACATGGATTAAACATATAACAAATAGTTAAGAATTAATTAGTTAATAGGTAATATAATTATTAATTAGTTAATAATTAATATAATTATTAATTATTAATTACTAATATACAATAATTAATTAGTTAATTAGTAATATATTTATATAATAGTTAATTAGTTAATTAGTAGTATAATTATTAATTGATAATTACTTAGTTAATTAGTAATATAAATCTTAATAGTAATTATTAATTATAATTATAATTATTAATTATTAATTATTAATTATATAATAATTAATTAGTTAATTAATAATATAATTATTAAATATAATTATTTATTATTTATTATATAATAATTAATTAGCTAATTAGTAATATATTTATTAATTATAATTATTTTTTATTTATCTATAATTATTAATTAGTTAATTTGTAATATAATTATTAATTATTAAATAAGTAATTGATTAATTAGTAATATAATTAGTGATTATAATTATTTATTATAATTATTAATTATTAATTATTAATTATTAATTATTAATTATATAATAATTAAGTAGCTAATTACCAATATAATGATTAACTATTAAAAATTAATTGGTTATTTAGTACTATAATTATTAACTATAATTATTATATATTAATTAGTAATATAATTATTTATTATAATTAGTAATATAATTAGTAATTATAATTAGTAATATAATTATTAATTATAATTAGTAATTATTAATTATATAATAATTAATTAGTTAATTACCAATATAATTATTAATTATTAAAAATTAATTATATATTAATTAATTAGTTAATTAGAAATATAATTATTAATTATTAATTACATAATAATTAATTAGTTAATTAGTAATATAATCATTAATTATATAATTAATAATTATAATAATAATTAAAAATTATATTACTAATTAACTAATTAATTATTATATAATTAATTATTAATAATTAATAACAAATAATTGTAATGAATATTTGTAATTATTTATTATATTACTAATTTACTAATTAACTAATTAATTATTATGTAATTAATAATTATATGTTTAATCCGTCTATTAAGTTTCATTCATATTGGTCATATAGTTTGTATTTTATAATCTTTCAAAGACACGTACTTGAAACATTTTTAAGATTCAAGTTGGTGGTTTTGAAAGGTTATAAATTATTATTCATCAACACTTTTTATGAAATTGTTTTTATTTTCAACTATTTCTTGTATGTTTAATCCATGTTTTAAGTTTCATTCATATTGGTATTATAGTTTTTATTTTATAGTCTTTCAAAGTCACGTACTTGAAACTTTTTTATGTTTCAAGTTGGTGGTTTTGAAAGCTTATAAATTATTATTCATCAACCCTTTTTACGAAATTCTTTTCATTTTCAACTATTTATTATATGTTTAATCCATGTTTTAAGTTTCATTTATATTGGTCGTATAGTTTGTATTTTACAGTCTTTCAAAGTCACGTACTTGAAACAGAATCCCACATCGGAAATGGAGAATGTTCTGTGCAGGAAAAGAGAACCTGAATCCCACATCGGAAATGCAGTATGATTTCCTGGGTAAGCCCTCTTATAAAAGAGAGCCCTGGGTGATGGTTTCTGTCAGAATCCAGACTGTTGTAATGGCAGTTCTGCTGGATATTAAATAGCAGATAAATTCTGCTGAATTTTATGTTTTGTTCGTATATATATATATATATATATATATATATATATATAAAACAAAACAAAATAAAATAAAAATAAAAATTTTAAAAAAAAAGTTACTGTAGGATGCGTGAACCCCGTTCACGCATCCTTCATCAACTTCGTGAAGGATGCGTGAATGCGGTTCACGCATCCTTCAGCGCGGTTAAGATGCGCCGGATGGGTACGGGATGGCTAGAGCACACAGGGTAGGAGACTAAGCCGAAGGGCATGGTGGGAGGTGCTGCTCGGGATTGAGGGGGTGTCGAGGTGCGGTGGTTTACATGAGGCTGGGGGAGGCCGGCCAGAAAGGGGTTCAGTGGCTTTTGTAGGGAGCTAGGAATGTAGGGTTTCAGGAGGAGGGTTGCGCTGGCAAGGGCTCGGGGTCGGCGTGAGGGGCTGTAAGGGCGGTCTGGTGGTTGTTGGAGGCAGAACGACCAGCAGAAGTGGGTGGCGAGGAGGAAATGAACGACGTGAGTGGGGTCGCTGTGAGAGGGAGGCATGAGCTGGGTTCACTGGAGGAGGTAGCTGACATGATTTTAGCTAGCCATGAAAGGGAATAAAAAAACTGCACTTAGGGTTATGGGGGAGGAGAGTCTCGTGTGACAACCAGGGGGAGGGAGATAAGGTGAGGGAGAGAAAAGAAAGAATGAAATAGAAAAGGAAAAGAAAAGATAAAAAATGAAATGGAGAAAATAAAAATAAGAATAAAAGTAAAATAAGGAATGTGATCCTAAAAAAACATAAAATAATTTAATTTAATCCTTACAAATATGATTGCAATATTGGTAATAAAAGTTATCAAAGTTACTGTTTAATGTTAACAACTAAATTAAAGTATTAAGAATAATAATAATGACGATAATAATAATGATAAGAATAATAATAATTATAATAAAAAATCACCACTTAAATTATTATTAAAATAATTCTTTAAACTTATTTCATTTATTTATTTATTTGTTCATTTATATATTATCTTCAAACTCATTTATTTAATTTTTACTTTGTTTATTTGTTATAAACATCGGGCAGGTCGTGCGGTGACCCGGGCAATGTCACGTGGCTTTTACCATTCCCTGCCCATGCGTCGGACACTGCCAAGCTGAAAATATGATTTTATCAGTAGAATAAAAAAGAAAAAAAATCATTGGGCTTAACCACACTTCGAAAAATATTTGAAAAATAAAATAAATATAATAAAAATAATAAAATAAAAATAGTTTTAGAAATCTAGGTATGATAGGATACCTCCATACAGACACCCTCCTAGGGTTCAAGGTATAATACGCGATGATATCCCACCGAGTGACGAGGCCTCAGTGTATGGACCATTATCAGTAGTGGCACCAGCAGAGGCACCAGTGTTACCATTACCCATTGGGTCACCGATGCCACCATACCCAACAGTAGAGTTTCCACGCCACTTGGGTGCATTTCATAGGTTCCAGTGCTAGAGGCCACCAGGATTAGGGGTAAGACATACCCACAGGAGGTTGAGGATTGGTTGGAGACCGTGGTGAGAATATTCTGACTGGTAGGGACACCAGTTGATCTCATTGAGATCCTTACTACCAGTCTTCTATAGGCAGAAGTTGGATGATGGTGGATCTTTATGCTCTTGGTTCACAATGAGGTGATGCTTCTCTGGGCAGACATTGAGAGCCTATTTCAGGCAGAGTTTTTCCCAGCGACTCTACGCGCAGTATGCATACAGAAGCTTCCTCATCTGCAGCAGGGTAGCATGATTGTGGCTCAGTACTCAGTGAGGTTCACAGACCTCTCATGCTACTCTATTGATATGGTACGAGACCCATTCTTCCAGGCTCGGACCTTCGAGCAAGGACTCGGGCGGGGGATCAGGGCTTAGATGATTTGTCTCAGCACCTCGACGTAGGTAGGGGTGATCGAGTGAGCCCTCTTTATGAAGAGTTTTTTTGTTGAGCAGTTACCAACAACAAGACCCCCCCACTCGGCCTCATGTAGGGGAGTCTTCTACAGTTGGATGCAGACATATGTCACAGAGGTCCAAGAGGACCAGACCTACAGGTGGACGACTGTAGGATTCCGGTTCGGTTGTGCATGTCACCAGAGACAGAGCCAGTCATGTGAGGAGCACGGTGTGTTAAACATGCGGTGGGTACGGTAACATGGCTCATGACTATCTGACCAGCCATATAGAGGATTATCAGACGGTCGAAGGACTACCCAGGAAGAGACAGAGGTTCAACCGAGGAGGTCTGTAGGGAGCAAGTGGGCGTGGAAGTGGATCTGGACTTGCAGCTAGTGGTGGGAGACGATTCGATATGTTACCGGCACCACAACCAGGTGGTCCACCCCGACCATAGGGACCAGGTGGACATGGGTGAGCTCAGCTCCAGACTGCTGAGGCCTATAACCATGGCACTCCAGAGATGATACGAGGTATGATCTGTGTCTATTCCATATCAGCTGCAGTATATATAGAAACAAGTGCCAATAATTCTTTTATTTCTACTTCCCTTGTTCAGAGCTCGTAGATTCCGGTGGATCTGCTGGCTCGATCCTTACGGCTAGAGACTCCTACGAGAGTGGATTTGATGATTACACACATGTGCCAATAGTGTGAGCTAATTATCGGAGGCAAGATCTTCAGTTGGGATCTCTAATTAGCAGCTTCGAGGCCTTACGACGTCATCTTGGGTATGTACTGGTTATCTATAGTCCATGCATAGATTGAATGTATTAGGAGAAAAGTGTGATGTGTCCACACGGATGAGACTAGGTTTACCTTCACCAGCTAGAATTGAACCTTTGCAGCATGGGATGGACTTACCCAGAGGAGGGTGTAGCTAATCAGTCATCAGTTGGCTAGCCTTACCCTCAGAGCGGTTGATGTGGAGAGTGCGTGTTATCCTGTAGTGGTGGACCGGTACACAGATGTCTTCCCTGATGATATTCTAGGCCTACCTCCTCATAGAAAGTTGGACTTTTACATTCAGTTGTACCACGGGATGACACTGATATCTACACAAGCGTATTGAATGGTGCCTGTGGAACTTCGTGAGCTACTGGTACAAATGGAGGACTTATAGGGGAAGTGGTTTTTTGTCCTAGTGTTTCTCCTTGGGCAGCCCCAATTTTGTTCCCCAAGAAGGAAAATGGGTGCTTGAGACATTGTGTTGTCAATCAATGCCTAAACTAGGTGACCGTGAAGAACATGTACTCACTCCTAAGTATTGACAACTTCTTTGATCAGTTGAAGGGAGCATGATGGTTATCAAAGATAGACCATAGATCATGCTATCACCAGCTCAGAGTACGAGACGAGGATTTTCATAAGATAGATTTTAGATGCCCGAATGACCATTATGAGTTTTTGTTCATGCTGTTCTGGTGTTCCCAATTCTCTAAAAGTGTTTATGGGACTCTTGAACACGATCTTACAACCATAACTTGATTGCTTTATAGTTGTCTTCATCAAAGAAATTCTAATATACTCGGCTATCGAGGAGGAGCATGCCTATAATTTTCAGATAGTTCTAGACACACTAAGAGAGCACCATCTTTATGGTAAGCTCTCGAAGTTCCAGTTCTGGATCTGAGAGGTTCAATTTCTGGGACACGTCATCTTGGAGGCGGGAGTTGCAGTGGATCCAGTAAAGATAGAGGCGGTAATTTCTTGAGATCCCCCAAGGAGTGTGACGAAGGTACATAGTTTCCTGGGATTGGCTAGATACTACCCGAGGTTTTTTGCAGATTTCCCTAGAGTTTCAGCCCCTTTATCAGCGTTGAAAAAGAAGAGGCAACCCTTCATGTGGTTAGAGAGATGTCAGCAGATTTTCTAGGAGCTGAGGAAGAGGATGACTAGTTCCCCCATATTGAGGTTTTCGGAGTAGGGAGTTGAGTACGTAGTCTACTGTGATGCATTAGGGACTAGACTCAAGTGTGTCTTGATGTAAGAGCGAGCACTTATCACATATGGTTATCGACAACTGAGATAACATGAGAATAACTACACTACCCATGACCTGGCCTAACTGTAGTGATCTTATCCTTGAAGATTTTGTGGCATTACTTGATGGAGTAATGCTTTACATTTTACTCTAATCACAAGAGTCTCAGGTATAACTTTTCCCATAATGACCTAAACCTAAGACAACAACATTGGCTTGAGTTCATCTAGGACTATGACTTTGAAATAGTCTATACTCTTGGGAAGGGGAACATTGTAGCTAAGGCACTTAGCAAGAGTTCTGGTATACATCTTCTAGGTGAGGTGACAGAGCAGTTGTCTGCTTTGCAGATATCTTTTCAGTATTGATATGGAGAAATTTTTCTTCAGTCTCTTACAGTCACTCCCCCACTTTGTCAGTGAGTCAAGGAGGTGAAATATTGGGACACTTACTACGAGGCTCGACGTGCTCATATATCCACAGGACATGAACCTGATTGATTTTTTAAAGGTGGTTAGCACATCATCCTATTTAGAGGACGTACTATGGTACTGGTGGATTTACAGGAGGAATTATTGAGGGAGTTTCACACATCCCCTCAATTGATATATCCAAGAGTGTGAAGATGTACTATGATCTCCGATGACAACATTGGTTATCGAGAATGAAGAAAGTAGTAGCAGAGTTTGTTTCCTGGTGCCTCACTTGTTAGCAAGTGAAGGTGGAACATTAGGTATCAGTAGGCTTAGGTCATCCCTTAGAGGTCCCATAGTGGAAGTGGTACAGGATATCCATGGAATTCGTGACAGGACTTCCATGAACATTCATGGGTCATGATTCTATTTGGGTGATCGTCGACCGACTCACCAAGTCAGCCCAATTCCTACAGATTAGAGAGCAGGGTTCAGTAGAGAGCTTGGGATGCCTGTATTTAGAGGATATTGTGTGGATAGATGGAGTACCCTCAATTATTTTATCCGATAGTGATGCACGTTTCACATCCCATTTATAGAAGGGGTTGCATGAGGCTTTCGGGACGCCACTTCATTTGAGCACCGCCTTCCATTCTTAGATGGATGGCCAGACTGAGTGGACCATTCATACCCTCAAGGAAATGTTGTGTGCTTGCTTCCTTGGCATCTATCACAGTTGGGAGGATCCATTTCCCTTGGTGGAGTTTACATACAACAACAGCTATCACTCCACCAGTTGGATGGCACCTATCGGGGATCTGTACGGCTGACCTTGCAGTTTTCCGTTGTGCTGGACGGAACCCGAGGAGTCAGCACTCATGGGACCAGATATGGTGCGGGCTAACATAGAGAAGGTGCAGATCATCCAGGACCGGATGATGAATGCACGTAGTAGGAAAAAGTTTTATCCCGACAAGAGACAGAGACCTCTAGAGTTCGAGGATGGTTACCACATATTTCTACGGGTCTCAACCTGACGAAGGTTGCAGAGATTTTGTTGGGGAGTATATTTATATCTGGGGTTTATTGGACCCTTCCAGGTCCTCAACAATTTTGGATAGGTGGATTACGTCTTAGAACTTCCCCCTCAGTTGCACTAGGTGCACAACGTCTTCCACGTATCCCTGATGAGGAGATACGTGCACGAACATTCTCACATCATCGACCATGATGAGATGGACATCGATGACAGGGATATGTTTATAGAGGTTCTAGTGGAGATTTAGGATCGACAACATAGGAACCCCTAGGAGAAAAAATGGGAGTAGGAGGCTCATATACGTGCTCAGTACCCCCACTTGTTCCCTTAGTTTGAGTAGTGGCTTATGAGGATGCAAAACCCTGAGGTAGGGAGAATGTAAAGATCCGGAAATTTCCATTTAATTTTTTTATTATATGGGAATTTTATTAGTCCGAAAAAATTGATGTCGCATGATTCCGAGGCCCGGTGTACCTGGAATGAATTTCTGAACATTTTTGTAACTACGTTTGGTAATCGTGCGAGCTGGTTTTTTAAACTTTTGAACTGGTGCTTGGAATGAAAATCTGAGGACACAGTTGAACTCAAAACACCTGTATTCACTTCAGGAGACATTCAAATTGACTATTTTAGGTCAAGGGTGGAAGTTAGTTTTTCACTTTTTCATGGAAGAATTGAAAAATAAAAAATATTTAGCATTTTTATTTTTTATGTAACCTCCTTTTGATTTATAGAGGTGGGGACCACAAGAGATTTAATCCAACCAATTTTAATTCAATGGTGGGGACAACCAGAACCCTTCATTAAAGTGGGGGATGATAGTTAGAAATCCCTAATTAATTGTTCCAACTCTCCAATTAATTAATTGAGCCATTTATTTATTTTTCCAAGGTAAATTAATTGTAAAAAACTATTTTAATTTAAGTTGGCATTTCACCTCTTGGGTTATGGGGGGAATCATTGGAAAATGGTGTTCTTGGAGGAGCCTCTTGAGGAAGAACAATTCTCACCAAGGAGGAACTAAAGAATGGAGGATCATTAAACATGCTTTATCATTGGAAGAGGATTGCATTTGGATCGACAAATGCCAATCCATCTTCAAATGTAGACGATCTATAAAAGAACCCTCGAGGTGGGTTTCTTTTTTGTATACCCATTACCCTATTCTTGATATTATTCATAACTTATGAATAAACATGCCACTTACTATCTTTCTAACGTGGAGGGTGCGGGCCAAATGAACATGGCCCGAACTCTCCGCAAACTATGTGGTTTTGATGCGATCTTCACGATGGAGGAAGCCATGATAACTCATTGATGCATGAATATCTATAAATATATCTATTTAGATATATTAGTATATATACTTGTGGCCATGTTCATAGATATTTAGGATTTGGCCTAAGAGGGTATGGTCGGCTATGTGTCCTTGATTAACCTAAGCCCGATTGGTATAAATTTATTCATTTACTACATTATTAATATTCCATTACACTGCTGTATTTTATATTCACGGACTAGATTTAATTAGAAACTATTGTTGGTGTCTTACTGAGTATATATCATTCCATATTAAAACTACCATTACACTAGTGTACTTGAACAAACTTGATGTCTACAGGATCAGGTTATGTATTATTCTTGTATTGTGACATTGTACATTGGAGTTTATGAGCACAATAATGAGACCAATATCACAATTATCCTAGAGATATGATTTGAGTTTTTTCATTATTTTGTATCATTTATGTATTACCTTCAATAATTTTACTACCTTATATTATATACAATCAACTGTATTTGTATGCATTATTGTATAGTTAGAGTTGGCCAGTTTATTAGTTTATTAATATTATCTTTCACTACCATCCATTTGAAAACATTACATGTTAAATTGATTTATTATATCACATACCAATTCGGTACTCTAATAATGACGGTATAAACTCCATATCATAACATCATTAGACCCTCTCTCCTAGTCGGTATCATCTGGCATATGAAGAGACACGCTTCATGGTATATGACCAAACCGCTGGGATATTATTTTAACAAGATGTTGTGTTGGGATGTTATGAAAACTTCATGGGAGTAAATAATTTCCTTATATTATATGTCAATGTTATGGTATATACACCTCATAAAATAAGATATGAGGATAGCAAAATGTATGTGTCAAAAAAGATAAATTGAGACAAAAATCCTTTACCTTATGTATCAACTTACTTTATACACATTATAACCGCACATGTAATAAATAATATTTTATAATAAATCTATAAAAGAACTATAATAATATGCATTATAGCATATATGATTTAATTATGAATTTTTATTACCATTTTATCAATAATTTCTTATAAAATCACATTTTGGGTAATAACTACTCTATTTTTAGGGTATGTTTCAGATTATTATTTTTGGTTTATTTAATTTGACCATTATTAAATAAACTCCAAAATGAGAAACATGATTGAAATATCATATATATAAATTATATATGAATTTATATTAATCCAAATTTGTTAGATATAAAAAATGATTTAGACTAATCATGGTGTCATTAAGCTGTTTGCACACATAAATATTGATTCCATTTTGTTAATGGATTGAAATAAATGAAGGTAAATAATATATCTCCTTTGAAAATTAATTATTATTTCATATATATCACATTTATTAAAAAATTTATCTTTATAACCTCCAATGTAAAGTGATTCTGAAAATCGAATCACATTTCATTGCGAGGAAGTAGTCCACTGTACACACGAGAGACATTATCATATCACCATAAAATGTAATGTAAGAAGGAATATGTTATTTCATGATTGGAGAAGACGAATAGTATCTTAAATAAAATATATATGAAATAAATCCAACAATAGATACAGTTGTGAGTAGTAGTGGTAGAAAATGAATAACATCACTTCTTGAGGTGGTAGTATTCATTACACAAGGTGACTGGTTCATTTCCCATTTGAGGAATGATGAGAAATATTTAGGAAACTACATTATCATATTATAAAATAACTATATTTAGGATACCTAGGTTATTATATTGTCATGATTATAGAACATTTCAATTAATTGGCAGATAAAATAAAACAAATCCTTAGTTTAATAATTCTACATCTTCATCAAGTAGTCTTTTGGGATTATACCAAAATCACCATTATGAAGCATTGAGAAAAAAAATATGGACTCTTGGATGAGAGGAGGGAATTAAGTAATCTAATTATTTATTAATTGGCCAAACCAATTGGTTTTGGATTTGTGAAGGGAATAAGAGAGGGGGTTTCCTTTTATATGTGGGGGAGAGGATACACATGGAGTTTTTGAAAAGAATAAAGTGTACCCATGTATATCACATGAAAAAAGGATAAAAAATAGATAATTATTAATCCATATAGGTCATACGATCAAAATACTTCTAGAAAATGGGTTTGGGAAAAGTTTCTTGGGTATTTTCACTTAATTTTTAGTTTGACCCTAATTCAAACTTGTTTTGAAATTAACCACAATAATTACATTTTATTATTTCGCTATTTATTATGGTAAATAATTAAGTAGAAATTATAAGATAATATTCATTATATGATTTAAAATATTAAAAACAAATTAAAACATCAATTCACTGATTTGGAAGAATTAAATTTAAAATTAAACCTACAGACGTGATGAAAAAGTGTTTTTTAAAAGAGAATGTTTTCAGAAGGTAAAAATGTTTGTATATCACAATTATCTATAAAATTGAATCAAATTACCTATATTTTTTTACTAATGATTTTTTTTACTAATTTTATATTTAAAACCATTTAAAAAAAATATCCATTTAATTCTTTTTAATGAAAGGAAGTTTTCAATAAAAAACAAATTTTTTCACTATTTAATAAAAAATTAGTATTTTCATAAAAATTGAAAATTTTCACATTAGTATGATTTTTATATGTTGGATCCAAAATTGAAGTTAATTTGTTAAAATAAATTTTTTTTACTTTTAAAATTTTTCTTTTATTACTTGTTCTCAAAATTACATAAAATCATTTTTTTTGGAAAGAAGTATTTTCAAAACAAATAAAGACATTATTAAAAACTGATTACTATATTATAAATAAGTTTTATTTATTTAAAACCACTCTAATTAATATTTAAATTATAATTAGTCATGTTCATATTATAAATTTTAATGGCTATTTCATAACAGACTAATTGAATAGTAATATAAACAGTATATTCTAGTTTTTTAGAACATGATGTTTCATATAGAGAAGATATTTAAGAAATTTAGTTAATTAAAAACCCATAAAATATAAGGGTGTCACATTATACCCCCCACACAATTAATTTCACCCTATTTTTTTCACTTTCATACAAACAACTGAGGATACTTATACCATATTACATCCTCGAGTCCCCACACAACTTCATAATGTTGTTGGTTTTTGCACAATACCTTGACCATGTGAGTAGTATTATTTAGTAGAACATTATCTATATGGTCTATAATCTCCACATGTTATTTATTATAAAATATATATTTCTCCAGTGGTAAGATGTCTAAGTTCAATACCTGTGATGGATTATTTATGGACTTCATTAAGAGAGATAAATGGAAAACATTGCTAACCTGAGCGAGGTTTGGTGGGAGTTCCAAATTATAAGCTACCATCCCAACACGGTCATGAATTTCAATGGGAAGGATAAAAATAGGTAATAGTTTGGAATTATTTATTACATGTTAAAATTCATATAAATACTTTCTAACTAATTTAAACACTATATCTTGTTGATCATTTTTATTATCACATTTCTTCTAACATTGTACCTCCCTTATCTTATATAGAGTGGCTCCCCCCTTCTCTACCATTTCTTATGCTATATCTGGTTCCAAAAGCATTCTATCTATAAATACATTCCAGTATTTTAGGGAACTATAATTATTTCCATATAGGTATTATTAATAATCCATTTGAATGCGTCAAGTGAAAGCTATTTTTGTATGAAAACTCAGCTAGAGGAAGGTGTTGATCCCAATTACCTTTGAAATTCATAGGAAAAGATCTTAGAATGTAATTTAGGGTTTGAATTGTTCTCTTATATTTACCATCTATTTTAATATGATATGTATCACTAAATCTAATCTTTGTATCAATTGTTTGTTAAATACTTTGAAAGAAACTACAAGGTAAACCTCATATACAATTAATATACAATTTAATGTGGTACTTCATGCAAACATTCCCCTTCCATAGAGTATATGCAAGAAAGTTCATCTAGAGAGAAACCTTATCTTATAGTGATGAAGTGTTGGGACATTAGAAGGTGATCGACTATAACACAAATAAAAATATCCCATTTTTATGTCTTGCTGAGTTTTGTAACAAAATACATGGTAATGTTTTCCTATTTCAATTTTTGAAAAGAAAATGTTTGGAGAATCTTTAACAACCTAGAATTTTCATACATATATATTACATCATCCTTAATTAATTTTCATCACATTACTCAAGTACATGCATTAGGATAGTAAAGGGATAACATAATTAGAAAATTGGAAACATAAACAACTTATTCATAAGAGTTTAACATTATATCTTACATTATTTCTCATAATCAGAACCCTTCTTAGGCATATCACATGTAATACCTATCATCATATCCTGGGGAGATGAAACATAAGAATGAGTTAACTCAAATAACTAGTAAGGTAAAACAAGGGAAATACATGAACATAATGTGAAGATAAGGTTATGATAATATGACCATAACATATGAAAAAATACCATTCATATGAAAAAAAAAATCTTGAGTCATGAAATAAATATTGTTAGTTTATAAGGCATGAATCATAAGGAAATCGATGAACATGATTCATGAGAGTATATTATTGACATAATACATGTAATTTTTCAATAACAATAATCATAGAAAATAATTTTCATAGTATCCAATGACCATTTATGATTTTATAATAGTGGAATGGGTTTACCCTTGAAAAATTTTTTTAGTCAAGGTTCACACCCAAGAATATCATAATGGATAATGTCCCTATAATGTCATGGAAATTTTATATTTTGTTTAATTATATAGAATTATTTTGAGAATGAAAAATCTGAAAGTGTACGATTCTGAGGCCCGGAGTGCCCGAAATGATCCGTCGAAGTTTTGTTAAGATTCAATTAGCGCACATAAGCAATTTTCATGAAAAATTGGAATAAATCATAAAAAGTTACTCAAATAAAAAGTATGAGGGCACCATTGCACTAAGGATGGGTGGTTTACCTTAGGAGGGACATATGTTTAGTCGGCGCGTGCCACCTATGAGAAAACTCGAGAATGGAATAACTGTAACTAAAATAATTAAATCATTTTATTTTATTTTTTAAATTATTATAACGCACGAATGGTAACTCAGATTAGATATTCAAGAAGACCTCTAAACATGTGAGGGTATTCTCCCTTTAGGCATATATTAACATCGGTCGGTGTGGGTCACCAATGAAAGTTAGTTTTTGGACGTATATAAAATAATTAAGTGACAATTATTTTATTGTAAAATCTGTAACATTTAAACGGTAACTCAGATTTAAAATATGAGAGCACCATTGGGTTCTTTGGGGTGTGTTTCACTTAGGTAGAGCCTAACCTTGACTGGTGTGGGTTGAGGGTGACTATTAATATATCTTCGAACTTTTTGTTGGTACGTTCAGTAAATGCACGAGCAGTGTTTTATAACTTTTGAACTGGTGCTGAGAATTAAAATCTGAGGACACCGTTGAACACGCAGTGCCGATATTCTCTTAAAGATACCTTCAAATTTAGTATAGTAGGTTGAGGGTGGAAATTAGTTTTCATACTTTTCGTGGGAGAAAATAAAATAAACATGCTTTATTTTATTTTTGAGATTAAAACCTTTAATTTTGAATTTGATGGTGGGGACCACCCGAACCCCTCTTAATATAATGTTAACCCGTGTAATTCTGCCTAGTTAATGTGCCAATATCAATTCAATTAATGTGACAACACTTTTAGATTAACTAACAAACTTAATCTTATTAATTTTTCACCAAACGTTTCATGGGAGAAATCATTGTCAAAGGAAAGGAGAGCTTGGGAGAACCATTGGAGAAATATCCTCTGAGGAAGAATGACTTCCGAATGATGAATGAGGAACTGACTTTGGAACCATCATGCAGGAGTGACTTACGTCGACGTCCCTTTCATTAACTTCACCTAATTTCTCGCAACAACTCCAACGAATGTCATGTTAGGGGATTTATTTTGAATTATGATTGATTTTATTTCACATTTTATCATATTCTGGATTCAAAACGATGATGGACAAACTAACATGGACATTATCTCTCACATATACCATGCCCCTTTAGCATCTGTTCTTCACGCATTCATCGTGCGTTCATCAATGCCAAATATTAAACTGCGTTGAAAACATAATGTTTTATTGAGAACGATGCATGGACGCATAGCCCTTCACCTGAGGATCGTGAATATGCGGTCGTTATATTTTTCAGGCTTAGAATGGAGATGCAGTGAACCACGAAAAAGGAGGGATGCTGGTACACTGGCCGGCCATGTGGAGGTATGGTGGCACGCATCCGCACTGTCGGTGGAGTAGGAGGCCACAACCACTTAGCCGTAGTGGAGGCTAAAGGCCAGCCGACACCTGGCCGACCGCAGAGGACAGCGGCGCTGCCGCGCCGCTGGGAGGAGGAGGACCGATCGACGATCCAGCCAGCTTTTGTGAATTGAGTAGGGCCCGATCTGGCGGGTCCTAGTTCTATAAAATAGAATGGACCTTTGGCTGTTCGGGTGACTTGGGAGGTGCATCCCTCCAGGGAGTCCGCTAGGGTAGACCACGCCATGATGGCCCACCCGACCATGGGCCAGACCACGGGCTGCCCCCTTGGCTTGCCGGGCCAGACCATGGCCCAGTGTGCCAGACCCAGCATATCCCAGGCCAACTGGGCCAGACCTGGACCCATTCAGGTCGAACCGAACCGGGTCGGGTCACCCCATGCTTGGTCGGGCCGGGTCATACCAGACTCATGCCCCTCTAGACCCAAATACGCCTTTGTGGCCATATCTTGTGAACCAGACATCTATTTCACGAACAGTTGGTGAAACAGAATCTTGGGATAGATAATGTCCTTTTGGTATACTCCACTTCAGTATTGGATAATTTTGGAGTTCAACCAAGTTGGATCAAACCCCAAATCCAACCGTGTCCTCGGAGCGGAAACTCTAATAACATACAGACTGGACATTCGATTGATGCGTCGTCTGTTGCGTTGGGTCCCTTGTGAAATGATGAACCTTTGGGATAAGTTTTTTAAAGGTTGGGGCTGAAGCCTCTGAACCTTTGGGATACTTCTTTGTGGAACATCGTGGCAGTTGAGTTTCGACTGATGGTTTTTGGAGCGGTTCCCCGAAACGTGATATTAACGGGAATCCTGTGGCTAGCCGTGAGGAGGTGGTTGGAGATAGATCATATGAAGGTTAGTACCGAGTGGTCTTATGTGGGTCAGAAATGATCCTATGAGGGTTAGATCCTATGTGGGTCTGCACTCAGAGATCTTGTGTGGCTCAGTGCATACAGATCCTGTGAGGGTCATATTTTGGGTGGGTCAATTCTCAACGATCATGTGTGGGTAAACGAATACCGATCCTTTGTGGGTTAGATGTTCTGTGGTTCATTTAAAAGGTTAGTACCTATCAAATTTAGGTATTTTGTATACTATGTGGGTCATTGTGGGGGTTATTACCCAACGATCCTGTGTGGTTTAGACTCCGTATGGTTAGTAGCAGTACCACTTGAAGAATAAGATGATCTATCTTTGTGACTAAACTTATGTAATTCTATACATCACTGAAAACCTGGATTGAGATGAGACTCTTTGTGAGCTGTCTTTACTTTATGATTATGATTGAGGTTATGTTTTGTGGTACTTCTACTTTTGTGGTTTCGTCTTCATGGTGTTATATGTGTGGTATTTCTATCTTCGTGGTGTAAAGTGTGTGGAACTTCTATCTTCGTGGTGTAACCTGTGTTGTACTTCTATCTACGTGGTGTTACCTTTGTGGTACTTCTAGCTTCGTGGTGTTACCTATGTGGTAAATCTACCTTTGTGGTGATACTTTTGTGTTGCTTTTATCATCATGGTGACACATGTTGGATACTTTTATCTTCGTGGTGTTACCTGTGTGGTACTTCTATCATCGTGTTTTTACCTATGTGGTACTTCTATCTTTGTGGCGTTACCTGTGTGGTACTTCTAGATTCGTGGTGTTACCTGTTTGGTACTTCTATCTTCGCGGTGATACCAATGGGGTACTTCTATCTTCATGGTGATACCGGTGTGGTACTTCTATCTTCATGGTGTTACCTGTGTGGTACTTCTAGCTTCGTGGTGTTACCTTTGTGGTACTTCTATCTTCGTGGTGTAACTTGGGTGGTACTTCTAGTTTCTCGGTGGTACCTGTGTAGTACTTCAATCATCAAGGTGATACCTGTGTGGTACTTCTACCTTGGTGGTGTTACCTATGTGGTGTCCTTCCATCAAGTATGACTATATCTTGATAACTTAAGTATATTTTTGGGCATATACCTATGTATAGTTCATGTCTTGATTTTTGGTTTTTTCCTTTTTGGAACTCTATTAGACCTATGAGGGTCTTGGGGTACCTACTAAGTATTGTTATACTCACCCCTGCATGGGATTCACCCTCACCATATTGTGTCAGGTGCAGACGACATACAACATTGATCGAGGCTGGGGAGATAGGACTAGACGATGCTTGGAGGTGGACCATTCATTGTGGTGTGACGCGGAGGAGACTGACATACTTGAAGTGATGAGGATGTGATATGTCCCTCCCCTACAGGTAGGAACCTCAGAGGAAGACCTAGTAACTATTATCCTTTTTCAATCTGTTGTATTTTATTTTCAATTATACTTGTACATTTATAGTAGGGATTTTATTCCGTCCCCTTTTACTTTCAACACACGTTTTCTACAGCCATTACATCATAGTTTCTTCTTGTTTTGTTCTTGGACCATGTGTTTGTATAGGATTAAAGGCAAGGTATTTCTGTTTTAGGGATTATTCTTTTTGGTACTATTATCTAGCCCCTGGTCTATAGAAGGTGGGCTTGGGTTTTTCACGACATTGGCCTTGGGGGCTAGGTCGTGACAATGTGGTATCAGTGGAGTTTGGTTGTATTCAAGAAATAGGAATCTGATCTTTTCTATGTGGCAATAGTGTTAAGTGTTATGAGTGTGGTTTTTAGTTTTGGGAATCCAATGTTGCTGCAGCTGCTGATGTATCCATACAATAGGACCCTAAATTTGGATTTTGGACTCAGCATACAAATACCCAGATTGCATGTGTTTTTGAAAAGTTTTCCTTCTGAATAATTTGGATTCAGCTCACCATGTATATATTAATGACTATGGAGCACCTATTTATTTTCAGGATGCTACCACTTAGACAACCACCCAGGTTTCCTGAGAGAGTATGTGATGATAGCCCACCGAGGAATGAGGCCTTAGTGTAGGCCACTCTTATGGTGTTAGAATCTTCAGGTGGTGTATCAGCAACACCACTACCCGTTGGGAATCTGTTACCACCATCTCTATCGGCAGAGGATGCACGCCGTCTGAGCATGTTGCACGAGTTCTAGTAGTAGAGGCCTCTGAGGTTTTTAGGTGAGATAGATTCCCATGAAACTGAGGACTGGTTGGAGGCTATGGCTAGAGTTTTTCTGCCTAGTAGAGACACCGGTAGAGCATATGATGATATTATATTCTAGTCTTTTCCAGTGAGTGACCATGAGGATGGTCCGCATAGTGATGAGGCTTTGGTACGTGGACCATTGCTGGAGATATTACCTTCAGTTATTGTGTTAGCTATATCACTACCTGTTGGGAAGAAATTACAACCGGTGGTATAGTTAGAGGACACATTTAGGATTCACACCTTACACGAGTTTTAGTATCAGATACTCATTACGTTCTGAGGCAAGATCAACTCACAGGTTGCTTCGGACGGACATGAGGAGGTGGCTGAGAGTTCTTTAGAGCTTCTACAGCTTCGACAGGATGACATGTCAGTAGATGAGTATTCATCGAGGCCTATCGACCATTCTTGGTACTTTATGAATATGATACGATTAGTTCTTTGGGGCTTGGACTTCTGAGCATGGTGTGTTTGAGGATACCCGAGCTAGTACCATTCTTCTATGAATTCCTTCCAATGATAGGGAGCTAGAGAGAACCATTATTGTTGAATGTTATTTGGTTGAGTAGAAACAACCAGTGAATGTTAGTTGTGGGAAAGCATGAAACCGGCACCTGTCTCAGGGTCTTGGTAATTTAAAAATGATTTGGGAAGAATAAGTGTTATGGATAGATGAATGGAAAGAGTTGCAGATGTGGAAGCAGAGCTAGTAGAGAAGCATGAGGTGGTGTACATTTTGACATGTTACAAACACCCCCTTTGTTGTCCCCTCCAGGCTCAGGGAGATGGAGGAATGGGGAAGGGAGTAGCTGCATATGGTCAAGGAGTACAACCCAAGGGCTCTAGGAATGATTCAAGGAATGGTCTGTGTCTACTACTAGTTATTGTATTAATAGACATAGGTACTAATAATTCCTTCCATCCACGAATATTTTCCAAATCCTAGAGTTTTTTGTTAAACCATTGACATGAACATCACATCTGGAGATACCTTTGAGAGGAGACTCGATAATCACAGTTACACAGATGGTGTGATCTAACCCTTGATGAGAGAGTTTTGGTTGGAACCTGTAGGTGGCAGCATCGAGGCCTTACGACATTAGTTTGGGTATGGTCTAGATGTAAAGACCTGTAAATTTCAAGAAATTTTTTTCTTAATTTCATTGTGATTTTACGAGTACGCAGTTTCTGACGGTGCCTGATTCTGAGGTCCGATGTGCCCGGAATCAATTTCTGAAGTTTAGCTCCGGTACATTCAGTGAAAGAACGAGCGTGTTTATTAAATTTTGAACCGGTGCTCAGAATAAAAATCCGAGGGCACCGATTAAACTGCAACCCCTGTAATTGATTAAGAAGACTTTTACTGGAGTTGCGTTTGCTCGGGAGGAGTTATTAAAAAAAGGGTGGATTAAGTGTAAAGTGAAATAAAATTGTGTAACAATTTTATTCCTCGTTTCTAAGTGGTTTTATCCTAACTATGGGAGTTGGGGTGGGACCCACTAAATCCTAACTCCTCTTGCTAGGATATTTGTGAGGTGGGGCCCACATGAACCCCACCCCGTCAATTCCTCTAACCCCCCTTAATAATGGAAACCCCCCATTAATTTGTAACTCACCCACGCTTTCTCTTTATTGCATGCCAACTCTCACATTAAATTAATTGATTAAAGTTATTCAATTAACACTACTAGAAATGCAGGCTATAGCCACAAACCTATAGCCACAGTTCTATCGGTCCGTGGATATAGCTTGTTTATAGCCACGGTTAAATAAAATGACCGTGGATATTTGTTGAAAACCCAATCCTCAAACCCTCCTACCCTCGTGATTCCTCCTCCCCGCGATTCCTCCTCCCCGTGATCTCCTTCTCATTTCACCCTCCTCCTCCCCAACTCCTCCTCGCTACACCCACCTCATCACCATGACCCTCCTTCCCAACACCTCCTCGTTGTGCCCTCCACATCGCCGCGACCCTCCTCCCCGACGCCTCTCTTCCGACGCTGAGGTCGACACCCCCATCACCCTCCCCAACACCTTTTCACCAGCAACCCTGAAAACCATCGACCCCTCCTCGCGGGACCCTCCTCACCCTAACCCTCCTCCAGCGAAGCTGCTCCGAGCTGTCTCCCCTCCTCCTCCATTCCCAACGGTTCTCCCCCACAACCGTCAACACCAGAGGTAATCCCATGTATTTGTAGCATCACCTAATCCAATTCTTCTTTTAGATGTTTCAATTTCACAAAATTTGATAATTATCTTTACCTTATAAAGTTCTAGCATAGGGTTCATAAACCCTACAATATTCTATAACACCTTACAATGTACTCTATGAACTTCACATATACCTCATGATATTCTTGAACCTCATGGTATATCTATACCATATGATGATCTATATATACCCCATGGAGGTACATCATGAAGTCTGAGCTTCTCATTGATTTATATGAATTTTATGTACCTTATATAATCAAATAATATTTTTTGAAATGGTTGTTTATTATGTAGTCTATTATCAAATTTTATATTAGTGTCATACACAGGATTACATCTTATGAGAATATAATACCATATTTATATTGATGTCTTACACAGTCACAGTATCTTATGTAGAGTGTATCATATTATCACCCTATTCTTCCTAGAGTCCACTTCTTATGATGATATTATCCTAAAATAATTTCCACCATCCTTTGTTATTATATACATTTTTATCCATGACATTTACATGATCTTTAAAAACACCCACATGCATCATGACATTTCAACTTGATCATACCTCTAGCTTTGATGGTAGTACACAACCTGAGAATTATTAGAATAGAGTGAAAACTATCAAGAAAAGAATATGTAAATGTACATGACGTCATATTTTCCGAATAATTTCTTGGATTTTAAATGTGAATAATACAATACATTTCATGACCCCATATTAGAAATTGATTTGGTTTAAACTTTTATACCATAGAAGTTGCGAGGTAGCTGGTCATTTAGATCTCTTAGGGTGGCCAATCTATCATGCAACCCATCATGGTAGATCTTCCTCTAAGCACCAACCCACACTCTCTATGCCTGTACTGAACTAAAAAAGAACTATTAATCCACCATTCCAATATTGATTATATTACCTTTAAAATCGTTCAAATATATTTATGATATGTATTGGCTTGTCAGGTTCTAAGACATCATTTAGTAGGCCTTATTATTTTCTAACTCCTCTATGATTTGTCAAAATAGATAATATAGTTATATCCTCAATAACTAATTACTTAGGAACCAAACTCCCAACCATATAACCACTATAATTATTCTATTATAACTTTAAGAAACACCAATGATTCTTTCATACTTATTATAAACCAAAAGGATATAAAATTCAAATACCTAAAATTTCTTTTTCTATTATGAATGGATATAAAAAAACTCCAAATAAAAATACTCACAACCATTCTCAAAAGATGTGAAAATGTATTCAATCTAAGATAATTATATAATACCAATTGTAATAATTATTATCTTGGAATATTTCAACACTAGTTTCTACACTCATGTTAATAAGAAATATAAAAAAATTAAAGTATAAAATTATCTAAATTTACACATTGGAAAATATCCTAGAATCTTGTTCAAAATTTAAATTTATTTTCCCTGATTAAGATTAATTTATCCCCCTTAATGTTATTGTTGGAATTTTGTAACCATGGACGAGAGAATAATAAATCAAACCATATCAATTATATATTTTCCATTAAATTTATGGAATATCTTGATGTATATTATATTAATAATTATTAGAATATTCTCAAAGTATTCTCTTCTAGTCTCTAATTTAAGAAGATACTCCATATTATTATCATTAAGGTGCATATCTTTTATATATTGATTTTAAAATGTCTTAAGTATAGAATTCACTAAAATGGATCTTTCAAACTACTATACATATTGGAAAGTTTTCTTCACTCCACTTATGTTGTCTAGTTTTGAAAACATATATTATATAGTTTCCCCCCAATAACCAGCTTCATCTTAAAACTCCCCACATGGTTAACACAAAAATACAACATATATGATAATGAATATAGTTAATCTTCTTGTTCATAAATGTGAACATAATTGATGAGAATATTTTCCCAACCAAGTTTCTATATTATTTATGCTAACACACTTATTTTGAAGTACTCTATTTTTCCACATCATGAAGAAGGAGAGAGGGATCCGAAAACATATCTCCAGCATTAAGTTGAATGGAAAGACTTTTAATGTTGAGGGGAGTATATCTAATGCTTTAGTCTATCAATTTGAATCTTTTTTTAACACTAAAAGTCTTTGTGAAGACAATTCATTGAATGATGTGTTCACCTAGATTATTAATGAAATGTATAAGGTGTTATTTTACTATTTAATAACAATTATTTTTGTGTTTTCCATGCAGGAAAACAACTGGACAGCACCTCACATGCCTATTTAAGATCAAATCATACTGTTGTTGGAAGCATAAAAATACATCCATGTTTGTGTTTCTACATTTTTTTCAATTTTTTTAAGTTTTCCACCTTCCACTTTAAAGTGTTTGCGAGACATTGACCATTTAATTTGCAGGTTTCTCTAGAAGACATTCTATGTGCAGGCTTCAGGACAATGATATCCAAAATGTAATTTATTTGTCTCTGTAATGGATATTTCTGAGACTATTGAGGTAAATATCTCATTGGTTTGTGAACTCCACTACTGTTTAAACTATTACTATCTTATTTATTTCCTTAGTGCATGTGAATGCAATAGGATGATCTGGAAATGTGTTTGATTTTATAATTCAGTTATGACCTAATGAGTTTTGGTTCTCTTTCTCCATAGTTTATGGGATTGTATTTTGGATTGAAATATTGCTCAAGTTTATATCCATATAGCTTATACTTGATATTTTTTATAGTATAAGGTATTGAATCCTGCACCAATGTTTCATGAAGTTCATGCTCATAGTATAAGCAGTTTTCAATCTCTTTTTAAACATAACATAGATCCAGAATTTCCTTAATTACCTTACAATGTCAATTGTATTGTTATATTCTTACTTATATGACCTAAATCAGTATGTATGTTCCTATTCTATTTTTCTTTGGGTGAGAAGCGCTGGTGCTGGAATGCAACATTAATTAAACAGCTACATTTAATTAATGCACATGTATTTATGACCCTTCATGATTGCTACCTCTTATTATATATATGGCTTCAAAATTGAATAGAATGGTGATGTTTATTATCATGCTACAACAACAGTCTTTAAATATATTTTTTAATTCAATTTCATGTTCTCAGGTCTTCTGAAGTGGTTGAATGATCTATGTTGAAGGTTCATGGCATGAGTGAATGTATACAATTAGTCAGAACAAATCTGGCAGACCTTCTACTTCCCCATTACATGTCTCTATTCAGGCGAGCTTTAAAACCAACACAACACTATTGAGCTGCATCAAAGGCTCAATTCAGGTTTTCATGCATGCTGAATGTTCAGTTTCATTTGTATATTAATTATCATAATTTTAAAATTATAATGAATTAGGTTTTATTCATTTAGACTAATATAAATAAGAAATTTAATGATCAATACTCATCTATGCCTTTTAATTATGACAACAATTACCTTTAGGCTTTCATATTTCAGTATTATAGGGATTAGTAGTATTGATATGCCATGGTTGACACTTATGTCTGGACTCATCCATTCATAAAGGAAACTATTTAATATTTTCCAATTATTTATAATGATACAATATTCTTTTCATGCTTCATTCATTCATATTTTTTCTTTATTATGAACTATCTATTTTTCCGTTGAATGTATTCTAATAAAGAAATAAACATGGTCGTTATCTTTGTTAACCAAATGAAGAAACTATCTTTTGGAATTTGATATGTTTTGACTTTTCAATTTAATATGTTTATTGATGTATTATTTAGAATGAAAAAACACCACTGTCAACTGGTCATTATTCTACATGAAGAGCATCTATATTAACTAAATAATGGGTGGTTTTTTGAAATTTGCAGGTACATTTTTCCCCAGTACATATAAACTGGTTTTCATTGAAACAATATCTATGGATTAGTGTTCTATAGTCACAATGACTATTAATCACGTAAGGCAACATAATACATTTTTATTGGTCATTAAATTATGTTTCTTCATGTTCTGTAAATTATTTATTAAGCATTATGTACAGATTCAACTATTATGGAAGGAGAACATAAGGATGTTCCAGCAGGTGGAAGCAATGAGATGATAGTTGAAGGAAGATTATGTACACATTCAACTCTTTTGGCACATCTTATTACCGCTGATATTTCTCATTGTTCAAAGGCATGAAAACTATTTTTGCGATCTATAAGCTGTACATTCTTAACATTTTTATCATTTTCTGACAATTGTTTTTAACATTTTTTCACAAAATATGTATTTTTTTTGCAAACATGTTTAACACGTCTATCATGAAATCTGCTGATTATTGTGTTTTTTGAAAATCACGTGTATCATGTAATCTGTACATTTTTTGAACTAGTTTTAGTTTATTGAAGACTACAGTTCACAGAAATCCATATAAAGTTTAAATTGATATTTTATAGTTCGATGATCATATATTATCAATACTTGTACCAAAAAATTATGACATAAAGCTTTAACTATTTATGTTTGGTTGCATGGTACTCTATAGGCTGGTGGAATCGATTATGGTTGAAGCTAGTTAAGGGGGAGGAGAGGGGAGGGGCTGTGCAGGGGGAGGGATCACGTGGGGAAGAACTGGGCAGGGGGGAGGGGCTGGTTGTGGATGGGGCTGGGCAAGGGGGATGGGGCTAGGCAGGGGGGATGGGCTGGTGGGGGAAGGGGCTGGGCATGGGGGGAGGGGATGAGAGGGGAAGAACTGGGTAGGGGGAGGGGCTGGTGGGGATGGGGATGGGCGGGGGGATGTGGGTGGGCAGGGGGGAGGGGCTGGGCATGGGAGGGGCTGGGAAGAGAGGGGATGGGCAGGGGGGATGAGAGGGGAAGAACTGGGCAGGGGGGAGGGGGCTGGTGGGGGAGGGGGCTGGTGGGGGATGGGGATGGGCAGGGGGGAGGGGCTGGTGGGGGAAGGGGCTGGGCTTCAAAACATCCATGGAATATCCCATGGTGGATATTTTTAATGTAATTAAGACATGTAAAGCATGTTTTTTTGAAGGTAATATCATTAATCAAGTTTCTTAATCCTGGCATTATATTACAATTTTCATTTTATAACGTATTGTTTATAGTTTTTTCAGGTAATTTTGGATCATTGGTGCACGCCTCATAATTAGTATGTTTGATATTTCTATCTCATGTCATCATGATTTGAATGTATGTGTTATTTAGATGGGATTGAATTTAATATTGCTGGATATTGTGTCCATGCATTAGAAATAAAATTACTTATAAATTTCACCTATTGAATCCAGAATTAAAATTTAGATATATTTCTATATCGGTGATGCTTTTCCAATATTCCAAGGATGATATTTAAATTCTTAGCATGATCCTGCTCCAATCTTGAATAAGCAAGGATATGATCCATAAAAACAATTAGGAAGGAATACAAGAATTGATTAAATATTTGATTCTTGAAATCCAAAAACACTATAAGAGTGTTAGTAATGCATAATGACTTGAACATATAATTATAATGACCATATCTTATTTTTAAAAATGTCTTGGAAATATCTTCCTCTCAGAACCTTAGCTAATGGTATCCCAATCTCAGTTTAATTTTTTAAAACCACTTGGATCACCTGAGATAATAAAAATTTCCATCAATACTATGAAAGGTAAATTTATTCTTAACTATCACTTGGTGGAGTTTCTAATAACAAATAGAATTCTAGATACTCCCATACACATTCTTTTTAAAGAGAATTGGTGATTCCAATGTGAAATGCTGGGATGAATAAATCCATTATCTTCAAGATCCTCAAAATAAACCTTTAATTATTTTAATTTAGTGGGTTACATATGGTATGCAGGTAACAAAATGTTTCATTTCTCTAAGATAAAGTCTATATAAAACTGAACATCTCTCTGATTTAGTAACCCTGATAAGTCATATGAAAAAAATTCAAGAAACTCACTCAGCTCCACAGGAAGAGGACCACTAAGACATGGATCAATGACATCTACAAACCTATACAAAAAATAGTGTTATATCATCCTAGAACTTGGGGAAACATATATTTCTCTCTTAGATTTGGGATCTCACTCAACCTGAAAGATATGAGTGACTCTATTGGAAGAAAGAAACTAGACACGATGATGATTATAATCGATTCTAGATTTATAAACAATCATATATTCCATGAAAATGATGTGATAAAAGATGTCAAGATCAAGAAATTGAAATCACCATATGGTTTTGTGGTCAACAATCATCACCCAAAACTCAGGACATTTAAAACCCTTCTTTGACCTCTTTCTCAAAGGAGCGGAAATAGGAATCAAGCAAGGCATAAGCTCTAAGAATAAATCCAATGCATCAATAATATTTTATAATATAAATAAATGAGTTACAAAAATATTAAATAATAATAGAAACATAGAAGATGAAATAAAAAAAAATACCTCTCATGGAATTTAGTCCTGCCTCTGACTGCTCTAGTGTACACTCAACTGCATAGATACATCCAGCCACATTTTTCACTTTCTTTAAGTCCTGAACATCACTGTTGGAAAGTGGTTGAGATCAAAATACTTTTAACACATCATATATAACTCTAGTAACCTATTATTATCTCTCACATAAATAATTAATATGATTAGATTTACCACACAGGTGACATGCCTTGGGTGATTCTATATAATCAGGTTTGAAGTTTCCCCCTTTTCTGCATTGGTAACATGACATTATATTTAGCCATTATATCTTTTGTACACTCCTACAACCACCTCAAAAATGTTCATCTAACTTCCTCTTCTATCTAGAATAAAAAATTTGGCTACCTCCTACTATCACTGATGCTTTCAAGAGTATTATCTTCCTAGTTCTATCCTCCTCATCCATAGATACCTTGCCTATAATCTTCATGAAGGTGGGTAGGAATATAAGAATCAACATAGACTGAATATCACTCCTCAAACCCATTTCAATCATTTGTTCCTTGATATAGACATTAGAAATAAGATATGTAAATAAGTTCATTAACACAACAAACTGTGTAACATAAACCGTGTTAGAATTATATCCCGGCTCCATAGTAACAAAATATCATGCCTTTACTACTCTTAGTGTATCAGGATAAATTTTTTTATTAAAGGATTTATCAAAAGTAGTCTAGTTGAGATATTCATGCAATTTGGATATCACAATAGATCATAACCACTTTATTCCCAATACATAAATCATATAAGTATAGAAACCAACCTTGGATGCTTTTGATGTGTTAACAAAGTAAAAAAATTCTAAATAATCTTAATCCAATATTGGGATACCTACACTACCTTATCACCAAAATAGATCAATGGCTGTTTCTTAGTGAATTCCAAAGCATGGTCCACCTGCCATTCCAGTTCAACATTGGCTATATAGAGCATGGACTGAATTTTTCTGTCTATAGTTTCCACTAAAACCGAGTCAAATATTTGATTCATCCATGGGTATTGATTCATATATTTCTCTCTAACATTTAGAGATAAACTTATTAAAGTATAGTTTCTACTAAAACCGAGTCAATCTGTCTATGGTCTAGGGGGCAGGACTGGCAGGGGGAGGGGAATCTGTCCAGGGTCTGGGGGGAATCTGTCCAGGGTGAGGGGCATCTGTCCAGGGTTTGGGGGGATCTGTCTAGGGTATGGGGGGGGGAGGGCAGGACTGGCAGGGGGAGGGGAATCTATCTAGGGTTTGGGGGGAATCTGTCCAGGGGGAGGGGTATCTGTCTAGGGTCTGGGGGGTGTCTAGGGTCTGAGGGGGGGGGGTGTCTAGGGTCTGGGGGGGGGGGGGCTGCTCTCCAGGGGGTCTAGCAGGGGCTACTGCTATCCAGGGTGGTGCAGTAGGGGGTGTCCAAGGAGGTCCAGCAGGGGGGGGAGGGTGTGCAAGGGGTTCAAGGGATGTGTGTGTGTGGGGGGGGGGGGTGCTGTCCGGGGGGGGGGGGGGGGATGGGTTTTTTTATGAAATGGAAAGAAGAATTTTTTTTATGTTCATTGGCATTGGAAAAGAAAAGGACGTTGCCGACATTGTCATAAATAATGCATGCACTGTCCTCCAGCACTCGCTTTTTCCAGCTACGATCACGTCGCAGCTGTGTTGGTGTTGTCCAACAACAAACAAAGGTCTCACAATTGTCTCTCTCCTTGATCGGGTACTCACAAACAACTTCCAAAGTAGTCCACTGACTGCATATTCCTAAGATGTCTATATGGCTTGACAAAAGAAGATATAACAACCTTTCTCCCCAGATCATAACTAAAGATCCATCCTTTACTTATATGTGGAAAGAATAAGATTCCCTCACTTCCAAAAATGAGAAAGATATTTATGAGATTGTCTAAATATACAATGTAATTGAAATTCTAGCCAACTTTGATCATTAGGTTGTCACCTTGATAAGGAATAAAGTGACATTATTAACTGATGTCCACATGGATATGGAATCAAGAACAAGATTCATGGGCATGTGTTAATTATATAGGAGAAATTGTTGGATTGGTGTTGCCTGATCCAGTTGGGCCGAATGCTTGTGGCCCGCAACTGTATTAGTGCGGACTTCAGAGTCATTGTAGAGCTTTTGAAAAAGGTTACTATCGTTCACTATAGCGATGTGGGGGTGGGGAACGAGGGGAAAACAGGTTGGGGGACTAGCAGGGGCAGATATGGGGGAGACATGCAGGGTGTGGGGGTGTCCAAGGTTGTCTGTCCTAGGGGGTGTATGTCCAGGGTGGGGGGCGTCTGTCCGGGGGGGGGGTCTGTCCAGGGTTGTCTGTCCAGGGGGGTTTCTGTCCCGGGGGGGGGGGGGTCTGTCCAGGGGAGGGGGGTGTCTAGGGTTGTCTGGCCGGGGGGGGTCTGTCCAGGGGAGGGGGTGTCCAGGGTTGTCTGTCTATCCATGGGGGTGTCTGCCCTGGGTGGGGGCTATCTATGCAGGGGAGGGGGTGGGGGTGTGTCCAGGGGGGGTGACAGACAGGGGGGACTGGTAGAGGGTGGGGAACCAGGGGAAAACAGGTAGGGGCACTAGCAGGGGGCAGAGCCAGATGGAAAATAGGGGGAGACATGCAGGGTGGGGGTGACAGGGGGACTAGAAGTTGGGTGGAAGGTATGGGTACTAGCAGAGGCAGGGGGGACTGGTAGGGGGACTAGTAGGGGACTGGTAGGGGGTAGGGGGACTGGCAGGGGGACTAGCAGGGGCAGGGGGACTAGCAGGGACAGGGGGGGACTGGAATATGGGTGGCAGGGGGTAGGGGGGACTGGTAGGGGTGGCAGGGTAGTCGCATGGGGTAGGGGGACTGACAAGGGGGCAGGGGACTAGCAGGGGCAGTGGGTGGAAGGCATGCCTACATGCCTGCTGTGTTTTTTATTGGGAGGGGGTGGCAGGGGGGACTAGCAGGGGCATGGGGACTAGAAGAGGGCATGGGGGACTGGCAGGGGGTGGCAGGGGGTAGGGGGGACTAGCATGGGGGTGGCAGGGTACTAGCCGAGGGGTAGGGGGGACTGGCAGGTGGTGGCAGGGGACTAGCAGGGGCAGGGGGTGGAAGGCAGGCCTGCTGTGTTTTTTTATTGGCTGGGGGTTGCATGGGGGGACTAGCAGGGGCAAGGGGACTAGCAGGGGTCCGGGGGGACTAGCAGGTGGTGGTAGGGGGCATGGGGGACTGGCAGGGGGGGTGGCAGGGTACTAGCAGGGGGCACTGGGGATTGGCAGGGGGTGGTAGGGGACTAGTAGGGGGAAGGGGGTGGAAGGCAGGCTTGTAGGCCTGCTGTGTTTTTTTATTGAACATTGATCTATAGACAAAGATTCTAACCGTGTCTATAAGGATTTTTTGTGCTTTACCTTTTACCACAGTTTCAAACTGTGGCTATAAGGCTTTAGCCACTGTTTAAAACCATGGCTATAGGGTTGTAGCCAGGGTTTGAACCGTGGCTATAAGCTTTATCCAGGGTTTAAAACCGTGGCTATAGGAGTTGGACTATAGCCATGCCAATACCATCCACGGTTCATTGAACCGCGACTATAACCTATAGCCATGGTTTCAAACCATGGATATAGCCTAAATTTCCAGAAGTTTAATTTAATTCAGTGTTTGAATTTTGATGTTTTGAAAAGCTTGGCATGTGTTAATAAAATAAAGCAAAGCCTTATTTTATTTTGGTTGGATTTTGTGGTGGAACGAAAAGGGGAGAGAGATCTCTTGAGTTATTTATGAAGAACTTCATCTTCCTCATTGAAGAAAACGAAGACTTCGATGAAGAATGCCGACACCAAGGAGATATGATGTGCCGTTCTTTCCCCTCTCTGCAGCTAGTGTGAGACACCATCATCTTCCTAGACGAATGCCAACACCATCATCGAAACCACCCCCGCGATGCTAGCTTCCACGAACTTCTTTTGAGGTAGGGCTTATTTACGATATTGATTAATTTAACATTCTTTGTTAAATAAATTGGAAGCTTGTTATCGACATAAAGAGAGGAGATCAGACCGCACAAACACGGACGATCCTCCTCCCCTTTAATTTGTTGGTATTTGTTGAACTTGCGGCAAAGGTAGCGCAGTGCCATTGCACCACGCGGGAACGAAAAAGGACTGCGGCTGGAGTGGGTCGTGGTGGAGGTGCGCGGCGCCGTTGCGCCACGCCGGTGAGACCAAAGGAAGCTGCGTCTAGGAGCAGGCTGCGACGGAGGGGCGCGGCGTCGTCGCGCCGCCCCGGAGCACCAATGGGCCACCGCCGGGGCGGCCCACAAAAGAGGGGCGTGACGCCGTCGCACCACGCCGGTCAGATAGAAGCCGCGACCTAAGGCCACGGCGGCCGGCCTAGCCGGCTTCCGATGCCACCTGAAGGAGGGAACCACGGTCTCAATAAAGGCCGGCCATTTCGGCCAAACATTTATGCAATGTGGGGGGGCCGCGCCCCGCTCACCCAGTCCTGAGCCGCCCGCAGTGGGCCGGACCACCCGTGACGAGCCGGACCGCTCGCGGCGGGCTTGGGCGGGCCGCGCTGGATGGGTCGCGCCGTGCTCAAGTGGACCAGACCCGGACCTGAGACTGCCGACCCGGTTCGGGCCGACCTAGGGGGTATCGGGCTAGGTCGGACCGGGCCCGAACCCCATATTTTCAAGTAGATCCATTCAAATGCCAATAACATGGGATACAGATCTCCGATCGTTGCACCATCAATTGCGTTGGTATCCTTGGATCGAGACGGTCGTTTCGGTATATTACACTCAATGGTTCAGAGAAAATTGAGTATGGCCGGGTGGGTTTGAACACGAAACCAATCGGGCCCTCGGAGCGGAAACACTTATAACATGAGCTCCAGACGTCCGATTTAAGTACCACCAACTTTATTGGATTACTCTTAGTGAGAAGGTTCTCTTGGCTTACTCCGCTCGAGGTATGGATGCAGCTGGAGTACTGTCGTGTTGGTTTTAGCTTAAAAACTAACATGGCCCCTGGGACAAAAAAACCAATAACTCTCAGTCTGAGCATCTGATTGACGCGCCGTCTATCGCGTTGAGTTCCTTTTGACGAGACGAAACTTTTTGATACATCAAATCTAGAATTCATGATAGTTGATGTATCAACCCCTTGGCTCGTGGAGAGGACCCTCCTGGAATCGAGCGTGCTGTGTGCAGGAACCCTAGAGTTGGCTGCGACTGCGACGACGATAACGACTGTACATGGATCCTCCATTGGTTCGGAGGCAACGACAACCATACTGGGATCCTCCATGGGTTCGATGGAGATGACTACTGTTCTTGTATCCTCTGTGGGTCCAGCAGTATTGGACTCTGTACTTGTATCCTATGTGGGTCCGGTAGTGCAGCTGGTCTTCTATCCTATGTGGGTTTGACAGCTTAGCTGGTCTTGTATCCTATGTGGGTCCGATAGCTTAGATGAATCAGTGGCTACATATGATCATCTCTATCAGCTTACAAAGTATATACCTCTGTGAGTTTAGTCTTGACATTCAATCATTATCTTCGATATGATTGAATTGTTATCTTGTGTATATTGTGTTGTGCTTTCCTATGTGGATTGGGTTTTACTTTCCTATGTGGACTGGATTGAACATGGGATCATGAGTTGGAGTAGAATTGGACTTGATGTCTTAGGTTTATGTATGGGCATATACCTAAGTAGAGTTGGTTGTTACTTTGTGTTTGTATTTATCCTTGTGGTTTATCCTTTGTGGAATCTGGGAGTCCTTCGGGGGTCTCAGAGTCCTTACTGAGTATCGTATACTCACACCTTCATGGGCTATGCCTGCACTACGTTGTGTTGGATGCAGATGATGGACATCGCTAATCCAGGCGGAGGCTCGTGGAGCTGGATAGTACCTGGTGGTGGATCACTGGATGGGACGTACACAGAGCGGATGGCTGGAGTCGAGGAGATATGGAGACTATCTGTACCCACCATTTAGGTAGGAATTCCAGAGGTTGGCTCAGAGTTGCTGCTTTACTTTTTTGCTGTTGTACTTTCTTTTCAGTTGTACTTTACTTTCAGTTGGGTTTGTATTCTGGCCCATTTACTTTCCAGCACTTAGTTTTGTACTCAGTTTACTTAGTGTTTACTTCATCTTAGGTACTCTATGGTGTATGTTTACTTTATAAAGGCAATGCCTTCACTGTTTATCAGGAGTTACGTCTTTCCTTCTAGTGTCCTGCCCCTGGCCTATAGAAGGAGGGCTTGGGGTAGTCACGGAACGGGCCCCGAGGACGGGTCGTGACAAATTGGTATTAGAGGCGTTCAGTTCTACCATAGAACTCAGGGCTCTGATATTTCTTCTAAGTGAAGTAATAGTGTTAAGGGTATTGAGTGTGGTTATCAGTCCAAGGAGTCCAGTTTTGGTGCAGCGGCTGACGTATCCATACACCAGGACCCTGACTCCTGATTTCCGACTCAGTGTACGAAAACATTGATTGCATGTGTGTTTCAAAAGTTTTCTTTGTGATTACTTTGTGTTAGCTCACCAGGTATACTATATTGCCCGTGGCACACCTGTCTCTTTTCAGGATGGCCCCACGATGGCAGCTAGCTAGGGTTCTGAGCTTTGTGCAAGACGGCAGCCCACCAAGCGATGATGCCTCGATGTAGGGCCATATTACAGTGGAGGCACCGACGGTACCTCTAACTACTGAGCCCCCTATGACACCATCCGTAGCAGCTGAGAGTGTACATCACCTTAGTGCACTGCATGAGTTTAAGCGTTAGAGACCACCCGGGTTCCATGGGGAGATAGACCCTTAGACAACCGAGGATTGGCTGGAGGCTGTTGTTTGAGTTTTCATATTAGTAAGGACAGCAGCTGACCTCATGGTGATCCTTGCGGCGAGTCTCCTACACACGACAGTAGGTATATGGTGGAGCATGATGGTCCAGGAGCACAATGAGGCATCTCTTCTTTGGATGGACATCGAGAGCCTCTTCCGCTTAGAGTTCGTTCTAGCCACCCTCCGTGCAATGCGCATTCAGGAGCTACTACAACTGCGACAGAGAAACATGAAAGTAGCCCAGTACTCGGTGAGATTTACTGACCTCTCACGCTACTCCACAGACATGGTACGAGACCCATTCTTCCGGGCCCGGACCTTCGAGCAGGGACTGAGGCATGAGTTCAGGGCATCAATGATCTTTCTCAGCATTCTGACACATGCAGGAGTACTAGAGCGAGCCCTTCTTGTGGAGAGAATTCTTGCTGAGCCTACACCCGCAGCAAGACCTACCACAGGGCGGCACGTAGCGGATTCTTCTACAGCTGGAAGTCGGCAGATGTCACAGGGGTCCAAGAAAACTAGACCATCAGGTGGGCGACGTCATGATACTGGCTCAAAGGTGCGGGGCACACGCAGTATAGCTAGTCATGCGAGTGGCAGACAATGCTATGCATGTGGCGGGCATGGCCACATGTCTCGTGACTGCCCAACCCGCCATGCAGAGGAGCAGTAGACGGTTGAGGGACCACCCAGGAAGAGGCAGAGGTTCAACCACCACGGTCCTCAAGGAGCAGGGAGACGAGGAAGAGGAGCTGGCCGAGCAGCAGGTGGTGGGCGACGCTTTGAGGCCCTACCACCACCACCACCACCAGGATGTCCAACCCGACCACAGGGAGCTGGTGGATAGAGGCAGGATCAGCTTCAGGAAGAGGAGGCCTACAACAACGACGCACCTAAGATGATTTTAGTTACTATCTCTGTCTACTCCACCCTTGCATTAGTTCTTATAGACACTAGAGCAAGTCATTCTTTCATTGTCGCTGCCCTTGTTTAGAGCTCGTAGATTCCGACGGAGCTGTTGGCTCGATCCTTACGGCTAGAGACTCCTATGGGAGGAGACTCGACGATTACACACTGGTGATGGCAGTGTGAGCTTACTCTAGGAGGTGAGAGCTTGGGATGGGATCTTCTTGTAGCGGCGTCGAGGCCTTACAGTGTCATCATGGGCATGGATTGGTTATCTACGGTCCATGCTCAGATCAACTGTATTAGGCAAAAAGTGTGGTGTTTTCGCAAAGATGGGAGAAGGTTCACCTTCATCGGAGAGAAGGGAGCCTTTGCAGCGCAGGATGGACTCACTCAGAAGAGAGGACAAATGATCACTCATCAGTTTTCTAGCCTTCTCAGGGGAGCAGTTGATGTGAGGAGTCTGAATTTTCCTTCTGTGGTGGATCAGTATGCAGACATTTTTCCTAAAAACGTTCCAGGACTACCTCCCCGCAGTGTGGTAGACTTCTATATTGACCTGTACCTCGGGATAGCCCCAATATCTACTCCAGCATATTGGATGGCTCCCGCTGAGCTTCGAGAGCTACAGGTATAGCTGGAGGACTTGCAGGTCAAGGGATTCATCCGACCCAGTGTTTCACCCTGGGCTTCCCTGATACTGTTCTCCAAGAAGGTGGATGGGGCCTTGTGACTATGTGTCGACTACCATCGCCTGAAATAGGTGATTGTGAGGAACAACTATCCACTTCTGAGGATTGATGACCTCTTCGATTAGCTCAAGGGAGCACATTTTTTCTCGAAGATTGACCTCAGGTCAGGCTATCATCAAATCCGAGTTCGGGACGAGGATGTGAAGAAGACGGACTTCAGGTGTCGGTATGGCCACTAGGAGTTCTTGGTCATGCCCTTCAGTGTGACCAACACTCCAGCAATGTTCATGAGCCTCATGAATAGGATCTTCCAGCCCTACCTCGATCGTTTTGTCGTAGTCTTCATTTACGACATACTGATTTACTCAACTACTGAGGAGGAGCACGCCTACCACATACGGGTTGTACTGGAGACACTCTGAGAGAAAAAGCTTTATGGTAAGCTCTCAAAGTGCCAGTTCTGGATTCGAGAGGTCCACTTATTGGGGCATGTAATCTCAGAGGCGGGAGTTATAGTGGATCCCACGAAGGTAGAGGCGGTACTTTCTTGGGAGCCACCCAAGAGCGTGACGGAGGAGCGGAGTTTCCTAGGTATGGATGGGAACTATCAGAGATTTGTGCCAGACTTCTCCAGAGTTGCGGCACCACTTACAAATTTGACAAAGAAGGGGAAACCCTTCATGTGGTCAGATAGATGTTAGCAGAGCTTCCATGAGCTGAGGTAGATATTGACCAGTGCGCCCATCTTAATGATACCAGAGGAGGGCATAGGGTATCTAGTTTACTATGATGCATCATGGAATGGAATCGGGTGTGTCTTGATGTAGGAGCGAGCAGTGATCACTTACAGTGCACGATAGTTGAGGCAGCACGAGCAGAACTACGCTACCCATGACATGGAGTTAGCTGTAGTGGTCTTCGCCCTGAAGATGTGGAAACACTATCTGATGGGTGAGCACTTTACAGTCCACTCTGATCACCAGAGTCTCAAGTACATCTTCTCGCAGAAGGACCTGAACCTGAGATAGTGGCGATGACTCGAGCTCCTCCAAGACAATGACTTTGATATAGTCTATACTCCTGGGAAGGGGAACATGGTAGCTGATGCTCTCATCAAGAGGACATGCATTCTGCGACTTGGAGAGGTGACATAGAAGCTAGCGGTGTTGCGGATATCCTTCATGGATAGAGATGGGGCAACCTTTCTACAGTTGCTCACAGTCACTCCTCCACTACTTCAGCGGGCCAGAGAGGCACAATATGGAGAAGTTGACTGTGAGGCGCGACGTGCTCAGATATCCTCAGGGCTAGCACCCAATGGATTTTCTAAAGGCGAAGAGCACATCATCCTTTTTAGAGTATGTACCATGGTACCATCTACTTTACAGAAAGAGGGGCTGAGATAGTTTCACACTTCCCCTTTAGCGGTACATCCAGAGGTAGAGAAGATGTACCGAGAGCTCAGACGACAACACTGGTGGCTGGGTATGAAGAAGGTTGTGGTAGAGTTTGTTTCAAGATGCCTCACTTTCCAGCAAGTGAAGGTGGAGCACCAGGTATCAGTAGGCTTGGTACAACCCTTGGAGGTCCCAGAGTGGAAATGGGATGGGATATCTATGGATTTAATGACAAGACTTCCACATACTTCTAGAAGACATGACTCCATTTGGGTGATCATCGACCGACTCACCAAGTCGACCCACTTCGTAACCATTAGAGAGAAGGGCTCAGTAGAGAGATTGAGACGCCTATATGATCAGGAGATCATATGGCTTCATGGTGTGACATTGACTATCGTCTCCGATTGAGATGCTCTCTTTACTTCTCGGCTTTAGAAGTGGTTGCAGGAGGCATTTGGGATGCAGCTACGCCTGAGCACCGCCTTTTACCCTCAGATGGATGATCAGAAGAGAGAATCATCCAGAATCTCGAGGACATGCTCCGTGCATGTTTCCTCGACTTTGGCCACAACTGGGAGGATCACCTACCCTTGGTGGAGTTTGCATACAACAACAGCTACCACTCCACCATCGGGATGGCACCATACGAGGTATTGTATGACTGAACTTGTAGATCACCTCTATGCTGGACAGACCCTGGGGAGTCAGCACTTGTAGGGACAGAGATGGTCCAAGCCACGACAGAGAAGTTTCAGGTCATCTAGGAGCGGATGGGGACAACTTAGATCTGACAGATGTCCTATGCTGACAGGAGGCATAGACCACTTGAGTTCAAGGATGGTGAGAACATTTTCTTACGGGTCTCACCTCGACATGGATTACGTAGATTTGGTCGGGGCGGCAAGTTATCTCCGTGCTTAATCGGACCATTCCAGGTTCTCTGTAGGATAGCTGAGGTGGCTTATCACCTGGCTCTTCCACCTCAGTTGTACCGGGTGCACGACGTCTTCCACCTGTCTCAGCTGAGAAGATACGTGCATGACCCGACGCATATCATCGACCACATGGAGCTGCATATCGATGACGGGGTGACTTTTGTGGAGGTCCCGGTGGAGATTGAGGATCGACAGGAGCGGGTCCTACATGGATGGTCGATTCCCCTAGTGCGCATCAGGTGGCAGCACGGGAACCTCCAGTAGAGTACTTGGGAGCGGGAGGCTTAGATGTGTGCACAATACCCTCATTTGTTCTCTTAGTTTGTAATGTATCATTACGGGGACATAATGACATGAGGTGGGAGTAATGTAAAGACCCACAAATTTCAAGGGAATTTTTTTCTTAATTTATCTGGGATTTTACGAGTATGTAGCTTCTGACGGCGCCTGATTCGGAGGCCCGATGTGCCCAGAATCAATTTCCGAAGTTTAGCTCAGGTACGTTCAGTGAACGAACGATCGGGTTTTTCTAACTTTTGAACCGGTTCTCAGAATAGAAATCTGAGGGCTTCGATGAAATTGCATCGCCAGTAATTTCTTAAGAAGACTTTTATTGGAGTTGCGTTTGCTCGGGAGGAGTTGTTAATAGAAGGTCCCATTAAGTGTGAAGTGCAATAAAATTGTGTAACAATTTTATTCCAATTTTCTTAGTGGTTTTATCCTAAGTATGGGAGTTGGGGTGGGACCCACTAAATCCTAACTCCTCTTGCTAGAATATTTGTGATGTGGGGCCCACACGAGCCCCACCCCTTTAATTCCTCTATCCCCCCTTAATGTTGAAAACCCCCCATTAATTTGTAACTCACCCACTCTCCCTCTTTATTGCATGACAACTCCCACATTAAATTAATTGATTAAAGTTATTCAATTAATTTAATTACGAGTTTGAATTTTGAAGTTTTGAAAAGCTTGGAATGTGTTAATAAAATAAGGCAAAGCCTTTTTTTGGTTGGATTTTGTGGTGGAAAGAAAAGGGGAGTGAGAGCTCTTGAGTTATTTCTGAAGAACTTCATCTTCCTCGTTGAAGAACGCCAAGACTTCAACAAAGAACGCCGACACCAAGGAGAGATGACATGCCATTCATTCCCCTGTCTGCAGCTGGTGTGAGATGCCATCCACTTCTTGGACCCACGCCAACACCATCATCGAAACCACCCCCACGACGCTAGCTTCCGCGAACTTCTTTTGAGGTAGGGGTTATTTACGAACTTGATTAATTTAACGTTCTTTGTTAATTAAATTGGCCGCTTCTTATAGACAGAACGAGAGGAGATCGGACCGTACAAACATGGCTGATCCTCCTCCCATTTAGTTTTTTGATATTTGTTGAACTTGCAGAGAAGGCGGCGTCGTGTCGTTGGACCGTGCGGGAATGAAAAATGACCGCGGCTGGAGCGGGCCATAGTGGAGGTGCGCGGCGCCGTCACGCCGCGCCGGTGAGACCAAAGGAAGCCGCAGACAGGAGCGGGCTGCGACGGAGGGGCGCAGTGCCTGTGCGGCGTGCCGGTCGGATAGAAGCCGCAACCTAAGGCCATGGAGGCTTCTCAAAGGGCCGGCCGGCTGAGCCGGCCGCCGACGCCACCTAAAGACGGGACCCGCGGGGGTCTCGCGGTCTCAATAAAGGTCGTCTGTTTCGGCCAGCCGTTTTCAAAAAGAGGGGGGCAGCACCCCCTTCGAGCCCCGCTCGGCCAGTGCCGAGCCGCCCCACTCGGCCAACGCCGAGCCGCCCGTGCTAGGCCGGACCGCCCGCACCTGGCCGGACCGCTCGCATCGAGATGGACCGCCCGCGCCGAGGTGGCCGGGCCGCGCCAGCTCGGTCGGGCCGGACCGGATGGGCCGGGCTACGCCCAAGCGTGCCGGACCCGGACCCGGGATGGGTCGACCCTATTTAGGCTGACCCCAGGGGTATCGGGCTGGGTCGGACTGGGCCCGAACCCCCTATTTTCGGACAGATCTGTTCAAACGCCCAAAACATGGGCTACGTACTTCTGATCGTTGCACCGTCAGTTTCTTTGGGATCCTTGGATCTAGATAGTAGTTTCGTTATATAACACTTAAGTTTTCAGATAACGTTGTGTATGGCCAGGTTGGTTCGAACACGAAACCAACCGGACCCTCGGAGTAGAAACACTTATAACTTGAGCTTCGGACGTCCGATTGACGTGCCTTCGACTTTGTTAGATTCCTCTTAGTGATAATGTTATTTTGTCTTACTATGCTCGAGGTTTGGACGCAGTTGGAGTACGGTCGGGTTGGTTTTAGCTTAAAAACAAACCGGGCCCCTCGGACGAAAAAGCCAATAACTCTCAGACCGAGCGTCCGATTGACGCACCGTATATCGCGTTGAGTTCCTTTTGACTAGACAGAAGTTTGTGATACATCAAATCTGGAATTCATGACAGTTGATGTATCGACCCCTTGGCTCGTGGAGCGGGCCCTCCTGGAATCGAGCATGATGTGTGTGGGAACACTAGAGCTGGCTACAACTGCCACAACAATAACGACTATACTTGGATCCTCCGTGGGTTTGACAGCGATGATGACCGTATTAGGATCCTCTATGGGTTAGACGACAATGAATACTGTTCTTGTATCCTATGTGGGTCCGGCTGTATTGGGATTTGTACTTTTATCCTATGTGGGTCCAGCAGAGTAGCTGGTCTCGTATCCTGTGTGGGTCTGACGGCTTAGCTGGTCTTGTATCCTATGTGGGTCCAACAGCTTAGATGAATCAGTGGCTACATCTGATCATCTCTATCACCTTACGAAGTGTATACCTATGTGAGATGAGTCTTGAAATTCAATCATTATCTTCGATATGATTGACTTGCTATCCTTTGTGGATTGGGTTGTGCTTTCTGTGTGGATTGAGTTGAACATTCTTGTGTGGACTGGATTTCTACTTGGGATTGTGAGTTGGAGAAGAACTGGAATTGATTACTTAGGTATATGTATGGGCATATACCTAAGTAGAGTTGGTTGTTACTTGATGTTTTTATTTATCCTTGTGGTTTATCGTTTGTGGTATCTGGGAGACCTTCGGGGGTCTCGGGGTCCTTACTGATTATCTTATACTCACCCCGGCATGGGCTATGCCCGCACTACGTAGTGTTGGATGCAGACGATGGATAGCGCTAATCCAAGCGGAGGCTCGTGGAGTTGGAAGGTACCTGGAGGTGGATCACTGGATGTGACATACATGGAGCAGACGACTGGAGCGAGGAGCTATGGAGACTATCTGTACCCACCCTTCAGGTGGGAATTCCGGAGGATAGATCGGAGTTGCTGCTTTACTTTTCTGCTTCTGTACTTTCTTTTCAGTTGTACTTTACTTTCAGTTGGGTTTGTATTCTGGCCCATTTACTTTCCTGCACTTACTTTTGTACTCTGTTTACTTAGTTTTTACTTCAGCTAGTATACTCTATGGTGTTTGTTTACTTTATAAAGGCAATGCATTCCCTTTTTTTTGGGATTTACGCCTTTGGTGCTAGTCGCCAGCCCCTGACCTATTGAAGGCGTGCTTCGGGTAGTCACGACACGGGCCCCGAGGACGGGTCGTGACACTAGACATCCACCATTCATATTCAGATTGACTGTATTAGGAAAAAGGTTGTAGTTAACCTAAAATGTTGGAATATTATTTTCATTGGTCGGTGAAAAGGGAAACCTAGGCAGCACGGGACACACCCATGCAATAGAGGGTGCAACCGATCACACTTGAGTCGGCCATCCCTACCTTCGCGGTAGTGGGAGTATTGAGTTTTCAGTTACCAACAGAAGTCTTATGCCAACAAGAGACAGATACCTTTATTGTTCCAGGTGGGGGACCACATTTTCTTGCGAGTCTCCCCTCGACAGGGACTACGAAGATTTGGCTGAGGCGGAAAGTTATCACCAAGGTTTATCTGACCATTTCTGATACTTCAAGGTTTTGGTGAGATGAACTTAGATGATGGGGCGAAATTTACCGAGGTTACAGTAGATATTGATGATAAACTAGAGTGGGTCCTTTGAGGGCGGGCGATACCTCTGGTGTGCATTCACTGGCAGCATGGGAACCTCCAGGGGAGCACATAGAAGCGAGGGGCTCAGATCCATGCTCAGTACCCCAATTGTTTCCTTATTCTATATTGTGTCTTTTTGGGAAATAAAGCCATAAGGTGGGTACAATGAAATGTTCCAAAAAATTCCATATTTTTTTTAATTATATGGAATTATTTAAAAATAGAAAAATCTGACGATGCATGATTCTTAGGCCCGGAGTGCCTGGATTTATTCGTCGAAGTTTTTTTACAATTTAATTAGCGTGCATAAGCAGTTTTCAGGAAAAAGTGGAATAACTCTTAAATAGTTACTCGGATTAGAAATCCAAGGGCACTGTTGTGCTCAGGATGGCGGGTTTACCCTAGGGTCCACATAAGTTTTGTCGGCACAGGCCTCCTGTGAGAAAACCCAAAAATGAAATAAATGTAAATAAAATATTTAAATTAAATTAATTTATTTTTCAAATACTTATAACTCAAAAATGGTAACTCAGAGTAAAAATATGATACCGTTGCTGAACTCATGAGGGTACGCTCTCTTTATGAATATACTACCATTGGCCGGTTCGGGCTACCAATTAATGTTACTTTTTGGCCGTAAATAATATAAATAAGTGAAAATTATTTTATTGAAAAATCTATAACTTTTAAACATTGACACAGATAAGAAATTTGAGAGTACCGTTGGGTTATTTTGGGAGTGTTTCAATTAGGTAGAGCCTAACCTCGACCGGCATGGGTCGAGGGTGACTGTTAATATTTTTACCAAAACTTTTTGGGTACATTCAGTAAACGCGCGAGCGATGTTTTGTAACTTTCGAATCGATGCTCGGAACTAAAATCTGAGGACACCATTAAACATGTTGCACCTATATTCTCTTAAGGATACCTTCAACATGACTGCATTAGGACGAGGGTGGAAATTAGTTTTTGGAATTTTCGTGTGAGAAAATAAAATAAACATGCTTTATTTTATTTTTGAGATTGAAACCTCCCATTTTGAACTTGGTTGTGGGGACCACACAAACCCCTCTTAATATAATGTTAACCCTTGGAATTCACCCTAGTTAATATTCCAACTTCAATTCAATTAATGTGACAACTATTTTTGTTTAATTAATAAACATAATATTATTAATTTGGAACCACACTTTTCGTTGGAGAAATCATTGGCAATGGAAAGGAGAGCATGGAAGAACCTTTGAAAATATATCCTCTGATGAAGAGCGACTTCTGAATGAAGAATGAGGAACCAACTTCAGAAGTGTCTTTTAAGGGTGACGTACGCCGACTTACATTTCATTGACTTTGTCTTCTACCTTGCGACATCTCCAATGAAGGTCAAGGTAGGGGATTTATTTTGAATTATGATTGAATTTATTTAATAATTCTTCATATTTAGGATTCACAACGATGATGGACAAAATAACATGGCCATCATCCTGCACATATACCATGCCCCATTATCTTTTTTTCTTTGTGTGTTCATTGTGCGTTCATCAACGCCAAATATTTAATAGTGTTAAAAACACAATGTTTTGTTGAGCGCGATGTATGGACGTAGAGCCCTGGACCCGAGAATCCCGAATATGCGGTCTTAACATATTTCAGGCATAGAACAGAGATGCGGTGAACCATAAAAGAGTGGGGGGCACACCATCCGGCCACATAGAGGTAGGGGGTGCGTGTACGCGCCACCGATGGGGATGGAGGCTGCGGCCCCTTGTCTGCGGCAGAGGCCGAAGGGCAATCGACACCTAGCCGACCGTAGAGGATAGAGGCCCCATTGTGCCTCTTGGAGGGGGAAGACCAGATAGAGAACCGACCGACTATGGTGCACCGAGCAGGACCTGATCTGGTGGGTCCCGCTTCCAAAGAAACCGAACAACCCATTTTCTGTTCTGGTTACCTAGTAGGTGCCTCCCTCCCCGACATCAGCTAGGGAGGACCCTGCCATGATGGTCCACTCAACCACGACCTGTGCCTAGAAGGACAGGCTTGGCTGCCCCATTCTCAGGGTGGGACGGACCATGGCCCATTGGGCAGGACAAGCTGCGGCAAGACCCAGACCGGCTCGGGTCGGTCTGACTGGGTCGGACCGGACCCGGGGCCCTCTAGACCCAAATACACCATTGTGGCCATATGTTGTGAACTGTGTGTCCATTCGATAAACCGCTGGTGGTACCAGAACCCTAGGATTGAGATTTTAATTTTAGTATACTCTACTTGTGTTTTGGATAATGTTGGAGTATGGCTAGGTGGGATCGAACATCGATTCTTACTGGTCCCTTGGAGCGGAAATGCAAATAACTTAAAGATCGGGCATCTGATTGACACATCATCTATTATTTTGGGACCCTTGTGACGTGACAGACCATTGAGATAATTCTTCGTGGAAGTTTAGTTATGACTGATGGTCTGGGGAATGGTTCTCCCAATCATTCTATTCGTGGAAATCATGTGGTTGGTAGTGAGGCGGAGGTTGCAGACAGATCATACCGAGGTTAGTACTGAGCGATCTTGTCTGGCTTATCACCGATCTTGTGTGGGTCAGATAATATGTGCATTTTCTCTTAGTGATCTTGTGTGGGTTAGTGCATACCGATCCTACGTGTGTCAGATTCTATGTGGGTCAGTTCTCGGTGATCCTATGTGAGTCAGCGCATACTGATCATGTGTGGGTCATTGAGGGGGTCAGTACTTAACAACTCTGGGCTGGTCAAATCATGTGTGGGTCATTGAGGGGGTTAAAACATATCGATTCTGCATGGGTCATACTATGTATGGTCAGAAGCCGTACCTCTTGACAGAATAAGATGATCTAGCTTCACAACTAATCATCTGTACTTCTATACTTCACTGAAAACCTGGTTTGAGCTGAGACTCATTGTGAGGTATCTTTAAATACTGCTTGTTATTGAGGTTATGATGTGTGGTACTTATACTTTTGTGGTATCATCTTCGTGGTGTTTCTTGTATGGTACTTTTATCTCTGCGGTGTTACCTGTGTGGTACTTATATCTTCGTGGTGTTACCTATGTGATTCTTCTATCTACGTGGTGTTACCTATATGGTACTTCTAGCGTCATGATGTTACCTGTGTGGTAATTATATCTTCATGGTGATACATGTGTGTTACTTCTATATTCATAGTTATACCGGTGTGGTACTTTTATCTGTGTGGTGTTACCTGTGTGGGAATTCTATCTTCGTGGTGATACCTGTGTGGCACTTCTATCTTTGTTGTATTACCTTTATGGTACTTCTAGCTTCGTGGTGTTACCTATGTGGTACACCTATCTTCACGGTGATACCTATGTGGTGCTTCTATCTTCGTGGTGATACTAGTGTGGTACATCTATCTTCATGGTGTTACCTATGTGATATTTCTATCTTCTTGGTGTTACCTATGTGGTACTTCTATCTTAGTGGTGTTACATGTGTGGTATATCTAGCTCCGTGGTGGTACCTTTGTGGTACATCTATCTTCATGGTGCTACCTGTGTGGTACTTCTACCTTCATGGTGTCACCGATGTGGTATCCTTCCCTCATGGATGAGTATATTTTGATGACATAGGTATATGTATGGGAAGATACCTAAGTTGAGTTGATGTATTGCATTGTGGTTTTTTTGTGGAACTCTAGGAGAACTACAGGGGTATTGGGGTCCCTAATGAGTATTGTTATACTCAAACCTACACGGGCTTCGCTGTCACCTTGTTTTGTCTGGTGCAGATGATGTACATCGTTGATCGAGGCTGAAGGAGCTCGGACTGGATGGTGCACGGAGGTGGACCATTCGGCATAATGTGACGCAGAGGAGACTAATGGATGTGGTGTGCTAAGAAGTCAATCTTTACCTACCCCACAGGTAGGAACCTTAGAGTACAACCCGGTTGTTATTTTCCTTTTTCTTTTTGTTGAAATGTATTTTTAGTTGTACATGTACCTTTATAGTTGGGCTTGTATTCGGACCACTTTTACTTTCTCCACTCTTTTAATAATGAATTTACTTCATAGTTGCTTCTTGTTGTGTTCTTGAACCGTGTGTTTGTACAGGATTAAAGGAAATTCTTTCCCATTTTAGGGAGTGTGTCTTTAGGTGCTACTCGCCAGCCCCTGGCCTATGGATGGCGGGCTTGGGGTAGTGAGGGGCACAGGCCCCGGGGGACGGGTCGTGACAGTCTCTTATTGAAATGGGCTCACTCCCCATTCCATTTTTATATTTCTAATTATATTTCAATCATTACCCAATTCATTATAGGGAGATACGGGTCGCTCCTGTTACATAATGAAAATCTTACAATTGAGTGTCATAAGATCATAAAAAATTAATCATATCAGAACCCATGAAAAGTGGTTTTCATAAGTATTACATCATTGTATAACCAATGCAAAAGAAATAGGTTTCATATGTTTATTTCATCATAACATAACCCATATAAATGAAATGGTTTTGTATAATTTTTATGATAACATTACCCATAGAATATAAATGTGTTTAAAAAAATGTCAAATAATAATAATCATAAACCATCCTAATAAATAATAATGATGGTTTACCTGGATAATATCCCTAATATATAATAATAATCACTAGTGGTTGTTGTTTTTGATGAATAAAAATTTAAAAAAAAATTAAAACATTTTCAAGGAAAATATACGTTGGTTTTTTATAAAACTTATTTAAAATATAAAAAAATTGTTAATATTAAAGAAAAAATTTTATTTGAAATTTTATTGGAATTTTGTGATTGGATCATTAAAAAATTGAGTGTAAATGATTATTGAATATTCGGATCATGATTTATAGTTTAGAAAACAATCATATCACATTTTTTTTATAAAAGTAGAAAGCACATCATTCTAAAAACAACTAGAAGATTAATTTCAATTTTATTTTGAGAATAAAACCATGGGAAGAAATAAATTTAAACAATATTAGGGGGGTTTTAAAATAAATCATTTTTTTTAAATCATGGATTTGGAAGAAACATAATTTCTAGTGAAATAGACAACAAAAGATGATTTTTCATATAAATATGTTTTAAAATCTTTACTACACAATGAGTAAAAAATGAAAAACAAAATGTATCTCCATGAAATAATTATAGTATAATAATTTTATTAGTTTTTTGATATATGAATCAAAATATTCTATCATCCATAAGATAATAAAAAAATCTTGATAAATGACGAGATTGTAAAAAATCGTTACCACATTTGAATGTATTGAATCATAAGTAACATTAAAAATTAAAATCAAATGAAAAAATTAAATATCATTTATATATGTGTATTCATGATATATTATTTCAAAGGTAAGTATATACACCTCATAAAATAAGATAGGTGAGTTACATGTCTTATGTCCAAGAGATGGAAATTTAAGATAAAAAATTATTACCTTAACTCTTGAATTCCTTCAAAAAAATGAAAAACTAGAATATAATAAATATAAATTTTTGATACATCTATTATAGAACAACATATAATTATATCATACAATATATTATTTACTTAATCCTTCTGTTACTCATATTTTAATAAGTGCAGTTTAAATTCACGTTTCATGCAATGACTACCTTGTTTTTCTTATATGTTTTGATTTGGAAATGTAAGTACTTTTAAATTGAACATGGTTAAATTATATTCATATATTTAACACTTATATAAAAATATTATATGATTTTTTTTATATTAATCCATAAAAACATTAGATATAAAATTAAATACACAATTTAGTTCATATGGTTTGTTGTATATACAAAGGTACTCTATTTAAATATTTTAAAAGATGAAAATAAATAGTGTTAAATAATATATTAACTATAATGTGTAATTTATATTAAACCCTTATCATATATAAATATTAATTTTATCCTCATTACCTTATATGTGATGCATTAGTGAAAAACAAGTCGCATCCCTTTGCGAGGTAGTAGTCCGTTATACACACAAACAACGTTATTGTATTGTATATGGAATAGAAAGTAAGAAATAATTTTTCATATTATAATTAAATAATAATAGTATTATCATAAATATTAAATATAAAAAAAACCCACATCACTATATCTAGTTGTGAAAATCCGTGATGGAAAACAAATTTTTTTCGATTCGTGAGATGGGAGTCCGTTGTACACATGATCCACAGTTTAGTTTACCATTTTAGGGTGGATGATATAGATTTGGGTCTTGACCATAACATAAAAAAATATGAGTATATTTAGGAAAATTATGTTATTATATAATCACGATTCTATTAAATTTGAAGGAGGTGGAGGAATGAGGGTTCAAAACCCATTGGGTATAGGTACCGTAGCAGACTGTAGCAGTGGAGGCACTATAGAAACGACGGGTACTGTAGCAATGACAGGTTAATATAGAAGTGGCAGGGTCATGTAGCATCGACAGACTGTGTGGTACTTTAGCAGTACTATTCATAGAATGGGATTTGGGTAAAAAATTGGGCCTATGGGCCCTGTAATGGGCTAAATGCCCACTGGGCCTTTAGGCTATGTAATGGGTCTCTCTCAAAACAGTTATAAGAGGTTTTTGATTGGATTTAATAATAAATGAGGCTTCAGCCCAAACCCTTATTTAAAAAAAGGATGTGGTGGATTAAATAAAATAAGACGCTCGACTAAGGACGTTACATTTTCTTCAAATAACATCGTTTGGGTTTCTCTAAGAACCTATCTAAGATGGATTTATAACCAAAAAAATTATTCAATAAAAATGGAATGGAATTAGAAAATTTATTTGGTTAGGTATTTCCTCAACCATTGTGTTTCAGATGTGTGTAATGGAGAGGATATGGGGTGTCATTTTACAAGTGGAGGAGCCGATACACATGGATTGTAAGAATATAAAGAATCAAACCTATTTTTTCTAGATGAAAAAGTGATATAATCTTGAACACTATAGAAACTTATAATAGATTAGGACAACATATGATTGTAAAATAGGAACTATAAAATATGTTTTTTATTTGTTTCAATCCTTATCTTTTTTTAACGACCAGTAAACCCATTTTTACCTTAACCACAATAATTAATTTTTACTATTTTCACTACTCATAATGGAAAAAATTAATTTGATTTTATTAGATAAAAATAACAATGGTGATTAAAAATATTAAATTCATTTCTGTAAATATAATTCATATAATTGGAAAATTAAAAATTTAAATTAAACCTGTAGATGTGATGAGAAAGTTGTTTCTAAAAAAGAATATATTATATGGTTTTTATGTAAAAAAGTCAGCATAAAAATGATTATAAAGAAATATATTAGTATAGTTATAATACAAATAAAAAAATTATTCTTTTAAAACCATTTTAAAACAAAATTTAACCTTATTAATTCTTAAATTAAAAGGTAGTTTTATATTAAAACCAATAAATTTTTACTATTCATCGACAAATTAGTATTTTTTGAAAATAAAAAAAGTAACTCAAAGATCATATTAAAATTTTTATTAAAAAAATAAGGTATATTTTTCCAATAAAATTTCTAAAAGATAAGAAAATTAATTTTTTTTATTAAAAAAACATTTTTTTTAAATAGGATTTTCGATACATAAAATGATATTATGAAAAATCAATTTATTTTTTATCAATTGGATTTATTTTTATAAAAACTTTACAGATAATATGTAAATTTTTTCATATTTATATATCCATGTTTAATGTCTAGGTCAGAAAGACGATGTTAAATAGTAATATAAAAGTATATTGTGGTTTGATAAAACTTGGTGTTGCATGTGTCCAAAGCTGTTAGAGAAATTATATTGAATCAAAAAATATATTTCAGAAAATATTAGTGTATTATAATTTATCCCAATCAATGTTAACTTTTCCCTTGAAATTCCATCACTCTAGTACAAACAAATGCGTATACTTTTTTCTTTTTTACAACCTCTAGTTCCCAAGAAGCTTTTCCAAAATAGTAGGTTCCCACAGATTTTAACTTGGTAAGTGGACATGTTTCATAGAACTTCTATATATGATCCAACATCTTAACATGTTGATTGATAAATGAAATACCATGCTCAAGTGGTACTATATCTAATTTTGGTGCATGTGAAGAATTAGGTACGTACATGTTTAGGAGAGATACATGGAACACATCATTGAATTTAGTGAGGTTTTGTGGAAGTGAAAAATGATTAGATACCATACAAATTAGAACATGAATTTCTAGTGGCCAATATACATAGGTCATGGTTTCCCTTTTTTTCAAATATCATAACCTTCATCCATGCATAAATTCTTATAGACACATTGTCACCAACTAAAACTTCATGACAATGCAATTTATTATCAGAATAATTCTTTAGTATACTTTAAACCTCCAATTTGTGTTTTCGAATAGATATAAACTTATCTCACAATTTTAATCTACCTTAGGTCCCATTATCCCTCTTTCTCTGAATTTATTCCATCACATTAGATCTATCACATATTTTAATAGAGGGATTCATAGGGATCTATCTGAATAGTTGATTGAATGATATTGTTTTATGGAAACTCAACTAGAGGAGAGAGTTGATACCAAAAACCATTTAAATCCAAATAAAAAGATCTCAACATATAAACTAGGGTTTCAATTTTTCTCTTAAACAGAACATCTATCTAAGGATTAAATGTAGTTAAGAAACTAAACTCTTAATCAAGATCTTATTGAATTATTTTCTATAATGTCGAGGTAAACCTCTGATCCCAATCAGACACAATGAAAGGTGATACTCCATGAAACCTTACTACTTCTTTAATTTAAATCATGGAATGATTAAACAAAGATAAAACTTATATTATTGTTATGTTCTGACTAAATTTGTATGGTGATTAACTACAACCAATATAGCATTATTCCCTTTAGAAATTTTGGGGAGTCCAATGAAAAAATCCATGGTGGTATTTTCCTATTTCCATCATGTTATGGGTAATGGATGTAATATCCCCTTATAATTTTGTCTCTCTTTATTAACTTACTTATATAATAAGAATCAAGATACACACTCTACAATATCCCACTTCATTCCATAAAATTAGAATTAGTCTTTCAAATCTAAATACATATGTGTATATATAAGATGATTATAGAAAATATAACTATGAGGCTCCAATAAAAAATACATCTACAAATCTGTTACGAGTGGATCACATATATTGATCACGAACCTTATCATTCTATCACACTCATTATTATACATAAGAACATTTCTCACCTTATTCTACAACTCTATATAATCATTTCGAACCACATTAATCATCACATGGGCTGAGGGTTGAATATTTATTTGAGAAAGATAATATTTGTCTCCCTCATTCAAGATATCCATATACATCATTTTCAAATATTGAAATACTATATCTTTTGTGATCCTAATCATTTATAATCTAGCATGATCCTTCATACTCAAAGCATCAACCACATTGTTTTCATTCCAAGGGTGATAACACATAGAGCAGTAAAAATATTTAATCATCTCTAACAATATCCTCTACCACGTGTTCAACTCTTTCAATGTGAATATATCATTTTTCCTTTTGTGATCAATATATATATAGCAATTTTTAATCATATATATAATTCTTCGATATATTTAATGAATAATTACCACAACTGACTCCAAATCAAGAGTAGTGTAATTTTTATCAAGATCCAAAAAAATTCTTGAAGAATAAGTTTTAAACATGTACCTCTACAACATAATTCATCCCAATGCATTAATACATTCATCATAAGATAATTAAAAAACTTATAAACTCTAGTATAATGTAATTCAAAATGTACTGACTAATCATCTCTTCAATTCTATGAAATTTTCTTCATATTCATCTATCTGTTGTAACCCGAATCCCTTCCAGGTTATGTTGAAGAGGGGATTAGATAATAGTCAAAAATTATATACAACTAATAATAATATCAAGAAAAACAATGAAAAATTTGGATCTCAGTCACTAAAGTTGGTCTTGGCCAAAATTTAGTAGCCTCGGCCTTTAATGGATCCCACTATACACCCTCACATGATATTATATGTCCCAAAAATGAATCCTCATATATCCAAAATTAACACTTTTGTAAATTTTCAGACAAATATTCCTTCCTCAGTTTCATCAAAAAAATTCTAATGTGATCTTAATTATATTATTTTTTTCAATCAGTAAGAATATCACTGAAAAATCCTTCTACAAATGATTAAGGAAATCCCAAAAGACTACCCATTTAATCCATGAAGATAGAGAGAAAATTGGTAAGACAAAATGGAATCACAATATACTCACAATTTATTGACCTTGTATGGAATTATATCATGGGTATACCATCATTATTATCCCTCAATTGATTATATCCACAATTATATTTAAATATAGAAAAGTATTAAGCTTGGAATCATTGAAAAAAAGTCATCAATATGAAATATATGATAATTTTTCTTTGATTGAGATATTTTTTTGTCTCCCAATAATGAATGTAAAGTTTCTTCACTCTAAATTTCATTCATAAAATTATAATGGGTTCATGTAAAGGTGACATAAGTGGCCAAATGATTCCCTTATCAATATTCTCTTGGAGTTGCTTCTTGAATTCCTAAAACTCAATCGAGGCGATTATATCAGGAGTCTTTGAAATATGTGTGGCCCATGGTATGAGTTATATTTTAATATCAACCTCATGAATTGGTGGAAGACTATGTGATTATTTTAGAAGGACATAAACAAACCCCCATATAATAGGAATACCATCAATGTTCACTTTCTCCCCAACTATATGATTGAATTTCCCCTTTTTAATATGAATCACATCCAAAAACAATGGATTTTATTTAAATCATAAAATATAATTAATAATAACATATATATAATATTTTTTTCTCCTCAGAATATTAAACATGGCATTGAATATGTGATTTTATATGGAGAACACCAATCCATTCCCTAGAAAACATAAAACTATACAAGAGGTTGAATGAAAATATTTTTACGGTGCACATTACCACGATATTTAATTAGATCAGAATCATAAAATTGAGACGTGGTCATAATACTATTATGGATTTTCTCTAATAGTTTTATATCTAATAAATTGGGTGGAATATTTATTCCCATTTAAAATTATTCAGATATTAATGAATTAGTAGATCTATAGTCAAACATGACACTGACACTTCTTGAGTGGATGATAAGTGTACATTTCACCACATCCCTATTTCACCCCACATCAAAAATAGTGATCACATGAGATTTTCCTTAGTTCATCATATTAATAGGTTAATGGTGTTCATCATCATCGTTAACCTTATAATTTAGGAAATGGTTTTCATAATACCCATACTCCTTGAACACCCAATACTGAAGTGTGGGTGGTGAAGTCTATAGATATTTATCTCTATTTATATCATTATCTAGATTATTCCTTTCACTTGAACAATCATTTTCTTGATGAACTTCATTCCAACACTTAAATCCTTTACCAATCCCATTAATACATTTTCCTCTTTGTTTAATGCCACACATCGATCATGAAGGAAGGATCATGTTCTTCTCTCTATATTTATTTATGTTTCCCATTATCTCTATAATTTTTTTCATATAAAAACCATGTGATTGATGGGTGAACCCAATATCAATTTCCACCTTTAGAGAAAATCAAACAATTTTTCATAGATACAGTAGTCCCTAATGGATAACGACCTTCAATGAATTAGTTTTATTAAACTTAATAATAGATTGAAATTACATTTATGATAAATAATAATTCCAGAAGTGTACCTCACATGTATTGTAAATGTTTTATCGCATATACTAATGGATTTGTCATATTCCTAGTTTAACTTAATGAATTACATTTCAATAATCATATTAATATTGTTTTGTATCTAATTAATGAAAAATAATCTCTTAATCTAATCAAAATACATGGAGTCAATTTCATCTCAATTCCTTACCTTGTTGAGGTAATTAAACCATTTAACCACTTTTCCTTCCAAACAATAGAAATACAAAAACGAAATTTTCTTGTTTCTAACATTGAAAACATGAAAATATATTTATATTGACACTAATAAATTACTCAACAGCTAGTGGATCAATATAACCTCTAAAATATGTTGGAAATTTTCTGATGAAATACTCAACGAAATGTTATTCCATCCCTTTGTCTTTTGTATCGCCATATTATTCATATCATGGAAAAGTTGTGTGTGCATAGAAATGATATTTTTCATTATAGATAACAGAGAATTCTGTTTCTCCAGAGTAAAATTATTTCATTGTTAGTTTCTTTCAGAATGAACACACTTCCTTCCGGTTCCAACCATTGACTAAATCCATAAAATAGAGAGTGAGAAATAATAATCAATGTGAAAAAACAAAGACCAATTATAAATGATATAAGGATGTATAAATGTAGAAACCTTCTTTTAAACAATTTAAAACTAAGGTTTAACACTTGATATTCCTAGTTATCATCACTTTAAATATGTTAATATGCTTCATAAAGAAAATGGAAATTAATTAAATATTTTCATATGGGAATCTCAAACTAGGTGAAAAAGGCATGTTTTCATGTAATAGGTATCACTCATAACAATATCAACACATATTTTTAAGTGTTACTACCTATAGGTATATCTATTTTATAATAAAATATAATCGTAATATCTAGAAGTTTATGTATTACTAGGTAGATCACATAATATCTCCCTTATGAAAAAGTTAATATGTTACCTTATCTATAGTCTTATCATAAGGGGTTTAACGAATTTTTACTAATTATAGTTTAAAAGGGAAATATAAACCAATATTATGATACAACCTATTAAAATGAAAGATTTTTATATGATGATATTAGATATTTTTTAATGAAAATTCCTTACATTAAACCAAAACATGCCTAATAATCATAAATTTATAGTGACTTTTTATACATGGAAACATAAACAACTTGTTCTTAACAAATATTCATTGTATCCCATAAGATCCTATAAAATAGAACACTTCTTAGATATATCACATGTTATTCCTTACATGAGGGCTTGGTGGGGGGATAAACATAAGAATGGATGAGATCATATTCTTAGTAAAGGTGAACAAGGGAAATATGTAAGAATAACATATGCCTATGGTTGTGAGAATATGATAATAATATATAAAAATGATACTCTTCATATAAATTTTAATGAACTCAATTAACGGAATGACTATTGGATTTTCTTGAGACATAAATCACAAGGATTCAAATAACATGATTCGTGAAATTACATCAATGATATAAAGAATATCATTTTGGCATACACATAATAACAGTAAACCATGTTTATAAAACTCAAGGATCATTACAAATTCTAACATGGTGGAATGGGTTAAACCCACAAAAAAATAATAGTAGTCATGGTTTAATCCCATGATTATCATCATGGTCGATGCCTTTTACTAAACTGGTTCACTCTCTATTTGAGTCTTGTTTATCTCATAAGATTTAAATATTCACCCAAATAAATAGAGGGAGATATGGGATCCACCCACCAGATTATGAAAATCATACAAATGGTTGACACAAGATCATAATAAATTCATAATATTAGAACATATGAAAATAAGTGGGTTTCATTAGAATTACATCATATCGTAATCCTTGAAAATAAATGGGTTTTATATACTTTTCATCTTAACATAACCCATGGGAAAGAAATTGGGCTCATATATAATTCATCATAACATAACCATTGAATAGTATATGGGTTTCATAAATATATCTTCATCATAATCACTACTTGTCTTGATAAAGAATAATGATAGTAAAAATAGATCATATCACATATAAACTAAAATTAACACTAAAGGTTTTTGTTAATGATGAATATAAATTCATTAAAAATTTAAAAAAAGAATTCTTGAGGAAAATATTTTGTCATTTTAAAAATTCATCATTAAATTATAAAAATCCCAATATAAAAGAAAAATATTTCATTGATAATAATATTGATAAAATTATTTGGAAGCTTGAAAACATTGAGTGTCCATGATGATGGAAAATTCATTTAATGGCATACACTATAAAATAAATATTCTTTTTTCATTTTCAGTCAAATTTAAAATAAAATTATTCAGAAAATGAAAAAGAAGATTACTTTTAATTTTTTTTGATATTTCATACATGGGTATATGTGAAATTAAAAAATATTTGTGGATTTTAAAAAACATCATTACATTTTTTTTGACAACATGGATATGGACAAAAAACCATTTTTTACCGAAGAGTAAAATGAAGATGAATTTTAATAAAAAGAAATCATTTTGAACTATTAAGTATATAAAGAGAATTATATGAAAGGAAAAATTTTATTATCATTAAATAATAATGGATTTAAATATTAAAAAGTTTATATATATATATGGATCATATAATTTCACCACTAGAAACATAATCATAAATAATCCTGATAAACAATGAGACTATAAGAAATAAATATTTACCACATTGAAATATTTTGAATCATAAAAACCATTAAAGATTAAAATAAAATAAAATGAAAAATAGAATTCATATAATAATCTTTATTATGTAACATCAAAAAGGGAATTAAATAAACCTTATAAAATAAGACAGGTGCATAACCTATCTTATTCCCCAAAGAAGCAAATTTAAGAAAAAATTCAATTACATTATGTCTCAACATCCATTGTACATGAAGAAACTAATTTATAATAAATTTAAGTTAATTATACCTATATCATATAACAATAATAATATATACAACACTATATATTAATTAAATAGACCTATTATTTCTATTTTATTAATAATTCTATGTTAAAATCATGTTTGTTGTAACAAATTCTTTGTTTTTTTATGTATGTTTCAATTTTTTTTATTTTGGACCCTTTTAGTTTGATCATTGTTATATAATATCAATAATTTTAATTATTAGATAAATATAATAAATATTAATTATAAATATTAATTATAATAATCCATAAATGTTAGATATTTAATATGAAATACATTGTTCATTGAGACTATAGGTCGTATGTACAAATGAACGTTGTTTCAAATTTTTAACAGATGAAATGAAAAAAAGTAAATAATATATTAGTTTTCTAGTATAATTTATATTTTTTATATATCACATATATTTATTAATTTTATCCTCATTAACATCCATGTGATGTGTTAGGGAATGACTAATTTCATCACTTTGCGTGGTCGTAGTCTGTCGTACGCACAAAAGACGTTATCATATTATCTATGGAATGGAACATAAGAAGTTCTATTTGATAAATAAATTATAGATGCATTATTATATACTAAATATAATATATATACAATATATACATCATTATATTTTCCATTGAAGAGCGGTTATTGGGAAGAAGTTTCATATGTCTGAGTTGTGGTAGTCCACAATACACATGATCAACAGTTTCATTTCCCATTTCAGGGGAGAGGAGATGGTTTGAAATAATTACCATAGCATAAAAAAATATAAAAACATCAGTGTACTAATTTTTTAATCTCATAATGGTTAAATAATATTTTAATGAGGTGGAGGAACAACTAAAACAAAACGCTCTATTAAGGATGTTACTTCTTCTTCGGAAAACTTCTTTTAGTTTGTTGAAAATACTTTTTAGGATGGATTTATGACCCCAAAAGGACTCTAATATGATATAATGGATTTAGGTAAGTTATTTTTCTTGGTATTTTTCGATAATTTTTTTGATGTGTGGAATGAAGAGAAAAGTGGGTGACCTTTAATAGGTGGGGCAGAGGTCACACGTGGATTTTTTGAAAAGAAGAAAATTCAACAATAATGTTTTTCAATATAAATGGATAAAAAATGGTAATATTTATCCTTATAAGATATAAGTTCTATAGTTTACTATAAATTATGAATTATAAATGTATGAAGTCATTTTAAACCCTTTTATTTTTTAACCCTTTAAAACCGCATTTTTACCTTAATCGTGAAAAAGAAATTTTCACTATCTTTAGTATTAATTGTGGTAAAAAATTTAAGTTGTTGTTTTAATATAATATTAATAATTATAATTAAAAATATTGAATTAATTTTTCAAATTCAATACATGTAGATGGAAAAATTAAATTTAAAATTAAGCCTACAAACATGAAGAATAAGTTGTTTTCCAAAGAAAAAAGATTCAAAACTATAAAATGATTCCATATAAAAATTGAACATGAAATTGACTCCAGTGACCTATATTAGATTAATTATAATATTATATAACTAATTATACATATAAAACCATTTTTAAAAAAATTAATGTTTTTTAATGGAAATGTATGTTTCAATTAAAACTTGTATTTTTTATTATCCATCAAAATATTATTCATCACAAAGAATTTCAAAAAACACACTGTAACATAATTTTTACAATTTTATTCCAAAAATTTGCTTCATTTTTTAAAATAAATTTTATAAAAACGAGAATAATTAATTTTATTATATTTTTTTAATAATACTAATAAAATTATTATTATAGAAAATTATATTTTCGAAAAATATAAGGGATTTACCAAAAAATTATTTATTTGGGTGTCAATTTGTTTTATTTATATAAAATAATTATAATTAATATATAAGATTTGTTTATTAGTATTCCTATTTCTGAGTTTAATGGCTAGATCATAAGCATCATTTCAAATAGTAATATAAATAGAATATTGCAGTTTGTTAAAACTAAACACCTAAAGCAAATATACCAAGAGGAAAAGCGGTTTAATAATATGTGGAAACATGTTTTTTATATACATTCAGAATTTAACTCTTGAAAATTCTTATTCAACACCTTAATAACATATTAATATGTTGATTATATTTTTTTTGATATTAATATTAAAACAAAAAAAATCTCTTCTTCACCCAAATTAACATATACATTGTTTTATATTTTTATTGGACCGATTTAACTATCAATATAGAAAATGATATAAATTTATATCATATTTCGAATTGGAAACATAATTTAACATATAAACATGTATTAAAAGAATTTTTCAGTTAAATAATGGTAATACATATAATTAACTTATTCATTAAGACTACTCCACGTGTTCTTATAAATTTCAAAAACATGATCACCACCAACAACATCATGATAAAAATTACCAAAATAATTATATAATTAAATTATTAAATTAAAGATAATTAAAAATAATCATCTATAATACCTTTTATGTGATAATAATGATGAAATTTTGGGGAATAATGTATTAGAACACCATCGTAATGAAATTATTTGAAAACAAACATGATTAATCAAGCTGATATTGAAAATAGTTAGTACCTAAATAATATAAATGAATAGAGTAATTATAAATGAATTTTATATATGTTTATGTAAATGAAAAAATTTCTAAAATAGTTGTTAAATACATTTATGTTTTATATATAGGATATTTGACTACATTTGACTATGAATGAAAATAATGTAAGGGGTTTTTGCCTCATTTTCAAATCCAAGGGGTAAGTTTGATATTATGAACAATAATTTAATATATAGGGTGGATTAAATTAAAAAATTCATTCAAATTTTAAAATATTTTCTATTTTATGAGATCTTAGTTTCTATTTCATGATATTCCTCTCAAGTTCCTTTTATCAATACATTACCAATTCCATAATATTGTCAACAACTCAATTTATGATTCATTGGGTCATACTCTTTCTTAAATGAATATAAATGTCAAATTTTCATTGCATCTAGATTTACACTATTTTTATGGTATTTCCTTCTATTAACTAGGAAAATTACTTCTCAACAGAAATAACCACTTCTATGAATTGTTTTTTAAGATATAAAGGAATAATTTTTTAAAGAATAATTTCCACTCCTACAAAAGAATCATTTCTTCCATGTCCATATTTTCCATCCCTCAATTGTAATAACCCCAACACTATTGACATGGAGAAAGTGTCCAATTTGATAAAGTGGCATTGGATTCATGTAATTTCATCTGAATGGATAGAATAGTTAGTATTCTTGGTAAACAAGACATATACTAGAGTCACATATTAGATTTTAATACAAAATTTACCATATAACATTTATATTGATAATATCAATATTCACTCTAAAAAAACATTTCATAGCCTTTATAATACACATCTTGGATACCTATTTTAATAAGAAAAATATTGTTGATATCAAATTCTCAGTATGAGTAACATATATTGGAAGCTATCACATGTAAATGAAGAATAATCAATATGTAATAATCAATATATAAAGATAAATATACCAAAACACATTACATGTAATGAATAACTAGACTGTATTGATTTTCATAAGGAATAATAAATATATAATCTTAAATATCTGAATAAACAAGCCATTTAGTCCGTAAACTGAAAATTCTATGCATATAGTGATATTATCTTTATAAACATCTTATTGATAATTACATAATACATAACCAATATGGATATACAAATATCTTTGAACACATTAATTTTAATCAATAAACTGAGAATGAAATGAATAAATAGAAATTATCATTGAAAAATTCTTAGAGATAATAATAACATGATTCTTAATGAATAAAATTCATCATGCTTAAAGATAATTCCCTCATTCATCATGATATTTATTTTGTCAATACCTTTCATGAGATGGTTTAAAACTACACGTAGAAACCTATTTAATGTTAGCCAACTGATTCTACCCATGATAATTCCATTGAATCTAGGGGATATATAATTTTTGTCCCCTTAGGTCATGGCATGTCCATATCATTCATCATATAATGAATAATCTTTTTAATTCAGGAAAAATATACCTTATCATCAAATATATGTATTGAGTGAGGAATACATATTTATCAACATTTCCCTTGATAAGAAAAAAAATTCAATATAGATCCCCATATTCATAGAGGATATATAGTTTAATAAATAAAAATATCCTCGATAAATAATATGGATATTAAGGAGAAGGTTAATGTCATGTGATCACAAGAAAGTGAATATTTTTAGGGAACAATATTGACTAAAAAATGAATCAAGAACGTCAATTTCAATACTTTTCATGGCCAATATGGTGATAAACCATCCATATAAAGAATATGGATGGTATAAAATCATTATATCCTCGTTATAGTAAAATCAAAATGAAGGATTCTTTTTATTGATGAATAAGAATAACATAAGAAGATCTTTAATAAAATTCTTGAGGAAAATACATTTTCACATTGAAAATATATATATTTTCAATTTAAAATATCTAAAAATATTTTAAATAAAAATTTATTAGAAAATTATTATTCCAAATTGTAAGGGATGTTTTAAAATATTGAGTGTTTATTGCAACAAGAAATTTGGATAGGATATTACAGTTATAACAATGATTCGATTCAAATTTTTTATAAATTCCAAATGGTCTTTATTTGGGAAAAAACAAGATTATCCCTTATATTTATTTTTTTAAAAGTAAAAAATGGGTAAAAATTTCAGTAATAAATAATTTTGAAAATGATAAAAACATTTTTTATTTATTTTCAAAACATGGTTTTAGAAGAAAAATGAATATTGATAAAAGAGATATATGAATTTTTATTTTACTAAAAATATTTTATTTATCATTTTATATACCAAAGTCTGAAAATTGGTAATATTACATAATTTAATCATTAATAACCATAAAAGAATGAAATTAAAGAGTTTCATAATAAAATTATCAAATAATTTCATTCAATGGTAATTTATGTATGAACAATCTTGACTAAAATGAGATTGTGAAATAAATGATTAAAAATATGATAACATTATAGTGATAATTAATAAATGAATAAATTATGTGTATAAAATTTAAATACTAATAAATCATGTGTAAATACAACATAATGTAGTCAAAATTATTTACACACACAATATTATAACATCAAAGACAATGATGAAGTAATATTACGCAATGAAAAGAAATTGGGTTAAGAAATTCTTTAACACTTGGTAATGTACATGTGAAATCAACATGGATAAAATTATTCAAATTTTAATAGAAAATAAAATAAAATATTATTTAATCATGATATTACTTATCATAGGGTCATTGTATACACCATATAAAATATGTTTGTGGCAAAATATCACAATATGCCTTAATGAAGGGAAATTGAGAAGAATTCCCCTAATTCATGATTTATTTTTGTTTAAAATTATTTAACCTATTGAAATAATATTTTAAGTATTATATTAATTTAATTTGTATCCTTTTCTAAATTTATATAATCATATATTATCCTATTATCACATTTTACCTCTAATTTGATAATAATATTTCATTATTTTCAATGTTTTGGGTGTGAATTTCCTTGTTTTATCACATCTCTTTTGTTCTGAAAGTTATGTTTCATTAAAATATTATATATTATAATCATATAAATAATGATAATAATTTTACAAATATAATTTTATCATTATATATATTTTATGAATCAATTTTGAAATTTGAACATGGAGAATGGATCAGATTGCTTTTTGAAGGTGGAAGGTCGCATGTACGCACGAGTGACATTGTCATTTCCTTAATGGGTGAAAGGGTAAGTAATTATTGAATAAATTAATTTTCACTAATCAACAATATTTAATATATATCACATATTTTCATTATATTTATAGTAATTACCTTCTATGTAAAGAAAATGTGAAAAACAAATCCCATTACCGCGCGAGGCGGTATTCAATTGTACACATGAGCGACATTGTCTTATATTTAATTGAATTGAACATGAGAATGTATGTGTGATATTATAATTTTTTATTAATAATAAAATATTAAACAACATATAAATGAGTTAAATATATCATTTTTTCATCTATGAAAGGTGGTGATGGAAAATGAGTTACATTGGTACGTGAGACTGTAGTCCTCCACACACGATCAACGATTTCGTCTCACATTTTATAGAAGAGAAGATATATATAGTTTCTTATATTACCCTAACAAATTATAAATACATTTATTATAATAAGGATAATTTATAAACAATTATTAATAATTATTTAGGTGGTGTATGAAGAAACAAAATAAAAATTCTCATTTTAGAATGTAATCTCTTTTTGGGAAAACATATTTAGTTTTCCTCAAAATTTATTATTCAGTTAGATTTATGATAAAAAAAAATGGTACCATGATTTTTTTATTGGAGAAATAAATTGATTTGGAAAGGTTTTTTCTAAGGTAAATTACATTATCCATGTTAATATGGGGGGTGGGGAGATAGAGGACACCTTATAAGATGGGGAGAAGACACACATGGATGTTTTGAAAATATTCAATTATAACCATGTTTCTATCATGTAATATGATACTCAAATGGGTCATTATAATCCATTACTAGTGATAAGGTTAAAATGTGGCCATAAAATAGGTGTTGTATAAGTTATTAGTTTATTTAATCCCTTATCATTTTAGTTTAATCCCAGATAAAATAGTTGTTACCTTAATCGAGTTAATTATTTTTTACTACTTTTACTATTCATAATGTCAAGAAAAAAATTAGTTGAAAATATTATATCACTTAAATTATACCCATTATAAATATTTAATTCATTTTTCCAAATATATTTCATAGAATTGGAAGAATGAAATATAAAATTATACCCAAATATGCATTGAAAAATGGGTATCCAATGTGAAAATGTCATATGTATAGAATTTTTTAATATAAAAATCAAATATGAAATCTATTCCTATGAAAATAAATGGTAAAATATTAATAAATATATATGAAGTTTTTTTATAAAAACATAATATAAAATTTATCTTTGTAAATAATTTATAAGAAAATACATTTTTCATTAAAAATTTTTATTTTTTAATATTCTAAAAAATTTATTATTTATAGAAAATTACATAAATTTTACCCTATGATAATTTTAACATAATTATTTTAAAATTAACATTATATGTTTTAAAATAAATTTTCTAAATGTCATAAATGTAAATTTTAAATTAACAATGCAAAGGGAGACTACACCTATATTTAAAAGAAATATATTTTTTTAGAAAACATTTACTTTTCTTTTAAATGGTTCTTATTTAACTTATAATCAATATGTAACCATTATTTATTTAATTTAGTTATTAATATTTATAATCTCCAATTTAGAAATTGTGTTATAATTTTATATTATAATACAATTGAATTTTTCTTGGGGGTGTGTTCTGCAAGGTATTGAGATATATTAAATTAAAAGAAATATTTTTTTTGGTTTTTTATATTCAATGTTTCATGTCTCATACTCTATCAAATACAATGTTATTATTTTAAAATCTTTGGGGTTTCATGTTATTCCTCTGTCAATAAATTATATATTATTAGTTCAAAACTGATCCTAATAATCAAGAGTTTGACATTTGGAAATTTGATTTATGAAAAACCAACATCGTATGAAGGGTTAATAGAAAAAATTCTTAATAATAGAGAAAAGTAATTTAAAAGGTCATTTGTAATAACATAGAACTAGGTTTCTCGTCATAGTTAAACTTTTGTAATGTGAAGATATTGAGATGAAATAAATACATAAATAATTATAGGGAGTGATAGTGGTCATCTATCACAAGAAATTGAATGATCAATGAAATGTTAAGGACTATTAAACTATAAATTAATGATTATTTATAATATCATTTGATCCACCAGATATGAAGGCAATTCAGAAACATTTTTTTAAGTTACATTTCCTAAACATGAAAAATTATTTTACAATTTATGAATATAAGGAAATATAAATAAATGATATGTTTCTTTTTTATAAATAATTTCTCCCATTAGTTATGATTTTATTAATTTCCAATTCATTTCTTAAACCAGATTTTAATATCAAAAATTTAATTTTTTTTCCTAATAAACTAAAATTCACTTTTAATGGATCATATTATCTATGAAACCATGAAAATTATTTCAATCAATATCCAACTATTACCATTTGTAATATGGATAGCATCAGATATCAAATATAATACATTAATCTCTAATCCTCAACATTGAGACCACTGATTCATCCTTAATATCTACATATAAAATTATTTAATTAAAAACAATGACTCATTAACAAGAATATCATGTAGGATATTGGAATGAATTAAACCCAAATCACTATTTGGGTTATAGGTTCTAGCATCATAGACTTTTTGGATGTGACAGGTTGTCACCAGACATGCATTTTTTCCTTTTTATAAAACCATATTAATATAATTCCAATTACATTACTAAAATTATATTAACCCATAATCACCTCAGTATTAAATATAAGATAAAACCTAAAGGTTACTAATACCTTTAAAATATAATCAAATGATCTAGGCCATTCATCACTAACAAATATTTTCACTAAAACATAAACTAAACCAATGGTTTTTATTTTCATAAATGTTTCCCAAATACCAGTAATAGTAGTAGAATCCGATCACATAAAACATAAAAATTTTGTTTGATACTTACAAATTAGGATCAATATCAAACTGATAATCCCATGATAGTATCTATTATTCACTATTTAATGAATACATATATTATTCTAAAATATAAATGAAACCCAAATTTTTTTAATGAGAATTATCAATAGAAAACCATTGGTAAAAATACAATTAAAATTTATTCCTTCAATCCCAATATAGAAATGCATTTCCCCTTTTATTTCAACATAGGAACTTCCATGGTCCTTGAGTTACCCTTTAGAAGAGGTAATTGAATCAAATAATTCTCATTTTCCACACATTTACGAAAATGAACTATAAATGGATCCCTAAGATGAGATTTACTTCCTTCCATCATAATCATGATGCCCTTATATTCAACAGATAAACCATTTTCCCAATCCTTTGAGTCAATTTCTGTGTGTTTCTATTTCCACACTTCTGACATGAAGTAAATCGTGCCTTCTTTCCCTTATGGAATCCACAACCCGAGCACTTTTAAAGCTCCATCATTCTTTTCTTTGGATAGTATAGTATGTAACACCCCAAGCTTCCACGACATGTTTCTCTTTGACTAATAAAATAGCTTGAAATGTATACAACTTCGAGTTATAGAACACCACAACCAATCTAACTAGCCATTATAAATGATAATACCCACTTCTATAAATTTTATTTTTCAAAAATGACTTCATTTTTGTATTTGGAATATCAAAATTATCTTGGGTATAAGTTTTGGTATTTTTCTGAAAAACATTAAATTTTTTATGAATAGTGAAAAACACTACGTTATTGTTTATAAATAACATTTTTTTAAATTTATTTTAAGTATAAATAGATACATTATACTGATATTAGTTAAATTTAATTCATTGGAGTCATTTTATAATAATATTAGATGTATAACATTGTATTAATCTTTTTAACGTCTTTTACCCACCTTATAGGCACATTAGCAAATTTGCATAAAACTTAATTTTACCTCTTTAGTGAATTAAATTTCAAAAATATGAGGGACATGGTTGACATAATTATTTAAAATAAGGTTCAATAGGATGAAATTTTTTTTTTTTTAAAAGTAACTTTTGAATTTTGTTTACCATAGTTAAAAGTAAATATGGTAATTAAAGGTAAAAATGATATTATAATTACCTCCTAACACATATCCTAATTCTATTGGATAATGGTTTCTAAACGAGCATAATCCTCTGGAATAAAATAGGATCCTATTTGATCCACAAGGATTAGATTAGGACATTGATTATTTTTTTATTTAAAGAAGAGTTAAATGTGTTAAATTCAAATTTTCATAACTAAAACATTTTTAATATAGGGTTATACATAATATAAATTCAACTATAAATATTCATTAGAAAGATATTTATATTTCATATATAATGGTAATATATATATTATTTTTAGATATTATATAATGAAATTTATTTACGAAACAATGATGATATATTAATTACCTTATTAATAAAAGATTAGAATAATTGATATTATCAATATCCAACTAAATGTAAAACAAGGATTTTGATTCATTACACTAATTTTATAGGTTAATATGACATGTTAGGGTTTATTAAATATATTTTTTATGTGACAATGTTTTTATTACTTTCACAAAAACCAAAAACTAAATATTGTCAAAATTGACATAAATAAGCTTTTAAAAAAATGATGTATTATAAAATAATATAATATTCCTAAAAATATAATATTCAGCCAAAGGATATAGATAATGTTATATATGTAAAATATTGACCCACTTGGGGTTATCTTGGCTTTTTATATCATGTTTATTTTCCATTTATTATAATAATACAAGAATACATCGTAAAAGTTGAACTATTTAATTAAGAGTTAAATCTAAAAGATAAGGTTAATATGGTAACCTAAAACTATCTAAAACCTATTGGTTGAGAGGTTTTAGACCCATAACCACCTTATCCTCGAAATAAATCATTTTTTATAAATTATAAACCGAATATGACTATATAATAAATTAATATTTCAAGAATTTCCAAAGGTGACCCACACCTGTCTTATAAATGGGTACTTACCCTTCTCTCAAAATCACATCACCAAAGCCATTTGGGTCGGCCAAAACCTGCTAAAATATCTTCCAAAATTTCCTCAATTCATCTTATAGTCCTTAAACTGATAATAAATCCAACCTAATGATCCCTTTTGATCAAATCAAAAGGAAGAACCTCAAGAAGAGGTAATTATTTCATCACCTCTTTGAATGTTCATTTCTTCTTCCACTTCTTCTATCATTTTTGTTTCCATAACAAAATAATATCTCCAGTACCTTCTATATATTGTTACTTTATTATAAATATGGCACAACAATATTCTTTATTCTATCAGTCCTATTAATGACAAAGTCACCATATATGCATACGTATGACTTACCATCTCCACGTCGTGGTGTAGTTTGTTATTCAACACATAATTATTTTGATGGGTATAATAATGAGTATAATTGATGTAAATAATAAATATAACATGTTAATGATTCGTTAAATATAATATACCATACAATTAAATATGATTTCATCATCATTAGAATGATATTTTCACTTGTGCATACGTACAAATGACGATCTCTATTAACGCGATAAAATTAATTCCCCATCATAACCATTCAAGAATAATTTTTTACATTATGATGAAAAATAATGATTAAGAACATAATATCATTTTTCTATGAATCAAATACATCCTATCCATAAAATAAATTACTTATGTAAACAAAACATATAATGGAAAACAAATTAGTCTAAAACCTAAATAATGATACTTTTGAAATATTATTAACAAGGAAATATCATTAGACCATATACGATATCATATTATTGTATGTAGTTCTTCTATAATTTAATAAAAATTATTAAACTATTATATTGGAGGTTAACATTCCCTTGACCAATGAAAAATACAAGTGTAGGTAAAAATATAAAATCTGTATATTATCAAAGGTTGTATATATGTGAGTATCTACTGGGAATTCATTATCATCCACATCCATTTTTCATAAAAATGTATTTCAAAACATTTTTACTATTTCCTAGAATTAGGATGAATTAATTTATACCCTTGTTTTACTTTTTGAAAAATGTTTTGCAGGGAATCATTCTGTCATTCTCTTAATAAGGTAATTCATGACCTTTTCACTATATTAAGGTAAGAATGTTTTTTTAACACATACAGCAGGTGAAACATTTTTATAATGTTATAACATCTTTGAAGCTTCTCATACAAGCTTATATGAGTATTTTCAAAATATATGTTTCATTTTATAATTATGTGGCCTTTAAATGATTTCAAAATAGGAAGATATATTTCTATCAGAAAGTTTTGATTTCATATATGTCAACATCCTTTTATGGATTTTAAAATTGTTCAAAGTTGATTTATTATAATAAAATCTTCCATATTGTATTGATGGTTTTTTGATATGTTTGACTGTGGATGTGTTATTTTTATACAATTCATGGTTTATGGTTAAAGTATTAACATTTCTTATCCAAGTTTTAATATGAATGTTTATGTTATGTTTCAACCTTTCTATATAAGGAATGCTTTTGACATAGTAAGTGACATGTGGAGACCGCTATATATCTTCAATGCATCGGTAGGTCTCATAAGAAAAAATAGTGTCTTGGCTCAAGGACTGGAAAAAATCATATTGTTAGTCTTGGAAAGAGGCCTTGACTATATGGATATGATGTCCGACATTATTAATTCCATCATTATGAAATTAGCTTTTGAGGTTATATGTGTTTATTCGACTAGTAGAATATCCATGGGAATAAGTAAATCACAATATTCAAATTATATTTTCCATATAATGCTGAAGTTTATGTTTAAAAGTATTTTGTTTTATTATTATACATTTCCTTAAATGTTTATTCTTATTTATGATTGTTTGGGCTATATTGTTATCCTTACTGATCATCTGATCTCACCCCTTTTTATGGTTTTATATTCCTAGGATGTGAGGAAGTATATTGTGATTAACCTGTAGGAATAGTGTATGGGATATGAGTGTGTTCAAAGGGGACACATTGTTTTTTTATTTCATAAGGTAATGTTAATCTTTTGTATGTGTCTTGTTATTCTAAGGATACTAAACTATTTGATCTATAGAGACATGATCTCTTGTGATCCTTCTAATGTTACATAATAATGCACTGAAATTGGGTAACTAGGGTCAGGGCATTAGAGTTGGCATCAGAGGATGTTTAGTACAAACCATGGAATCAAGATTTAGAAAAACTATGATTAGAGAACATTACCCTAAGATAGACTTTGAGGATTTTTATAGACGAACTTCCTAGAATTTTGGTAATGCAGAGATTTTGTGTATTTTATAAGCAATACATTCCTATCTGGATATGAGCAGGTAGAGGCGGCTCTTGCACAAATGTACCTTGGAGGGAAAACTATAACAAGGAGTTTCGGGCTTGACTCAGGGTATCCTGGTACACGACAACAGGCCTTGCTTCACTTTTGGATACAACACTCTCGAGGGATATGCATTGGATTATTCAAATTTTCTTTAAAAACCATTATGAAGGATTTATGATTAAATATATTCTCAATGAAAACATTTTTCATAATTATGGATTATATGCATAAACTATTCAATTTATGTTAGGTATTTTACTAGTTTGGAATTATGTATTGCTATTCATAAACTAATCTAGTCTATTCTATTGTTTAGAAATGGAACCTAGTGGATGGAATGGAAACCATATGAATGCACAAAATCCATTTAGGTATTTTCATCATACTCAAGATAGTTATAGTGGATCCGGTTATGCAACTGGTGCTGAACATATTATAACCATACTAGGACAAATCACTCAGGTTATGAATAATAACCTCACCTGTATGGTGTAACCTGATCTACAACATATAGGATAAATATTATACTACATCACGAGGAATCAACCACCAACATTAAATGGGACAACAAATCCATTTGTGTCTGAGAAATGGATAAGTTCCTTAGAGAAATTATTTCATGCTTTCGGTGTAGTGAAAGGAAAAAAGTTGTCTTGGTAGTTTATCACCTTAAAAGAGATGCAGATCAATGGTGTTCATTAATTAAAAACACCAAAGATGATGAAGAAGTATCAAATATGAAATATATGGATTTTAAAGATCTTTTCATAGAAAAATACTTTCCTCGTGACCATAAAGCTGATATGGAATGAAAATTTCTAAGTCTGAGGCAAATGGAGGATGAGAATGTCGCACAATATGAGGCTAAATTTACATGGTTAGCAAGACATACAACAGATTATAAACGTAACCCAAGGAGTAAAATTGATCGATTCTTTGATGGGTTATAACTGTTTCTCTATCGAGAATTTATCTCAAAATCCTTTTCATTGTATGAATGTATTGTCTAATGTGCTAGCAAGACAAAAAAGGAATTATCTATGTATTATGACTTTAAAGCAATGAAAGAGAACAAGAGATGTATTTAACACTTAGGAAATGGAAATAAATGGTATATGAGGAAAGTTGAATTCCCATCCTATGGTAAATGTCAGAAGAAACACCCCAGTACTTTCCTGGAGGGAATGAGAGTATGTTACAAGTGTGTTGAAAAAGGCCACCAAGCTCGTGATTTTAGGGGAATAAAAGAGGATATCAATGATTAATGCTACAATTTTATTTAAATGGTGCATTATGAAAATTAATGTCTTATGTTCCAATGATACTTACCTTAGAAAAGTCCAGGGGAGTATAGACAAGATTAAGCGATCAGTACTGCTATGGTTGAATCTTAAAATGACTTGGTGGTATGTAATTTAATGGTTTCCAAAAATTTAGCCAATGCTCTATTTGATTTTGGATCACCACATTGTTTCATATAGTCCCATTTTTCTATGAATAGTAGATAATTACATTCTTATTTAACAATCGAGTTGTCAGTCAAAACACCTAAGGGAAGTATCATTGCAACAATTCTTTGTGAATCAGCTCCCATTAAAGAATATAATCATGCTTTATCTACTTATATCATCATTATACACATGATTTAATTTGATATAATCCTTTGTATGGATTGGATTTTAGACCATGATGTGAAATTTTATTATAATAAGAATGAGGTTACAATTTTCGATGATGATAGTGAGTACCTTATCTTTAGAGAAGAAATGTCACCATCTGATTCTCATCTACATCCACCCACAGTAGCTCTAAAAAATTAAATTATGGGGGAGGAAGAGAGTGAAATAAATAATGGTGAGGAATGTAATGTTCAAATAGAGTATGTACCTATTGTGAAAGAATGTATCGATGTGTTTCTAGAGGATTTTTCTGTACATCTTCCAAAATGATAAATTGAGTTTTCGATTGATTTGATTGCTGGTTCAAGGAAAATATCAAAGACCCCTTATAGAATGGCTATTGTGGAATTAGTTTAACTAAAGAAACTAATAGAGGAAGTGAGTAATAAAGGATTTATTTTCCCTATTGTTTCTCCTTGGGGAGCCCCTGTTCTTTTTGTTAATAAGAAAGACAGATCTTTGAGGTTGTTCATTGAATACAGGGAGATCAATGCTATAACAATAAAGAAAAAGTATCCCCTACCTCACATTGATGATTTATTTGATCTACATCATTGGGATTAATATTTTTCAAAGATTTAATATTGATCAAGATATCATCAGTCGTGTGTGAAGAAGGATGACATTCTGAAGACAACATTGCATACCAGGAATGTGTATTATGAGTTAATAGTAATTCCTTTTGGACTGAATAATTCACCATCTATCTTCATGGATATAATGAATAGAGTTTTCAAGGAATATCTTGATTACATTGTAGTGGTTTTTATTGGTTATATATTGGTTTACTCCAATTGTTATGAAGATCATAAAAATCACTTGAGCACTATTCTAAAGACTCATTTAATAAATGAATTATATTTGAAGTTTAGAAAATGTAAATTCTATCTTCTAAAGATTTATTTCTTGGAAATATTTTCTATAAGTATGAAATCTCTATTGATACTTCAAATACCATGGAATTCCAATAATGGGAATCACCAATGAGTATAACTGAGGTACACCATTTTATTGGTTTAACAGGTTATTATTTTCATTTAGTTCATAATTTTTCCCGATTATCTAACCCATTAACTAATCTCACATGTAAAGGGGTTAAATTTGTTTGGACAAAAGAGTGCGTAGAATGTTTTGAAGAAATAAATAAGAGACTAGTCAATGCTCTTTTCTTGACTCTACCAACATGGAATGATGGGTTTGTTATTTAGAGTGATGCATCAAAGAAAGGACATGGTTGTGTCCTTATGCAAAGTGATAGAGTTATTACCTATGCATAACGACAGCTAAAAATTAATGAACAAAAATATCCCAATCCTGATCTTGAGTTTGAAGATGTAATATTTTCATTGATAATATGGTCACAGTATCTATTTGGTAAAAATTGTGAGATATATACCGATCACGAGAGTTTGAAGTATATTTTTCACAGAATTAACTCAACATGAGGAACAGATGATGGCTTGAAATACTCAAGGATTATGATTGCACATAACACTACCACCCAAGTAAGGTAAATAAGGTGGAATATGATTTGAGATGAAAGGATCATGGAGTTTTGAACAAGACGAGAGTTGAAAGGGATCCCATGTTCATAGATCTAGTAAAGATAGATAAGAGAATAATCATGGATGTTGAAACATAAATATTTTTTCAAATGGTTTCCTATCCATCTTTACTATAATGGATAAAAAGTTCTTAGACTGATGATGATGAGTTTCAAAAGAAAAATAATGCTGTGAAAGATGGGAGGTTGATTGACATCGTATAAGAAGATGGAATTTTGAAATTTGGGAAGTGATGTTGTGTTCCTGATATACGTGATCTAAAAAGTGAATTTTTGGATGATTCTTATAGGTCCAATTTATATATACACCCTTGTAACACTATGATGTATATAGATTTGATGGAACATTTTTTGTGGGACAACATGAAGAAGTAGATTGTTGACTTTGTGTCAAGATGTATGGTATTTAAAAATGTGAAGGCTTAAAGACCACATCCTAGAGGAGTCATGCAACCTCTTACCCTAAAATTAGTGGAAATGGGATGATATTTAGATACACATTGTCATGGGGCTACAAAATACTACTAAAAGGAATGATGCAATATCAGTCATTATTGATCGTCTTACCAAGTCAGCACATTTTCATACTATAAGAGAAGATTTAGCACTTGAAAATTTAGCAAGACTATATATAAATGAAGTGTTACGACTTTATGGTGTACCCCTATCAATTGTTTCTAATTGTGATCCCTGTTTTACATCATGATTTTGGAAAAGTCTCCAAAAATCCCTAGATAATAAACATTGTTTGAGCATTGCCTGCCACCCTAAAAAAGATAGAAAATTAGAATTGATTATTCCAACCATAGAATATATGTTGAGATCTTTCTCAATTGACTTTCAAGGTATGTGGGATCAATATTTTCCTCTGGTAGAATTTTCCTATAACAATTTCTTCCAATCAAGTATCCAGAGAACACCATTTGAAGCATTATATGAATAGATCTGTCGCACACCAATTTTTTAGGATGATGATAGTGAAAGAAAATATGTTGGCCTAGAATTGGTTAAGGAAACAATGGAAAAGGTAATGATTATCCAGACCCACATCAAAGCATCTAAAAGTAGGTAAAATAGGTTAACCGATAACTAAAATAATTATTTGGGATTTCAAATGGGAAGTCATGTTTTTTTGAAGGAATCTCCATGGATGGGTTATATATGATTCGGTAAGATGGGTAAATTATTTCCTAGGTAAATAGGACCATTCTAAAATCTAGAATTAATTGGATTTATAGCTTACCATTTGGAAATGCCTCCATGTATCTCCAAAGTTCATGATATGTTTCATTTATAACTATTGAGAAAATCAATTGTTGAAAAAACACATGTACTAACCTATAAAGAAATTGAACTAGAACCTGTTCTGTCTTATTGTGAAGAGTCTGTCAAGATTCATGATACCAGAGAACAAGTTTTGAGAAACTGAACGACTCTTCTGGTAAAAGTTCAATAGAGAAACCATGAAATGGAAGAGGCATCATGGGAACCAGAGGAACATACGATGATGAACCACCCGAATCTTTTTATGCAGTAATAATTCTAGGAATTTTGAAGATGAAATTTGTAAGAACCCAGTTCTTGTTTTAGCGGTACGTGCTTCTTATTTTCCTTTCCATAAGTGATTTTGAGAAAATATGTAAAATGGGAAAAAAATTCTAAATTTTGGAACTACACACCATGTACTTTATCCACACGCCATGTACTTTTGGCTGTGTTGGGATGAGTACACAGGGCGTGTGGACATACCGGTGACGAAGGGTGTAGGAACCGACTACACGCCGTGTAGTGGTACCTTACACACCGTGTAGTCAGTCGGAAGGATTAAACAGTTAGGTGGTGGCATCACCGCCAGCTGGGAGACAGTACACGCCCTATACTCGAGAGTACATGTCGTGTACTCATGTCGAAGTATGAACAGGGTGATGGTGCCACCATTTGAACAGTTAAATGAAGGGATTACATGCCGTGTACTTGGAAGTACACGCCGTGTACTTTGTTTTTCTGGCTAAAAACAAGCAGTAGCCTCCTCATTTGGAAGAGGAGGCACTTGAGCCATTTTGGAGCCAAAGGAGGAGGCATGATCATTGAAGATCCACCGGGCATTCGTCTGGAATCCATTTCGGCTTCGGACAATCTCGTTAGAATCGCACGGGTGAGCCCTCTCCCCTCCTGGTACCGTTCTTGCCAATTCTTCTCCCAACGTATGTTATTTACTTTTGAATGGGTTTTGTTCTTCGTCAGATTTACGTAGTTCTTGGGTCTTTCTGGAATCGGCGATCGGGTATAACGTTTGTTGGCATGTAAGGTAGGTGGATTTGTGATCATTTTCCAACTGTCGTGCGTTTTTGTGCATTTTCGTGCCACGAACCCATGTTGGGGTGTCGTGTGGCTGAGGCCGTTGGTATATTTAATGCCTAGAATTGCATAGGTGATTAAATTGTGATAATAAAATGCTGTTTTGGATCGTTTCATGGATCCAGGACCATCCCAAGGGGCATGTTCCTCTGTTTAGCCGTTTGGCCAGGATACCTGAGGGTATGCCTTAAATGTAGTAACTGTAAAATTTCCTTGAGAGGAATTTCTTGTTTACTGCATTTTGATATGTTGGGCATTGCCCGATTACCTGTTAGCCTGAGGGCGTTGTTGTGATTAGCCTGAGGGCGTGACTGTTTTAGCCCGAGGGCTGTTGTTATTCCACCTGAGGGAAACCTTTCGTGCCTGAGGGCTTGACTTTTGTGCCTGAGGGAGACACTTCGTATGCCTGAGGGCGAGAATTTCTGTTACGCCTGAGGGAAATACCTGTGGGTTGGACTCTGTATAGCCTGAGGGCGTGGTTTACTATTTTAGCCTGAGGGCACGGTTCTAGTTGTCCTGAGGGCTTGGTGTTGTTGAGCACAAAAATGTTACTAAATGAATGGAATTAAATGAATAATAAAATGGAAATTTAACTGTTAAGTTAGTTACTTTTGAGTGCTGCTTAGTTATTGCATTTTACTATTGCACACTTGTTTCATGTTTTACACACAGTTGAGCACGGGTCATTGGTGGGTGCCTATTGAGATATATTTCTCACACCCTGTTTGGGTCACGCTTTTCATCCCAAATAGATTACGTTGCTGCAGGTGTAGATAGGGGAAAGAGTCCCTATACAGGTACTTGACTGTTGCTGAGGAGTAGGAGGGCATGGGACCGAGCCTAGGCTCGTGATGCCGCTGCTAGCTGTTTTGCTTGCTTTGTTGTACTCTATTTTATGCTGTACTGTATTGATGTATAACATGTTCTGGCTGTTTTCTTAGAACTTGAAACATGTAGCATCATCACTTATATACTGTTGGTTATATCCACTGCTGTAGATATTTCAGTTGTGTATGTTTACTGCTTCTGCTGTTGTTGTATGTTTATTTTGGTATTCCGCTACGCTACACTTTGACAAATGAGGGCATAGTTTCCCCACTATCAGACTTGGTCCCTCACTGCTAGTCGGCAGCCTCTCGCGTTTAGGGAAATGTGATTGAGGTCACGTGGCGAACTGGGCTCGGGGCACCCGTTGCGTGGCACCTGGGTCCTGGATGTTACAAAGTGGTATCAGAGGGCGTTTCTTTTCTTTGACTTACTATTTGGAGTCGTAGTCAGGGATAGGACAGAACGGTAGTTGGTAATAATCTATGCTCGGGCATAGCTAACTCGTGTACAGGGAAAAGCCAGTCTACCTCGTATTTTTCATTATTTGATTTGCAATTTTACGGTTGATATGTTTTCACCATTGGGTGACACACGTGGATTGTGCTGTTTATATTTTATATGTGGGTTCTATTTAGTTGCAACCCGATGAGATGAGGGCATGGCGTCTCATGCATCATATATGCACATTCTACATATCACATGCCATGCATAGTTTCCATGCCATGTAGGTGCATTAGAAATTTGCATGGTGTTGTGATAGTTGTTGTTCTAGAAAGGCATGCTGTTGTGATAGCTGCCTGATAAATACCTGCCTTGTGATATGGTGTTTTTGTTCGAGCTTGTTTATAGAATGGACGACAAACTTTTGTTTTTTGGGATTATGGGCCCCCATTGACCGGAATTTGGTGGATCATTGACTGGTTATTGGTTATAACACAAATAAGATGTTAAACTTTGATTCGTGGGGTGTATGGGCCCCCAAGGGTCGGAATTTGACACTTAGGTGTTGTTTTCAGTATTTTCTGGGTTCCAGAGAAGTTTCTGAGGCATTCTGTCCGGAAAACCCAGGAGACACGCCGTGTAGGACCTCATACACGTCGTGTGTGTTCTTCTATTCAGGAAGAAAAAATGAACTTTTTGAGTACAGGCCGTGTACCCTGAGTACACGCCGTGTAGTCTCTTCCCGTGTTACGAACCATGTTGGCGGTGACACGGGGTAGGGAAGGGCTTGGGTAAAACACGCCGTGTAGTTTTTTTGACACGCTGTGTAGTGTTGACCCGGAGTCGGACTATGTAACTAACAACACAGGTCAATGAACTCCTAGACAGAACACGCCGTGTCAGTTATGGACACGCCGTGTAGTGAGACATGGGGACTCATCCATGTAACTAACAACACGGGCTGGTGTCACCTCTCCGAGAACACACCATATACCTTTGGGACACACTGTGTAGACTTATCCAAGGACAGACCGTGTGGAGTTAGCCGTGTGGCTGGGAAACGGGATGGTGTAACACACAGTGTAGAGTAAAGCCGAGTAGTCAGCCGTGTCACAGACGACACAGGCAGTTGGAAAATAACACCGAACACACCTTGTATGTATTATAAACGCCGTGTAGTTTTGTTGAACGGAAGCTGTGTGGCTTAGCCGTGTGGAAGGACCCGGGCAGAGGAAGGGAAGTCAAGCACACGCCGTGTAGTCATTGTACATGCCGTGTAGTCTTGTTTTTCCAATTTTGAATACCTTCTTCCTCTTGTTCCCTTTGTGGTTCCTTCGCTTTTAGTATTAATAATCTTGAATCTGAGGTGTGCTTTTGAACTTGTAGAGTCATGCCATCTAGACAACAGTGAGTTGTTCGCCAAGAGAGCGATGACGATTATACTCCAGAGATGGTGCGTCATGGGCTAGCAGTTGATCCACCAGCAGAGCCAGATGTGGCACCAGCTGTTATACCAGACATGGGCACGACGACGCAGTTCCGTGAAGGCTTATTGCGGTTCATGCAGACCTTTCGGGGAGTACCGTAGGCTGCCAAATCTATGGCCGAGCTGACACGTATCTTTCAGCAGCAGCATCCGCCTACGTTCTCAGGGGATGGTGGACCACAGGCTGCAGAGTCTTGGCTAGGATCGATGCAGACTATTTTCGTGCATCATGAGACGCCTCCAGGACGGAGGGTCCAGCTCGCGAATTACATGCTGTGTGATTCCACCAAGAGGTGGTGGGATGTTACCTCCCAGTCAGAGCATCACAGGGACATGGAGTTGGAGGATTTTTAGATAGTCTTCTATGACTTCTTCTTTATTGAGACGCTGAGGGAAGATAGAGCTCGAGAGTTCATGAATCTGCAGCAGGGCGCTATGTCGGTGATGGACTACTCTGCTCGTTTTACAGAGCTTCAGCGTTTTGCACCCGTGCTGGTGGGTGATGAGACGCTGAGAGCCAGACGTTTTGAGGATGGTCTTTAGTATGACATCCGAGTGCTGGTGAATGTTTTCAGGTTACCTACTGTACACGCGATTGTGAACTAGGCGTTGATTACAGAGAGGAACCTGCGAGAATCTAGTGGTGTGGGCCAGGGCGGTTTGGCACCAGTTACTGGTACTATTTCTGCTGGCAAGAGGAAGAGACAGATGGACTTCTCTCTGGGCGGTAGTACCAGCCATACAACTTCTTCAAGTGGCCCGATCAGGTGCTACCAGTGTGGAAGAGAGGGGCACAAGAGGCCGCAGTGTCCACGAGACCTAGTGGAGTGCCGGGCATGCGGCAAGATGGGTCATCTACAACACTTTTGCAGGGAGTTTCTACCAGTGTCTAGTGATAAGGGTTCTATGCAGACTCTACGTGCGGGAGCAGGACCAGTGGCTTCTTACAAGTCTGGAAACCAGAATACGTCAGGGCATGCATGCATAGATGGTGGTCATGGCCGTGGTAGCCATACACCAGGATCTTAGAGGTAATAGGGCGGGACAACTCAGGGTAGCCAGGCTGTGTCGTAGGGCCACAGCACTGGATAGGCATATGTAGTGCAACAGACCCCGCAGGAGCAGGATCCCAGACCTTTAACTGTCAGAGGTACTATTCTAGTAGCTTCTGTCTTGTCTTCAGTACTTTTTGATATGGGTGCTACACATAGTTTTATATCTGTACCTGTTGTGGAGAGCCTTGGGCTCGGTGTTTCTACTTATTCTGATATCATGACGCTAGACACTCCATTGGGGACGAGGACGGTTGGTGTGCATCAGTGCAAGGAGTGCCCCCTTGAGGTTGGTGGGTATCACTTCCTTTGGGACCTCTATGTCCTAGAGATAACGAGCTATAACGTCATTCTTGGGATGGACTGGTTGGTTCCCTTTCAAGCCTTTGTAGACTGCTATCGTCGCAGGGTGCGTTTCACGTCACTAGAGGGCGGGGAGTTTCTATACAAGGGCGAGTGGGATGTTCAGGTGAGTCGAGCTGGACCAGAGCATCATGGGCGCGGTGGAGTCACAACTCAGATTTCGAGCTTATATCTGGATGACCAGGGGACTTGTCAGACGGATTTCCCTCCAGTTGTCGATTGTTTCAGGGATATCATCCCAGATGACATTTCTGGTCTACCTCCGGTGCGTGAGGTGGATTTCTCTATCGATCTTGTGCCAGGAGCAGCACCGGTGTCCATTCCTCCTTAAAGGATGGCCACGCCTGAGTTGCAGGAGCTCAAGAGGCTGTTAGAGGAGCTACATGCAAAGGGTTTTATCTGACCCAGTACATCTCCTTGGGGTTCCCCGGTCCTTTTTGTGAAGAAGGCAGATGGTACCCTAAGAATTTGTGTGGATTATCGGAAGCTGAACCAGTTGACGGTTAAGAACCGATATCCCTTGCTGAGGATAGATGATCTGTTTGATCAGCTTCATGGAACACGAGTGTTCTCGAAGATCTAATTGAGATCCAGATATCATCAGCTGCGTGTGAGACCATCCGATATACCTCTCACGGCTTTCAGGAGTAGGTATGGTCTATATGAGTATACAGTTATGCCATTCGGACTCATGAACGCACCAGCAGTTTTCACGGCAATGATGAATCGTGTGTTCCATCCGTATCTTGATTCATTTGTGGTAGTATACTTGGACGAAATCTTGGTGTACTCTCACACTCGACACGACCATGCCATCCATCTTGATATCGTATTGAGTACACTGAGAGAGCATCACCTATATGCTAATCTCTCGAAGTGCCACTTTTGGATGGACCAGAGTCACTTACTGGGTTATATCATCTCAGAGGTAGGAGTTGCAGTGGACCTAGAGAAGGTGAGAGCAATAGTTTCCTGGGAGCAGCCTAAGAACGTTTATGAGATACAGAGTTTCCTAGGGCTGGCTGGTTACTACAGGCGCTTCATACATGACTTCTCCCGCTTAGCAGCACCGTTGATAGGTCTGACTAAGAAGGGTGTGAAATTCGTTTGGTCAGAAGTTTGTGAGATAGCTTTTCAGGACCTGAAGGGAAGGCTGACATCAGCACCGATCCTGATACTCCCAGAACAGGGGAAGAGATATACAATTTACTATGATGCATTAGGGATTGTGCTGGGAGCCGTTTTGATGCAGGGCGACTGAGTTGTGGCGTACGAGTCTCGGCAGTTGAGGCCACATTAGAGGAATTACCCGACGCATGATCTCGAGTTGGCTGCAGTTGTTCATGCACTGCGCTGTTGGAGACATTATCTGTTGGGAGAGAATTTTGTGGTTTTCACCGACCACAAAAGCCTCAAGTATATCTTTACTCAGCGTGACCTGAATCTGAGGCAGAGAAGGTGGGTCGAGTACCTACAGTCCTTCGATTTTGAGCTTTTCTATACACCTGGTAAAGGAAATGCAGTAGTTGATGCACTAAGCAGGAAGACTCAGATACAAGCAGTGCAGGAGGCCAGTGGTGAGTGGAAACTTATGGCCTTGTTCTCTGAGATGCATCTAGAGGTGCATGACAGTTAGGGGCAGACTCATCTTTCCTCGTTAGTTGTGACTTCTACCCTCCTGGACGGAGTGAGGATGAGGCAGCTATCAGATTCAGAAGGCCTAGTTCTACGGGAGTCGGTGGCAAGTGAGGACCCTCCTCCTTGTTGGACGATAGGTGATGATGAGGTTTTGCATTTCCATGGACGCGTATGGGTTCCAGGGGATATACGTGAGGAGATGATGCATGAGTTTCATGCTTCAGCTTGGGCAGTTCATCCCGGGGTTACCAAGATGTACCGAGACTTGAGACGTCAGTACTGGTGGCCGGGTATGAAGAGAGAGATAGCTGGTTTTGTTATGAGGTGTTCCACCTGTCAGCAGGTGAAGGCGGAGCATCAGAGACAAGCTGGGCTGTTACAACAGTTGCCTATTCCGGAGTGGAAATGGGATGACGTCGCGATGGATTTCATGATGGGATTTCCAAGGTCTCCTCGAGGTAATGACGTCGTATGGGTTGTTGTGGACATACATACGATGGTAGCTCACTTCTTGCCGATCAAGGAGACCTTTGGTGTGAACGAGCTCGGAAGGATGTATATCCGAGAGATCGTATGTCTTCATGGGGTCCCTCGTTCAATCATTTCAGACACGGACACACACTTCACGTCTCGTTTCTAGAAGAGTTTTTAGAGGGCGCTGGGTACACAGGTGCTTCTGAACACAACATACCACCCTCAGACAGATGGCCAGTCAGAGCGGACGATACAGGTGCTAGAGGACATGCTGCGCGCATGCGTCCAAGACTTTGGGGGCTCTTTGGAGAAGCATACACCCTTAGTAAAGTTTTCCTATAACAATAGTTTTTTGGAAACTATTGATATGGAACCATACGAGGATTTATATGGTAGGCCATGCCGATCACCATTGTGCTGGTTAGAGGCAGGTGAGGCAGCTTTACTGGGACCACAGCTCATGCAGGAGACATCTGAGCAGGTCCAGTTAATTCGAAAGCGGATGGCTACCGCACATTCTCGTCAGAAGTCTTATGCTGATCGCCGTAGATGACCTTTGGAGTTTGTGGTTGGGGATCAGGTTTTCTTGCATGTTTCGCCGAGGCTGGGACACAAACGGATCAAGAGACAGGGTAAGATTTCACCGAGGTATGTGGCACCATTTGAGATTCTGGAGAGAGTTGGGCTGGTTTCCTATCAGTTGCAGTTACCACAGCGGTACTGAGCCATGCACGACGTCTTCCACGTGTCTCAGTTGTGTCGCTACCATTCAGACCCATCTCACACCTTTCATACAAAGGAGTTTGAGCTTCAGCATGATGCGTCCTTTGAGGAGCATTCGATCCGTATCGTTGACAGGAGCACGAAGGTTTTCCGAGGCCGGTCTGTTCCTCTCGTATGGGTACTATGGCATCATGGCCGAGTGCAGGACGATACCTGGGAGAGGGAGGCTGACGTACGTGCTCAGTGGCCAGAGTTGTTCTGAGCTTTCTCTTTACCACCCTTGAAAGGGCAATTCGGGGACGAATTGCTATAAGGGGGGAAGTTTGTAAGAACCCAGTTCTTGTTTTAGAGGTACATGCTTATTCTTTTCCATTCTTTATGTGATTATGAGAAAATATGGAAAATGGGGAAAAAATCCTAAATTTTGGAACTACACGCCATGTACTTTATCCACAAACCGTGTACTTTTTGTTGTGTTGGGATGAGTACACAGGGCGTGTGTCCATGCTGGCGAAGAAGGGTGTAAGAACCGACTGCACGCCGTGTAGTGGTACCTTACACACCGTGTAGTCAGTCGATAGGCTTAAACAGTAAGGCGGTGGCGTCGCCTCCAGCAGGGCGACAGTACATGCCGTGTACTCGAGAGTACATGCGGTGTACTCATGTCGACGTATGAACAGGGTGATGGTGCTGCCATTTTAATAGTTAAATTAAGGGAGTACACGCCGTGTACTTGGAAGTACACGCCATGTACTTTGTTTTTCCAGCTTAAAACAGGAAGTAGCCTCCTCATTTGGCAGAGGAGGAACTTGAGCCATTTTGGAGCCAAAGGAGGAGGTATGATCTTTGAAGATCCACCGGGCATTCGTCTGGAATCCGTTTCGGCTTCGGACGATCTCGTTGGAACCGCACGGGTGAGCCCTCTCCCCTCCTGGTATCGTTCTTGCCAATACCACTCCCAACATAAGTTATTTACATTTGAATGGGTTTTGTTCTTCGTCAGAATTACGTCGTTCTTGGGCATTTCGGGAATCGACGTTTAGGTATAACGTTCGTTGGCGTGTAATGTAGGTGGCTTTGTGATCATTTTCCAACTGTCGTTCGTTTTTGTGTGTTTTCGTGCCACGAACCCATGTTGGGGTGTCGTGTGGATGAGGCCGTTGCTATATTTAATGCCTAGAATTGCATAGGTGATTAAATTGTGATAATAGAATGCTGTTTGGGATCGTTTCTTGGATCCAGGACCATCCTGAGGGGTGTGTTCCTCTGTTTAGCCGTTTGGCCAGGATACCCGAGGGTATGCCTTAAATGTAGTAACTATAAAATTTCCTTGAGAGGAATTTCTTGTTTACTGCATTTTGATATGTTGGGCATTGCCCGGTTACCTGTTAGCCTGAGCGCGTTGTTGTTATTAGCCTGAGGGCGTGAATGTTTTAGCCCGAGGGCTGTCATTATTCTTCCTGAGGGCAACCTTTCGTGCCCGAGGGCTTGAATTCTGTGCCTGAGGGCAACACTTCATATGCCTGAGGGAGAGAATTTCTGTTATGCCTGAGGACAATACCTACGGGTTGGATTCTGTATAGACTGATGGCGTGGTTTACTATTTTAGCCTGAGGGCACGGTTCTAGTTGGCCTGAGGGCTTGGTACTGTTAAGCACAAAAATGTTACTAAATTAAATGAATTAAATGAATAATTAAATGGCAATTTAACTGTTATGTTAGTAACTTTTGAGTGCTTCTTAGTTATTTCATTTTACTACTGCACACTTGTTGCATGTTTTACACATAGTTGAGCACGGGCCTTTGGTGGGTGCCTACTGAGATATATTTCTCACACCCTGTTTGGGTCACACTTTTTGGCCCAAACAGATTACGTTGCTGCAGGTGTAGATAGGGGAAAGGGTCCCTATATAGGTACTTGAATGTTGTTGAGGAGTAGGAGGGCATGGGACTGAGCCTAGGCTCGCGATGCCGCTGCTAGCTGTTTTTCTTGCTTTGTTGTACTCTGTTTTCTGTTGTACTGTATTGATGTATAACATGTTCTGGCTGTTTTCCTAGAACCTAAAACATGTAGTATCATCACTTATATACTATTGGTTATATCCAATGCTGTAGTTATTTTAGTTGTGTATGTTTACTGCTTACGCTGTTGTTGTATGTTTATTTTGGTATTCCGCTCTGCTACACTTTAAAAAATGAGGGCATAGTTTTCCCACTATCAAACCTGGTCCCTCGCTGCTAGTCGGCAGCCTCTGGTGTTTGGGGAAATGCGCTTGAGGTCACGTGGCGAACCGGGCTCGGGGAACCCGTTGCGTGGCACCCGGGTCCGGGATGTTAGAAAATTATTTAAAGGAGGGTATAATGTAACACCCCAACTTTCCACAGTATGATTCTCTTTTTATAATTCAATTACTTTCACTGTACACAACATTGAATTCTAGCACACCACGACCAATCAAACTAGCCGTTATAAATAGTAATACCAAATTTTTGAAATTTTATAAATATATTTTTCAAAATGGGCGTCATTTTTGGATTTGAAATATCAGAATTAGCTTACGGTGAAATTTTGGGGTTTTTCTGAAAACCTTCATGATTTGATGAATAGCGAAAAACACTGCTTTATTGTGTAAAAATAACATTTTATTTAAATAATTATTTATTTTATTTAAATTTATTTTAAGTAAAAATAGATACATAATACCTATATTAGTTCAATGTAATTCATTACAGTCATTTTATAATAAGATTATATGTATAAAATTTTATTAAACTTTTAACATCTTTTACCCACCTTCTAAGTGCATTTTCAAATTTGCATAAATTTTAATTTTACCACATATGTAAATTGATTTTCTAATTTTTGAGAAACATAGTTGACATCAGTAAGTAAAATGTGGTTCAATAGGATTAAAATAATTTTTTGTGTATAGTAACTTTTGAATTTTATTTACCACTCCTAGAACTAAATAGTTTAATTAAAGTAAAAAATGATATTATAATTACCATAACACATGTTCTAATTATATTGAATTAGGTTTTTGTGACCAAAATATACCATAGGAATAAAATAATATCCAATTTTATTCACAGGGATTATATTAGGAAATTTATTATTATTTTATTTAAAGAAGATTTAAAAGTGTTAAATTCAAATTTTCAAAAATAAAACCTTTTTAATTTAAGGTGATACATAAGATAAATTCAAATATAAAAATTCATTAAAATGATAAAAATATTTCATAAATAATGATATTTTATTAATAATATTTAGAAATTAAATAATTTAATTTATTTGTGACAGAATGATGATGCGGTAATTTCCTTCTTAATGAATGATTAAAATAATTTATATTATAAATATCCAAATAAATTTATATTGAGACTTTTGATGTATTCGACTAATTTTCTAGTATAATGTGACATTTTAGGGTTTAATAAATAATTTTTTATAAGTGATAATGTTTTATGACATTCACAAAACCAAAATACCTAATAGTGTCAAAAATGACATAAATATGATTTACAAACAAATAGTATACAATTAAATGATATAATATTCCAAAAAATATAAGGTTATGCCAAAGGACTTAAATAAAGTTATATATTTCAATAATGAACCACTTGGGGTTCTCTTGGCGTTTTATATCATGTTTATTAAAAATTCATTATAATAATACAAAAAATACATGGTAAACGTTAAATGATTTAACTAAGAGTTAAATCTTAATGATACGGTTAATATGTTGACCTAAACCTATTTAAAACCTATTGGTTGAGAGGTTTTCGCCCCATAACCACCTTAGACTATAAATAAAGTTTTTTGGAGACATTATAAACTGAATATGATGGTATAATAAATTAATATTTCATGCATTGCCTAAAGTGACCCTCAACTCTCTTACAAAAGGGTAGTTCCCCTTCTCTCAAAATGAAACCTCCAATACCATTTAAATCAGCCAAAACCAACTCAAATTTCTTCCCAAATACCCTAAATTGATCCTATAGGCCTTAGTTTGATATGAAAGATAACCCAAGGATCCCTTTTGATCAAATCAAAACGAAACACCAAAATAAGAGATAATAATTTCAACACCTCTTTCAATGTTCTTTTCATCTTCACTTCCACTTTATTTGTTATTTACAAAACAAAATAATGAATCTGGTACCTTCAACATACTATGGTGTTATTATAAATATTTTACAACCATATTAATTATTATATCCATCATATGAATGAAAAAGTCACCACACGTGTGTACGTACGACTAACCGTCACCACATCGTGCGATAGTTTTTTATTCAACACTTAATTATTTGTATGGGTTTAATAATAAGTATAATTGAAGTAAATAATAAATATAACATTTTAATTATTATATATATATGATATGAAATCCAATTACATATGATTGCACCATCAATAAAACGGTATTGTCGCTCATGCGTACATACAGATTATCGTCTCCACAAACACGATGAGATTCATTCCCCATCCTAACCATTCAGGAAGAATTTTAATTTTATGATTAAAAATAATGTTTAAGAACATAATATCATTCTAGAAACGAATAAGATACATCCATTACATAACAAAAATTACTTACGTAAACAAAACATATAGAGGAAGATAAATCAATAAAATCCTAAAATAATGATACTACTAAAATATTATTAACAAAGCAACATTAGAAGATAATATATGATATCATATTTATGTATGTGGTACTTGTATAATATAATAAAAATTATTTAACTATTATAAATGAGGTTAATGTACCCTAGACTAAGGAAAATTATATTTTAATGTTTAATTTTATAGTCTTATTATTATATAAGGTTATTTATACATGAGTATCTAGTGGGACATCAGTATCATCAACATCCATGTTTCTTAAACATGTATTTCAAAACATTATTACTATTTCCTAGAATATGGGTTAAATTCATTTATACCCTTGTTTTATTTTTTTATAAATTTTTTTGAAACGAATAATTCATTCATTTTCCAAACAAGGTACTTTAAGACATTTTCTACAAATTAAGGTAAGAATGTTTTTTAACGTATACAGCAGGAGCATATATTTTACACATTTATAACTTTTTAGAAACTTCCCTTACAGGATTATAAGAATATTTTCTAAATAATGGTTTTATTTTAAAATTATGTTACTTTTAAATTATTTAAAAATAGAAAGAGATATGTATCTCAATTTTTTTTAATTTCATCTATGTCAACATCCTTTGATGGATTTTACACTTGTTTGAAGTTGATTTATTATGATATAATATTTTATATTGTATTGAATATTGTGTGATATTTTTTGCTATGGATGTATTATTTTTATACCATTCATGGTTTACATATAAGTATTAACATTTCGAATACATTTTTAATATGAATGTTAATGTTATGTTTTAACCATTCCATATGAGAAATATGTTGGACTTAGTAAGTGACAAGTGGAGCCTGCTATTACTCCTTGATGCATCAGTAGGTCTTATGAGACAAACTAGTGTCTTGGCACATGGCATTGACAAAATATTATTTGTATTCTTGGCACATGGCCTTGACTATGTGGATATGATTTCCGGCATTATGTATGCCATCATTACAAAATTACCTATTGATAATACATGTGATTATTCAACTAGTAGAATATCCATGTGAATAAGTAAATGGAATTATTTGAAACATCCTTTCCATTTTAAGATTCATATTATATTTAAAATGTTTTTTTAGACTTATACATTTCATTATATGTATATTTTTTTAATGATAGTTTCTTCTATATAGTTATCCTTACTGAGAATCTCAGACAACCACTTTCTTTTGTTTTTCTTTTCCTAGGATGTGATGAAGTATATTATGACTAGCCATAATGAATAGACTAAGGGATATGAGTGTGTTTAAAGGGGACCCAAAGTTGTTTTTTCCATTTCATAATGTAATTTAAATCTTATATATGTATTTAGTACTTCTAAGGCTACTAAAATAATTGTTTATTTGAGACTTTAGCTCTTGTGATCATGCCAAAGTTATGTAATAATGCACCAAATCTGGGTAACTAGGGTTGGGGCATTACATAAAAGGTGGTTAAGGTATAGATTATTATTCATATTTTGAAATAAATTATTAGTCATAATGGTGATATCTTTCTCTTATTTCCTCCCCCTACTTTTTTAAACATACTCGCAAAATTTTCCATTATATTCAATGATAACACAATTCATTTGGGTTCTGGCCATTTAAAAATACAAAAATGAATAATGTATCCCATAATAATTACATTAGAAATTCCATATAATCATTTATATGATTTTTTAAATCATGAATCCTTCTAATAAATAGAAGACACCTTATGTTTGAACTAGATCATCCATTATCATTGTCTATTTAAAACTTTCATAATGGTTGGTAAAGAAAATGTGAATTATCAAACGAATATCCCTAGGGATTATCAAATTAGGTGCATTTTTAAGACCATTTTCATATACCAGGTAACGTTCTAGTCAATCCCGAAACACTTTTTTTGACGTTATTACCACCTGTTACATATATACCATAACCAAGTCCACATTTAGTATCCATATTCAAAAGTAAATCATTCAGAAAAAACATAATATATATCTTATAAAAACATTAGGATGTTCTTCTATACCTATCCTGATATTCTATCATAGGGTTATATTCACTAATTTATGTATTCTTTAACCTAGTTCCAAATTATTCTATTAAACATCCTCTCATATAAACTATAACAACTATGAATCTAGTATCATAGAGAAAAGGAGTTATTTATTAAATTGGTATATGATATATGGAGTCACATCCCATAGAAAAAATAATTTTGGAGTTTTTGTAATCTAGATACATAATTGAGTACTATATTACATTTGAATAAAGAAATTACAAAAAAAATTATTTTTCAGGATTATAATTATTCCCTCCAACACATCCTTTATTCTCATTCATAGTATAGTTTCTAGAACAATATAAAAGTAAAAAATATGGGACGTCTAAAATGATCATTAAGAGTCACATAAAGAATGATCTATCATGATTAAATGAAGAATAATCAATATAGAGAGATAAATATATGATAACATATGACATTTAATCAGTAATTAAACTACCATGATTACATAACACATTATGAATATTGTAAGAAAAATAGCTGAGAAAATATTCCATTTATTAAAAAATCTATGAATTAAAGAATAAATAGATAATTTCACCATATGAATATCATAGATAATAAATATTAGGAATAATCAATATGTTATGGTAAACATCTGAGTAAAAAATCCATTTAATCTGTAAATTTTGAATTAAATTCATCTTGAGATAACATCACTGAGATATTATCATGGATAATAATAACTTGATTTATAATAATGGTAATGAGTAATTATTGTATATCATGATCAAATGCATCATGATAACCATATAGTTAATACCTTTCAAAAAACGGTTTAATATTTTAGGTAGTAACTCATTTAATGTTGCATTACTAATTAACCTCATGACACTACTGATGCATTGAGGGGAAATATAATTCTGACCCCCAACCATTACTGCATTTACATGCAATTCAACACACATAGATTAATTTATTTATTTCAAGAACAATGTTCCTCATCATCAAACATACACATTGAGTATATAATACATATTTATAAATATTTACCATGATAGATAATTATATTTTATATAAAAATATATATGTATAAATGATATATAGATTAATAAAAAAGAATATACTTGATAAATTATATTAATATTTATGGAAAATTTAATGTTCAATGAGAAAATAAAATAAAATATTTCAAGGTAAATTTACTGACAAGAAAAGTAACCATGAAAGTAAATTAAAATAATTTACATGGCCAAAATGATCATAAACCAACCATGTAATGAATAATTATGGTATCAATATAACATATCCCCATATGATTAGAAATAAAATAATAGTTTTTTATCACTGATGAATAGAAATAAAATATTTTTTTTTAAAATAAATCTTTGGGAAAAATATCCTACTCACATTGAATATATATTTTTTAAAAATAACGTTAAAAATATTGAAAACAAATTTCATTGCAAATAACCTTTAAAACATATAAATGAACATTTAAATCATTCATTTGTCACGACAAAATAAAATTCTTAATATATTGTACATGTTAAAACTATGATTCGTTTTCCTTTTTTAGTAAACTCCAAATGGACCATGTTTTAAAAAATAAATGATGTTTCATTTTAAATTTTCTTTTGAAAATTAAAAACTGGGTAAAAATTTTAATAACAAATTTTCTTTAAAATTATTTTTTGTTTTTTGAAAATATGATTTTGTTAGAAAAATGATTTTTGACCAATGTGAGAAAGGATATCAGATTTTATTAAAATAAAATTACTCAATCATTTTAAGATCCAAAGTTAGTAGAAATCATACTATTACTTGAAAAAGTTATCAATAAATTATTTTTTATAAATTTTAATGGGGTTATTATACAATTATAGAATGATTTAATTAAATGGATATTCAAATATACACAATCCTGATTAAAAAGAGAATGGCATATAAAACTGTAAAATAATCATGAATTAAATTGATAATTAATCAATGAGATAATTTTTTTATAAAATGAAAATCCACATAAAAATTTGTATATACAACAGAATACATTCAAAATTATTTACACACAAAATCATAGAATATTAGACACAACAAAGATGCAATATATGCCACTAAAAAGAAATTGAGTTATGAAATTATTAACCACTCAGTAATTTAAAATTCAAATACCCTTAGATGGAATATTTAGCTTGGATCTTTTAATACATTGATTTTTTAATGAATCAGGTTATTTCATTTCAAAGGGGAATTATACACAAAAAATAAAATAAATTAGGTGTGTGATATTACAATATTCCACAATATAGGGATATTGAGGCAAAGTCCTATTCCTCACGATTCTTTTTGGTTGAATGTTATTTAACCACATGAATAACAATATTAATAAGGTTATTAATATATAAAATAATCATACAGTTATTTATAATTTCATATATAATCATATTATAACATTTAACTTCATCATTATTGATAATATTTCATTAATTTTATTGTATCAAGTGTTAATTACCATGTTTTCTCAAGAATGTTTTTTAAGAATGCTCCATTTTTTCATATTATATTGACCCATAATATGTATAATTATATTAATTTTATAAATATAATTTTATAAATATATTTTTTTATAATTACTATTGAAATTTGAATTTGGAGAATGAACCATATTTCTTCCGGGAGACGATATGTTGTATGTACGCACGAGAAAAATTATCATCTACTTAATGAGTGATAAGTTAAGTAAATAAGACATATATTAATTATAAATAATAAATATCATGTTATATATATCACATATATTAATTAAAAATAAATGTATTACATTCCTTGTAAAGTGTAAGTGAAAACCGATTCACATCACTTAGCGAGGTGGTAGTCCGCCATACACCCGAGCGACATTATCATATTTTAAAAATAATGAGATATAATAATGTATAAGTTATATTATAATTAAATAAGTTTAACAATATCAATAATTTTATATAAATTTATTTCATCTATCCTTGAAAGGTGGTGATGGAAAATGAGTTACATTGGTTTGCTAGACAGTAGTCTACCGTACACACAATCGATGCTTTCGTTTCACATTTAATAGAAGATGATATGGACATAGGTCATGAAAATAAAACAATAAAATTTAAATATATTAAATATAATTATTTTTATATATAATCATGGATTAATTTGATTTATCAGAGGTGGATGAATAAACAAAATTAAATTTATCATTTTAGATTGTTACTTCTTCTTCAGACAACTGCTTTAAGTTTGCACCGAAATCCATCATAGGTGGACATTATGATTAAAAAATGTCTCTTATAATATATAATGGGTGTAATTAAGTTATTTGTTCATGTATTGGATTAGTTATATGTATTTGGAAGTGTGAATTGGTGGAGGAGAGGAGGTGGCCTTTTATAAATGGGCTAGAGGACACACATGGAATGATTGAAACGATTCAATTAAACCCATGTTTTTTTCATTCCATAATACTAAAAAATCGACCATTAATGAATGTTAGAGTCTATAAGGTCTAACTATGGCAAAAAAATTTGTTTTTATGGGTTTTTATATATATTTAATCCAAAAAATCTTAGCTTAACCCTTGGTAAATAAGTTTTTATGAAAATCGTGATAATTAATTTTTTCATCTATTACAATTCATAACTTTAAAAAATTAACTTGACCATTTTAGGTAATATAAATAATTATTATTAAAAATATTTAATCCATTTTTTAAAATTCAACTCATAGATGTCTCCAAATTCATTTTAGAAATATACATGACGACGCGCCAAAAAACATGATTCCATAAAGAAAATTCTCATATACATAGAATTTTTTACTGTCATAATTAAACACTAAATTTAATAGAATGACGTCAATTAGTTAAATAATAATATATTTGAACTAAATTAAATACATAATAAATTTAAAATAAATAATTACTTTGTAAAAAAATTAAATGAAAAAAAATTCATTAAAAAATAATTATTTTTCAGTATTAAAAAAATTAATATTTTTAGAAAATTTTCAAGAACTCGACCTAAGATAATTATGATATTATTTTTACTAATATTATTATCATTTTTGGAAATTAATTTTATAAAATTTGCAAATATTAATTTAAAATTTTGTTTATAAATTTCATCTTAATTGTTTTTTAGATAAAAAAATTTGAGAACAAAATTCATTTTATTTTTATGTCATAGTTATTTTATTTGTAATCAGTAGATAACCATAATTTGCATAATTTAGTTAGAAATATTTAGACCAAAAAATTAAATTTGATATTATAATGGTATATTATATTATGGTTAATTTAGGATTGGGGTTGTGTTTTACATAATCTATCAAAGAGATTAAATTTAATGAAATATATTTCATGATTTGTTTAAGCTCAGTGTTGTATATCACATACAATATAAAATAAAATATTATTATTTTAAAATAATCAGGTTTTACATATATTTTTATCATATATTTTTCATAATTCGATTATTTTTTAGTGTCCATGATTCTCATAATTATATTTTTTTTCCATTTTCGAAGGATTTTAGTATTATTTTTTATTGTGGGTTTTTGAGAGAGATTAAATCAAAATATTTTAATAATGGATTTTCATCAATTTAAAATCAATTTATTTATAATCCAATAAAAATTTACATTGATTATATTTATGAGTTTTGGAAATATATATATATATATATATATATATATTTCAATATATAATAATTTTCCAAAATGATTACTATACCATTTTCAAAGTGATTGGTAAAATTGAAATATTAAGAAAATATTGAAAATGAATTTAAAAATACCTTTTACAGTTTTATATGTTAGAACATATTTTTATAATTTTTAACATTTTATATAAAACATTACCACTATGTTTTAATGAGTTGTAAAAGAAATTATTATTCTCTTATTTCTAAAAAATATTTCTTCTAAATTCTTTCAAAATATCAAGGAAATTTATTATTTATATTTTTTTTAAATCTCATAAAATGTGTTATTCATCAATGTTATTGTAATTTGATCGATATTATTATTTATTTAGGAGTTTTCTTTAAATGATTATTTCCAATTTCTTTCATTAAATAAATTAGGTAATTTTTAAATATATCATAGAAATGATACATCTTTTTATTATTCATTACTTACTATCGAATTTTTATAATCCAAATTTCAATTATAATGGATTTTTTTAATTAATTGCCTATTTTTTATTTCTATCATTAATTGTGTTAACATATATTACATACATTTATTAATTGAGGAAACTATATACCTAACTATTTACCCTTATCAATATTTTATAAATAACATATACTCTCTTTTCTTAATTGAATGTTTTTTACGGAGTATGTTATTGAATTTCGTTATATACATGTTTATTTTCCATGGGTATATTATTTTTGTGAATAAATATTTTTGTATGAATATTTTCATTATGATATTCCATTCACAAAGGACATGAAACCAATTTTCATTGCATGTGTTATTTATGATATGATGATGTTTTATATGGAACACATATAACTGAATGACGATGGGTGGGGGTCTTATATTACACTCTAATTTATTAGTTTATATTAACATATCATGAGATAGTCATGCATGTACCTAATTCGTTTCTTGAAACAGATGTGGGAATAATGTGTGTGCTATAATTTTTTGGCATGAAATAATGAGTTTGTTTACATGGGTGTTAGAATAATGAGTTTTCTCCAAAACATTTCATATAATTATTATTTTCAATTATTTCCATTATTTTCCATGATATTTAATCATTTTATTCTTATTATTATGGTCATGACATGATCTCATGTCTCATGTTTATTGACTCATGTTCTCACACTATTTTGATTCATTTAATTTCATATTCCTAAAAATCTTCTATTATTTATGATATATTATTTTTTGGTTATAAATATATGTTCTTTATTATGACAATATTATCTTCTTATTCAAAATTACGATCTTTGATTTTTATCTCTTACATTTACCCTTATTGAAATTTTTTTGTCACCAATTTATTATGTTTTTATTAAACAAGATTATGATGACATGTAATACATATGATTTTTTCTAGAAGAGTATCATGTGGGTATAAGTTTTGTGATATTTTTCATATTTTTATGGATTAATCAGTTTCATACATTTTTAAAAAAAATGTCAACTGGTTAAAAGAATACATGGTTTATATTTTCTAATGGGGTTTTCTAACTCTCTAAAGCTCTAAACCTAAATTATTTTGGTAATTTTTTATAAATAAAAATTTAATTTATGTAATATAATTTATGGTCACTTCAGTGTGCTTTCATAGTTGCTATCAATAAAGGTTATATATATCTTTAGAAACAAGGATGTTATTTGTGGTTACATTAACGGTTGATAAGTTAAGATTTCTTATAGTTTTAAAGTTTTATATTAAAATTAAGTATAGTTAAGGTAATATTTTACTATTATGTGTAAGGATAATAAATATTTATAATGTCTAAGGGATAAATCTATGTATAGGATAACATATTATAATTTTTGTAATGTATATATTTTTTGGTTTTCATAAAAATATTATCTCTATCTAGATAATATAGGTGAATTAATGCTCTATTATAGATTTACATTGCGATATTACCCTTGAATGGGGAGTACTAGGTATTAACTCAATCATTACCCAATGAAAGAAAAAGAGGCATAAATTCACACTATGTTTGAAACTCCAAATAGATTCACTTTGGATAACCATATTTTCATTACAATCCATTACGAGTGATATATTTTATCAACAAAATAGGATATTTCACATGAAACAACACAACATAGAGAAACCGAAATTGTATAAATAATGATTTAAGATAAAATGAATGAAATTATATGGTTTTAAAGAGAAAGAAATTGTGTGGTTGAGATTTCATGAGATCTTTTATTATAATTTTTTTGATATAAATTTTCTATTAATCATGTTAACCTATTATGTGTTTTAAAATGAATAAATCATAAAAGATATATATAGATAATGGATTTCATGGACAATATAGAAAGATCCATAATGCGAAACCTAATTAGATAGATTCTAGATAGAATAAACAAGGTATTATGACAAAACAATCTTTCAAGAATGATGATTAACAATAAGAACATTATTGAAATCGAAAAAATTAAGAATATAATGATAGGTTGTTTGAATAATTCCAGTGATGAAGTTGATGAAGAAAACAATGTTCAATTTCATTCAATTAAAAAAATTCCAATGAATCACCCAGGGGAATATGAGAAATTAAAAAAATAAAATGTTTTAATTGTATAAGGAGTGTCCATTGTGTTAATGCTTGTTGAATAAAGACCACAAGGCCAGTTAATGTAGTGGAAGGAATAAAAGTCCCATATAATGCACTGTAAACACTCCAGTTCATCAAATTAAAATAGTTTTGGAATTATTTAACAAAATTCTAAAAACCAAATCTACTATGTATAGTATGTAATAATAACCTCTTAGACCATGGGGACAACTTTACTATTGAAAGTATGTCATGATAAAATTGTAGAACACACCATCACACTCCTCATTATATTTTTTTTATTGGATTATTCTTTGTATACCCTATTCAACATAAGTAGTTTTATAATAACATTAAATCACCATAACAATGATTTTATTATCAAATAGAACTTATAAATGTATGAAAATTTTATCGCATGGTAATATTTGTGAATATTTTCTTCATTTAATTTGATTACAAAAATGGGTGATTTCTCTCTATATAAAGGAAATATTATTTGCAATAATGAAATAACATTTCCTATCAACCTATCATAGTCTATTGATGGATGATTATGAACTCCCTTTATAATGATATTATTTAATGCGAGTCTTGGTAATGAATAATAATAGGATCATGACTCAAATGATTTGAAGAAACTCAATATTTTGTAGAATATTATTCAAAGGGAAAAATATTTGCTTCCAAATATGTAAAGGTAAATATATCTATAAAAATTATATATTTAATCATTATTATTTTTAAATACCAATTAATTATTGTTCGTAGTGATAAATTATTATAATTAGGAGGATGTAATTTATTTAAGGGGGGAGAATGTGACTCCTTGAGATTTTAAAATCTATTTTCCCTTAAATAAAAATTTTATCAACAACATGTCTTAAATGATATATAGAAACAAATTTAGAAAACAACTTAATTTAATTATGTATATTTATAATTTTATAACAACCATTAAATTTTTGGGTATCAATAGAAATAACCACATTATAATAACTATATAAGAAGGTATTTTTTTTAACTAGATACTTATTTCTTATAATTCTTTTTGTGATTTTTTGTGCTTATATTAAAATTGATTTTTATAAGTTTTAGAAACTGTAACATATATAATGAAATTAATATTAGTAATTACTATATTAAAGTTATCAAATTAAGTCAATTTTATTTTTAGGAATAAAAATTATTTTCTCATGTAAATATTTATAATTGTGACAAATAAATAATTTTTCAAAGAATGATAATTTTGAAGATATGGTTAAATTTTTATTAAATTGATATTTTCTAAATCAAAACTGTTTTTAATGTTTAAAAATTTAAAAAAATTAATTAACACACATTTAATTGGAAATCAATGCCAAATAAAATTAAGAACACTTACTGACTAAAATGATATTTCATCTCCAAAAATATTTTTTAAACATAATATATGATTCATTTACAAATTTAATTTTAATTTATTTAAAAATTAATTTATATTTAATAGAGTTTAAATTTTGATTCTAAGCCATAGAAATTCACTAAAAATAATTATTTTATATTTTTTTTGATAAAAAATTACCATGAATAATTTTAAATCATGTTTAAGAAGTCTTAAAATATGTAGTCTAGAGTAGATTTAATTGAACTAATTTTTTCTCCACTTAGACCCTATATAATACCTTTTCTGGTTGAAAATGTATACAAACATGTCTCTATATTATTTTCCCACATAACCCACCTAACCCTCATGAAATTCTATTCTTTACCATTATATAACAATTCTTTCCAATAATTTGACCATATTTTTCACCTACATAAGGTGCTCACTACACCAATTTCGTTGCAAACAATAGACTTAAATTTTTAGAAATTTTAAAAATTTACTTATTGAAGAGACTTTATACACAATTTTAATCCTATTGATGCCGCAATGTCCTCCATGTGTAGTTGGGCCACATCTTATTAGTAAGTTATCCCACCGTCATACTTCTTTATTTGGTTTCAAATCCTAATAGACTTATATTTTATGGATTTTATGCCAGTTATGGAATAACAACTAGGAATTATTATTGTTAGGAATGGGGATGAATGATTATAGAATTGATACAGGTTGGTTCAGCTAGTGGGAAGCTTTGACGATAGGTGAGGGAAGGACAATATTGCGGTGTTGATCAAGAAGCGTAGAAAAGGTGGTCTCAACCATCAAAGGATGGTGATAGGGGTAGATGTGGTAGATTTTTTTAATTATTTAGGTAAATTATGTGGTGGCTATGATGTATGGGTATATAAGTAAGAGTGGGGTACCTTCCATCAAAGTATGGAAATATGGGGTGGCTGGAAGGACAGAACTGGGGCATTATTGGATTGGTTAGGGAAGAGCTAGTGATAAATTATAGATGATGGAAATAACAGGTTGGGTAGGAGGGGTTTAGAAGGTAGCACAAAGGGACCCTTGGGAAATTTGATGGTTTTACTAGTTATTGTGTCTTCATACCAGTTGTTGGTCCTACGGGTTTGGGACTGTGAGCTTGATGTATTGGCCTTTAATGTCCACTGGGAAAACAACCATGGAATGAGTTACCTTGTACAAAAAAGAATAAAAATAGGTATTTATTTGGTTTATTAAATAGTTGGTTTATCTATAATATTTAAAAAATGTTCCCCATCCCCTTCCTCCCCAAATGATACTTCAAGAGAATATATAAATTCTTAACCTAAGTAATCCTTACTCTTTCACTTCCCTTCTTTATCTTTCTCATCCACCCTCTTTAGAATTCTTCTAAAAATACATATATAATTAAATAAGTATATTAAATATAATAAATTTTTATTATCATTATTATATAGTTTTTATCAATAACACTCCAATTCAATCAAAAAAATGAAAATGTTTCCCATATGTGTGTGTGGACTACCACCTCCTTGTACAAAACATGTTGTTTTTTATCAACACCATTCAAGTACGGTTTAAGAAATAATGTTAGTGAATATATTTATAAGTTATTTCATTATTTATATTATATAAATATAAATTGTGATTTCTAATTGTAACATAAGAAATAAAATATCATTGTATAACTAACCATTTATCACTAATATAAGAATTTGAATCAAAATTTATTTATAAGTCATAAATTCATTTTCATTTTCATTATTATTATAATATTTACCAATTATAAATCATCACTTTAATTACATGAATATTATTTCCTTATACTTTTGTGATAGTGATATTATTAAAAAATAATCAATTCTATAGCTACACTGACACGTAGATTGATGTCTTGTATTATTGGGTCTATTTAACCCCAAAAATAAAAAAATCCAATAAACTTTATCATATATGGGATTAGAAACATAATATTTGATATTAATAAGTAGGAAATTATTTTTGTTTATGGAATTGTAATTCAAACAAGTAAAAAATCAATTGAAAACACATTTTCCTTTCATTATAAATTACTGAAATAATCTTATCAATGAATTCTTAATAACAAATAATAACTCAAATTTAATAACCACACATATTATTTCACACTAATAACATATTTATTACATTAAGGTAAAATTAATACAACTTAATATAATAATACATCTAGTGTGTTTGGGAATTTGGGACATTTCACAACATCTTGGACATGGGATACAACACCATTATTTAAAACTACGATATCATGATTCAATGAATTCATGTCTTTTAAAACTTCAAGGGATAACATGTGGAGAATCATAAGAAAGGGGTGAGTTTTAAATCCCAGTAAAGGAATAAACATTTCATAACATGAAGAGAATAATACATGTTACGCAATAGGCATGTTAATGGGGGTGTAACGAGAATAGGAATCATAAAATGAACAATGAGGCATGATACAACAAGATAATCATAACATAGGAAATATAGAAACAACATAAAACACTGAATCAAAAACATATATCATTGATAAATCTTCCAAGACATAATGGTGGAAATTGTTTCATAAATAAATCAGTTTCACTCCCTATTCCAATGTGGTGTTTCATGATACTAAACATTACAAAATGCATTAGAGAATTATCTGAGTGTACCCATCATATTCATTTCATTATCATGCTTATGTGTGCCACATATATCATAAAAAATTGATTCATTAATCATCATGAATAATTAAATAATCTAGTAGGGTGGAATAAATATATACTTGTACCAAATATAAAATTATATTTTTATAAATTTGTACACTCTTGATAGGAAATGGGTATGGTATTCATTATAAAATTTCATTGGCATGGAATGTATTTAAATTTCGGATAAATAACTAAGTCAATGAAAGATTAAAATAATGGTTTTATGAGATATAATAAGGAATCTCATCACATATACATAAAATGGTTATTAATAGGGACTTGGAAGAACATATCTCATCCTTATAAATTTTAAATACAAAGCCTAAGGTAATGAAGTCACTTGAATAATGAAAAGAATCCATACTATATATGGGAGTGGTAACAGGTTTACATAAAGGATGATGAGAAGATTAATGGGAGTTAAAGGGGGGATATCATCATTTATACATAAAATATATTTTGTAAAGGGGATATGTAATCATATATCCCAACATGATCAAATTGAAATTAAGAATCGTAATATCAAAAGGGGTTCATGAATAAAAAGATAGGATAGAAAACTATTTCAATATTTCGACATGGTAAAGATATAGATAAAAGTAAAATGTAAAGAGGATAAATAATATTTAATTAAAATAATATATATTTGAGAGTATTTTAATGTTTTTTAAAAAAATTAGATTATAAAAAATTGAAATTAAGACGTCAAATTCGAAAGAAGGTTCTTGAATTGAAAGGAGAAGAGGATGTTGAGGATCCCTTACTTCTGTGTGTGACTCAAAAATCATGGGATGGGATTAGTGAGAGCTTTGGGATGACTTTGAAGGACTATAGAGAGGTGAGGTAATATTATCGACATGATACAAGGATTTTGATTGAATTTCACTGAGAGAATATGTGAGTTTTTATAATAAATGATTGAGATATCATTATTATTGAGGTTTTGGACTCTACATAATAAAATATCCTAGACCAAAAACCATACCATAGTTTTTAACCATTGTTTCGTCCAAATGGTTGTTGATTTTTAGTATTTTATAAGGTCAAGGGGAAAAATTATTAAAATAATTCCCTAGATTATTGGGAGATGAGTTGTACTCTTAAAGAAGTGATTTTATAATATTAAAATATATTATATGTTATGGTGGATTAATAATTTAATTACAAAATAAATAAAATAGACATAAAATAAAATTATTTTAAAGGGAAAAATTTATTTTTTTCTAGGATCCCATTTATAGTAATTTTTACATCAATTTTAGTTCATTATGATGTAATAAAACAAAATGTATATTTATACGACAATTAATTTTTTCCTAAAAAATAGGATGTCTTGGAAAGTTACAGTAAATTCGCACTTCGATAATTTGGACATTCTAATTAAAAAAATAATATTCATTTCATCCAAATAGTTTACTTAATATTTTATTTTTCAATTTTAATAAAAAATCAATGTTTATTAAGAAATGTTGTTTTTTAGAATAAATTTTTTTGAGCCATTATAAAAATTACTGTTGACATCCAAAAAATTACACAGTCAGTTATATTTGATAATAATTATTTAATAATAATATATTACTAAAATATCTATTATTTCGAAAAAAAATCTATTAATTCATCAAGATTAATGTCTTAATTTAAATTTTATATTACATAAAAATACAGTCTTTTCTTTGTTATATGAAATTTACTTTTTATCAAACTTATTACATAAAAATTTATAAAGCATAAAAAACTAAAAATAAATATAATAATCATTTGAATGAAAAAAGAATAAATTTTTTAATACTATTAGGTTCACATTTTTTCTAGTCTTTGATAAATTATTTATACACTTAATAAGTATATATTCCCTTACCAGGGTAATTAATATTTACAACATATACTGTTTATTTTATTCAAAAATTATTTTTCTCTTATTAGATTATATTAATTACAATTAATATTAAAAATATGAAATATATTTTATCAAAATAAAATCACAATGCTGGATTAATTTAATTTAGAATAAAAATGGCAAGATATTTTTCAAACATTCAATTTCTTAATGAAAGATGATTTTAATTAAACTCTATAACATGTAGTATTTAATATATAATTAACAATTAATAAAGAAAGATATGTAATATAAATATTAAATTTATATAATTTCTCAATTGGGGTGATTTTAATTAATTATAATGGAGAAACATTATGCATTCAAAAAGAGTTTTCATAAAAATATATTTAATCCTATAAATAAACATATAAAAAATATTGTATAATGATAAATTTCAATTTACTTAACTGAATTTAAAATAAATAATTAATACTTATGTTACCTTTAAATCAAATTAAAATGACAATGATAATTTTAAATTAATTAATTTATCAAAATAAATGACTACTTTACATGAAAACAATATTTTTCCAAATTCACAAACAAATCAATATTTTATGAAGAATCCAAAAAATTTACCATAAATTAATTTTGATATTTTGATATTAAAATTTGAGTTAATTTTATGAAATAAAATTTATAATTTTTTTTTTTAAAAAGTATAATTTAAATTTTTCATAAAAATAGATAGAACTAATTGTTTCGTGAAAACACCATTTTATGAACATAATGACATTACACAAAATATATTGATCATTTAATAAGAAATTATTAATATTATTAATACACACACACATAGATACATATATATATATATCATAATATATTTAGTCATAATTATGTCCTAAAATTTAATATAAAGAATAAAATAGTGATATTTAAACAATTAATGTTTGTTTTGGTTTAATGTTGTGTATCACATATAATATTGATAAAAATTTTATATTTTAAATAAGATTGGTGTTACTATCATCCCCACTTTAATATATTAAAACAATACAATATAAACATGAAATTAGTAAAACAATTGATTCATTGTAATGTATTTGTTGAAAACCTACATCATAAAAAAGGGTTAATACAACATCCTCTTAAAAAGAGATAATGAGAAGTATGGGGGTGATAAAATAACTAGGTTTCCAAGTAGGATAAAAATAGTGGAAAGTGAAACCATACACATTGAAAATAAAAAGAACAGTAAAGAACTAGTTTAGTGTGTCAGAGAATATGATCAAGATAAATTCGTTGACCAGAATACAATAAATCTGTGATGTTTAAAATGACTGTAAATTCATCAGAAATATCCATAATATAAAAAAAATAAATGAAGATTATTTTCATAGAGTTATAGAAATCATTTATCTTCTAGAAAGGAAATATAACGATGTTTAATTTCATGAAATCTATAATTAATTTCTAATATAATCACATTTTATTCTCCAAACAATGAGAACAAAAAATAATTTTTTTCTGAAGCATTGTTTCAAGATTCTTATATATAGAATTTCATTGATATACAATTTCGACACCATTAATATCAAGTAACCATAGTTGAAGACATTAATAATTACACTTCCATTATTACTATATCATAGGTCCTTCCATAGTCCCAAATATTTGAGAGGGACACACGTTATTTAAGTGAAATAATTTCCAGACTAATTATGATTCATAATCATAAATGTACATTTATCAAATTGAAAGTTGATTCATGGTATAGATGATGTGTCCCTTCTAACATTAATTTATATTGTATTTATAATAAGAAAACCATCATATAACTAGGATAAAAAATATATATGAAAGGAAGACAACTAATGTATTAATTAATATCATTACCATAATCGTCAACATTGTTATACATAATGATAGAATTTTTTTGTCAACCCATTTTGGGTGGTGACATCATGTTCTTAGAAAACATACAAGAATACTCATATGGCATGAATTTAAATACAAAAAAATATAAAATACATTTACATTAGTCATTATGATTCAAGTCATCTTAGGAAATTACTTTTTACCTCAATCATAGAGATTGTTGATGTTCATCACGATTCTCAACCATTATAATCATATAATGTCGTGGATAATTCCGAAATTCTCCAAACATAGGACATAGAATTTTATATGGTATATTTGATTGAAAATTACTTCCATACATCACCTTATCAAATTTTTCATGGAAATTAGATACTTCATGACCTGTCTTTCAAAAATTTAAATATCTATAACTCCCATTGTGACATTCTCTTTGGTTATTCATTCTGAACATTTTGTACAAATGAAATTGGGACATCATTCACATATCATTATTATCTGATAAATTTACTTGAGGTTTTGTCTTCCTATTTCTTGACGTCATTGGGCATTCAAAAATGTGAAAATTGATAATTAGAATTTTTGATATTGGGTTTACATAATCACAATATGACCAACTTGAGATCTGTTCTGATTGGAATCCCATTTGCATAATCAACACATTGGAAAATGCATTGTATATTTAATCGTTTATTTCTACTTCTGACCATTGGATACAATAAATGGAGAATTGGGAGATATTATTTTAAAACTATTATTTACATAATCGGGGAATATAATGACGTTAAATAGATAACTTATAATTTATATTTAGTTCCTTAACATATAAATTTGTTGGTTTCAATCTCTTTTATCCTTTATCTATTTCATAAAATATATTCTAATGGGATCCATTAATACCATTTAATAAAGTGATTATGAATTTAGCAAAGCATATCCCCCAAGTGTCTCAAACCAGGTTCACTGTAAGTCTAGTTGTAATGTATCGGGTTTCCTCAAGTCAGGCCCGAGACACCTTGCTGGAGTTATTACCCCTAGGTATATTAGTGCAGAACGACATCTACTTATAGTATCTAGACATGGGTCTATTTTCATGATAAACAACACAATTTATACTTACCAAAATTTAGGGATTTTTTCTTATACATAGTGATTTCCTAAGTCTTTTGTGTAGTTTTATAATTGAAATCCCTAAAATAACTAATCCTTTTCTCTGATACCAACTATAAGACCCATGATCATCATTTCACATTAATACATTTTTTATTTCATAAAATTTCACTTAGTATAAACCAAAAGGATAATATGTTTAGTTCCATTGGGAATTAGGTACATTTCCTAAAATTTTGAATATGTGATACTACAACATTATTAAATGCTTCTATGACATGCTTATGAAATTACATGGCTTTTAAAACTACATCTGATAACTTGAGGACACACATAAGAAAGTAGTGAGCAACAATTACAAATAATGGAATAAATATGGAATTACATGAATAGAATTATATGTACCAAAAAATAGGAATATAAATTGGGTATAAAAGGAGTATGAATCATTTAAATGGACAATGATACATGATATAACATGATAATTATAAAATGGGAAATGTGACAACAACCTAAAACATGGAATCTTAAACAATTGTCAAGGATAATCCCTCCAAGAGAACATGGTAAAAAAATTCTCATAAATAAACCAAATCCACTCCTAGTCCCTATATAACGTATCACGACACTAAACATTACACAATTAATTGGAGCACTATCTTGGCATACCCATCATATTCATTTCATTCTCATGCTTATGTGTGAAACACAGATTATACAAAATGGATTCATTCATATTCATGACTTATTCCACGATCAAAGAAGGTGGAATTAATATATGTATGTCCCCAATAAAATTTAGTATTTTAATAAATAAGAACACCCTTGATAGGAAATAGGTATGTTATTCACTATATAATTTCTTTGGCATGGAAAGTCGTTGTTAAATTTCAGCAGTAGAACAAAGTCACTTAACGATTCCTAAAATTGGTTGATGAGAGAGAAAGGGGTATCTCATCACATAGACATAAAATAGGAAATTATAGGTACATGTAAAAACATATCCCAAAATAGAAATTGGAAATACATGGCCTATGGTAATGAAAAAACTTGAATAAGTAAAGGAATCCAAACTGTATTTCATCATGGTAATAGTTGTACATAAAGGAGCATGGCTTGATTAATGAGAGTTAAAGGGGGGATATCATAATTTATAAAAAAACTATAGTATGGGGGATATGGAAGAATATTTCCATACATGATGAAATTTAAATTTAGAAGCATTACATTAAAATGGGTTCTTGAATAAAAAAGGGGAAAGAAATCCCTTACAATAATTTGGCACAGTAATGGCTAAGATAAAGGTAAAATTGAGGGTGGATAAATAATATATCATTTAGATAAAATTTATTTTATAGTAATTTAATGTTTATAAATAAATTACATTATAAAAAATTGCAATTATAAAGACAAATTCCGATGATGGTTCTTAAATTGAAAGGAGTAGAGGAAGGTGAGGATCATTTACTTGTGCGTGTGACTGAAAAAGGTTGGTATGGACTTCTTGAGAGATTGAGGACACCTTCGGAGTACTATAGAGAGTGTTGGGTAGAGTATGGATGTCCCCCAAGGTGTTTTAATGAATGGAAATGGGAGCTTGAGTGCGTTTACAAAAGAAAATGAGGGGCATTTCATTATTTTTCAAGTTTTGGATTATACAAAATAAATTATAAAAAAACCATCCCATGGTTTTTTAAATGTTATTTCCAAATGGGAGTGATTTTTATTTTTTTATTGGGCCATGTCCAAAAGTTATTAAAATAATTCCCTTTCTTATGTGGGGGTGAGTTACACTCTTAACCAAATGATTTTAAAATATTAAAATATATTGTAGGTCTATAAGGATTCGTAATGGATTTAAAAAATAAATAAAATAAAATTAAAATAATATATATTTAATTTTAAAAAATTTATTTTATCTTGGATCCAATTTATAATAATTAATGAATAACTTTTTCTTTATTATAATGTCATAAACTATAAAGGATATTTATACAATATTTATTTTTTACCTGAAAATTTGATTATCTCAGAACATAATGAAAAATTCAGTATTAGATAACTCTGACATTCTGATTCCAAAAATAATATTCATTTTATGCAAATAAATTTCTAAATATGTGAATATTATATTATAACAGAATGAACATTATCAATAAATGTTGTTCTTTATTACAATAACTATTTTCAAACATTATAAAATTTACATTTGACATCATAAAAACTATAAGATAATTTATACTTGATAAAAAATATTTAAGAATAGTTTTTTAATAAAAAATAATTTAATTAAAAAAATCCCTTAATTCAAAATAACTAATGTCTTAATTTGAATGGCATGTTACTTAAAAATAAAATATGTGTTTTATCGTATCAAAATATAGTTTTTTAAACTATTTACACAATAATATATCAATTAAAAACAACAATGAAAAAATATAATGAACTTTTTAATGGTAAGGAAATATAAATTTTAATAATATTAGGGTCACTATGTTTCTATTCGTTGTTAAATTATGTTTACCCTTAATTAACATAATTTATTTTATAGTGGTAATTAATATTTTCAACATTTTTTATTCATATTGTTGAAAATTATGTTGAAATTATTACATATTATTCATTATTGTCAATATTATTAAAAATATGAAATTAATTTTATCAAAATAAAATCATCAAGGTGGAATAATTTGATTTAAAATAAAACCTTCCAGCAAATTTCCCAAAATACAAATTTTCGGGGAAATAATATTATAGTTAAACTCTAAAACAATTAATCTTCATTATAATATTTCCAATTAATAGATTTATTTATTTAATATTAACATTTAATTTATATCAATTCTCATTATGGTTTATTTTAATTAATTATACTGGGGAAACATTATTCATTCAAAAAATGTTTTCATGTATAAAGTGTTTTTAAACCGATAAGTAAACATATACTAAAATATCATATAATGATAAATAAAAGTGTAATTGATTGAATTAAATAGAACTAAAGAATACTTATGAAACCATTAATTGAAATTAAATTAAAATTTGACTTTTATATTAATTATTACATTAATATAAATGAAAACATTACAAATAAACTAATTTTTTCAAAATTTCGGAAAAATATATATATGGAAAAAATAAAAAATTATTACCCTAAAATAATTTGGATATAATGACATAAAAAATGTATTATAATTTTTCAATAATTAAATATAATTTTATATAAAAAATTTATAATATATTTTATTTTCAGAATAATAGATAAAAAATAGTTGTAAACAACACATATTTTAATGAAAAAATGACTTTAACAAAATTCGATTTATTATTTATCAAAAAAATTTAAATATTAAAAGACCAAATATATATTTCATTTTTTATTTAGTCTTAATAATATTATAAAAACAAATTTAAATCATAATATTTTCATATTTATATAACCAATGTTTGTTTGGGTTCGATGTTGTGTATCACATACACTATCAAACATAATATTCTACTTAAAAATCATGTGGAATTTTCAGAAAATACATATAAAATGAAATTATAACATTATAAATAGTTAAAAAAATGTATAAATATTGATCATAATAGAATCATTATATTTTGGATAATAAATAATATTAACATCATGATAAAGAATCTAGTTCAAAATGATCAAGATAACCCAAACCCAATATTGTAAATATATAAAAACTAAATAACATAAAGAAAGATAATAGTTATAAATAATGTTTATAATGGTTCATGTATACGATTTTTTTTTGAAAAAGGTCTTTAATAAATTTATGTTTGTTGTACAATAGATTATAGTGCATTCAACTAAGTGGGGAATCAATTTAATGTTTTCTTTATCAAATTTTCAACTCCAACTGACATGTTTGATTTTTTGTGCCAAAATTTAAATGATATGATGTATTAAATACCCAATTACATTAAAATATAAAAATATATTTTATTAAATGATATTTTTTGTATATTTCATGTTCTAATTCTCAGTATCCATTGATTGTTGTGTAACTAATTCCTTAAGATTTTCAACAACTCAATTTATAATTCATCAGGACATTCTTTTCCTTAGATGAATTTAATTTTCAAGATTTATTTGATCCTGTAATTCCCCTACTTTATATATCATTTTATTTTTTGTCTACGCAAATTAATTCTCATCCCCAATAACCGATTATTTTAAAAAAAGATTTATGGAATAAAAATATAATGTTGTAAATAATAACTATCACTCTTATAAATGAATCTTTTCATCCATGACTATATTTTACTTCCTATAAATGTTATCTACTATTTTTAGGAAAGCTAATATTAATAATTTTAAATTATTAATATAATTATATTTACCCATATTTAAAAATGAAAATGTGATTCTCTTTTTCGGATGTGGATTATCAAAAATGGTATTTTAAATTATTTAAAAATGTGTTTCCCATTCAATTCAAAATAAAAGGTTTTATCATGCACCCCACATTTTTTTATAATACTTATAAATTTTCATGGAATAGTTTAATGAAGTATATTTTTCAAAGATAAATGTTTTCCAAAATTTTCACTTTACCTTTTTATAGATAACATTTAAAAGTTACTTGTAGAATAGTCATTTTATAAATATGTTGAAAAAGTATGCTAAATATATATTTTAATGTTTCCTAAGTAAGAATATATTTTCACTATATTTATCATTTTATAAGAATTTTTTTTTACATTTTTTCATGATTTATAGATCAAATTATTTTTCTACAAGTTCTATTAAATATTTCTTTTAAAAATCATTCCAACGATAAAGGTTTTTTCTTATTTCCAAAATGTTTTTTTTTCTAAACCTCATAAAAAGTGTATTTAATTTAATTCATTAACTTTTGATACAACATATTACCAGTTGAAGGATATTATTGAAAGGATTCCACAAACTTTATTTTTCTATATATATGATGAAACATTCATTTATTCCATATAAATTATACGTCACTGTTTTTTTCTTTTTCAATAATTAATGGTTTATAAATCTATTTTTTCATTAAATTCTATTGCTTTGGGAATATCCAATTTTAATTTTCATTGAACAAAGTGTAGTCATCGAGATTCAATATGTTAATTGATTGGGTATGTTATTAGCTTACCCATATAAAATTTATATATATAGTGTAAACACCGTATGTTCTATTAGGCTGATTGAGTAGTATTTATATAGGATGTTATTGAATATCTTAAGATACCCATTTTTTATCCATGGGCATATAATGATATGATTATATAATAAAATAGTGATATTTTACTTATGTGATTCCATTTCAAAAATATTTTAATCACATTTTATTTCAATAGGTTCATTATTATATTATGATGATTTATATGGCACACTTATGTATGGATAATGATGAGTGAGATCCTATATCACCCTCCAATGTATTTTATATGTTTATATCTCAAGATATTTCCAGGTTTGAACATAATTAGTTTTTTTCATATAGGATTGGAAATAATGTTCTTTCTCACAAAGGTTTTTCTACACATATGATTGTTCTATATTTGTATATTGTTTTCAATGATATTCCAAAATTTAATGCTTATTCTAATAACTATGTCTCTCTATTATGTCTTATGTTTACTACCTATGTTCATTCATTACATTGAATAATTTATTATGTTATTTCAGGAATTATTCCATGATTAATGATCAATGATTAATTAGTAATAACTCTCTCATTCATCCCGATTATATTTATTTTTTCATCTTATAGGAAGTTATTATAATTGATTTTTATTGATTATGATTTCCCATAAAATGCTTCTAAGAACCCCTCTTTCTTAGGATTCCATTTCCCTAGGTTATGAAGATAAGCAATACATAATAAATGTCTTGAATGATATGTTATGTGGAAAAATTGTATGAGATTTTGAAGATTTTTATTGATTAATCTGTTGATTACATAGTGGAAAAAATATAAATTGTTTGACAAAGACATGTGTTCAATTATTTAATGTTTTCCCCTAACTCTCTAAATCACTAAACATAAAATAATTATTTTATTTTTAATAATGAAATAATTTCATTAAGTGGTGAAAGTAGATGGTTACATATATAGGCTATTATACCAAAAATCCAAATACAATTTTAATAAATTCTTAACATTTAAAAAATAATTGATGGAGTTATTTTTGATTGATTTTTTGGGCCTTTTCAGAAATCTGATAGAGGTTATGACGCCATACTTGTCCCAAATGCGATGTCTAGGTGGGGCATGGCCTAATTCGGAATGGCCAATCGTAAAGGTGAAGGACCGTGGGGGAGTGGTCTAGGACCAGACCATTATGTTTTAATTTATTTTTACTCGTAAAAATATAACAACATTACTAATTTATATTTATAAAATATTAAATATATATATATTTCTAAAACTTAACAATTTCGTTTCTAATTTTTTTTCAGAATTTATCATATAATAGAAATTAAAAATTTAAAATATTTCTCTACTTATTAAATTTTAATATTCAAGGTATTGAGTTTTTTATTAAAAAATTATATTTTAAATATTCAAATTATTGATTTGACATGTTTTATTGATGTTATTTAAAAATAATAATTTTACGAAAAAATCAATAACAAGAATATTTAAGTATATTTAATATATAAATTACAAAAAAAACATAAATATTTTGAATATTTTATTCTAGTTATTTATTTAATAAATTAAAATAATTAAAATATTTTAATGTATAAAAAAAATTCAATATTTTAAAATATATTTCTTTTTCTAATATTTTAAAATAGAAAATTCATTTTAGAGAAATGTTTTATTTTAAAAAAAATATATTTTTAAATAAAAATGTAAATAATAAAATAAAATATTTTTATTTTGTTTAATATTTTTTTTGATTTATTTATTTTATAAAAATTCAAAAATGTAAATATTTAAAAAAAATATAAAAATATAACATTATTTGAATTTGGATTTTCACATTTTTTAATTATATTTGCTTTAAAAAAATAATGTTTTTTTAAATATTCAAATTATTTATTAAAAAACAACAATTTTATATCATAATATTTAACATATTTAAATTATTTTAAAATTTTGTTGTTTTTTTTTAATTTTAATCGTTAAATTGTTTACTTCTATATTAACCTAAATAATATGAATATGATATTCAAATTATTTAATTTTTTTAATTCATGTTATTTAATTTTTTTGGAAAAATATTTATGTGATTTAAATTTTTTTAAATTTATTTATTTTCAAATAACCTTAATCAAACTTGAAAAATAGATAATATTTATATTAGAAACAATTATTTTAATAAAATTATTTAAATACTTTGAATATTTAAAACTAATAAGTAGCATAAAACATTAATGTCTTTAATGAAGATATATTTTAAATACCATGAATATTTTTAAATGATGTTGTTATAATAAAAAATAAATGATATTACTATTTAAAATTTAAATACACTAAATATTTTTTTTAAAAAAATAATTTTATTTTTTAAGGAATAACATTTTTATCATGCATGAAGTAATGGTCTAGGGTCGTGCCTTCATGGACCTCTACCTCTGTTCAACTATCTCCTAATACAAAATTAATTTGCAATGTAGCTTTTGAGGGGCATTATATTTTTAAAACAATTTTAAATTTAAATTATTTATAAAAGTTACTCTAAATGGTTGGGGGAGGTGGTGTTGACAACATCTATAAGTGCCACAAATTTTTTAAATATAAAATTATCTATTGCCCAATTTCATTCGACCTTGTCCAAAGGGGGTTCATTTTAATATTAGGCGGTGTTACTCCACATGTATGGAAGAAAAAAGGGGTGGTGAACTAAATAGTCAAACTAAATATAAATTAACTAAATAGTTATACTAAAATGAGTTTTGATTAGTAAAATATTTATTCAGTTAAAAAAATTAGTTATTTTATTTATTTATATTAATAACTAAAAACATAATAAATTATATTATTAGTTATTTTTTTCAAAATTATTATTATAAATGTCCTATAAATTTTATTATAACAACCAAAAAAAGAAAATATTTCTGTTAATTGATTTATTCTTGTTTAAAAATTGTTTTTTAATTTAATTGTATATTTGCAATCTCGTGTTTTTTTCTAGCATGGTCGAGGTGATAATTTTATATATAATGGCTAACAAAAACTAAAATAAAAAATAACTCAATGGTTTTCGAAATTTGATCATTGAAAACGGAAAAAAAAATTATAAATCTTTTCATTAATATTAAAACTAAAAAATATATGGTTATCAATTTTTTCTTTTTTGTTATAGTCAAAACATAAATTTTTCCACCGAAACCAACATGGAAATTTATTAAAAAACATCATAAATTTTTATATAGGGTATGTTTCACTTAATAACCCCTATGTTAATTTCAACCAGCTAGATCAGGGGTAGGATGATTTGGTGGGTGCACCTCTCCCTTACAAGTCAGTTATATATATATATATATATATTGTTTTTAAAAAAAACTGATGAACTCTCAATCTTTAGATTACCATAACATTGTCATCGAATCATCAATAAATATCTCATTAGTGGTTTTATGATTATATAAACAACCTCCTTCTAAATTCCATAATATTTAATTTCAATTTTAAAATTAAAAATTACATGATTTCTATGATTCCACTTATTAGATTCACATTCACCACTGAAGCGTAAATGTATGTAAATTAATAATTTTCCCAAAAAATTGATTGTGTAACATCGTATTCTTCAAGGAAAAACAATGTCTTCAACATTATGATCTTGTTTAATTGAAATAATTAGAAAAATAGAAATTATTCCTTGATCAATTTGAATATATTTGCACATTTTTATCATCAAAGGTGGTTATAGATCAAGGGATGGAAAACAAGATCCTTCTAGATCACCCACACATAATTTATAAGTGTTTACCCCACAATGTGTTGTGTTGTATTTTTTACATTATAAAAGGAGTATATGATTTAAATAAATTGAATAATAATCAAGAATAAGTGTTTGGAAGTCATTTTTTGAGTACCCAATCCTTGTGAAAAACAAGTTACCAATCCAATGAAATATAGAAATATATTTTGAACATTAAATACAAGAATTCAATTTATTCCATTAATCTCAAAATTTAGTAATTACATTATTTACAGGGAATAAATATATTTAAGATTATCTATTATTAGACAAAACTTGAATCCTTGCATATTATGGAAAATATGTTTCAGAAAAAGAAAAAAGAAGTTGTAAGTTAAATTGATTTAAAAAAATCTGTGAAATAATTATCAATATGATGATACAGATTGAAGTGTTATATCTTTTTTCAAGACCGTTGTTTATATGAAATATATATAATGAGTGAAGTTGAAATTATTTGTGATTATTGGTGAGATAATATTCTATGTCAAATTAATGTTCTTGGGTAGGTTTTACACTTTTTAAAACAGTCCTGACTGTTTTCTATGAAGGAAAAAATAATTTATGAAGTTTATAATTTATATTTTCTGGATATGGAATGATTTTTTTTAAATGTGTTTTCATTTGGTAATTTAATTAAAATATATGTAATGTTTATCTAGAAAAGGTTTATGTCTAAATTTCCTTGGTAGGAACAATTCCACGAGGTGAATCATGTATTTATTGTTCATGGGTAACCATATGGACACATAAACATAGAAATTGGTTGCAGTTGTTTAGTAAGATGAAGCACAACTCATGATCCTATTGAGTACATTAAGAAAGGAATCCATGATTGGACCTAGTTACTAACATTTGACGAGTGATATAAAAATTGATACTTATTATGAAATAGGTGAATGGGTGAAAATTCAACATGGGACTACATTATATGTAGGAATTATATCCCAGTTTTAAAATCACACACACAAAAAATCGGTTATCCGATGGAAATAGTATGATTTTTCCAATTATCCACTCATCATCACTACCTATGATCTATCTGTGTCAATTAAACAATCAACCATACTACTTATTACAATTTACCATATGTTTTTTTGATCAGCTATATGATCATACACTCTCATATCTTCAAAGAGACTCTACACTCATCCTTGAAGTGACATGGTAATGAATAGTTTTACCACATGTATAAGTTGAAATGACTATGATATTCAAATCGACTATACATTTATCAAAGAAACTATATATCCATATTTTTATTTATCATATTCTTTGGATGGTTCAATCATGAAACATTACATTTATTTATTTTACAACATATATGGATTGAATTTGAACTATAATTGACCACGTGATATTCTAGTCAACCTTGTCTAAAGAATAAGTTTACACATAATATAGTAAGCCCGTGATTTTTTTATATTTTATGAACAATAATTATATAGCATCCAATGAATGAGATTATTCCTAACATGAATGGTTACAATGATAAATGGTATAGTTGAGAATATTATTGATAAAATTAGTATCAAAATAGTAAATGCATGAGACTTTACATTGCACGCATATAAACTGAATAATGAATAATGAATAAAAGATACTCATTATGTATTTTTGTGATAAATATAGTGATTTTTCATGTTCTCATAAACTTGAGGTAAAAAAAAATATTATTCAAAAAATATGAAATCGTTCAAAAATGTGTTAAGCTCAGCTGAGAGATCTATAATTAAATTCCCAAAAACAAAGAAGATATGAGAAACCAAAATTCAATGGAATGGTATCTCATACATGAATATATGATTATATAATACATAAATGAAAAACATATTATTTACAAACCATGTGATATATTTTTTTATATTTGAGGTTGATCAAGATGATTTAGAATATGTAAGGGTAAGTTCTAAATAATTGTATATACATGAAACATCACTTGGATTTATATATTTCATGTGTTATAATGGAGGACATGTTTTTTAGGTGTTAATACAATGATATTCCATGAAATTTCACTTCCAAGCCTAAGAAAGTTAAATTCTAGGAAAAAAATATTCATACATTTCAATTCTTTTGACCATCAAGTTACAAGAGGTGACTTCCACGTATGAGTTTATGAAAAGTACTTCAGAAGAAGTTAAATGTCCAAGATTACCCTAATGATTTTTTTCACCATTCAAGCAATTCACTGGTTCCATCCCCATCATATATTATACGTTATATTCATTCATAAATATGTAGAGATATTTTTTCTAAGGATTATTTTTACATAATATCAGTGAGAAATTTTTGTGAAGCTATATGAAGAAATAATGTAGTGCATCAAGGGGAAGGAACATGCAAGGATTCCATGAATGGTAATAGTATTCTAAATGAATAATTTAATGGATAATAGGAAGGAATAATTGAGGCTAGTTATGAATACATAAATACATGAGATTAATTAGGATGAAATAAATATTATAAGGTTGTGATGATATTTAATTATTGTAAGAAATTAGATGATGAGTTTACATTTTAATTTAAAGTGAATAATTCCATTAATGTAAATGATAATTGAAGACAATGTTTAAAAGGGGTATTAAGGAATGATTAATTATGGGACATAAAGATATTTAATTTTGAAATCAATCATGTGTAAATGAGAATTTTATAATTCTTTAATATAGTAATTTTTTGGAATTCAAATATTGAAATATAATATTCACATACAAAGAATATAAATTTGATTATAATGAAAATAAAAATGAGTGGTTTGACCCTATGATTTAAAAGAGAACAATTTTTCTATCAAGATATATATTTGATACATAATATGCTACACAATTTTATTCATCGATGAGAGACAAATAAATAACTACTGATGCACAACATGAACAGTTTCTATGTTCTAAATAAGTAGAAGTGAGGAATATATTTAGAGGGGAATACAATTATTGATATAACATAGTCTAATGTTATGTTTTTTTAATATAACACAATCTTAGTTCAAATAAATCTATTAAAAAACAAGGAAGAACGCTTAATTTATATAAGAGAATAAAAATGTAAATTCACATGGTTTAGGAGGGACTCATGTCAACACATGTGTTCTAGATCTATGGTGGTATAAGCCTAAACTATTGTACAAAGGGACAACTATCCCACACTTACTATTTTCCTAGTTGAGGCCAAGATAATTATTTCAAGGATATACATTTTCTCATGATTTCATTGATGAATAGAAGCATAATGTGTGTGCGGGGGGGGGGGGGGGGGGAGGAAAAAACCATACATGGGGATTTAGTAATCCTTTGGGTGGAAACCCTTTTTAAAAATCCAAGTGTTCTCCTTTTATTTTATGAAACAACATAACTAAATTTACACTGATCATAGATAAGATAAATAGAGAGAATGATAAATAAAATCAATAATCAGTTTGAGAGATAACAGCGTGATATAATTTTTAATATGTCACCCACACTGATTGACCCCAATATTAGTGTGGTCACATCCTGATGAAATACATTTATATTACTAATATAGCACTATATTACACATTTATTGGATTCTCCTTTTTTTATATTTGGGGTATTCCTTCTAAACAAAAATACGTAAATAAATATTATAGGAATTATATCAAAAAATTATTATAATTTAATCTCTATCAAGACCCTATAGAATAAAAGAAAGAAAGAATTATAAAATAAGACTATTCTTCCCCTCATTTATAAATAGGAAGAATAATATATTTTCCCATGATTTATTTTGATGAAACATAATTCTATCAAAGAATAAGATGACCTGATATTTCAAACTACTACCATGAATATGGGCAGTAATTCTACTAAAGATGTTGATAAAAAGGAATCATATATGATTTTTCAAAACTATATAATAGTTGAACTTAGAACAAGTAGGAAATATTATTTTAATAAATTAAAGATTATCTTCAGAGTAAGATCACTCATTCTGAAGACAAATATGAATTATTAGAGATAAATGAAACAAAATATGATAATGTGTATTTATCTCACAAAATAGTGTAAATCCAAAAGTATAAGAATCACAGATCTTGGATAGATATTCTCATAATTTAGAAAAAACTATATTAATAAATCATAAAGAAACATTTGGATATTTAGATCCATTAATGAAAATTCCTTCTACTCTATGAGAAGAAAAATATAATAATTGATGTAAAAATAATTAGCTAAAATTCAAGGACAATATGATCAAGAAACCTGAAAACTATATGTTATAATAGAAAAAAATTCATGATTATGACTTTGATAAAATCCTGATATCTAGTGAATAAAGACTCAAAAAAATTGATAATGAAAAAAAATTCTCCGCATTAAATTCTTGGAGAATGAAATGTAATGTAACAATCTGAAAATTTACAAATCTGTGTATTGGTAAAAAATTGGGTGGAAAGCTACTTCCAAAAAAACTATAAAATATGTCTTTCATGATAAATGGCCTATATCTGATGGGATAAAAATCATGATATCATCTACTAATCAAAATATAAAATCCTGAAGATAATATGGCTAATATATTTATGAAAATAGTTTTTTTATTAAATCTATTTTCTTAATCATTTAATCATTAAAATAATATATTATACTTGTGATGATGAAAAAATATGGTCATATATAAATCTCAACCTTTGTAGTGGATGAAAAATGGTTTCCCAAGAACCATTCAATCAAAAGGGTCCATTTAGAGAACAACAATGTACAAAAATAACACATATAAAATTCTAGAAATATTTTTTCACAAAAAACGTATCATGATTTGTGGAGTATTTCTTGTGTTGTTATAAGTTTGGGAATAAGTATAATAATCACTCACATAATATTTCAACAAATTATGTTTACTAAAAGGATTTCTTAATAGGGATCCTAGTTTGGGTGAGGAAAGGAAAACAAGAAAAATTACATAATATACCAGTCATAAAGAAATTGAAAAACTGAGATATTTTTTTATTTGAAATGAAAATGATGAAATTGAAGAATCACGCATATATAAATCATTCAAGAATTAAAATGAACCATGTGAGAAATAAATGACCACATAATTTAAGGAATTAAAACAATAAAATCATGGAAATTAAGTAGGAGAATGATATTGGAAATAATATTTCCAATATTATTATAGGAATGTTGGTGATTTTTTATTCAATAGTAATATGAAAGAAAATTTGTTTAAGGAAAATGAAAAATGTACAAAAGGGTTCTAGACAAAATGGTATAAGATTATTCTTTTCCTGATTGAGTGGACACATAATTATTTTTTCAAATAATACATTGAATACATATTCAATATATTTAATCAAAAAAAAATTTAAATAAAAATCTAAAGAAATATTAATATTATTTGCATAGGATATTCTATTGTTTTCATGTTTAACAACCAAGAAATAGATACACATTCCAAAATATTCATTGGTTACATGGCCAACTATCCTATATAGTGAATGAAAAGTGGATAAAGTGGATGAGAAATGAATATACAATGGAAACAAAATTATTCCATATAAATAAATCAAATTTAATTAAGTTTCATAAATAATGTCAGCCCAATTTTTTTTATGTTTTGTGTGGGAGGTCAAGACAATGTTGTGACATTTCATAGGATTCAATAACAATCACACCCGATCATAAAGTAATTTTATTAAATATAGAAAATGTTCTGCATGATTCTTGTACTTCTATGGATTATGTTGACAGGATTATTACACACAAGAATAATAGAAAAAAATCTATGATTCCTAATACTACTTAAAAATCCTTAAAGGCCAACACAAAGTATCTTGATTAATATAGAACAAAAAACAATAAATTTATATGATTGAGAAGAAATTATATTCCTTGTTACTCAAACTATGGATAATAAGATGTCCCGCTATTTTCCCCAAATCAGGTATATCATGTTTATATTCTATCTATGCAATGATTTGAATGTAAAACTAGTTCACAAATATGAAAAATAAAAAATAAGCTAGAATAAATATTCATGCTCTGAAATTTTTTTATCATGAAATTATATATCAAATTGAATATTAATGAATATATGACTAAAATATATACTTTATTGATGTGAAGAACGAGATAGTCACTTGAGGGGGGGGGGGGGGGTCTTAATAAGCTTAAAAAATTTATATTTCATTTAAATCTATTTTATAGAATGTTATTCTGAGGTATTGATTAAAATATATTTCTGCATAATTATATCTTCTATTAATTTCAATAATTTATAAAAAAATTATTGGTATATAAATATTTAAAATAATTATAATTAAATTATGAATATTTTTTCATTTTAAATGTATTTATTAAATAAAACCATCTCATTGTACATAAATATTTGTAATCTATGTGTTATGTTATGTTAGAAAATAAGGTGGAATACCTTAAGAAATATTAACAATATTCTAATTCAATGAGTTACAACAAGAATACATGTCTGCATAATTCAAGGGAACGAATTAAAAAATTGCAATAAGAGTAGTTTGTTATCATTTTTATGTCTTAAATAGAAATATCAGTTGTCTTATTAAATCAATCATGTTTTCTATAATGACCATTGCTCATATAGACATTGAGTTGGATAAATGAAGACACATTTTTAATGAGGAAATGATTCCTCTATTCTTAAATTATTGGTATTTTTTCAATAAGGGGAATAGAAGAAAGTGAAATATATTAATGATAAATGGTGTTAAATGGAAGAAATAATATGGGAAAATATTAAGAACATATTGACATGGAGTTTTCTGGTATGTATTAATTACAAATACAATAGGGGACATTGTATAACGCACTTTTTGTTGTGTTTTATTTTATTATGGTACAAGGAGTATTTTATTTAAATATGTTATGGAATAATTAACAATAAGGTATTGGAAATTAGTTTTAGAGATCCCAATATATGTGAAAAAAATGTTCCCATACCAAGGAAATATGAAAGTATGTGTTTAGTTTTAAATATATCAATTTATGAGATACCTTGGATAATTTATGTTAGTACATACATTGTTTTATTGAATATAATATAATTAAGAGGTTATTTCATTGGATAAAATTAAAATATATTCACATGGAGGTAATGATTTTTTTAAAAGAAGAAAAGGATGATGGAAGTTCCATTGAGTATTTTTTTTCAAAATTGTTATCTCTAGGATGATAATGCTCAAGGTATTCCAACCTTGTAAACATATTATATAATAAATATACTTGGGTTGTATTTGAATTCATTTTTATAATAAGTGAGATTCTATTTTATGTCAAATAAAAGTGATTGTTGAGGTGACACATTGTTTAAAATATTCATGAATTTATTCAATCTAGGTAAAAATAATTGATGAATATGAAAATTCATGTTTCATGATGAAGGTATGATTTTTATCTATGGGTTGTTCATTTTAGAGTTCAATTAAAAAATATGACATGTCTAGCCACCCAAGGGTGATCTCTCAACTACATAAGAAGTAACCACTCAAACCACAGATATCATAGCCAATAGGAGGTGATAAATTTTTTTATCTACATAGAAGGACATGTACATTCATTTCCACTCACAGTGGCGGTAGATGGATAATATGTGGATGTGAAACATGTGATCCCTATGAGTGTAGTACCAAAGGCAGCCTTGAGATAAACCTATTACTAATATCTATGAAGTTAAGGATGTATTAAAAATTATTAAGAAACATATAGATAATTAAAAATATGATTTGGGTCTTCATTAGATGTGTGATCTATATATCTGTTTTAAAATTTTACACATTGAACAATGGTTATCCGATGGGAATGATTACATTAATCTGATCCCCAAAAAAAATTCCTCATGAAGATCTACCATTTAAAAATTTATAATCTACCAAAAATATTATTTTAATAATCTATATGTGTTTTTTGGATAAATAATAAGATCATCCACTTGACTGTCTTCAATGAGACCCCACACTCATTATTAATGCAACCCATGAGGAATAGTTTTATCATATGCCGAGGATAAGTTGGTTGTGAAATTAAAATTGGCCCCACATTCAAAAAAGATGTCATATGATCAAATGTGTATATAATGTATGATTTGTATGGATCAACCATGTGAAATTATATTTATCGACCAAGTGACTTGTATAGATTGACTTTGAACTGAAAATGACCACATGCGAGTTTGATCTATATAGATTAAATAAGTAGTTACCACATAATAGATTAATCCCATTATGATCACATTTTCAAGAATCTAATTTATATATCCAACAAGGAATTATTTTAAGTATTTAATCAATGATATTCCATGATAAAAGGAAAGTGATAATCATTTAAATGATGAAAACATTGATCGAAATAGTACATGCATGCATCTTCGCATTGCATGCATCTGAAATGAATAATGAATAAAAAATAGTAGATTCACATGATGCCATTTTATGAAGAGTATAGTGAGTTGAAATTTTATTGGTCATGTTATGATAATGTTAGTCTCATTTTAAGAAGAAAAAACAAAATAGAAATATTCTAAAAAAGATTGAGAGATCTACCAGGAACTACATGATACCATGGATGGGATGAGAAATTAAAAAATATTGGGAAAGAGTTTTCATGAAAGAAAGATATATTATCTAATATATAAAAGTTATAAATATAATTTATAGATAATCGTATATAATATACATGGATTTAATATCAATTAGAAGGCTTATAATTATATAATGGTATTTTTGAAATAAATGTAAATACATTCAACATTACCTGTATGCTTTTATATAATAGTTTAAGAAGAAGTTCGTGTTGTCTAGGTGTTAAACTAAATATCCACCATAAATAGTCTCTTCTTAGACCGAGGTAGAAATATACTAAAAAAACATGATATATACGTTTTCCTTGCATTTGACCATCTAGTACTATGAGGGAAAGTCAATGTATTTGTTTAAGAATTATATATTTGAACAATCTTTATGTCTAGGTTCATAATGACGTTTTTATTCACCATTGAAGTAACTCACTAGATTCATATTGACCATATGGCTTATGAGATATTAATTCATGAATATGGGGAGATATTCCATAATGATTAATTATATATATATTTTGTGCATAATATTTAGGAATTTTCTTGAAGAAAGATTTTAGTGCATAGAGGGGGACAAACACCTATGTCTTCCATGAATTATAATTGCGATCTAAATGGGAATAATATTGGATATCATGGAGGTCAATTTGAGTCAGATTATGAAGACATGAATTTATATGATGGATTTGGAAGGAATAAAAAATAAAAGGTTAGGATAATATTAATATATCATAAGAAATTACATACTGAGTTTATAGGTTCATTTACCATGGATAATTGCAACGATGTAAGTGGGAATTGAAGACCAATGTGAGAAAAGTATTGAGAAAAAATTAATAATGGGGATTCAAAATATTTAACTAAAATATTATAAATGTGAAAATAATAATTGAAGGCAACATTAAAACAAATATTTATGGGCATTTGAATATTAAGAATAACACTCACATACATTGAATGTGAATTTTAGAAGAATAAGAATGTCAGGGAGTGGATGGACATTATGTTATAAAATAGAAATGTTGGTTTTTCAAGAGATATATTTTATAAAAAGTCTCTTGAAGAAGATGACATATTACAAATAATGATAGAAAGTAAAAAACAACTAATTCATATTACGAAAATTTTTTATACACTAAAAAAGAAGAAGAAAGGAAGATATAGACAGTGGAATACAACTATTGACCAAGCACATAAAAATGTAATGAATATATAGACTATAAAATATTCTTATATTTTATAATATTTAAGACCATTATTGTAGCCAATTTTATTAATATAGGATATGAAACAGATCGATTCTTATAGTCTTGGAGGGATTAAAGTCTACATCTAAGATCTTATATCAATTTTGTACGAACCAACACTATTTTATAATGGGATTGTAATCCCACTCTTTTGTTGTACAAGGTAGATTATAGGATAATGAGTTCAAGTCAATAACATTTTTGATTCTTTATTTTATGGTATGAAGGATGTTGTGTGTGAATGGGTGAAAAATCACCAAACATTGGGGATGCAGTCATCCTTTGGGAGGAAAACCTAATTAACATTCCTAGTGTTATCTTGTTCTACATTCAAAAACCACACCTATATTCAAACTGACTAATGAAACATTAAAATAAGAGAAATATAAATCCAATCACTAAATAAGTGAGGAGGTAACAAGAGGAAAAGTTTTTTTTGATAACACCAAACTAATTTTCCCCCTCTCAATATAGACACATACTTATGAGATCCTATTAATGTAGCTTTCTTGTAAATGAATCTACGAACTTTATATAATGAAAAATAGAAATGGTGAATCTTTCAAAATACATACAGTAAATGGAGAACCATTTTTATCCTCAGAAGGAGATCTTGGATCATGGTTCTCCCAACCCTTCATTATCACTCTAAAATTTGAGAGGGATGAGGGAGAGGATCTAATATTATTTCACAAAATAAAACCCATTTATTTGAGATTATGTTGTAATAAATATATAGACTAGAAATTATTAATGTATATTTTTTTTACTTTAATAAATTTTGACTTCTGGGATACATTAAATAATGCCTTTATAAGCATTGAATCTTCTTAATAACACCTTGTATCATCCCATATGAATCCCATCTCCTATGAAGTCTATTAATACAGAATGAAGGAGTGTTGGATTAAATATTTTGTCATAAAATATGACTCTATATGAAGAATTATTTGTTTATTGGTCTATAATTAATCAATGAGATCTCTTCCAAGCCCTCTCTCAAGAGAAAATTTAAAATTTTCAATCACTAAGGTGCCCACCATCTACTTTTGACATTATATCTCCCACTCGTAATATTCTATCCTTTAATAGATAATGGAATATATTTATAATTACATTTCATGATGAAAATCTCTTCTATTATAATCTATTTTTATAACAGGTTCTCGCTAACTAATTTGATAAATGAGTTTCTTAAATAGCAGTGTGTTCAAAGATTGTGCACACAATTTTAATCATGAGGGAGATGGGTTTTGTTCTATAATCAAGAAAAACCAAGAGAGGACTTGGTTACATGGTCTTCATTAAAATACAAGAATACTCAATATGAATAAAGGATATATAAGGGCTCACACTGAGATACTGTATAAGTCCTCTATCAAACCCTATTTAAAATCCCTAATAAATTATTTATTAAAACATTCATATCATATCATTTTTCAAATCAGATTATTTGGATTCAATTAATCCCGACCATTTTATCAATTAATTTTCCTTTTAATTTATCCTTATGTAGTCATATAAAAATTAAAATGATCATTTATATCCACTTTAATTGAAAATTATGTTCTCACACTAATTATGGTAACTAATTAAATGTTGATCACATTCAAAAACTAGATAATCCCATCACATTATCATTATTTAATTTAATATTTCCACAATGTATATACTGTTAATTTTTATTATTATTTTTTATTTTCATCTCTCTTGATTCATTAATTTTAATAAAAGAAATTCACCACCACCCTCTTACAATACAATATAGGACATTATATCCTATCAAAAACATATTTGAACCAATCATTAACTAGTATCAATGTAAAATAATTAATTATGGACACTATCTCAAATATCCACATTACTCTTGGAGAACACCCTTTAGGAAACACTCTATTTTAATTGGAAAAATTACTCTTGTTGGATAAATCACACATCTAGATTTCATAATAGTATTGGTTATACTATTTTGATAATGGTTTTACCAAAATACATTCCTAGAAATGAATTAGAAGATAAAATAATTCCCTAAGGTATTGTTTATATTTAGATTAATGAAAAATACATCAATCTTATCCATTGAGGGTTTGACCAAAACTAATTCAATAGAATTTATTCTTTCAAAACTTCTCATGAAATCTTGAAAATATTTTCAGACACTCACCAAGACATGAATAATGTTAATGAAAAATGTTTTCATAATTTTAGTCATTACATTGAATTATTTTCTATGCATCAAAATGAATCAATTAATAATATGTTTTCCTACATTATTAACATTTGCAATGTATTAAATTCTCATAGTGATTATTTTTTCCTTAAATCACTATTAATTAAAATTCACTTTCTATTACAAAGATCTTGAGAAGAAAGGTGATGGATACAAAATAGGTACAAGATATCAAAAATATGTCACGTGAGAAACTAATTGGAAACCATATGATGTATAAAATTACAACAAAGCATTAATATGAAAAATAAGCTAAATAGGTTAAATAAGACAAAGAAGAAAAAACAATTTATTTAAAATCCACTCATAATGAAGTCTCATAAAAAAGAGATAATTATGATTAGAATATGGTTAATAAATTAAAAAATATTAATGAATAAGAAGAAGTCAACTTTGTATGAAGGAAAGTAAAAAAGAAATTCACATACCAGAAGAGACATGCTATGAAAGAAAGAAAAAGGGTCAGTTAAAGCCAGATTACAAAATTAACAAAATTGAATATGTAATATATAAAGAAATGAAATAAATCCATTAATGTATTATATTATAGTTATTATAATGAATCCATATATTGAACATCCACAACATCGTTATGTGATTGTAGTCCAAAATGCATAATTGTACATATGAAGGTAAATGATAAGTTCAACTCATTAACTACTCATATATCTTATACATCCACTTCATCTTATTTTTCATATACTTTTTCTATTGGAGATGACTAAATTATGAATAACTATATCATGAAAAATATGATCATGAAAATTATTTTTATAAACTCTTGACCTTTTAAGGAGAACATAAAAATAATTATAGTCTTGTTAGTTATTTATAGGACTAAATACTTATTGCGAAGGAATTGTTTTCAAGGAAAATGAATAAATGTTCTTGAAAGGAATATATTAACATAATATTGAGAATTTAAAATCATATATCTAAGATATTATAATCCGTATTGATAAATTAATCTAGGGTGAACATAATTTAATTATTGTTTTGTTTTATCCATGTGAAACCAAAGGAATTTCTAGAACTGGTTTCTAGAAATCAAATATTTATTACCACAATTTTTTTAATGTGATGTTCCAAAAATTGTTTTTTAAACATAATAAAACATTTTGGAATCTTATTTAACTTGGATATTGTAGTAAATCTAGATAAGGTAGATCTAAATGTCACAAATCATCCCAGTTTACCATAGTACCCCAATACCCAAGACAAAAATGGCACTACCTGAAGGGAATTCCCAATCCTTATAGGTTAGAGACTAGAACCTAGAATCATAAAATATAAAATGAAATGAATTTTACATTAGAAAATAAGAAGATAATATATACATATCAGTATGATAAAAATTATTGAAAGACAAAGAACTAGAAAAAACTTGTATATCAAAATCCAAAATAGTACATTACAAATATCAGACAATAAAACCCAACATACCAATTAAAACCTCAGACCTAGCCCAAACAGATCTAGAACATACACCTCCTATAGGTTCTTTAACTTTTCTCAGACATGGTAGAAAAAATATGCATTTTTTAATGGAAATGTTAGGGTGTGAGATAAAAGGAAATTAGGTTCTCTCCGTGTCTTTTTTAATAATATTTCATAAAAACAAACCAAATCACAATATCAATTTTAAATAAAATATACATGGAAGTATAGTTATATATTTAAAACAAAACATTGTTATCTTTTCAAATTAAGGAAGTATTTCAAAATATGTTTTAAGAAAATATTTACTATAAAAACAATTATATAAACCACTAGGATTGAGTACATTAATCTCATAATCAATGGAATTTATATCCAAAATAGTCATAATAATCACCATGGTCATCTTCCCTATAAATGGATCGTTTATATTTATAGGATACTCACACACTAATAATAGTGATAATGTAACATGTGTACACACACCCATTAGGTTCAAGGTGAATCAGATATATCATCATTCCATTTGGAATATGATCTTACTAACTATATTTTTTTTAGAATTTTCACCTAGTACATCTCTATTTTTTAAATGTAATCACTATGTTAGATAGCGTAAAAAATACTCCACATTAGTCTTAAATGAATAAATAAAATTAATTATATAAATGTCATATTTATAACCTAACCATTATAATAGAGAATATGAATAAAATTAACTAAATTATTAAAATATGGTTTACACATTCATATATAATTCTTTGATCAATTAATTGTAAATGAATGTAAAAACATTCTTAAAATAAAATGTTTTTTAAAAAACAATATAAATGAGCACAATTGTGATTCATAATAATAAATAAAAAATATTTTTTTGTAGTATATTAATGATATATATATATATATATATAATTTTAACATAATGTTTTAAATTCATCCTATGTGTTTTGAAGATATGATATAACAAAAAATCTAATTTTATCTATAGAAGAAGTATTTTTTTAAAAGGATATTTTACCACCATTTGATGGAGCACTTATTTTAAATATATTTTTTTCTCTTTTATAAATTAGTTTTGATAAAATTATCAAATTATTTTAAAGCAAAAATCTAAATTTTCTTTTTTATAATTTTATTTTATTTTTCTGAAAAGTTTCATGTTTTGATGAATATGGAAAAATTGTGAAATTTAATTGCAAATAAATTATCATGTAAATAATTTATAGTAATGAATTATATTTATTATTGGTTTTAAATTATAAATAGATAAATTTTTTATCATTCATTTTAATTTTGGTAATTGGAATCCATTTACTTTTAAATTTGGATATTAAAACATTTCAATTTTTTTAACGTTTTCACTTTAAAAACATGTTTTCTCATTCATTCAAAGAGATTTATTTTTGAATAATTTTATCCAATTATGGTTTTTTAATTTTTTTTAAATGTATTCCATAATTATAATTATGATTTCCACATTTACTAAATAAGAGTTTTTTTAGACAAAATATGAATAGTATCTTTGTAATTTTTTTACCACAGTTAAGGGTAAACCATGTAATTAATGGTGAAAATAATATTATAAATATTATAAAATTACAGTAATACTTGTACTAATTTATTTGGATTAGTATTTATCCATCCTAACATTAATTTATTGGTTTTGTGTCCATTTACGAACATTTTTATGAGAATATAACCATTATAATATTTTATTCAAAGAAAATACAAACTTGTTATAATTTTTTCATTAATAAGTTAAATATTTTTAATATGGGGTTATATAAGGAATATGTTCAAATATAATTAGTATTTTTAAATCACATGTTTTTATTTTAATCATTATTATTTTTTAACTACTAGGGAATAAATAATTAAATTTATGGCTTTCACATTGATGATGCTGAAATTGATTAATTAATGGAAATATCAATTAAGTGTTATTAAAAATATTATAATAAATATAATTTTATATAAACAACATCACCCACATTTTTTCTCATTGACATTAACGTGTTATTTATGTTTTAAAATAGTTAGTTTGAATATATCATGTTGTTATGTTATTTCTAAAAAGTCATGTATTGAATACTGTCAAAATTTACATAAATGATATTTTAAAATAAATAATATTTTATGGAATGATATAATATTTATAAAAATATAAAATTTGTCCAAATACTTGTGACATAGATTAAAGATTCATTAATATAAAAAATATGGTTCTTTTATTATTATATAGTAACTATACTTACAATTAAAGAGTAAAAATGACATGATACTATGGTTAGAGTTGAAAAGGATAAATAAGGGTTAAAACAAAAAGAAAAGAATTATACAATTATCAAAACTTGTCTCATTTTTATTATATTGTGGTTTTTAGATCGATACACATAATATATTTTAAACAATTTAATATTTATTCCATTGGAATAGAAAATTATTTTATGTTAATTTAATTTTTAGAGTAATTTCAATAGTGCCCCGCTCTTCTTTTATAAAAGGGATCCCCTTAATCTACTTTATATACAATTGAATGAAACATATTTTATCCAAGATCTACCCAAATACATTACTATAATCCATCCCACATTCTAGATCACTTATTTTGGTCATAAAACTCACCTTGGAGGTGTTAATGTGTTAATCAAAGGAGATCCTCCGAAGAAGAGGTATCATTTTGAAAATAGTGTTTCTATTTTATTTCTTATTCTAGATCCTTAAATTATCCTCAAACCCAGATTAAATAATAAATTCAATATTCATAATATAATGAGATGTTATTGATTTAATATAATCACCAAATCAATCTCCACTTTCATTAAATGAGAAAATAATTAATCGTTCACGTGTATGGAAGAATACCAGCAAACAAACTGATATAATTTTTTTCTATCATTGTCTATAAATATAATTTATAATGATGGTATTAATGTTTATATATGATATTCATGAAATATTTATCATAATTGATAGTGATATATCATTTTTTTCTTACCCCTATGTGTAGATAAAAACGATAACGTCGTTTTTGAGTATATAGGAACTATCACCTCCACCAATCGATATGATTATTTTTTCATCACCACATCACATGGACGACATATAAAAGTATATTTAAATAAATAATATTATATAAAGTATATTATGATAATTGTGAGAAGTTAAAATGGTACTTACCTTATTTTAATAATGATCATTGAAAAATGAAAACGTTACTTATGCGTACGTACGACATACCATCTCCATGATTGTAACATAATTCATTTTTAATATACATATTTAATGAATGGATTTAATATTATAATATTTTTATAAATATGATAATAACTTAATGAATATTATTCTTAATATGGTATACTAATCACCACTTAGACTATTGACATCATACCAATTCAATTATGGACTCCAGTACTGTATATCATCGAAATGTCGAATGTGAAATTAAATAAATAAGTAATTGTTATAACATGATAATGAGTGATATAAAAGGCATAATAAATATATAAAGGTTAAAAATTTAGTATATAATAATCCAAATTTTATTATTGAGGAATAAAATTATGGTATGTGCTGAGTCAGACTCATGGTATGGGACTTCGACACAATTTTCATTTGTTGAGGCATATTGTGATTTTATGAACCTATATTATTTTATGAGGTTTATATAACATCCCATTGAAATTTTATATAATAAATTAATTTATTCTAATGATATTTATTGTTCTGTAAAATATTACTCTTTGATGTGGATTATGATTCAACAGATTATAATGTAGTAAGGGAATTAATAGCCCAATTTCGATTATTTAGGTTAAACATATACTTCATGATTATGGCATACTTTTATTATGTGTGAAATGAATTTTGAATATCTTATGCTGTATTTATTATTTTTATGTGGATTTAAAATGGATAAAAATAATCACATAATTTGATCAATTATCACTTCAATGATATGATATTTATAAGGTACTCTTTAATAAGAAATACATTTTTAATGTTTTAGAGATTAATTATTCTATACATTTTACTTTAATCTCAATGTTTCCAAAATTGTTTTTATGAAAGTATTTTATGGAAATGAATGTTTTGAAATGATAATTTTTTAAATTTGCTCAAATGTTTCAAAGTGTTATAGGAAACATTGATTAAAAAAATATTATTAAATGTTTTAAAATGGGTTTAAAAAACAGATTGGTTATTTCAATAGCACGATATGTTTTATTATGAGTGAAAATGAAATTTCATTAGTGAAATTGTAGTCTTCTATGTTTTGTGATTATATAATTTTATTTGGAAATTTTATGTAAGGTTTCGTGATAAGCAATGTTGGGTGGTTCTATTATATGCAAAGGATGGTGGTTCTTTTATATCCTCTAATTCATTAGGTATAGAAGTTGACGATATATTTATTCCATTTGAAAGAGTGATATGTATAGAAGTATATAGAATGATTATTGAATTAGTAAGAGTGACATGTATGGAATTTAACCGAATGGTAGTTCCATTTGAGTATAATTATGTCATAGGTCACCTACTTATCTTATTATAAGATTTCACATGACTTTTAATTAAAATCATTTTATTTTAAAAACGTTGGATAAGAATATTTTTAAAATAAATATTCTTTTTCAAGGTAAAAATATTTGTTTTAAAGAAATTATTTTTGTGTTTTCATTGGACTAATAGTTTTTTTATTTTTGGATCCTTACTAAATTTATTTTCTTTATCCCCAGTTTTAAAAAAATTCATAGGGTTTAAGATGGAGTAAGGACAAGGATGATACCAAGGAAATATTATAAAGATCTATTAGCATAACAAATCTTGATTTATTTAAAATATTTTTAAGGGAAAATTGAAATTGTGTATAAGTTATAACTTGTAATGTATGGTTTAAATATGTAATATTTTTTTTCCTAATTCTATAGAACTCCAGACCTAAAAGATCATTGGGAAAAGAAAGTGACTTATAGTCCAAAAATTAACCAGAATACGTAATGTTTAAGGGTGGTTCCATACATCATCATCAATCCATTTCTAATAAATTACAATCCTAGGAAGCCTATCCAAAATAACCCACTAACTACCCTATTATGTATGTGATCAATAAATCAATAATTTTAAAAATGGAATATCATTTCATTTCAAATCAACCATCATTCACTATTCAACTACCCAATTTTTGTTTTCAAAATGGTAATTCATTTTCAATTCAAAACACAGATTTATTATATATTAATTCCTTTAAAAAAGAAATCCAATAATATATCATTATAGAATTAATTTCATCCAATTTTATAAAATCTAATTTCGTAAATTTCTCAAATTTCTAATTACACCACAATTACCAATTCTATAGGAATTTGGGGTTTCCCCATAATTACATAGCAAATAAATTTTAATTTATAATTCATATAAAATTTGTTTTTCAAAAATGAATTGAAAGAAACATAATAAATCAATTAATTCACAGTTAAAAAATTTCCAATCTTAAATGGAACCACCAACCTTTATCATAGATAAATTGTAAAACAACTCCTGAAATGGGATTTTAAAACTACGAATGTTGACAACAGAAAAATAAAAAACAAACGTAGATTCAGGATTATGATAAATGGAGTTTAGATCCATAAAATATATAATGATCTAACAAACACTATGGGGGACTGAAAGAGAGTGCGGGAAAAGTAACATGAAGAGAGTAACTAACTGGAGAAGGATAAAATGAGATTTGATATGATTTGATCTGATTGTGAAAGGTTTGGGTGGAGCACCAAGGGATTTCGTAGGGCCTCTAAGACCTTGTATTTGGAGATATTAGGACTTATGGTCTAGAGGGAGGTTAAAAGGGGGGTTCATGTATTTTTTAATAATATTCCGAATAAAATCATACAATGTTTACGGTTATCTGGGTAGGGCCACATGATTATAAAAACCATGCACCCTAAACATTTTCCCTAATAACGAGCTACTCCATGGGGGTGAATGGTTTCTAATAGGAGGGGAAAAATTTTCAATCTATTATCTGACCATACAAACCCCTATTTCTCACAGTTTATCATTTTTCACCAGGTGGGAACACTGTTTGGGAAAATTGTGTGTGAACTATGAAAAAAATTAAAAATACCAAAATATTCATCATTATTCTTGAAACCACCTGAGGAAAACCCAACCAATGAATTTTAACAAAGGATAATTGAAGAGTATTGGTAAATAAATAATAGGATGTTATAACTTTCCCACCTTAGAAATATTATACCCTTAATAATCTTACCATGATGTTTCCACATCAAAATGATGAGGCCACTACTCTACCATTAGTTCCTCCATCTTCTACATCTCATACATAAAAAACCATTATTACATAGCACTTAGACCAATGGTATTATCATCCAAGAAATTACTATTGTTTCATAATAAACTATCATGACTAGATTCCTGGTCATGGATAAATCAGGATCAACATCAAGATCACTCTATCTCAAAACATGTGATAGATCCGAATGATATTTCCATTTATGATATTCATGGGACATGTTATGTATCAATGTGAACTATTGAGGAAGTCCTAAATTTTAGGATATTTTTCCTACCTACTCAGTAAAAAGAAAGGTATATAAAATGAGGATAAATATTCCCTTTTATCTGAAGTTGTTGATGACCCAAATGAGGAAAAACATTCAAGAACACCTAGTCACCAATTAAAAAACAACATTGGTCTATAAAGATAATAAAATTAATATCTATAATGGATATCATCCATAAACATCCTCTAAAAAATGGAATAAATATTTTTTTCCCTCTCTATGACCATGCTCGGTCCAACTATGGAACTTTCATCGAGCTTCGACCAACACAACAGAGATTTACAAGGATATCCATAAAAGGCCATACAATGATAAATTATGATTAAGAAATGTTAATTATTATTTTTATAGGAAATCTCAACCAATCTCAAATGGCCATCCAAAGCTCCGCCAAATTCAGGGACTCATGAATGAAGCATATTCACAAGAATTTGTATAGATATCAATTTATAGCCATCCGTCTATAGATGATATTCCATAATCAAATGAGATTGATATCCTTATGCCTCATAGAGGCCTATAAAAAATTTATAAGTAAAATTAGGATCCCTAGTAGTGTATATAAATTATATAACTCCATTAAAAAAAATCAATCTCTCATAGAGATTTCCTAGATCAATCAAAAAACATATCACAATAAAAAACCATATCACAATCTTTAATGGTTATAATGGGATCATTTTTTCTGATGATCAATCAAAAACCATATCACAATCTTCATTCTCCTGGTATGTAGAAAATTAACCACAAAGTCTATAATGATGTAATCCAATATCCAAGTGGGAATAAGAACTAGCTGAATCCAACCCAAAGGTCTCAGACTATCAACCTTGACCTGTTAGAAAGTATAATAATGAGAGAAAATATCAGTAATGCGCTATATCATACCCAACAACTAGAATTTATTCCTCGTATCATAAAATATATTGCATAGTTCCTGGGTCCACTATGAATTTTAATAATAAGGAAATACCCCATCGTATATTTAATCATAGCTAATAACAGAAAAATAAAATTCAAAAAACATATAATACCATTTTTAGAGAATGACCACTCAGAAACGGTTTCCAAACCATAAAAAGAGTCCCTAATGTTATGAAACTCATTATCAATATGCTTTACATATATAATCTTCTTGATAATAGATAAGGTCAACTAAACCAGGGAAAAGAAAAACTCATCCTATATTTCCCAAACACCTAAAAAGAAATATGAAAAAAGAGCAATAATGTTACACTCTTCTGATGATTCCTTCATGACCTTGGTTAGAATATTCCTGCTCAGAGCATATAGAATGTCATTCCATTTCACCAGGGTATATGAAATATCAAAATAAAAATATTATAGGTACTCCACCAAATACCTCTATTATAAATTCAAATCTCTTTTAGAGAATATATAAGTCAATATCTTGTGTTTGGAATATATGGTAAAAATATCTCTGGAATGGTAATTCCATTGACTCTTATGTACATGAATCACAACTGGGAGTTCATGGTTATGGATTGGGTAAATTTACCCATGTGGCTTATGTTTTTGAGACCCATCGGAAATGGCTCGATCTCCCTGTATAAGAGCAAAAATAAAACATGAATCTTTTCTATAAAAAAATATAGCCCCATTCGGCCTTTGAATGAGTAAGAATCGGTGTAGAAGTCAAAAGACATTTCAGCTCAACAAAAGCACTCTGAAATTTCACTTACTAAACAAACATCACACCCTTCTGAGTTAAACCACTTATCGAAGAATTAAACATCAATAAATATTTTAAAAAACAATTGATAATGAACTAATAAACCAAATAAAATATGAATTCCCAAAATATTATACAGTTGCTACTATTTAATAACAGATTTCATATTCATAGGATCAACTGAAATTCCATGTTCTGAGACCACATGTCCCAAAAACATAACTTCTTGAATCCACAAATCACTTTTTGAAATATTATCATAAAATCAGTTATTTATAAAAAAATCTTGTATGACTATCAGATAAAACACATGGTCCTCCTTGTCAATAGAGTAAACTATAATTTCATCCAAAAATACCACCATGAAATTATCAAGATAGTCATGAGAGATATTATTCATAAAATTCATATATGTTGAAGGATAATTGGTTGGAACAAAAGGTATGAAAAGTTATTCATGTTTTCCATACCTAAACTGATAGATTTTATAGGAATGTTAGTGTTTTATATTCTCAAATGGTGATAACTACATTAAAGATCAGCATTTGAAGACAAATTTTCCAATTTAAACTATTCAAAAAGATCCATAATCAATGGAAAATAATAATATTTCATTAAAATATCTTAGTTTAGTTTCCAATAATCAATTCATAGGTGAAGTATCAAATCATATTTCTTAGAAAAGGTTAAAGGTGATGCCCAAGGTGACACACTAGGTAGTATAATGCATTTCTCAAAATGAATGTCCAACTATGCCTTCATGTCCTTAATTTTAGCTAGTTCCATATGATAAAAATAAATAGACTAATAAAATTACTAAATACTAAATAAATAGAGAACTCGACCTCTTTTCTGGTGAAAAAATAGAGAAGTTAGTAAGAAAACGTTGGGAAAATAGAGGAAAACTAAAGGAGATCATCACATAATGTGTCTCGATACAAGTCAAAACAAAACACATATATTACATTAACCAACTCTAAATAATAATGTCTAGATCTATGCAGCCTTAGGTCCTATTCTCTCTGAAAGATATAAAGCATCCCATCGGGAATAATAAAAGTGACTTGTTGAAGATAACAATCAATTTATGATTTATTATAAATGAGATAATCCACCCCAAAAATGACAAAGAGGGTTTTCCTGTTGATAACTTGAAAACACCATATGATTTCAAGATTTTATAAAGGGAAAATAAACGAAGAATTAAATAGTCCATTTTCACTATTCATTTTGATGGGTTGTGTAATATTCATCACACCAGATAAAAGCATCATCATATGATTTTGTGGATTCACAATATGAGTTGAAATTAACGAATGATATGCCCCAAAAAAATAATGAATTCATTAAATATTAAGTTATAGTGATGGTAACTCTCATAGTCATAAGGACTGTATCTACTTCACTTTGAGAGTCTTCAACTATGTGTAGAATTTATATTTTATTTAATAAATAAAATCTTAACAAAGAAATATGGGTTCATCCATTTGATGATACACAATTGGATATTGAACAGAAATGGTTTTAGGTACCCATAGAAGAGATTTAATAACACAAACATTAATCTCAACAAAATTATAGTTGATTTGGGGATTTTCTCACCGTGGTTCATATGAAAATTCCTTCCAGATCTTATTCACATGTGTTTCATGAGGCATGATGCTACACAACATAAAAAACGTTAAAGGAATCCTAAGATAACGCCTAGAAACAATTAAACAAGAGAAATAGGGAAATTAATCCCATATGATAGGAGAACATGAATTGGAGTTCCACCTATCCCAATTTAATGCACGAAAAAGAAACGAACAGTTCCTTATGTGTGTTTTCCCAAACCACCCATGTTGACTTATTTCACATTGTGATGATAGATGGTCAAGAACTCACTCTCAAATAACTCTAATGACATGACAATTTTAATAAACATTATACTACCATTAAGGAAAGATAAAAAATGTACCCTTGATAGATCTTATCATGAACCGACATAGAGTGCCCTAGTACCAGATACCTAATTTAGAACCAACATGTCTCGAATGGAATTCATGATCATCTAGGTTGGAGAGTAGAACATGGCATTATAATTTATAAAAGGGGAATGAATTTTCTTCATGAATATAATAATATACATGATACATATCAATATCCTCAAAAATACTCAAAAATAATGTACTAGAAAAGAAATAGGTCTATAAAAAACCCAAACACTACATCATCAATGTACATGAAATTAATAATAAAACTGAATGTCCTAATGGATATGTCACTCCATGCCACAAAGGATCATAAAAATCTACCTCTAAGAGGTACATCCCCATTTCTCATACATGGAAGAATAAAATATATAATTTTTTGAAGGAAATGCTATGGTGTGAGATAAAATGATAGTAGCATGTGACTATGTCCTCTATAATAAGATTACCTACAAATAAACAAAATTATGGATTCAATTTTTAATAAAATATGAATGAAAGTAAAATTTAATATTTAAAATGTAGAATTATTTTGATTTATATTTATGGAAACATTTCAATTCACTTCTTAAGTAATCATTTTATATAATATAACTTATTGAAGTAACTAGGTACGAGTAAATAATTATAAAAAAACAATAGAAATTTTAATAAAAATATTCACAATAAGTATCATGATCATATTCCTTAATGCACGATAGTTAATATTTATTGGATCCTCATACTCTCATGTTAGTTTTCATGGAATATGTGTACACACATCCCACAAGATAAGGCTAAATATGACCCATCAAGGTTCTATCAGGAATATGATCTTCCTAACTTTATTTTCTAGAGTTCTCCTCATCAATTAGATTCTATGTAATTTCCATCATAGAAATATTATCCCAAATAACCCACTAACTACCCACTATCACTTGTTCTCAATCAAAAAAAAAATTGAATAATAAAAAAAAATTAATTCAAATCAATAAATATTCAAAATTTAATTTCCTAATTTTCTTTTTCAAAATGCCAATTCACTTTAAAAACTAAAAATAGGTGTTTCTCTAATTCAATCCTTTGGAAAATAAACCCATCCATATTTTTCAATCAGATACATTCAATCTATTTTTTTCAAAATCAATTCACAAATCAATTTCACAAATTCAATCAGTTACAAATTACACTCCAATTACCAATTCCATTAGAATTGGGGGATTCACCCAAAAGTACCTTCTAAATAAATTTCAATTTCAGATTCCCATATATTTTTCTGATAAAACAATTGATATAAATTTAAGACATCACGAAATTCATGGTTAAATAAATTTTCCAACCATAAATGGAACCACTTACCATTACTATGGAGATCACCTAAAACAACTCACACAATAGGATTTTCTAATGAGGAATGATGAAAAAGGGAACCTAAAAACAAACCTAGAATAATAATTTTAAAAAATGTATTATAGATCCATCAGAAACATCATGATCTAATAAACCCAACAGTGGAAATATAGTGAGAGAAAGAGTAAATGGATGGGAAGAGAATATCTTTATTGGAGAGGGATGAAATTAAATATTACAAGATTGAATCCGTATAGGAATGGATTATTAAGAGACAAAATGGGTTCATAAGAGACTCAATGAACTAGGATTTAGAGATATGAGTTTTTATTGCAATGTGGAAGGATAAATGGGGTTTATGGTATTTTTTAAATAACATTCATTATAAAAATTTACCCCATGCATGATTAGCTGGGAAGGGACACATTGTTTGTGTAACGCCATGAATTCATGATGAACAAAAATTATTATTACTATTATTTTCATTTTAATTATTGAAAATTTATGTTGTTAATTTAGATGAATTATAGAATTAAGAACTGAATAGGAATAATTATATTATTAAACAACTCATAACATTATATATTCTACAAACTGGAGATCATGACTAATTATGAAATCTCATTAAAACCCATAGAAACATCATTATAACAACTACCATAAACATGATAAGGCTGAATGCATATCCCTCTTCTCTTGGATCTGCGAAAATAAGAATAGAAATAGTTGGAAGAATAGTAAGGATGTAATGAACAAGAGGAATATATAATAACATTTGGATGAATGGAATGGAATTTGGGGAATATTTTGTTTTTCTGAAAGTATATAAACATAGTATATATATTTAAGAACTATTGTGACCATTAGAGAAAAGTGTATCCATTAGTGTTTTTAGTATCCGTCAGGTTTTTTTTAAAATTTTAAATTGATAAAATACTACTAGAAAATAATAAATATAGTGGCATATAATAATTTTATTAATAAGTATAACTTTTTTTATTATTATATGACTTTGAGCATATAATAGATATAAATCATGGTTCCTTGAAATTGGCATTTAAGGATGAATTGACCTATAAAATGGTTTAAAATTGAATGATAGTGTTTAAATAATATATTAGTTCGATATATTTTTCTATTTATTCATGTTTTAAAAAATTACTAAAAAAATTGTTATGTTCTCACACATCACACTAAGGGAATCCCATGTTGGGCTAATCCCATTGTTTAGTAGATGTATAGTTCAAACCTAGCTTGAGAAACCCACAGCTTAGGCCCAAGTATAGTTGGCCAGAATGCCAGTCAGAGTACAGGTGGGCTAATGCCCTTGTGAGAGCCCATGTAGATCGATCCCATTCAATGTTTGTTTATCTCATCAAGTGTTAGATTATACACCTATCGTTACAAAGTGGTGAATATTGTGTGTATGGATCAATGTGGGATTTGTTTTATCTTGAGAAATGAGATCAAAGTCGTCTATTCAACCAGATGTGTTCCAGACCCTCCACCCAATATATTAATAGGCCTATTGATTACTCATCCGTTAAAATGATAGGCTTAATATTATTTGTCTACTCAGACAAGCTGTAATCTAGAATACTCCTTTGAATCTCGATCATACCATTATTCTTCATCCAAGTTTATTTGTCTCTGAACCAGTAGGTCAACCACTCAAACTTCTCCCACCGTCAAAGCCCCTCTTAAACCATGGTCTATCTCAGATTCTTCAACAATTAAAAATGACATGAATAGTTTTAATTAAACCAAAACCCTTGATTATTATCGTCGACCCATGGATTCCTAAAAAATCATTATATATATAGCATATAAACATTCAAAAATTCTGGATAATATGTAATATAAAAATCATAAACAACTACATTGAATATAAATTTTTTCCCTATGAATAAACTTGTAAGGACGATATGTGTATATATATATATTATCCAAAAAATTTATATAAATCACAAAAATTGACAAATTAAATGAATTGTTATTTTCAAAATACATAATTGTAACCATTATTTTAATCTGTATGATCCGAAAACCTTACATTATATAACCCTCACCCCTACTCACCTAAATACATGAGATCATTTTATTTCAAACTCTCTATTTTACTTTTTTCATGGAGATAGAAGCTAGTACCTCCTTTAATTCATTTTCATTTAGTTATGGTGGTTGTTTTATTTTTTAATTGTAATTATGAAAAGGTTTGAGGAAGTTTTTAGTCTATCATTTTATATTTATTTTAAATTTATATATATATTATGACAATCTATTGATAGTTATTTAATATTTAAATGGGATTAATCCATTATTTTCAAAAATATATTCAAGGGTTTGAAATTTTTTAACATATAATTATATGTTTGATTTAAAAGATAAATGTCTATATATATATATATGAACCAGTTAATATGATAAGTGATTTATTTAAATTTAAATTTTCAAAAAAATATTCATTTTATATTCCTTAAGGATTTCTTTTATAGACATTTCAATTGTCTGATTTAAAAAATGGTTTTATATTGATTTCAAAAATATATGTATTTGTATAATTGTTTATTTAATTTTTATTTTACCTTAAAATTTTATTATCACGATATATATGTATTTTAAATATTGTTTATATAAGAAAATATTTATTTTTAAACATTGAATTAAATCCCTTTTATTAATTGAGATAATTTCCAACAAAATGTTATATGACAAAATTAAACAATAATGTTTTTTGTTATTTTTAACTTTATATTATTTATTTTGTAATTAAAAATCCATCAGAGTAGGTACATATTTAGGGTTATCATTTTATGTTTATCTTTTATTTAAAAATGTAATTTTTTTTCATTTTATGTGACAATTTTTAATAAAAATTATTATTTCATGTCAAAAAATGTGTTTTCACATCTATGTATGTCATTTAAAAATTAGAAACGTCAATTAATGATTTTATCATAGAAATTAAATGAATATTTATTCATGTATTTATTTATATTATTATTCATTTATACTTATAAATTTTTAATAACAATAGAAGTTTATAAGCATGGATTTCACCTATATATTATTTTAGAATTTCTCAAAGAATGTTTATGACATGTTCAGAAGTAAGTATGATTATATTCAATTAATGAAAATAATTATTGTATGTATTATTTTGTAATGTTTTCGGTTTATTATTGAGAAATTAATGTCCAATAAAATGTTTTCTTAAATTTGTATTAGAGCAACGAATATTAAATTATGGTATTGGGAGTGAACACATGGTCTTAAGTGGATGTTGTACCATATGAGATATCACTCAAGGGCCTCATAGTTTTCATATTTCATACTGAGTATCATAATTAAACATTCAAATTTATCATTTTCAAATTAAGAAATTCATGGAATCATGTCACAATATTATTATGTTGGAAATTTATGGTTTTAAAATTGTATGAAAATTATTTTATTTAAATGTTTTGAGAACATATTTTTATGTATAAATCTATTTAAATGAAATATTTTAATGTACTTTACCAAGGGTTTTAGAAACCCTTACTGGAAAAAATAAATATTCAAACTATGTTTTAATTTTTTTTCACAATTTTAATAGAATTTCTTTGTTAGGTGTATTTCAATGAGGAGGTAGAGCACATGATTTTCTAAATTATATTTGTTCATTTATTTTACATTATAATTGTTGTATCTAATTCTATAAAAACAATAATGAAAAAGTTCAAATAATGTATTAAATTTTGTTCATTTTTTCAGTTTCATTTAAATAAAATACACAACATTTATTTTTTTTGAACCCGGAATTGCAGGTTTTGGGATTCCATAGTTGGTATTAGAGAAATGGTCTACATAATATTGTAAAATTACAAATAATTGAAAAATTATGTTTGCTCAATTTTATTTGTTTTCTTTTTTATGTTTAGATTGAAGACAAATGGAATGATAAAATCATCTGTCAATTCCAAACAAGTTATTTGAGAAGATAATTTTAAAGTCATTATCTGATGAATTTGATCTATTTACAAACCATCAACTATCTTTTATACTCCTTTAGAAAATATACAATATTCCTAATATAATTTGATTCAATTGAGGATCATGCTTTTTTTTATCCTGGTGCATGAAAAAAAAACCTATATATGCATATAAATGAAAATACTTGAGGGTATATTCAATTGCTTTACCTTATATTAATAGTTTCACTATGTAATTAATTTTATGGAATATCTATGAGTGGGTGACCTCTGTGAAGCCTATATCTGTCAATTTTTGTATTTCAGTTTATATGGATGATTAAAAGATGTTGAAATACTAGAATTTGAGTCATTTTTTATATATAAATCAAATCCACTTGTATGTATCCAATACGTAAACCTATCATGCCCCTTCTCTCTCTCAGTATCCTATCATTGAATACATGAGTTTGACCATAGTCACTAGAGTTGTATTTGGGAAAAATAAATTGAATAATTTAAAATTGCTCTGTGGATCAAAATGACTGGATGAAACACACTTATTTATGAGAATCAAAAAAACAGGTGGATTTGGTGAATGTATTAATTAATTGTTATAATTCAATTGTAATAATTAATAATAAAAAATTATTTCATTTAGGAACATCAATATTGATGTTCAAAAGAATAACGATGTGGGTGTGTGAATAAACAAATTGCGAGGGCATAATTTTGTTAAGGAGAAAAGAATGTAATATCCCAAATCCATGATGTACTTGAATTATTATTATTATTATTATTATTAATTTTGTATTTTAATAAATTATTTATAATTTTTTAAATTTAGAATAATTCTATAACTAATAAGAAAAAATGAATAATTTTATTATTAAACCTTTAATAACATTACATATTATACAAATTGGAGATCATGAATAATTGAAAAAACACATTAAAGGTACTATAAATAAAACTTGAACACCTCCTTTTAACACTATAATGTTGAACATGTGGCCCTCTTCCCTTAGATATTCTAATATAAGAAAATAAATATCATGAAATATATTGAGGATTTTAAGTGAAAGAGGAATATATATCACTATTTTGAATCAAAGAATTGAAATTCATGAATACAGTGTTTATATTAATGTCATTAGACATAATATATGTAACACCTTTTTTGAAAATTGAAAAAAAATGTTGTCGTTTGAGTTTTTAGTAACCGTTAGTGTGTTTAATATATAAAAAATGGATTTAAAATACTAATTTAAAATATTAAATATGACGAAAACTAATAAAAATTTGTTTTAATGTGTTTAAATTTTAATATTATAATGTATCTTTGAGTCTTTAAATGATTTAAAATTCGGTTCCCCAAAATTGTTATTAAATATAAAATTGATCTTTAAAATGGTGTAAAATATAATGGAAGTGTAAAAAAATATATTAAATTCAGATATTTTTCTCTTTTGACTTGTATTGAAGATTTTCTATAAAAAAATGTTATGTGCTCCTATAGCACACCATGGAAATCCAATGTAGGTACAAGCCCTCAGTTCAGTAGAGCCATAGTGAAAACCCAGATCGAGAGACCCACAGGTCAAGACTATGTATAGGTGGTATGAATACTGATCCGAGAATAGGTGGGATAATGTCCGGGTAGGAGCCCGTGTATAAGGCTCTCATGCTATGCATGTTCTTTTTTTAAGGGGAGATTCCATGCCTAGCCTAATAATGTGGCGCTCATTTTTTTATGATTCGATGTGGGACAAATTTTCACCCTGGAAACAAAATCACTACCATTTGATCAACCGAACATGATCCCACCCTTTTATCTAATATTTCAATCAACATATTTTTTACTACTCCTTCAAAATATAAAGATTAATATTAGTCATCATATTGCACCAGACTCAATCTATGTCACTCCTATAGATCACAATCACTGCCACTTTTCTTTCACCATGATCTTTTGTCTCTGAACCAGTAGGCCATCCATGAGGACCTCCCCCACATTTAAAGTCCCTCTTAAACTATATCCAATCTTAGAGTATTATTCTATTAGAAAAGGCATGAATGGTTTTAATTAAACCAAAACCCTTGTGTATTACCCTCCACACACGGATTCCAAATGAATATTTATATATATATATATATATATATATATATATCACATATCAACTTTATCAAAGTCTAGATGAAAGGTATTTTAATAATCCCAAACACCTATATTGAATCTAATTTCATTAGTTTCTATAGTTAATTAACTTTCAAGGATGATATATATATATATATTTATTATATCAAACAATTGATATTAATCATAGCACCTAAAAAATAAAAATAAATTTGATTTTTAAAATAAACTATTCCTTCCATTCACTAAATTTGTATGATTGGAAAACCATAAATTATATAACCCTCACCTCTACTCACAGAAATACCTGAGTTTATTTTCTCTCAAACTCTCTATTTTCCCTCTTATTCATATCTTTTACCTAGTGCCTCCTTTGATCCATTTTCATTCTAGTAAGAATTTTTTATTTTTATTTTGTATTTATCATAGGGTTTTAATTTTTTTCAATCTATAATTTTATATTTAATTTACAATGATTTATATATTTATGCAAATAAATAGTTGATATCAAGTTATTTAGATTTTTTCATTATTAAAATGGGTTAATCATTTATTTTAAAATATATAAGCAAGGGTTTGAATTTGTTTTAACCAATAATTTTATCATTTATTTATGAATATAAATGTAGAAATGTATATATATTTATAAATGTATATTATAAGGTATTTATTTGAATTCTGTTTTCAAAAAAATCATCATTTTATGGTTTATAAGGATTTGTTTTATAAAACATTCTTATGTATGATGTAAAAAGGTTTTTATATTGTTTTAAGAAGATGGTGTATTTGAATAAATGAAGGATTAACTATAATTTTACAAAAACATTTGATGATTAAATCATGTAATTATTTTCATTATTGTTTAGGGAAACAAATTATTCTTAAAAATTGGTTTAAATCACTTATAAATATTGTTTTAATTCCTTGCAAAGAGTAATAATAATAAATTAAAGAATAAAAAAATATTTTGGTAATTTTTTATTCAAATTGTTTCTTTTGTAACTAATAATACATGAGATTTGAAAAATATTTATGGTTATAATTTTTTAGGTATATTTTATTTAAAAATGCTAAATGTTATAATTTTATGATCGAACGTTTTGTCAAAATTATAATTTCATGTGAAAAAAAGTTTCTGATCATCCATGTATGTGATTAATTAAATTGATATGGTAATCATATAATTGATCATCGATATTCCATGAATTTTTATTGAAATACTCAATTATTTTATTATAAATTTTAATTTTGAATTTTAAATAATAATAATTATTTATAAGCATGAACGTTTCCAAAATATGATTTTCCAATTTCTCAAAAAATATTTATTGAATGTTAAGAAGTATGTATGATTACTTTTTGTTAAAATAAATAATTTATTCATGTATTATTTTGAATCATTTGTGGGTTATGATGGAGAATGGTAGGACCATTAAAATGTTCTCTTAAAATTATCACAAGAGTATCAAGTATTATGTTATGGTATAGGGAGTGAACCTAAGACCTTAAGGGGAATTTTACCATATGAGAAATGACTTAGGGGCCTCATAGTTTTTATATGGACTAGAGAGTATCATAATTAATCATTCAAAATTATTATTTTCAAATGGATTAATCTTTGAAATTATTTAGAATATGTTATTATTTTGTAAATTTATTTTTTTTTAAAATGGTTTGATTTTTATCCATTGTTTTGAAACATAGTTTTAGTATTTAACTATTTAAAATAAATATTTTAAAGTTATTTAAAAATGATTTTAAAACTCTATTCTAGGTAAAAAATTTCTCACTCTATGTTTTAAAATTATTATTCACAGGTTTAGTAGAATATCATTGTGATGTGTATTTTGTTGATGAGGAAGCACACACAATAGGTTTTTGTTTGATAAAATTTATTTTAATAGTTACGTTAAATTATAATGGTTGTATATAATTCACAAAAACCTAGACTAGAAAATTTCATGTAATTTATTTCATGTTGCATATTTTTTCGGTTTCTTTTATAAAAAAATACACCATATTTATATGCCCGAAACCTAAAATCCCATGTTTGTGGATATCATAGTAAGATAAACAGTGTGCCCTAAACACACACCCCTCCACATGGATGAACTATTTTCACTAGGTGGGTGCATAGTTTTTTAATCCATATTCTAACCATGTGAACCCCCATTTCATGTAATTTTTAGATTTTTATTGGGGAACTCGTGTGCCAACTATGAGAAACCAGTAAATTTATTTAAAAATAAACCTTCCTCTCGAATCCACATGAAAAAAACCCCATCCAAATCATGATAAAAAAGTAATGGTCAAGGATTAGCAAGAATCAAGTAATAGGACATTACACCAAATATGTTAATCTTCTATACCACGTATCAAATAAGAAATAATATTATAGAAACATTGGGTTCATAAATCATTATTAGCTAAAATTTATAGAACCAAATTCACTTGTGTACGAAAAGGCACCGAAAATTTATATTTGTCATGAATACACCACCAAGAATCATTTTCATACCATATAGATGGTTCTCAATGATTGTATCAATCATCTCTAAATTGTTCTATGGATTATTCATTAATATTGATTTTTTTTTGTATTCTTACTTTTATAGTTTGTTGATATGTACTAACCATTTTATATAGGGGGACTAATATAATAATATTTTTATTTCTAATCCCCTTTTATCTTATTTCCTAAATTCTATATTATAAAATTTAAGATAAAGTGATTTATTATAATATCATTTCTGTTATTTAATCACATAGGATTTATTTGAAAGCCATATCATATGACATTGTTTAAGATATTCCTATTAATGTTTCTTTTTAAATTATAAAATAAAATATATATTTAAATGTTATACTTTATGAGATTTCCCCCTTTTCAAAAAATTTCAAAAAATTTATTTTTAATTGGAATATTTTTTAATTACAGATTCTAGTAACCCTCATAAATATTTTTGAAAACCATATTCCCTGGAAATATTTAATATCATTTACTTATCCTTGGGAAATAATTCTTCATAAAATTGAACTTGATATATTTTTTATATTAATATTATATTTTTCTCTTGATTTTATTGATATTTACTTCAAATCATTCACTTTAGATATTTGAAATTATTATTTCGATCACCTAATGTTCTAGAGAATTTTTCTTTTCATCATTACTCTCGTATATTGAGGGGGGGGGGGGCTTCTCCAGTAATTAATTGTTGAATTTTCATGGTAAAAAAGTTAATATTTATTTCAAATCAACCCCCTAACATGTAACTAAGTGATTATACTATGCTATGACTTTTCTAGGGACATGTTTTTTAAGACTCTTTAATGTTGATTTATCTTTTAATCCTCATTTAAAGATATCATTTCTCTATATCTCTCTCATCTATGGTTTATTATTCCATAAAGCATTGAATGTTTTTTAATTTTTTCATTTATTATTTTTAGTATTTTGTTTTTCTATTTTTCTTATCTTTTGATTTCAACAACCTTTTATGTAAATCATGATATTTATTTAAAAATATTAATCTACTTCATTATAAATATCGTTTTTATGTTTACATTAAATCATTAATATAAATCTTGCTATATAAATTTATATTTATGTTATTCTAATTGATTTTATCTAGAAAATACATAATTTTTTCAATTTCCCTTTTAGTTTCACATCACACTCTCTCTCAGGATGTCTCAAAATCATGAAATATCACCATTGTTTATAATAATTTCATTAATTTGTTTATATATTATAAAAATTGAAAAAAACATCTTATTTTTAGTTTACCAAAGGATAGAATGCAAAGGTGTCGGAGGATATTTTTTAATAGACAATGAAGGTAAATTAAATCTCTTTATGGATGTGCTGATATTTATTCTGAAGTTGGAAGACCTACCGATGAATCCAAAGTAATATAGAAAGGAAAATGAAGTATCAAGCACTATGGGAAAACATAATCACCGGTTTAGATCCATTGGATATACAATGGTTATAAATAGAATGCCAGAATTAAAGAAAGTAGACCAGCTAACTAATGTTGTTCATCAACCATTCAATGTTGAATGGATAGAATTAAACTCCTGTAGGTGTATCACTGGTGTAAATCATGACCCAAATCCCTGGGTCTAATCCAATATTCGACACAGCCGCATATCTTCCACCCCATATTCCATAGGCTATTGAGAAACAACATGGGTCTGAAGTGAACCATGGGGGCATTTACGTTATAAATAAGGGTAAAAAACAAATAAATAACCAAATATTTAACAATAAACAATCAGAGTATGATTATAAAAATAAAATATACTTAGTAATGAATGAATGTAGAAACAATTGACTCAATAGTAAAAATTAGAATAAAACATTAACCACCTAAAAGTTCAATCACGTATACCAAGGAAAAAAATTAGAAGTGGCTATGAAACTCCAAGCCCCACCAAATCCCACTCTATAAACTTGTAGTGAGAATACCTTCTCAATGATCGACAAATCCCTCGGCCCAACCAATACTAGCAATAAGTAATGGATCATTCGGTAATTAATTTCTGTTACAACTTTAGAAGGGTTTGAGTATAACTATGTTGGATAAAACAAACACTGTCATATATTAAACTAGTAATATGATGTGTAAATGTAAGTGAAATTCTGAGCATAAAGTAAAAAAATTAAATGTATAAATAAAAAATCATAACAAATCACTAAGAAAATATAGATAATAAAAAAATGTTCCAATTAGTCCTACTAGTACGAAGCTACCATTATCATCAATCATACATAATTAGCCTCCATTGTAGAAGGATAATACTTGTGGATAATACTAGTAAAAAATATAAATTCATATGGCTTGTCCACTAGGTATTTAGATATCATGTCATTCCACATCCACAAGTCTTCAAGAAAACATTTCACTTAGCAACCACAAGGAATCAAGTGAAAATGCTACTCGAAATCTCTATAGAATAGAGATAAAATATCCCTCATAATCCACATGGAATAAAGAAATACATCAATTGGAATCCCCATCGCATCTAGTTAATAGGTCTATCAACATCCACAATGTCATTTTACAGTACTACCTTCTCTCATGTTTCTGGCCTTCATTCCATCATTCCCCAAAACTATTCTCAGGCCCATTTTCTTTGGGAAAATTCATGCTCAGACCTCCTCAATTCTTAAATAATTCATGAGGGCTCACATATAATGAATAATATTATAGTACCTCTATAGCAATCATGATATATCACATAATAATATTGAGCATATATGTAATAAGCGCATAAGTTCTCAACATGGGAAATTTATAGTAACACAAAATACATGTGATCGTCATCAAACATGGATCAACAAATAATAAAGAATAATTAAGAAAATAATCATCATAAAAGGGACTCATGGTATACACTCAAAAACACAAGTGATCTATATCTAGTCTGAAAATCAAGCTACGCCAATACAGGTCTCACATCAAGGATAAATGTTTACACATACAAATAGATCATGTCATATAATCTTGAGTCTTAACAAAAACAGAAGTGATCAAAATAAATCATGTAATATCAGGATAAGTAGGAATAATCTTAGAATAAATTAATATACATGGACTAATGGGATACTCACACATTCAAAAAACACGTCAACATGTCAATGTAATTAATGGAATAATTTAGTAATCAAACCTTGAAGATCAGTGTTCAGAAATCATGTAGTGCACATGGATCGATCATGAACCTTAGTATGTTTTTCCAGTAACATTAAGATTCATTATTTTAATTAAATAAAACTCAAGGATAATCAAATAATTAAAAAATATAAACAATTTATTTATTTAATTTATGTCTCATATTATTAATAGAAATAGAATAGGGAATCTTTCCATTAATTAATTAAGACATTAAATTAATTAATTAATTACAAATTACACATTAATAACACAATTATGTATTTAAGGGTCATTCAACAAAGGTGTATAACCAAATAAAATAATCCAATAAAAAATTCACATACCATAGATAAGATTACATATAACCACCTACCTCAAATGAATTCAACTTCACACCGTGAAATCTCAGTAGCTTCATCTAAGTCATATAAGTCTATTTGTCCTCTATTGATTTCCCTTGGTTATTATATCATGCCTAAAAATATAAAATAAGTTGTTATAATAAATAATTAGTAATTAAATTATTTCAAATAAATTCACAAAAAAAATTACAAAATTACACTTTATGATAGACTTGCTAAATATGATTACATAGTAAGAACAATAACAAACCATTAATGGAATGTCCCTGACATGATTTCGATATCATTAGGATCCAAATCCATATGCAAATTTCATGTTATGATGTATAGTAAAATTAAGTACAACAAGAAACCATATAATTTATTTAAAATAGGGAACCATTCAATTAAATACCTATCAACATCGCATATTAATAATCACATGATAACACTATTATATACTAATGAAAATCATCTTTATCCTTAGAAAACTGCTTGAAGATATGGTGGAATTATCATTTGATTTCTCTAATTAGAATTAATCAGTGATCAATTGGAATTTTAATTGGAAATAGAAATTAATGGATTTCATGGGATAAGACATACTGAAAGAAATCCATTGAAATAAATGACACATTGATTTTTGAAGAAATGTTACTATAGGATCTCATTGAAGAAAAACCCTCAATTACCATCCAAAATCAGATTTGGAAATAACTTGAATGAAATATGTGGTTTCCAAACCAATACCACCACATTAATACAATAGATAAATGTCTTAGAAAATTCCATAGTGTAAAACATGGTTTCATGTCTGGAGAAGTCATCACAAAACATATTGGGACACTAATCATGTAATCACATGGTGTGAAACAATGTTACACAAAATGAATATTTCTTAAAACTCCAATTATCTTTGTGAACCCCTCTAGATTCACTTCAACTAGATCTACAATCAACTGAAAACTCAATCATTTCATAAAATCATACAATAGAGGCATTCCATTAATTACATTATAATTATGAGATTCCATTATCAAAAGGTCCATACCCTAAAAGGAAACAATCAAATTTCCCTGGGAATTTCAAATCTATAAAAACATGGGTTATTATAATCTCCCCAACATAGCACTTGCCATCTGTGATAATTTCTGGTATCACACAATCCACATCAAACTCAAGGAACCCTATATTTTATAACCCTAAACCCTAACTCACCTATATAAGGTTATGCCCATATAAATATTCCCATCATTCTCTTTCAACGTAAATTCAACCAAAAATTTTAGAAGTTATGATATAGCTTTTGTTACCCACTTGAGGACTGAGACAGTTCTAACCACACCTATATCTCATGGTGTTCCATGAAATCTATCAAAATTCATTATCAAAACTTATAGTGATTCCCCAGTAAGACAAATGTTTCCATGGAAGGTAAGAAATCCATGGTTCTCCCCACTATAAGAAAAACATTCTGAAGATTCTAAACCGACAGTCTAATTATTTTTAACCAAATTCGACATGATTTTCATTAAAGGGATACCCTCTCATAATGTCCAACTGCATGGAGGAATTTCAGTTGGACCTCCACTAGAAAAAATTTCCTAAAATACACATTCAACCCACTGTCATGACCTAAATAGAAAATATTTCCACTAACTCATCATTACTTATGTGAGCCACATGTTTATTCCTTCTCGAACCAATCCATATCACCATCTACCCTTTTCTTTATAATAATTTCATCACCAAAATTAACCTTTCCTTTCATTCATCACAAGATTAACCCCTAAAACATGTAATGAAACCTAGTATCACCCCCTTAAAAACATTTTTTGAAAAGATCCTTCCCATTGTTGAGCCCATATAACATGTGTTGAAATTAGGTTTCACCCACTAAATCATGTCTACCAAAACATGGGATTAATGTTAATACCAAAGCCTTGTTCTCATTTTTGAACTAGACCAACATGTCGCTATTGACCAACATAACATGAACACAACATCATTTATAGATGGCCTAAATAATCTTAATCAACATTTGTAATACATGATATGGTGAGAAAGATATAGTAAAAAAATACAACATTCAAATTTATAATGGGATAGTAATTGATACACATTATAATGGCTACCTATAAAGGTATATGACCTAAAAAACTAACACTACATGAATCCATGGATCAATAATCCTTAATCCCAAGAAGAATTATTAAATTTATCCAACATCTATAAAAAATTCAATACTAACATCACATGAATTTATTATTTGATTCATCAACTAGTTTCACTATCCAAAAGGCTCTCAATCGTGTATCAATTCACTAAAGATATGCATCCTTCTCAATTCATAAATATTCCACCTATGTATAAATCCAATATTCGGTCTCCATCCAGTGGCAATTAGGAATCATAATTAGGTACACAACATAGAACCTAATTCTCTATGGTCCAATAGATGTTGGTCTTATAGATTTACAATGATCGCTCAATGGATGGTATTATGAAGGATCATGTCCCATCCCACAATAGATATCATTTCACAAAATATAGTTCGATTATCCCCCATAATAATATCCTTATTTTTTCTTGAAACTCAGACATCAGTTTTCCAGGTCTAATACTATTCTTTCAAAAACATGATGACTAATTGTGACCATCAGTTCAAACAATTTCTGGGAAAAATTTCACACACTACATAAACATGGATTTCAAAAAATGTCATCCTTTAATTCCACCAATCCATACTTACTGTGATAAATGTTCTCTACAATCATATTATTGTGTTTTGAACTCCCTTCAATTGGTTCTTTAACCCTCACAAAATGACCTACATTGAACTACAACATCCCCTCTTTTGGTAGACTCATGTTGGAAACACTATGGTACCCATATACATTTTTCATTCCATTTCCCACCAAATATGGAAAAATAAAAGATATCACTACTGATACACAGAAGTCTTTGAGCTTCATGCTAAAAATATTAGTTTTTATCAATAAGGGTGACCCTAAACTCAATCTATCAGCAACCTACCATCACTATATCTTCTAATTTCATCAGAATAACTTGAAAATTATCAACAAATTTCATACCACCCAGATCCTCCAATTCTAAAAACCATGTGTGTAACCTCCACAGGAATTTTCATGAATCAAGATTTTCCATAGAAGAAAAAATTACACCAATCTTTATAATAACATAAAAAATTTCCATAGATTCACATACCTTTGGGACGATACTAACAGAACACTTTAGTTGAAAACCCCACGAAGACCCAGCTACACTAACTCAATAACACGCAAGTATTATCTTTAGTAGAGAATATACATTCCACCATTGATCACAATAGACCACCCACAACATGGATGGAAATGAAAACCATTGACCATCCACCCACACTCTATCCCTCCTTGGTCCAACCAGCTAAGATCTTGACTTGTAATTAAACTACAGTGTCATTCTAAATTAACATTACATAAAAAACCTGATCTTTCCCTTAATTCAACAATAATCAATTTACTTTTCATTACTAACCTTGTATCATGAGTAAAAGAACTGATGGTGATCAATACATTAGTTCTATATGAAAAATTGCAAGACCTTCCTTTAATCCTTAAATGGATTATTTGAATTCTCATAAAATTTCATAAGTTAAAACCACCCCAATTGAATTAAACATAAAAATACCTTCAGGAGGATTATCCTTTCTCAATTTATGTATATAAAATAAATTAAAATAGCTCATTAATGAAAATATTAACATTTTTTAGGGAAAATGTAATATATAAATGTTTCACATGGTTTCATTATGGTAAAAAACTTGGGGAATTCCATTTAGGTATATTTTTATAGATATTATATGAGGAACTAGTCATTAGAATAGAAAACATCAAGATTACATAGATACTAAAATCCACTAAACAATATGAATCTAAGTTCTATATGGATAACTCTACATATATTATAGTTGTAACTTTAATTAATTAGACAAATCAAGTGTTTACTCATACAAGGATACTCACAAATGAAATTAATTCCTAAAAATGACCAAAATAGAACATTTCACCATATATGGATAGAGGAATTAAATCATTATGACTTTCTTCTTCACTATAGTCTTCATCACCTAAGTTCACAACATAATAATCTATCGGTACATTCTATTATGAGTATATGTGCATAAGAGTCCATAAAATCACACAAAAACATCACACATGACATTGAAAACTACATGAAAATTATGATGCATGTGAAGCCTCTTGTTGATATATATGAGAGTTAAACCCAATAGAAATAAATAAAATATACTTTTTTTCAGATGGGGGTAGAATATATGAGTATAAAAGTGAATAAAAAAAGATTTAATCTCATTTTTTGGTAACATATAATTCCCATAGAAATGTTGTTCACGATTAAATTTTTAGAGGTTAACTAGATGTTATGAAACATCCCTATTTCACCTTCTTACCAACTCTTAGAAATAGAAAAAATAATAAAACATGTTCTTTGATTTAAATTTGTAACATCCTGGATAAATGTATTGGGCCCGAGATGGAATTCCACATGACCTTAGGTGCACCTCCCCATATTCCAGACAATTTCAACTAGTACTGGTGGTCTATGGTAGAACCAAGGATATAAAATACCCTCAATTAGAGTACAAAATATCAAATAAATAACCAAATTTATAATAATATAAAATCATTTAAATCAGATATCAAAAAATTATTAACAATAATGAATAAATGTAGGGAAAAATACACCCAAATGACATTTGTAACAAAACATTGGCATCGCACAGATACGATATCATATACAAATAATGAAAATAAAAAAAATGTATAATAGGTTCAAGAAATCCAAGATTCAACTCATCTAGGTTTCTAGATAAGTAATTAGATTCCCCACTCAATTATCAACCCCATCCTCATCCCAATATACACCCTGAACAAGTGATGTCAACTTCAGTATCCATGTTCCATGGTCACATAAGAAGGTTCTGAGTACAACTCTATAGGACAATGCCAACACATTCCAATACCCAACAAGTAATATGTTGTGTATGTTCATGTTATAAGATCAAAAATATATACCGACAATATATAACTTCATAACTATAACATAATCACCATTCACACACAAGTAATAAAAACTGCATTTCGGGTTTTTGTGTGCTCAACATGTTACCATGATCCATGGATATACCTATTTAATATCCATTCTAGAAGGAAACTAATAATTCATTTGGGTATGAAATAATATAAATATGTGATTATAGTTTAATAAGTATTGAGAAATCGTGTCACTTAACATCAAAAAGTAACAGAGATAACATATCGATCAGTATCATCAAGGCATTGAGTGAACATATTGATCAAATATATAAGTAATTGATGAAAAATGTCACTTGAAATCCTCATGGAATGAATATAATGTTTTACTTATAATCCTCAAGTAATTGAGTGAACATGTCTCTCAGTTTCTCTGTGGTCTTTATACCATTATGTTGGCCTTCATGAGACTGGCCTCTAGGCCAAAATGCCATGGCCATGTGATGATATCCATCATCAACATAAGCCATATACACACACCCTAAAGAGATAATTGTATCTTTATGGTTAACCAATTTTAATGATATAGAAATTCTATAAGAATTATGATATATTATATAAGAAGCAAGAAGATACATGTTAGTTGTGAATAACATATCATCTTGATAATTTAGAATTATGATACAATACATGTGATCATAGTAAAATATAGAACAACAACTACACATGAATATTCATAGAAATAAGCATCATAATGTGGTCTCACAGGCCCCAGACAGACCCAAATATACTCACTATCATGTATGAACAACATGCTATTCCAATACAAATTTCACATGAAATCAAAAAGAGTGAATATAAAAATAGATCATGGCATATAATTTTGAGTCATTGAAACTACACATTCGATCGAAATTAGAAATTTTCTATTAGGAAAAATTAAAGTAATCATGGAATAAATAAATACTCATGGTCTCATGGGATAATAATACTCCCAAAAATACCATAAGGGGTTTATGTAATTATTGTTATCGTTTATTGATCCAAAACATGACCATCGATGGTCGACAATAAGCAAGATAACAAGGCTCTATCATGGCACTTTTCATATTGTACATGTATTTTAGAAATATATCCTTAATTAATTATGTATGAAGTACTATGAACTAATTAGGAAGTTAAAAGTTTTTCATTAATTGATTAATATTTCATGATTATTAATTAAGAAAGCATATGTAATTGTTCCCTTAATTACATAATACTTCATGTTCACTAATTAATTTATCATTACACATTTATAACAAAATAGGAATTGTAGGTTCTTTAAGATAAGGTGTATAACCTCACATAATAAGAAAATAACCCTTGAACATACCATCGGGTAGAGTACAGGGATCCAACTAACTTAAACAGCATTAACTCCAAGTCAAGAAAATCCTGGCCGCTTCTGTCGAGTTATCCTAGTCTATTCAGCCTCTATAGATCACCCTATGTTCCAATATCACACCAAATAATTCTAAAAAAAATTATCAAAAAAAATTCTAATTAATTTATATATTTCAAGGAAACTCGCAAAAAATAGAAAAGGTAATCATTACAAAAGACATATCGGATATCAACACTTAGTTAGAAACATGACCAACTAGTCATTGAAGGTCATATCACACATTTTATTTCATTATAAAAAATATAAAAAATAAATTTATGATATTATAGAAGGTTAAATTATATTGAACCAATATAGAGAGAATATATCACTAAGGGCCATACCATCAATGAAACATCCAACAATGACACATGTTCTTTATCACAAGATATCCTCTTTCTATGATGATCCAAAGTGTAAAGATGAAATATTTTATCAATGAAAATTCTCTTATTATAATTATTTCATATAGTATAATAACATAAAATCAAATTATAAATATAATAAAAACTTTACAAATGATGTAAAAGGAATTTTTATAAGATAATGAACCTATAAATATTAAATAGTAACATCACATTCAGAATAGAAATATGAACCTTATGAATAATAAACATAACAATACAGTAGTAACCACATCCATAAAATATTTAATAGAATTTAGAAATCTTGTAAATGAAAATAGTATATAATCATATAATATTCTGAGTCAATTAATGTTTCATAAATTGTTAATTATGTTTTGATATTTTTATATAATATAATTTTCTATTTTGAATTTTTTAATTAATAATAGTTTTAAAATAAAATCTATTTCCAGAAAATGTATACATAATGTAATATTTTGTTATCTTGTTATTATAAGATAATTTTATGTGACCCCAACTAATTTCATTGTGCAATAAAATCTATTATAATTTTAAAAATAGAATTTTCAATTTAAATGATTATTTCAATTAAAAGATAAATTTCACATATATAGAAAATTATTTTCGTAAAATGGTGTTCAATTTTGAATTCTATAGATAAAAATATGGTTAGGGTGAATTTTTTGGATTCTTCTAATATAGTTTAGTTTTTTGTTGAATATCATAATACAGTAATTTACGATATAATTAAATAATTGAATTTTTCAGTCATGATTGATTCATGGATGATTTACACGACCATTATTTCAAAATCACATGGAATAATTACTATATGTTGTCACAATAATTCTCACTATTTCTTATCTTGAGAAAAATAATGAACTAATGAAAAAAAATTGAGAAAACACCCCTATACTGCCCTGTAAATATCACCCCCACAACATCTTTTTATCACACATATCTAGATTTGAGAAATTTCCAAAATATAATCCAATAACACATGAAGCCTCTACCCCTCATCTATGATCCTTTTTTCTCACCAAAATATCAAAACCAATCTCCCAAATGCAGTTCTCTGGAAGAAGGATTCAAGAGGTAAAATCCTCTTTTTTTCATGTTCTTTTCTTTTCATATTCTCCCCTCACCTCCCCTTATACAAATGGTACAATAACCATAGTAGCTTACATATACTATAATGTTATTATTATAATGTAATAATCAACCAACATATCCTTCCCTTCCTCTTTTTTTTCTAAACATGAAAACATCTAATGTAATGTTCTATTTTATAACATTCATGGATGAATTTTTTTTCAATTTCCCTTTCCTCCTTCATTATAGGTCATTAAACCATATTTATGTCAATTGTTTTTATAATATATGCATTAAATAAAATTTAATGTCATAAAACCATTTTTAATAATCATATTAAATAATAAAACAAAACTAGTTTCTAATGATTAAAAAATCCAAAAAATAATCAAAACAATTATAAAAAATGTCATCTCTAATGATTAATCCTCACTATAATTTAACAATGAATTATTGATAAATTTAATATAAATGATTTTCATTAATAAAATATAAATTGAATTCGAGAAAACCATTTTCATTTTACATCATTTTTCATACATGTATACAAGTAATGATATCACGAAGACCATGGAAACTAATGCTCTCGAATAAGGAAATAGAATATCACACCCCATATAGAAGTTCATAAATGAATTTATAAAATTATAATAAAAAATATATGTATTAAATGTTATTAATTAATAAATTAATTGATTTAATTGGATTATACATGACATTAAGATCAATTGCAGAACACTTTCATACATAAGGTAAGGGATTCTACCCGAACCTCTAATTATCCTTTGAGTTATCCTTTCTCTTTATTTACCATGATATAATGTTTATTTTTATTAATAATTATTATAAAATATGTTTATAGGTTCCATCCACATTTATCCAAATCTGGACATCATTCTTTTATGGGAAAATGTAATTTTTTTAAAAGGGTCCTCTCTTAGTTTTTCCCATTAAGATATCACAATTATATGTAACTTTTTTACTTCTTAGAAATTTTCATGTTGTATACATACTCTATATTAAGCCACAATTATTTTATTAAAATAAATCAATCATCATGGAAGAATATCTTCTTTTATTTATATTTTTATAAGAAAATTATCCCCTTTCTTCTTTACAGAAGCATTACTTTTTTTATTAAACACCACTAAAATGTTTTATTAATAAAGTGTCTTAATTACTATTTTCAGATGTTTTCACATCAGATTGACATCACTTATCATGTTTATTCCTACATTTTATAATTAATGTACAGTTATATTCTAAATCAATTTTTTCATGGACACTTTTATGATATTCCATTATGTTATTAATTTTTACATGATTATGATACCTAATTCCTTCCATGCATAACCTTTATGTTTATGTTTGATTCCTTATGAATGATTCTTATTGTGGAACACATATTCATAAATATGTTATGATGAGTGTTCCTAGATAGAGATCTATCTTATTGGGGGTAATGTTTACTGTCATGAAATTTACGTTCGGACAAGGAGTGAACTCGATTCATTTATGGGTCATTGTCCACCATGTGATACAGTTTGGGAAGTTATACATGACTCATATTTATGACATGTTATAATATTTTACATATAACTATAATTCTAAGATTATATATTACTATGAAATACATTTTATTATTCATTATTTTTATTCATGATTAATGCCTTTAAGTAATCATGTTTTCCCTTCTAACACATTTGTTATGTTTTATTCCTATGTATATTCCCTTACTAGGCTGATTAGCTCATCCCTTTTTTTCATGTATTCCCCTAGTTATCCTAGGATGACATATGGGAGAAAATGTATTTAGAATCCCATATTTAAGATTAAATAAAACATGTTTCTATTTTGGTTTCAAGGTTTATAATTATGTACCTAATCTTCCATGACACTACACTTTATGATCACTAGCTTGTAATTTGATGTTTAATTATGCTAAAAATCATGTAATAATATGTGTAAAAGGATTTATTTTCTATAATTGTTATTTGTGGAATGTCTAGTTTTTTCTGTAGATTGGGACTATAACACATAAGTAATAACCCTTGGGGTAATTCAATCACCATGGATGACCTATATTGAAACTCAGGGTATCGAGAGATAGGATATCCTTTGAATTTACATGTTTGGACTTCATTGTTAAATGTTTTAATTTTTTATTATTATGTACTCAATAACCCAAATTGTAATTTATTTTTCTTAATTAATGGATGTAAATAGAATAACTTCTTCCAAAAATCCATTTGATTGGAAATGTGAATATTTCCTTAATGAAATTCCAAAAATTCTAGGAATGGGTGCTCAAACATTTAATAAAGTACTATCTCAACTATATGAAGTTTTGAATAATAACTTTAATCATGTGTAATTGTATTCATCTCATAATATGGATAATGTTTCCATGGAATCATGCATTCATCAAAGGCCTCCCATGATTATTGGATCTTCATATCCCATCCTTATAGAACAATGGATTAACTCCATTGAGAATATATTCCATAACCTTCAGTGCTTTAAGAAGAAAATGTTTTGATGTGGTATAAAATTTAGATGGGGAACCCAATTAGTGGTGGACACTAATCTAGAAAAATATATTCGAAGAGGAATGAGATTCCATGGATTGAGAAGAATTCAGAAAAGAATTTCAATAAATATATTACTCAAACCCTCCACATCAATATTGAATGTGAATTCCCTCAATTGATGTAGAATGAAGACGAGTCAACTTGGTTGTACGAGGAAAAAATCACCAACCTTGAAAGATACACCTCCAACATTCCATGAACAATAAAATAATGGTGGATCAAATCATTAGTAGAGTAAATATGTGTTCAGGAATATCATTGGAGATTTGAGACTTTGATAGTTATGAGGAGATTTTCCATTGTGAACTTACATTTGAAATGGATATTAGAGACTCTCATTGGTCTTCTGGGCATATGGAAAAAAGGTGGAAATTGAGTTTAATATCGTTGGATCGAAAGATAAATCCAATGATGTAAAGAAGACCCAAAATTCTATGTGTAAAAAGTGTGGGAAGAAGTATCCAATAGAATTATTAAAGGGAACCAAGAGGTTCCATAAATATAGATGATAAGAGAATATGGATAATAAATTCCAAAGGGTTATGAAGAATCCAACTAATGAAAAAGAAGAATGGAAGGTTCATATAACACTTATCCTATAGTGATGTATTTTAACTTCATGGAAAATTAGAATTATGCGTGACATTTCCCTTTTCTAAGGGTTGTTTTAGGAAGTTAGTGACAAAAATCCTCCAACAAAGAAAGGATGGGAATATGGAATCTCTACTGCTGAGGTGGATCCCAATAATGATGTAGTGAATGATACCCTATTTATTTATCCCAGAATAGGTAACATAATATTTTATTTTTGATTTATGAATTCATTTAAATATTTCAATTTTAGTATAACTATTTAATCACCATCTCAAAATTTGGTGGTTTAGTTATCCATTGGCAAAACTGGGGAAATTATTGCATCCAATTTTTATAACTTATCCCCAGTTAATTTTTTTAGTCTGATTCGCCAATCAAATATTATACTAATCTTTTTGGTATATTTTTATGCTATATTAGTAATTGATTTGTTTTCTTAATATAAATCCAATATCCACTATTGGAAAAGTTTTATCACACTACACATCCGGAAGAATCTTACAATTATAAACAATTGTATGGAAGAAGATGAATCTCCGTAGGAATCAACATCTCAATTGTAGATATTGTTGCCTTATGAGAAATATTATCTAGGTCAAATGTTTGAGTTATTAGATAAAATCATGCTTGAATAAATTCCAATCATGGAAGATTACACTAATGTATTCATTTAAGAGTTATATCTCTTTTCTCATTATTAGTAGGCGGACTTTTAAATTAGACTTCTTACTGGATCACTGCATATATCGAAGACACCTTATTGAATGGACACAATTGCGTTGAGAGAACTAAAGAAGCAGTAATAGGAGAATATGAGAAAGGGTTTTATACTCTCGTGTGATTCACCATTGGGTGCACCGGTACTCTACATCACGAAGAAGGATGGATCAATGAATCTCTACATTGATTATAATGATCTCTACAAAATATTGAAAAATAACAACTGTCCCCTCCCATGGATAGATGACTTGTTTGATCATCTTTGTGGGGACTATTATTTCTTTATTGTGGACCTTCAGTAGGGATATCACCAATTAAGTGTGAGGAAGGAATATATTCATTAGACTATCTTTTGAATGATATATAGACATTATGAGTTCACAGTGACTCCTTTCATACTCATTAATTTCCAGTAATTTTCATGGACACAGTTAATGTTTTTAGAAATTACCATGAAAATGTTCTGGAATTATTTATTGAGGTATTCTGATATACACCAAGAGTAAGTGGTAACATGAGGACCATTTGAATATTGATCTAAAAACATTGTAATGGGGAGAAATATATGAAAATTACAACAAATGTGATCTCTATATTAAGTAAGTACCATTATTGGGGATTTTAATAACTAGAAAAGGGATATATATAGAACCTTACAATAAAAAGGAAATCAATATGTGTCATTGGCCAACATATGTAATATAGAACAATTTTTTCCTTCTTCTAGATGGGTATTACTGGAAAATTTTGAATAAATTATCATCATTTTTGATCCCACTATAAAAGATGACTTGAAAGGGAGAAATGTTTTGATGGACTAGTGACTGTGAAGACTGCTTCATAGAGTTAAAAAAGAGTCTTAACACTCAACTCACACTAACATCAAGTGGGGGAACTCTTTATGGTGTAAAACGATGCTTCAATGCAGATACTAGGATTTCTACTGATGAAAATTGATAATGTGATAGAATACTCCCCAAGGAAGATAAAAAATTATGAGAAAATCTATCCCAAACATTATCAAGAGTTGGTGGTAGTGATGTTCATGTTGAAATCCTGGAAGCAATATCTCTTTGGGGAGAAGTGTGAAATATATACTAATCATAAGAAACTCAAATATATATTCACACAAAATGAGACTAATATGAGATAATGAAGATGGTTATATCTCATAAAATATTATTAATTCTCAATTAAGAACAATGAAAATAAATAAATTAAGGTGGATGATTCTCTATGTAGAAAGGATAATGTGTCTCTATCAATGATTAGAATTGAAAGCGATCTGATCTTTTTAGACCTGCAAAGGATGGAGACATGAATCCTTAGGGAATGAACATCATAAATCACCTATCCAATGATTTCTAACCCATCCCTTATGATGAAAATAATGGATTCTGAAATGAATTATGTGGAAATTCATTAAATAGTGGAATCTATTGGAAATGAGAAATCCTCTCTGTTCATGGTCGATGCAAATGGACTCATAGAATTTTGGGATTGACTATGTGTACCATCAATTCAGAGACATGGAATGAGCATATGAGTGATACACATATATAAACCTTCTATATTCACCTAGGCTGCACCAAGGTGTATCAAGATCGATGATAAAACTACTTGTGAGACCATATGAAGATGGAGATTGCCGAATATTTATCAAAGTTTTTGGTGAGTCATAAAGTGTTGTCTGAATGGGAAAATTCTAATGATATGATAAAACCCTTTCCTATACCAACATGGATGTGGGAAAATATCAACATGGAAATTTTCACTGGGCATCTAAAGACGTCTAGAAGAAAAAAATCTATATTAGTGGTTGTGGATCATCTTATAACTACAACTCAATTTATCACAATTCGAGAGGATATTACAATGGATCAACATACATGGATATATAATAGATAAAGGGTAATGTTTCATGCAGTTCCACTACGGATTGTATCATATCAAGATCCATGATTTGCCTCCACATTTGGAAAAGTGTCTAATATGCTCTAAACACTGAGTTGAACTTCAGTACATCCGATAAAAAAATGATGTTCAATCTGAGAAAAATATTTAAAATTTAGATGACTTGTTGAGGGAATATTCTATGGAATCCCAATGAGGATAGTACTGAAGTCGGTGAACCTAAGATCCTAGGACCTGAATTCGTCAATGGAATGGTGGAGAAGGTGAAAACCATTAATCAACACAACATGTTAGAATAATGTTGATATAATATATATACATAAAATCATTTTACAAATATATATTTTAAGGTTGGAGACATGGTACCCCCCTGTATGGGGATGGAAGAGAAACATGATACATGGGAATGAAGGAAAGATATGTCCTCGGAAAATGGTCCCCTTCAAGATCCATGCTCATGTTAGAGTTGTGACCTATTCAATCTCACATCCACCTAATGTGTCTCAATCACATGATATATTGCATGTATACCTCTAGAAAATGTACATACAAGATCCTTAAGATTTACTTAATATAGAGATTGAAAGGTCAGAAAATGATCTCTCATATGAGGAGCAACCACGGATGATCTTGTACTATATTGATAATGTTATATGCCACAAGACTACCAACTTGATCGATGTCCTATGGTAAAACTATAACTACGAAGAGAAAACATAAGGAATAAGAGGAAACAATGAAATAGAAGTACCCTAACATATTTTTCAACTTATAATGTAAAATAAAATTTTGAGGGATAAATTTTTTAAGGGTAATGAATGTAACATCCAAAAAATATACCAATGGAAATTCACTTCTTATAATCATGTCATATAGTATAATCACATAAATTCACATGATGAATAGAATGAATAAATTAGAAATGAAATAATAGGTCTTTCTATATGTTTAGGATCCAATAATGATGAAATATTAACTTAACATATGGAATAGTAATATAACCCTTATAAATTGTTATCTAGCTAATAGAATAGTATCATCACCAATGAAATCATGAATAAAATTTATGTATATTATAAATGAAAATATGATATAATAATGCCATAGTATATGTAAATAAAGGTTTTAGAAATTTTTAATTATTTTTTGATAATTTTATAAAACAAAAGTGTTTATTTTCCATTTTATAATTAATATAAAATTTTAAAATAACATTTATTTCCATAAAATGTATTCGTAAATGATTTTTTTATTATTATTATAAGATAAATTTATTATAACTTAACTATTTTTTTTCTACTTTTATAAAATTTGTTATAATTTTAAATTTTTTTTTCGACGTAAATGATTATTTTAATTAAATAATTAAATATCTCATATTTAGAATTTTTTATAAAATGATTTGTATTTTTGAAATCTACACAGCAAAAAATGGTTACGTTGAATTTTGTGAATTTTTCTATATTATGTGAATTATTGGGGGAAAGTGAAATACTGTAATTTACATTATAAGTAATTAAATGAATTTTTGTGTCATGATTGATTCATGTATGATTTATGTGACCATTGGATCAAACTTATATGAAAAAATTACATTATTTATTCATTTTAATCCTCACCATTTCTTGGCTTGATAAAACAAAATAAACTTTTGAATAAAATAATGATAAAAATCCCTCTCCTTCCCTTTATATACCACCCCTCACCACCTATTCTCCTCACACATCTCAAGATTTGATCATTATCTAAATGTTTTTCAAATATCATCCCAATAAACAACACCATTTCAATGAGTTTTTTTCTCAAAAAATTCCAAAACAAATCACCCTATAGAGGTTCTCAAGATGAAGGATTTAAGAGGTAAAATCCAATTTCGTATCATGTAATTTCGTCTCAAGTTCTTTTCATTTATTTTTCTATACTCACCCCACCTTATCCAAATGGTATGATAAATTCATTACATTATATATATGGTAATTTTATTATGCTTATGGAATAATCAATCATCATTTCATTCCCCTCCCTTTTTTGTTTTAAAAATGATAACATTATCTGTAATGTGATAATTTATCGCATTCAAGGAAAAAAAAGTTTTCAATTGACATTATATCCTTCAACAAAAATCCTAAAAAACATTATGGTAACAAATTTATAAAATATTTTAATAGATACTATGAAAAGTTATGGACCCATTTTATATACATTCAATTTTTTATTGAAAAAAAATACAATTTTTTGATGGTTGGAAAATTTCCCAAATAATTAAAATGATTATCACTAAAATATTATATAATGATTCATCCTCAACACAAAATTTTAAAATGAATTATATAACTATTTAATATTATATGAGTTCATTAATAAAATATATCTTTAATTCTGAAAACCACTCTAATTGGAAATGACTTTCCATGCATGTACACAAGTAAATTGATCATGAAAACCACAAAAACCAACGCTCCTGAATGATGAAATGGAATATCAAATCCCATAAAGAAGGCCCTAAATAGAAATTAAGAAAGTATACTAAATAACATAAATTCATAAAGGGTTATGAATTTATAAATTAATGGATTAAATTATTTAATCAAGGATCTTAAAATCAAGTGGAGAACATTTTCTAACATAAGGTAAGGGATTTTACGCAAACCTCCATTTTTTTCCTTTGGGTTACTCTTTATTTCTATTACCCCAATGAAAAATTTCTTTATTTTTGTATAATTCTTATAAATTATATGTATATGTTCCAAAATCATATACCAATCCTATATTATCATTATTTAATGGATAAATACATATTTTAAAAAGGTTCCTTCTAAATTCTTCTAGATTAGAATGCTCGTTTAAATGGAACTTCTTTACTTATTACCTATTTTTAATTACCATCCATAATATATTATTTAAAAAAAATTAATTATCATAAAATCAATAAATTTTTCAGGAAAATCTACCTTGCTTAATTTTAATATTTATACAAAAAATTATGGATTTTCTTCTTTAAGGAATCCTTAATATTTTCCTTTAATTGACCTAAAATGTTTTATTTATAAATTTTCATAAACATGATTATTACATGTTTTCAATTAAATTTGACATCATGTATCACGACATGAGAATAAATTACCTTATGACTGTCCATGTATGTTTTAAATACATTACTTTATGGACACATTAATGACATTCCTTATTTATATGCCTTTGGACAAGATTATAATACCCAATTCCTTCAATGGGTGACCCTTATGTTTATGTTTGATTCCTTATGTATGATTCTTAATGTGGACCACATATTCATGAACATGTTATGATGGGTTCACCCATGTATCACTTTAATACATTGGTTAATGTTTAAAAATAAGACATGTCATGTTGGGATAGGAAGTGAAGCTGATGCATTTAGACATTTTTTCCACCAGGGGATATAGTCTTTGAAGTTAGCCTTGACTCATTTTTATGTCATGTTATATGATGTTAACACCTTACTATGATCCAATGATTATATTTTATAATGGTATACATGCTATTCTCACTTAGTTTTATTCATGATCTATGCCTTTATATCATCATGTTATGCCTTCTAACCTATATTATATGTTTTATTCCTATTCTTATTCACTTACTAGGATTTTTAGTTCATCATTTTCTTGTTCCCTAGGTTATCCTATCTAGATATAAGTTCTAGAATAAATTTAGGATATCATAATGATGATTAAATAAAAAATTTATTTTGGTTTCATGCTATTTTTTTATATACCCAATCATCCAAGACACTAGAATTTATAATCCTTGTCTTGTAATTTGATGTTTTGTTATGTAAAAAAATAATGATATCTGTAAAAGGATACGGTCACCATAAAATTCCTCATCATCCTCAAAAATTAATTCAATACCTAATATAATCCCGATAATATTTCTATAATTTGAATCCTGACATGATCAAAATGAATTCAAATGAGAAAGATACATAAATGGATTTTATGGGGTAATAATTACTGAGAGGAATCCATTACAACAGAAGACACTTCAATTAGTGAATAAAAGAGACTAGAGGATCTCTCAATGGCCGAAACCCTCCATTCCAAGTTAATTATTAATAATGAATTTGGAGGAATGAAATATAGAACGTTAAGACCAATATCATCACATTAAAACACCTAAAAACTTTCTAAGAGTTGTTCACATTGTGAATAATTGTATCTTATCATGAGAAACTAGGACATAACAAATCGTGAGAATGACCAAGATAATTCATGGCCTAACACAATGCATCACACCAAGAATCCTTAATATATCTCCCAAATAACAATAGGAACCCCTTGAGATTCACTCAATCTAGATACCTGGTCACATAAAAAAACATTCTATTTTAAATATCAGCACTTAGATTCCTTAAAACCCCCATATTATAAATCATTTATCCAATCCTAATTCTATACCATACACTAAAAAGAAAAAATAAATTTTCCCCAGGGATTTACAACCCATAACTACGTAATTCAATAATTTTTTTTGACATAGTACTTGTAATCCTTGTGAGGTTGTGTTATACTGTAAAAAACATTATATGTAAAGATTTTTTTGTATTACAATCCTATATATTAACTCATAGAACCATATCCATTCTAATACTTGAAATCACATCACACTCTAACAGAGAAAATATAATTACAAACATGAAAGTATAAGCCAAAGATAATTTTAATAAATATGAACACTAATATGGTTCTCATCAAACCAATCTCTACCAATGTTAAATTATGTTCCCTACCATAATTGTATTTAACTTATGGTGTATCTACCATAAGACTATACTCTACAGGGTTAACTCCTAAACCATGGTGGTCCATACTATAAGAATATACTACCCAAGACTCCAATGTATCCATCCATAGACTTGATAACCATTATTCAAAAGATATTCTCTATATAGATCACCTACCATAATGTTCACCCTCTTATAAGAATTCTAATAAAATATCCTCTTGTAAAAATTTCCCAAAATGTCTAGTCACACCACCAATTAAAACATAATGGAAAACCCTACCTCCATCATGATATTTCCAAAGGGACCCAGATGTAGGGATCCACTAAGACTAATCTATACCACTAACCCAACGTTATACTCTAAACATTTTAACCCCAGAAAATAAATTTCACTATTTTCTATCATAAGGTTCACCCATGAAACATGTGATAAAACTAGGTTTCAACACCAAAAAAATTTCCTAAAAACATTGGCCATATGATTCACCCACAAAACCATGTGAAAAAAGGGTATCTCAACTTGAAATAATCCAAAATAAAAATGGTTTAAAACTAAATACTAAAACATTGTTCTTTGTTTAAAAAAAACCTACAATTATTTATCGACCAATATATCCCAAAAGCTCCTTCCTTTTTAGAATGCCAAAAAAATATTCAACCACCTCTATTATACCTGATATGATGAGTGTAATTTTTTATAACCCAATACAATCATACTCATGTAGAGATAATATTTGGTAAACATTCATCCATCTAAAACAATGGTGTATGATAAAAACAACATACACTCCATGAAGCCACAAGTCAAGAGGCCTCAAGCCATGGTGGAATTTTAATATTATTCAATCATAATTACTGAAGGTGAAGAAACAGTTCATGAAATACTCTTAGTTGATTCATAAACTATGTAAATTTGTCACAATGTTCACATCTATTCATTAGTTCACCAATGATCTAACTCCTTCATGGATTGAACTAATTTATCTTGAGTCTAAATACCACATCTGATCTCCATGAAAAGTTCCATTAATGTCAGAATCAGGAATAAAACGTGGAAGATGTATTTCTATGTTCTAATACAAGTCCATCTCTTCACATCACCCTAATTGTTCAACGAATAATCTTACGGAATAAAACACTCCAATATTCCACAATATGCTTCTATCAGAATAATCTAATAGCTTGTATTGTATGCAACATCGAGTTCTAACACACCATGACCAATAAAACTAGCCGTTATGAGTAATAATACCAACCTTTTGTAATTTAATATAATTGAATTTTTTAAATGGTCTTCATTTTTGGATTCATAATATCAAAATTACCTTTGAGTGAAGTTTTGGTATTTTTTTGAAAACATTCATTTTTTGATGAGTAGTGAAAAACACTGTGTTATTGTTTAAAAACGACTTTTTATTTAAATAATTATTTATTTTATTTAGATTTATTTAAGATAAAAATATATACATAATACCTATATAAGTTCAATATAATTCGTTGGAGTCATTTTATAATTAAAATATATGTATAAAATTGTATTGAAAATTTTAACGCCTTTTTTGGCAAGTCAGAAAATTTTGCATAAAATGTAATTTTATCAATTCTGTGAGTTGAATTTCAAAAATATGAGATACATGGTATACATTAATATTTAAAATTTTTTTTAATAGAATTAAAATAATTTTTGGTGAATAGTAACATTTGAATTTTATTTACCATAGTTAAAAGTAAATTGGGTAATTAAAGGTAAAAATGATATTATAATTACCCTAACACATAACCTAATTCTATTGGATAAGTTTTTCTCAACCAAAATAAACCATAGGAATAAAATAACATCCTTTTTGGCCCACTTGGATTAGATTATGAAATTTACTATTGTTTTATTTAAATAAGTGTTAAAAGAGTTAAATTCAAATTTTAATAACTAAAACATTTTTAATATAGGGTTATATATAAGATAAATTTCCGTAAAAATATTCATTAGAAATATAAAATGATTTCTTATATATTTTTACTTTATTTATAGTTTTTAGACATTAAATAATAAAATAAATTTATGACACAACGATAATGTAGTAATTACCTTATTGTTGAATGATTAAAATAATTGATATTATAAATATTACAATAATATTAAATTGAGAATTTTTAGGTATTAAATGAATTTTATATGTTAATATTACATGTTAGGTTTATTTTTTTTTGAAATTTTAATGTTTTTATGACTTTCACAAAAACCAATTACTAAATTGTGTCAAAGTTGACCTAAATGTGTTATTAAGATAAATACTATATTATTAATTGATATAATTCTCCTAAAAATCTAAGAATTTTCCAAAGGACTTATATAAGGTTAGATATATTAATAATGAACCACTTGGGGTTACCTTGTCTTTTTTAGTTTGTTTATTAACAATTTATTAAAATAAAACTATAATAAGGGGAAAAAGTTAAACTATTTATCTAAGAGTTAAATTTAAAATATAAGGTTAATATGGTAACCTAAACCTGTATAAAACCTATTGGTTGAGAGGTTCTCAACATAGGATTACGATATCCTTGAAATAAATCCTATTGGATCCATTATAAAACAAATATGTTTGTATGATAAAATAATATATCTAGGTTTTCATAAAGTGACCCTCACCTCTCTTATAAAATGGTACTTCCTATTATCTAAAAATAACACCTCCAAAGCTATTTGTATCATCCAAACCATGCTCAATAATCCTCCCAAATACCCTCACAATTACCAATAGTCCTTACATTTATCAAAATCCAACCTAAGTATCCCTTTTGATCAACTCAAAATGAAACACCCGGAGAAGAGGTAATAATTTCACCACCTCCTTCAAAGTTCTTTTCTTCTTCCAATTCCTCTTTCTTTATTGTTTCCATAAAAAAATAATAACTCCATTACCTTACACATACTATGATGTTATTATAAATATGGTACAAAAATATTCATTCTTTTATCCATCCTATGAATGACAAGTCACTATACGTGCATACGTACATGTTACCGTCTCCACGTCGTGGTGTAGTTTGTTATTCAAACACTTCATTATTTTGATGGGTATAATAATGAGTATAACTAATGTAAATAATAAATAAAACATGTTAATGATTCTGTATATATTATATACAATCCAATTACATATGATTTCATAATCAATAGAAAAATATTTTCTATCATGCATACGTTCTGTGTACTGTCTCCACGAACGTGATAAGATTCATTTCCCCATCGTCACCATTCAAGTATAATTTTCATTTTAGTATTAAAAATAATGTTTCAGAACTTAATATAATTTTGGATATGAATCAAATACATTCAATCCATAACAAACATGTCTTTCTTAACTAAGAATATAATGGAATATTAATCAGTTAACACCTGAAACAATGATACTACTGAAATATTATTAATAATGAAATATAAGAAGATCATATATGGTATCATATTTATGTATGTGGTTCTTGTATAATTTAATTACTATGATAAAACTATTATAAAATAGGTTAACGTACCCTCAACTAACGAAAATTACAAGGTAAGGGTTAATTCTACAATCCCTTCCTTATCTGAGTTTTTTTACATGTGAGTATGTATGAGGACCTCTTTTTCATCCACATCTGTGTCTCTTAAAAACACATTTCAAAACATTTTTACTATTTTATAAACCATGGGCTAATTTCATTTATACCCATGTTTTACTTTTTATAAAATTATTATAAAGTAATCATTCCGTTGTTTTCCAAACAAGTTCCTTTGAAACCTTTTTGACAAAATTAAGGAAATAATGCTTTTTTACTTATACAGTGGGTGCAGGTATTTTCCACTGTTATAACACCTTAGAAGAATCCATTACAAGATAATAATAATATTTTCAGAATAAATTTTTTCTTTTATAATTACAAGACATTTAAATTATTTCACAATAGAATGATATACTTCCCTCAAATAGTTTTTATTTCATCTATGTCAACATCCTTTGATTGATTTTACACTTGTTTGAAGTTGATTTATTATGATACAATCTTCCAAATTATATTGAAGGTTTTGTGATATGTTTGAACGTGGATGTTTTATTTTTATACCATTTATGGTTTATGGTTAATGTATTAACAATTTTTATGATATTTTTAATATGAATGTTTATGTTTTGTTTCTACCTTTTCATATGAGGAATGCATTGGAATTAAAAAGGACGGGGGAGCCCGCTATAGCTGCTCGATGCATATGTAGGTCTCATGCGACAAACTAGTGTCTTGGAACAAGGCTGTGAAAAAATATTATTTGTAATCTTGGAACGAGGCCTTGAATATGTCGTTATGATGTTCGACATTATACATTACATCATAATGAAATTTCCTATTGATATTACACATGATTACTCGACTATTAGAATACCAATGTGAATATGTAAATGGCATTATTTGATTTATATTTACCATATTATGAAAAAGTCTAAATTTAAAAGTATTGTGTTTTAGTCTTATACAATGCCTTAAATGTTTATGCTTATTTATGAAACATTCTTCTATATTCTTATCCTTGCTGGGCACATGAGCTCACCCATTTCTATGTTTTAATTTTCCCAGGATGCAAAGAAATATATTATAACTGTCATGCAAGGATAGTCAAATGGAGATGAATGTGCTAAAAGCATAAAATATTTCATTTTTTTAAATTCCAAATGTAATGTAAAATTTATGTTTGTATATAGTACTTCTAAGGCTACTAAACTGATCAATATTTCAGTTTTTGATCACTTGTGATCATGAAATTGATTGGTAATAATGCATAGAATCTCGGTAACTAGAGACAAGCAATTATAGCTGGTATCAAAGGAAGTTTAGTACAATCCTTGGAAACCGGATTTAGAAAAATTCTGATTAGAGAACTTAACCCTAAGATAGGATTTGAGGATTACTGTAGACGAACATCCAAAAATTTTGTAATGTAGAGATTTTGTTTATTCTACAAGAAATAAATCTTTGTTAAGATATGAGAAGGTAGAGGAGGCTATGGTACAAATGTACCTATTAGTGAAAACTCTGACAATGAGTTTCAAGCTTGACCTAGGGTATCCTGGTACACAACAATAGGCCTTACTACACTGTTGGTTACGACAATCTTGGGGGATATGATTAGGATAATTCAACATTTCTTTACAAAAAATTATGAATAATTTATGTTTATATAATTCTTCAAAGAAATCATTTTTATGATTAGGGATTATATGCATAAATTGTTCAATTTTTGTTAGGTATTTTACTAGTTTGGAATTATTAAATTTGATTCATAAACTAATCTAGTGTATTCAGTTATTTAGAAATGGTTCCTAGTGGAAGGAATGGAAACAATATCAATGAACATAATCTATTTATGGATTTCCCTCCTACTCAAGATAATTATAGTGGAGTTGGTGATGCATCAGGAGCTAAACAACTTCTAACCATATTGGGATATCTCAGTCAGGTTATGAATAATAACCATACCCGTATGGAGCACCCTGATCCAGAACGTGGAGGATCAATGTTAGACCACTTCATGAGGCCAAAACCAACATCAATAAATGGGACTAAATATACATTTTTAGCTGAGAAATGGATATGTTCCTTAGAGAAAATATTTCATTCTTTGGGGACTAGTGACAAGGGAAAAGTTTTCATGACAGTTTATCAACTCACAGGAGATACAGATCAATGGTGGACATTAATTCAAAACACAATTGAGGATGATGATGTATCAAATATGGTATGGAGGTAGTTAAAGAACTTTTCTTAGAAAAATATTTTCCTCATGACCATCAAGTGGACATGAAAAGACTATTTCTGAGATTAAAGAAAAAGGATGATGACAATGTCGCAAAGTATGAGGCTAAATTTACAAGGTTAGAAAGGAATACAATAGATTATATAAGTAACTCAAGGAGTAAGATTGTTTGATTTTTCGATTGGTTAAAAAAATTGCTCTGTCAATAATTAGTCTCAAAATCCTTCACATCATACGAAGATATTTTCTCATGTGCTATCATGACAGAAAAAGAATTATTTAAATTGTATGACTTTAATAAAGAGAAAGACAATAAGAGATCTTATCAACACTCAGGAAATGGAAATAAGGGGAATAAGTGAATAGTTTAATTTCTATCCTGTATTAAATGTGAGAAGAAACACCTAGGTTCTTTCCTAAAGAGAATAGGAGTATATTAAAATTGTGGTAAAAAAGGAAACCAAACTCGTGATGGTAAGGGAAAGAAAGAGTATTTCAATTTTGAATTCTACAATTATAGTGAAATGGGGAATTACAGAAATGAATTTTCTAAGAGATAAGGAAAAATGCATCAGAAAATGCCAAGGGAGCCAGGACAAGCTTATTTGATCACGACTGCTGAGGTTGAAGCTCCAAATGATGAGGTGTTAGGTAATTTAATGGTTTCCTCAAATTTAGACAATGCTTTATTTGATTCTGGATCATCGCATTGTTTCGAATCTTCTATGTTTGAAAATAAAATTATATATTTCCAATTTGATTTAACATGGAAGTTTCTAGTCAAAACTCCTAAGGGAATTTTCATTGAAATAATGTTTTTTGGATCAGTCCCCATTATGTCATATAAATGTTATTAATCTTCGGATCTCATCATCATACCCATGATTGAATTTTGATATAATCCTCGGTATATATTTTCTTTTGGTCCATGATGTGAAAATTTATTATAATAAGAAGGATGTTACAATTATCGATGATGATGAATAGTACCTTATATTAATAACAGAAAAATCACCACTAGAATCTTATCAAGACTTCCCCCAATAGCTCTACTAAAATAAATTATTGGGGCAGAAGAGAATAAAATAACTATGGGTTAGGAAAATAATGTTAAAATAGAGGACATAACTGCTATGAAATAATTTGTTGATGTGTTTCCAAAGAATTCACCTGCACATCCTCCAGAATGAGAAATTTGTTTTTCCATTGACTTAATTACTGGATTAAGGCCCATATCGAAGACCCATTTTATAATGGCCACTAGGGAGCTTGTGGAACTAAAGAACCCAATATAGGAATTAAGTAATAAATTATTTATTCACCTTAGTGAATTCTGGATTTAGGATATTTCTTTTCTTGGCTATATTGTCTCTAAGGATGGAATCTCTATTGAACTTTCAAAGACCAAGGTAATACATGAATGGCCAGCACCGATGAGTATAATTGAGGTACCCAATTTTATTGATTTATCAATTTATTATCGGCACTTTGTATATAATTTTTCCTGATTGGATATCCCATCAACCAAGATCATACATAAAGGGGTTCAATATTTGTTGAAAAAGGAGTTTGAAGACTGTTTTGAAGAACTAAAGAGAAGAATTGTCAATGCTCATATCTTGACTCTACCATTGGGGAAATATGGGTTTGTTATTTATAGTGATGCTTTAAAGAAATGACATGGTTGTGTCCTTATGAAGAATGATACAGTTATTTTTATGCATCACGACAACTAAAAATTAATGAAAAAAACTATCCCACTCATGATCTTGAGTTGGCAGCTATAATATTTTCTTTGAAGATATAGATACACAATATCTATTCTAAAAAATGTGAGATGTATACCGATCAAAAGAGATTGAATTATTATTTTTCACTGAAATAACTCAACCTGAGAAAAAATAGTTGGTATGAACTACTCAAGGATTATGATTTCACAATATAATACAACCTAGGGAAGAAAAATAAGGTGGCATATTCTTTAACCAGAAAGAATCATGGAGTTTTGAGAAATATGTGAGTTGAAAGGGATCCTTTATTCATGGATCTAGTAAAGATGTATATGAGAATAATCATTGAAGGTGAAACATCAATACTTTTTGAAATGGTTGCCAATCCATCTTTACTAGAAAGAATAAAAATTTCTTAGACTGATGATGAGGTGTTTCAAAAGAAAATTAATGCTGCGAATGATGGGAGATTGATTGAAATTATATATAAAGATGGAATTTTAAAATTAATGAAGAGATATTGAGTTCCTAATATACCTGATCTAAAAAGAGAATTGTTGGTTGACGCTCATAGCTCTAATTTCTCTATACATGCTGGTAGCAGTAGGATATACAATGATTTGAAGAAATTTATTTGGTTAGACAACATGAAGAGGGACATTTTTTATTATATGTCATGATGTATTGTTTTTCAACTGGTTAAGGCTAGAGGACAACCTCCTGGAGGAGTCATGAAACCTTTTTTCATACCTGAGTAGAAATGGGATGATATTACGATGGAAATTTTCATGGGGATACCAAATAATCCTAGAATGAATGATAAAATATGGGTCATTATTGATCCTCTTGCCAAGTCGGCACATTTTAGTGCTATAAAAGATGATTTGCATCAAGAACATTTAGAAAGAATATATATTAACGATGTTGTAAGACTGCATGGACTACCATATTGATTGTTTTCTATCATGATCCCCATTTTACATCATCATTTTTGAAAAGTCTTTAAAAGGCCCTGGATACTAAACATCATTTGAGAACTACCAACCACCCTCAAAATGATTGATAATCAGAATAGTATTTTCAAACATGAAAAGACATGTTTAGATCCTTCTCACTTGACATTCAAGGTATGTGGGATTAGAATTCACCATTGGTATAATTTTAAAATGACAATAGCTTCCATTCAAGTATTCATATGGAACCCTATGAAGCATTATATGGAAAGAGATGTCACAAACAAACTTGTTGGGATGATGTTGGTGAAATAAAACTCGAAGGCCTAGAATGTATTGAGGAAACAATAAAAAATGTTAAGATTATCCATACCCACATCAAAGCAGCTCAATGTAGGCAAAAGAGCTATGTGGATAACCGAAGGAAGGATTTGAAATTTCAAGTAGGAGATTATTTTTCTTAAATTTATGTCCTTGGAAGGGTGTTTTATGATTTATTAAGAAGGCTAAATTGAGTCCAAAGTACATCAGACCTATCTAAATTCAAGAATGAATTGGAGTTGTAGCTTACCGTTCAGAAATGAATCCATGTCTCTCCAAAGTTTGTGACATGTTCAACATATCACTATTGAGAAAATACATGCCTCACCCAACGCATGTACTCACCTATGAAGAAATAAAACTGGAACTCGGTCTGTCTTATTGGGAATAGCCTATCAAGATTCTTGATACTAGAGAACAAGTGTTGAGAAACCAGATGACTCATCTAGTAAACGTTCTATATAGAAACCATAAGATGGAAGAGACAACATGGGAACCGGAGGAATTAATGATGAAGAACCACCTGAATCATTTTATGTAGTAGTATTCCAGAAATTTCAAGGACTAAATTATTTGGAGGGAAGACTGAAACAACCCAAGATTCCATAGTACACATCTCTTTGAATAATACAATAGCTTACGTTGTATGGAACATCAATTTCTAACACACCATGACCAATCAAACTAGCCATTACGAATAGTAATATCCAAATTTTAAAATTTTATAAATTTTATTTTTTTCAAAATAGACTTCATTTTTGGATTCGAAATATCAAAATTAGCTTTTGGTGATTTTTTTGGTATTTTTCTGAAAACATTCAATTTTTTATAAATAGTGAAAAAACACAGCATCATTGTTTAAAACTGAATTTTTATTTAAATTTTTTTTAGGTAAAAATAGACACATAATACCTATATATGTTTAATGTAATTCATTAGAGTCATCTTATAATTAAATTATATGTATTAATTTTTATTCATTTTTTTAACTTCTGTTACCCACCTTCTAGGCACGTTATCAAATTTTCATAAAATGTAATTTTACCGCTTCTGTAAAGTGAATTTCAAAAATCAAGGAGACATAGTGGACATAAGTATGTAAAATATGGTTCAATGCGATGAAAATAATTTTTGATGAATAGTAACTTTTGAATTTTATTTACCACGGTTAAAAGTAAATTGGGTAATTAAAGGTAAACATATTATTATAATTACCCTAACACATGTCCTAATTCTATTGGATAAGTTTTTCTCAACCAAAATAAATCATTGAAATAATATATGATCTTTTTGGTCCACTTGGATTAGATTAGGACATTTATTATAATTTTATTTAAATAAGAGTTAAAAGTGTTAAATTCAAATTTTAATTACAAAGTCATTTTTAATATATGGTTATATATAATATAAATTCGACTATAAATATTCTTTAGGAATATTATTGAATTTCATACATATTGGTATTTTCTTTATAGTTTTTCAAATTAAATAAATAAATTCATTTATGACACAATGATGATACAATAATTACCTTCTTATAGAATGATTAAAATAATAGACATTATAAATATGACAATAATTATAAATTGATACTTTTTATGTATTCCATGAATTTTTTAGGTTAATATGACATGTAAGGTTTTATTAAATATATTTAGTTTGAAATGATAAAGTTGTTATGACTTTCACAAAAACCAATTACTAAATATTATCGAAATTGAAAAAAATTAGTTTTCAAAATAAATACTACATTTTTAATTAACATATTATTCTTAAAAATATATGGTTCATAAAAAGGACTTATATAAGAATGGATATATAAATAATGAACCACTTGGGGTTCACTTGGCCTTTTATATTAATTTTATTAACCATTTATTATAATAATACAATAATACATGGTAAAAGTTAAATTATCTAACTAAGAGATAAATCTAAACGATAGTGTTAATATGGTGAGCTAAAAATATCTAAAATCTATTGGTTGAGATGTTATCGACCCATACCAACTATATACTCTAAATAAATCCTTTTGGATCATTATGAACCTGATATTATTTTACAACAAAATAATATTTCAATCTTTTCCTAAAGTGACCCTCACCTCTCTTATAAAATGGTACTTACCCTTCTCTCAACATCACACCTCCAAAGCCATTTGTCTCGGCCAAACCCTAATAAAATATCCTCCCAATTACCCTAAATTCTTCCTATATGCCGTACTTTGTTCAAAATTCAACCTATGTATCCCTTTTGATCAACTAAAAAAGAAACACCTGAAGAAGAGGTAATAATTTCACAACCTCTTTCAATTTTCTTTTCTTCTTCCACTTCCACTTTCTTTGTTTTTTCCATAACAAAATAATAACTCTAGTGAATTATACAAACTGGGATGTTATTATAAATATTGTACAACCAAATTAATTATTCTATCCATTCTTTCAATAACATGCCACCATATGTGCGTACGTACAGCTTACAGTCTTCACGTTATGGTGTAGTTTGTTATTCAAACACTTAATTATTTGGATGGGTATAATAATGAGTATAACTGATCTAAATAATATATATAACAAGTAAATTATTTTTTATAAATGATAAACCATCCAATTACATATGTCTTCACCATAAATATAATGATATTGTCACTCGTGCGTACGTACAGATTACTGTCTCCACGAACACAATATGATTATTTTCCCAATAATCACCATTCAAGAATAATTTTAAATTTATAATTAAAAATAATGTTTAAGAACTTAAAATAGTTCTAGATATGAATCAAATACATCCCATCCATAAAAAACTTGGCTTATGTAACCAAACAAATAATGGAAAACGAATCAGTTAACACATGAAACAATGATACTACTGAAATATTATTAACTAAGCAATATTATAAGATTATATATGATATCATATTTATGTATGTGGTTCTTGTATAATTTAATAACAATATTTAACTATTATAAAATAGTTTAACATACCCTCTACCAAGGAAAAGTAAAGGTAAGGGTTAATTCTACAATCTATTCCTTATCAGAGGTTGTTTATACGTGAGAATCTATTGGGACCCATTTATCATCCACATTCGTGTTTCTTAAAAATGTGTCTGAAAACATTTTTACTATTTCATAGACTATGGGTTAATTTAATATATACCCTTGTTTTAATTTTTATTAAATTATTATAAAGGAATCATTCCGTCATTTTCTAAGCAATTTTCATTTAAAACATTTTTTCAAAAGATTAAGGAATGAATGTCTTTTTATCTTATATGGTGGGTGCGGATAATTAATGTCATTATAACACCTTCGAAGCTTCCCTAATAGTTTATAAGAATATTTTCATTATAATTGTTTTCTTTAATAATTATATGAATTTAAAATGATTTAAAAATTGAAAGATATATTTCCCTCAAACAGTTTTGATGTCATCTCTATCAACATCTTTTGATGGATTTTACACTTGTTTGAAGTTGATTTATTATGATACAAAATTTTATATTTTATTGAAGGTTTTGTGATATTTTGACTATGGATGTGTTATTTTTATAACATTCATGGTTTATGGTTAAAGTATTAACATTTTGTATGCTATTTTCAATACGAATGTTTATGTTATGTTTCAACCTTTTAATACGAGGAATGCATTGGACTTAGTAAGTGACAGGTGGAGCCAACTATGGCTCCTCGATGCACCGATAGGTCCCATGAGACAAACTTGTGTCTTGGAACAATCCCTTAAAAAATATTATCTTTAATCTTGGCACGAGGCCTTCACTATGTGGTTATGATATCCAGCACTATGCATTCAATCATTATGAAATTAGCTATTGATATTACATGTGATTATTTGACTAGTAGAATATATATGTGATTAACTAAATTGCATTATTTCATTTATATTTTCTATATTATACTGAAGTTTATGTTTAAAAGTCTTGAGTTTTAGTTTTATAAATTTCCTTAAATATTAATTCTTATTTATGAATGTTTCTGTTACATTGTTATCTTTACTGAGAACCCAAGATCACCCATTTCAATGCTATATTTTTTCTAGGATGCAAAGTAGTATATAAGGACTGACCTGGAGGGATGGTCTAAGGGAGTTGAATGAGTTAAAAAGAGACACAATGTTGTTGTTTTTCATTTCATAATGTAATGTAAAACTTATATTTGTATGTAGTACATGATAGGCTACTAAACTAATCGTAATTTCGTGATTTGATATTTTTTGATCATGCCATTTTTATGTAAAAATTCACCGACAATGTGTAACTAGGGTCAGGGATTTACACTAAATACCATGACCCTTTACACAGTAGAGTTCATTTCACATGTGATAGGTTGAAGATTCATACCATTAGAGTATCCTTATTATCACCTAAAACATAATCATTTTTATACCAAATCCATGTCAAGTCTTCAAAAAACATGATTACCAAGTGTGGCCATCCATTCGAATGATGGGATTCAAAAACACTAAAAATTGTGTTTTCATGGATTTATCATATTCTAGCCCACTACATTGAACAATCCATACATTATTTTTATAAATTTTTCTAGAATCCTAGTATTATCTTATTAACTCCACTTATATAGGTATCAAATCCTCATTCATGTTGCTACATTGAACCATAAAGTCCCCACCACCAACAATCTCGGGTAAAACAAACTATGATACCATGATCCATTCAAGATACTAACTTAATCCAAAGATAAAAATCCACAATAATAAACCCCTGGTGCAATAAAACCTTTGATATTCCTTGAAAATACATTAGTTACTATTAGAAATAGTTTCCCTGAACAAAATTCATTAGTGACCCACCATCCCTAGATTTTCTAGGTTTATCAAAAGTACTTGAACATTCGAGACAGTTTTCTCCGTACCGATCTCCAATAACTCAACCAAACATGTGTATAATGTTGACATTAATTATCATGTATCAAGGTGTTCTAAACCATGGACAATAAAACACCCTTTACGCCGAAAAGGTGTTTTCCCACAATTCATAGACCTTTGGACCCAGAATCACTCACCACATTTGTAACACCCCAAGATTCCACGGTATGCTTCTCATTGAATAATTCAATAGTGTTTGTTGTACGCAACTTCGAGTTCTAACACACCAAAACCAATCAAACTAGCCGTTATGAGTAGAAATACCCACTTTTTTGAAATTCTATAAATTTTATCTTTCAAAATGGACTTCATTTTTGGATTCGGAGTATCAAAATTAGCTTATCGTGAATTTTTGGTATTTTTCTGAAAATATTCAATTTTTTATGAATAGTGAAAAACACTGAGTTATTATTTAAAGCCGAGCTTTTATTTTAATAAATATTAATTTTATTTAATTTTATATTAGGTCAAAATAGATACATAATACTTATATAAGTTCAATGTAATTCATTGGAGTCAGATTTTAATAATTTTATATATATAGAAATTTTATTGAACTTTTCACCGTCTTTTACCCACCTCCTAGGTGCATTTGAAAATTTACATAAAACATAATTTTACCGCTTCCATGAGTTGAGTTTAAAATATTCGAGAGACACGGTAGATATCAGTAAGTAAAATGTGGTTCAATAAGATGAAAATAAATTTTTGTGAATAGTAACTTTTAAATTTTATTTACCACGGTTAATGGTAAATAGGGTAATTTAGGGTAAAAATGGTATTATTATTACCCTAACACATTTACTAATTCTATTGGATAAGTGTAATTCAACCAAAACCAACCTTATGAATAAAATATAATCCTTTAGGTCAACTTATATTAGATTAGGAAATTTATTATTATTTTATTTAAAGAATAGTTAAAAGTGTTAAAATCAATGTTTAATAATGGATACATTTTTAATATAGGGTTACACATAATATAAATTGGACTATAAAAATTAATTATAAAGATAAACTGATTTACTACATAATTGTATTTTATTTATAATTTTTATAAATTAAATAATTTAATTTATTTATGACACAATGATGATGTAGTAATTACCTAATTAATGAAATATTAAACTAATTGATATTATAAATTTCCAAATAAATGTTATTTGAGTGTTTTTATGAATTTAAAAAAATTTATAAGATAATATGACATATTAGGGTTGGTTATATTAATTTTTTTGAAGTAATAATGCTTTTATGAATTTAGGAAAAAACAAAATACCAAATAGTGTCAAAATTGACATAAAAGTGATTTTAAAACAAAATTATATTATTAATTGATCTTCTATTTTTAAAAATATAAGGTTTGGCCAAAAGACCTATATAATTTTATTTTTATAATTAATGAACCAATTTGGGTTCTCTTAGACGTATATAGAATGTTTATTAACCATATAATATAAAAATACAATGAGACATTGTAAATGTCAAACTATTTAATTAAGAGTTAAATCTAAAAGACAAGGTTAATATAGTGACCCAAACCTGTCTAAAACCTATTTTTTGAGTGGTTGTAGACCCATCCCCACCTTATCCTTTAAATAATCTAATTTTTAGCCATTATAATCCGAAAATGAGTGTATTATAAAATAATATATCAAGATTTTCTTAAGGTTCCACTCACCCCTCTTATAAAAGGGCACTCCCCCTTCTCTCTAATTCACGCCTTAAAAGCCATTTGGCTCAGCCAAACTCTAAAAAATACACTCTAAACTATCCTATATTAATCATAGAGGCTTTCTTTTATTCATAAATCCAACATATGGAGCCCTTTTGATCAAATAAAAAGGAAGAACCCAAATAAGAGGTAAATATTCCATCACCTCTTTCAAGATCCTTTCTTCTTCCACTCCCCTTTTCTTTGTTGTTTCCATTATAAAATAATAAATTTAGTATATTCTATATACTGTGATATTATTATAAATATGTTACAACAATATTCATTATTCTACCCATCCATTGAATGACATGTCACCATATGTGCGTACGTACGACTTGCCATCTCCACATTGTGGTGTAATTGTTATTCAATACATTATTATTTGGATGGGTATAATAATGATGACTAATTGAGATAAATAATAAATATAACATGATAATTATTCTTTATATATGATATATCATCTAATTATATCTTATTTTAATATCAAAAGAATGATTTTATCGCTTGTGCGTATGTATAGATAACTGTCTCTATGAACGTGATGAGATTCATTCCCCGTCATATCCATTGAAGAAAAGATTTCATTTAATGATTAAAAATAAGGTTTAAAGACATGAAACAAATCTTTATATGAATAAGATACATCCCATCCATAACAAAAATGACTCACATAACAAATAATATAAAGGAAAACGAATCAGTTAACACCCAAAATGTTGATAAAACTATGATATTATTAACAATGCAACGTTAAAAGATCATATATGATATCATATTAATGTATATTAATGTTTTATATTTTAATAAAAATTATTTCACCATTATAAGGGATGTTAACCTTCCCTATTACAAGGAAAATTACAAGTTAAGGGTTAATTTCCCAATCTCTTTTTTATCAGAGTTTTTTTTACGTAATTATCTACTGGGACCTCTTTATCATCCACATCGATGTTTCTTAAAAATGTATTTCAAAACATTCATAATATTTTATAGACTATGGGTTAAAGTCATTTATACCCTTGTTTGAATTTTATAAGATGTTTATAAAGTATTCTTTCCATCCTTTTCCAAACAAGGTACTTTTTTACATTTTTAACAAATTTATGGAAACAATGTTTTTTAAATTATACGGAGGTTGTGGCTATTTTCTTCCATTATAACATCATCGAAGCTTCCCTTACAATATTATAAGAATATTTTAAAATATAAATGTTTTCTTTTATAATTACATGACACTTAAATGATTTCAAAATAGAAAGCGATATTTCTCTAAAAAAGTTTTGATTTCATCTATGTCAAAATCCTTTGATAGATTTTAAGTTTTCTTATTATGATACAAAAAATTCATATTGAATTGATGGTTTTGTTATATGTTTGACTATAGATGTGTTATTTCATACCATTCATGGTTTATGGATAATGTATTGACATTTTATATGCCATTTTTAATACGATTGTTTATGTTATGTTAAAACTTTTTCATATGACGAATGCATTGGACATAGCAAGTGATGGGTGGAGCCTATTATAGCTCCTTGATACATCGGTAGGTCTCATGAGTCAAACTAGTATCTTGGCACAAGGCCTTGAAAAAATCTTATTTGTAGTCTTGGCACAAGGCCTTGACTATGTGGTTATGAAAGTTTGGCATTATGCATTCCATTATTATAAAAGTGGCTATTGATATTTCATGTGATTATTCGACAAGTGTAATATCCATGTGAGTAAGAAAATAGAATTATTTGATTTTATCTTTTCCATATTATGATGAAGTTCAAGTTTAAAAGGCTTTTTTTAGTCATATACATTGCCTAAAACTTTTATGCTTATTTAGGAAAGATTCCTCTATATTGTTATCCTTATTGGGAATCTGAGCTCACCCTTTTTTATGTTTTATTTTTCCCAGGATGTGAAAAATTATTTTCTAGATGACTTGCAGTGATAGTCTGAGAGGATATGAGTGTGGTCTATGGAAACCGTGTTGTTGTATTTTTTCCATTTTGTGATGTAATGTAAACCTTATGAATTTATCTTCTACCTCCCAGTCTACTAAACTTATCATTCTTTCGAGACTAGATCTTTTTTGATCATGACAATGTTATGTAATAATGCACCGAATCTAGGTAACTGGGGTCGGAGCATTTAGAGTTGGTATCAGAGGATTTTTAGTACAAACCTTGGAAACTAGATTTAGATAAAATCTGATTATAGCACATTTCCCTAAGATAGACTTTGAGGATTAGTATAGAAAAACATCCTAGAATTTTGGTATTGTAGATATTTTGAGAGTTTTCGAAGAAATGTATCCCTGTCAGAATACGACCAGGTAGAGGCAGCTCTGCCACAGATGTACCTAGGGGTAAAACATGAAAACACCATGTTGAGCTAGACTCGAATGGGAAATGGTGCACGACAACGGGACTTGCTGCAATCATAGTTACGACACTACAGGAGGATATGCTTAGGATAATTCTCATTTTCATTACAAATCATTATGAAGGGTTTATGAGTATATAAATTCTCAATGAAATTTTTTTATGATTATGGATTATATCGATAAACTGTTCAATTTATGTTAAGTGTTTTACAAGTTTTGATTTATGTATTACGATTCATAAACTAATCTAGTTTATTCCATTGTTTAGAAATGGAACCTAGTAGAAGGAATGGAAATGGTATCAATGCACATACTCCATGTAGGTATTTCCCTCCTACTAAAGATAATTATAGTGGATCTGGTGATGCAACTGGTGTTGATCAGCTAATCACCATACTGGGACAACTCACTTAGGTTTTAGATAATAACCTTACCCATATGGAGCACCCTGATCCGTAGTGTGGAGGATCAATGTTAGATCGCTTCATGAGGCAACAACCACCAAACTTTAATGGGAGTAAAAAACCATTATTAGCTGAGCAGTGGATAAATTCCTTAGAGAAATTATGCCATGCCTTGGGGAGTAGCGAAAAGGTAAAAACTTTTCATGGATGTTTACCACCTTACTGGAGATGCTGATCAATGGTGGCCATTGATTCAAAACACAATGGAAGATGATGAAGTATCATATATAAAATAGAAGTAATTAAATGAAATTTTCTTGGAAAAATAATTTCCGCATGACCATCAAGCCGATATGGAAATTAAATTTCTAAGTCTCAGGTAAAAGGATGATGAGCATGTCGCAAAGTATGAAGTTATCTTTACATGGTTAGTGAGGCATGCATCAATTTATATACGTAACCCAATAAGTAAGATTGATCATTTCTTTGATGGGTTAAAACCATTTCTCTGTTGAGAATTAGTCTCACAATCCATGTCTTCATATGAAGATATTGTCACATGTGCTATCAAGAAAGAAAAATAATTCTCTAAGTCTTACAAATTTAAAGCAAAGCAAGCAAAGAATAAATCTGATGAACACTCTAGAAATTGAAATAATGAGAAGAAGGTAGAATTTGAATATCCATCTTATTGTAAATGTGTGAAAAACACCCTGGTACATTCATGAAGGGAATGAGAGTTTGTTACAAGTGTCGTGAAAAAGGCCACCAAGGTCTTGATCGCAAGTGGAAGAAAGTGGTTGTCGATGTTGAATGCTAGAATTGTAGATAATGGGGGCATTGTGAAAATAAATTTCCTAAGCATTAGAGGAACATACATCAAAAAAGGACAAGGGATCAAGGCCATGCTTATGCTATCCCTACTGCTAAGGTTGAAGCTCTGAAATATGTAGTTGAAGGTAATTTAATGGTTTCCTCATGTTTAGAAAATGATTTATTTGATTATGAATCATCACATTGTTTCATATATTCCTAGTTATCTAAGAAAATTAGATATTTCCAATTTGATTTAACAAGGGATTTGTTAGTAAAAACTCTTAAGGGATGTATCATTACAACAATGTTTTGTGAATCAGTCCCCATTAGGGCATATAAATGTTTTTTATCTACTGATATCATCGTCATACCCATGATTTAATTTGATATGATCCTTGGTATGGATTGTCTTTCGAACCATGATGCAAAACATTATTGTAAGAAGAAGGAAGTTACTATTTTCGATGAAGATGTTAAAGAACAACTTATCATTATAGAAGAATCGTCACTACCTAATTTTTATCTAGTTCCACCCCCAATAGCTCAACTAAATTCAATAATTGGGGAGGAAGATAATGAAATAACTCTGGGTGAGGAAAATAATGTTCAAATTGAGGATGTATCTATTGTGAAATAATATGTTGATGTGTTTCCAGAAGATTTACCTGGACATCCTCCAGAATGAGAAATTGAGTTTTCCATTGATTTAATTCCTGGATCAAGGCCCATATCTAAGACCCCTTATAGAATGGACACAATCGAATTCGTGTAACTAAAGAAATAACTATAGGAATATAGTAATAAGGGATTTATTCCCCCCAGTGTTTCTCCATGGAGATCCCCTGTCCTTTAGGTTAAGAAGAAATATGGATCTATGAGGTAGTGCATCGAGTAAAGGGAGATCAATGTTATAACAATAAAGAAAAAGTATCCCCTACATCGCATTGATGATTTATTTGACCAACTTCATGAAGCTCAATACTTTTCAATGATTGAACCTCGATCTAGATACCATTATTTGTGCATGAAGAAGGAAGAAATTCCGAAGACAACTTTTTGAACCAGGTACGGGCACTACGAGTTTACAAAAATTCCTTTTGGATTGACTAATGAACCCTTTGTATTCATGGATCTAATGAATAGATATTTCAAGGAATATCTTGATGAATTTTTAGTGGTATTAATTGAAGATATCTTGGTATACCCCAAAAGAAATGAAGATCATGAAAATCACTTGTTCATTATCCTAAAGACTCTTAAAAGACGTGAATTATATGGGAAGTTTAGAAAGTTTGAATTATGGCTTCAATAGATTTCTTTTTGTGGCCATACTGTCCCCTAGGATAGAATCTATGTTGATCCTTATAATACCAAGGCAATCCAAGAATATAAAGCACCGACAAGTAAAACTGAGGTACGCAATTTTATTGGTTTAGTAGGTTATTTTCGACATTTCATCCAGAATTTTTCCCAGTTGGCTAACCCATTATCTAAGATTAAATGTAAAGTGGTTAAATTTGTTTGTATAAAAGAGTGTGAAGAATCTTTTGAATAATCAAAGAGAAGATTAGTCAATGCTCCTATCTTGACTCTACCATCAAGAAATAATGGTTTTGATATTTATAGTGATGCATCGAAAAATTATATGGTTTTGTCCATATGCAAAATGATAGGGTTATTTCCTATGCATCACGACAACTAAAAATTCATGAGAAAAACTATCCTACTCATGATCTTGAGTTAGAAGTGGTAATCATTGTTTCAAATATTTGGAGACACTATCTCTATGGTGAAAAATGTGAGATATATACTGATCATAAGAGTTTCAAGTATATTTTCTCACAGAAAGAAATCCACATGAGACAAAAGAGATAGCTTGAACTAATCAAGGATTATGATTTCAATATACACTACCACATGGGGAAGGAAAATAAGGTGGAAGATGCTTTGAGCAGAAACGATCATTGAGTTTTGAACAAGATGAGAGTTGAAAAAGATCCAATATACATGGATCTAGTAAATATGGATATGGTAATCACCATGGAAGGTGAAACAATAATAATTTTTCAAATGGTTTCCAAACCATCATTACTAGAAATGGTAAAGTGTTCTTAGACATGTGATGGAGAGTTTAAAAAGATGAATAAAGCTGTGAAAGATGGGAGATTGAGTAACTTTCTGTTTGAAGATGGAATTTTGAAATTTGGGAAGAGACTTTGTGTTCCCAATATACCTGATATAAAAATAGAATTGTTGGATGATTCTAATAGTTCTAATTTCTCTATATATCCTGGAAGCACAAAAATGTATAAGGATTTGAAGGAACATTTTTGGTGGGACAACATGAAAAGGGAGATTTCTGATTTTGTGTCATGATGTATGGTTTGTCAACAAGTTAAAGCTAGAAGGCAACGGCCTGGAGGAGTCATGAAACCTCTTCCTGTACCTGAGTAGAAATGGGATAATATTTCAATGGAATTTTTCATGGGACTACTGAAGAATCCTATAAGGAACGATGCAATATGGGTCATTGTTGATCGTCTTACCAAGTCATCACATTTTCTTACTATAAGAGTAGATTTACTACTTGAACGATTAGAAATACTATATATTTATGAAGTTGTAAGACTTCATGGAGTACCACTATCGATTGTTTCTGATCATGATCCCTATTTTACATCAATATTATGAAAAATTATTCAGATAGCCTTGGATACTGAACTTCATTTGAGCACTGCCTACCACCCCAAAACTGATGGACAATCAGAATAGAGTATTCAAACCTTAGAAGACATGTTGAGATCATGATCACTTGACTTTCAAGGTATGTGGGATCAATATTTACCTTTGGTAGAATTTTACTATAAAAATAGCTTCCATTCAAGTATTCAAATGGCACCATATGAAGCGTTATACGGAAAGAGATGTCGCACACCAACCGATTGGGATGATGTTAGTGAAAGAAAACTCGTAGGCCCAGAACATGTGGAGGAAACGACAGAAAAGATGAAGGTAATCCGAAACCACATCAAAGTAGCTCAATGTAGGCAGAAGATCTATGCTGATAACCGAAGGAAGGATTTAGAATTTCAGGTAGGAGATCATGTTTTCTTAAAGGTATCTCCATGGATGAGAATTATACGTTTCTGCAAGAAGGGAAAATTATGTCCCAAGTACATAGGACCTTTCGAAATTCAAGATCTAATTGGGGATGTAGCTTAACGTTTGGAAATACAACCAAGTCTATCCAAAGTTCACAATGTATTTCATGTATCACTATTGAGAAAATACATGCCTAGCCCAGTGCATGTACTCACCTATGAGGAATTAGAACCAAAACCCAATCTGTCTTATTGTGAAGAGCCTATCAAGGTTCTTGATATAAGTTAACATTTGTTGAGAAACCAGAAGACTCTTATGGTAAAAGTTATATGGAGAAACCATAAGATGGAAGAGGCAATGTGGGAACCCGAGGAAATTATGATGAAGAACCACCTGTGTCTTTTTATGCAGTAATATTCTATAAATTTAAATAATTTAATTATTTGAAGGAGGGGAGAATGTAACACCCCAATCTTCCATGGTACGCTTCTCTTTGAATGATACAATAGCGTGTGTTGTACGCAACTTCGAGTTCTAACACACCGCAACGAATCAAACTAGCCATTATGAATAGTAATACCAACTTTTTCAAATTTTAAAAATTTTATCTTTCAAAATGAACTTCATTTTTGGATTTGGAGTATCGAAATTAGCTTAGGGTGAATTTTTGGTATTTTTCTAAAAACATACAATTTTTGATGAATAGTGAAAAACAATGAGTTATTATTTAAAACAGACTTTTTATTTAAGTAATTATTAATTTTATTTAAATTAATTTTAGGTCAAAATAGGTACATAATACTTATATAAGTTCAATTTAATTCATTGGTGTCAGTTTATAATAATTTAAGATATATAAAAATTTTATTGAACTTTTCACTGTCCTTTACCCACCTCCTAGAAACATTAGCAAATTTACATAAAACATAATTTTACCGGTTCTGTGAGTTGAATTTCAATAATCTGAGAGACACAGTTAATTCAGTAATTAAAATGGGGTTCAATAAGATCAAAGTAATATTTGGTGAATAATAACATTTTTACTTTTATTTACCATTGTTAAAAGTAAATAGGGTAATTAAGGGTAAAAATCATATTATTATTACCCTAACACATGTATTAATTATATTGGATAAGTTTAATTCGACCAAAAACGACCTTAGGAATAAAATATGATCCTTTAGATCCACTTGGATAATATTTGGACATTTATTATTATTGTATTTAAAAAAGAGTTAAAAGAATTAAAATCAAAGTATAATAATTAAAACATTTATAATATAGGGATACAGATAAAATAAATTTGAATATAAATATTAATTAGATTTCTAAAAATATTTCCTACAATATTGTAATTTATTTATAATTTTTAGACATTTAATAATTTAATTTATGTATGACACAATGATGATGCAATAATTAGCTAATTAATGAAATATTAAAATAATTGATATTATAAATATCCAAATAATTTTAATTTGAGACATTTTAAGAAAACTACTAATTTTATACATTAAAATGACCTATTATGCTTGGTTAGATTAATTTTGTTTGAAGTAATAATGCTGTTATGAACATAGAAAAAACAAAATACCAAATAGTGTCAAAATTGACATAAAAGAGTTTTTAAAACAAATATTATATTATTAATTGATATTATATTACTAAAAATCTATGGTTCTGCCAAAAGACTTATATAATTATAGGAGTATCATTAATGAACCACTTGGGGTTTTATTATAAGTATATAGTACCTTTATTAACCATATAAAATAAAAATAGAAAGAGACATGACAAATGTGAAACTATTTAACTAAGACTTAAATATAAAAGGTAAGGTTAATATAGTAACCCAAACCTGTCAAAAACCTATTGGTTGAGTGGTTCCCAACCCATCCCTGCCTTATACTTTAAATAATCAATTTTTGAGCCATTATAAATGGAAAATTATTTTTTTATAAAATAATATTTCAATGTTTTCCTAAGGTGCCCCTCACCCCTCTTATAAAAAGGCACTCCCCCTTATCTCTAATTCACACCTCAAAACCATTTTTCTCGGCCAAAAACTGCAAAAATACCCTTTCAACTATCATATTTTTATCCTAGAGTCTTTCATTTAGTTAGAAATCCGTCCTATGGATCCATTTTGATCAAATAAAATGGATGAACACGAAGAAGAGGTAATTATTACATCACCTCTTTCAAGTTCCTTTCTTCATCCAATTCGTTTTTCTTTATTGTTTCCATTATAAAATAATAACTCAAGTGTCGTATATATACTATGTTGTTATTATAAATATGGTACAACCATTTTCATTATTCTATCCATCCTTTGAATGACATGTCACCATATGTGCGTACGTACGACTTACCGTCTCCACATCGTGGTGTAATTGTTATTCAACAAATTATTATTTGGATGGGTATAATAATGATGTGTAGTTGATGTAAATAATAAATATAACATGATAATGATTCCATATATATGATATAATATCCAATGATATATTATTTTAATATCAAAAGAATGATATTGTTGCTCGTGCATACATATGGACTGCCATCTCCGCGAATGCGATGAGATTCATTCCCCATCACATCCATTCAAGACTAATTATCATTTTATGATTAAATAAATGTTTAAATACTTGATATAATTTTGGATATGAATAAGATATATACCATTCATAAAAAATATGACTCACATAACAAATAATTTAAAGTAAAACAAATCGTTAAACACCCAAAACGACGATAATACTAAGATATTATTAACAAAGCAATGTTAAAACATCATATATGATATCATATTAATGTATATGATTCTTATATAATTTAATAATAATTATTTAACCATTATACAGGAGTTTAACCTACCCTCGATCAAGTAAATGTACACGGTATGGGTTAATTTCACAATCTCTTTATTATCCGAGTTGTTTTTACGTAGTATCTACTAGAACCTATTTATCATCCACATCCATGTTTCTTAAAAATATATTTCAAATCATTCATACTATTTCATAGAATAGGGGTTAAAGTCATTTATACCATTGTTTGAATTTCATATGATGCTTATGAAGGAATGTTTCTGTCATTTTTTAAACAAGGTACTTTTTGATCTTTTCGACAAATTTAATATAAGAATGTTTTTTTAACTTATACGGTGGGTGCAGCTATATTCTGCTGTTATAACAATATCTAAGCTTCCCATACAAGATTATATGAATATTTTCAAATATAAATGTTTTCTTTTATAATTACGTGACTTTTAAATGATTTCAAAATAGAAAGAAATTTTTGTCTAAAAAGGTTTTGATTTGATCTATGTCTGCATCCATTGATGGATTTAAAGTTTGTTTATTACGATACAAAATATTCTTTTTGTATTGATGATTTTGTGATATGTTTGACTGTGGATGTTTTATTTCATACCATTCATGGTTTATGGATAATTTATTGAAATTTCCTATTCCGGTTTTAATACAAATGTTTATTTTATGTTTAAACCTTTCCATATGAGGAATGCATTGGACTTAGTAAGTGATGGGTGGAGCCTGCTATAGCTTATCGATTCATCGGTAGGTCTCATGAGACAAACTAGTGTCATGGAACAAGGTATTTAAAATATCTTATTTGAAGTCTTGGCATAATTCCTTGACTATGTGGTTATGAAAGTTTGTCATTATGAATTCCATCATTATTAAAGTGGCTATTGATATTGAATGTGATTATTCGGTTAGTAGAATATCCATGTGAGTAATTAAATGGAATTATTTGATTTTATCTTTACAATATTATGTTGAAGTTCATGTTTAAAATACTTTTGTTTTAATCTTATACATTTCCTTAAACATTTAGGATTTTTTATGAAAGTTTCCACTATATTGTTATCCTTACTAAGCATCTGAGCGCACCCCATTCTATGTTGTATATTTCCCCAGATGAAAAGAAGTATTTTATGACTGACATACAGGGATAGTCTGAAGGGATATGAGTGTGGTATATGGAAACAATGTTGTTTTATTTTTTAAATTTTTTGATTTAATTTAAACCTTATCAATGTATCTATCACTTCCAAGGCTACTAAACTAATTAGTATTTTAAGACATGATATTTTATGATCATGCCAATGTTTTGTAATAATGCACTAACTCTGGGTAACTGGGGTCAGGGCATTTACAACATTAGATTCCCAGACAGTAAGGTCTCAACACAACCAAGTCAAGCACTAACGACAACCCTATTTACTAGAGAATATCCTTGCTACTGAGATTAACCCCACACCACCCATCACGTGGGTGTCAGTTAAAACCATTGAGAATCCAACCAAAATTTATCCCATCCATTTTTTGACTATATTTAATATAACCATACCACTAATGGATCATTTTATTATGAACTAACTTGGAAATAATCCATAATCCATCCCTCAATGCCACAGTATTCCAAGAACTTCAAAAAAATGAACTATTATCATGAGTACATGAACTTGAGGTGATAAATAATCATAGGTTATAAGAAAACATTCAGAAACCTTCCTTTAATCCAAACAATGGATATTCACACAGACACATGTCATTTGTTTGTTGAAATTCACCAATATTTCATTAACATCAACTATTACGTCAAAAGGATTATCTATTATAAGGTAACTTAAAAGCAGCATTAGAGACATGATCACTATTATATATAGTAACATTTCTATGGACACAAGTTCTTAAAAAAATAGAATGATTTATTAGGATTAATAACCGAAGGAACACCGTGTAGGAATATTTCTAAAGACATGGAATGATGAATAGTTTCATAGACTAACCACATTGATAGAAAATGGGTACCATGTTTAGTCACACAAAATTCCACTAGGTGTTATAGAGATAACTCTGCATTGAATAATTTTTGAACATTGATTAACTAGAACTATTAAGTGGATACTCACAAAAGGTCATTCACTAAGGAAATTAATGTCAAAAAATGGATAAGCAAGTGCGCTATAGCATTTGTTCACAATGGAACATCATTATCATTACTTTCATCATTTCTATTATCATCGTCATCTTGGTACACCCCACCTTAATCTCACATGACCATCAATCAAGAGAAAATATATATAGAAGTTTGTACAATCTCCTACATGTTGCATACATATCATGTAAAAGTTTCATGTTGAATATAATTCATGTTATTACTCTTTATGATATGGCCAAGAGTCAAATATATATGAAATCACAACATCAAAATCCATGTCCACCACCTGGGGTGAAAAAAAAATGATCAAAAAAATGCAATTCCTGAACATAATTTCCTTGCCCTCGTATCCCAAAATTCCTTCAATTTTTTTTTCAACATAGTATTCTAAATTTACTCAAAAGATTTAATAAATTCCTATGAGTCTGGTCTACCAACTCCCAAAAATTTGGGAAAAAGACTGCATATTCTCTAATACAATTATCTAACATCGAGATCAAAATCAGCAGGTCCGGTCTAGAATTCCAAATGACCTCATATCTCACTCCATATACACTAAATGGTGGTGAATAGTGTCAAGGGGGTAAGGAAAATATAGGGGGATACAATACCCTTGATCAGATTACTAATTCAAAAATAAATATCCAAACACATAATAATATACAATACAAATATATTGATACAAATAATATATCATCAGCAATGAATGAATACTAAAACAACTGAATCAACAGTCATGATAGGAATAGAACATTTACCACACATCAGGCTATTCACTGAAACAAATAAAGGAATGAAAATTTTACAAGATGTTATGTAACTCTATTACTCACCTTACCCAACGTCTAGAACCATAGTGATATTCCCTTCTCAATGACCAACCGGGTCATTGGCCCAACTAATACCTATAATAAGTAAGGCTTCTCAGGTTCCCAAGGTCCAGGGCCTCATGAGAATTGTGTGAGTATATCTCAGTATTGTACTTATAACATGGTCAATTACCCAATTGGTAATATAATGTTTACATGCACATGAAAAGATCAACCAAATTTAAAAATAAAATACATAACTATGTAAGAATATAATAATCACCAAGAACATATATGAAATAAGAAACATCTATCGATAGGTCATTCAATTACTGTGATACCGTTAACCATGGACATACCTACTCCATATCCATTCTATAGGGATAATCACAATTGTTTTTTAGAATAAAAAAGAGATAAACAAAAGTCTTGTTCACCAGGTATTGAGAAATCACTTCACCTTATATCCACAAGGCCTCAAGGTAAGATGTCTCATTATGTCCTTAATGAAACGAGTGAATATTCGCTCTGGATGTTCTAGTAATTGAGAAAAAAAATTCATTTAGTATCCTTGTGGAAATGAGACAATGTGTCTCTAAATATAATCAATTAATTGAGTGAACATTTCACTCAGCATCTACAAGGTTATCGTACCCCGGTAATTATAGTCATGATTATGGACTCCATTCCCATATTCTAGTTTCGTGTGATCAGGCCCATCATCATCATCATAATCCACGTGCAGAACCCCTAAAGGGATAACCATATCATTAAAATCTACATATCAATAATACTAGAAAAATAACTCCATTGAAAACATTACATATCATATATTAAAGAAGAGAATACTTGTAATGATGATCTATAACATCACCATAAGCATTTAGTGGAAGCATTCAAAACATGTGATCATCATAAAACATGGAAAAATAACTACAGAGGACAATTTATGGAAATAATAATCATAAATTGGTATCACAGGTTGCACATACACCTACTTATATTTATAAACTATGGTAAACAAACTATGCCAAAACAGGTATCACATCAAATCTGAAAGAGTGCACATAAAAACATATGATTGAATATCATAATGAGTCATAACAACTACACATTTGTTCAAAATAAAATTTATTATATCTACTTATCTTGTTATACTCATGGAATAAATCAAATTACATGGTTTCATGGGATACTAAGACACTCACAAAACACCACAATGTGTGTATGTAATTAAATGTAGTATATTTTGATCAAGCCTCAACCATCAGAGGATGAAGACGGGCTAGAGCATAAGGGTCCACCACATCCCTTAGAATGTTATTAATTTACATTAGGGAAATTTATTTTAATTAATTATTTCTCAAGTATCCGTAATAATTTTATCATTGGGAAAATATTAATTTTATCAATAGTTCATGATATTTAATTAAATATAGGTCATGTAAAGAAAAATAATTTTGTCAATATAATTTACCTTCTGAATATATAAATATGTTATATTTAATAAATCACATACACCACATGATAAAACCAACTACATTTTATTATATAAGTTTAAACATCACATTACAGAATAAATATGTCAATAATAATTGAAATTATTATAATGGGATAAAAAATTGGAAATAAGATACTAATAGGAGGAAAATTTGGACATACTCATTCCCCGAGAATAATGGAACTCATGATATACTCTTTAGAAAAGATGTAGACTATTAAAAATCAAATTTTAATTTTTAATATCAATATATATATATTTAAATTTGAATAAATTTTAATAAATAATTAATGAAATATGAGGTATTTATAGAATGTAGGGTTACCATATGATCCTTACAAAATAGACCATTGGTATAGTAACCTAACCAATGAAATCTAAATGTAGCCATTTGGAATAGTAACACAACCATTAGAATAATAATCTCAACTCATTAAGTGTAAAATAATTTTAGGTATCCTATAAAATTAATATTGATATATTTATACCAATGTAGAAGTAAATAAATTTTCTAAAAAGATAAAATACGTGTTTTGTAATTTTGAAAACAATATATATTTTTTTTTGAATATTTTGAAAAAAATTTAACAATTCAATGGAAATATTATTTTAATTTTTTTATAATATAAAATTATGTTTAATTATACTGACAATATAATTTTCTGAGACGTCAAGTAATTTTTTAAAATGTATAGAAAATTGATCGTACTATTAAAATTAATAAATTTCAAACAAATGAGGATTTCATTTAAAAATTTAATTAGTCAGATTTAGAATGTTATATCATGGAAAAGAATATTATTTTTTAAATCTAAACTTAGAAAAAAATGAGGGGGAATTATTGGGTTTTTTCTAAAATAGTTGAATTTTTGGGGAATAGTAAAATATGGTAACATAAGAAATTAAACATTATAAGCTAAATAAATGAATTATTTTTTCATGGATGATATAATAACACAATAGTTTAAAATAAAATGAAACATTTAATTTATATAGCCTTATGAATCAATACTATTGGTAGTAATGAACCAAAATAATAAATGAATGATTATAATATAAAAAACACTAATGTCTTCACCGTATAATTACCACCGTCACAACCCCTTATCCCCACACTTTACAAGACTTATATCTTGAAAAATATCTTCCAATTTACCTTAAAAATCATATACCCTGTGCCTTTTTGATTTTGGTATCACAAAAAATACTCTTTCAACTAACGTCAATGGGTAACCTAAGAGAATAAATCCAAAGAAATAAGTATGATTCTTTACCAATATCTTCTAATTTCAGTCTTCTTATACAACCTGTATATGACACTCATTAACTTCAAAATAGTAACATAAATATCATAAATATAATGATATATTATTATTATGGTGTAATATCCATCTTTTACCTTCCTTTTGTTTGTTATTCAAATAAAAAATGGTGCCTACAATATGGTTAGTTCAACACATCCATGAACGATGTTTGATATTTTTCTCCACCACATTCAATGCTAGTCATTAAGAAATTATTATCATTAAATAAAATATAAATAATTATATTATAAATTATTTCATATTTTTAATCAATATATTGAAAAAGTATTAAATTAAAAATAACAAGTTCATCGTGGTTTGTAAAACAGCCTAGAGAAAATAACTCTATAAATTTAGCATTTTTTTAATTAGATCATCCAAATATCAGAACATAGATGGGTATTTGGGAACATTTCATTTTATTGAACTATATAAATACCATTTCATTTCACTTATTTAGTTTTTTTCAATTGGAACAAAAATTCAATAATTATCCACATGTGATCTGACATTGGGGATATAAAATAAATTCTCTTGAAACAACATATCTTAACAATATATCTCAACCCAATAATAACAAAATAACATAATAAAATTAAAATAAATCAATTATAAAAATAAAAAATGAAAAATTAGATTATTAATGTATTTTAATTTTATTATCTAGTATTTTAATTGCGCGGGAAGAATGATTTATCAACATAAGGGAAGAGATCTCTCAAGGAAACCCTTTTTCATTGGGTTATGACCTTTCTCTCTAAAACTAACATTATATGTCTCTTTTAGGTTATTAAATGCATATATAGTATACATAAATGACTCTTACATATATTCCTATCTCATTATCCCTTTTTTTATATAGTAATACATTCCATAATTTTATTTCTAAAATTCCATCTTTAAAATATTACCTGATTAACAAAAACATTTCACCCTTTAATATTTTAATCTAAATATCATTTAATGCATTTACTCTCAAATAAAAACTATTTTTTATATAATATTAATATATAATCATATATGAATGTCCAAAATATTTAATTACGTCTTCTCTTGGATGTATTTATGAAATCTGTTTTGATTATGATATATAGAATGATTATCCACCCAATTTCATTCCATATATAATTCTTATGTTTATTCCTTATGATTGAATTCCTTTTGTGGAACACATAAAGAACTACATTGTTTATGGGTGTGACAATATGGAATAATAATTCATTGAGAAATGTTTTTGTCTCAGGATCCATTGTGTTTGCGATTTGAGAGTAATAATAATATATGATGGGTCTTTATCCACAATGTGATGTTTTCGTGGAAGTTTGAATTGACTCATGATAATGTTATGTTATATATTTCCACCATTTTTAATTTTTTCATTATATTATATTACCATGTTCTTTACGTTATTATCCTATGTGATTACTCATGAGACATCTATTTTACGATATCATGTTATGCCATTTTTCTCAAATGGTTTGCTTCATTATGATGCTTACTCCCTTACTAGATTTTTTTTTAGTGAAAATGGATTTTTGTATATAAATATTACATAATTTAAGATTAAAATTAAGTAAATTCCACAAATACAATCAATGGGAAATATTATCTGAGATAATATAGACAATGTTTTCTTTCATTAAATATATTTAACACCTCACATAATTATTTTCCAATATAGAACTATTTCTAATAATACCAAACATAACCCTTTCTTCATAAACCAAGGAATTGAAACAAATGATATGGTGACTTAAAATTATCAGCAAGGGTAAACATGGGATATATTAATTGGTCATCATATGAAGGTAAAAAAGAATAAGTTTATGATATCATGAACATCACAAAAAAAGTATATATCCAATCTATCCTGAATCATAAAAAAGAATCACGGAATAAAATATTATCATTTAAAATGGAGAGGATCCTAAGTTTGAAAAATCATAAAAAATCAATCATGAAACATATATTTATTCCATATAATTGTGACACCATCATTTTTATTGAAATAATTTATATGTCTAGGTTAACGATTGTGACCATAAAATCATAGTAGATCTTGCATCAAAACCTATATCCAACATAACAAGGGATTATATATCATTACCTCTATCCCATAGGGGATCATGAAAAGTGGTTTGTTTCTCACTATGGATCAACCAAATATACTTGTTTCCTATAGTGGATCAAACACATCGACTTGTTTCCTAATGTTATCTCATAATATATAAAATTTTACCATATTAATTTAAGGGTAATATAATTATGGTCCCACTAAACATGTAATGAAAACAATATATATATTTTACTACATGGTGTTAAATCATTCATCATTTCGTCATCTCATAACCCATGTATTTAAAATGGGATTCCCAATAATTTTATAATTTCATTATAGCATAACCCCTGGAAAATAAATATGTTTCTTAAAAATATTATAATCATAAACATAAACCATCCATAGAAATAATTAAGATGACATAGTTGGATATTATCTCCATAAAAACATAATTAACATCAATGTATTTTATAATATATGATATCTCTTTTAATGTAATCTCAAGAATATTTCCAAAGGAAAATACACTATTCAATTTGAAATCACTTATTTGAAACTATTGTTTATGAAATATTATTGAAAAATTTGTCTTTCAAAAGAACCATGGAATTCAGTATAGAAATATTCAATGCATTGACTAGTCATGATGGAATTTAATTCCATTCATGACATATAAGTTAAAATAAAACCATCCTTTCACATATTTGTAAAGAGTCAAAACATACCTCATTTGAAAGATGAGAGGAATATTCATTTGGAGTACTTTTTTTTAAAGTAAATCATTGGTTAACATGGGATTTAAAATTAATATACAAATAGTAAAAAATATTTAAAACATTTTAAATAAATCATGGACATGGATGAAAAATTTATTTTTGACCGATTAATAAAACATAGTTGATTTTCTTTAAAATAATTAAATAAATATATTTAGTACACAAAGTGAGGAAAATGAAATTAAAATAATTTATTATATAGAAATATAAATTTCTGAATAAAAATAATGGTATTTATTAGACATGTATTATATAATCTCCTCAACTTAAATTAAAGAATAAATAATCCTGATAAAAATTTGGTTAAAACATAAATTCATTACCTCAAGACACATCTTTCGTCCTATATATTTGAATGTCTTGTATAATAAATATATATTTATAATAATTTTATTCTAGAGCCATAATTATTCCTATCATACCATTTATTATTTAGATAACAAATCTTACCAACCTTTTATAAATAAATTGTTTCTAAAATCAATGTTCTATGTGATGACTGCATCATTTTTCATGTATGTTTTGGTTCAAAAAATTTTCAAACATGTAATTTAATCATTATTACCTCATTTTCATAATGATAAAAAATATATTATTATTATATATATCCACTATATATATATATATATCAGATTGATTCATAAATGAAAGAGTAATAAAAATGAATTACACTTTTCAGGGAGATTGTAGGCAGTATGTATGCATGATTGTTGTTTCCATATTTCAAATGATTGAAAAAAAGAAAAATAAATAATAATTCATGTATTTATAATTAATTATTATAATATATATATATATAATATATTCATTAAATAAATCCTTATTTTCATACATATATCGTGGGGATAAGAAACCAATCATATCGTTTGTGTTAGTGGTAGTCAACATATATGAACACACTATGTTTTCATTTTCAAATAGATTATAAGGTAATAATGTAGAAATTATATTTTATTTAAATGGTATTATTTATTTCAAAAATATGATATATAAACATTAAACCCATCCAAATCTCTATCCCTGAATGATGTTAATGAAAAATGAATTGTATCCCTATGTGGAGACGGTAAACTGTACAAGAGAACAAGTGATATGTTCAATTACTATTTGATTTAAAAGAGATTTAATAAATGTGGTTTAATAGTAATAATAACATTTAAGTATATTTAGTGTAATTATTTTGTTATCTTATGAATAATATATCAGGTTTAGGGTAAGTATAAGAAGGAAAAGTAGAAATGGGTTTGGTTTGATGATTAACATTATTTGATATGCCTCCTTTAAAAGCATTATTAAGGACCCATGAAATTATATTTTAAGAATAACATATATTTTAATTATTTATTTTGGATTTCATAACAGATTTTTTAGGGTTTTATTTAGTTATAAATCTCAAAGTAGAGTGAATTAGAGAAAGGATAGTTTCCCTTTATTAGTATGGGGAGAGACACTGATGGAATTTATCAAATGATAAAAATATAATAAAGTTTTTCTAAAGAAAAATGATACTAAATGGAATTATATTTGAATACAATGTTAAATATGGATAATGTATAATCAATATATTAAAATCCAGATTGTTTTATTTGGTATTTTTAAACTCATATTTTGGTATAACTCTTTAGTTAACATATATTAACATTAACAATGAAAAATATTTTTTCACTCTTAAAGGGTCATAATTCTATATATAAGGTAAAAAATGGTTCAAATATTTATAAGGGATGATAATATAGACCATATATTATCACCATTTTATTATTTCAGTATTTTAATTATTTTTAAATTGTTTAATAATATAATATTTTCATAAAATATCATTAATGTAATTTTTGAATCTATTCATTTAATTCAACATTGATGACCTCATGGAAAATATGGGATTCAAATATAATCCTTTAACACAAATCTAATTTTATATATTCATCTCTAAAATTCATGGAACACTATAAATAACTATAAATATTTCACTATTAATAACTTTAAAATCATTCATTTTATTTTTTATCTATTAATTAAATACTATATTGGTGTTGGGTAAGAATTTAAGTTAATAATATAATTACTAACGATTAGAACAAAAATTACCATAATGAAAATAATTTCATTATTCCCAAAATAACCGTTAATATATATTCCCAACATTTTTTCCATATGTAATCAAATAAAATATAATTTAAAGTAAGGGTAATTTTATTTCTATTTTTCATTAATTTAAATATTATATATGTCATTTTCGTTGAAAAGTTTCCCCCCAAAACAAAATTTCATGAATAAGTTGATAAGGGTCTATTTTTATCCATAAAATAAATATTAAAATGAAAAATATTTTCCTTGAAATAAAATTTTAACCATGGTTGTCTCAACATAGTCTCGACCGAGGTGATATATTTTACCATGACTACTATTCATAATGCTTAAAAATAAAAGGTGGATATTTCATAAATTTTTTAATCATTATTCTATATAATAAATACATTTTTATTAATTAAATTTCAAAAGTATCTTAAATTATTTTTGTATTATGTGTGAGCAACATGATGGAAACCATTCTTTTGAAAAATAAATATTAAGAATAAAACAACATTTATTCCAATCCTATTCCTAAAAGAAATATATGAATGTTAAAATAGTTGATTGAATATTTAATAAATAAATAATATTAATATAATTAACTAATAGAGACTAATTTAATTTGTTAATATAAAAATATAATTTCCCCAATATAATTTTTTTAGAAAAAAATGACCTATATTTTGAAATTATGTTTTTTTTCATTTCTATTTAATAGGTAACAATTTAATTTTTTTATAAATATTAAAATCATAAATTTTTAATATTTCAGTTATTCTTATTCATAATCACAAATTCAATGTATATGTGATAAATTTAAACATCATTATGGATCATTCAGACACAAGGTCTTGTGTATCTCAAGATTTTAATGAAATAAAATTTACTTAAAGAGAAATATTTGTTATAATGATAAAATTAAAGGAGTTATATTTCACTACTGTAAAAACTTACTAACATGTTATACTGTATAGAATATTAGGATGTGTTGGTAAAAAAATGAAGTTGATATTATTTCTATAATGATCTCATGAATTATTATTAATGGAAATAGTTACTATATTGATGATATTGAAGAACATATAAAGAGGTCTATGAAGACAACTAATATTACTAACATCATAACGTTTGATGTTGTGAAGTTAATGAGTTTTAATATTATATTCATGTTATTAAAAATTAATAATATCATTCGAATGTTTCAACAATATTATAATTGGGAAAAAATAATGTTTTTTCTCACTAAAATATTTTAATAGAGAGGTTTCATCAAATAAAACATTTTTTATTTGAGAAGAATTATATTGATATGTAATGATCTTAATAATAATCTAAATTTTTAGTAATCATTAAGTAGTTTTGGTGGTTTATTATATTGGATATGAATAATTTTCAAGCTCAAACATGTTTCTGTAAGCATTATTATATGAATGTAATAATATGAAATTTATAATTTTATAAATAATTAAATATCTATTTTTATTCTTATATCTCAATAGTAAAAATAATATGATGAAAAATTATTATTGTCCTCAAAATGTTAGAATTTTTGTTATACCTAATCATTTTTTTAATAGATTATTAAATATTATTTTTCTGTTTTAATTATAGAACGTGTAGGATTTTAGATAATGAAATGAAATATTTTAACGAGGGAAAAAAGATTTTTTATGTCTAGGATAAATCCCCATGTATACCACATAGAATATCATATACTATCTTTTTATTATTCTTGTGGTAAATGTTTTATAATGGATTTTCTTTATCACTTATGGAATAGAGATACCAATCATGTCAACTACTATAAAGTTATACCTTTCTTACACAATATATAAAGCATAACTAATCAGTGGGTGGTAAGGTGTTATACTGATAATGTCATCATTTAATTTTTACCAATATAGGATTTCCCTATCATTTGAAGTGTATGTAATTCAAACCCTCAATTGAGATACACTAAAGGTTTTTATAACCATACCCAAATGATACATTTGATGTGATTATATAATGGATGGGGTATGTGATAGTATCATCCTTAAGGTGGGTGACATGTATGGTATTCATCGACATAGTTAGTATGCACTCATATAATCAGGAAAAAATTAGTACCAAGAGGGGATTGACATATTAAAAGACCAATGGTTCTAATATGTCATAGAAAATGGGATCATATATAGGTTTATTGTTGTATATGACACATCTTTTTAATTAACTTATAATCATTCATTAGCATGATAATGAACATTCCATATCCTTTGGTAGAATGGGTAGAAATGATTACTTTCATAAGGATTTTTTTCTTACATTTATATGCTTTTAAAATAATATTATTATCAATTCAAGAATGTCTTATGGGGAAAATCATTTGGGATGACTCATTAGGTATTATGTTTTATAAAATATAGAGATCTAATTGAATGTGTATAGGGTTTTTCCATGATGAGTTTCAATTTAATATTCCTGAGGTATTGTATAAGATTTCCTATAAGATGAATTCAAAGAAGTAAGTACAAGAATAATGTTAATTGTATCAAAAATGGTATTTGGACATGGTTTCAAATGTTATTATATATAAAAAATCATTGATTAATGGAAAAGGTTTATAAGGATTTAGTATAAGTGGCATATTGATGGAGATATGCCCAAAAGATCATATAAATCATATAATGTTTTCTATATATCATTTTATATGCTATGTATATGTTATATATAATAAAATATCTAAAAAAGAAATATGTAATACCATTTTAAGGGTGCATTATAATAAATAAGTATACATATATCATGCAATAACCAAGCCAATTATAATTTATGATTGAAGTATATCATACAATAATGTTTCCATTTGAACGATATTATTTGATTAGCATAATGAATCATATTAAAAATAAAAAAAAATGATAATTAACATTTAAGAAAATTTTAAACTGGAAATTAACAATAATAACTATTTTGTATGATGAAATATATTGGATATTTGTATCAGTCAGTGAGTCAGAAGAGTTTTAATCATTTTTTTACTCACACATTTCATAATATTCAAGTGAATTATATAGATTATTTTCGAGCATCCTCAAGTTCCATAAAAGGAGTCTAATTCCATTTAGATGTCTTGCCGAGTGGGTGCTACTACAATTTGTGATTGTATAAAAATATGTATTCTCTCTCATTACTTATCCTCTAAGAGATACTACATATTGTGGTCAAGAGGAGTAACCCACAAAATAATTGGGTGATTCCATTGATCCATGGATACAACTTTTAGGTAAGTGTCCTTGGATAATGCATAATTATTTCCATTAATCATATTTGAGTGAATAACAAGAGAAGAAAATATCTTTGTTGAATGGTAAAAATTCATCATTTAGGTATTGATGGATTATATTTTTCATTGTATGATGATCTTGGTTTATGGTTACTTTTGATTTTTTATTAATTTAATAAATGTTATTAGATCCATAGATATATAATATGTTAATCCCAATGAAATATACCATGACACTTATATAAACTATCACATTTATCACCATGCATCAATGTTCATGATAAATTATAAAAATTAATGACAATATCAATTCTGTAGACCAGTACAGTTGTTTATAAAGTAAAAAAATAGATGACACAAAAAACATGTGAATTTTCAATTTTAGAGATAATACTCAAGAGAATAAGACTATATTATTAGTACACCCTAAGACTTTATAATCATAGATCATCTATGTCCATTCAGAATGATGTTTCTAGACCATATTTCATTTTCTAGGATTTTCATATTAGATTAATAAGATTTTTGTTGGATGGGAGGTATAATATCCTTCGGATAAAACATGTAATCTATGTAAATTACGATATATTCAGTACAATATTATGTAATATTACTATCATAATCATACAAAACCTATTTATATGATGTTTTATACATACAATTATAATCATAATATAGATCTTAGTTGGGTATGAGGAATAAAATCTAAAAAAGGGACAAATTTTCATAACTATAATACATTTAGATACATTAATTATAATGTTTATTATAATCTTTAAGGATTGGCTAAGAGGAATGGTGATTCAGTGCATCTGAATCTTTAAAATGCTTCTCAATAAACAACCATCATATCATGTAAAGAAATTTAACACAATTTTTTTATTTCTTCATTCAATATATAACAAATTTAAATTAATTAAATAAATCAATTCCACAATCCATGAAAACAATCCATGATATCATACATGGTATACTGATTTTACTAGTTCAACATTCAAAATTAAATGCTACATCCATGGAATGATCTAGAATAACCTACTATAATCATCATAGAAATAAAAAACATGGTTTATCCTTGAATCCATTTTATGACCATAAGTCCCAAAACTAGTGTAACTTTCTACTACATGATAATAAATAACATCTTTTTGGGGAATAATAATAAGGATCATTAATCATAGAGATGAAACTAAAATTTTCTATTGAATTATAACATCCCCTAAAAACTTATTCACATAATAAATTTTTCAATAAAATTATGATAAAAATCTATCCTTGATAACAAAATATATTATTTATAATTCTTATAAGAAATATTATCTGGCAAAAAATCTTTTGTTCATTAACTAATAAGAACAAACTCATAACTTAAATTACCTAAATATAACATTTTACATGATATTCAATCATAAAATATTTTTGTTGAAAACTTAGTAAATTAATTAATTTGGATAATATACAATCATTCACTCTATTATATAGCTTCTCACATATTTTTCATTACTAGGAAATCTCATATTATTTACATCCACAATATAATTATCTAAAAAACATCATGTAAAATTTTTGAATATTAAATTAAATAATAATTTATTAATTCAAACTTATCCTAATTAACATCAATTTTCTACCATTATATCACTTCAATCATTAATATTACTATAAACTATTTTATGGTACATTAAAAAAATATGAATCACTGTAGGTGAAACAAATCAAGTAAGACAATAAAAATACCAAAAAATGGATTTCTTAGAAAACAAATCTACTAAAACACAATTAGGAATCAATAGAAGCTTGTTGTGAATAACCAATTTAAACTATTCCTTTATTCATATCACTAAGGATTTATTTTTGTAGAAAATTAAATCATATACATATATTATCATGTTTATTATTCACATAAAAATCCATAAATAAAAATCCTAAAATATATAGGTTTAGAATCATTGGGTTATTAAATACATAATACACCAACTTCATAATAAAAATATAAAATTGAGTTAAATATAAATAATGTACTCTTCAAACCATTTTTTACTTTATTAATTATAATGATGCATTGGGGGAAAACATAAAAAATATGATCATGTAAAATAAAATAATGGATTAAGCATGATAATTATGTATAGAAAACGAGTCAAGAAGAATAACATGATATCATAAAAGAATAAGATCACATATATCCACATGGATGAATGAATAAAATATAATATATTAATATTATGACAAGATAAGATTGTGGAAAAAATATAAAACGTGGCATAATAATCATAATTCAAAGCTCATTTCCAATATTACATAACATAGTTTTTAACGATTATTTACAGTGCAATATATATGGTATCTCAAGTGATGAATGTATTAAAAAATTCATTAATGGGATGAATAAACCATATCCTGATAATTACATCATTATATGTATGCAAAAAAATTTCCATATAGGGAATTTATATGTAAATTACAAGAAACACTCAGCCAGAGGTAAGCCTTTGACCATTTATTAAAAAAATAAAAGAAAAGCAGGTACAAGAATTCCAGAACAACTATATTTCATAGAAATCAAACTCATCACCACTCCCTTTATAGATTAATTCCTATGCTTTATCTATCTCCCACTCTGAGCTTTCATAGTGTTTTAAAACCTTGACATATTTCCTTCTAAAATTTAGCTTCTCCAAGGCCAGAAATTCTTTTGAGGACTGCATAGCCCAACTGTCCCTCCTAATAGAAGATCTAGTGGAAACTAGCCTTGGAAGATAAGAATAGTCTTCCTTCGCTCTTCGCCATGGTGGGGTGGTCTTAGCACCTTCTTACCCTTGCACATTCATCCTTGCACCCTGAAAAACATTACTATAATAAGGTCAAACCATGCCACTATACTTTTCATTGTCACTATCTGAGATATCACCCCACTTTCCCAATATTTTCACTTCATGATATCCATACTCCGAACCACAATCCTGCTAAACCTGACTATTGACATCAATTATAGAAAGACCTTGTGGCTGATCCACCAGGTCCATCACACCTTCCCCAGTTGCAGCATCCATTGGATAAATAGTAGTATGTAAGAGAGGAGTGGTGGATCGTATGTGATGGAAGGGCAGTGTGGAGAAGGCAATGTTGTCCATGATGCTATGAGGTCGGTTCAAGAGGTGGTGAGGAATTGATGTGAAGATATTGTCATGAGTGCATCTATTGCATCTGAGGTGTGTATCAGAGCTGAAGGTTTTTCTGGACAGGGGGGCCGGCCGGGAACCTCTTGCAATAAAGTTGGCTTGGTCGATGTTGTACTAGAGCTTGCATGTGGTGTGAAGGCAATACATATACCCTTGATTCTATCGGTGTTGCATGTTTTTTTATAGGCTGAAACATGATCTTGAATTGGAGTCTCAGTCTACTACGGAGGGGAGTACTTGTCAAATATAAATTATAAGTATAAATGGAACCAATAAGAAGGAAATGGTTTTGATAATCATTTTTTAAATATTAACTAAATGATATATCCCAAGGATCTTGATTGAAAAAATAGATTAATTATTTTTATACATTCCTACACAAATAGATAAATATATTTCATGAATAAAGACAAAAATTAAATAAAATATGATGATAAAGGGGTGAAGAATTAGGTGTGGTAATGAATCCCTGAAATGAAATTTTAAGAATTATGAAGAGAACCATTATATGAAGTAAGTGAAATGGGTTTTATTAAATCAAATAATGTAATATAAAAAATATCCATAATTTAATGGTTCATTTTATAAATCATATAATATCTATCATTTTAAAAGAGTGGTATTAGAAAATAAATAAGGAAAATAAAATATACCTTTTAATTAGGTTTTCCGTAAGGAAGATATTCAAAATTGAACTTCAAGACTTTTCCTATATATATGATGTAGAAGATGTGAATATGAATTATATATTGAGAATTATAGTTAATGAAATAGAACTAATAACTTGTCAAAAAATTTATGGATTGAGAGTTCTCGAATTTTAGGTCCCCACTCACTGGAACATGCATTTAACCTCTATAATACTCAAATTATATTTATAAAATTCAGGATTTAATTTATATTCATTTATATATACTTTATTTATATTGTTTTATGTTTATTTATAATAATTTTTGAGACATTATGTTCATTTCCCTCATATTTGGTATGTTTATTTCATTGTTTTAAGGATTCATCATTTAATTGACAGTGAGGGATGTTCTTATCAAATGTTTAAATATCTAAATAATTGAAATGATATGGTTTTAATATCATTATTTAGGTTAAATGGTTTTATATATGGCTATGTTTGTTATCAAATGTAATGTTTAGTGATAATAAATGTTATGATTAAACTGTTTATACGCATAAGATGTTTTTTAGAGCCTTATAAAATCAATTTATTTTCTTTAATTATTTTGATTTTACTCATTTTATAATATTAATTATTTATATATTTGATCATAAAATGGGTTTTTACTACCATGCACAATGGAGTGGATATTTGTTTAAAAAACATCCTATAGAAGATTACAATTTCAGTGAGAAAATGTTTTTGAAAGAACTATTGTTTCATTATAAGGTTTTAATATTAAAATTTATGTAACCTAATATAATATATTTTAAAAAATGGAACTTCATTATCAGATTTATGGGGTATTATAATAAGATGCACTGTAATAGAATTTAAAACAATGATTTATAGTTATTTTCTTAATTCATGGGATGACACCTCTACTAATTGAATTATCCTTTCAAAAGGTGATCTTTTGACGGCACCAAAACCACTAGAACATAGAAAAGATAGTTACGGAGAGTTTTTGGTTGTGTATTAACAAGATAATAATCTTAAGATATGAGGAGAGGTGGGGTGGTTGTGGTGTATATTTATAGGGGGTGGAGATGGGTGGTTTAGAATAAAATGATTTATCTTGAAATACTGATCAAACATGTGATTCAATAGTAAAGAGATTATTTTTAATATTAAATGGAATCATCAAATATTCAAAAAAAGATTATACATCAAAAAATAATTTAATGTAAACTTTTGTAAAATATGGTACTTATACTATATTTTATTACTCACCACATTATTTTTCTCAATCTGAAAAAATAATGACTTCATCCTAACCAATATTGGATGTGATCATTCAAAAAATGATATCCTTATTTAGAAAGAAATATTATAAATATGAGAATGTGTATTTATAAATAAAATTATTATTTATGAAAATATGAATTTTCTTAATACACGATCATGTTTATAACCCAATGTAAAATTTCATAAGATTTCATAAAGTTATATTATTATTTATATATAGATAAATAAACTTTCTAATACATTTTTAGAAAATAATCTTCTTTTTGAAATTTTTGAAATCATCATAAAAATTTATTTTAATGATAATAATGATTTGTTTTTCCCCAAAAATTAAAATATGCTTGACTTGTATAAATTATTTATTCTATCACATTTAATAGTTTTATTAATTTTTACATTATATATATTCCATATATTTTTATTTTATAAAATAACCAAATATCATTTTACTATTTTAAATGATTTTCTTACTATTATTGTGGACATGTTACTATTTTAACAATCACATTTCAAGTGCTCATATTACCTCTAAAATTCATATAAATTCTAGTTATATTCATCATCCATCATTCACTACAGTTCATATCAAGGCCCCATATTCTTCATTTTTAAAATTTATAATATAATACTAATGATTGGTTTATTTTTTACTTTTTGTGTCTGTGTGAGAATTTTTGTGGACCAAGATGTACCAAAATATAATGGCCTAGTTTTATTATATACACGAGATTATATATTTATTATTCCATTTTTAAATTTATTGAATATATTTTTAGGTAATATATAATATTCAATGTACATGTAATAAAATAGTCTTCATTTCATCATGGGTTATAATATAACTTATTTCTAAGAAACCAGCCTATAGACAATGAGACAAAAATTTCATATTAAAAATATATGGGTCGTTACAATATTACACCCTTTATACCTTTTATTAATAAATTTTTAATTCACACTATAAGATGAAAAATGGTGTTGGTAAATCTATTTCATAACATCATCAGGTTCCCATGTTGTCTACTAATTATAATGGGTTCTCTAATGTATATATATAAGGGAAGTTTTTTTAAATAGAACCTTATATATGATGTTCATGGTCCTAACTGGATGCTACTTATAAAATATATCATTCTCAAACTATACCATCTATAAATTTAGTATATTTAATATATATGGTATGCACTTCTATAATAAAGATACATAGAGTACAACATTCACTTATGACAGGTTTGGTTGGATTATTAATTGATATGAAACAACTAAATTTTGATCAAGCATCATAAATGGTAATATTTATCTATAAAATAACATTACATACCTACCAATTTGGATGACTCTCTTCATTATAAATACATGAAATAACACTTTATCTCTAACCTTAAACTCAAAGCCTCATTGATGATTGTAAACATAGATCTTATAATGAAATTGTACTACTTTATTTATTAAATAGAATGTGAATTTTCTTCCAATTATTTTCATATTTTGAGAATTAATAGAATTGGATATCTAACATTATCCCAAAAAAATTTATTTATAAATTTCTTACCATATAGGGGTTCATAATGATTGATATAAATGTTTGATTGGAATAAATTTTTGTATAATAACTCGACCAGATGAAGATATTTATCCTTAAACTCGTTAAAATAAAAAATCTGCTAAGATATCCCCAAATGTCTAGATAGTTCATTCAGACAATCCATTAGTCTATTGGTGATATTTTGTAATTAAATTCAAAACTATTTTTAAGGATTTTTTAAGGAGCATATAAAACATTTATTTGAAACATCAATTTGATCAGATACAATCTATAGTGGTGTTCCATGTATTATCACCATTTCTCAAATAGATATCCTTGTATTTTGACTATATGAGAAGTAATTTGAAATTTCTATAAAGTTAGTAGAATTTATAATACAATCATATATAACCCATATGTAATTATATACATTGAATTCATTTAGAATACCCTTTAAAACATCAATGGTTATTTTCTACCATTTCTATATAGGTGTGTTTAATAGTTACATCACCCCTAGTACATATATAATTATTCCTTCACATTTTAGTTTACCCTTAAATGTTTTGTTTATTCTAAATTTTTCACCAATAGTTTAGTCAATTATCTCAATATATCTCTATTCTCCCTAGGTTAATAGATAATTTCAAGAGATTAGTATCATTTAATAATATTTTCTTTATATTAGGATTAGATGTTTGAAATTTTCATCTACCAAATCACACAACTTTCTCTTTATCAATGTGAAATCTATGGATTCATCTATAATTAATTCATCCCCATTCTTTTTTTATTTCGAAATCTTCCCTCTAGTCATTTTTTACCTTTTACAGAATGGACAATCGAGAAATAATTTGTACAATTAAGGACATTTTTTTCCAAATATTTCAATATATTATACATCCAAAAAGATTGAATCTACCTCAAACCTCATCATGCATATGGTTTGATGATATTTTTTTACCTTGAGTGTCCTCCAAATTATTCACCTTCCCATTATGGAAATAGATTGAGCATTCATAGTATTTTATTTTCTATAATTGTTTCATTACTACATGTTAATATCATTTTATGTGAATACATACGTCATTATCTCATGATTTTTATATATGAAATAATTCTATCCATAGATATAATTCTAAAAACATTAATGTAATCATTGCAGCATCCAATTCAACATCATTATTTGGGTAGTTTTTCTCATGGAACATTAACTATCAAGAGAAATATAAAACACTTTATAAATTATTTTGAATATAAAACTCAATATTTTTCCATGAGGGGTCACTATTGATAAAACCCCTTCCCCACACGTGGGTCCTATGAGTGTATCTAATGTGATTAACCTCCTCTAAAACTTCTTTGAGACCAATTAACATTCGAAAATCCCAGGAAACTTCACTTCCTTTTACATCATATTGGTTAGTGTCTTCGATATTCATGAGAAGTCATAGATAAATTATTATTAATACCTTTTTAATATGAGTAAATAATGATTCTACCTTATAGATATTGTTATAGGATATTCCTTAACCACCATGATCTCTACTTCCCTTTGATAACATTTGTAATGAATAATATATTATCGATTGGTTATTTTGACTAGGATTTTTAATTTTTGTTTTTGTGAACATTTAGGTTGAGAACCAAAATTAAAATAGGGATTTTGAGTTTTTGAAAATCCTTAAATAGTGTTTTTGGGCATGGTTTGAGGATTCATTGATTCCATGGGTGTTTGGGTGGATGGAATAGTAGTGGTTGGGTGGATGTAAAGTTGATGAATCTAAGAAAACATAGTAATGGTGTGATAGGATTTATAGGACATTAATGGATTTCATGGTGGGAATTTGGGATATTAATTATGTTCCAATATGGATATTAATTCAAAGATAATTATTTCACACTATTAATGATCTTGAATGAGGAAAATGTACATCTTCTTTTAATATTTTAGAAATTAATTAGGTTTAGGATATACAATGCTTAATCGATAATGCATTCATTTCATGAACCCCACTTCATTTGGAAAGTAGTTCCTGGGAGAATCCTTGAAAAATGGAAACTCTATATTTTCTAGATTAGGGGATTTAATTATTTAAGTGAGTGAGATGGTCAGGAAGGGTCATTTCATAGATGATGCTACAATCCAATGTGTTTTGTTTGATCCAAAATTGACTGGGGTAATTCAAGTCGAGTTTCAATGGTGGTTTGGTTTATGTATTCTATTATTGACTACTTTTCGGTTTCCCATTACTTTTATTCAAATTTTTAATATATTTTACTTAGGGGTTCATTGATTATTTCACTATAGTAGAGTGGAGTGAAATTGATTCTTATGATTTTTCTTGTGTGTTGGCTATAGTAGGTCCCAAAGGGATGAAAACACACTATACATCAGAATACTAGTTATGGTAAAAATTTCATGAAATTTATTTAGATACATTGATTAAATTGGATGGAATTAATGTTTGATCAGGTTCCTGGTGATATGTATTTTTTACCAGATAGTTCTAGTGATGTGTCATGGACCATTCAGAGGCATATAATTATGGTTTAGGTCGAATGAAGTTTCCAAATTATATTCCATCAATTTTGTATCTTCAGTTTAAATGAAAAAATTAATTATAACGTTTATAATTTACTATATATAGTGTATGAAAGAATACATATTATCAGGTTTTAGTTTAATGTTGGATGAGGTAAAGAGGGTCCAGACAAAGTTGATGGAGAGTCGGTCTTAGGTGATAACTCTTTAATTGATGTTATTGGCCCTATTAATTTAAATATGTATGATATATATATATTATTGGATTCTAATTCCATATTTAATTTGTTTATTTATGGGAATTAGGTATAAATATGGAATTAGGTAGGATATATTAGATGGAATTGACCAATGCTCGAGATAACTTCTCTATTTATCTTTTGTAAATTTGGATATCCCAATGAAAAACATTCCTATTGATGAGGTTATTGGTTGAGATGATTTGAGGTCTTAGGTTGGTCATTGAGTGTGAGTAATGAAGAATAAAGGCCTTGGTGAGTTCATAGGGTTAGTGTGAATACATCAGAGAGATTGGGGCCATGTTTTGTTGTGAAATAACACCATATGCATAATGAGTGAAGCATAAATCACTCTTCAAGTTATAGGATATTCATACTATGCTATATAAGGGTTTATTACATTAGAAATTTATTTTTAATTTCTAGTGTATTTTTATTCAAAGAGATTGGTTGAGAGGTATCCCTTAAGAGATTTGAGATGAGACCCATTTGTAGGTTATCAGAATTTTTAAAAACATAGAATTTGGATGTTAAGGGCTTCGTGGGAAATTTGGAACCTACATAATGAGGCTAGGGTTATGATGATACTATGTGATATAGAGAAACCACTAATAGTTATAGATGGTTTAGATTTTATGATAAATGAAAAAGATGGTTTTTGAAAACTATATAGGTGAACCTAATGGGTTTGAAAAGATTATTAACGGGTGAGAGGCTAGTTGAGAACTATTACTAATTGAGAAAAATTGGTTTCCATTTTGTAGTTTGTGACCATATGTGTATTAAATATTCCTATGATAGGAGATGATTTCTTTTGTTTGGGAAAAGGATTCTATGTACATTACCCTTTATGAATGACATAGTGTGCCTAATACTATCAAGGTGAGGCAGATTATTTGATATGTATGTGACTTTCAGGCCAACTATTTTTAAGATGGTGTTCATTGGGACTAGTTGGAACTCACTATGAGTTAGATACCATTTTAGATAAGTCTATGACTTAGACGGAATCCCTAACATGGGTTTCAATTTCACATATTTAATTATGGGGATTTTATGAGTGAGATAGAGTCTAGGATGAGATGGGTTTTGGTGTTGGATGGTGAGACCTCAATGAGTGAGATGGGGATCAGATATGGTGCAGGTAAGGATGAATGGTCCCTATCGTGGGGAGATAATGTAGGACAATTATTGGATGTAAGACCACCTTGAGTAAGAATATAATTATTCAACATTGTCCTATGACCCTACCCTTCCCCTTCAGGTAGTGGCCATGAAACATATGAATCTACACCACGAGTCCTTGAGTGTATGATATGATAAATGGATGACTGTACAAGGAAAACATTATTTGATTCAAACATGGAATCAATATAGCTGGGTTTTGGAATCATATTGTCCTTAAAACATAGTGATATAAGAAGGAGGGATTCTTAGTGACCTAGTTGAAACATGAATTTTTATGTTCTTTCATGACATTTTTATTTTCCTCATGCATATATATATATATGAAATTTTACACTTGGAGAACATGGTGACACCCTACTAATATATATTTCATACACCATGTATAGGAATCTCAGTACATTTATAGAAATGAGGACTTCTTTCTGATTCAACATAGGTTGTGTAGTGTATCGAGATGAAGTATCTCAAATGCTATTTCGAGACATGTGATGATTATCAAGTATATAATTAGGTCTTCTAGGTGTATTTTTTCCTCTTTTTTTTAAAATTTTTATTGAAGAAGTTGGTGATTACATTTTTGTTTGTATGATAGTGTGTTTTTATACTTCATTTCATTCCAATAAGGAATTGTGTTTATTTGAATATATATAAACTAATTAATTGATGGATGATTTGGTAAATTTATTCTTCTATTTTATGTATCTGATTCAAATTTAATGTCTCCACACTATTTGAGTAATCCCTTATCACTAGTTAGTATCACATTATATTAAAATTATGTTTAGAATGTTTTGGTAATTATTTTAATGAAATACATATTATTTCCAAAATTATCCCAGGAATTTTTTTGATGGAAATGGTTATAAGAATGATGAAGATGAAGAACATAGAATGTGTTCAAAGAGGACTATTGATATTAAAAACATCATGATATTTGATTTTGTGATGTTAATGACTTTTAATATTATATTCAAGGAGTTTAAAATTATAAATATTATTTTTATGTATCATAATTATGCAAACTAAGAAACATCATATATGATTCTCAGTAAAAGTGTTTTGTAGGAGGGTGTTATCAAAAAACCTTATAATTATTTGACAAGAAGTATATAGATCAGTAAATATTTTAATAAAACTCTAAAATTTTAGAAAACATAAATCATAATTGGGGTTTTATCTTATTCGATATTATTAATTTTTTATCTTAATTATGTTTTTTATTATTCGTAACCATGTTTAAAAATATTAAATGTATAATTTCATAAAATAGGAAATATTTATTTTTAATTATTTCACCACATTTTTAAAAAATGTATGATGAAAAATCATGATTATCCTAAACATTCATGACATTGAGTGATAGAAAAGTTGTCTTTTTCATAGCCTATTTTATTATTGTGATAAAATTATAAGGTTAGTGTGGGTGGGAATTAAAATAATGATATGAAATATTCTCATAAGGAACATAAATTTTTTTCCATGATGAATCCTCAAGTATACCACATTGAGTAGTATATTCTATACCTTTGGTATACTAGAGGTACATGTTTAATACTGTAATTTCATTATAATTGAGGAAAGAACAACACCTATAATAGAAACCATTATTAATTTATACATTTTTAACACAATACATAGATCTCAACTAATCATAGGTGGTAAGGTATTCTATTGATCACATCATTGGTTGAGGCTTACCCGAAAAGGTTTTCCTTCTCATTTGAATATTATTAAATTTTGACTCTCAATTGAGATACACTAAATGATTATATAACTATTTATAGAAAATAAATCTTTTTTAATTATCTATTTGATGATGGATATGTAATGTTCTTATCCATATGGTGGACAAAAGGTGTTTTATTCATCAAATTAGTTATTCTACACTTAAATAATCATGAACATATGAGTAATTATATAGGATTAACATATTCTAGGTCCATTGGTTACTATTTATCTAGGAAAATGTATTATATATAAATTTATTCTTATATATGAAAAATCTTTTTATAGAAGGTATAATGATACGTTTGATTGATAACGGTCACACCATATACTTTTGAAGCATTAATAGCTTTAATGAATTTCTTAAATCTTATTTTCAATAAATTTATAAATTTAGGAATTCATCTTATTTTGAATGCTACAGAGTGTCAAGAGGACACAATTTTGGACTAACTAATTGGCTATCGAGTTTTATAAAACATACAGAGAAACTCTAAAAGTGTTTATTGTTTATACAAAATGAGTTTTGGTTAAAAATTCACGATGTATTGTGTAACATCCCAAGATTTTATGAGAAATGATTTTATTTCTTTGATTTCTTGTGTTGTATGGTACACCAAGATTAGCTTCTGTAATGTGAAACATCGTATTAGCTTTTCGTATATGCAAACACTATTCTTGGCTTGTGTTGCACGCAAGAGCGACCTTCCTTTATAGCGTGGGTTGTACGCAATACCGAGTTTCATTAAACAATGATATATTATTATAATATTATGAACTAGATGTTATGAATAGTATTAAATGAAATTTGAATTTTATAACATTATAATTCATCTAAAACATTTTATAGAATGAGATATGAAAACAATATCAATTTTTTGATAAAAGAAGTATTTTTTAAAAATGCAGTTTTACCGCCTTTTGATGGCGCACCCATTTTAAATATAATTTTTGACAATTTTATGAGATCAATTTTAAAAAATAAACTTCTTATTTTGAATCAGAATATAAAAATTTGCATTGGATAAATTTTTGATACTTTTCTGAAAACTTTCATATTTTGATGAATAGTTAAAATACGCTAAATTTTAATTAAAAACAAATTTTTTCATCAAGATAATTTATATGGTTAAATTTTAATATTGAATTGTTTTAGAGTATAAATATAATATATTTTTACAATTTAATATAAATCAAGTCATTATCATTAATTTTACATTGAATTCATTGTCAAAAACAATTCAATCTTTGACAATGTTTTAACTTTAAAAAACAAATTTTCTTAACAATGAGATTAATTTTAAATTAATTACTACAAATTATATGTTTTTAATTTTGAAAAATAGATTCTATATTTGGATTCTGTGGGTTTAATAAATGTAAATAGGTTAATTTTACTTTTTTCACATTATGAATAGTAACTACGGAAATTTTTGTTTACTACAGTTAAAGATAAATCGAGTAATTAAGTGTAAAAATAAGATTATAAAATTACCCTAACACCTAAAAAAATTATATTGGATGAATAAAAGTGGACACATATCACATAAGTGTCGTAATAGATTCATTTAATAGAATTTTGATCATGAAAATGATATAATTATTATTAAAACCAAATAAAGTGACAACATGACACTCTGTAATATCTTATAAGTGTAATAATTTTAATTTAGTGATAAAACTCTTAAAAAATAGAATATAAATAGTCTCAGAGAATCTAATAAAATTATATACATCATTATAATTAATTTATAATTTTTAGGGATTAAATAATTATCATTAATGATGACACAATAGTTATGAAGAAATTATTTTATTGATTGAAATATCAAATAAATATTTTTAAAAATATTAAAATAAATATTATATGAACTAATTAATGATCTCTTTAAACTTTATGGATGCATATGACATGTTAGGAATATATTAAATATTTTGGTTCGAATAAATCCTTTGTGGGGATTTTATTTAAATTCAAATAAATGAATAGTGTAAAAATTGACACTATTGTTATTTTAGAAAAATAACATAATATAAAATGGATAAAAAATCACTAAAATATTTAAAAATAATAAATTGAAATTTATATGGTCTAAAATTTCATAAATTATCTAATTTTGGAAAATTCACAGCACATAAGTTATTATTTATAACAATTTAAAATTTAGAAAATTATTTCCACAATTAAAAATAAATAGATTAAATATGGATAAATAAAGTTGATAAGGTTTAAAAAAAATTACCAGCATGTCTAAATATTATTTTTTTAAGATATTACAACCCTATATCATCTAATCATAGTATATGAGTCATTTTTGGAGGTTTTTAAGTGGGGTTTTAGTTTATTATAAACTAATATTTTAGAGGATTCGAAAAGTTACCTTCTCCTCTCTTATAAAAGGGAATCACCTTCCTATCCTCCTCACATCACTTTCAGCCTTCAGGAAAGGCCACAACCTACCAATTTCTCTTCTCCCCTTCAATAGATATATTGTAGAGGTTATGTTCTTCTTCAAAGACCAACTATAGTGTCCTAAGAGGAGGTTTAGAAGAGGCGAATCGAAGAAGAGGTAATATCCTTTACTAATTCTTTCAAAATTATTTCTTCGTCTACTTCATATTATTTATGTTTTTAATTATAATGTAATAAAATCATTATCACTAATATACTGATATATTATTATAAATATGAAACAACCATATTTCACCTTCTATACATACTACGGAAAATGAAATCACCGCACGTGCGTATGTACGAAATACCGTCTCCACACCGCGGTGTAATCTATTTTTACACCACCACCTTACTTGGATGGGTATAATGGGGTAAATAATGACTATATATGGTTATTATAACCCGATACTAATTCTGAGATAATATATCATCCACTCTAATTCCATTCAATAATTATGGGAATGATATCATCGCTCGTGCGTATGTACGGATTACTGTCTCCATGACGCGATGAGATTCATTCTACAGGTTAACCATTCAAGGATGATAAAAAGTATAGATAATAAATAATCATGAAATATATGACATATTAATGATACTCGATTTATTTATTTGTTATTTACTTACTTCCATTCAATTTAATAAGGAAACAAAAAACAGCGTTCGTGAATACGTATGGCCTACTATTTCCCTGAATGGTGTATTTCATTCCATTTATCGATCTATTATATATATGTATATTATTAATATATATTATATATAAATAATGTTTTACATTATGGATATTAGTAATCATGATCTAAGTAATGATATGAATAATTACATGTCAAAACACAGACGATAAATGAAACGATTTTACCCAAAACGCTACTTTAACATGGAATTGACAAATAAACGGGTAATAAAAAGTTGTAAGTGAATAATATATGATAACATACATATTATTATGGTTATGTTACATGTTAATAATATGTTTAAACCCACTATACATGAGTCTCATACACATACATAATAAATTGGACCTAAGGTAAGGGATTATTTCATCATACTTTTATTTCTGTGAGACATATGCCTTTATCACCAACGATTTAATTTGTGTGGGTTTTAAGCTTCCCATGAATGTTTTATGATTTTTATTATTAAGGATATCATATTTACATATGAATATAATTTTCTTTATTTTATGACACGTATAATTCCACCAATTATGAATTGTAAGGGATAATTATTCCAATCTCGTTCTTATATGAGATTGTTTATTCGTAAGTATTTACTGGGGTTATATTTATCATCCATTACCATGTTAAAGAAAAATGTTTTCATAAAGAATTTACTATTCATCCATTTATTTTTAAAGTAATGTTTACACCTTTTTGAATTTTACTATGTTGTTTGGAATGAATATTTTTTTTGTTAACCATACGAGGTACTTTTTGAATTTCCCGGCAAAAGTACGAGAAGATTGTTTTTTAACTTATATAGAATGAATAGATTTTTATGGTTTTATAATGCCTTATTTTCATGAATCTTACTATACAATATTTCATGATTATTTTAAAAAAAATCCTATCCTTTTAAAATTGCATGGTATTTTATGAAAAGAAAATGATTTTGAAGTAGAAAGGATATTTTCTTTAATAATTCATTTCAAGTGTTTTATGAAAACTACTATCCATCTAAGATGAAATTATTTAGTATCTTCATGTTTGAAGTATAAAATATCTATTATTTACATGGTTGTATTTTTCTTATGATGAAATGACATCCATTTTTTATATGGATTATCTTATCATTGGATGAGGTTTATGAAACCTATTTTATACTTTTGGGTTATGATGAATGAATTATGCTTATTTTGTGGCACACGTAAGAATGATTTCATTATGAGATGGGTGGGAAATATAACTCCCTCTAATGCATTAGGTAATGATTTACATCTCTTGATATTGACATGGATAGAACGACAAGTAAACCCAGTTCAGTAATGGACGCTGTCCACTATGACGGTCTTGGTAGCAATGCCTTGGCTACTATGGAAATAATAACATGTGCTTAATGGTTTCTACAATTAAATGTTTTATTCCCATGCTGTTTTATGAGGGTTAATGTTCCTTTATGATATATTCCTTATGAACTTCCACTAGTTATGTAATTTATCATTATTTTGATGTTTTATGTTCATGTTCTTACGTTCAAATGTTTTGGGATTGTTTTATGTTCTCCATGTTTACCCTTACCGAGCATTTGAGATCACCCTTTTTATGTTTTGTTTTCCCTAGATATAAAGAAAGGTTTTAGGTAAGAAAACCAAAGGGGAATATCGTTATGGGAGATGTTGAAGATCATTCACCATGATTAGAAGATTATGTTCTGAGTTTCCAAATACACTAAACTAATAAGATCTTTGGGCATCTGTTTTTGTCAAGTATTAAGTATTTTGCAAAAGTAATGTAATATCTATGTACATCAAGAATTGGGTCTCTAATTTTGGTATCAGGGAGAAGGTTTAGTTAACCTTTGGAAACTAGGATGCAAAAACATTAGTGAGATCCCTAGAGAAATTTCTAAGGTATGACTCGGGATTTATCTATGGTTAAGTAAAAGTAAAAGTTATAGTTATAGAATTACGGTAATGATGTTAGAATTAAACCTAATATGTTATATGTGGCTGGTAATCCCCCTTTATTATGTTTTTCCCTAGCATGATTTTTTCCTCTCACACTATTATTTTTGGGTTTCAGACGATGGATGGAACCTGAAGGAATCGTGTTGAACAATGTAATGGACAATGTAATGATTTTCCTCCTGAACAAACAAATGTTATGGGAGATGGAGGGAAAAATATTATTGTTATAATTGCACAAGCTATGAATCATTCTAGACGTCGAAATGAGTAGAGAAAGGAACAATATTCTATTGAGTCCTTCATGAGGTAATGTACACCTTCTTTCAGTGGGTCTTCTAATCAACATGTTAATGAAAATTGGATCATTACCATTGAACATATATCTTCTATACTTCGCTTTTTAGAGATAGAAAAGGTCATTTTGGTTTTTTACCTGTTAGAAGGTGAAGCAGTCCAGTGGTGGACTCTAATTAAAAATACAAGTCCCTAGGATGAAATTGAATCCATGGTATGGGACATGTTCAAGAACTTGTTTTTCAATAAGCACTTCGCTCGTATTCTTAGAACAAAAAAGGGAAAAGAGTTCCTTGAGATTAAGTAAAAGGATGATGAATCTATTGGTATATATGACGTCAATTTTACAAGGCTTTCATGGTATGAATCTGGATTTATCATCCAACATGAATGTAAATTTGATCAATTCTTCAGTGGGTTATAACCAAGTCTTTGGAGGTTATTAGCTATAAGAGACTTTAGGAGCTATGAAGAATATGTGCGTTGTGCTATCAAGGTAGAACTTGAAGTTAGTGTTATATATCCATATCATGGTGTTGACAAGAAACTAAACATGGGGTTCAAGGACAAATCTCAAAACTATGGTGAAAAAAAGGCAAATGTTTCGTTATGCTCAAAGTGGGAATAGAGAAAAGACTACAGAAAACACACCACCAATACTTCAATGCTACAAGTGAAAAGAAATGGGGAATTATGCTAGTCAATGCCCTAGTTCAAGGGTTAATGATGATCAACATGAGAAACCTATTAAGGAAAAGGACAAATGGAAGTCAAATTCGATCACTATTTGTGATGTTGAGTATGACAATGATGTTGTGGAATGATTAAATGTTTTTGTAATGGGATTTCAAAATAGTATCATGGAATATAATTTATAGTATTATGGAATATTGGAATATCTATGTGTTGGTTAATTATAGTTTTTAATAATTATATGGTACCAGTAACATTGAAATGTGATTGAAATATATTTGGAAAGCCGATGATATCCGCATAATGAAGGGATAAAGAGAAAATAATATGATCGATATTATTCATGAGCTCATGACTAATATAAGGACAAAGTTATATCATGGTCTGATTATATAGAAATTTTGGGATTTTGGTTAACTTTTAACTGTATTCATGTTTTCATTAAGGTTTTATAGTAATTAATGATTCAAGAGAATACATAATTAAGGTATTACCATGTTTTGAATACAATCAAAATTATATATCTTATGATATATGGGGGATAAATGATGGTATTGACATTCTTATTATGTGACCTTTCTAGAAATCATTGTGTTTATACTATGAGATTGGACAGAAAAATTGTGGATAAATATAAATATGTGAAATGGACTATGTTAGAAATAAGATAGTATTGTTTAAGGCTAGAATTTTATTTATTTCTAAAATGTTATAATAGTTTAGTTTTATAAAAAGGACAACCCTTAGGACGGGCGATAACCTGTTGCGTCGAACATGGTTGCAGGAATCGAACCCACAACTGAAGTGCGACAGGCCTCTATCACCTACCACTGGCTTAAAAGAAGTCCCTGGTTAGTAGAAATTAGTTTTATTTTATTAAGAGGAAAGATATTTGGAGTCTAAGTCCATTTTTGGAATCATATACGACTTACCTCACCATAGATGGAAATATGTATATTTGATAACTTTTTCTAACCTTTTGGTTGAGACTGATGGAATGACCCATCATCCAGTCACATGATCTGCTAACACTTCATGAATGAAAAATTCAACTTCATTTCACTAAGATGTGAGGTGGAAATTGTTCATGGAATGACCAACAATGAGATTTTACCAAAATCAAGTAAGTATTTCTTCTAATTCAAAATTTTCAACTTTTGGGAAATGATATTGAAAACCAAAAACATTATACTAGTACCCTCATATCCGATGAATCAGATGGTACCATAGATCATACCAAATTTATGGCTTCGTGATTGTTGGATTTTTTATAGCCTTGTTCTCTACCACACTTCATCAGAACATGATGGTTGAATTTCTCTTCCATATCTATGTTTTCACCTATGTTCTCCTATGTGGAAACCTAGTGATGAGTTACTTTGGGTATCCGTTATGTTTATAACGTTACCTTTTAAAATAAAGTTTTAGTATTCCTTTTTATGATGTGGGTTTTTATTATAGAAACTTTCAATTATTAAATGATTTATAACCCAGACAAATTTCTTGGGTGAAATTCATTTTAAGGGGGGTAGAATGTAACACCTAGAGATTTTCTGAGAAATATTTTTTTTCATTGATGTATTGTATTTTACGCTACACCATGATTAGCTTGTGTCATACGCAACACCATATTAGCTTTTAGTATACGCGAACACTATTCTTGGATTATGTTTCCTGCAAGAGAAACTTTTCTCGATAGCTTGTGTTGTATGCAATACCGAGTTTCACTAAACAATGATATATAATTATAATATTATGAACTAGCCGTTATGAATATTACTAACTGAATTTTGAATTTTATAACATTATAATTCATCTTACACATTTTCTAGAATGAGATATGAAATCAAAATCAATTTTTTGATAAAAGAATTATTTTTTTAAAAATGCAGTTTTACCACCTTTTGATGGCACACCCATTTTAAATATAATTTTTGACAATTTTATAAGTTCAATTTTACCAAATAAACTTCTTATTTTGAATCATCATATAAAAATTTACATTGGATATGTTTTTTATACTTTTCTGGTAACTTTCATAAGTTGATGAATAGTAAAAATAGGCTAAATTTTAATTAAAAACAACTTTTTTCATCAAGATAATTTATATGTTGAAATTATAATAATGAATGGTTTTAAAGTATAAATAGAATATATTTATACCATTTAATATAATTCAAATCATTTTCATTAAGTTTAAATTAGATTCACTGGTAAAAACATTTCAATCTTTAACAGTGTTTTACCTTTTAAAAATTCATTTTCTTAACAACGGGATTAATTTTAAATTAATTATTGAAACTTTTGTGTTTAGAATTTTGAAAAAAGGATTCCATATTTTGATTCATTGCGTCAAAATTATGTAAATAGGTTACTTTTATTTTTTTGACATTATGAATAGTAACTACGGTAATTATTATTTACCACAGTTAAAGGTAAATTGGGTAATTAAGGGTAACATTAAGATTATAAAATTACACCATCCCATGTAAAAATTATATTGTATGAATAAAAGTCGACCCATATCACTTAAGGGTCATAATAGATTCATTTTATGGGCTTTTGACCTTGAAAATGATATAATTGTTATTAAAACCATAGAATGTGACAACATGTCACTCTCTTATATCTTATAAGTGTAATAATTTTAATTTAGTGATAAACCTCATAAAACATAGAATATAAATAGTATCCAGAAATATAAAAAATTTATATACATCATTAGAATTTATTTATAATTTTTAGGGAATATATAATTATCATTAATGATGACTCAAGAGTGATGTAAAAATTATTTTATTGATTGTAATATCAAATAAATGGTTTTAAAATTATAAAAATAAATATTAAATGAACTAATTAATTTTCTCAAAAAAATTTCTAGATGAATGTGAAATGTTATAAATCTATTAAATATTTTTATTCGAATATATCCTCCGTGTGGATTTTATTTAAATTCAAATAATTGAATAGTGTTAAAATTGACAGAATTGTTATTTTATAAAAATACCATATTATAAAATGGTTTAAAAAATAAAAAAATATATAAAAATTATAAATTAAAGTTTATATGGTCTAAAATTTCATTATTTATCCAATTATAGACTATTAAAAACAAAAAAGTAATTATTTAAAAAAAATTAAAATTTAGAATATTATTTCCATAAATAAAATTAAATAGATTAAATAAGGAAAAATCAAATTTTTAAGGTTAAAATAAATTACCAACATGTATAAATATTGTTATTTGATGATATTACTCCCATATATCATCTATTAATTAGAAGTGAGTCATTTTTTGAGGTTTTTAAGTGGGTTTTTAGTTTATTATAAATTAATATGTTTGAGTTTTCCAAAAGTGCCCCTCTCCTCTCTTATAAAAGGGAACCTCCTTCCTCTCCTCCTCACAGCACTTTGAGACTTCAATCTCGGCCATACCCTACCAATTTATCTTCTAAACTTCACTAGAGACATACTAGAGGTCATGGATATCTTTAAATACCAACTTTAGTGCCCTAAGAGGAGGTTTAGAAGAGGCGCATCAAAGAAGAGGTAATGTCGTTTACCGATTATTTAATTTTTTTTTCTAATTACTCTTTTTTATTTGTTTCATTAAAAAGTAATAATATTAGTATCACTAATATAATGATATATTATTATTAATATGAAACAACCCTATTTTACCTTTTTTGCATCCTATCGAAAAAGAAATCACCACACGTGCGTATGTACGGAATACCGTCTCCACGGCATGGTGTAATCTATTTTCCACCACCACCTTACTTGGATGGGTATAATGGTGTAAATAATAACTATAAATTGTTATTATAACCTGATACTAATTCTGTTATATTATATCATCCACTCTAATTCCATTCAATAATTATGGGAATGATATAATCGCTCATGCGTACGTACGGATTACCGTCTCCACGATGCAATGAGATTCAGTTTCCATGTTAACCATTCAAGAATGGTTATAAAGTATATATAATAAATAATCATGAAATATATTAAATATTAAGGATACTGGATTTATGTATATTTTATTTACTTACTTCCATTCAATTGAATAAGGAATCAAAAACAGCGTTCATGCGTACGTACGACCTACCGTCTCCATGAACGGTGTATTTCTTTCCATTTATTGATCTATTATATATCTGTATATTCTAAATATATAATATATATAAATCATGTTTTGAATTCTGGAAGTATGTAATCATGATCTAAGTAATCATATGAATAATTACAAGTCAAAACATGGACGATAAATGAAACAATTTACCCAAAACGCTACTTTAACATGGAATTGACAAATGAACGGGTAATATGAAGTCATAAGTGAATCATATATGATAACATAAATATTATTATGGTTCTATTAAAAGTTAATAATATGTTTAAACCCACTATAAATGAGTCTTAGACACATACGAAGAAATTGGACATAAGGTAAGGGATTATTTCATCTCACTTTTATTTCTGTGAGACATATGCCTTTATCACCAACGATTTTTTTTGTATGGTGTTTAAGCTTCCCATGAATGTTTTATGATTTTTATTATGAAGGATATGATATTTAAATATTCATGTAATTTTGTTATTTTATGACACGTATGATTCCACAGATTATAAATGGTAAGTGATAATTATTTCAATCTCGTTCTTATCCGTGATTGTTTATTCTTAATTATTTACTGGGGTTATATTTATCATCCATTTACATGTTTTAGAAAAATGATTTCATAGTGTATTTACTATTCTTACATGTATGTTTAAAGTCATTTTTACCCATTTTTGACTTTTACTACGTGGTATGGAAGAAATATTTCTTTTGATAACCATATGAGGTACTTTTTGACTTTTCCGGCAAAAGTACTAGAAGACTGTTTTTTAACTTATACGACATGAATGGATTTTTAAGGATTCAAAACGACTTATTTTCATGAAGCTTATTCTATAATATTTCATGATTATTTTCAATAAAAATCCAGTCCTTTCAAAATAGATTGGAATTTTGTGAAAAGAATATTATTTTGAAGAAAAAAGGATATCTTCCTCAAGAATTCATTTCAAGTGTTTTATCAAAACTAATTTCCATTTAAGATGAAATTATTCAGTATGTTTATGTTACAATTATAATGTCTCTATTATTTACATGGTTTGATTTTTCTTTTGATGAAATGTAATACATTTTTTTATATGGATTACGTTATGATGGAATGCTGTTTATGAAACCCATTTAATTCATTAGGTTATGATAAATGATTTATATTTATTTTGTTGAACACATAAGAATTATTTCATTATGAGATGGGTGGGACCTATATCTCCCTCCAATTCATTGGGTAAATATTTATATATCATGGGATAGACATGGCTGGAATGACAAGTAAACCCAGTTCAGTAATGGACTTTGTCCACTATGACGGTCATGGTAGCAATGTCTTGGCTACTATGGAAATCATAACATGTGCTTAATTGTTTCCACAATTATTTTTTTAATCCCATGATGTTTTATCATGGTTAATGTTCGTTTATGATCTATTCCTTATGCACTACCACGATTTATTTCATTACTCATGATTTTGATGTTTTATGTTCATGGACTTACATTCAAATGTTTACGGATTGTTATATATTCTCCATGTTTACCCTTACTGAGAATTTGAGATCACCATTTTTATGTTTTATTTTCCCCAGGATATAAAGAAAGGTTTTAGGTAAGAAAACCAAAGGGGAATATCATTATGGGAGATGTTGAAGATCTTTCCCCATGATTAGAAGATTATGTTCTTAATTTTTCAATGACACTAAACTAATAAAGTCTTTGGGCGTCTAATTTTTTGTCAAGTATCATGTATTCTTCAAAGGTAATGTAATGTCTATATACATCAAGCTTTGGGTCTCTATAGTTGGTATCAGAGAAAAGGTTTAGTTAACCTTTGGAAACTATCATGCAAAATCTTTAGTGATATCCCTATAGAAATTTATAAGGTATGTCTAGGGATGACTCTAAGGTTAAGTATAAGTATAGGTTATAGTTCTAGAATTACAGTAAAGATCATAGAATTAAACCTAAGATTTTATATATGGAAGGTAATCCCCCTTTATTATGTTGTTTTCCTAGCATGATTTTTTTCTCTCACACTATTTTTTTAGGTTTTAGACGTTGGCTAAAATCCGAAGAAACTTTTTTGATCAATGTAATGTAAAATGCAATGATTTTCCTCCTGAACAAACCAATGTTATGGGAGATGGAGTGAAAAAAATTATTGCGATACTTATACAAGCTTTGAATCAATCTGAATATCCAAATGAGCAGAGAATGGAACAATATTCTTTTGAGTCCTTCATGAGGAAACGTCCACCTTCTTTCATTGGGGCTTCTAATCCCCATGTTTCTAAACAATGGATCAGTACCATTGAAAAAATATTTTCCATAATTTGCTGTTCAGAGAATGAAAAGGTCATTCTGGCTGTTTTTCGGTTAGGAGGTGAAGCATAACAGTGGTGGACTCCAATTAAAAATAAAAGGCCCCGAGATCAAATTGAATCCATGGAATGGGAAAAGTTAAAGTAAATGATTTTTAATAAGTACATCACTTGTATTCTTTGAAGAAGGATGGAAAAGGAGTTCATCGAGGTTAAGAAAAAGGATGATGAATCTGTTGGTATATACGAGGAGAATTTTACAAGGCTTGCAAGGTATAAATTTGGAAATATCATACAACATGAAAGTAAAGTTGATCGATTCTTCTGTGGCGTAAAACAAAGTCTTCAAAAGGCATTAGCTACAATAGATATCATTAGCTACGAAGAAATTGTGCGTTGTGATGTCAAGGTAGAACTAGAAGTTGGTGTTACATATCCATCTCATGGTTTTGACAAGAAATAAAAGATGAAGTTTAAGGAAAATTCTGAAAACTATGGTGAAAAAAAGACAAATATTTTGTTATTCTCAAATTGCGGAAAGAAGCATGGTTGAGATTGTCTTAAAGGGACTAGAAAATATTTTAAGTGTGGAAAAGAAGGTCATCGAGCAGCTGAGTTCCAAAGTAATGGAAAAAAGGTAGCTAATGATGTGAATAGAGAAAAGAATACAGATAACACACCACCAACACATCAATGCTACATGTTCAAAGAAATGGGGCATTATGCAAATCAATGCCCTAATCAATGGGTTAGTGATGATTGACTTGAGAAATATCTTAAGTAAAAGGACAAAGGGAAGTCACATGGGATCACTATTTGTGATGTTGAGTATGAAAATGATGTTGTGGAATGATTAAATTTTTATGTAAGGGATTTCAAAATAGTATCATGGAATATCATTTATAGTATTATGGAATATTGGAATATCTATGTGTTGGTTAATTATGGTTTTCAAAAATTTTATGGTACTCGTAACCATGAAAAGTGATTGAAATATTTTTGGAAAGAAGATGATATGAGTATAAAGAAGGGATAAATAGAAAATAATATGTTTTATAGTATTCAAGAGATCATTACTAATATAAGGGAAAAGTGATATCATGGTTTGAGTATATAGAAATTTTGAGATTTTGGTTAACTTTTGACAACATTAATGTTTTCACTAAGGTTCTATGGTAATTCGGGTTTCAAGAGAATACATTATTAAGGAATTATCATTTTAGAATGCGATCAACAAGATATATCTAATGATATATGGGGGATAAATGATGGTATTGAAATTCTTGTTATATGACCTTTCTAGAAATCATTTTCTTTATAATATGAGATTGGGCAGAAGTATTTTGGATTAGCCTAATGATTTGAAATAGATTAAGTTAGAAATCAAATATTATTGTTTTAGGATATGAATTTTTTATATTATTTCTTAAATGTTATAATAGTATAGTTTTAGAAAAAGGAAAACATGTTGGACTGGCGACAACCCATCACGTCGGACAAGGATGCGGGAATTGAAACAACAACTGATGGGCGACATGCCTTTATCGCCTACCAATGGCCTACATAAAGTACCTTGTTTGTAGAAATTAGTTTTATTTTATTAAATGATATGATATATGGAGTCTATGTCCATTTTTGGAATCATATATGATTAACCTCACCATAGATGGACTTATGTGTATTTGATAGCTTTTGATAACCTTTTGTTTGAGAAAGATGGAATGACCCATCATTCTATCACATGATCTGATAACACTTCATGAATGAAAAATAAAACTTCATTTCTTTAAGATATGATGTGGAAATTGATCATGGAATGACCACCAGAGAGACTGTAACAAAATCAAGTAAGTATTTCTTCCTATCCAATATTTTCAACTTTAGGGAAGTGATATTGAAAACAAAAAACGTTGTCCTAGTACCCTCATATCTGATTAATCATATGGTAGCTTAGATCATCACCAATTTATGGCTTTGTGATTGTAGGATTTTTCATAGCCATGTTCTCTACCACTCTTCATCATAACATGATGGTTATATTTCTCTTTCATATCCATGTTTCTAACTATGTTCTCTTATATGGGAACCCAGTGATGAGTTACTTTGCGTATCTGTTATGTTTCTAACGTTACTTTTTAAAATAATGTTTTAGTATTCATTTTAATGATGTTGGATTCTATTAAAGAAACTTTCAAGTAGTAAACGATTTATAACCCTGATGAATTTTGAGGGAGAAATTCATTTTATGGGTGGTAGAATGTAACACTGCGAGATTTTATGAGAAATAATTTTTTTTTCTTTGGTGTCTTCTGTTGTACGCTACAACAAAATTATCTATTGTTATAAACAACAATGTATTAGCTTGTAGTATAGGCAAACACTATTCTTGTCTTGTCTTGCACGTAAGAGTGACCTTCCTTGATAACCTTTATTTTACGCAATACCATGTTTCAACAAACAATGATATATTATTATAATATTATGAACTAGCCTTTATGCATAATATTAACCAAATTTTAAATTTTATAACATTATAATTCATCTTATACATTTTCTAGAATGAGATATGAAAACAAAATCCATTTTTCGATAAATGAAGTATTTTTCAAAAAATGCATTTTTACCGCCTTTTGAAGGCGCAACCATTTTAAATATAAATTTTGACAATTTTGTAAGTTAAATTTTACAAAATAAACTTCTTTTTTTAATTAGGATATAAAAAATTACGTTGGATGAATTTTAGATACGTTTCTGATAACTTTCATTTTTTGATGAATAGTAAAAACACGCTAAATTTAAATTAAAAACAACTTTTTTCATAAAGATAATTTATATGGTTAAATTATAATAATTAATGGTTTTAAAGTATAAATAGAATATATTTTTACCAATAAATATAATTCAAGTCATTATAATTAATTTTACATTGAATTCATAGGTAAAAACGTTTCTATCTTTGACAATGTTTTAACTTTTTAAAACATGTTTTCTAAACAACGAGATTAATTTTAAATTAATAACTAGATCTTATATGTTTTTAATTTGGAAAAATGGATTCCATATTTGGATTCATTGGGTAAAAAACTATTTAAATAGGTTACTTTTATGTTTTTGACATTATGAATAGTAGCTATGTAAATTTTTATTTACTAGAGTTAAAGGTAAATCGGGTAATTAAGGGAAAAAATAAGATTACAAAATTACCCTAACACCTTCCAATTTTTTTTGGATGAATAAAAGCTGACACATATCACATAATAGTCATAATATATTCATTTCATGGACTTTTGACCATGAAAAAGATATAATTTTTATTAAAACCTAAGAAAGTGACAACATGTCACTCTCTTATAGCTTATAAGTGAAATAATTTTAATTTAGTGATACCACTGATAAAACATAAAATATAAATAGTATCCAGAAATATAATAAAATTATCTACATCATTAGAATTTATTTATAATTTTTAGATATTAAATATTTATACTTAATGATGACACAATAGTGATGTAGAAATTAATTTTTTGATTTAAATATCAAATAAATTGTTTTAAAAATATTAAAATAAATATTATATGAACTAATTAATGTTCTACACAAATTTGTTAGATAAATATGTAATTTTAATGAATCTATTAAATATTTTGTTTCGAATATATCATCTGTGTGGATTTTATTAAAATTCAAATAAATGAATAGTGTCAAAAATGGCATTATTTTTATTTTATAAAAATAACATATTATAAAATGGTTTAAAAATCACAAAAATATTGAAAAATTATAAATTGAAATTTATATGAACTGAAATTTCATAAAGTATCCAATTATGGACAATTCACAACACACAAGTAATTATTTATAACAATTTAGAATTTAGAATATTATTTCCACAAATGAAATTAAATAGATTAAATTAGGATAAATCAAGTTGATAAGGTTTATAATAAAGTAAAAACATGTATAAATCTTATTGGTTGATGATATTACAACCCTATATCATCTAATATTCGGATTTGAGTCATTTTTGGAGGTTTTTGAGTGGGGTTTTAGTTTATTATAAATTAATATTTTAGAAGTTTCCAAAAGTACCCCTCTCCTCTCTTATAGAAGGGAACCTCCTTCCTCTCCTCCTCTCACCACTTTGATCCTTCAAGATCAGCCAAAAATGGAAAATTTCTCTTATACACTTTTATAGAAACATAATAGAGGTCATGTTCTTCTTCAAAGATCAACTTTATTTCTCTATGAGGAGGTTTAGAAGAGGCGCATCGAATAAGAGGTAATATCCTTTACCGATTCATTAAAATTTATTTTTCTTCTACTTCCGCTTCATTATATGTTTAATTATAAATTAATTACATCTGTATCACTCATATACTGATATTTTATTATAAATATGAAACAACCCCTTTTCACCTTATATCCATTCTACGGAAAATGACATCACCGCGTGTGCGTACGTACGGAATACCGTCTCCACGTCGTTGTGTAATCTGTTTTTCCACCACCACTTTACTTGGATGGGTATAATGGGGTAAATAATAACTATATATGTTTATTATAACATGATACTAATTCTTAGATATTATATCATCCACTCTAATTCCATTTAATAATTATGAGAATGATATCATCACTCATGCGTACGTACGGATTACCGTCTCCACGACAAAATGAGATTCATTCTCCAAGTTAACCATTCAAGAATGATTATAAAGTATCTTTAACAAATAATCATGAAATATATGAAATATTAATGATACTATATTTATTTATATGTTATTTACTTACTTCCATTCAATTTAATAAGGAAATGAAAACAACATTCATGCGTACGTACGACCTAACGTCTCCATGAACGGTGTATTTCTTTCAATTTATCGATCTTCTATATATATATGTATATTCTGAAAATATATTATATATAAATCATGTTTTACATCATAGAAGTATGTAATCTTGATCTAAGTAATCCTATGAATAATTACAAGTCAAAACACGGATGATAAATGAAACGATTTTACCCAAAACGCTACTTTAACATGGAATTGACAAATGAACGGGTAATATAAAGTCATAAGTGAATCATATATGATAAGATAAATATTATTATGGTTTTATTACAAGTTAATAATATGTTTAAACCCACTATACAAGAGTCTCAAACACATACAGAAGAAATTGTATATAAGGTTGGGGATTATTTCGTCTCACTTTTATTTCTGTGAGACATATGCCTTTATCACCAACGATTTATTTTGTATGGTTTTTAAGAATCCCATGAATGTTTTTTTATTTTTATTATGAAAGATATGATATTTATGTATTCATGTAAGTTTCTTTATTTTATGACACGTATGATTCCACTGATTATAAATGGTAAGGGATAATTTTTCCAATCTCGTTCTTATCTAAGATTGTTTATTCGTAAGTATTTTCTGGGGTTATATTTATCATCCATTTCCATGTTTTAGAAAAATGTTTTCATAAATTATTTACAATTCATCCATGTTTGTTTAAAGTCATGTTTACCCCTTTTTGACTTTTACTATGTGGTATGGAAGGAATATTTCTTTTGTTAACCATACAAGGTACTTTTTGACTTTTCTGGAAAAAGTATGTAAAGATTATTATTTTAACTTATACAGGATGAACATATTTTTAAGGATTCATAATGCCTTATTTTCATGAATCTTCCACTACAAGATTTCATGATTATTTTCAAAAAAAATTCTGTCCTTTTAAAATTTCAGGGTATTTTGTGAAAATAAAATGATTTTGAAGAAGAAATGATATTTTCTTCAAGAATTCATTTAAATTATTTTATCAAAACTACTTTCCATCTAAGATGACATTATTTAGTATGTTTATGTTTCAATTATAATGTCCCTGTTATTGACATGGTTTGTTTTTTCTTATGATGAAATGACATCCATTTTTTTATATGGACTATGTTATCATGGGATGATGTTTATGAAACCCATTTTATTCTTTGGGTTAATATGAATGATTGATGTTTATTTTGTGGAACAAGTAAGAATGATTTCATTATTAGATGGGTGGGACCTATATCTCCCTCCAATTCATTGGGTAATGATTTATATATCATGAGATAGACATGGCTGGAACAACATGTATGCCCAGTTCAGTAATGGACTTTGTCCACAATGATGGTCTTGGCAGCAATTCCATGGCTACTATAAGAATTATAACATGTGATTAATGGTTTCCATAATTAAATGATTCATTCCCATGTTTTTTTATCATGTTTAATGTTCGATTACCATCTATTCCTTATGAAATACCAAGATTTATGTCATTACTCGTGAATTTTATGTTTTATGATCATGTTCTTACGTTCAAATGTTTAGGGATTGTTTTATGTTCTCCATGTTTACCATTACTGAGCATTTGGGCGCACCCTTTTTATGTTTTCTTTTAACCAGGATATAAGGAAATGTTTTAGGTATGAAAACTGAAGGGAAAGATCTTTATGGGAGATGTTGAAGATCTTTCACCATGATTAGATGATTATGTTTTGAGTTTCCAAAGACACTAAACTAATATGGTCCTTGGGCGTCTTTTTTTGTCATGTATTAAGTATTCCGAAAAAGTAATGTAATGACTATGTACATCAAGATTTGGGTCTCTACATATTGTATATGATTTTATACATGATAAATTCAATGATATATTACCAAAGTTATTTATAATGATATCCAAAAAGAGTTTTGGACAATGTTTAAAATGTTATTTTATATGATATAATATAAGTTGGAATAGAAAAAAGTCCATGAGGCATTAATAAAAGTGGTATATTGATGGACATATTCCCTAAATCCACTATTAAACAAATTATTTTTTGGAAATATCAGTTTATACAATATAAATATATGTCATATAATATACGATTGATGTATATCATATGGAACATTTTTTAGTAGAACTATATTTTATGATTTACATAAAACCTATAATGAAAAGTGGCAATAAGTTATTATGAACTAAAATTTCCGAATATTCGATAGAGTATATTATGAATAAAACCCATTTCATAAGATGAAATATATTTTATATTTGTATCATTAAATGTGTTATAAGATTTGTAACAAAAACAATTTACTCAAAAATTTCATAATTTACGAATACATTTTTGAGATTCTAAGATAAAATCCATGATTCCAATAAATTGTGTCTAATTACATTGATACAGATTTATGAGATGGGATGTATACTATTTTCTATTATCTAAAAATCTCACCTCTTTATCCTTTTTTAAACCACCAAGAGTTATTAACATATTCGTGATATTTATAAGATCACACACAATTAATGGGTGATTGTTTTTATCCATGGTTACAAATTTTAAGGAAGGGTACCTTGTATATACCATATTGATTCTCATCAACCATATTTTAGTAAAGAACCTGAGAATAAATTATATTTAGTGAAAATAAAGAATTAATAATTTTGGTATAAATGGTTTCTTTTTCACATAGCATGATGACCTTGGTTTATATATTCTATTATCTTTTCACACTTTAATAATTAAAATAATATCAGCAGAAACCTAATATGGTTGACCCAATTCAAGATACCTCACCACATACATATACTATATTGGTTTTAGTCATGCTTAAAAGAACTTAATAAATTATATACGTTAATAATAATTTGAATTCAGTAGAACTATATAGTTGTTCATAAATAATAACAACTAGTGAAACCCAAAACATGTGGTTTTCCATTTTTAGAGACAACCCAATGGAGAATATATCACTATTATCATGATCCCTGAATACTTAATAGTTAAAAATCATATATTGGCCTTCAAAATGATGTTTTAGGACATATAATATATGTTTATGATTATTGTGTTTACATCTTTGGGTTCTCATTTACTGAGAGCTGCTATATCCATTTGATAAAATATGTAATCTAATGAAAATACCATATATTTGGTGCATGAATAAGTAAAATTACTATCATGGTATTTGAAAAACATATTTATATTAGGTTCTATACATACAATTGAAATCATATTACACATATTTGTTGGGTCAGGGGAATAAATTCTCTTAAAAAGGTACAATTCTCTTAACATTCATACATGTAGAAGCATTAATTTCAATTTGTTTTAGAATATTATAGGATTAACTAGTGGGACTTTTTAATTAGTAAATAAGAATCAATTTCATTTTTCTAAATAAATAGATTTTATCACATTCAATGATAATCTACACACTGAGAATTTTTATTTATTCCTTATTACTATACTGGATAAAATTTCATAAATTGAATAATTCCATATTCATAGAAAATAATCAAAGAAATTATAGTTTGTATAATGATTTAAATGGTTCGCTATTATAAATTAAAGGCTACATCCATGAAATTATCTAGAAAAATTGTGATAAAAAGATCCACTATAATCATCATGGATAGAGAAAATATAGTTCATCATTGAAATCATGTTACAAAAATATGTCAACCAATATAAATTATTCTTTCTCCCATAATAAGTATTATAATATTTATGAGGTACAATATTAAGAGTCTTCAATATTAGTTATCAAAAGAAATTTTTTTAATGAAATATGTCATCTCTTATTAACTACTTTATACAATATATTTTTCAATAAAAAAGTGAAAAAATTATATCCAGGGTAAAAATATATTATTTATTTTATTAATAAGAAATATTATTGAAATAAAATTCCTTTAATATCCAAATAACAAGATTAATCTTGTAACATACTACCAAAATCATAAACCATTTAGGATATTGAATCTTAAAAACCATGTAATCTATCTACATGAAATTAATACATTAAGATCCATTAAAATCATTTGATATATTATGTGGAATCTCATATATTCTTCCCTATCATGCACACTCATATTCTTTCAACACACAATATTTTTTCGCTAACAAAAACTTCTAGAAAGAATTTAGAAATTTGACTTAAAAACTCATTGAAAAATATAAAATATAATCTAGTCATGATTGGTTTTGAGTATTCATATCACTATAACCCATAAAACTACCATGTATCCTGTTATGGAGCACTTTTTATAAAATTTTAATAACCCTTTGTAAAACTAATCATGTCACATTATAAAAATACAAAAATTGATTTTCTTAAAAAAAATCCACTAAAACACAATTAGGTTTCATGAAAATCATGATGGGAATAAATATTATAAACAAATCCTTTATGCCTACCACTATGCAATAATTTCAATGGAATATTAAATCATATACATATATTATCACATGTTTCTTAAAATAAAAAACCATAAATTAGATCCAAAAAATCTAGAGGATTTGTGTGTTTGAAAGATTGAATACACAATACATCCATATAAGAATAAAGTAAATCATATTTATTTCAATCTCCATAAAATAATTTTAAAACCATTATTTATTTTCTTACTGATTTTGAATCCATGGGAACATATATAAAATTATAATGTGGGATTATAGATCCCAATAATGGAATAATCAAAATAATGATGTAAAAAATGAATCATGATGCATAAAATAATATCATAAAATATGAGGATTATATATCATCACATGGAATAATGAAAAAAAACACGATATCATAATATTATGACATCCAAAGAGTCTGGAAATAATATAAAACATTTCATCTTATTAATAAGTCCATACTCGCTTCCAAAAAAATATAACATAGGGTCTTGGAATTATTTCTCTTGTATCATACACGATATCAGATGTGATGAAAATATTATACAATTTATTAATTTTATGAATAAATATATTCCCCATGACTACAATATAATATTCTCATTTTTATTTGTTCTATATGAGGAATTATTATATAAATAATAAGTATAAGAAAATGAATGATAAGGAAATAGGTTATGTAATAAATTTTTAAGCATAACCAAATGAGATATATTAATGATTCCCAATGAAATATGTGATTGGTTATTTATAGAAATTAATATATGGATAATTAAATATAGTTCATGAAGATAGAAATTAGTTAAATAAAAAAATGATGAGAATGGAGTGTCAAATGAAGTGTGGTAATAATCCCATTAAATGATATTTTTATGAATTTAGTAAATAAAATTTAATGGAAGTAAGTTAAAATGATTTTATATATAAAAATAATTTAATAGAATAAATTATCTTATAAAATGATTTATTTCAGAAATCATATCAAATCAAAAATTTAAAATAGTTGTATATGAAAATAAATAAGAAAAATAAAACTTTATTTTAATTTTATTTTAATTAAGGATAATATTGATAATGGGACATTATATATTTTCATATATTAAAAGTTTTAAGATGTTAATATTAATATAAGAGTGAGATATATAGTTAATGGAATATAATTCATAACTCAAAATACAATTGGTAGGATTGAGAGTTCTCAAAACTCAGCTCCCCATTCATTTGGAACATTCATTTAAGCTAAATAATAATAAAATTATTATTTATAAATACATTATTTAAACAAATTCATGTACACATACATTATTGTTATTCTTATATGTTCATTTATAATCATTTTCATGTCCTTATGTTCATGTTCACTATCTTGGTGATGTTTAATTTTTTGGATATGAGGTTGCATTAGTTTTTTGATACTGATGTATGTTCTTTTCAAATGAGTCAATAAATCTAAAAGTGTGATGAAATGGATTCAATTGTATTATATTAGTTAATATATATTTAAATTTGAAAATATTTCTTCACATAAATTGTTTAGTGATCATTAATGATTCCATTTAACAGTTCATACACATTAGTTGTTTTATTGAACAATGTGGAATTAATTTTTTTTATTTTATTTGTTAATTTTTAGGCATCTTGGAATATTAGTCACATTAAAATATTTTTATTATGTTTAAATTTCATCACAAAATGGTTTATTGTTACTATCTATGAGGGTTACGATAGTTGTTAAAAACATCTTTATAGATGATTAAACCATCTATGAATAATATTTTATTTTTAAAAGAAACCATTATGTCATTATATGGTTTTGATATTAACATTGAGGAATATTAAAATAATATATTTTAAAAAATGGGTATTGGATATCATATTTATGGGTATTAGAATAAGAAATAATGAAATATAAATGAAAACAATGACTGTGAGTTCTTAACTCACTTCTTGATAAAACTCCTCGACAAATTGAATTATTCTATTGAAAGGTGGTCTTTTGAAGAGAAAAACTATAGAACATAGAAGAGATATTTGGGGAAAATAGGTTGTAGAGTGCTGTATAGATAATAATTTTATGGTGAGAGGAGAAGTGGGGTGATGAAAGGTGATATTTATAAGTGGCGGAGAAGGATTTAGTGGAATAAAATGTTAGAAAAAAATATTTCATCTTCAAATAGTGATGAAACATGTGATTCAATAGTAATCGTGTTATGATCAAATACTAAATGGGATCATATAATTTTATTAAAACACTTATAAATGTTTTCTAAAAAAAATACATACTCGTTCAAAATATGATACTTATATAATATTTTATTACTGACTTTTGTAATTTATTATTTTTTAAATTCATAATTGTCATCCTAACAAAATATAGATATGATGATTCCAAAAATGAAATAAATTTTTCCAATATTTGTTTTCTAAATATGATAAATTTTATTTTCAAATAATGTTTTATTTATTTAAAAATGCTAATTTTTATAACATGGTCATGTTTCCAAGCCTATGTAAAATTACACATGATTCAGTAATGTTATAATATTATTTATATATTTATATAACTAGTTTTTTGAAAATATTTATGAAAATAGACTTTTATTTCTAAAATTTAAATTTATTATAAAATTATATTTTAACGAAAATAATGATATATGTTTACCCAAAAATATAACTATACTTCACTTGTATAAAATATTAATTTTATCATATATAAAAATTTTACATAATTTTTATATTATATATATTCCTTATATTTTAATTTCTTAAGATAATGGAATATCATGTTAGTATTTTAGTCGATTAGGTTACCATTATAAGGAATATATTTCTATTCTGGCAGTCATATTTCCAATAGTCATATAATATTTTCTATTACACCAAATACTAGATATATTCATCATTCACCATTCAATACAGTTCCTATAATGGTTATAATATATTCAATTTCAATATTTATACAATATTACTAAGGTTTGTTAATTTTTGTTAAATTATATTGGGACAATTATGTGGTAGAATATCATGTTTCTGTATTTTTATTTACTTATTCTTATTTTTTTTATTCTATCAATTGTAATTTTATGAAATATATTCAGAGTTTGTATATAATATTATATGTTAATGTAATAAAATAGTGTTTATTTATTCGTGTGTTAAATTATAACAATATTTTAAATACCACACTTATATATATAGTGGAGGGAATATCATATATAAAACCTATGGGTCATTAAAACATTCCACCCTTTATCTGTTTCATCCATATTTTCTATTATTTAACACTATATGATTATAAAAATGATTGTAATTCTATTTCATCACTTCCTCAGGTTCCCATATTTCATCTCCCGACTTATGGTTTCTCTAATGTAATTTGAAAAGGGGTATTTTTTTAATATAAAATCTTATCTCTATTGTAAATGTTCATGATTGTATTCTATTTATAAGATATATCATGATCCAACCATACCACCTCAAAATTTTTTACATGTAAGGGATCTAGAATGTACTACCTCAAGTGGGACATATATAATACAACATTAACATAAGATAGGCTTTATTGGAGAACTACTCGATAGGAATCTACTATATTGTGATCAAGAATCAGATATAGAAATTTGTATTTGGGACATGGCTTTCCTGAATTCCCAATCATAATAGCTCTCTTCCATAGAGATACACTAAATAACAATTTATCAAGAACATAAAATTCTAACCCACATCAATTATTTTGAACATAGATCTTATATTTAAATTGTAATTGTTTGATGTGTTTTTGAAAAGAGGGGGAATTATCTTTTAGGTGTCTGACCATTTTGTGAATTAATATCTTTTAGTATCCAATATTGTCCCAACATATTGAGTTCTTAAATTTCATACATAGTGGTATTCATAATTAGTTTTCTTGATGCTTGATTGGTTGCTATTGATGTACAATAAGTCATCCAGATGAATATATTGATCCCAACCTCCTTCTAAGAAAAAATATCCTTACATATCCTCAAGAGTATGGGCATTAATTTTATATTTTCCACTAGTCTTGGGGTGATATGATGTATTGAAGTTAAATTCTTTGTTTAAAGTATGATTAATGATTTTCCTAAACATTTATTTAAACATCATATCATAAATAGATATAGTCTATTGTGGTATTATAATGAGAATCAACACTTCTCTAATGTAAATACTTTCACGTTGATCAAGTGATATGCCATTTCAAAAATTAATAAATTGAGAAGTATTTAATATGGTTCTATAGAACATATATGAAATTATCTCATTTTTATTCCTTTAGAAGTCACTTTAATGAAATATTGGGTGTGGTACTCCCATTTCCTTACAGGTATGGTTAATACTTTCATCACCCCTTTTACTTTTACCTTTATGCCTTCACATGATGGTATTATAATAAATTTGATAAATAATAAACAATTGTTTTTATAATTTTTCACTAGTAGTTCTCTTAATGATCCCTATATATCCCTATGATACTTGGGTGTATGGTGAATGTGAAGAGATGATCATCATTAAATAACACATTCTTTATTTAGGATCTGATGGTATGATTCATCATGGCCCAAATCTCACAAAAATATTGTTTATCAAAGTTCATCTATATGGATTTACCTTTCATTATTACATCCCCTTTCTTTTTTATTTCCACACAAATCATATGATAATTTTCAATCTTTTCCAAAATAGATAGTATATAAACCATTCAAAAAAATTAGGATATTTTTCATTCCTCTTATGTCTATACCTGACATATGTTAAATTTTGAATCTATCATAATCATCATCATGTATGTTGTTTCAATATTTTTTTCACATTGAGAATATTTAACTTTATTCACTTTTGAAACTTGAAAATAGATTGTGTAGTCATACTCATTGATTAGATCTAACCATATTCATTAGCCCCATTCTGAGATCATTTTTTGTGAATATATGCATCAATATCTAATTATTTATATATTTTTTAGGCTTCTCTTCTTGGTCATAATTCTCTAAATAATTAATGTAAATATTAATGCCTCCAACTCCAGATCACCTGTTGGATAATTTTTCTCAAGAAAATTTAACTATCATGACACACATGAAACACTTTATCATTTACTATAATTATATAAATAAATATCTTATTTGAAGAGTCACAAAAGAACAAAAACCATTCCCCACATTTTTATCCAATGAGTGTAGCTATTGTGATTAACATCATCATAAAATTACTAGAGTTTACTTAACATCCATCTATACTTGAAAATATCATATCCATTTAATTTATCTTGGTTTATGTGGTTGAAAATCATGATAAATTCCCCACAAATGATTGATAATACATAGATAATTTGAGTAAACTATGATTCTTAATTATAGATACTATTTTGGGTTATTCATTACTCACTATTATCTCTACATTCATGTGATAACATATATATTTTCTAACATATTTTTAAGCGGTTATTTTGAAACGGAATTTTATTTTTTGTTTTTGTAAGAATTTAGATTGAGAACTAAAAATAAACGTAAAGAGTTTTTGAGTTTGGATATTAAAAAATAGTGGTTTTGGGCATGGTTTGGGGATTCATGGAAGCCCCTAGTGTTTGGGTGAATGTCAGAGTAGTGGATGGGAGGATGGGAAGATGAAAAATTATAACAACAGCCTACTAACAGTATGAAAGGGTGTTTAGAACATGAATGGATTTCATTTGGGGAGGAAATTTATGCTTTTAATTATGTTAAAATTAATACATTAATTTCATAAACATTATTTCTAAATATAAAAGTGTTTGAATGAGGTTACGGTATATCTTCATCAAATATTTCATTCCTTGAAATAGGATTAATATAAAAAACTTTAACAAAGATTCATTACTATTGTGAAGTGCTTCTCATGTTTATAATAGATACTAGGTGGTCCCCTCTTTACTGGGGAAAACTATGCCTTTTTTGGGTTAAGGTTTTTTCATGATTTAAGGTGTAGGGATGCTTATCAAATGCCATTAAATGGAATATTCCACCACCCCTTGTCCTTTATTTGATCTAAAATTTCTTTGGGGATTTTGGGTGAGTTTCAATAGTGGGTTGAGGTAAGTTTTCTATTCTTTCATCATTTTGGGTTTATCATTTTTTGTTCTAATTTCTATTGAATTTTCATTTGGGGTTAGTGGATGAAAACAATATAGTTTGGTAGAGTCATAATGATTCATTGGGGACATCTAATGTGGTGGAAATAATAGGTTCCATGTAAATTAACATGGAATATATTTCACCATATTGGTTTTAGTAAGACACATCCATAAATTATTTTGGTAATTTGGAGAAATTAGAACAATTTAATGGTTGATCGGGTGTTAGTTCATAAGTATTTATCTCGAGAAATTTTTGGGGATGTTTCATGGAGCATTCAATGTTATTTTATTGATATTTTAATGATATGAAATTGACTAGATAATTTTTCATCAATTATATGTCTCTAGATTAAATGACAAAAATAATTATAATGTTCATAATTAAATACTTTTGTTTTATGGAATAAAATATGAGCTCAGGCTATGGTACAATCTTGAATGAGGAATATGGGGGCCAAACTAAAATAATGTCGAGCATGGCTTGGTTGGTAAACCTTGATAATGATTTGTGGTCCCTTTAATTAAAATCTATATTAATTTTATGGGTTATTAGATTCTATATGAATACTTCAATTCTTTACTATGGTAATTAGGTATAGAGATGAACATGGGTAGGAGTAATTTGTTGGAATTGGATACATATGTTCATGATAATATCTCTTTTTCACATTGTTAAACATGGATCTCCCAACGAATTACTTTCTGAGGGGAGAGAAAGTAGATTGATATGAATGGAGTCCTTTGGTTGGTCTCGAATTTTGAGTGATGTGGATAAATGGACTAGGTGTGTTAATATATTTATTGGTAAGGAATTAGAGGGATTGAAGATATGGGATATTTAGAAATAGAACCATATGTATTATTATTGTGAAATAGATCATTCTTGATGTTAGAGGATAGTCTTAGTTATTGATCAGTGTGGGGAATTCTTTGGAACATGATATATATCTTGGGGAGTATTTTATCATGCATATGGGTTGGGAGGTATCCATAATTTGATATGATATGAGTACCAAGTACATGTTTTATGAAATTTTCAAGACATCACATAACAATGTAAAGGGTTTTGGGGGAGATTTGGACCCCATCTTATGATACTTGTGCTAGGATGATCCTATGGAAAATTTATTCACTACATGGTTATATATGATGGTTAATTTTGATGATGAGAGAATGAAATGGTTTTTGAGGAACTTAGGGGCGACCCTAATGGGATAGATAATAATTTTAATAGGGGAGATGCTGATTGTGTGATATTATTCGATGAGAAAATATAGTATCCATGTGACCTATTGCGACCCTATTTGTAATACTTATTCTAGTGATATGTGATTAATTATTTTTCTGGGTTTTGGATTACAAGTCATATTTACAATATGAATGATATTGCGTGGGTGGACTGTTGGGGTGTGGTACATTGTGATATATATATATATATATATATATATGTGAATTTCTGGACAACCATGAAAGAGATGGTGTACTATGGGATTTTTAGAGACTCACTATGAGTTATATACAATTGGAAAGACATCCGCGAGTGGGATGGAGTCCCAAAGAAGGGTGTGAAAGCATGATATTGAATAATGAGACTTCATTTAATGAGATAGGCCCTCGGATGGTATTATATTTCATGTTGGATAGTGAGACCTCCAAGAGTGAAATGGGGTTCAGATGTGGTGTGGGTAGGGAGGGGTGGACCCTATTATGAGTGAGATGGTAAAGGTTGAGTATTGGATGTGGGACCAACCTATGTGAGATGTTGAGCCTGGAGCATGGGCATAGGACCATACATTTTCCCTTCTAGAAGTTTCTGAGACACAAATGAAACTCTACACGGAGTCCTTGAGTATGAGATATGAAAAATTGATGACGGAACAAGGTGAAAATGATTTAATTCAAAAAATGAATCAGTGTAGGTATGGTTGGGCATCCATGTTTCCTACTTAGCACACTGTGATCCAATAACCAGGTGTTCATGGTGACCTAGTTTTCAAAAACTGACTGACATACATTCACAATAGGTTTATATTCCTCATTCATATACATATATGATCTTGAGAATTAAGTGAGTATGGTTATACACTACTGATATATACTCCGTACACATTGTATGGGAATCTAAGTTCATGTTCCAAAATTATGTCCTATTTTAGTTTGAAAATAGGTTGAGAAGTGGATTTAGATGATGTAGCTCCAAATTCATTCAGTGACAGGGGAGGATCGTCAAGGATCGTAATAGGGAAAATGTGTGTATTTTAATTGGTTTATTTTTTTTGTAGGATTGACCCCGTGGGAAATCAATTGTATGATTGTATGATAGTGTGTTAATATACTACATTTTATTTCAATATTGCATTGTTCTTATTTAATTATGGATAAACTAAATATTTGATGGGATATTTTTTTATTTTATTCTTCTATGAATGTGCCAAATCTTTTTATAGACATAACATTATTGAGTCTTGAACAAATTTAGGTTGGAAATTCCTAGTTACTAGGGTGGTTGGACTGATGTTCTTTGTTTATTTGGTTAGCAAGAGATGTCTAGTTATTGTGACACAATTACTAATGTTTGTTACTTATGGTATCCTCTCTTAACTTGTTGTAAAAAGGAAATGTACATGAATCATGTTTAGCAACATGTAACTAACATAATGTTCATCTTTATTATGTGTCATTGATTTCTAACTTGGTAGTGTATATTTTTAAATGTGTAACATCAACTTATATCGATGGTTACTATATAACATGTTGGTGGAATTATACTTAATTGAACCACTATAATTTCTATGATGATACGTCATATAGATCATGACCTAGAAAATTATTCAGTGATATAAATATAGTCCCTTCATCAAGAGATGTATAGAGACCTTTAGTGGGAAAATGTCGGATATTTTGGCCTCTGTGATGGCTCAATGAGATATGGTTAAATCCTTGGGATAATCTAACGATGGTCATTGATTCTACTATGGATGTGGATATCCCTGATTGTGTTGTGGAAATAAATGAGTGATTTTGTTTGGGCTGTGATTTAGAGTATTATAGTTTATCTTTTTATCAAGGATGGTTTTGAGAGGTAATGATTATTTGGAAGCATGGACCTACTGTTTTTCGGTATTGTTTTTGGTAGTGTGGGTTTGCGCTCATTTGTCTTGTAATGATACAAAAATTATAGTTGGTTTTCTGATTATCTTTATCATGATTGATATAACATATTACTTTTGAGAAGGGACCACTACTAGGGATTTGAAAAGATGATATTCACATGCATGATGACCATGATCATTGGGTTAGTCCTATTATCCATTGTATGAAGAGACATGAATCCTTATTTAATGTTTTAGGTTGTGGGATAGTGTAGTATATGAACATGTAATCATTAGTATTGGGATTGAATGGAATGAAATGTGGTTGATATTTTGCAGAGGATTCTCAAGAAACACTATATACATTTAGAGGTGGAGATTGAGAGTAGGAATAGATTTTTTGGGGGTGATGTATTAGTGCATGAGGGTAGACACACCAAAGGTACGTGTTGTACTCATTATTGTTTTGGATCAGTGAGTGAGTCATTTATGTGTCCATCATGAAATTTTATTATTTTGGATGATCATGAGTTTTAATTTAGTGGTAGTTTGGTGGTGAGATTCATTTGGGAGTAGTAGTATTGTGAGATTACTAGTAGCCTTCAGTGGTTGGAGATAAAGTCAGAACTAGATTGGGGTACCATGGTATGATCTTCATGAGGGGTATTGGGTCATGGAATGATTTATCAAGGACTCATGGATGGTGGAACAGTTAAGGTAATCACCGAATGATCAGTGTATGGAATTCTATATTGTTGGAAACACAACATTTTTTATTGGAGGGTTTGACCCTTTTGATATTTGTTTGTTTAAAAAAAGGATGTTGTTTATGGTGGGCCAAAACATGAGTCTATTGATGTTTCTGGTTACCACCAGGGTATGAGCGAGAGGAATATGACTTGATATTATGATCTATAATAGTGTGGGGGATATGGAAATAGATGTTTGGATCTATATGGGTGATGATAATAATTGTCCTATTATAGGGAAAATTTAATTAGTTGTAGGTGAATGACACCTGTATTAAATTATTCATGGAGGCATCGGGACGTGTAAGAGAGATGATCAAGGTAACACAAGGATTCCATCTGGTGGTAAGATCCATTGATACTCTTCACCAATGATAATTTTATATTTGTGTTTCAAAAACCTCTAAGCGGCATCTTCCTGAGTTCCTGATGCGGATAGGGTTTCTCTTTTCCTTCCTTCCACCTTCCCCCTCCAACCAGGATCATCTCTACTCCTTCGGGTCATTGCTCAGTGGAGGCATGTCTTCTTCAGTGTAACATGTCTGGGATCCGAGATTTTTTCTAATCCCTATCACAAGGTCGTCAGTTGGTGGATCTCCAGTATGCGGCCCGACATGTTCCCTTCTGACGGAAACATATGTCAACGACTCATATGCTCAGTGGTGTTACACCATACAACTCAATGTTCAGCTCAAAGAACCATTATTTGACGATATTTAGCACGATTCTATTGGTTCGGTTCATTCGGTACTAATATTGTTCTTTCTTGGTGATTCTGCCTCAACCTGGCTTTTCTTGGAGTGGTTCTGGTGGGTTTCTGGTGGGGTACGACTTCGATCTGTTGTTCCTCGGAGGAGGGAGGTTTTGTGATTCTACTAATGTGATTTTGTGTAGGTTTTTTTTATATTTATGATTCTAGAATGTTTGTTTGTTTTTGAACTGGCGGTGAATATGGAGTTTTTTGTATTGGTGCTTTGACATCGCTGGTTTATCGCGGCATCTTCATGCAGATTTTCTCACCACTGTGACAGGCCTGCTTTGGAACCTAGTGAGTATTCTTCTGTGATCTAAATGGAGATGATCCATGCTCAGAGAGGCATTTTTGGTTCAAGACTACATGGATTCCCCCATCGATGGTGTTCTGTTTGCACATTATTGGGCCATCCAGTCCTTGGTGACAATGGCTTGAATTTGTGTCCCTTCAAATACCTTCCGAGAATCTATGGCAGTAGTGTAGGGTGTTGCGTGGAGTGCAGAATGATTTTTAAGGATATTACTTTATGGTGGATCCAAGGTCTCATGATTGCCTCATGATGGGGATCTCAAACATTCTAAAAGTAGTTACATCAGATGAGTATAGAGCCAATCGCATTCGTTGTGCATGTTTTTTCAAATTTGGATGTTTGAGAGGGTATTCCACTACCATCGGTACTGGGCACGCACATTTTTTTGCATGGGATAGCTTGCAGAGCATCCATGCTTCAGAAGAGGCATGAATTATTGACATTGATGCTGGGAAAAGGTTCTTTTACATAGTCTAGTGTTGGGTTGCAACCCTTTTGATTCTTGAATTTGTTCAATGTGTCTATGTCCCAAAAGTCAGGGGATTTACCCTTTACCCTTAAAAGGTTGTTCATCCAAAATCAATAAAAATTTCATCCTTCGGGCCATTTATTCGGTCAGTTAATATTATAATTGTGATTTAGATTCCATTATTATTGAATTTGGTACTTTATAATTGTAATCAAAGTTCAATTTAGGTTATCTTAATGTTATTTGGATCGTAGGTGCACCAATGTTTTGGGAGATACAAATATGAATGGTGAGGATAGGTGGTAATAAACCATTAAATTGCATTTAATGTTGGGTTTGGACTTTGGTGTTTGTGTTTTGGATGTTTTTGAATGACCCTGAGTGTTAAGGAATCATGCTGGTGGATGTTCTTTTTCATTAACATGTGTGGTTAACTATTTTAGTAAAAAGAAAGTTGTAGTAGGAATGAATAGAGTTTTTATTGGATTTGATATGGTGATATTGAAACCATAATTTAATCTTTATTTGTAATGTATTTAAGGTGGTCTTAGGGTGAAACTAATATTTAATTAGAGAATAAAATAATATATGGGATTGGGGTTTGGAGTTGTGAAGTGAGATCATGTTAAGAGTTAAAAAATTGACTAGGGTAAGTAGATGGTGAGTTCATAACTGAGGTATGTATGTTTTTTTTTTAGGAGTAACAAATTATCATCCTATAAAATAATCATTTTGGTGGGGAGTGTGTAATTATCCATTGATATTTTGGTCATAATTTTGTGAGGGTATTTGATTATTATGCTTAGTGAGGGTATCATTTTGAGATCCATTAATTGAATTGGGATTCCATTTGTTTTGATGTGCTAAAATTGTTTTTTTGGTTATGGATTGTATCATAATTGATGCCTCATGAATTTATTTGGATGTCGGTGTAGTGGATGGGTGGCTGGGCTACTAAAAAGCTACTACAATAGGTTGTTCCTTATGTAAAAGGATGTTGATTATGTGACTTTATTACATGGGGTTATTTCACAACATTAAAGATGATTAAATTTATCCATTACAACCATATAAAATGTATCACATTGTTAATGGAGTTTTCTATGCTATGGATTTCTATAAATTGAATAGTGCATGCAATGAAATAATCATGTTGTGGTGATTTTATGTTGTTAATCCCTTTAAATGTCATGAATTATTCGTTGGGGATACTTCTTGGGCAAGGTAAACTCATCCATTTCAGATTCAACATTATTTGTGATTTAAGGATTTGGGGAGACTGAGAGATTATATAACAACCATTATTTTTATTTTAATATTTTACCATGATTTATTAATTAAAATTTCACTTAATACAACTATAAATATTGAGAGGTATAGTGCCTTTGGGAAAAAGGTAAAAAACATAGAATCCATAACATGGGATACAAATAAAATATTGAAAACATCATTGACATGATCATAATATTCCAGTGATTTTAAAAATACATGATATATCATGGGGAATATTTTAGAAATGGGTGACTTATAAATCATAGTTAGGGAAATAAACAAGAAATAACCTATAGAAGATAATACATGTTATATGATAGGAAGATAAATGTAAAATAAAAGGAAAACGAATAATAAGGGATTATATGGAATGACAATTATAATAAGTGAAATGTGACAACAACATTCAACAGGACATAATCAGGGGTCAAAGATTAGAGCTCATGGAGGAGCATGAGATAAGGATCATCGCACATGGAGAACCAAGAGTCCTAGATAGATTCCAAGACCATTTAACACAATGTATCCTAATACAGAACATTACCCAATGCCCTAGAATGATATTAGGGTGTACCCTTCATAATCATTTTATTGTCATGCTTATGTGTGCCACATATATTATACAACATGGATCCATTCAATAGAATAATTTATTCAATGATCAATGATTTTGGAATAAATACATTTAATTCATGAATTAGTATTTATATGTTCATAATGGTCAATACCCTATAATAAAAAATGGTATGGTATTCACTTCATAATTATATAGGGATTTAAAATCATTGTGACATTTTGGTAGCATAACAACATTACATAAATATTCCTAAAATGGGTTGATGTGAGAGAAAAGGTTATAAAATCATTTAGACATTAAATTTATAGTAATAGGGAAATGGAAGTACTAGACCCAAAATAATTAATTGGATATAGAAGGTGTAAAATAATAATGAAACATGGAGAAATAGGAGAAAGGAAGGAACCCTTACAAAACATTGGCATGATAATAGGTGTTCATGAAGGTTAATATGAAAGATAAATTAGATTTAAATGAGATATAATTATTTTTAAATAAAATTTAATCTAAGGGGATATATAATAGAATATCAAAACAAATGAAAAAGGAAATTAAAATATATAACATTAAAAGGATTTTATGATAAAATATGAGAGTAGAAGATCCCTTATAGAATTTTAGTATAGTAACGGCTATAATAAAGGTCAAAATGAGATAAGATATCTAATATCTCATTAAAATAACGTAAATTATATATTAATTTAATAATATTGAATGAATTTCAATATATCATATTAATATCATACAGACTAATTTCAAGGATGAATCCTGAATTTAAATAATGTGTGGAAGGTGGGGATCACTTAATTTAATCTGTGGACCCAAAGACATCTAAGAGGATTATTGTGATCTTAGAGATGCCATGGGAGGACACTAATGGGTTTAAGGAAGAGTTTGGACATGTTTAAAGGTGTTTTAGTGATGATAAATTGGTGGTTGGGTGGGCTAATGTATTAAATGTATGGGATTTCTTTATTATTTTGGGTTTGGACACGACATAATAAAATAGACAGAATCAAAAACCATCCCAAGGGTTTTGGAAGTGTTTAATGCTAATGGTTAGTGTCATAAATAATTTTATAAGGCCAAGGTATGAAGATAATAAAATAATGTCATATCTTATGTGGAGGTGAGTTCCACTCTCAATTTATAGAATTTAAATTATTAAATTATATTTCAAGTCTTGATGGATTTATTATGGATTTATAAAATAAATCAAATAAACATAAAATAACATTATTTTATAGGAAAACCAGTATTTCTTCAATGATTCATTTTATTGTATTTATTAGTTCACTATTATTCCATTATCATGACATAAACCATAAATTATATTTATCCATTATTTATTTTTTACCCGAAAATATGAATGTCTCAAAAAATTATAAAAATTTCACCATTTTATAATTTTTATGTAAAAATTCCAAAAATAATATACATTTACTCTATATAATTTTCTAAATATATAAATTTTAACTTTTATAATAAAATATCAGATTTATGTAAAATGATGGGTTTTTTTTGACAATAACAGTTTTCGAACCCCAATAAAAACTACATTTCACTTATTAAAATTTATATGATCATATAAATATATATATAATATTCCTATTTAATAATAATATTTTATTATAATATTATTTATCTCAAAAATCCAATAATTCATTAATTCATTTATTTAATTTGAATACTATAAAAAATACAATTTCTGCTTTATTTAATTTGATATAAAAATCATTTATAATGTAAAAAAATTATAATGAAAATATATTAATTATTTTATAAAAAATAATGTAAAAAATCATATTTATAGGGTCTTGATACATATACCTTTAATACACTAGCATACACCCTATGCCTAAGGTGCTCGATGGTGGGGCATTCATGGGGTCGTTTGGTGAACATGGTTTGGGTCATGGTCTACATGAGATTGAAATTATCCCAATTCTAGTTTTTCTCATGCATAAGATTTTGGAAATCAACATGGGATTAGTCTAGGGAAAATCCCAAAAATTCTATCCCCTTAAGAAGATTTAATAAGTGTGCTTTGTAGGGTATGATCGTACTGGTTGAGGACATCACTTCCTTTGTCTGTGTCAAATGGATTTGTTAAAACCATATATTTATACTAATTATGTGATCATTATTAAATGACTATATTATCAATGGTAAATATAATTAATAGTAATATAAATCTAATTGGATGTAACAATAAAAGAAGTTCATGTGTTTTATATAACCGTAAGACATACAATTAAATGAAATATGGGAATTTTATTCATAATAGTTATGATCATTACAATATTCCCCCATTTTGAAATTTCACCACCGTATTTTTTCTTTCCTGACCCTAAAATAGATGTGGGAGTCTCTGCTTCCTCGCCTTCTATGATTCCCACATTGCTTCTTCAAACTTGTGGATTCTCTATAATACATTGAAGAGGGGATTTATCTTATTTCATATAACCTTTTCTCTATGATCTAAGATCTTCACCAGATGATCCTCATAGGAAAGTTCATTCCTCAATGGCACAACATCTAGATTGAGTATATGTGATGGGTTTGGTATGTAATTTCGTAATATATATACATGGAATACATCATCTACTTTAGACAGGTTTGGTGGGAGTTCTTGTCAATAGGCCACTGCTCCAATATGATCAAGGATCTCAAAAGTGATGATGTACCTTGGACTAAGCTCTCCCTTCTTCCAAAATCTCTTATGAATATTCAATGGATATATGAATAGGAATATCATGTACCCAACATCAATCTCTACGTCTCGTAGACTATTGTTAGCATTGCTATTTTTTCGACTCTATGTAGCTTTGATGTCCTTCATAATGGTCTTATATTTCCCCACCATTTCATCGATCATTTCAGGACCAAGAAGTTTTTGTTCCCCATCAAAATCCAAAATTTAGATTTTTCTCCACTACTTCACATAATGGTCTTTACAGTAAGACATTTTGATGCTTGAATGGAAGCTGTAGATATAAGAGAACTCTTCCAAAGGAAGATGTTGGTCCCATTAGCTTTTAAAGTCCATTGAGTAATTTATCAACATTTAATCAAGTGTTTTCACTGTTTTCTTATATCTTCCATTATTTTGAGGTCGATAAGCTATACTGATGTTCAATTTAATGTTTATAAAATGTAAGAGACTTTTCCAAAAACAGAGGGTTTATTGTTGGATCATGATTGGAAATAGTCAATAGTGGTAATCTATATTTCCTTACTACTTCACTGATGTATATCCATTCCAGTTGATTCGGTGAGAAATCCTATCAAATCTAAATAATGTGTGTAGTTTTTTATGATGATCCACAAAAAAACAAATTGAATTTTTTTCCCATGCATGTCTTTATATGTCTTGTGACAAAGTCCATGGTGATGTTTTACCATTTACATGTTGGTATTGATAATGGTTACCTCACCCCCATATACTTATTCTTTATTGCCTACACTTTCTAACATACTACAAACTTTTATGTATATTCAGTAATATCCTTCTTTATGTTGTCTCACAAATAGCGCTCTCAGAGATCTCAATACATCTTTTTGTATCAATGGTGAATAGAGAATGTCAAACAATGTGCATCATCCAATTTTTCTTTCTTTAACTTAGGATTTTATAGAAAACATAGTCTTAACTGAAATATCGCAATTCCTACGTCATTTACATTAATCTCTGAGGATTTCTCTTTTCATATAGTGTCCACATTCTTTTGAATTCTCACATCATATTTTGAAGCATCCTTTAACCTTTCAATAAGAGATTGTAGCAAAATCATTTGTGAAAAGGATTTATGATGTTACATTGTTTATGAATCCAATGTACGTCCTATTAAAATATAATAAGATCATATCCTTATCAATTATCATTGATGATATAATTTCTAGATCCATTATACTTAGAGCATTTTCCATTATGTTCGCTTTTCTATAAAGGTAGTGTATTGAGATGTTGTAACATTTGATGAGATTTGACCATCACGGTTGGTAAATATTCATATATTTCAATGTGAATATATATTTAAGACTTTTGGGATCCATATATATTTCACACATCTCCCCAAAGAGATTTTGTGTCCAAATAATTAAAGTTAAAATCACAGCTACCAACTCTAGATCACGTGTGGTATAATTTTTCTCATGAATATTCAAATTCCAGGATACAATGGATTGGGCTTTTTCATTCTTCCTCAACACACATCCCAATACATTATTTGAAGCATCACTGAAAATCAATAAAACTTCCCCACTTGTTGGTAGTGTGACCACATGGGAAATGATAAACCTCATTTTTTTCTTATTGAATTTTACTTCACATTCACCATTCAAAGAAAACCTGACTCCCTTTAGAGTTATCTTGGTAAGAGGGTTTTAGAATCATGAGAAATTCCACACCAATCAGAGATAATATCAAGTCAACACTTGGAAAATACAAATATCTATCCTAGATGTTGGACTCATCCATACTTAAATATATTTTTTCATTGAAGGATCCACATATATCATTTTTCTTATGATGATATCCCCTGATTATTAAAATTTATTCAAATTTAACTCACACTTCTTGTACTTTGCATTGAGCCTCTCTTTTAGTAAGGTATTTATCACAATGATCTGTTTCATCTCATGGTCCCCATTGGTTTTGGAATATATTTGAATATTATCTATAAATAATATGATGAATTTTTTTAGATAATATCAAAATACTCTATTCATGAAGTCCCTAAATATTGTTAGAGAATTGGTGAGTTTGAATGGAATCAGTATGAACTCACAGTTCCCATACCTCGTATAAAAACTAGTCCTGGGGGTATCCTCTTCGTTAACCCTAACTTTTTAATATTCCAACCAAAGATCCAACATAGAAAAGTATTGTGCTCCATGGATATGATCGAACATGTCATCCATTCTTAGAAAATGATACTCTATTCATTATCTTGATTTTATTGAGCTCTTGGTAATCAATGAAAAGGCGCATTAACCCATCATTCTTCTTGATGAAGAGCATTGGTGCACCCCATGGTAGAGCACGTGGGTGTGTGAATCCTTTAAATAATATCTCCTATAGTTATTTATTTAGTCCCTCACATTCTAGAATTTCTATCCAATATGGAGTCTTGTATATTCTAATGCCCCAGGTATAAGATCGACTTAAAATCCAAACACTCATATAGGGGAAAGACCATGAAATTCCTTAAGAAACACATCAATGTGTTACCTCACAATTGTAATTTCTTCAAGGATAGTTAATATCATTGACAATATTATTGGATCTATATACTCTTTCTCATAAAGAAATAATAAATATGCTTGAGATGATAGTTTTAAATTTGATTCATCATCCTCCTTGCACTTTTCTAGAATTAGGGATTGATTCTCCATATAGAGAGTGATTTCCCTCTCATGGTAATTTAGGATTTCTCTATATATGGAATTCCAATCTATACCCGTAATTGCATCAAATTCCACTAAGGTAAGTATGATATGGTTCATCAAGATGTTCATCTCAAAAACATTAACAAGTGAGGAGTTATATTCATGGGATGACATAATATCCTCATTTTCAATTTTCACCAATATCTCTACATCCTTGTTTTGTAGTGGTGTTTGAATAGTTGTACTAAAATTTTGTAATATAAAGGAATGTGTAGGACCAGAATCAAATAGTACCTTCACAATTTTTTAATTAATAGCTACTGTACCTATCACCAGATCATTTTCAGGATTTACATTGGCTGTAGTGATGGAAAAATTTTCCTATACAGCTTTGGATGTTTTTAATTTCCTCTTAAAACCATTAACATATGGCAATTATTCACAATGTGACCATGTTACTTGCAGTTCTAGCAATGGATAATGCATTGAGGGTTGACTGGATGGTTCCTTCCCCCGTCACAATATATATTTTTTTATCATCAATTATTAGGTAGGAATCCATCCTTACCAATATAAAATGATTTTCTTATTCCCTTTATGATACTTCTTGGGTTCTTCTCCCCACACCCATGACAAGTGAGAAAAAAGTTTCCTAGAACTACTGGATTTATCAATTGGAATGAAAAAATTAAACTCTATATTCCACTTCTTATCCTTATAATACCTTTGGGATTATCTGATATTCATTTCGACCTTGAGGAAATATTGGACAATTTCTTCCTAGCTATCAATGTCACAGATCGCTAGGTATTTTTGTAGATTAAGTTTCACCCCACTAAACAAGAAACCAACCAAGCATTCAGTTTTCTAAATAACTAGAGTCGTATCATGAAAATCTTGTGTTGTTTTCCTCATATGGCCCAATATATTCTTAATCATTTTTCATCAGTACGGGTAAATTCCCATCCATTTTAAGATGGATAGTTAAAGAAAAATATTTATCTAAAATAATTTACCAGAATTCCATCCTATCTATATTTTTGGTCTCTTATTTGAGCTTTGTATTCTTGATCAATTTCCACAACTAATCATCTTATGCATCCATAAGACAAAAATCCAAAAGATCCTTATCTTGATTGGAACATTGTATGATGGAAAAAATCTTATCAATTTAGTTGATCTATTGTTTCATGACCATGGGATTATATGATTCATTAAAAGATGGAGTCCATTGTCGCATGAAGCCCTCAATTATGGGTTCTTATCACTTAGGGTTGTTCGTATGATCCTATTTATCTAGGTTTATATTAATAACTTGAGTTAGTTGATAGATTATCATGAAAATGTTTGTAATTCCCACTCTCATCAGATTAGGCATCTCATTGGGGGTTGTCATCATATTACCCTTCACATACTTTGTTAGCTCAATTCCTCATATTTCTAGTCATTTCCTTGAGTAAAAAGGAAATCATGGTTGATTATCATAACACATAAATGTTTTAAGGTGAATCCAATGAAATTAAAGGGATAACATATAGATTACATCTATCTCCTTCACGTAGGAGTTTCTTATCTTCAATCTATGTTATCCACGATCTATCTCTAAATGTATATTCTTATGAAAATTATTTTCCATTAATTATTCTTCATAATGAGCTTATGAATTTACTAAATCATAATCCCTGGGAGTTCCAAACTAGGTTTGTTGTAAGGACTATTTTCTAGCACTACGATTCCTAGTGTCTGGCTCCGAACACCTTATAAGAGTTTTTACACTTAGGTACATCTATGCAATTCCATGTCCACTTGTAGTATCCCGAAAGGGATGTATTTTATTGCTAAACCAGTTTCTCTATAATTACACAAATTTTGGGATTTTTTCTTACACTTAGTCATATTCTTAATGAGTTTCACTGGGGTTTTATAATCCTATCCAAAAAATATTATCTAAACATGTCCTCTGATACCAACAATAACAAACGTGGTATTTATTTTCTATTTAAACAAGATTTATTACATTAAATTACACATAATACAACATAAAAGATAAACAGATCTAGTTTCATTGTGAAATATAAACAAAACAAAACATATTTAACATAGGATACACCAAAATTATTGAAAATTTCCTTGACATGATTATACTATTCTATCAATGTTAATGCTGCATGGGATATCCTGGGGACAACACAAGAAAGGGGTGATCTATAAAGACCATAAGGGATATAAATAAGGAATAATGTAAAGAAGATAATACATGTAAGATGATATACATATCAATATATAATAAATGAAAAATTAATAATAGGGCATCATAATGATTTATAATTATAACATGGTAAAGGTGGAAACAATACACAACATGACATAAGCCTGAGTCAAGGATCATTTCACATGGAGAAGAAGGAGATAAGGCTCATTGAACATAGAGTAGAATGATTCATAGTAAGATACTAAGACCACATCACATGATGTATCATGATAATAAAAATTTTCCAATTCATTAAAGCATTATCTGGGTGCACCTTTCAAAATCATTTCACTATCATGCTTAAGTGTGCCACATAGATTATAGAATATGGATTCATTAAACATAATAATTTATTCCAAGGTAAATTAATGAGGAATAAATACACATATATCCACAATAATTATGTATATGTTATTAATGTGTAATCCCCTTGATATAAAAATGGGCATGGTAATCACTACACAATCATTTTGGCATGGAAATTTGTGGCGAAATTTCAGATGCATGACGACGTTACATAAAAATTCATAAAATTGGTTGATTATATTGAAAAGGGTCTCTAATAATAAAGACATTAAATTGATCATAAATGTGGAATGAATGTACATGACCCAACCTATGAAATTGGATATAGAATTCCTAACATAAAAATGAATCTTGAAGAAAGAGGTGAAAGGAAAGATCCATTAAAAAATTATGGCATGGTAATGTTTGTGCATAAAAGTTAATAGGTGGGATAAATGGGAGTGAAAGGTTTTCAAATAAATTATAACTAAAATTGAATGTAATGGGGATATGTAACAGCATATCCCAATATATGAAAATAAAAATACCAATACAAAACATCAAATTGAGTGGCTGGTAAAATAGGAGATTGGAACACCCATTATGGAATTTTGGCATTGTAACAGATTAGATAAATGTGAAAATTAGATAATATAAATAATATTATATTCAAATAAAATTAATTTGATAGTATGGTAATCATATTAAATTAATTACACTATAACCAATTGAATTTTTGAAGACTAATTTCAAGGAAGATTCGTAAATTGAAAGGAGTGGAAGGTAAAGAACCCTTCCTTGAATGTGTGTCCCGAATGGATTGGGAGAAGCTTCTTATGAGATTGTGGGTTCCTTGGGTGGACTATAGGAATTATATGGTACAGTTCGGATATTATTCAAGGTGTTTGAGTTAAAATAAATGGGATCTTGGGTGGGTTTATATAGGAAAAGTGGGGGATTTTTTTTATTATTTCGATTTTGGACACGACATAATAAAATACTCAAAAGAAAAAAACAACCCATGGGTTTTTTCTATTTTATCTAAAAAAGGGGAGTTGATTAAATAATATTATAATGAAAAGGTTCTAATACAATATAATAATTTCCTTGACTATGTGTATGTGAGTTACACTAAAAAATAACTGATTTTGAAATCATAAAATATATTTTAAGTCTTGTAGGATTCATTATGGATTTATAAAATAAATCAAATAAACATAAAATTCAATTATTTGAAATATAAAACATATATTTTTCTGATGATAACTTTTATAATATTTATTAAATCACTGTTGGTCCATTATGATGTCATGTTAACCAATGTATATTTATATAGTATTTAATTTTTAAATAAAAATTTGATTTTCTCAGAAAATTATGGAAAATTAACCAATGTATAATATAAATTTTCATATTAAAAAAATAATATTAATTATAACTAAATAATTGTCTAAATATGTGAATTTTAACCATTAAAACTAAAACTAACATTTTTTGAAAATAACATGTTTTTTTATAAAACTAGTTTTTGAATGTCAAAATAAATTTACATTTGACTTTATTAAAATTATATGATCACTTATATTTAATAAAAATTACTTAATGATAAAATTTTATTAACATATTTTTTATTTAAAAAATAAATTATTTCATAAATTAATCAATTGAAATTTAATACTTACCAAATATTCAATTTGTGATTTATCGAATCAGAAATAAAATTAATGTATAATGAAAAAACAATAAGATGAAAATATATTCATTATTTTATAAAATATTATGTACATAATCCTATTTATAGGGTCATGATACATATTCTTTTAATACACTATCATACTCCCTATGAGTAAGGTACGTGTTGGTGGGGTTTCATGGGGCCATTCAGGGAACTTGGTATGGGTTGTGATCTTGATGAGCTTGAACTTATTCTATAAAAGGTTTCACTAATGCTTAAGTAGATGGATCTCAGCTGGGTCGTGGTATAGGGAAAAGCCCAAAAATTCCATCTCCCTTAGAATATCTGATAAATGAGCTTCATTGGGTAAAATCCAATTTTTTAAGACCATCAATTCCTTTGTTTGTGCCAAATGGATTTGTTAAAACCATATATTTATACTAGTTATGTGATCACTAAAAAAATATATTATCAATAATAAATATTCATAGTGGTTTTTTAAATACAGTTGGATAAAATAAAAAAAATTCATGTTATTTGTATAACCATAATACACTGAATTAAATAAAAAAGGGGAATTTTATTTATAATAGTTCATGTCGTTGTAAATTCCATTTCTTGGATAATTCTCCCCTCCCAAATCCATCATTTCATCCCCCGTGGATTGGGATGATTATATTAGAATTTTGATATATTTTCATAGTATGTTAATATATCATTTCCTTTATTTATGTTTCCATTTTCCATTTTCGATTTTTAGTTCACTTATAGAATTGTTTTAAGGATTAATTTCTTTGGAGCATGGTGAAATAATCAAGATTTAAAACTTATTTCATGTGTAGTGTCTAAAAAAGGCCCTAGGAAGATTAAATTATTTTATTAATAACTAATTTTTTAAGGTAATATGATTAAAAATATAAATTGGGTTTTTGATTTTATTAGAATATATTTATGGTAGATTTGGAGTTGGGTGTTAGGTATTTGTCTTGGGATGTTCATGGGGATGTTCCTTGGACCTTCCACAAGAGGTCAAATAAATCTTCAGGTCGAAGATGATCCCAGGTGTGTTTTCCAACTACTACACCTATTTTTTGTATTATATAATTAATTATTAATGTTTCCAATTTAGTATGTATAGTTTAAGGATTAATACATATTCTTATGTGGTTTTATGACATTAGATGAGTCCTGAATGGGATTGACTGGGGAGATGAAAAGAACGTATTAGTGGTAACTCCATAATAGAAGTAGTTGTGACCTAAAAAATAAATTCATATTCTTAGTATAATTTATTACATGTATCATGATGGTAAAATGGTTTTGTTATAGGAAATATAGATTGAGAGGGAATTGGGAAGGAGAAAAATGATGGATTTTACCTCATATACTCATGATAAGTACCCTTTTTCACTTTAATAAATTGGGATCACTTAATGACTATGTATCTATGGGTTAATGTTGTTGGATGAGTTGATCTGAGGCCTTAAGAAAGTTTCCTTGTTAACGTGGTGATGTGGAATATTCTAAGCGAGTTAATAAGTAATGTGGGATGGTATGAAAGGGCATATAGTCGATTGATGATTGAAGAGGTAGCCATACATCATGTGAGTGATAAGAAGATCTATCCAAAGCATGGAGGTGAGTATTGGTGTGTGATTGGAGTAGGAGAATTCCATTGATACATGATTTTTGAGTTGGATATTATTTCATCTATGGTATGGGTTGGGAGGTCTCCTATAATGGATGTGATATGAATCCCATGTATAAGTCAGGGGAATTGATTGAGAAATAGTATAAAAGTTCAATGTGACTTGGATGTGATTTGGACCCTTGATGATGAGCACAAGGTCAGTATGATCCTATAGTTAGTGGAGTCAGTATTGGGTGATTGATATAGGATCATATTGATAATCAAAGACTGAGATGGGTATATAGGAATTAAGAGAAGGCCCTGATGGGTGAGACAAGATTTTTTGATTAGTGAGAAGTTAAATGATGGAAAGGTATACAAGATTTTATTTTTCAACCAATGTTATTAGAGGATACCTAGTGTGTATTTCATTTTTCTATGACAATCAAGGTATTTTAGTTGGGCTTATTGATCCTAAGGAATTACCCCACTATGAGTGAGATAATGTCAGTTGGAATGGCACGGTGAGGCAATGTCCTCGATATGTATGCAATGTTTTGGATATCCTTGAGTATAATATTGTATATTATAACCTTATGGTCTCCTCTATGAGTGAGATAGCCTTGAGAGAACTACCATGAATGAGATAGAGTTAAAAAATGGGTGGAATGGTGTTAGAACATATTATTAAAATTACTATTGAGATGTATTTTTGGAATGAGATGAGATGTGTGGTTTAATGATAATACCACGATGAGTGATATGGGATCCAGATGTGATATTGGTTTGGATGAATGAACCCTACCATGAGTGTGAGGGTAGAGTATATGTATTAGATGTGTGAAAAGTTTTAGTGACATGGTGAGTTAAGAGCATCATCATTGGTCCATACCATTTCTATTGTTGTAGTAGTTTGGACATTGAAAACACAAGGATAAAAAAATGTTTGATCCTTCACGAGAGCCACTTCCTTCATGAACGCATTGTGGAAACCCAAATATCATAGATCAGATTGTATCCTAGGATGCTCGATGCTTCTTGGGTGTTGTCAGAGGCTGCACTTCTCCTACTGAATCGAAGGCCTCTACATGCATTGATCATAACAATTTTTTCTATCGAGGTCTATTAGGGATTTCATTCTCAACAAATGAGGTGCATACTCTCTTTTTGGATATATGGTTTTTTTTGGTTGGTAAATTCATTAATAATATACCCTCACTTGTATTCTTACGCAAGTCTTTGGAAGGCGTAGGATTTGTTAATTTTTACACTGGTCTTCTAAATCGTTGCATGTTCTGTTTCATTTTTCTGCGAAGGATGATTTCTATCGATTTTGGACTTGTGGTTTCTAGTATTTTTGGGGTTGCAGAATAAAGGAGTTAATATGATCTCCAGATTTCCATTTGTATTTTGAGCCCCAAATCTTCCTCTCTGGCTTGGGATTCCCAATCATCCCATGAACCTATTAAAAATGAAGGCATTATTTTCCATCGCAGGACTTTTTGGCCAAACCATTAAGCTAGATTCTGCTACCATAAATCTTACTGACCCATCTGTTTCTAGAATTTTCTTTGAAATCGATATCTCAAAATCACTGGCTTCATGATTCTAGATTAAAAATAGAGACATTGGGTTCATTCAAGATGTACACTCTGAGAATGTTCCAGAATTCTATAAGAAATTCTCACACATTGGTCACACCATAAATAAATGTGGGAGAATTTGTTATGATCCTCAACCTCCAGCTTTCTCCAAACCTATTTGGATAATCAAGAAGCTTCCAAAACCCTATTAATAATTGTATTTTGAATCCATCTGAAACATCTATGGTTAAACCTCTCTGTGATACTGAGATCCTTCATGAACTTCATCCTACTATGGAGGAAATTCAGGACACACCCAATGTCGATGCACCCGTTTATAAGGTAGGAAACTCAATGAAAAACAAGGAAGAAGCTAGGAAAAGTGGATAAGGATGATCCATTTGAGCTTGAAAAATCATGCTGATTGGAGGATGAATACATTAAATATAAAACTACAAAGAATAAAAAATCTATAGTTGATTCTGATGGATTCATCATGCCATGTGCTCGGAACACCTAGAAGTGTATGAATTCTACTAAAGCTGAAAGGACAATCGTCACATGTTCTCTTTATGTTATCTTGAAGGTACATGAAACACTTCTATCACAACCACTTCCTAATGATAATGTAACTGCCTCTTCTGATGTTGTAGAATCCTCTTCTGATTCTAACTCAGAAGAGTCATCTTGTTAGAATTATGATCATGCATATAGAAATTCATTTCAATTACTTGAAGATCATGAGCTCCCAAAGAAGCTTCACTCATGGATTTATGAGAAAGACACCACTACTTTTGGTCAATATAATTATGGATATACGTTAGTGGATTCCTATCTAGATCTAAAAAATCAGATGTTCATCAATGTGATTGAGGAATCTAATAAGGATCCATGATTTAATTTTAATGACATCCCCTGAAAATTATTTTACTATAGGTTTCTGGTGGAATTTTTATGGTTGTTGATGACCCTCTTGTCATCCTTTTCTCATAGGAAGTGTACAGAGTTCATTCAGATATATAGTGCATTTTTCAGTAGTTTTCATAGTTTTTTCTTCGGATTGATTCTTCATCTGCTTGTTCTTCATTGGTAGTCCCTTTCGGTGAGACATGCCCTAATGATTTATGACCTATTTCATTGTAGATACATGATGTTTTCTATCATGATATGATGCTCCAGAGTTTTCCCACAGGTCTATTCTAGAGATGGTTGTCGTCTAATTTTTTTACCATTCCTTCATATTTCTGCACTTGAAGAGGCGGTAATGCAGCCTCCTTACAAGATGGTTTTGCAGCAACTGTTTCCATACCTGCACTATGGGGGCTTCAAAATGTAATCCTACTTGTTCAAATCAAGATAGATCATGTGGACCTCTTGAGAAATGAAATAGTTATGAAGATTTTATGATATTTCTTATGGTGTTTGAGATATTTTTGCTAATGATAAGATTCATTCCATAGCTTCTTTGGTCTACCGACAACAGAGTTTCTATTTTTCTTGATGAAGTGGATGCTGAAGTTTTCGTCATTTTTCATTAAAAATGGATTCATCAAGGGCTCCAGTTAGATTCTCAAGGCATAATTATACTTTTATTTTGGATTGGTCTCTCTAGGATGTTTTTTAGTGTGCATAAAAATGTCTAAGTGAAGATATCGTGATGAAGTGATCAGCAGGAACTATCGTTGCATTTCGGCAGTGGCTGGTACGCATTATGGTTTTTCCACCACACTAGACTCCTAGTGTCCGATAAACACTCTACAGTTTGATCCAACCAACGAAAATATTGATTCTCTAAGGAGATGGTATGTTTGCTGCAATATTTTTTCTTCTATTTTTATCTACTTGTTTGCTGGTTCAAGATCATTGCATCTCGGACATTCATTGTACTCTTTTATTTCAATAAAATTTTTAGAAGTGTGTGTTGGGTTTCCAATTCACAATTAAATATGTTTAAAAAAACATAGAAAACACCATAAAACCTTAGGGTGACAGATGGGATATATAGAAAATGGAAATGGGTGAAGAAGGTTGGATTCCATGATGAAATCGAAGCAGGTGTGGTTGGCCATTGTTATGGCCTAGTTAGCACACGATGACCCGGTGCACTGTGAGTCATGGTGTCCATTTTAGCAAATGAAATAAGATGGTCTAGTATGAGATGTTTATTTTCCTCATGTATATAGTTGTTTATTGATTATACTATTTCCATGCAGTGATATCATATGGATTTTTATATATCACACACTACAATGGAATCTCAGTGCCCATGAAAACATTAAGTGTTCTTTTAGGTTCAACACATATTAGGCATTGGATCATGAATGATCATAATGATGTTTATTTATAGATAATTTACAAGGTATATGTATTGAAATAGGCCTAATGTGATGATTCATTTGGTTCACTTTTTATATGGAATTATCTCCAGGGGTGTTCTATTTTATGTTTGTATAATCATGGGTTTGTATGTGTCATTTAATTTCATTATAGTATTCTGTTTATTTGATTATGTGTGCATAGATTATGTAATGAATGATTCTTTTATTTTTTACACTATTTTCTGATCCAAATTAAATGTAATTTTATCCCCACAATATAGATTAGGACCCAACCACATGTTGGAAACATTTTGCATACATAGAGGTGTGCCTAATGTCTTATAGAACTATGGCTCAAATGGGTAATATGGGCTAATAAATCACCAAAATCCTTAAATATGTTACATTCCCTATACAAAATATATATTCCTTATACATTTCATACACCTTTTACCATCAAAAAATATTTAACATAGTAATCAAACACTCTAAAACTTCCTTATCGATTTGGAAGTATATGAGAATATCATCATTAATGACCCAAATTTTTTTGAGGTAATATCTAATGATTATATTCATTAATTCCATGAAAAGTACTATAGTATTTGTGAGTATTAATGGAATCACTATGAATTCATTATTTTTATTCCTTATATGAAAGGTTGTCTTGGGAATATCCTCATTATAACATTCAATTAATGATATCCCAATAGAAGATAAAATTTAGGGAAGTAATAATCCACTAATATTGGAGTGAAAAAATAATAAATACATGGTAGGGTATAATTTTTCATTATCATTCTGTTATTGTGTTAATGAATACCAATGACTGAGAACATTTACCCTTCCTTATTATTGATAAAGAGAAGTAGTGCAACTCATAGTGAAACACTTCTTCAAATAAATCCCTTTTCCATATTTTATTTTTGTTTATTATTTAGTTATTCCTTTTAAATGGAGCCCATTATATATGAAATATTGGATATTTTAATAGATATGGGCATAACTTCAACTAAGAAATCATCATCCCGAATAGAAGTAAGACCTGAAAAATATTTGGGGAATACATTAGTATAATATCTCATAAGGAAAATGAACTCAAGGCTTATCTTCCTATATAGATCAATCATTTTATCTAGAGATTGTTGCACATAATAAAATAATATCTTTTATTTTGAATTATTTTCAGATATTGATTGATCATCTTCCTTTTCCCTAGTATGGATTTGTATGAAAACATGTTATATGGGAAGTATTTTCCTTCTCTCAAAAGCTAATGTTAGATATCTATAATGATAACCATTCCATGATCAATATAGCATCAAATTATACTAAAGGTTGTGGGAGATTATTTCAACAAATATCAATTAGGTAAGTGTTACATACATTTGAAATAAGGATTTCTGTACTTCATGCTTTAACCAATAACGAAATTTCCCTGTCTTGATGTGGATTTTAAAGAGTTCTTCTAAACCTTCATGATATGAGATAATAAATAGAAATAAAATGAATTTTAACACCACATCACATTCATGTTCCACCTCAATAGTAGTTATAATATATGATTTCGCTTTATCAATTGTCTCTAGTGCTTTTTATTTTCAATTATCCTCAATGACTTCTAGCTTAGTTTACTACTTTCCCTACTATCTATGTTACCTGTAGTATAAAAATTCACCCATATGTGGACAATTTATTTTAATATAACATTATTTCATTATATAAATTGTATTTTTCATATCACTTCAACATTCATTATCTTGATACACCTCATTTATATACATGAAACATCACCTCATCCCATTGAGGTAGTTTCCCAAATGATTCATCACACACTTATGGCTTAGCAGTGTTTAAATGTTCTTCCCTAAATGCGATTTATCCAATGTTCCCCTAGAATTATATATTGTTCTCCTCTTTTTATATACAATCCTAAGAGGAAACTGAGAATCACTAATCATCATGTAAACATTAACGGAACATTTTTGTTTTTCCATATAGCTACGAAAGTATCAAATTTCTAATGATATTAAAATACATTGATTTTTTACTCTATATATGTATTCAAACATAATTTTGAAGTTGATAAAAAACCCCTAAATTCACCTTTCAATCCATGTGATATTTTCCTCAAATCCCCAATTGATTCATCTTCCCATTTCTTGAGTCAAATAGACTCCCTCAAAATAGTATGAGGGAGTATATTAGGAAAATATTTACTAACAAATATTTTCTAGAAAAAAACACAGTCCATTAAATTGACAACTTCCATGGGGTTTTAATTCTTGATTATATCTCAACATTAATATATTTACCCCTCATAGATATAAATGGAAAATATGGATTTCTCTAAATCATAACACTAGAGGATAGAGAATATGTTCTTCAATAGAATTTATCTATTTACCATGATTAAGGTATGAAAAGATCCACTACAATATCGAGTCTATTGATTTATAAAAAACCCAACCAAAACATTCATTCAATTGAAAAGAGATAATGTTATACATGATTTAAGATATTATTAATAACTTCTGATTGTTGTGAAAGTGCCTCCATGGTGTTCCCAACTCCACTTCTCACAATATTTTGTATCTTATTTGGGAAATTGTTACAATAACCCTAACATTAGTTGTTAGAATGAATCCTTCTATTTTCAATCATTTACATGAATAATGGATTGTTTAAGATGAGAATAATAAAATTAATAAGAATATAAAATTGAAAACTATAATAATAGAATGGATAACTCACATATGACAAGGTTATCCTAACAAATGAATTTCAAGGATTCAATATAGGTTATTTATGATCTATTTAGTATTAGTTTTCCTAACATAATTCCCAAAATATTTTTACCTTTCTATGATAGAAGTTATAGAAATATTAATCACATACATATATTATTTTATGTTTTAAACATAAAAAACCATAAACCACAACCTATAAATCAAGAGGTTTTGGGTTTTGGGGTGAATATATATATAATACATCAATTTATAAATAAACTACACCACCATTATTTCGATCCCCATATCGGGATCTTAAATTCCATTCAACTTTTATTTTTGAAAAAGACACCATGGGGGGAAATATAAACAAAATGGGTGATCTTATATATACCAGGAATGGATCAAATATGATGATTATGTATACCATATGAATTATGAGGCATACCATAATAACAAAAAAAGAATGATCCAATATAATAACATGAAATTATGTAATAAATATGACCATATAATAAGAACATGTAAAAATAATAATTTTTAAAAAATGTAAAACCTGGCATCATAAGAATATTTTAAGGATCACACCTAAGAAAACAAAACATATTGTCATTGGCTTATTTCCCATGCACCATACATGGTTTCTAATTAGATGATATCAATATCTAATTCATTGAATTTCAATAACATTTTGGTACTACCATTGAAATCATAATACGTTGATGTATATATGTTCCATATAATTAAATCATTCATAAATCAAAATCATAAGAAAAATACATTAGATTAAAATTAGTTACATAATAATTTATATATTCATAATTAAATGATATATAATAATTATTCATAATAAATTACGGGCTAATATTTTTTTATATTTACATATCTGAATAATGATTATAGGTTTTATGGTGTCCAAATTATGAACATGGAAGTGTATCTAATCCCATATGTGTGTGATGTATCCTTTACAGAATCATCTTGTACAAGAAATATGAAGAATATAAAAATGCGTACATGTATACCATAATAAATGACCTCTATATTTTCTTTTCAGATGAATAAACATGATTTTTATAAGAAAAGTATAATAATAAAAGTGTCATGTATCTGAGATATTACATCAGCTATTGAATCCATGAATTTATCATGATTATTCCTATATGTCACAATGGATGATAGTTACTTCATTTTTTAGAATGAATGATTCAACGTGAATGAATATAGATTCAAAAAATCATTACATGAAATGAATGATAATTTAACAAACACAACTGGTGGGATCAAAACCGCTTATATATCAAGACATGAAACCCTCTATTTAATCAATCTCGTATTCTATATGAAACACATGAGGTTTATACTTTACTTCATGTTGATGGGAGCCAATGAATTTATTCAATTTACATAAAAGCTCTGATAAATCCACAAAAAATATATTAGTAAATTAAGAATATCACATTTTAATGTAGGGGAAAATAAATGACCTCAGTCAACATTACATTGGGTAAAATATATTCCAGAATATCTATAATATAAATAACTTTTTACCGAATAATCAACCCCCTACTAAAATTTATAAGGAAATGATGAAAAAAACATCACTACTCTTTTTGAATTAATAAAAAACTTATTTTAGATATTATTTCATCAATGTATTTTCATTTTGAAACAATAACCTTGTCCAAAAGTTAATACTTATATAAATTAGAAAATATGTGACCATTTTTCTATTATTAAGGCTGAAAAATATGATTTCTATAATTTCGATATGTAATAAAATAGAAACGTATAGAAAATAATTAATGATACTATATTTATTAAGGTGTGTAGTTTGATCTCCCCCAAACATACTCATATCTCAAACAAAACATTTACACAATACGATGTATCCTATACATCAAATAAATAACTATATAATCTATTAATCCATGAAATTTGAGTGGCTATTAGACATAGAACATGTTAATATAGCATAGTAAATATCACATTTTCTTGAATTATTGAAATTGATAGAGAATGATAAAAAATATAAGACATTTCATTCATCTAATAGATGCACACATCACATTTTCCTCATATATGTATCTAATAACATCATAATTTACCTAAATAAATAAGTCCATGAATTTATTTAGTATAATAAAATGAATTGATAAATGGTTTTACTCCTCAAAAAAAGTGTTAAAATAACATCTTGGATATTCACAAACCCACAATATCATAGGTAACATACGATAACATACCATTACATCCAAGATATCTCACCAACCTTAAGTAAGGAGGATTTATAATAACCACACACACCTTATTATATAAATTACTATATGACAATCCATGCGATATAATTTAGCGGTTCAAATTATGTAATAATCATCTACTTATTAACATTAGAATGTATAATTTTCATATCATATACATCCTTTTCCAATGAGTATAAAATTAAATCTATGATTTTCAATACATATCATTATAAACCATAATAATCTGTGATGATCATCAACTTGGTAAAAAACAAACTTTTACTTTGAGCGGATGTTATCATTCAACTGTTCATGTAAATTAAATTGAAGCACAAATAAATAAATGAAAATTATAGATTCTATTTTATTATAAAATTTTAATACATTATATAAAAATGATATTATTCACTCAATTACTGAATAAAAAGAAACCAAAAATATTCCTCATGTTATTATTTATGGTAATGGTATTTTGAATTGATTCGTTATAGTGTTCGATATAGAAACCCCATAGATCTATACATCTCCCCTATCAGAAATTTACCAATTATTATGGTGTTTTCAATGGATGTTTGTTGTCATTTGGTGGGATTAGGGTTCCTTGTTCTATGTGATAAATCTAATGTCTTTATAAAATAACCTTATTCTCCTTAAATTCCAAGAACCACCTCATGATTAGAGATGGATATATTAATTTAAAAAACCTACATTACAATAAAATTTATAGAGAGAGATATTTTTTATATTATTATGAAAACTATGGTGGATTTTTAAACACATTAAAATGGAAAGTTTTTCATTTATGTAAAAAACCATATTAGGATTTCATATCATATATCTCATATTCTAGACTAACGTCTTTTTAAGATTTAATAGAGGTTATTCTCATATCAAAATCTCATGAACATATCCCTAGAAATTATCAAATAATTTATAATTTTCATCCCAATAAATTAAATGACTATTAAATTAATTGAATTCAAATATACTGGTAAATCTATTAGAATATATGACACGATATAAGGATACCAACAAGAAATACATGATAGAACTAATAATAGATGCATATGGAATTTTTTGATCCATTAAAACAATTTAGTAGAATCTTAACTCATCCTGATATTTATTCCATGTAACACAAGAAAATACTCAAATTTGAGTTCTCTATGAGAAACCAATTTATCACTTTACTAATTTTTGTGTCTTGAATGAGTATAATATGTCACGACCTGTCCTCTGGGCCCGTTCCGTGACTACCACTAGCCCGTCTTCCATAGGCCATGGGCTGGAGACTAGCACCAAAAGAAAATCCCCGATAAAAGGGAAGGCATTGGCTTTAAACCTATAACACACAGAGTCTGAACACAATCAGTAGAAGCATCAAGTACTAATATATAAAAGAAATGTGTGCTAGTTGTAAGTGGGCTAATATACAATCTCAACTGAACAATAAGTTCAAGTACAAGTAAAAAGGAAAAAATAGCTCTGAGATCATCCACCGGGGAATCCTACTTGAAGGGTAGGTATATATCTCGAAAAACTCGTTCATGCAGTACGCCTCGTCTAGTCCGGCTTTGAGAAGCCTCCCATCTTTCACCCTCTGCCTCGATCGTTGCTGACCGTCATCTTCACAGAACACGACAAGGTTCATGCATAACTCGTGCAGGGGTGAGTATAATAATACTCAGTAGGGGACCTCAAGACCCCTGAAGGTCTCCTAGAATCCACTAAAGATAAACCACAGTAGTAAGATACAATCACAAAGTATCAACCATCCCTAATTATGTATATGAATATACATATAACTATGTTACCAATCATTGTTTGACTCTAACACTCGAGCCCAAGCACACCCCATTCCACAAAGGAAGTAAAGTCAATCATCTCGATGATGACAATTGAAAGACAAGACTCAACACACACTGGTATACAACTCATGAAGAGGGGTAGAGAGGATTAGATATAGCCCCTGAATCATCTCCTCTGTCGAACCCATGTAGGATCCTGAAACAGTATCAGCGCTCTTCATCCCACGGAGGATCCTGGTACAGAATTCATCACTGTCGAACCCATAGAGGATCACGGTCCTGTACCATCATTGTCGAACCCACGGAGGATCCTGGTATAGTATTATCATTTTCGAACCCACAACAGATCATGGTATAGTGTCATCACTGTCGAACTCACGTACGATCCTGGTACAGTAGTAAGTCCACGTAGGATCCTATCAACTCAGTCGCAACCAGCCATAGGGTTTCCGCACATAGCACACTCGATTCCGGGAGGGTCCGCTCCTCGAGCCATGTTTCGACACATAAACTACCATGAAGACTGGAGTTGATGTATCTCATAGTTCGGTCTCATCATAAGTAACCCAACGTGACAGATGGGGAGTCAATAGGACGCCTGGTCTATGAGTTATTGTATATCCGTTCTAGGGGAACATTTTTTTAAGTTCAAACCAACCCAAACATACAACAACTGTGTCCAAACCTCAAGTGGGGTATACCAAATAAACTCTCCTACTCTAAACCTTCCATAGACTCAGACGGTTCGTCATTCGGACACCCGTAACACAAAATAGGGGAGTAAAGGAGAAAACTGGCCATAACGAGTCCGGGTCCGGTCCAACCCAATCGAAGCGACCTGGCCCGACCCGGTCTGGACTGGGGTCCGACCTAGTCTGAGGGTCCGACCAAGTCCAAGGGAACGGCCCGGCCCTAGAGTGGCCCGACAGTGGGCGGCCCGACCGAGTGCGGCCAGGGGGCCTGCCCTAGCCACGCCCAGGGCGGTGGCATGCACCCCCTAGAACCTGAACGGTATAACTGTTTGGGTGGACCGAACTGTTGCTAGGTGGCGCTAGTACCACTCACACGGGACCCAACAGGGTCCCGTTCATCCCGGTTGGCCGAGCAGCTAGCCGCTCCGGCTCCACGGCGGCCCACCCAGCTGGCTGTCCCCCACCTCCACTGTGGCATGACGGCGCCGCGGTCCTACTGCCCTCTATGCTGCGCAATAGCACCGTGTCATCCCCGCCACTGCCCGGCCTGGCCGCGGCTTCCTAGTCTTTCGGGCGGCATGATGGCGCCGAACCTCCTATGTCGCGACCCATTTTGGACACGGCCCTCTGCTCTTCTGTGCGGCGGGGCGGTGTCGTGCACCTCCACCGCAGCCCATTGTGGCTGCGGCTCTCCTTCCCCATGGATCAATGGTTCTGCGCCATCTTTGCGACCCAGTGGCATTACGCTACCAGTTTTCTTCATGGTCCGCCTCCATCATCAAAAAACAAGAACACCCATTGGGGGAGGGTTGGGCCGTGTTCGTGCGGTCCAAACCCTCCTCATCATGGAGATAACATATGTCATACCAAATAATTCAAGGTTTGCAAATGAAGAACAAGGAAATAATTCAACTCAAACACCTACCTTGTTTTGATGAACGTTGACGAAGTCACGGGAAAAGGCGGCGTTGATTCGTGGACGTCACAAGCATCCGAGGAAGAAGCGTCATCATCATTCTCTATTGGCAACCCCTTCTCTTTTGGATTGGTCGAAGTTCGAAGACAGTGTTCGTCATTATTTGGTGGAAATTAGGCGTTCTTCATTGGAAAATGTCATTCTCTATGAAATCCACCTCTATCGGTTCAACAATGCTGATACTGTTCCAGGATCCTACGTGGGTTCGATAGAGGAGATGAAACAATGGCTACACCTAATCATCACTACCCCTCTTCATGTGTTTTATACCTGTGTGAGCAAAGTCTGGTCTTACAATCGTTATCATTGAGGTCATTGACGTTACTTCCTTTGTGGATTGGGTTGTACTTGGGCTCGAGAGTTGGAGTCAGACTGTGACTGGTAACTTATGTATATGTATGGTAATATACATAAGTAGGGTTGGTTGGTACTTTGTGATTTGTCTTTCTTATTTGTGGTTTATCCATAGTGGATTCTGGGAGAGCTTCGGGGGTCCCGGGGTCCCTACTGAGTACTGTTATACTCACCCCTGCACGGGCTTTGCCCGCACCTTGTTGTGTTATGTGAAGACGATGGTCAGCAGTGATCATGGCTGAGGGAGACGGATGGCAGGCTGCTCGGAGATGGACTATACGGGACGTACCTTAGGGATGAGCCATTCGAGATATGTACCTACCCTTCAGGTAGTATTTCCCGGTGGATGACCAGGAGTTATTTTCCCCTTTTTACTTGTACTTGTTGTTCAGTTGGGATTGTATACTGGCCCGCTTACTTTCAACACACTTTTCTTTTCTATTTTTAGTACTTTTTGCTTTTACTGCTTGTGTTCAAACTGTGTGAGTTACAGTTTTAAAGGCAATTCCTTCCATTTTTATCAGGGATTCTCCTTTGGTGCTAGTTGCCACCCCCTGGCCTATGGAAGGCGGGCTTGGGGTAGTCGTGACATGGGCCCCAAGGACATGTCATGATAAATTGGTATCAGAGTAGTCGGTTCTACCGCAGAACCTAGACTCTGATTCTTTTAAGTGAAAATATTGTAAAGTGTTTTGGGTGTGGTTATCAATTTAGGGAAACCGGTGTTGGTGTGGCGGCTGATGTATCCATACACTAGGACTCTGACTTCTGATTTCTAACTCAGTGCATGAAAACACTGATTGCGTGTGTTTTTCCTTTGAAAAGTTTTCTTCATGACTACTTTTTGTTAGCTCACCAGGTATAGTATTTTGACCGTGGCACACCTGTTTCATTTTAGGATGGCCCCATGAGGGCATCCAACCTAGGTTCTGAGTTTCGTAAGAGATGGTAGCCCACCGAGCGACGAGGCCTCGGAACAGGGGCCCATCACATCGGAGGTACCGGTGGTACCACCACCCAATGGTCCACTGATACCACCAGCTCTAGAATTATAGATTTCATGGTGTCTGAGTGCATTGGAAGAGTTCTAGTGCCAGAGGTTGCCCAGGTTCTAGGGAGAGATGTACCCACAGGTAGCTGGGGATTGGCTGGATGCTGTCGTGAGAGTTTTCAGATTGGTAGGGACACCAGACGACCTCATGGTGATCCTTGCGTCGAGTCTCCTTTATGCAGCAGTAGTCAGATGGTGGATCCTAATGCTCCGGGTGCATGAAGAGGCATCATTACTCTATCCAGATTTTGAGAGTCTCTACCGATCAAAGTTTGTTCCGGCCACCCTTCGTGCGGTGCAGATTCAGGGGTTACTTCATCTTTAGTAGGGCAACATGACAGTTGCTTAGTACTCAGCGAGGTTCGCCGACATCTCGCTCTACTCCATAGATATGGTGCAAGAACCATTATTTAGGGCATGGACCTTTGAGCATGAAATCAGGCATGATATTAGGGATTCAATAATCTCCCCCAAAATCCTGACGGACGTGGGGGTGCTGGATAGAGCCCTTCTAGTGGAGAGTTTTCTCACTAAGCAGTCACCAGCAGTGAGACCCCCCACAGGGCAACACGCAGCGGAGTCTTCTACAGCTGGAAGTAAACATATGACACAGAGGTCCAAGTGGACCAGGCCATCAGGTGGGCGACCCTAGGATACCAATTTGGTTGTTTGGGGCACACAAGATAGATCTTGCAATATGAGGAGCATGCAGTTCTACACATGCAGCGAGCAGGGTCACATGGCTCATCACTACCTGACCCGCCATGAAAATGAGCAGAAGACAGTAGAGGGACATCCCTGTCAGAGGCAGAGGTTCGACCGTGGTGGTCTACCAAGAGCAAGAGGATGTGGCAGGGCAGCTGGCAGAGTAGCAGGTGGTGGATGAAATTTTGAGGCGCTACCATCACCACCACCAGGAGGTCCACCACGACCATAGAAAGTTGGAGGACAGAGGCGGGCTCAGCTCCTGGCAGTCAAGTCCAACAACCATGGTGAACCTGAGATGATTTGAGGTACTATCTGTTTCTACTCCACCCTTGTTGTAGTACTTATAGGCACATGTGTGAGTCATTATTTTATTTTTGCTGCCCTTGTTCGAAGCATGGAGATTCTGACAGTGCTGTTGACTCAATCCTTACGACTAGAGACTTCTATGGGAGCAGACTCAACGATTATGCCCTGGTGTCGGCAGTGTGAGATTACTCTAGGAGGTGGGAGCTTCAGCGAGGATCTCATTGTAGTGGCGTCGAGGCCATACAACGTCATCTTGGATACGGACTAGTTATCCATAGTTCATGCTCAGATTTACTTTATTATGAGGAATGTGTGGTGTTTCAATGAGGATGGGATGAGTTTTAACTACACCAATGAGAATGGAGCCTTTGCAGTGCATGATGTGCTTACCAAGAGGAGGGGGTAGATGATCACACATCAGTTTCCTAGTCTCATCTTCGGAGTGGTTGATGTGTGGAGCCCGATTTTTCTTGTTGTGGTGGATCAGTATGTGGATGTTTTCCCTGAAGATGTTCCGGGACTACCTCCTCATATAGAGGTGGACTTCTACATTGACATGTACCTCAAAACAACACTGATATCTACTTCAGAATATCGGATGGCTCCCGCTGAGCTTCATGAGCTGTGGGTACAATTGGAGGACTTTAAGGGGAAATGATTTCTCAGACCCAGTGTTTCACCCTTGGCATCCCCGATTTTGTTCTCCAATAAGGTGGTTGGGAGCTTGGGTTTGTGTGTTGATTATCAGAAGCTATACCAAGTGACCATGAAGAACAAGTAACCACTCTTGAGGATTGAGGACCTATTTGATCTGATCACAGGAGCACAATGATTCTCGAAGATAGACCTTAGTTCCGGCTATCACCATCTCAGAGTTCAAGAAAAGGATGTGTAGAAGACGGACTTCAGATATCGGTATGGCCCCTACGAGTTCTGGGTTATGCCTTTCAGCATAACCAATGATCTACAAGTGTTAATGAGTCTCATTAACTAGATCTTATAGCCTTACCTCAATCACTTTGTCGTAGTCTTCATCGATGACATAATAATCTACTTGACTATTGAGGAGGAGCATGGCTACCATTTTGGGTAGTACTGGACACACTCCGAGAGCACCAACTTTATGGTAAGCTCTCGAAGTGCCAGTTTTGGATCCAAGAGGTACACTTTCTAGGACATGTCATCTCGAAGGCTGGAGTTGCTCTGGATCCTGCGAATATTGAGGCGATGCTTGTTTGGGATCCACCTAGGAGTGTGACGGAGGTGCGGAGTTTTCTGGGGCTCGGTGGGTACTATCGATGATTTGTGCCAGACTTCTCTAGAGTTGCAGCACCACTTCCAACATTGACGAAGAAGGGGAAACCATTCGTGTGGTCATAGAGATGCCAGAAGATCTTTCAGAATCTACGACAGAGGTTGAATAGTGTGCCCATCTTGAGGCTACCAGAGGAGGGAATTGGGTGCGTAGTTTACTACGACACATCAGGGACTAGACTCTGGTGTGTCCTGATCCAGAAGGGAGCAGTGATCGCGTATGGTTGTCGGCAGTTGATACAACACAAGCAAAACTACTCTACCAATTACCTAGAGTTAGTAGCTGTGGTCTTCACCATGAAGATGTGGTGGAACTATCTTATGGGCAGACTCTTTACATTCTACTCTGACCACTAGAGTCTCTGGTATAACTTCTCTCAGAAGGATCTGAAACTGAGACAACGATGATGGCTCAAGTTTTTCCAGGATTGTGACTCGAGATAGTCTATACGCCTGGGGAGGGAAATGTTGTAGGAGATGATCTCAGTAGGAGATCAGGCATTCAGCTTCTAGGAGAGGCAACAGAGCAACTGGACGCGTTGTAGATTTCCTTGGTCGATCAGGATGGAGGAGCCTTTCTACAGTCTCTTACGTTCACACCTCCACTTCATCAGAGAATCAGGGAGGCGCAGTGTGGGGATATTGAATGTGATGCTGAACGTGCACAGATCTCAACAGGGTAGGCACCTAATGGATTTTCTGAAGGTGTGGAGCACATCATTATCTTCAGAGGACGTACCATGGTACCAGTTTTACGTAGGAGGAAGTATTGAAGGAGTTCCACACATATCCTTTAGCGGTACATCCAGGAGTGGCGAAGATGTATCTGGACCTCCGATGACAGAACTAGTGGCCAGGTATGAAGAAGTTTGTAGGAGAGTTTGTCTCATGATGCCTCACTTGTCCACAAGTGAAGGTGGTTCACCAGATTCCAGTAGGATTAGTTCAGCCCTTATAGGTTCCAGAGTGGAAGTGGGATGGGATATCCAGGGATTTCGTGACAGTACTTCCACGTATATCCATAGGACACGACTCTATCTGGGTGATTGTCGACCGACTCACCAAGTCGTCCCACTTCCTACCAATCGAAGAGTAGGGTTCAGTAAGGAGATTGGGACGCCTCTAGGTTCAAGAGATCATACAGCTTCATAGTGTGCCATCGATGATCGTCTCTGATCGAGATGCTCCTTTCACTTCCCAGCTATGGAAGGGTTTGCGGGAGGCTTTTGGGATGCAGCTTCGCATGAGCACCACCTTCCATACTCATACGGATGGTCAGACTGAGAGGACCATTCAGACTCTCAAGGACGTTCTCCGTGCATGCGTCCTCATCTTCAGTCATAGCTGGGAAGATCACTTACCCTTGGTAGAGTTTGCGTACAACAACAACTACCACTCCACCATCAGGATGGCACCTTTTGAGGCACTACACAGCTGACCTTGAAGATTGCCGCTATGTTGGACTGGCCTAGGGGAGTCCACACTCATGGGACAAGAGATGGTGCAGGCTATGATGGAGAATGTGCAGATCATCCATGAGTAGATGAAAACTGCACAGAGCAGGTAGAAGTCCTATGATGATAGGAGACAGAGACCAATGCAGTTCGAGGATGGCGACCACATCTTTCTACGAGTCTCACCTCGACTAGGTCTACGAAGATTTTTCTGAGGCAGCAAGTTATCACTGTGATTCATCAGACCATTCCAGGTCCTCAGTAGAGTGGGAGAGGTGGCTTACCACCTAGCTCTTCCACCTCAGTTTCACCAGATGCATGACGCCTTCCACGTTTCTCAGCTGAGGAGATACGTGCATGACCTGTGCCACATAATCGACCATGTGAAGATGGACATCAATGACAGGTCGACATTCATAGAAGTTCCAGTGGATATTGTCGTTCAACATGAGAGGGTCCTGTGTGGACGGTCGATACCTCTAGTGCACGTTCGCAGGCAGCACGAGAATCTCCAGGAGAGAACATGGGAGCAGGAGGCTCAGATGCAGGCTCATTACCCCCCTTTTGTTTCCTTAGTGTGATTTGTAGCTTATAGGGACGTAAATACATGAGGTTTGGAGATTGTAAAAAACTGGAAATTCAGTGGAATTGTATTTAAAGACATGGGAATTTTACGAGTCTGTAGTTTCTGACGGTGCCTGATTCCGTGGCCCGGTGTGCCCGAAATCAATTTCTGAAGTTTAGTTCGGGTGCGTTCAGTAAATGTAAGAGCGGAATTTTATATCTTTTGAACCGGTGCTCGGAAATGAAATCTGAGGGCACCGTTGAACTCACAGCATCGATGATTACCTAGTTATACCATCACTAAAGTTGAGTTTTATCAAAAAAGGAAGTTATTTTATGGGGTTTTTATCTAAAATAAATGAAAATAAAAGTGTTACTTTATTTATATTTTGTGGTGGTTTAATCAGCCAAGGGGATTTTGGAGGTGGGGTCCACCTACTCATAACCTCTCTTGGGAGGATAATATTTAGGTGTGGCCCACACGAGCTGAAACCACCCATTTATGTGGGATGTCAACTCTCCACCTTCCCCTAATTAATGTGCCAATTCACTTAATGAATTAATTGAATTCTTCAGATTCCTCCCCAAATTAATTAAGACAACTTCACCCATTAATGAAGTGATTTAGCTTAATTTAATTTCAATCGTTTCAAATTCTTTCCAACAATAAAATAATAGGGGAACTTATTATTTTATTTTGTTGGGCTTTAATCTTGGGTGGAACGGAGAAAGTGGAGAGCTAGATAGGAGCCTTTTCTCTTCCAACGAAGAACGCCACACACCACCAAGGAAGGAAATTTTTTTTCAATGATCTTTTTCTGAACAAAAGGAAAAGAAGATGACCTTGAAGAAAGCTATTGACGCTTCTTCATCAGACGCTCCCCGACGTCAATGAAACGACGCCGTCGTCAACGAAAAATCATCAAATCTAGTAGGGGATTTTTGTTGTTTTTATACACGTCCTCCATCATTGAATTTATTGATTGGAAACCAAATGACAACACCGTAACAAGGAGGGATAGGACTACATGAAAATGGTCCAACCCGCACCTTTTTTTGTTCCCGTTTGATGATGATGGAGGTGGACCGCAAAAAGGAGAAGGTGGCGTAAGGCCACCGGGTCACCAGAAGGGCATGACACCGCTAAGCCGTGCATAGAAACTGAGCCGCGGCAATGTGGGCCGTGGCGGTGCCGAAGGGGAATGGTGTCGTTACACTGCGTCGGATGGGAACCGCGACCGGGAGGGCCGTGACAGATGAAGAAGTGTGGCGCCATCGTGTCACGCGGTGGAGATGAAGGCCATGGCCAAGTCGGGCTGCGATAGTGGTTGTGCAGCGCAGTCACGCCGCGCGGAGGGCAGTAGGACCACGACGTCGTCACGACACATTGGAAAAGAGGCACTGGCTAGCCAGGCAGGATACTGTAGAACCGAACAAGTGGGATCACCCGGGTCCCTTAGCTCCTGAACCGGCACAATGTAGCGGTTCCGTTCGACAAACCGGGGGGGGGAACCCCTCCCACACGTGGTTAGCCGGGTTTCCATGGGCCGGGCCACCATGGGTCGGGCCGTGCCTTTGGGTCGGGCCGCCAACTCGAGTCGGGCCGACATCTCGGGTTGGGCTGCACCCGTGGACTGGGTCAGACCTTGGTTCGGACTGAGTCAGGCCAGGTTGGTCTAATTGGGTCGGACCGGACCCGGACCCCCTATGGTCATTTACACCTTTCATCCATATTTTGTTCTATGGGTGGCTGAATGATGAACATTCTATGGCGATGGAAGGCTAAGAGCAGGACATATATTTTTTCATACCCCGTAAGAGGTTTGGATGCAATTGGGGTACAATCGGGTTAGTTTGAACCTAAAAAACAACTGGTCCCCTAGAACGGAAATTCCAATAACTCACAGACCAGGCGTCTGATTGATGCGCCGTATGTCGCGTTGGGTTCTTTATGATTAGATGGTACTATGAGATACATCAAATTGAGAATTTGTGATTGTTGATGTGTCGACACTTGGCTCGAGGAGCGGACCCTCCCTGAATCAAGCATGATGTGTGTGGAAACCCTGTGAGTGGCTGCGACCGAGATGACAGGATCCTCCATGGGTTCAACAGTGACGATAATATGCCAGGATCCTCCGTGGGTTTGATAGCGTTGAATTATATACCGGGATCCTCAGTGGGTTCGATAATGATGAAATATGTACTAGGATCCTCCATGGGTTTGACAATGATGACTTTTGTACTGGGATCCTCCGTGGTTTCGACAGTGATGATACTGTTCTAGGATCTTACATGGGTTCGACAGAAGAGATGATTCGGTGGCTACACCAAATCATCACTACCACTATTCATGATTTGTGTACCCGTGTGAGCTGAGTCTTGTCTTATAATTATTATCATCGAGGTGATTGTCTTTACTTATTTTGTGAACTGGGTTGTACTTGGGCTCAAGAGTTGGAGTCGGAATGTGACTGGTAACATAGGTACATGTATGGTCATATACCTAAGTAGGGTTGGTTGGTACTTAGTGATTGTATCTTTCATCTTTTTGGTTTATCCATAGTTGATTCTGGGAGACCTTCGGGGGTCTGGGGGTCCCCTGCTGAGTATTGTTATACTCACCCCTGCAAGGGCATTGCCCACACCTTGTCTTGTTCTGTGCAGATGACGGTCAGCAGTGATCGAGGCTGAGGGCGACAGACATGAGGATGCTCAGAGCTAGACCAGACGGGATGTACCTCAGGGAAGAGCCGTTAGAGATCTGTACCTACCCTTCATTTAGGATTTCCTGGTAAATGACCAAGAGTTGTTTTCCCCTTTATACTTGTATTTGTTTTTCTGTTGGGTGTTTATACTAGCCCACTTACTTTCAGAACATTTTTCTTTTCTATTTTTTAGTACATGTTTCTTCTACTGCTTGTGTTCAGACTGTGTGAGTTACATGATTAAAGGAAAATCCTTCCTTTTTTATTAGGGATTCGCCTTTGGTGCTAGTCGCCATCCCCTGTCCTATGGAAGGTGGGCCTGGGGTAGTCATGGTACATGCCCTGAGGATGGGTCATGAGAAATGTGGTTTACCTTCACCGGCGAGAAGGGTGCCTTTTCAGCGTAGGACGGACTTACCCAGAAGAGGGGGAAGCCGATCACACCACAGTTGGCTAGTATCATCCTCGGAGCGGTTGATGTGAGAAGCCCATGTTTTCCTTTTGTGGTGGATCAGTACGCAGATGTTTTCCCTGAAAATGTTCCGGGACTACCTCCTCGCAGAGAGGAGGACTTCTACATTGACCTGTTCCCAGGGATGACACTGATATCTATTCCAACATATCAGATGGCTCCCTCTGAGCTTCATGAGATGTGGGTACAGTTGGAGGACTTGAGGGGGAAGGGATTTATCTGACCTAGTGTTTCACCGTGAGCATCCCCAATTTTGATCACCAAGAAGGCGAATGGAAGTTTGTGTCGGTGTGTTGATTATCGGCCCTTGAACCAGGTGACCGTGAAGAACAAGTACCCACTGCCAATGATTGAAGAAATATTTGATCAGCTCAAGTAACCACAATATTTCTCGAAGATAAACCTTAGGTCAGGCTATCACCAGATCATAGTTCGAGACGAGGATGTGCAGAAGATGGCTTTCAGATGTTAGTATGCCACTATGAGTTCTTTCTTATGCCCTTAAACATACCCAACACTCCAGTAGTGTTCATGATTCTCATTAACATGCTCATATAGCCTTAACTTGATCTCTTTGTCATAGTCTTCATCGATAACATAATGATATACTCGACTCATAAGGAGGAGCATGCCTACCATTTGCGGGTAGTACTGGACACACTCCTAGAGAACCTGTTTTATGGTAAGCTCTTGAACTTCCAGTTCTAGATCTGAGAGGTACACTTTCTGGGACATGTCATCTTAGAGGCTAGAGTTGTATTGGATCCAGTGATGATTGACGCAGTGCTTTCCTGGGAGCCACCCAGGAGTGTGACGGAGGTGAAGAGTTTTCTGGGGCTAGCTGCGTACTATCAGAGATTTGTGCCAGACTTCTCCAGAGTTGCAGCACCACTTTCAGCATTGAAGAATAAGGGGAAACCCTTCATGTGGTCAGAGAGATACCAGCAGAGGTTTCAGGAGCTGAGGCAGAGGTTGACTAGTGCACCCATCTTGAGGCTACCGGAGGAGGGAGTTGGGTACTTAGTTTACTGAGATGCATCCGGGACCGAACTCGGGTGCATCCTGATGTAGGATCAAGCAATGATCACTTATGGTTCTTGGATGGTGATACAACATGAGAAGAACTATGCTACCCATGACCTGGAGTTAGCAGTAGTAGTCATCACATTGAAGAAGTGTCATGACTATCTTATGGGTGAATGCTTTACAGTCTACACTGACCACCAAAGTATCTGGTATATCTTCTATCAGAAGGACCTGAACCTGAGACAACGACGATGGCTCATGTTCCTCCAGGACTATGACATCGAGATAGTCAATACTCCTGAGCTGGGAAACATTGCAACAGATGCTCTAATTAGGAGATCATGCATTCCGTTTCTAGGAGAGGCAACAAAACAGCTGGCCGCGTTGCATATTTCTTTTGTAGATCGGGACAGAGCATCATTTCTGTAGTCTCTTATAGTCACACCTCCACTTATTCAGAGATTCATGGAGGCGCAGTGTGGGGATGTTGACTACAAGGATCGGTGTGCACAGATATCCATAGGGCAGGCACCTGATAGATTTTCTAAAGGTGGGGAGCATGTCATTAACTTCAGAGGACGTGCCATGGTACCAGTTGCACTGAAGGTGGAAGTGTTGAGGGAGTTCCACACATCTTCTTTAGAGGTACATATTGGAGTGGAAGAGATGTATCAGGACCTCCAACGACAGCACTGGTGTCCAGGTATAATTAATGTTGTAGCAGAGTTTGTCTCACTATACCTCACTTGTCAGCAAGTGAAGGCAGAGCACCGCGTTCTAGCAAGATTAGTTCAGTCCTTAGAGATTACAGAGTGGAATTTTGATTGTATATACATCAATTTCATGACAGGACATCCACATAAATCTAGAGGTTACGACTCTATCTGGGAGATTGTCGACCGAATCACCATGTCGGCCCACTTCCTACCAATCAGAGAGCAAGGTTCAGTAGAGATCTTGGGATGCCTCTATGTTCAGGAGATCGTATGGATTCATGGTGTTCCATCAATGATCGTCTCCGATCGAGATGCTCGATTCACTTCCCAAATATGGAAGGGGTTCCAGGAGGCTTTTGGGACACAAATTATCTTGATCACCCCCTTCCATCCTCAGATGGATGGTTAGACAAAGAGGACCATTTAGACTCTCGAGGACAAGCTCCGTGAATGTGTCCTCGTCTTCGGTCGCAACTGGGAGGATCACTTACCCTTGGTAGAGTTTGCGTACAACAACATCTACCAATCCACCATCAGGATGGAACCTTTAGAGGCACCATATGGCCGACCTTGAAGATCACCTCTTTGGTGGACTAACCCAGGGGGTCAGCACTAATGGGGCCAGAGATCGTTCAATCTACGATGGAAAAGGTTCACATCATCCAGGAGCATATGAAGACTGCACAGAGCAGGCAGAAGTCCTATTCTGATATGAGACGGAGACCATTGGAGCTTGAGGATGGAGACCATGTCTTTCTACGGGTCTCACCTTGATGAGGTCTATAGAGATTTGGCCAAGGTGGAAATTTATCACCGCAATTCATTAGACCATTCTTGGTCCTTAGTAGAGTTGGAGAGGTGGCTTACATCATAGCTCTTCCACCTCAGTTGCACGGGGTGCACGATGTCTTCCACGTGTCCCAACTGAGGAGATACTTACACGATCCATCCAACATCATCGACCATGGGGAGATAGACATTGATGATGGGGAAACATTCACGGAGGTTCCAATGGAGATTGAGGATCGACAGGAGTTGGTCCTATGTGGATGGTCGATACCTCTGGTGTGTGTTCGCTAGTAGTACAAGAATCTCCAGAAGAGCACATGGGAGCAGGAGGCTCAGATGCATACCCCATGGGTTCACCAGTGACGACTCTGTACCAGGATCCTCCGTGGGTTCAAAAGCGACGACTCTATACCAGGATCCTCCTTGGGTTTGATAGCGATGATACTATACTAGGATCGTCTGTGGGTACGACAGCGACGGTACTGGACCGGGATCCTCCGTCAGTTCGATAGTGATGACTTCTGTACTAGGATCCTCAGTGTGTTTGATAGCACTGATACTGTTTTAGGATCCTACATGGTTTTGACAAAGGATATGATTCAGAGGCTACATCTAATCATCTCTACCCCTCTTCATGAGTTGTATACATGTGTGAGCTGAGTCTTGTTTTTCAGATGTTATCATCGATATGATTAACATTACTTCCTTTGTGGAATGGATTGTGCTTGGGCTTGAGTGTTGGAGTTGTACTATGATTGGTAACTTAGTTTTATGTATGGGAATATACCTAAGTCGGGATAGTTGACATTTCATGATTGTATCTTACTACCATGGTTTATCCTTAGTGGATTTTGGGAGACCATCAGGGTTCTCTGTAACACCCCTGGAAATGTGTGACTTAAAAGGATAAATGTTACTACCATGTCAACAAGGTGAACCTTTATTTTCAATAGCCTACCAGATTAGAAATCCACAGTTAAGCATGCTTGGCCTGGAATAGTAATCAGGATGGGTGACCTTTTGGGATGATTCCCAGGGTGTGTGTGAGAGAGGAAAAACCACCCTGAAAGGACATGTGTTGGCATGTGGGGAAAGTCATTAGTCTGATAAGAGACCCTATAGAGTAATAGAATATGGTGTGCTAGGAAGGAAACCAAGGTATTACAAGAGACCCATGGGGTCAGATGACAAGGTTCATGGCCCGAGGAGGCGGGTCATGACAAATGGCATCAGAGCCAATACCCAGCCGGAAGTGCTTAGGCACTACCTGGGTTTTAGGCTTGGTGTCCAAAATGAGGGAATTGTGCTCTAAAAAGGTGGAAAACGTAACACCCCTAGAAAAGTGGAACATAAAAGGATAAATGTTACTACCCATGTCAACAATTTTCACCTTTCTTTTCGGGAGTCTACCAGATTAGAACTCCACAGTAAATAATGCTTGTCCAGGAGTAGTAATCAGGATGGTTGACCTTCAGGGAAGATTCCCAGGGTGTGTGTGAGTGAGGAAAAAAACACACTGAAAGAACATTTGTTGGCCTATGGGGACAGTCATTAGTCTGATAATCATCCCTAGTGTATAATATCCTATGGTGTGCTAGGAAGGAAACCATGGTATTACATGAAACCTATAGGGTCAGATGATAAGGTTCATGGCCCTGGGAGGCGGGTCATGAAAATTGGAATCAGAGCCAATACCAAGTCGAAAGTTCTTAAGCACTGCCTGAGATTGAGACTTGGGGTCCACAATGAGGTTGTTTTGTTTTAAAGGGGTGGATATTATAACACCCCTAGAAAAGTGAAACATAAAATTATAAATGTTTTTACCCATGTCAACAAGTTGCACCATTCTTTTCGAGAGCCTACCTAATTAGAACCCCACAGTTATGCATGCTTGGCCTGGAGTAGTAATCAGGATGGGTGACCTTCTAGGAATATTCATAGGGTGTGTGTGAGTGAGGAAAAAACACATTGAAAGAACATGTGTTGGCCTGTGGGTATAGTCATTATTCTAATAAGCTACCCTAGTGAGTAATAGCATATGGTGTGCTAGGATGTAAACCATGATATTACAGGAGACCCATGGGGTCATATGAAAAGGTTCATGTCCTAGGGAGGTGGGTAATGATATTCTCGGGGTCCTCTACTGAGTATTGTTATACTCACCCCTTCAGGGGATATTGTTGGACCTTGTTGTGTTCTGTGGAGATGATGGTACGTAGTGATCGAGGCAGAGGGTGATGGATGGGACGCTGTTCGGAACCGGACTAGACGAGACGTACCGCAAGGATGAGTTGTTCGAAATCTTTACCTCACCTTCAGGTAGGATTCCTCGGTGGACGATCTTGGATCTTTTGTTCTTTTTTAATTTTACTTGTACTTATGGTTCTATTGTGTTTGTATACTGGCCCACTTCTTCCATCACACCTTTATTTTCTATATTAGTACTTATTGCTTCTACTTCTTGTGTAAAAAAATTGTGTGTTATAGGTTTAAAGGAAATGTCTTCCCTTTTATCGGGGATTCGTCTTTGGTGCTAGTCGCCTACCCCTGGCCTATGGAAGGAGGGCTTGGGGTAGACACGGAACGGGGCCCGAGGATAGGTTGTGACTAATTGGTTTCAAAAGAGTCGATTCTACCATAGAACTTAAGAATCAGATCTATCTTACTGTGAAGCAATACTTTTAAGAGTGTTGAGTGTGTTAAGTGTTGTTCGAGATCTGTACCTAACCTTCAGGTAGGATTCCCCGGTAGACGATCCAGGAGCTGTTTTTTCCATTTTACTTGTACATGTACTTGTTGTTCTGTTGGGTTTGTATACTGGCCCACTTACTTCCATCACACCATTCTTTTCTATATTAGTACTTTTTGCTTCTACTTCTTGTGTTCAGACTGTGTGTGTTATAGGTTTAAAGGCAATGCCTTCCCTTCTATCAGGGATTCTCCTTTGGTGCAAGTTGCCAGCCCCTGGCCTATTAAAGGAGGGATTGGGGTAGTCACGACATGGGCCCCAAGGAAGGGTCGTGACTAATTGGTATCAAAGGAGTCAGTTCTACTGCATAACATAGGAATATGATCTGTCTTACATTGAAGAAATATTGTTAAGAGTGTTGAGTGTGGTTTTCACCCCAAGGAGTCCAGTGTTGGTGTGGCGGCTGATGGATCAATACACTAGGACCCTAACATTTGATTTCTGACTTAGTGCACGAAAACACTAATTGTGAGTGTGTTTTCAATAGTCTTATTTGTGAACTCTTTGAGTCAGCTCACCAGGTATATCTTATTGACCGTGGCACACCTGTTCCTTATCAGGACGCCACTGTGTAGACAGCCAGCTAGGGTTTTCTAGAGAGTACTCTATGACGGCCCACCAAGTGATGAGGAACCTGTTTAGGGCCCTCTTTCTATGTTGGCACCATCGGGTGGTGTACCAGCATCACCACCACCCGTAGGGAAGCAGATACCCCTAGCCACACTGGTGGATAGTGCACGATGACTTCCACATTTTATGAGTTCCAGCTATAGAGGCCTATGAGGTTTCGAGGTGAGACAGATTCCCACGCAGCTGAGGGTTGGTTGGAGGTAATTGCTATATTTTTCCGCCTAGTTGAGACAACAATAGAGTAGATGGTGATCTTAGCTACTACAATTTTTCAGTGAGTGACCATGAGTATGGTTCGCATAGGGATGAGGCATCGGTACGTGGACCATTACCCGAGATAGTACCTCTGGGTAGTGTGTCAGCTATATCACTACCTGTTGGTTAGCATTTGCAACCAGTGGTACTGGTAGACGAAACATGTAGTCTTAGTGCCTTAAACATGTTTCTAAATCAGATACCCCTCAAGTTCTAAGGTGATCCTGAATCACTGGTGGCTGAGGACTAGCTTGAGGAGGTGGCTTAGAGATTTCTAGAGATTATACAGCTTCGGTAGGACAACGTGTCAGTAGCTGAGTATTTATCAAGGCATACTGATCTTTCCTGGTACTCGATGAATATGATACGATCAGTTCTTTAGTTTTCGGACCTCTATGCGAGGGTTGTTTAAGGATATAATATCCATCACTTTTTCCTATATGCATTCTTTCTTATGTTATGGTTCTAGAGATAACCTTTTTGGTTGAATGTTCTTTGGCTGAGCAGATATAGACAGTGAATGTTAGCAGTAGGAAAGCATGAAACTGGTGCTAGTTCCATAGACTTGAGCATGTAAAATGATTCAAGAAGAGGAAGTGTTAAGGAAAGATGAATCTATAGGGTAGAAGTCGTGGAAGCAGATCTAGGAGATCAGCATGAAGTGGTGAACATTTTGACATGTTACAACCACTTTCCTTTGTAGTCCCTGCTAGGCTTAGGGAGCTGGAGGGAAGGGGAAAAGAGTAGCTGGATGTGGTCATGGAGTGTGACCCAAGGGCTCTAGGAATGATTTGAGGTACGGTCTATGTCAACTACTAGCTGCAATATCAATAGACATAGCTACCAATCATTCCTTCCTTCCAAAAATCTTGTCCCATACCTAGAGTTTCCGGTTAAACCATTGACTTGACCCTCACATCTGGAGTTACCTTTAGGAGGAGACTCGATAATCACACATATGCTGATGGTGTGATCTGACCCTTGAGGTGAGAGTTTCGGTTGGAACCTTTTTGTGGCAGCGTGGAGGCCTTACGACGTTGGTTTGGGTATGGACTGGACAACCACATTTCATACACAGATTGACTGTATTCGGTAAAAAGGTTTTGGTTTATCTACAATGTTGGGATGGGGTTTTCCTTGGTCGGAGAAAATGAAAACCTAAGCAGCACATGATAGATGTAACATCCTGACCCCGTATACCTAGAGTCGGTGCATTATTACATAACATTGGAATGATAACAAAAGACCACGTCTCGAAAGACCAATGTGTTTAATAGCCTTGGAATCACTAGATACATTCATAAAGCTTCCAATACATCATAATGTGAAAACTACAACAGCCTCTTGTATCCACACTCATATCCCCTTATACTATCCCTACAGGTCATTCATAAAATACTTCTTCATATCCTGGGAAAAATAAAAAATAGAGAGGGGTGATCTCAAATGCCCAGTAAGGATAACAATATAGCAGAAACTTTCATAAAAAATCATAAACATTTAAGGCAATGTATAACTAAGACAAAATCCTTTTAAACTCGAACTTCAGCATAATATGAAAAAGATAAAATGAAATTATTCTATTTTCTTATTCACATGTATATTCTACTAGTCGAATAATCACATGCAATATCAATAACCACTTTCATAATGATGGAATGCATAATGTCAGACTATCATAACCACACAGTCAAGGCCTTGTGCCAAGACAACAAGTAAGATTTTGTCAAGTCCTTGTGCCAAGACACTAGTTTGTCTCATGAGACATACCGATGCATCTAGGAGCTATAGCAGGCTACACCCATCACTTAATAAGTCCAATTCATTTTTCATATGAACAGGTTTAAACATAACATAAACATTCGCATTAAAACTAGCATATGAAATGTAAGTACTTTATCCATAAAGCATGTATGGTATAAAAACAACACATCCATAGTCAAACATATCACAAAACCTTAAATACAATATGGAAGTTTTGTATCATAATAAATTTACTTCAAATATGCTTAAAATCTATCAAAGGATGTTGACATAGATGAAATCAAAACTATTTGAGAGAAATATCTCTTTTTTTTAAATCATTTAAAAGTCACATAATTATAAAATAAAAAATTTACTTTGTAAATATTATTATATGATTTTAAGGGATGCTTCTATGATTTGACAATGGTGGAAAATATCCGCACCCACCGTGTATGTTAAAAAAATTCATTCTTACCTTAATTTGTTGAAAAGGTTAAAAAAGACCTTATTTGGAAAATTTTGAAAAGATTTCTTTATAAACACTTTCTAAAAAGTAATACAAGGGAATAAATGAATTTAACCCATATTATATAAAATATTAATAATGTTTTGAAATACATTTTTAAGAAACATGGATGTGGATGATAAAGAGGTCCCAGTAGATAATTATGTATAAACAACCTAGGATAATGAAGAGATTGTGAAATAAACCCTTACCTTGTACTTTTCCTTGGTCTAGGGTAGGTTAACCTCCTGTATAATAGTTAAATAATTGTTATTAAATTATAAAAATTTCATATACATTAATATTATATTATATATGATCTTTTAACACTTCTTTGTTAATAATATCTTAGTATTATCGTCGTTTCGGGTGTAAACTTACTCATTTCCTTTTATATGTTTTGTTACATAAAACGTGTCTGTTATGGATAGATCGTATCTAATTCATATCCAGAATCATATAAAGCCATTAAACAATATTTTTAATCATCATGTGAGAATTATACTTGAATGGATACGATGGGGAATGAATCTCGTCATGTTTGTGGAGACGGTAGTCTGTACGTACGCACAAACGCTACTTCCATTTCATTTTTAATTTTAAATGGAATAAAAATCAAATGATAAATATCTATATTATTATTATATTATAATATAATATCTTATATGTGTTACTTGAGTTCATTAATACCATCCTTTATATGTTCCATGTATGGTATGAATGAGTCATATCACTTTGAGGGGGCGGTAGTCCGCACTTTCTCAAATGAAAATCTCGTATATATATACCAAATGAAATGAATAATGGTATTATATAAAAATGAAATTAGAGAAGCTTATATATAAAATAAATATCATAAATATCATATTTAATTATATTTCCATCATAATGGCCACCATGAGAGGTGGTAGGAGATAAATGAACAGTCATTATTTCGTGAGGCGTTTGGTTTCCATCCACAGAAACATTATATTTTTCACCCATTAGATGGATGTGTGTGTAAGTGTAGTTAGAATACATATCATAAAAATATCCTATTATATTTAGGATTCTGGTTTTGTTACAAAAAAAATGAATAATAAGAGTTTAGGGGTTGGAGAAGTAAAATAAAAGAAAAGAAGCTAAGAGAAATCGTTACCTTCAATTTGGGTAACTCCCTTTGGTTTGAAACAAAAAAGACTATTGAAGTGCCTTATTCCAAAGGTAATTCTTCTAGGAGGAGTATATTGATATAGGAATCTTAATTGGGAAGAGGATGGATGATCCAAAAGTCTTGAGAGGTGTGAGGAATTGGTTAGAAGTGGTGTCCTTTTATACGTTGGAGGAGGGGCTCTTTAAGAAAAAACTAAAAGAATTAATTTATTATAAATTCATATTCGTTTTCTAATGGATCCAAAGTAAATTATTCAAAGTCTAAGGTGGGGATGGGTCCCAAAAAACTCAACCAATAGATTTTATACAGGTTTGGGTCTCTATAGTAACCTTATCTTTTAGATTTATCTCTTAGTTAAATAGTTTTACATTTACCATGTCTCTTTTTATTTTTATATTATATGGTTAAACAAAATACTATAAACTTCCAAGATAACCCTCAGGGGTTCAGTAATGACATATCTATCATCATATAAGTCCTTTGGCCGAAAATTAGATATTTAGGAATATTATATCAATTGATAATTTAATATTTTTTAAAAAACTCCTTTTGTCAATATTGACAATATTTAATAATTGATTTATGTTAAAGTCTTAATAACTTTTTTAATTCGAACCAAATTTATTTAATCAACCCTAACATGTAATATTAACCAATAAAATTCGTGGAATTCATTAAAAGTCTCAAATTATATTTATTTGGGTCTTTTTAATATCAATTAGTTTAATATTTCATTAATAAGGTAATTACTGCATCATCATTATGTCATAAATAACATAATTTATTTGATGTCTAAAAATTATAAATAAAATACCATTATGTATGAAATCATTGTATATTTCTAATTAATATTTATAATCTAATTTATATTATGTATAATCCTATAATTAAAATATTTTAGTTATTAAAATGTGATTTTAACTCTTTTAACTCGACTTTGAATTAAATAATAACAAATGTCTTAATATAATCCATGTGGACCTAAATGATAATATTTTATTCCTAAGGTTGTTTTTGGCCGAGATACACTTGTAAAATAGAATTATGACATGTGTTAGTGTAATATTAATATCATTTTTACCCTTAATTTCTCTATTGACTTTTAACCGTGGTAAATAAAAGTAAAAAGTTATTATTCACAAAAAAATTGTTTCTATCTCATTGAACAAAATTTTACTCCTTCATATTAACCATGTCTCTCGGATTTTCAAAATTCCACTCACAGAAGAGGTAAAATTATGTTTTATGTGAATTTCCAAATTCTTCTAGGAGGTGGGTAAAAGACGGTGAAAAGTTCAATAAAATTTTTATATATCTAAAATTATTATAAACTGACTCCAATGAATTACAATGAACATATATAGGTATTATGTATATATTTTTACATAAAATAAATTTAAATAAAATAAATAAATATTTAAAAAAAATTCGATTTCAAACTATAGCAAGTGTTTTTTCACTATCCATCAAAAATTAAAAGTTTTCAGAAAAATACAAAAAATTTACCCTAAGATAATTTCTATATTTAGAATTCAATAATGAAGTAAATTTTACCAAATTAAAAACATAGAAGTTTCATTTATTAATTTTAAATTAATTCCCACTGTCAAAACCAAAAGGCGTATTTTTTAGAAATAATAACTACCAAAAGTTTGACACTTGTTTATGTCCAATTTGAAAGTGAAATTACTTACAACGAACATCATTGGATTAAATGGTAAAAATATAATATATTTATACTTACAAATCATTAAAATTTATAATTTAACAATATAAATTATTATGATTTATAAAGTTGTTTTTAGTTAAAACATAGTATTTTTCACTATTCACCCAAATATGAATGTTATCAAAAAAACACCAAATCATTTTTGAAAGTAAATTCTTATGTCCCGATTCTAAAGAAGAAGTTTATTTTGTCAAATTGAATATAAAAAAGTTTCAAATATTGGATTTAAAAAGGCTTCGCCATTAAAAGGCGGTAAAATTTCATTTTTTGAAAAATACTTCCTTTATCAGAAAAAATATATTTCTTCTTACATTATGTCTAAGAAACACATAATATGGATTCTAAAATTATAAGGATTATATAATGTTGAAAATTTAGTTAATACTATTCATAACTGCTTTTGGACTGCTTGTTTGGTAAGTCATGGTGCGCTAGAACTCGATATTGCGTGTAGTGCAAGTTATTGAATTACTTTGAAGAAATAACTTACTAAGAAATCTTGGGGTGTTACATTCTTCCCTCCTACAAAAAATCGCATCCTCTCAATTTAAAATTATTTGTGAAAAATAAAATGTTGAAAATAGAAAATACCTTTGGGAAAACCCACATCGGAAATTAGGTTAATAAAATTTAGTCTTAATAAGAGGAAAAGGGAAATGAAAGGGTCACCACCAAATAATGATCTCGATTAGGTGAACATTAGTGGAAATTAAAGACATACAATTGGATGAAAACGTAAATATTTATATGTAGTGATTGAGGTCATCAATCATAAACAGGTGTAAAATTGAGGGCCTTAAATTCAAAAATCTATGATGATTTAAAATACCATCGATTAAACAAAACATATGGAATTAGGATAATACATTTTTTGTTTTAAGATCCCTTCACTAAATTATAATAATTAATTCCTTCATTGAATAAGAGAAGAAGAAAAATATATACTTGACAAGTAGAGTCCCATCCTTTAACTAATTTCTACCACAAACTCATCTTTCACTCTAAAAGATAATAGAACATAAAAATAATATTCTATGTATCCTATTCATATAGGGTTAAATAATGAATTTATAATTCATCTACCAGAATTTTGTTTCAAAATACTACATTATTCAATCTAGGACATCACGTGGGACAGTGGTAGGTGATACACCCTTGTCACCCTTCGGTTATGGGTTCAAATCTCACGGCCTTTCCGGACACAACAGGTTGCCGCCCGACCTCCTGGTTGTCCTTTTATGGAAATCCAAAAATAATCTCAAACTAGATTTATCCAAAATACTTCTGTCCAAACTCACATTCCAAAATTTATAAGGAAGGTTAACATAATGAAGATCCTTTTTTCCGTGTAATAACATATGAACACCTTCATCATTTATTCTTTAAAAACACTACAACATCCTGAATTATTATAAAACCTTATTGATTACATTCTTGATCTCTTATTCCATATAGAATACTGGATATACTCCTTCTGTCCAAAAATGTTGTAAACTCTAACAATGATGAAATATACAAATCATTAATCAGTTTCAAGGAAATCAATAATATCCAATATAATTTATCCAAATCAATCATGTATTATTCTAAAATCACTACCTCGGTATCAGAACCATATTATGGTTTATCTTTCTCTCAACCATATATTTTCCAAAAATTTAACCTGCTACTGAGTCAAATTTCATGCTTCCATAGAATCTCAAGTCCTTAATGAAATAGTACTACAGTACAGTCCTTATATACTCCATAATTATTATAACCAGTACATTGTTGATACAACACTCAAATGAAATAGTTATCTAATAACAATATAAGAAATCTAATCATTCCTCCTCATATATGGTAGTATCATAACTTGATTATTATCTAATATAACCATTTTGGGAATACTCTGATGATTTGGACATCGGTTCTCATAGTGTACCAACTCCTTGGAGATGAAGCATTGTTCATTTGAAATCTTTTTATTACTATTGCAGTCACGTACGTGGTGTCCTTTTTCTCCACACTTAAAAATAACTCCCATTCCCTTCAGGAATGTTCCGGGGTGTTTCTTCCCCTAGTTATCACATATGGGAAAATTCTTCTTTTCCCTCTTCCCTTTATCCATATTTCTCTCTTCCATCAATTTCTTCTATTGTTTCCCTTCAAAGCCATAGGACTTGGAGAATTCTTTACTTATCTTGTTAAAACATGATACTATTTCTTCATATGTTGAGAATACATGGGAGACTATTTCCCTTATAAATCTTGGCTTAATACTATGAAATATATGATCCTTCTTAGTATTTATGTCATACGTATTGCTGGAGTTCACATTCCTTCTACTAGGCGCCATTTATATACAGTATCATAAACAAGGTCGGTTTATGAATTACAATGAATAATTCCAAACATGTAAAATACATAACATCAATTGAACGGTTTATGGATATAATCCATAATCATGAAGATGTTTTCATTGTGTAAATATATCCTCATAAACCCTTCGTAATGATTTTTTATAAAAATGAGAATTATCCTAAGCATTTCCCCTAGGAGTGTCGTAACCAAGAGTGCATCAATGCCCATTGTCATGCACTAGTTCCCGTTCGAGTCTAGCTCAAAGCGTTGTTTTTGGGTTTTACCCCTAGGTACATCGTTGCCAAAGCCACCTCTGCCTGATCTTATCCAGATAGGGATGTATTTCTCGGAAAACTCATAAAATCTCTACAATACCAAAATTCTAAGAAATTCTTCTATACTAATCCTCAAATTCTATCTTAGGGCTATGTTCTCTAATCAAAGTTTATCTAAATCTAGTTTCCGAGGATTGTACTAAACTTTCTCTGATACCAACTTTTACGCCTTGACCCCAGTTACCCAGAGTCACTGCATTATTACATAACATTGGCATGATCACAAAAGATCTTTTCTCAAAAGACCGATTAGTTTAGTAGCCTTGGAATCACTAGATACATTCATAATGTATACAATACATCATAAAGTGAAAACTACAACAACATCTTGTCTTCACACTCATATCCCCTTATACTATCCGTACGGGTCATTCATAAAATACTTCTTCACATCCTGGGAAAAATAAAACATAGAAAGGGGTGAGCTCAAATGCCCAGTAAGGATAAAAATATATCAGAAACTTTCATAAATAATCACAAACATTTTAGGCAATGTATAACTAAAACAATAGCCTTTTAAACTTGAACTTCAAAATAATATGGAAAATATAAAATCAAATAATTCCATTTACTTATTCACAGGGATATTCTACTAGTCTAATAATCACATGAAATATCAATAACCACTTTCATAATGATGGAATACATAATGTCGGAATATCATAACCACATAGTCAAGGCCTTATGGAAATACTACAAATAAGATTTTGTCAAGGCCTTTTTCCAAGAGACTAGTTTGTCTCATGAGACCAACTGATGCATCGAGGAGCTATAGTGGGATCCACCCATCACTTACTAAGTCCAATGCATTTCTCATATGAACAGGTTTAAACATAACATAAACATTCGTATTAAAACTAGCATACAAAATATAAGTAATATCTCCATAAACCATGTATGGTATAAAAATAACACATCCACAGTCAAATATATCACAAAACCTTCAATACAATATGGAAGTATTGTATCATAATAAATCAACTTCAAATAAGCTTAAAATCAATCAAAGGATGTTGACATAGATGAAATCAAAACTATTTCAGAGAAAAATCACTTTTTTTGAAGTTATTAAAAAGGAACATAATTATAAAATAAAACATTTAAATTGAAAATATTCTTATAAGCTTTTAAGGTAAGCTTCAAATATTTTACAATGGTGGAAAATATCCGCACCTGCCGTATAAGTTAAAAAAAGTGATTCTTACATTAATTTATCGAAAAGGTTAAAAAGGACCTTGTTTGGAAAATGACGGAAAGATTACTTTATAAACATCTTATAAAAATTCAAACAAGGGTATAAATGAATTTATCCCATATTATTTAAGATTTTAAGAATGTTTTGAAATAAATTTTTAAGAAACATTGATGTGGATGATAAAGAGGTCCCAGTAGATAATTATGTATAAACAATCTCGGATAATGAAGAGATTGTGAATTAAACCCTCACCTTGTACTTTTCTTTGATCAAGGGTATGTTAACCTCCTGTATAATAGTTAAATAATTGTTATTAAATTATAAAAGAATCATATACATTAATATTTTATCATAAATGATCTTTTAACATTGATTTTCTAATAATATCTTAGTATTATCATCGTTTCAGGTGTTAACTTACTCGTTTTCTTTTATATGTTTTGTTACATAAGCCGTGTTTGTTATGGATTGTTTGTATCTAATTCATATAAAGAATAAAATCAAGTCTATAAAAAATATTTTTAATCACAAAATGAGGATTATACTTGAATGGATACAATGGGGAAGGAATCACATCACGTTCGTGGACACAGTAGTCTGTACGTACGCACGAACGTTACATCCATTTAATTTTTCTTTTTAAAAGGAATAAAAACCAAATTATGTATAGGTATACTATTATTCCAATATAATGTAATATCACATATGTGTTACTTATGTTCAGTAATACCATCTTTTATACGTTCCATGTATGGTATGAGCGAGTCATATCAATTTGAGGGGGCGGTAGTCCACACTTCCTCAAATGAAATTATCGTATATATATACAACATGAAACAAATAATGGTATGCTATAAAATGGAATTATATAACCTTATATATAAAATAAATATCATAAATATCATATTTAATTAATGATCCATCATAATGGCCACCATGAGAGGCGGTAGGAGATAATTGAACAATAATCGTTTCATGAGGCATTTGGTTTCCATCCACAGAAACATTATGTTCTTCACCCATTAGATAGAGGTGTGTGTAATTTTTGTTAGAATACTTCTCATAACAATTTCCTAGTATATTTAGGATACTAGTTTTGTTACAAATGAAAAGAATAATAGGAGTTTAGGGGTTGGAGAAATAAAATAAAATAAAAGAAGCTAAGAGAAATTGTAACATTTAATTTGGGTAACTCCCTATGGATTGAATTGAAAAGGACTCTTGAAGTTCCTTCTGACGAAGGTAAAGATTCTAGGAGGATGAGAAGTATGGAGGGAGATTAATTCGGCAGAGTTTTGGTGAGCCAAAAGGCTTGAGAGGTGTGATGAATTGGTTAGAAGTGGTGTCCTTTTATAAGGGGGAGGAGGGGCTCTTTAGAAAAAACATAATGTATTAATTTATAATAAATTCATATTCAGTTTATAATGTCTCCAATGTAGATTATTCATAGTATAAGGAGGGTATGTATCTAAAACCACTCATCCAATATATTTTAGACAGGTTTGGGTCTCTATAGTAGCCTTATCTTTTAGATTTAACTCTTAGTTTAATAGTTTGACATTTACCATGTCTCATAGTATTTTTATATTATATTGTTAATAAACATACTAATAACTTCCAAGAGAACCCAAAGTGGTTCAGTAATGACATACCTATAATCATATAAGTCCTTTAGCCGAACCTTAGATTTTTATGAATATTATATCAATTAATAATATAATATTTGTTTTATAAAATCCTTTATGTCAATTTTTACACTATTTAATAATTGATTTTTGATAAAGTCTTAATAACTTTATTAATTCGAAAAAATTTATTTAATCAATCAAAACATGTAATATTAGTCAATAAAATTCATGGAATTCATTAAAAGTCTCAAATTATATTTATTTGGGTATTTATAATATCAATTATTTTAATATTTCATTAATATAGTAATTACTGAATCATCATTATGTCATAAATAACATAATTTATTTAATGTCTAAAAATAATAAATAAACTCCCATTATGTATGAAATCTTTTTAGATTTCTAATGAATTTTTATAACCTAATTTATCTTATGTATAACCCTATATTAAAAATGTTCTAGTTATTAAACATTGATTTTAACTCTTTTAACTCTTCTTTGAATTAAACAATAATAAATGTCCGAATCTAATCAAAGTGGACCTAAATGATAACATTTTATTGCTAAGGTTGTTTTTTATTGAGATAAACTTGTAAAATAGTATTGGGACACGTGTTAGGTAATATTAATATCATTTTTACCATTAATTGCCCTATTGACTTTTAACCGTGGTAAATAAAAGTAAAAAGTTACTATTCACAAAAAATTATTTTTATCTCATTGAACCACATTTTACTTCTTGATATTAACAGTGTCTCTCAGATTTTCAAAATTTCACTCACAGAAGAGGTAAAATTATGTTTTATGTGAATTTCCAAATTCTTCTAGGAGGTGGGTAAAAGACAGTGGAAAGTTCAATAAAATTTTTATTTATCTAAAATTATTATAAACCAACTCTAATTAATTACATTGGAAATATAGAGGTATTATGTACATATTTTGACATAAAATAAATTTAAATAAAATAAATAATTATTTAAATAAAAATTCGGGTTTAAACTATAACTCAGTGTTTCTTCACTATTCATCAAAAATTAAATGTTTTCAGAAAAATACCAAAAATTTACCCTAAGCTAATTTTGATATTTCAAATTTAATAACGAAGTCTATTTTACCAAATTAGAAACATAAAAGTTGCATTTATTAATTTAAAATTAATTCCCGCTGTCAAAACCAAAAGGTGTATTTTTATGAAATAATAACTACCAAAAGTTTGACACTTTTTTATGTCCAATTTCAATGTGAAATAACTTAAAATGAACATAATTGGATTAAATGGTAAAAATATAATCTATTTATACTTCCAAACCTTTAAAATTTTTAATTTAAGAATATATTTTTTTTATTTAAAAAGTTGTTTTCAGTTAAAATATAGTATTTTTCACTATTCACCATAATATTAAAGTTATCAGAAAAACACCAAAAATTTATTGAAACTAAATTCTTATGTCCCGATTCTAAAGAAGAAGTTTATTTTTCCAAATTTAATATATAAAAGTGTTCAATATTGGATTTTAAAAAGCTTCGCCATTAAAAGGCTGTAAATTTTCATTTTTTGAAAAATAATTCCTTTATCATAAAAAATGTATTTGTTCTTAAATAATGTCTATGAAACTCATAATATGGATTCTAAAATTATAAGGATTATATAATGTTCAAAATTCAGTTAATACTATTCATAACCACTTTTGAACGGCTTGTTTGGTAAGTCATGGTGCGCTAGAACTCGGTGTTGCATGTAGTGAAACTTATTGAATTATTTTTAAAAAATTATTTACTAAGAAATCATGGGGTGTTACATTCTTCCCTCCTTCAATAAATTTTTTCCCCGAAATTTGAAATTATTTTTCGAAAATAAAAGGGTTAAAATAGAAAAAACCTTTGGGAGAACCCACATCGGAAATTAAGTTAATAAAATTTTGTCTTAATAAGAGGAAAAGGGAAATGAAAGGGTCACCACCAAATTATGATCTCGATTAGGAGAACATTTGTGGAAATTAAAGACATATAATTGGAGGAAAACCCTAAGTATTTATATGTAGTGATTGAGGTCATCAATCATAAACAAGTGTAAAATTAACTGCTTTAAATTCACCAATCTTTAATGATTTAAAATACCATCAGTTCAAAAAAACATATGGTGTTAGGATAACACATTTTTTGTTTTAAGATCCCTTCACTAAAGTATAAGAATTAATTTTTTCATAGAATAAGAGAATAACAAAAATATATACTTGAAAAGTAGAGTCCCATCCTTTAACTAATTTCTTCCACAAACTCATCTTTCACTCTCAAAAATAATAGATCTTTAAAATAATATTCTATTTATCCTATTCAAATAGGGTTTGAAAAATGAATTTATAATTCATCTACCAGAATGTTTTTAAAAAGGAAAACATTATTCAATCTAGGACATCACATTGGCTAGTGGTAGGTGATACACCCTTGTCGCCATTCGGATGCGGGTTCAAGTCTCGCGGTCTTGTTAGACGCGACAGGTTGTCGCCCGACCTATGGGTTGTCGTTTTATGGCAATCCAAAAATAATCTCAAACTAGAATTATCCAAAATACTTATGTCATAACTCAAAGTCAAAAATATATAAGGAAGGTAAACATAATGAAGATCATTTCTGCCGCGTAATAACATGTGAACGCCTTCATCATGTATTCCTTTAAAACACTACAACATCCTGAATTACCATTAAACCTTATTGATTACATTCATGATCCATTATTACTTATAAAATACTAAATATACTCCTTCTATCCAAAAATATTGTAAACTCCAACAATTATGGAATATACAAATCATTAATCAGTTTCAGATAATCAAGAATATCCAAAATAATTTATCCAAATCAATCATGTATTATTCGAAAACCACTACCTTGGTAACAGAACCATATTATGGTTTCTCTTTCTCTCAACCATATATTTTCCAAAAACATAACCTGCTATTGAGTCACTTTTCATGGTTCCACACAGTCTCAAGTCCTTAATGAAATAGTACGACAGTACAATCCTTATATACTCCATAATTATTATAACCAGTACATTGTTGATACAACACTCAAATGGAATAATTCTCTAATAACAACATAATAACTCTAATCATTCCTCCTCATCTATGGTAGTATCATAACTTGATTATTATCCAGTAGCATCATTTGGGGAATACACTGATGATTTGGACATCGGTTTTCGTAGTGTCCCAACTCCTTGCAGATGAAGCATTGTTAATTTGAAACCTTCATCTTACCCTTATAGTTATGTACTTGGTGTCATTTTTCTCCACACTTATAACAATCTCCCAGTCCCTCCAGGAAGTTTCCAGGGTGTTTCTTCCCACAGTTAGCACATATGGTAAAATGATTCTTTTCCCTCTTCCCTTTATCCATCTTTCTCTCTTCCATCATTTTCTTCTCTTTCTTCCCTTCAAGGCCATAGGACTCGGATAATTCTTTACTTATCTTATTAACACAAGATACTATTTCTTCATATGTTGAGAATACATGGGAGAGTATTTACCTTATAAATGTTGGCTTAGTACTGTGAAAGATATAATCCATCTTACTCATTGGATCATACGTATTGTTGGTGTTTACATTCCTTCTTCTGTGCGCCATTTCTATAAAATACCATACACTAGGTCAGTTTATGAATTGCAATGAATAATTCCAAACTTGTAAAATACCTAACCTAAAGTGAACGGTTTATGGATATAATCCATAATCATAAATATGTTTTAATTAAGGAAATATATACTCATAAACCCTTCGTAATGGTTTTTAATGAAAATGAGAATTATCCTAAGCATATCCCCTGGGAGTGTCATAACCAAGAGTGCAGCAAGGCCCATTGTCGTGCACCAGTTCCCATTCGATTCTAGCTCAAAGAGTTGTTTTCGGGGTTTACACCTAGGTACATCTATGCCAGAGCCAACTCTACCAGTTCATATCCAGATAGGGATGTATTTCTCGGAAAACGCACAAAATATCTACAATACAAAAATTCTAGGAAATTATTCTATACTAATCCTCAAATTCTAATTTAGGGCTATCTGCTCTGATCAGAGTTTATCTAAATCAATTTTCCAAGGTTTGTACTAAACTTCCTCTGATACCAATTATAATGCCCTGACCCCAATTACCCAGAGTCAGTGCATTATTATATAACATTGGCATGATCACAAAAGACCACGTCTTGAATGAAGGATTAGTTTAGTAGCCTTGGAATCACTAGATACATTCATAATGTTTACAATACATCATAAAGTTAATACTACAACAACATCTTGTCTTCACACTCATATCCCCTTATAATATCCCTGCAGGTCACTCATAAAATACTTATTCACATCCTGGGTAAAATAAAACATAGAAAGGGGTGAGCTCAAATTCCTTGTAAGGATAATAATATAGCAGAAAATTTCATAAAAAATCATAAAAATTTAAGACAATGTATAACTAAAACAAAATCCTTTTAAACTTGAACATTAGAATAATATGGCAAAGATAAAATGAAATACCTCCATTTACTTATTGACAAGGATATTCTACTAGTCGAATAAACACAAGCAGTATCAATAACCACTTTCATAATGATGTAATTAATAATGCCAGACTATCATAACAACATAGTCAAGGCCTTGTGCCAAGACTACAAATAATAATTTGTCATGGCCTTGTTCCAAGACACTAGTTTATCTCATGAGACCTACCGATGCATCAAGGAGCTATAACGGGCTCCACCTGTCACTTACTAAGTCCAATACATTCATTATATGAACAGGATTAAACTTAACATAATCATTCATATTAAAACTAGCACACGAAATTTAAGTTGTTTATCCATTAACCATGTATGGTATAAAAATAACACATCCACATTCAAACATATCAGAAAACCTTCAATACAATATGGAAGTTTTGTATCATAATAAATCAACTTCAAAGAAGCTTAATATCCATCAAAGTATGTTGACATAGATGAAATCAAAACTATTTGAGAGAAATATATCTGTTTTGTGAAATCATTTAAAAGTTGCATAATTATAAAATAAAACATTTACATTGAAAATATTCTTATAAGCTTGTAAGGGAATATTCGATGATTTTACAATGGTGGAAAATATCAGTACCTGCCGTATATGTTAAACAAAAGTCATTCTTACCTTAATTTGTCGAAAAGGTTAAAAAGGACCTTGTTTGGAAAACGAAGGAAAGATTCCTCTATAAACATCTTATAAAAAGTCAGACAAGGGTATAAATGATTTTAATTCATATTCTGTAAAATAGTAAGAATGTTTTGAAATAAATTTTTAAGAAACATATATGTGGATGATAAAGAGGTCCCAGTAGATAATTATTTATAAACAACCTCAGATAATGAAGAGATTGTGAAATACACCATTACCTTGTACTTTTCCTTTGTTTAGGGTATGTTAACCTCCTTCATAATAGTTAAATCATTGTTATTAAATTATACAAGAATCATATACATTAATATGTTATCATATATGATCTTTTAACATTGCTTTGTTAATAATATCTTAGTATTATCGTCGTTTTGGGTGTTAACTTACTCATTTTCTTTATATGATTTGTCACATAAGCCATGTTTGTTATAGATAGGTTGAATCTAATTCATATCCAGAACGATATCAAGTCCTTAAACAATACTTTTAATCATCAAATGATAATTATACATGAATGGATATGGTGGGGAATGAATCTCATCGCGTTCATGGAGACGGTAGTACGTACGTACGCACGAACGCTACTTCCATTTCATTTTTAATTTTAAAATGAATAAAAAACAAATGATACAAAGGTATATTATTATTCCAGTATATTATAATATCTTATATGTGTTACTTATGATCATTAATACCATCCTTTATATGTTCCATGTATGGTATGAATGAGTCACATCAGTTTGAGTGGGCGGTAATCCACACTTCCTCAAATGAATTTATCGTATATACATACAACATTAAATGAATAATGGTATGCTATAAAATGGAATTTCAGAGGATTATATATAAAATAAATATCATTAATATCATATTTAATTATAGTTCCATCATAATGGGCACCATGAGAAGCGGTAGGAGATAATTGAACAATCATCATTTTGTGAGGCGTTTGGTTGCCATCCACATCAACATTATGTTCATCACCCATTACATGGTGGTGTGTGTAAGTGGAGTTCGAATAGTTCTCATAAAAATATCCTAGTATATTTAGGATACTGGTTTTGTTACAAAGGAAAATAATAATAAGAGTTCAGGGGTTGGAGAAGTAAAATAAAATAAAAGAAGCTAAGAGAAATCGTTACCTTTAATTTGGGTAACTCCCTTGGGTTTGAACCAAAAAGGACTCTTGAAGTGCCTTCTGCATAAGGAAAGGCTTCTAAGTGGAGGAGAGGGATGTAGGGTGCTTAATTGGGCAGTGGTTGGATGATAAAAAAGGCTTGAGAGGTGTGAGTAATTGGTTATAAGTGGTGTCCATTTATAAGGGGGAGAAGAGGCTCTTTAGGAAAAACTTAAAGTATTAATTTATAATAAATTCATATTCGGTATCTAATGGATAAAAAGTGGATTATTCAATGTCTAATGTGGGTATGGGTAGAAAACGACGCATCGAATGGATTTTAGATAGGTTTGGGTTTCTATTGTTACCTTATCTTTTAGATTTAACTCTTAGTTAAATAGATTGACATTTAACATGTCTCTATGTATTTTTATATTATATAGTTAATAAACAAACTATTAACTTCCAAGAAAACCACATGTGGTTCATTAATGACATACCTATCATCAAATAAGTCCTTTGGCCGAACCTTATATTTTTAGGAATATTATATTAATTAATAATATAATATTTGTTTTAAAAACTCTTTTATGTCAATTTTGACAGTATTTAATAATTGATTTTTGTCAAATTCTTAATAAGATTATTAATTAAAAAAATTACTTAATAAATCCTAAAATGTAATATTACCCAATAAAATTCATGTAAATCATTAAAAGTCTCAAATTATATTTATTTGGGTATTTATAATATCAATTATTTTAATATTTCATTAATAAGTTAATTACTGCATCATCATTATGTCCTAAATAACACAGTTTGTATGATGTCTAAAAATAATAAATAAAATACCATTATGTAAGAAATAATTTTATCTTTCTAATGAATATTTATAATCGAATTTATCTTATGTATAGCCCTATATTAAAATTTGTTTATTTATTAAAAATTTATTTTAACTCTTTTAAATATTTTTTGAATTAAATAATAATAAATGTCCTAATATAATCCAAGTGGAACTAAATGATAATATTTTATTCCTAAGGTTGTTTTTGGTCAAGATAAAATTTCCCTATAGAATTAGGACATGTGTTAAGGTAATATTAATATCATTTTTACCCTTAATTACACTATTAACTTTTAACCGTGGTAAATAAATGTAAAATGTTACTATTCAAAAAAATTATTTTTATCTAATTGAACCACATTTTACTCCTTGATATTAACCAAGTCTCTAAAATTTTCAAAATTTCACTCACAGAAGATGTAAAATTATGTTTTATATGAATTTCCAAATTCTCTAGGAGATGGGTAAAAGACGGTGAAAAGTTTAATCAATTTTTTATATATCTAAAATTATTATAAACTGACTCCAATTAATTACATTTAAAATATATAGGTATTATGTATCTATTTTGACATAAAATAAATTTAAATAAAGTAAATAATTATTTAAATAAAAATTCAGTTTTAAACTATAACTTAGTGTTTTCTCACTATTCATAAAAAATTAAAAGTTTTCAGAAAAGTACCAAAAATTTACCCGAAGCTATTTTTGATATTTCGAATTCAATAATGAAATAAATTTTACCAAATTAAAATCATAGAAGTTGTATTTATTAATTTAAAATTAATTCCTGCAGCCAAAACCAAAAGGCTTATTTTTAAGAAATAATAACTACCAAAAGTTTTACACTTGTTTATTTTCAATTTCAAAGTGAAATTACTTACAATGACCATCATTGGATTAAATAGTAAAAATATAATCTATTTATACTTCAAAACCATTAAAATGTCTAATTTAAGAATATAAATTATTTCGATTTAAAAAGTAGTTTTCAGTTAAAATATATTATTTTTCACTATTCACCCAAATATGAAAGTTATCAGAAAAACACCAAAACATTATTGAAACTAAATTATTATATCCCATTTCTAAAGAAGAAGTTTATTTTGTCAAATTGAATATATAAAAGTTTCAAATATTGGATTTAAAAGGCTGTAAAGTTGTATTTTTTGAAAAATACGTCCTTTATCGGAAAAAATGTATTTGTTCTCACATTTTGTATAAGAAAATCATAATATGGATTCTAAAATTATAAGGATTATATAATGATCAAAATTCAGTTAATACTATTCATAACCTCTTTTGAACAGCTTTCTTGTTAAGCCATGGTGCGCTAGAACTTGGTGTTGCGTGTAGTGCAAGTTATTGAATTTCATTGAAGAAATAACTTACTATGAAATCTTGGGGTGTTACAATAGAATCATGGATAAGAGGGTGAATTCGATCACTCATGAGTCGGAAAGACTTACCATTGTGCTAGACTTCCCTAGAGTTGCAGCAACACTATCAACTTTGACGAAGAAGGGGAAACCCTCCGTCTGATCAGAGAGATACCAATAGAGATTTTAAGAGCTGAGGTGGAGGATGACTAGTGCCCCAATCATGAGGCTTCGAGAGGAAGGCATAGGGTACGTAGCTTATTGAAACACATCAGGGACTAGAATTGGATGTGTATGGATGCATGAGAGAGCATTGATCGCATATGGTTCTCAGCAGCTGAGACAACACGAGCAGAACTACGCAACCCATGACCTAGAGTTAGCATCAGTGGTCTTCACCTTGAAGATGTGGAGGCACTATCTTATGGGCGAACATTTTATTGTATACTAAGATCACAAGTCTCTCAGGTATATCTTCTCTCATGTGGACTTGAACCTGAGATAGCGATGTTGGATTGAATTCCTTCAGGGCTATGAATTTGAAATAGTCTACAATCATGGGAAGGGGAACGTTGTAGCCGATGCACTCAGTTGGAGTTCTGGTATACATCTGCTAGGTGAGGTGAAAGAGTAGCTGATGGATTTACAGATATCCTTTGTGGATAGTGATGGAGCAACCTTTCTACATTCTCTCACAGTCACTCCTCCACTTCTTCAGCGAGCCAGGAACACACAACGTGGGGACGTTGACTATGAGATATGATGTGCTCAGATATCCATAGGGCAGACACCTGATTGATTTTCTGAAGGTGGGGAGCACGTCATTCATTTTATAGGACGTACCATGGTACCAGTTTCACTTAAAGTGGAAGTGTTGAGGAAGTTCCACACATCTCCTCTAGCGGTACATCCAGGAGTTAAAAAGATATACCAGGACCTCCATCGATGGCACTGGTGGTCGGGAATGAAGAAAGCAGTGGCATAGTTTCTCTCGTGATACCTCACTTGTCAGCAATTGAAGGCAGAACAATAGGTACCAGGAGGCTTGGTTCAGCTTTTGGAGGCCCCAAAGTGGATGTAGGAACTGATATCCATGGAATTCATGACATTTATTGAACGTACATCCAGGAGACAGAGACCTCGAGAGTTTGAGTATGGTGACAACGTGTTTCTACGGGTCTCACCTCGATGAGGTCTACCGAGTTTTGGCCGAGGCAGAAAGTTATCTCTGAGGTTCAACGGACCTTTCCAAGTCCTCAGCAGAGTTGGTTAGGTGGCTTACTTCTTAGCTCTTCCATCTCAGTTGCACAAAGTTCACTATTTTTTCCACGTATCGACAGTGAGGAGATACGTGCACGACCCTTCTAACATCGTCGGCCATGGCGAGTTGGACGTTAACGACGGAGCGACTTTCATAGAGGTTCCATTAGAGATTGAGGATCAATAGTAGAGGGTCCTATGTGGACGGTCTATATCTCTGGTTCATGTTTTTTGGTATCGCGAGAACCTCTAGGAGAGCACATGGGAGTGGGAGGCTCAGATGCGTGCCCAGTACCCCCATTTGGTCCCTTAGTTCGAGTTGTAGATTATGGGGACATAAAGCCCTGAGGGTGGAGAATGTAAAGACTTGGAATTTCTGTGATTTTTTTCTTAAATACTTGGTAATTTTACAAGTCCGTAGTTTCTGACGGTGCATGATTATGAGGCCCAGAGTGCGCGGAATGATCCTTCGAAGTTTTGTTCAGCTTAAATTAATGAAAATATGCATTTTTCGTGAAAAAGTTGAATAAATCTTAAACGGATACTCAGATCAAAAATCTGAAGCCACCGTTGTGCTTAGGATGGCGGGTTTACCCTAGGTGTAACTTATGTTTAGTCGGTGCGAGCCTCCTGTGAGAAACCCTGAAAATGGCGTAACTCTAAATAGAATAATTAAATAAAGTTATTTTATTTTTCAAATGCCTATAACTCATAAACGGTAACTCGGATAAAAAATCTGAGACCACCGCTGAACTTGTAAGGGAAGTTTTTCCTTAAGAAGATACAAACATGGGTGGGCGAGGGCTACCAGAGAAAGTTAGATTTTGGTCGTAAATACAATAATTATGTGACAATTATTATATTGTAAAATTCATAACTTTTAATCGGTAACTCGGATTTGAAATCTAAAGGTACCGTTGGGTTCGTTGGGGCATGTTTCACCTATTTAAGGACTAACCTCGACCGGCACAGGTTGAGGGTGACTGTTAATAATTTTCCAAACTTTTTTTCGGGTACATTCAGTAAACGCACAAGCGGTGTTTTATAAATTTTGAACCGGTGCTCAGAATTGAAATTGGAGGGCACCGTTGAACTCGCAGCATCGGAATTCCATTAAGCATACCTTCACTACAGTTGCGTTCTAATGAGAATGGAATTTAATTTTTGGGGGTTCTAAATAAAATAAAATAAAAATGAGTGAAACTCATTTTTATTTTTGTGGCAGTTTAATCCTCCAAGTGGAGGTTGGTGGTGGGGACCACAGCACCCTAACCTCCCATGAGAGGTTATGGTGGTGGGGACCACTGAAAATTAACCTCCCTTGTGAGGATATTATTAGGTGGGGCCCCCATGAGCGTAAACCCCCTTTATATCCCCATTTATGGGGTGGAACCCTTTTAACTTCCCTCTTTGTTTTAATTTGCCAACTCCCTCACAAATAATCAATTAAGACCTTCCAATTAATTAATTGAATCCTTTTGAAATTCATAACAACCATTAAAATAAGTGATAATCTATTTTTTTATTGGTTGGCATGAATTTCAAAAGGATTCAATTAATTAATTGTAATGGCTTAATAAATTAATTTTGGGGGAGTTGACACATTAAAACAAAGAGTGAAGTTCAAAGGGTTCCACCACATAAATGGGGGGTTAAAGGCGGTTTAAGCTCATGGGGGCCCCAACTAATAAAATCCTCCCAAGGGATGTTATGTGTGTGTGGGCCCCACCACCATAACTTCTCATGGGAGGTTAGGGTGTCGTGCCCCCCACCACCAACCTCCACTTGGAGGATTAAACTGGCACAAAAATAAAAATGAGTTACACTAATTTTAATTTTATTTTATTTAGAAACCCCAATAATTAACTTCCATTATTATTAGAATTAAACTATGGTGAAGGCCTCCTTAAGTGAATTCTGGCTCTGCGAGTTCAACGGTGCCCTCAGATTTCAATTCCGAGCAACAGATCAAAAGTAATAAAATGCCGCTTGCGCGTTTATTGAATGTACTCGAAAAAAAGTTTGGAAAATTATTATCAGGAACCCTTGACTCGTGCCGGTTGAGGTTTGGCTTTTCCTAGGTGGAAGAATCCCTAAAGAACCCAAAGGTACCCCCAGATTTCCAATTCGAGTTACCATTTAAATGTTATGAATTTTACAATTAAATAATTGTCCCTTTATTATTTTATTTGCGGCCAAACACTATCTTTCTCTGGTGGCTCTCACCGACCCAAGTTTGTATCATATTAATAAAATCATACCCTCATGAGTTTAGCGGGGGTGTCAGATTTTTAATCCGAGTTACCATTTCTGAGTTATAAGCATTGGAAAAATAAAACAACTTTATTTAGTTATTTTATTTACAGTTATGCCATTTTAAGGTTTTTTCATAGGAGGCCCGCGCCGACTAAACTTAAGTCACTCCTAGGGTAAACCCACCATCCTGAGCGTAACAATGGCCTCAAATTTCTAATCTGAGTAACCATTTAAGATTTATTCCACTTTTTCAGGAAAACATCATATGCACGTTAATTTAAGCATAATAAAACTTCAACAGATCATTCCAGACACTCCGGGCCTCAAAATCGTGCATTGTCAGAAACTACGGACTCATAAAATACCCTAGTATTAAAAAAAATTCCAGATAAATTCCAGGTTTTTACATAATATGTATCTTTAATATATCAATATAGATCATCATACATGGTATATATGTATTTTTCCAATTTAATTTTTTGAGAGGCACCTTCCCAGCCCTATATTCACAGAGTGTAGAGTCTAGATATCATCATTAGTAAACACTATTTCATCTATATAAATTATCAAAAACATTATTATACTCACACTAATGAACATGTATAAAAAATCATGATCCATGTTTTTTGAGGGAACTAAAATATTAAATTGTGTCGTAAAATTATATTTCCCAACCATGAAAAGATTCCATTAATCAAATAATGGTTTATTTTAAATTTCATAATATAGTAGTTTCATTTGTAATTTCATAACCTTTGAGTTATATCATATCCACATCCTGGAATAGAATCCCATTAAGGTATATTTTTTAGATATACAGTTGACATATCTCTTAATCAAAATAATTTTAAATAAAAATTAATACCCAAATGTAATTAATCATCCCAATAAGTGAAATTTTTTCTTCATAGTTTATATCATTAAATATCTTATAACCTTTTGAAATTAGTTTTTACAGGTAGATACACAACCATCCTTTTTTAATTTTTTTTGAAGAAGATTAACTTTAACCTCATTAGTTTCACCCCTTTTACGATTTCAAAAGAAGACCCAACATTGATTGTATACATGTAGAGTATTTTTTTATTTTATTGTTCTTAACCATTTATCATAATCACAACTCTATTGAATCATGAAAATTTATATTTTTACAACTTATTAACACCACTTAATTATAATTTTATATGAGAAATCCATATCTTCTGATCTGTTAACAATTCCTACAAAACATTCTATGTTCTTCTGTAACATGACTCCATCATTATTCCCCAAATAGTTGTGGGATCACCTGAACCTCTATCACAAGAAAGTTTCATATTCATTGTTCTTGAACATCTCTATATTAATTTTCTTTACACCGACTCCATGAATTATATATTACATCTCAATGAATACACCAGTTCAGGCTTATGTTATGTAGGATTAGATAAATAAAATAATACTATTTATTTATTATAACAAGTAGGTAATAATTTTTATGATTCATGGGCAATATTTTTATGATTACTTCATCACATTTTGGCTTCACAATGACTAATTTATTATAACCCCGAAATAAAATTGGAATGTCACACTGACTCATCATCAATCAAAGAATTTATTAATAGGTTAGATAAATCATCTCATACACATCATTAAATTATGTAGTTCTTAGAAGGGAAATTTAAAAATTAGTTCTAGATTCAAGTAGAGAATTAATAAATTAATAGGATAGTTATTCAACACCCCATCCTAACTTGAGAATCATAATATAATTTCCCATGTAATAATATAAATCATTTTAAAATAATTAATATTTAAATAGTTTTATGTTTCTATTTCATTAGAATAAAATATCCATACTGACTAAAGTCATCATAAAATTCAACAAAGTACTTAAAACCAATAATTTTATGAGTATTCATTGTTCTGTACACATCAATATCTATGAGATACAATATTCCAGTACCCAGTTCATATTTTCTAAACAAATATGTTTTTTTTCATCTTACCTAAAAACAAGATTCAAAATTTTCAATTCATTCATATTATAATGTTTCCAGTAATCCATTATTATGAAGTCTTCTGATGAATTTTTCACTTTTATATTCTAGAAGAAAATTCTAGGGGTACATGGGATTATATAAACCGCTACCTTATTATCCAGAATTTTATAAAAATATTATCAATATCATTGATATATAAATAATTTACAATATTGATAATTCTATAAAACAACAAATTTATAAATATATAATAACTCATGATATTGATTATGAATTCCAAATGATTATTTTATAAACTGGGAATAGAAATAAAATTTCTATTATTGATGGGAATATAATAATAGTTCTCCAACTAAAGTATCAAAACATTTAGGGAATCTATATCTTTAGTTTAAAACAATAATATGTAAAATCTTACTCCATAACCATAATTGTTATCTACAAAACAATTACCAAAGTCCCTCCTATATCTGAGTCTATTTTTTCTTCTCAAATGTGTTATGCACAATAGTTATCTAACACCCATGAGCCAGAGTTGGAGAAATTTATCGGTATAAATTTCATATTTAAATTCTAAAACGGATTCACATTGAGTGAAATTTTCCTCTTTATATACAAATATCTACATACTTTATTGGTTATGCCGATAATTAATCACATTATGACTATCATGAAGTATTAAATAACCAATAATAGATACATATCTAATAGTGCATATCATTTATTAAATATATTTTATCAAGTAATTTTATAGAATTTTCCTCGACTAAGAATTAATGATCATATGGATTATACCCATTTAGTGATCTAAGATCCATATTTAATAATCAAATGAGTACACTTTTAGGTTTATGTCACCAATTTTCCTTTATAGCTGGGATCCATTCCAATCATAGTAGTTGTGCTTCATTGATTGTTTAGTGGAAAATTTTTTTATATTTCAATCATATTAATAATGTTCAATTCAATTCCTGTAGAAAAAATTCCTATTAAGTTCTCCTATAATAAAAAACCTTAAAAATTCCAAGAATATGGTAAACGAGGAAAATCAAGGTGTACCAATCATTATCATGCCGTATATAATAATACAATCCACAGTTACTTATTACATTATTTTCAGAATCATGATAATTTAGGGTAACCCATATTTTGAATGACCCACCTGGTTGAATGGTCAAGGTCATGATGAGTTTTTATTATGAAGGAATCTCACATTGGGAGTTTTATATGGGGTATCCATTAAATGGTTTATTGAACATAAAATAAATCAAATTAATATTAAATTTATATGTACTTTTATAGAATGAAATCATAATTTTTTCATGTTTTATTTTAATTTCTATTCATGTGTTTAAAAATTTCTGTTTCAAACCATATTATATCCTCTAATTAATATTCTCACACAAAATTAATGTGTGAACATTTTCAAAACCAATAGTTTGGGTTACTCACCCATAAATAGGATCCAAATATATCAATACATATTAATATGATTCTTATGAGTAAGGTCGATGAAATAATCTGGTAATTGGTTATAATATATTGAGACTGTAAAAGTACATATTTTTAGTATGAGGAAACCTATAAAAGACTGATATCTTTCAATAACAAGGCATAATCCTCTAGAAATGTACGATGTCTAACCCTAATTCCATCATTATTTGGATACATTATGTAAGAGATAATTAAATTCATCGTAAATATAAATCCTAATATGATGAAATTATCATTAATGGAAAAATCTATTTTAATAATATCAATTACCAACAGAATCTTAAACAGAAAAAATTATTTTTTATGCATTCATTCTAAGAATGAGATACATATATATATCATCCAAAGAGAATTTTCAAATACTTATTTAATTCAAAATATTCATATTTCGATTTTTTTACAAATAATGAATATAAAATGAATTTCTGAAAATAAAATTCAATTATTTTCGGATAAAATCATAAGACATTATGATCATCTTACACTACTCGTATTATGTGAATGTTACTATTGATTGCTTCAGGCGGTGAGTTTTATTATATGATTATTATAGAGATATTTCCATGTTATTTTTTTGGAAAAAATGTACCTTATACGGGTAATTAGAATGTGTATATTTTTTATTAATTTTTGAAGTCATGGTTCTTATTGTGTTTATTATAGGATCAAAAAGTAATATTTCCAAATGTTTTGATATGGTACACTAGTGTATTATTAGAATAGGTTATGACACTACCACTATGATGTGTGATCTGGTATGGGATAGAGCTACACATGGTTTCACTCTTATATCGATGATCCCATATAAAATATTTCATTATGAGTTGAAATAGTTGAGGATTTATATTTAAGATATTCTGAAGTGATGATTTATTTGAACTAGTGTGTCCAATTATGGTGATACAATTTTTTTTAAACTGTAGATGTTATTGAGTGCTCTTATTGATCCTTATCGCATAAACAATGTAAATTTGAATAACCAATACCCTTTACATGAATTTAAGAATTCTTTAATCAATTGAATGGTGAATGGTAGTTCTCTAATATTGATTTAATATCCTAATATCAACATACGATGTTAATGGACAAGGATATCCCGATGAATGACTTCATGCATCATTATGGGTAATATGAGTTAGTTTTAATTTCATTATTTGTTAATAATAATACATTGGTGATCATTTGAATCATAGAATATTTGTTCCATGAAATTTTGGATTAGTTTGTAGTGTGATTCAATGATGATATCATGTGGTATTCTTATTCATAGGGGGATAATTCAAATAATGTATAACCTATTTTGAGTGTTCTTTGACATCATCATCTATTTTGAAATCTATTTAAGTGTGAGTTATTAGTTCACACGGATTTTTTCTTTGGACAAGTCCGGTATTGTTTTGGAGATAACCTCGATCCTTAAAAGATTGATATTGTTTATTCTTTTATATCCTTTATGAATGATTAATAGGTGTTCATATTCCTTCTTCTTATAGGATATTTCTTATGTTTCACACATGAACTCCCTCGAATTGAAACTCTATATTTATATTTTCCTAGAAGGGATCATATTTTCACATTGACATACCAACGTCTTGTCACCATTGAATATTTAATGGAGAGACTAGTAAATTATCCAATTCATTTCATGTCTAAGGAAGGTGTTATGTATGAGGCATAGTTTGTTGCTTGGAATCTTATCATATATATTTTTCGGATACAACATTGTGTTGTTATCTCCTATGGGTCATATCAAGTATAGAATCATGAAAATTTCTACACTATACATGATATTGATATTGTTTAATTTGTTATTTTCTTTTGTTGTTCTCAAATTACCTCAATGATTAGTACTTCGTGGTCATCACTGATTAAAAGAATTATAAATATCTTATCCTATCATGATCATAATTGGTAGTAGTGATAGTGGAAGGAAATATTACTATATTATGACTTTTACATTTCATATACAATATGGTAATGTGATGTTATAAAACGTTCTTTGAGTAATAATTCATTAAGTGATTCTATGTATGAGAAAAGAGATGCTCGGAGGCTGATGGAGGAGAATTCAGTAACACACCTCAATTAGGGAGAATTTGATGGTAGAGGGTTTATTTATTAGAATATTTTGCATCATTATTTACTGAAATAGGTTAAGGAACCCTATTTTTGGATTCCAAGGTGGAGGATTAGTGAGACAGAATTTTTTTCTATGCTCCAGAGGGATGGACAAAGGATGATCACCATCTGGTGCTATTCTATTGAAGGTTATTTGTTTCTTTGGGGATATGTGATAGGGTTTCCCTTGAGTTACATATTTTTAATATGGTAGTATAAATTTGTATGGATAAGATTTACTATTACATAAAAGTTAAATTTAGTTGGTATGAGATGAGGGGAATGGTTTAATGTCTAATTCATGATGTATAGTTTTCTTGAGGGTGAAGGGTAATCATTATGTTTTTTGATGGTTTGGTTCAGCTAGATGATTTTCCCTAGATGATGTGGGAGGACATAATTGAGTACTAAATCTATGGTTCACCTCAATATCTAAGAGGCTATGTTGATTTTTGGGTCCTCATAGACTACATAAAATTTTATCTCAATTATTATAAATAAAATAGTTTAGCATGATAAATGAATTTTCATGTCCATATTTGATGTTGGATTTGAGGATTCATGTTGTTAAAAAAATTATTATCTCCAATCTTGTTATCCATTTCAAATTATTTTTATGAATAGGTATCCATAAATATTTTGTATCGTAGTAATTCCTTTGCACCACTTTGCATAGGCATATGGATGGTTAGATATATTACACTATATTTACTTTAGAGAACATGTTGTGCACATATGGTTGAGATTTTAGTGGTTCATCGGTGAGATAATTAACATAGTGGTGATTTATTTTAATAATATTTATCATTATAAAACATCTATGGACCAATTCAATGTGCTATATAGATTAATTATCTAATTTTTGTTGTGCTAAATTTTTCTTTCAGAGTCATCTATTTTTGGCCAAAATTGGTGTATATAATATTATAGAATGTACATGTGACTATTGAATGTATAACTGTATCATGGGATTTTAAAATATACATTGTGGATCATAGTATGCAGACTTTAGTTTTTACATTATATATCAGGTGTTCTTGAAGATACCTATTTTTTATTCGAAGAGAGGTCAATTAATTCAAGGAATATTTTTCCTTGATTTATTAGAGCTTTTGAGCTATTAACACATATTATATTTGGTACATATCATTTAATACTTCCCTAAATGATAAAAAATAGCCATGAAGTCAACTATATTTCATATGTTCATTGGTAACTTCATGAAAATTTCCATTTCATTAAATATGACGATTTTAAAGATGAACATGATGTGACCATCAAGGAATAACCTATTAAGAATCAGGATGACCATGAGAAGTTTATTTGTGGGAATGACATGCCCTTTGACCTTATATGGTAGTAGAATTATGTCTTGGAAGAGTAAACCTAGTAACATGTGTCACAAATTCATTATAAATATATTCTATTTTATATGATTTATTTTTTTGAGATGATATGTATTGGCTTTTTCAATTTATGAGATGATAATTGGTGTTTCATATATATACACATTTTTCTAATGATTTTTTTCATCTTATTATATTATCAATATCCTTGAGAGGTATATTGGGTGATAATTATTTAACCCATTTTCCCTTCCATCCCATGATTTGGATTATCTTATCAAGGATGAGAACTTTTTTAGCGGTATTTGATGCAAGGGAATCATTTATGTAGAGCCATTACATTATTGTTTTCGGTTATTGGAGGCGTTATGGTGAAAAATGGAGAGTTTGGTTTCAATTAGATATTAAATTTTATATAAGATATGTGGTTAAATATGGTTGTTTTGGATGAATCATGAATTATATTTTTTTTGAAATTCTATGAATTTCCAATTTGTGGTGTTATCTTGGTATTCACATTATGGACCCTCGAGTATTTAGTTTGGATATTCATAAATTTCAGAGACCCATACCACATAATTATTTTGTAAACATGATGGATATTGGGTTTTTTATCTCTACCACCTAGGGGTCCCTATGTCGTGATGCTCTAAACTACACCATCGAGTCTTGAAGATTGATACCCCTAGATTTGTAGATTTTGTTACCATTATGACATAGAAACTTAACTACAATATAGTTCTTACAATGTTATATCAGGTCAAAATATTTACTTGTGGTTAATGTATAGGATAAAAAATAATTTTCACTATGTGTTCTAGATGAAAGTTTGACCTAGAAATACTGTAGCTTGACCTCCCTTGTTGCATCACAGTTTTTTTAAAATATCACAATTAATGTCTTATAAGAGGTGTTATTCCATGATGTAATTAAAAATAAATAATCTACAAATTTATAATAACTATTGAATTCATATTATTTCATTATTTTTATTTCAAATACTAGTTAATTAGAAGATCCATTCTTGATAATATTTATCCCCCTTTGTTTGGATTTATCACACAGATTATAGAGATCGATATTGGGTGACCAAATATAAATTCATTTTTTCCATATTGGTCTTATTATCTTCCATTATCTCATTCCATGTTATAGTATCCTTATTTTATTTGTTTATTTAGTTTTTGTTTGAACATTTTATGTATAATTTATAGTGAAATGAAATATTTATGAATCATGGGTTCCTCAGGAAATACCAGATTAGAGATTTTCACTTATTATTGTCTTGAATGTTAGAAGAATTTTAAAATGTTTGTAAAAATTGTTTTTTTCATTTAAAATAATGGGATTGGCATTATTTATATTCAATGGATAAATGGTTTATATCAGCCATAATTAATAGAATTAATTCCATGTAAGTGAATTAGAATATGTGTATAGTTCCAATAATTCAAATGTGTTATTAACTATCCATATTAGATGACACATAATATGTTCTAGTTTTTTTATTTTATTTTTTATTGTAGTTTTCCAATATATTTTTTATATGCTTTTTATTTGATAAACAACATAAATATACTATGTTGAAGTAACTTATTAAAGATGGATGTTAATTTTATTACTATTATTTCATAAAACATATTGATATGAAAATTATTTATTTTTGAATGTTTCTTGTTGATTCATAATCATTATTTGCTTCCTTATTTAGGCATTATACTAATGAAGCTAACTCATAATGAATTGGTAAATGTAATATGGTAAAGAAAAATGTTTTTTTCTAATATATTATGTTGCTCGTTTTGCTTTTTTATTTTTCCTTCCCATGATAATGTTTTCCCTATAAATTTCTATAAGGAATATATATTTTGTTTCTATTTTAATGAAATAGAATGGTATATCCATTAATTAATTTTTTTTGAAACCTATAAAGGCTGGTATATTATGATAGGAAATGGAAAAGTTTTCCCTGGTTATGGTAGTGGTTCGGTTCCAACAATGATGAGAAGAAATTGATAGAATATATTGAGAATTTCAATACCACTTCATTAAGTTTCTTGTGCTGGTATTTGGATGGTTCGAATTTAATGAGTTGAGAGTTGATGTTTTCTATTTTTCTATTTTTTTTAGTTTGTAATCTAGGATTATTTTTTTACATGATGCAGTTTGATTGTTCCCTAAAAAATTACCTTATTAAGAGTTGGTTTTGGTTCGGCGTTGGTCGAAAAAAAATGTGGAATAGTAATTTAATTATAAATGGACTCATTTAAATGAGTTTTTATGATTGTAATGAATCCTTAATTAAAGAAGAAAAAATTTCATAGTCATAATTTATCAATGTGTATGGAATGATCTTCTAGAAATCAAATAAATTACATTTGAAAAACATTATCATTTGAAAAAATGATATGAAAAAATTTGATCTAGTTATATTTTGTGATTTTATGATTGTTATTTTCATATTAAATATTAAATTGGTTTATTTTTGATCTTTCTGATTGTATACTTATAATAGATTTACATTTTTGGATCTTACAATTGGAATCCAAGTGTCATCTGAGACAACCATGTTTTTCGTGACTATGCCAAGGTAGTTTTCCATATCATGGTTTTGAAAATATATATTATTCAGGTTGTATAAATTTATAAACTCCACCACATAACCTAGGAAAACAACCAATTCTCAATTGTTTTGTGATATGATATTTTTCACTAATATCCATGTTGATAGAGGAACAAATGGATAAATAATCACTCTTCGCTTACCTCCCTTTATATGTAGCATGACATGTAATAATATACAGGCTATGATGATTATAGTATGGGGTATGTGCTCAGACATGTTATGATGGATCCCAGTTTTACCATTAATGTATGTGTAAGAAATATTTGAATAATATTATCGAATGTATATGTTTTTTAGCAATAGTGAATATGGTTACCACATTTGTACATACATGGGATGTGATGGATTGAGGTATAGTACATAATATAATCGATTTTATGGATTTCAATGATTTTATTGGTTATGAATGTTATTATATGTGGATAATATATGTTCCCATGAGGTACTAAATGAGGTGATGATATGGTCATGGTAATGTTTCCCAAACGTGCATGATTTCTTATGGAAGGGATTGACACACGTGAAATATGGAACTGGGGTGTTAGAGGGAAACACCAGAGGGGAAATGGATGTGGGGAACCATTATTATATATAAGTATTTTATATTATTTTACATATTTAATGTGTTACTGGATGAGTGAATGTTATGTGGTGATGGGATATAGTGTAAACTACATTGGTAAAAAGTTGATTTACACTATCTATATAATATTATTTTTTAGGATTATTAAAAACATTCATGATATTTTTTTGGGATTTTTCTCTTATTATATAATTTTTTTACTGAATATATATATAACTATTTTTTAGGTCCATAGGATCTTGTTGGTGATTGAATTTGGAGTTACTAGCTTGTGATGTTTTTTGGAGTAGTTGGAGTTTGTTGTCCATTCATAGGATTTGATTCTAGTATTTCCCATTTTTTCACTTGTATGAAATTATATTTAATGTACTATGATGGTATAACTATTTATATATATTATGAATTTGAGTGTAGGATCTTATCTCTTGTACAATATTTAATTTTTTGACGGTAATTCCCCCAATGTATGCATTTTATACCCATGATGCTAATCACCAACCTATGGAATATTGGAGATGGGTTTTAGAGGTTATCCCTATCTCCAAAATGGCCCCATTTTTGGAAATTCATTATGGGGGGGAGAATTGTGATAGGTTTTAAATAAATAAACATAAGAATAATATAGGGGAAATCCTAAAAAATCGAATTACCACAAGACATACCATGATAGTGTAAGACCGTATAATTTTGTATTATTTTTTCTTCTATAACATCTATTAATGTCATATTTGAATAAATTTTATCTTATGAAATATAAAAAAATATACCATGATTTATTTTTATGAAGAAAAATAGTATTCCATGAATATAAAGAAATATAATTATAAAAAAGTTTTATAATAAAATTAATTAGAATATAATTATTAAAACATCAAGAGGAAAATATAAATACGTATATATAAATACTAAAGACATGAAATATTCAACATTATTATTACAAATTAAAATTATAAATTGGAATATAACTATAGAAAAAATATAAAAATGACTAATATGGCAGAAATTATAAAGATATTAGTTGATTGAGAAGAGTATTTGATAAAATTAATTGAAGGTATAAAGGAATATATAATTGATGGGTATACATATCTTCTGAGTATATATATATATATGTGTGTGTGTGTGGGTGTGTTTGGTAAAAATGATCAATTGGTAAATAATTTTATTATGTGGTAGGTAACTATGTAATGGAAACACCAATTAATTAGCCATGATATGTGACAATTGTAATTTAGTCACTCATATGGTGATGGTAACTATGTGTTATTACATTGTGACATATATATTGAATCACATAGTTATATCCTCCACTATAAAGAAATTCATCTGGTCCTGTGGAGGGGAGATCATCACTAGGGTTTTACCATGACCACACCCATGTTGAACAACATTATGTGATGTTTGAAAAAAAATGATTTATAAGAGATGTTCATGATTTTAGAGATCACTATGAGATCTATACAAGTTATACCACCACATGAACAATCCTAAATTTCATAACTCCTATTCGAGGCATACCTAGATGCATTTACGGGTTATATAAGTAAAAATGAGGTTGTTATTAACATTAAATTATTAATGTAATATATGTTTATGTTTTTAATTAAATTTTATTATAAGTATTTTTATAAACATATTATTTGTAATATTCTATAATAATAAATAAATGTTTTTTGGTAATAATTAATATATAAGGAGTACATTAGGAATGATATAAAATATAAGTATAATAAATCGTGGTGTAGAAATATTATTTTGTCTAAAATATATTTTTTATAATTTATTGTTATTCATAATTTAAATTTCAAATATTTAGTGGTAGAATAAATTAATTTTATTTCATATTTGGAATTAATATATATTAATTAGGTAATAATGGAATGTCATTTTTAGTGAAAAATAAGGTATTGTAAATAATAGTGAAAATACACCTGTAACTATTTTAAATACGATATATATAGAAACAAATAATTAATAAGTTTGTTAAAAAGAATTAAAAATTACAAAAATATATGTCTGGCTAAAAAATTCATGAAATAATTTAGTTTTATCTATTTATGTATCACTTTCCAAAAAAATTACATTCAATAAGAATTTAGGAATGAATATTTGTAAAAATTTCCCACAAATTATAACAAAAAAATGTAGTTTCCTCCATTAATTGTAAAAAAATAAATTTCAATTTTATATTATTAATATTACAAAATTATATCACCTAAATTTATTCTTCGCATTTGGGATCCACTTTTCATAATAATTTATTCTATTTTTTTGATTAAAAAGATCTCATGTAATTGAATATTTTACTTATATAAAGTAGGTAATTCTATTTTCATTTTTATTTTATTCATTTTTTTCATACTCTTCCAATATTAGATTAATCACTTTAATAAACTAAAATTAATATCAATATAAATCCATAATAAAAAAACGATTATAAAATATTTTTTTATTTATAATTATTCTTTCCTTGAATTATATTCATGTTGGATTCAGTTTTTCCACCTAAAAGAATGATTCTATATTACTAAGTTATTATAATAATAGAGGGTTAAAAAATAAATAATGGTTCTATAAGTAAATAATTATGAATTTATGTTTTATTTGATAGTGTGGGAATAAAATTTACTAAATTTATATTTATTTTTATGCAACTCATCATGGTTGATAAAGATACCTAGATTTGATGAATTATAAGTTGAATCCTTATAAATCATATTGGTACCTTTTAATGGAAGAAAATAAAACATTAAAATTAATTATAAAAATAAGATTCCATTGCCTATAATATTTTTGAGAATGAAAACTCATGAACATGGATCAAAAACCAAGATCACCATACTAAAGCATATATGGAACATTTAGGATGAATATAATTCAATGAAAATTTAGATTATGAATAATGGATAAATAGTTATTAAATGAATATAAATAAATAAAATAAATAAAATAGTAAGTCATTGTTTTTTAAATATTATCAGTAAATAATATTTGTGTAGGGAGTATAAACATGTTCAAGAAAATCAAGAGTTAAGGTGAAGGGATCCCCTCCCATAAATATAATTTTCGTTACATATTTCTCTTCCATATATATGTTATTTAATTCTTATATATATATAAATATATCAAATTTATTGAAGTATTATTTACCATTATCTTTGTTTCCAATGAAATTACAAGACTATTTCAATTGATTGATACCTACTTGAAAAATTGGCATCATGTTTTTTTATATCAGTACATTTCTAACCTAGTCTCTCAGTCATCAATTTCTTCCAATTTATTTATAAAAAATTATTTTTATGTTTATATTTCATTTCATTTAAATATATTTTATTACCATTAACTTTCTATTATACTTCATTCATTAAAATTTATCCTTTTTGAAAATAATATAATAATGCTAAAGGTATTTCTTCAATATTTTCAAACAGTTTTCTCTTTTCATGTCAAAGAATCCTATTATTTGTGTTTGTTTCCTTATCAATATTTTTTTTGGGATTTATATTAATGAATATATTTGTTAATATCATATTTGTTTACTAGTATTTATGATATCTATTGTGACTGATTATTAAATCAATCCCTAATTTTTTATACTCTTTTATTATAATGAAATTGATAAGAAAAATAATTCTTGACCAAATCAAAATTTCCTCACTTCCTCTAAAGGAATTTTTTATCAATGTAAATAACATTACATGTTACACCCTTTTAATATATCTTCTGTTACATTTTATCTCTTTCTCTATTTATTAAAATTCTTAGTGTTATTCAAAATATTTCTAAGGATGGTAAATATTTTGTATAAAATTATTTTTTACACTCATCGTTTTCATGGTTCTGAAATTTTATGTTTTATGGTTATTATTTATTTTTATATAGAAAAAATGTATGGATGTTTTTATATGATATGTGGACCCTAAAATATATATACCTCCCACTAATACATTGGCTAAATATTTTGTCACAAGGGAAATTTAGGTATGGGACATGGGTAGTGAGCCTAGTTGACTATACTATGTTTGTCTTCGAGGATATCCTTGTCTTACATGTATGATACCATAAAATTATAAATATTCCATAATCACAAATTATTTAGATTATTATTTTCTTCATTATCAGTATATTAAGATTTATATGAACTTTTATCATGAATCTTGTTCATATTTTTATATTTAAAAAGTTCTAATAGAATCTTTTTGGTATGTTTCATGTATCTTTGAATACTATTGTAGAGACCACGTAGTCTTTTGGTAATGGAATTACATGATGTTGTGTTGTTTCACAAATGTGAGTATTTGTTGAAGGAGGTGATTATTGCAGTTCAAGATTAAGTTTACATGATTTATAACTTCAGGGATAGTTTTAATTATATAAATAGTTATCAATATATGAATTGTACTCAAAATAATTTTTACTATTGTAATTTAGTTGAGGTGAAATTCAAAGGGAAGTATGGATGTTTTTTTGAGGAAAATTTAATTATATGAGTTATTATATGCATTTTTCATCTTTTAAGTGAAAATCACACCATAAGGGAGGAAGGAGGAAATTATGATCCTATATAAGATTAAATTTTATTAAGAAAAACATTTTCCTTCAAAAAAAGGGATCACACCATGATTTCATTTTCAAATGTGATGATTCTTGAGATGGAATTTCATAACCCATGGATCATTAAACAACTATTCATGACATGATTTTGTAATATCATGACTTTATGTGTGGGTAATGTGATTGTGTATTGAGGCAGTATATACACAATAGTGCCATAGGTTGTGGAAAAATTATGGTGGTTATAAATAATTTATGATCCTTTTGATTGTGATATTTTCATAGGACACACTATAACAGAGTAGGTCATTCCCTAATTCCCTAGGAAGGTTGAGCAGTTGAAAGTAACCATTTTGGAAATATAACTTGTTATTCCATGATTCACCTATTCAAACCATGATATTTGTATTAAAATCATGTTTATCGATAATGTGGATTGATGAGAAGAATATGGTCTATTCCCACTAAAAATCTATATTACATGAAGAGAGAAATGGTGGAAAAGTTGTTTATATTGATCCAATGGATTTAATTAGAGTGTAATATGTTAAATGGGAAGTTTTTTATTGACACATGAATTAAAAATTCAAATTAATTATTTCAGATATGTTTTTATTCCATTTAATTGTGTATAAAAAAAGAGTGGAATGACTTGGGGATGAATAGAGAGTGTGATAATTGTAAGACAGAAGAAATAATGAATGTTTGTGATTTTAATTTTCTACCAATGATAAATATATTAATAATGAGGATAACTATATTTCATGGAAGAAAATACATTTCGTTTTTTATTGTGAACTTGATGATGATCTTTTTGTCTAATGATTAAGTGTCTAAATATAATTTGAGATATATTATTTAGTTAACGAAAAGATGTTAGGTAGTCTAGAGGAGGGTAGGTTCCAGTCATCACAAAACCATATATCCAACATGAAATTAAATCTAATGGAATGAGAAAATCTGTAAGGATAACATTATATGAAAATATTTTGATTGTAGAGCAGTATCAGTAATTTTTGACATCCAAATGGTTGAAAACTGTTTGATGATAGTCTGAAGTACGAAACCAATATTCAGCCATTGAATAATTATAATAGGGTAGCTTTGAATATATTAAGGTATTACATAATTATTTATTTGGATGATTCATATGATTATTTAAGTATAGAGTTTACATAAGTGGTGATTAATAAGGTTTATCATAGGGATATGTAATATTAAACTCATATAGTTTCAAGATGATCACACTATTCACCTTGAGGATGAGATGAGGTGGTGGAGTTATTTGACTGATTGAAGCCACTCCTGAAAATACATGATTTTTATGGATATGATCATTCTGGGTATAATAAGACCCAGTTACTAATTTCAAGAGATGGGCTCTAGTAAATTTATTTTGAGGGAACCTTTTTTAGATGTGAATTTTTACATTGTATTCATCTTTCACTTACTTGGTAAATGTATTACAATTTTCCCACATGTGTTTGGGTTAATGGTCAAAACATGTAAGTATATTTTTTGTCCATTTTCTTTATTAGATTTAATAATATTCTTAACGATTTTTATTTCAAGGTTGCATTTAAGGTTTGCATCACAATGCAGTTACATAAAAATTGATTTTATTCAATGTTATTATTTATTATTGATGTAGGTTATTTATTTTAAATTATTTCCAACATGTATATCAAAAAGGGATAAATTAGTTTAGTTTACAAGAAGTTTAGTCATACCCAAAAATTTGTATAAGTGATTTAATTCAAGGTATTTATCTTTTCAAAACATTATAAAGGTGGTTTAGATATCTATTTTTCTACATCATTATATTCGTTTTATATATTATAAGTATATTAAGTAGTTCCTAATCCCTTAAACATTCATTATAAATTTAGATGGATTTTACTATACAAAAGAGTCTTGGATTTGGCTAACGGTATGGATGATGTAAAAATGTTTTATAAGAATGAATTTTTATTCTCTAAGATAACGATATGTTCTTCTCTACCAAATAAATATGATGATCTTCTGTTTATAGGTTTCATTCCAGATGATATGAAGATATGATAACTTGAAATGATAATTTAGAAATATCTTGGTATGATCTAGAGTTAACTATCCTAATATTTTTATTATAACATCTGAAGGGTTAATATTAGTTCAAAACATATGAATATTCTTAAAAAACATATGAGAATCCATGCATGATAAATAAGTAATTACTTTTTTGAAGTTTATTTTTAATGATCTCATATAAGGGGAATGTTGTGGTCAGTCATAACAAATACATCAATATGATATCGGGCCAGACAAAGTCTTCAAAGGTGAAATTTCAGCAACTAGAGAGAGAGTTTCTTCTACATTCACCACCCACAATGTTTAGGGATATGAAGATTACCATTATTAGTAATTCATGTGAAATTATAGAATTAGTGTTTCTTGATTTTAGGGACATATTTTTTAAAGAGTCACTTCATCATCAGAATATCATGGAATATACAAGGAACCAAAATACTGTAGAATATAGTGGAAATTGCACAGGTAAGAAACTTTACAAGAATAGGGGAATAAGTGGTTGTTAAAAGAAGACTAGTTTAGTATATGTTGGGCCAATATATTGAAACTATGAGAAACAAGGTCACCTAATTAATGATTATAGTGATGGAAGAGTAAAATTGGAATGATACACTTCGAGAAGTGTATATGAAGATACAATATAAAAATATTTGAGTGGTTACTAATTTATGCCATCAGTTCTATTGATTCTTGAAATATAAACACTAGAACATTATTTCACTCAACATCTGATAGATAAATTATCAATAAATATACATTATGTATATATATAATTTCTAACCTTTTAGATGATGGATCTCTCAAGATTATGATACATGGAGATATATACATACATAAGAGAAATGAAATTTTCCTGATGTTTGATTGTGTACAACACATACTAGGATGCCCTCTATATCACAGGTTTTACTTTGATGATCTTTGGTATATAATTTTTTGGTTCTGGAAGGATTTCAGAGATCATAGGTTGAAAACAAGGTTTTTGGGGAAAACTACCAAGGCACTGGATTAAAGTTCATGGTGAGATTAACCAAGCGGTATTCCTCTATGAGGTTCCATTGGTGGATTGTATGGTTTTATCATTGCTTTTCAAACCATATGACATACCTAGGGAACCATGGATGGATTATGTTTGTTTTCCAAGGGTTTCACAAGGTTTGAGTGTGGATTTCCAAAATTGTGTGCACCCTATTAAAATCATTCACCCTTGGGATAGAGAGGGTCGTAGAGTTTGCGTATAGTTAAACTAACCATGAGTCCTAACCATACTACCCCATAGAATGGATACTATGGATACACAGTTATGGAACATGATTATTTTAACCATGATGCCTCCTCTAGAAAACCATCAGACCCTTCTTTGAACCATTGAAGAAAATGAGATTATACCCATTATTCCTTGGTCATTATTTAGTGCAATCAGTACCTTGTCTAATTTTAGATCGTCATTATCCTTCTCCAATTTTATGGAAATATCTAAAATTGTATTCATGGTGGAATTGTTCCATTATTGTGGGATCTCATGGATGTATCTTGTGTTCATGATCTAGTTTATCGTCTTCATTGTTGATCTACATTAGATCTCTTCTCCTATCGTATTGTGGAACCTAAACAAGATATTATTTATGGTCCTATGTGATTTTTATAGTGGTTAAAATTTGTTCATTGTTGATCTATGATTTTAAGGACCCAATCAACTCTTATGTGGTCTCCATTTTCAAGGGAATTTTGTGTTACCTTCATTTTAATGTAGTTTTTTATATAAAAAGGGTCAATTCAACTAATTTGTTATTGTTGTTGTAATATTATTTTGGATTATTCACTATAATGATTTGAATTTTTGTTTCACTGGGTGTCTGAGAAATATATACATTTTAAAAATGGTTTTTTCTATAAAAATATATTTTTTTCATTCTAAATGATTGATTAAATTCTTGAATGGAGGTATTGATTGGGAAATGTGTTTTTAACATTAATATTGATTGGATTAGGTTTCTAAATGTTATATATATTGTGATAATGGGTTTTAAAGGTATTTTTTAATAACATGGAACTTTGGGAACTGTGGGTGAATCTAGAAAGAGATATGGGTGACCCTAGTGTGTGTGGAAATAGTAGGGGTTACTTTGGGATGTCGATGGAGTATATGATCAATCAATATTTTTTGGTTCCAAATTATACCAGTGTAAGTATCTTTCATTAATTGATTCCATTACCATAGAATGTGTCCTAATAAGGATGTGATTTCACATTTATGTTTATTTTTCACTTGAAATATTTTATCATGGATTTTAGGTGACATGTTTTCACATGAGGTTGTATCAAAAGAATTCACATGATAGATTATGTCATAATTTTGTGTTCCCCAGCTCACTTTACCATGTATTTCCATTATCTTCCAATTTTCTAACATCAATATACAATAATACTATATTTGTGGATATAAATGGATTATATGAAAAACGAAAGGATAATAATTTTAAAAAGAGATAAGATTTCTTAAAATTCACTGTAAATGTATTTTTCTTTCCAAATAATAAGCTATAACATCTGTGATATTAAACCTTGTATAGAATCTGTGGAGGTATCCTACTAATATTTTTTCTCACAACCTCATTTTTTCATTTGGGTGTGTTTAGATTTATTTTAGTGATCAAGGTAAATGGAATGGAATCCCTTCCATAAAATATTCTCTTATTTTTATATCCTTGGGTTTGGTGTGGATTGTAGATGATGGTTTGTCACATTGAGGATTTTTGGACTTGTCTAATTCATTCATTTCTAGTATATCATAACATTTACAGATTGTATAGATCTTGATGTTTATTCATCTTCCATATTTTACAGTGGTTGTATATCTTGTTTAGATTATATTATATTCATTTTACATTATTTTTTTCACCTCACTACCTTGATCGGCCGACTCTAGTGGCATTTCTATTTGACATGGGTGGATCGATAGAATTTTTCATCAGATGGATACTCAACCTAAAGTGTGTTAACACTACATAGGCTTAGTTTTTTCCATAGGTAGAGAGAAATTAAGACCATTGAAATTTTGGTAGTAATTGTGCGATGGTTCCTAGATTTCTCATTTCTGTTTATGAACATGATTGAACATGGGTGGTAGGAAAATTAATTCCTTGTTTATTACAAGGAGTCTATGGTTATTTGAGTGAACTAAATAAGAATTTTATTTAAATGGACATATTTCTATTTTCTAAATTCATAAATACGGGTTTCTTTGTAATCCTAATCTTTAAAATCAAAGATGATAACTCTTGATGTTGTTCCTTTCATTTTGGAATATGCTCTAAAAGATGATTGGTAATTTTATTATATTTAAAGAAAAATTACTAAATGAATATCTATAATATATTCAAGAGAAATATCTAGGAGACTAGATATGTAGTCGAATCCTCCATTGGACCCTTATGTCGATGATGTAGTAATCTATATAATTTAGGCTCTGGGTCATTTTTTTGTTATAAGCCCAGGATGTGTGGTGCATCATTGATCCGAATTCATTAAGTAGCATCCACTTGTATTCCATGGTGACATGGGACCCCAACAATAAGAGGATTTGAGTAAAATGACTTATAGAATTATGAAATTATTGAATTATGTAGAGGAATATATGGTGGATTTTAATATTTATATGCATGTGGCGATTGAAAAAGAGATGGTGAGACTCTATAGTGATAGCTATGTTTTGAGGGTATCCTACAAAGAATTGTTTTTCAAAAAATCATTTATAATATTTTATACCGTAAGGAGAAATGTGTGGGGAATAATTAGAGTTTTTGAACTTGGAGATAGTGGAGTGAACTATTCTATAATATTCCACACATTTGTCTAAGTTGATTCAAATAGAACCAAGCTAGTCACCAATGAGTATCTAATGGATCAAGGGATTGAGTTTGGTTTTCGTTTAGTTATTCAATAAATTATGATTCACATAATACTTTAAAAAACCATGGTGGTAGTCAAAAATGAATATTTTTTTGAAGAAGAAAAAACTGTAAATAATGTATTGGGTAGATCTTTAGTTGGTGTAGTTTTTATTCCCATTGTATCTAATGGGAAAATAAAGTAAAAGGTCGATCAATTTTCTTCAGGATGAGATTCACGGGGATTGTTAGTGTTTTAGTATTTTTTCAACCATCATTGTGGGATGATTGTGCATACCAATACAAACTGTATGGTGGTTACTAAGACTTATCATTATTGTGGTTTATCAGCCAATCTGAAGTTCTTTAAGGAATTGATATCCTAGGGTAGTAAGACAAGATCCACTCCCACTATGGGTTCATAGGATTATACCAATTCATTAATGGGTGGTGGTTATAATAAATAAACCATGGGGGTTTTTCATCTGAATATGACTAGAAAATATTATGAGACTAAGTATACAATAATTGAATATTAAGTAGTGCTCGTTTCTATGATAGGTACTATGTTTATTTTATATTCTATGGTCCAATATTTGATAGAAAGTGGTGATACTCATTCTTTTATTTCATAAATTTCATTTAGCTTATTGGTATTTTGTTTAAAATTTAATACATAAATTATGTGGCTTTCTATGCCCTTGGTAATGATGTATGAATATGGTTTTAAATTTTTGACTTGTTATGTGATGATAACCAACTATGAGGTGTTATGGTAATTTTTAGTACTTATTATTGATCATTTTGACTTGATACTTGGGAAAAGATAAATTATTATATTTATATACCAAATCCACTTCTATCATCATTTGGTTTGGTTTTAATCCTCAAATAGGATAAATCATTTTTTAGGGTGAGTGGGACTTCAAATGAAGAAGGGTGGGCCCTAATATTCATAATTATGGGGGTAATATCATGAGAACCCTTATATATTTTTCTCTATGTTGTCGAACCTTGTGTGGGAAATAATTTTACTATAGTGGTGTGTGCATACATCATGGTCTTTTCAGATGATTTTATTTTTTTACCACCATATAGAGAGGTTGAGTTTATAATTGTACTAATCCCTAGTACAATTCCCATTTCTATGACATCATATTGAATATGACCTATAGGGTTGGTGGAACATAATGTCCAGTGTAGGGATCTGAAGTATCTATGATTTATTAATCTGAGGAAGTCCTAGTGGGCTTCATATGACCTCACTTATAAGATGTAATAAGAGAGTCCCATAGCTTTCATGTATTGTCTATAGTAGTATACGGTGACTGTTACGAACAAATCTCCATTTCCAGGGATATATCAAATTTTTTATTTACATGGACATGAATATTGGTTTTAAAAGACTAAAGTCCAGTATAAGAAACACCGATTGAGATTCCTAGAAGAGTATATAACTAATACATCACTTATGAGATGGTATGGGCATTTTGAGTTTTTTTGTTGTCCCAATAAATCTCACTAATGATCCATAAATGTTTATTACATTGAGAAACAAAATGTTTTTTTGGTTCTTAGAAAATATTTTTGATGTGTTAATGGATGACATATTAGTGTAATCTGAGTCAAAGGAGAATCATGTAGACCATTTGGACATCAATCATTGAACCGTGAAATGAAATTTTCTGTATGGTAACATTTCCAAATGTGAGTTTTGGATCCGAGGAGTGAAATTTCTAGGGCATATGTTATCTTATAAGGGTGTATTTTTTTATCCTAAAAATATTCAAACAGTTATGTATTATATGAATATAGGAAATGTGTTTGAGCTCTAGAGCATCTTGGGTTTTTCTGGTTACAATAGATGTGCTTTTTTAAAATTTACCCATCCTCACTTCATTAATGAAAACATTATCCCGCAAGAGAGTAATGTTTGAATTGAATGAAAAATGATAGATATCATTTGTGGAGAAAAATATGAACATGAATTAATTATTGGTTTTGATTGATTTGGATAATTTTTCAGGTTATGATGTTTTCTATAATAATTATAGAATGGTTTGGGGTTGTGTCTTTATATAGGGGAAACATGTGGTGGCCTATGGCTCATGAAAATTAGACCCTCACGAGATTAACATCCCTATCCTCAATATTAAGTTAGCAACAATTATTCTTAAACTAATAAGGTGGAATCCTTATATCTTCGAGGACATATATATAGTATATTCTATTCAATAGAGCCTAAAATATATTATTAATCAAATGGATCAAAACATGCAATAGAGACTCTAGGTGGAGTATCTTTAGACTTTATATTTTAATATTGTATATACTTCTATTAAATTGATTGTGGCTTCCAATGTGGTGATTATAAATTTAACAATACACGATGTGATGGAATCAATTAAGGATTTCTATCTGATGAGTTTGTTTGATGAGATGATCATGGGAGTTGAAGTGGTTGGTAGAGAGGTGTTAATAGATTATATAGAAGATGAATCACCATTTAATTTGTGAGTTCATATTCATAACAAGATATCCATGAAATTATAACACAAGGATAAATGATATTATAGAGGGGATATCCCAGGTGAGTGGGCTTGGTCTCCAAGTGGGGATTTGTGCTTCTATAGTTGGTTGGTTTTTCTATATTCTCTTAGGAAGGATATAATGGATAGTGAAAATTGGTCATGTTGGTCCATACGCCATGGGGATATGAAGATAGTTCTTTATATTTTATTATTTTTTTCTCGGTATGAGGTGATTATTGGCCGATTTTCTTCCGGATTGTCTTACCTATTATTTAATTAAAGCAGAACACCACAAACCTACACATTTTTGCAATCTTTTCCTCAATTTTTCATGAATATTGGATGATATTTCCATGGATTTTTTATTTTTTATCCCTGGAATCCAATTGGGAATGAGTATATTTGGGTGATCATTAATAGAATTATGAAATCAACTCATTTCTTACCTAACATGGAGGAAAATAATGTAGAACAACTCAGGGAAATAAATGTATAAAATATAGTGAGACTTGATGGGGTTCCCACATTAGTTATTTATAGAATAGGCCTAAGAATAACTTCTAGGATTTGGAATGGTTTGTATGAGGATATGGGTTTGAATATGAAATTGAAGATAAATTATCATCTTCAGATGGATGGACATATAGAGAAATATATCTATTTTCTTAAAGATGAGCATGAGGCTTGTGTTCTTGATTTTAGAAAACCAAGGGAATTTTTTACCTCAAATAAAATTTTACTATAATAATAGTTATATATTTTTGATAATGATGTGACCCTTTGATTCATTGAATGAGCGGCCAAGAAGGTTTCTCCCATGAACTATAGAGTTGGGAGAGCGGTCCTTTGGTAGGTTAAGTCTTGTTCTAGATACAAAGAATATGTAGATTATCATTAAGAGTTTGGTCAAAGAATATTGATATAATATATCTTATATAGAGTGTATTCATTGGAAAATATTTGTTATGGTTCGTGAACATATATATTATATAGTTTGACATCTATTGGGACATCATCTATTGGTAAAGAAGGGTATGTTTCCACTAATGTTTGTGGGGTAATTTGATATCATGGAAAGGCGTTGAATGTTTGAATACAAATGTGACTTACCATATAGTTCAACATGTATCCAAAATGTGTTTTTGGTATCCAAAATAAGGTTGTATCACCCAGATCCTCACCATATGACTGAATGGGAGGATGTTGATATTGAGATTGATACCACCATTATTGAGTACTCAAATTTATTTATGGATATAACTAATTATGTAATTTAATGTAACATGATTCTATTTTTCTTGGTATTATGGTAGTGTGGACATCATAGTCATGAGATATGGGAGTGTTAATCATAAATGAGGTTATAGTGGAATTCCTTATTTATGAGTGCAGGATCTTGATGAATTTTTGGGGACACAAATTACTTCTGATGGGTATAATTGTTATTCCCATTAGGTAAAAGTTATTCCTTAGTCAGGCCTTGGTTTATGTCTTTTGGGGGATGAAGATATTAGGGGATTTGAGGATAAAGAAAGGGGTTTTTGGAGAAAACTATAAAGGTGAACAGTTAGGATGCATAGTTTGTTTAACACTATGATAATCATCTGCTATGCCTCTATAAGGTTCGGGTATAGTTATTCATAGTTTTAACATTTTAGTCCTGTTTTGTGACATTAAAAAGAAACTATTAAATGTTTATTGTGTCTTTATAGGGGTTTCACTTGGTCTGGGCTTGGTTTTCCCAAACCGTTCTCCCCTGAGAAAATCATTTACACTTTGGACAGTGGGGGTTACTTAGTTAGAACAATGTTAAACTAACTGTTAGCTAAACCATGAACCCAACTATAATGATTATTAGGGGTACGTAGATAAGGATTTTGGTTACATTAAACATTCGAAAACCTTCCTGAAATTGTGAAACCCTCCCCTAAACTATTATGAAATGGTATGTTTCCATGTACCCTTCATATTGTTTTAGAATAATTAACATATAATACAATTATTTTCTCATTACTATCTTCCACATGAAAATTGGATGTTTCTTAAATTTCATTCATGAAGGAATTATTCCATTCATGATAGATCTCTTGATGGAATATTTCATTCATTGTCTATTAATACTCTTCTTTTAAAATCCTTGTTAAATCTCTTATCCAGACATATTTTGGAAGATAAATTTTATATATATACTAGATATATGTGGTTTTATATAGGATTGAAATTTTTATTTTTGGATATATAATCAATAGGACCACATCTATCCTTCCTTGGTCTCTATTTTATAGGGAGGGTTTTCTACCACCATTTTGAGGTAGGTGATTCTAAGAAAGGAATTAATTGAATGAATTGATTATTGTTCATGTAAAATTATTTTGAGTAATTTGTTTAAATTTAGTGATTTTTTGTTTCAAAGTATTTCTTCATAATTTTTTTAAAGTGTTTTTCCTTTAAAAGTTGGTTTTTTCCACAATATGTGTCTGATTAAATTCTTGAATAGTGGGTTTTATTTGGATATCAGTTTTCAAAAATGGAATCTGATTGGAGTGGATTTGAAAATGTTTTACAAATTGTGTGAATATTTTTTAAATTTTTTTTTAAAAACATGGAATTTTAGGAACCTTATATGCATCGGTATGAATACATGGGTGACCCTAGTGTGTGTGAAACCAAAAGGGAATAATTTGGGATATTGATGGACTATGACATAATGAAATGTTAGTTGGTACTAACATTTTCATGTGGAAGGATGTTATATGTTTATTATGTATTATATTATACTAGGACCCAAAAATATGTGATTTTTCATTTAAGGTTACTTATCACATGATGTATTATATCATTTGTTTTTTACCACATGTATTCACATGAGGTTTTGTCACATGGGTTTGCATATGATATACTATTTGAAGGATGTGTGTTTAATTTCTTACCTTATGGTGTATGGATATGTTTTAACTATTTTTTCACTTCTAATATCATTTTACATGATTTATGGATATGAATGGCTAGTATGAAAAAAAAAATGATTTACCTATGAGTTTGTGGTTATGAAAATAAATTTTAATGCTATTTTTGTTTTAGAAGATATAGTTGTTTCATTCTTGATATTCGATCATGTATATTCATTGAGGCGGTATCCTAATGAGCATTATTCTCACACCCTAATTTTTCCATTATGTGTTTTATATTTTTTATTGTTAGATCCAAGAAAGTGGAAGGGAATATTGTAGCATTATTTCTTCTCTTATTTACATAACCTTAATTTTTGGGTGGTTTGGGGGTAACTGTTGGACACATAGAGACTTGGTGGTATTCCCAGATTTATAATTTTATAGTTTAAATTATTTTTAGTGGTTTGTATAGATTTATATGCTTAATTTTTCTTTTAAATTTTATATTGGATACATGTCTTGTTTCTATTATATGGTGGCCTTATTTATATTATCTTGATGCTCCTCACTACTCTGATGGGCCGGCTCAAGTGGAATTTTAATTTGACTCAGGTTGGTATATTTTACATTCCATATTTAAGTAAGAAACCAATTTCTATTGGATATCTATATAATGTAGACCATTGTACGAATAATGATGATGGATCAATAAAAGCACAGACGATTCCATTGTGTCACAAAAAGCATGAAAGATAGAATTATAAAACAGAATGATGTGTTATAATGTGTGATACATGTTAGAAAAATAGCTTTTTCTAAGTTATTTCATGAATTCCATGGTCACTTCGGTGGGAAATAGATGAAAATTATATTGTTTAAAGGAATTGTAATGATTGGATGTAAAGAGTGTAGAACATGTGGTTATTGTATCATAGAAACATAGTAAATACTGTCATTCCAAAGGGGATGAAAACCCCAAAGTAATATAAGTTAGAGTTTGTTTGTATGAATGTATAGGATACATCTTGATTTCATTATCATTGAGGATCATTATACAATTTTATCTTTATTAAATAAGATTAAAAAAGATGTTGATGTTTTTTCATGAAGATTTCTAATGTATTTTTAACCATTGTTCGAGGGAGAGACATGGTGTTAAGAGAGATCAAATTAATGTTTAAATTCATAATGATGGATAATGGTAGGGAGTATGGAAGTACGGAGGTCCATATATTCATCTAGTGGGAACACATACAGTTTGAGATGATCATACTAGCTACTCGAGAAAATAATAGATTTTTAGAGATCATATAAAGAATATTAGTCAATAATGAGAGGAAAATGAGAATTCATATAGGATTACTCATGTTTTTTTGAGTACAAGTGATAAATTGTGTGGCCTATTAAGTGAATTGGTGTTTATCATCTCTTTTGGGGATGAAACTTATTTTTTTCTATTCAATGAAAATGATAATTTCACACATATAAAATTATTTAACTCGCACATCTATGATGATGTTGACGATAAATTTACAAGAATGATGTTATTTCTAGAGAATATTACATTTTAAGGAATGGTGAGAAATAATTCGGTTATCTACTCTGGCATAACTCTTAGAAGGAAATCAAAAAGATAAAATTTTATATTCAATGAAGAGATGGTTTGAAAATATTGTATGGAAGCATAGATTTCATATGAGACCAATGAATCATAAAAATATGTGGTTGATCTGAATTAATGTAGGTAATAGTTTGATGTACTATGGCTTTTTAAAATCACATTAGTATAGGAATGACCAGCATATAACAATGAATTTATGGAAGATGTTTATATTCTGACAGTGCTTCTATGTCCACAAGAACCAAAGAGCTTAGTAACTATGGTGGCTTAGGAAGATCCTTGGAACGTGATGTCCAAGAATTTTTAGTTCCAAAAGGAGTGGAGATACATGAATAAATATAGAGATATGTCATAATAAGGCCCCAAGTTAACAGATATAAAAGTGACTTCCACTCTTTTCTACTAAAGGAAGATGAATATCCCAAATTTATAAAAGTGTATGAGAATATGAAGAACATGGATTATTGGGATATATTAATATGGGATGAAATTGATTTATTAATTTTTCTCAAAACATTAGATTTAAAATAATGTTCTTATTTATTGATATATATTTAGAATAAATGGGTTAACCATCAGAAGGAGTAATAATACATCATATGGATTTACAAATAATAGATGTTACTAAAATCATTTTAACAAATTATATATATACATTTCTATGAGTTCATTTCTATAGTTCTTAAACACATGAAAAGTAGAAGTTCTCTAGTAATGGTTTCCATGAAAGGATATTATCTTGTTATGTATATTATGATGACAAACTTTCATCATGGAGACTTAAATGATGAAATCTTTATAGCGATGAAAGTTGTTTTTTTGAAGAAAAAGTAATTAAATATGGTTTTAAAAATGAATCAAAGGAAATATGAGTTGAATCAATAACTAAGGTAATAGAATATAATGTTAAATGTCTTTATGGAAGAACATATGTTAATTTAGAGAAATACATATAATTACAATTAGTAGAAGGAGTCTCGTGATGTAATCTTAGTTGAAAAACATTCTTGGAATGAGGATTTTGGACCAACAGAATTGATGTAATGGATAATGATAGTGAGGGAATTATGTTCTGGATCATTTTTCTTGAATTAGTTTTATTACACCTAGAGGTTAGTGAACTGAATAAGGATTAGTGAGTTTATCTTAGTGACCACACCCTTGGGTAGAAATTTCATGTTGTTCATGGATGAATAGTTATGAATGAAAGATGAGTATGAGTACTTGGAAATGGTTACATATGCCTTGAAATATATAATTTTGATGTATTATATGGTTTGTAAATGTTGAGACATTATATATGTAGTGTGAGTGGTAAAAAAATTTAAAGAAAAACGTAAAATAGAGCACTCAAAAGCATTGAAAAAGATTATCTATTTTGTCAATGGTTTTAAAGGCATATCACTTTTTTTTGGGATTGATTAACCTCTATAGGTGTTTTATGAAATGTATTCTAAAGTAATATAGATAAATAGAAGAGTACAAATGCAATATTTTCAATTTTCAAGGCATGGATATGAGTTTTATTTCGAAGATTAAAATTATAGTTTCATCTTTAATAATGGAAATAGATTATGTTGCAGAAAAAGAAGACATTAAAGAGATTATCTTGTAGAAGGGTATGTTGGTTGCTCTAAGATATAGGAAATATATTTGTATTCAATTTTTTTATTTACATTGTATGATTCTATTTTTTGGAAATTTTGGATTCCATTCTAGGTGGTAGACCACATAATTGATGTGTCACATCATCTAAATATTACTATTCGAAATTGTTTTAGATATTTGGATTATAATTAGATCTTGAAATTTAGTAGATTTGATAACAACTAAAACATTTTGAGATTATTTAGTGTTTTTTTGTGTTCTAGTTTTGTGGTAATGGACAATTTCATGGTGGGGGAAGTATGGAGATATAATGGAAGTCTTGAGGACTAGAAAGAGGTTCTCAAATGATTATAATGGAATTAGTGATAGAAGTTTGAATATGAATCTCATGTGGTAAAATGTTAGGTGTTGGCTATATTATTGTATTTTTGATTCTAGAATCTATGTCTAATTGAATGATATATTTTGGAAGTCTATATTTGAATGATCAAATTGTGATGTGGGAGTAGTTGTTATAATTACATACATTCAAAATACAGTGGAGTAGATAACAGTATTTAGAAGTAGGGGAATAGAAGTTATAATGACCCGAGCCTTTTCTTACATTACTATTACATCATTTTAGAGATAAAAACATAATAGTATTAAAAAAATACAATCCAAAGGCTTAGTGTCTTGGGAAAACTAGGACCACACATAACAAATACAACATCTAGCAAAAACATTTATTTAATTTCTTCTTCTATAGCTTCTTATTGGAACTTGTCCTCTCATTAGTACATGTAGCCACCTGAGTATATACATAAAAAGGGGTAATATAGAAGCCCAGTAAGAGGATATATAATAACAATATATCATGGGGTGATCATAATCATAACATGGGAAAAATATCATGAATATGAGAGGAGCATAAAAAAAGACTCGAAATGTGGAAAAGCATAAAAATGAAACATCACTTCTTAGTGGTTAACTACCACACATACTTATGAACCAATATAGCATCTTTTACACACATAATTTCACATTTACTCATGACATTCATCAATTTATCCAATTCATTGTAGTGCTTTATAATTCCGGGTGCACCTGTCAGTTTTAAACATTCATAATTGTGCTATATAATTATGGGCACACCCGCCACATCATAACATTATCATTTATCATGCATGACACAAAGAACATATAACATAAATGAGAATAACTAACCCATGAAAAGTAATGGGTTTCATCTCATAAGAACACATTCATAAACATTGGGTTCCCAAAAGAAAGAGGGAATAACATACATGAAACAAGAACCATCAACCTTGAATGAGAGGTAAAAGTTGATTTCTTAAAAGAAGAGTTCATTTAGAAAACATTTTGATTGACATAAACTTTAGTAGAAAACATGTATATCCCAGAATGGTAAGATAATTATGAAAAAAATTATCTTTAAGGAGTGACCATATCAAAAATTGAGTGAAAGACGTAGAACCTGAAGGATGAAAGTTGGGTTTGAGAATTTCCCCTTACCTTGTACCCAAATGCTTCCTTCTCTTTAATGTACTGTATGATGACATTATATTTGTTAATTAAAAATAAAAAACTTGGTGTACATTAATATGGTTCATTCTGTTTTCATTATGTCATATTATGTTCCTTTGGATGACTTATAGAGTTAAAAAACATTGTTTGGGGATGTTCGTTTTTATGGTTTTCCTTGGGTGGATCACTTGTATTTTTAAATTGAATTTTGGGTAGAACACGAGTATACATCCAGAAATTATATTACATGTCATTAATGAAATTATACGATTTTGAATTATCTTATAATGAATTATATTAGATCCATGTGGATGAATCATTATATAAGAATTAAATGATGGTTATTTGGGTCAATTTGGGCGGTTTTTGGATCACAACGAACTTGTTTTAACTTATCACTTAGTAATATGTCCACAGGTTATTTCCTGAAATTTAAATAGAACATAATACATATAAAATATTCTGGTTCAACCATAAAAATTGTTTCATGACCAGATCTGAAGGTAGAAATGGAAGAAGAAAACATGTTATTCGTGAAGATGATAAATTAACACCTCACGAACAACGTTCTCTTTAATAAAATAAAAGGAAGAGGGAAAAGGGGTTGGATGATATAATATCCCATTATAATAATAAAATTATAGTATATGTATAATAATAGTGATAAAATACAATTTTTATGAATATAGGTGGGGAGAGATCAAGAAATGAACTTGAACTTGAAAGGAAATTAAAGGAGAAGAGGGAGGGAAATTACCTCTTGAATCCTTCTCTTGAAAAAATCATTAAGGGCCTATGATTGGTCTTTTGATGAGACCAGAAGATCTTGGACGTGGGGAAGGGGCTTGGGAAGGTTTTTAGGTAGAGATTAGGGATGTCATGGAGCTAGATAGGTGTGAGGAAATGAGGGTGTGAAGGTTGGCTTTTATAGTGGAGGGGAGATGGGTTTCCTTAATATAAAATTCATCAGTTTATTATTTCCCCAAAAGACAAGGAATAGTGAGTCTTGAATGACCAAGAATACTAATTTTATAAATTAATCTCGAACCAAGTGGGCTTACATCAGCAGAAAATCACACATGACCTTATAATGAGCTTATTTAGCTTATTTTGTAAATTACGGTATTTCACTATTCATCAAAAATTCAGGTATCTCAGAAAATTCCCAAAAAATTACACCAACCATTTTTAAACTTGTAGAATCAAAAAATGAATTCCATTTTCCAAAAATAATTTTCTAAATATAATTAATTTCATATTTAATTAAAATCATAATTTACTTAAAAACAGTTTTAAGGTTAAAACTGATTTTATAGTGCTTTCAAAAATTACGTAGGGTGTTATAAAATTATATAAAAACTATAAGAAATTGATTTAATAAATTATGAATAAATTTTAGGGAAATAAATATTCTTTTAAATTAATTAATTAATTATAATTAATTATTTATGACTTACAAAATACCAAAATGTTTACTAAGGTCAAATTGTCACTTTCTAAGATGTCGAAATTTTATTTTATTATTCATAGGTAATGTTACTATTATTTTGGATGATTTAATATTCATAAGGGTTACATTACTATTCATAAGGGTATGTTACTATTCCTAAGGGTATGTTAATATTCACAAAAAATTATTATATTTTGAGTAGACTCCAAAAATCATCTTGAACACAACCGTGTATGTCATATTTTCAAAATTCCCAGCACAAAAGGGACAAACTTCTGTTTAAAGGTCACTTATAACTTAGTAGTTCATTATGTTGTCATTTAATGTAATTTTATGACATAAATATAAGAAGGGAACTTTCATTGAAAAACTTCATTGTGTTACATTCTTCCCCCCTTAAGAAATTTCGCCCCCAAAATTTCACATTACACAAACAGGTGAGGGTGTTTCCTTATCATTGCCTTTTCTGGATACCAAGATGCTTCCTCGAACTTAAGGATCCTCCACAACACTTTGACAAGATAGGATTTCTTGTTGTGTAGAACCTAATCTCTCCGATCAAGAATCTTTACCGGCTGCTCCTCATATGAGATATCATCTTCCAGCCACACCACCTCTAAGTTTAGTACATGTTTGTGGTCTGGTATGTACTTCTACAGTTGTGATACATGAAACACATCATCAACATGAGCCATATTCGGTGGAAGTGCAAGATGATAGTCCACGACTCCTATGCGGTCAAGGATATCAAAGGGGCCAATATACATTGGGCTTAGCTTAACTTTCTTCTCGAATCACATGACTCTCTTCCATGGAGATATTCGAAGGAATACTTTATCTCCAATGTCGAACTCCATGTCCCTTTGATGGTTGTCAACATAGCTCTTTTGCCAACTTTGAGCGGCTTTGATGTGTTTTTGGATGACTTGGACCATCTCTATCTTCTCTTGAACAAGATCGGGTCCCAGGAGCTTTCTTTCTCTAACTTCATCCCAACAGGTTGGAGTTCTACATCGCTTTCCATATAGAGCTTCATATGGAGCCGTCTGAATACTTGAGTGTAATCTTTTGTTGTATGAGAACTCAACCAATGGGAGATGCTGATCCCAGCCACCTTTAAATTCAAGAGAGCAGTCTCTTAGCATATCTTCAAGCGTCTGAATAGTCCTTTCAGACTGGCCATAAGTTTGGGGGTGATAGGCCATGCTGAAATTTAATTCAGTACTCAAAGCATTTTGAAGGCTCCTCCAGAATTTAGATGTGAACGTTGGATCATGGTCAGAGACAATTGAGAGTGGAACACTGTGTAGTCTCACCACTTCCTTCACATATATATTTGCGAGTTGTTCAAGCGAGAGGTCTTCCTGAATAGCGATAAAATTGACAGTCTTGGTGAGTCGGTCAACCACAACCCATATCACATTATTTCCCTTTGACGTCTTTGGGTGACCTGTGAAAAAGTCCATAGTAACAATTTCCCAATTCTAAATGGTTATACGCCATGGATACATCATCCCTTTGGAATTTTGTAACTCATCTTTAACTTGTTGACATACCAAGCACCTTGATATATATTCCACAATCTCCCTCTTCATGTTATCCCACCAGAAGTGTTCTCAGAGATCACGATACATCTTGGTACTCCCAGGATGGATAGAGAAAGTTGGGATATGTGCGTTATCCAATAGCTCCTTCATTATCCAGGGTTATGTAGAGACAAAATGTTGTATTGCAAACCGAATCACACCATCATTGTCGATATGGAACTCTCGCTGCTTCCCTTCCTTTACTACATTAACCCTCTTTTGTATCTACAAATCATCCCTTTGTGATTCCTTAATCTTCTCCTGGATAGATGGTTGTGAAATCAGTTGGAAAAAGGTAGTATGTATCCCCTTCCATTATGATTTCCAAATCAATTCATTTAATATCCATGAAGATTTGGTCTTTCTCAATCTGTAGCATGGATAGAGTAGTAGGTTCTTTTCAGTATAGAGCATCAGCTACCTTGTTCACCTTCATAAGATGATAGTGAATAGAGAAATCATAATCCTTGATTATGTATAACCATATCCTCTGATGCATGTTGATCTCCTTCTGTGTGAATATATACTTTATGATCTTTTGGTTGGTGTATATGTCACACTTCTCGCCATAATGGTAGTGCCGCCATATTTTCAAGGAAAAAATCACAGATTCCACCTCTAGATCATGTGTCAGGTAATTCTACTCCTGGACCTTCAACTATCATGAGGCGTAGGCTATCACATTGTCATTTTGCATGAGTACACAACCCAAGCCTTTCTTTGAAGCATCATTGTATATCACAAAACTTTCACCACTTTTCGGTTGTGTGAGTACAGGTGCAGTGATTAGCCTTCTCTTTAGCTCCTTGAAGCATCCCTCACATTCTTCTGTCCATACATTCCTTACCCCTTTCCTTGTTAACATAGTTAGCGGGCTTGACAATCGTGAGAAGTTACTCAGAAAACATCGGTTGTACCCAGCTAATCTAAGAAAACACTACTATAAATCTGAGCTATAGCCACGGACCTATAGCCAAGGTTTTATAGGTCTGTGGCTATATCTTTTATACTGCCACGGTTAATATTCTATCTGTGGATATATCCAGCTGCTCCGTTTTTTTCCCAAACCCATCGGGCTCTTCTCCTCCCCCTCGCGATTCCTCACCGCGCCCTCCCCCTCCCCGACGCCTCCAGGCCGACACCTCCTCCGCGCCGCGCCCTCCTCACCGCCGCGCCCTCCTCGCCACGCCTCCCCCCTCCCCGGACTCACTCCTACGGAACCCTCCCTGACTCACTCCCCTCCCCCGACACACTCCCCTCCCCGGACGACCGCGCCTCCCCCCTCCCCGGACGACAGCACCTCCCCCGACGCCGACGGACTCCCCCTCCTCCCCCGACGCACTCCCCTCCTCCCGACGACCTCTCCTCCCCGGACGACCGTGCCTCCCCCGACGGACTCCCCTCCTCCCCAGATGGACTCCCCTCCTCCGGACGACCGCAACTCCCCTACTCCCGACGGAATCTCCTCCTCCGAAAAACTCTCCTCCTCCCGACGACCTCATTGCCGGTATCTTTATCATTCCATTTTTTATCACTTCAGTTTCACTGCAACCTATTTTTTAGGTTTCCCCATCTTGGTGTCATAATGAGAGACGAAATGAATCAAATGTTTCTACAGTTTTCCTATGCCATTACAAATTGAAATGTTGGGTTCCTAATGTTTATAGGGGGAAGATTCAAATCTACCCATTTGAGGTAAAGCATCTTCTCTAATTTTATTATCACGTTCCATTCCTCCATTTTTCTTTTTCTTGCCTTCATGCGGATGAATCCCTATCTCATCTTTTTGTGCATTGCACCTTCACAATCAGACTATGGGAGTATGTACAGATGGTTTTCTGCTGCTGTCTGGACCTGTAGGGAATTGAGGCACTGCTTCCCTCTATTTGCCGATTCCAGTGCAGTGAACAGGTTCGTGCCCTTATGATGTCTGCTTCTGTTAGCTTGTTACCATTTATTTGGAAAGAAAGGAATGAGTTGGTTTTCAATAACCGTATACCCTCTTTTCATGCTGGTGTTTTTGAATTTTTGGAAGGCAATGCTCTGAACTTCGCTGCAATCCATCATCTTCAATTCCCCAACAGGATCCATAGGTAATTACAGAACAATACCATGACCTGCAACTCATATGGGTTTCTTCAATTGGGTGTGAGTCAAGTAGCTTGGTTTCAGGGATGAGTTGGTGATCGAAGCTGGCACTAATGCCGGGGCACTTCTTGTGGATGGGCTCAGGGACGAGATTCTAATTGAAGCGCTGGATCAGGACATTGATTTCTTGAGGGATACATCATTCAACTTACTTCAAGGTTGCAGGATGCGAAATACAAAGACAGTACGTGATGTGGTTTTAGATAATAAGATGATTGGGTTGATCATGTAGTTTTGATAAATTTGTTGTGTGGAATTTTACTACTGTGGCAGGAGTATGTTTCGTGCCCGTCTTGTGGGAGGACTCTTTTCGACCTTCAAGAAATAAGTGCGGAGATACGTGAAAAGACCTCTCATTTACCCGGTGTTTTGGTAACTCTCTCCCCCCTTCCAGTTCCATTAATTTTCCAGAAAATCATTTTTGATATCTTAGACCCTCTTTGGTTCAAGGAATCCACTATGAGAGAATCGCTCCCTCTCTCTCAATCAGTTCCATCAATTTTCAAAGAATTGATTTATGATCTCTTAGAACCTGTTTGGTTTAAGGAATCCACTATGAGAGAACCCTCCCCCCATCTGTTAGTTCCATTAATTTTGAAGGAATTCATTTTTGATCTCCTTGAGGTTCTCTCATAGTGGATTCCTTAAACCAGACAGGGGGCAGGGGGCAGGGGGCAGGGTGTAGGGGGGCAGGGGGCAGGGGGCAGGGGGCAGGGTTTTCCAGCAGGGGGAGGGGTGTCCAGTAGGGGGAGGGGTGTCCAACAGGGGGAGGGGCTGTCCAGCCAGGGGGGGAGGGGTGTCCAGAGTCTGGGGGGGACTGGAAGGGGTGTCCGGGGTTTGGGGGGGGGGGCTATCACGCCGCGGTCACGCCGCAGTCACGCCGCGGTCACCATTAATATATTTGAGGGCTAACTTGGATTCTCCCTTCATATCCATTTGGGGGAAATAAATATCATCTGATAACTTATGACCAGTAATGAGGGCCTAATAATTTGCCTCATCATCAGTGAAACCTTATAAAAATAGGAAAAAGTATGATTGGACGTCTTGTGTTGGTGTGATAAAGACAACCACCTAGCCTACTCAATTAAGATTGGAATTATTAAGCATTATTTCAGTCGATCTTTGAAAATCACCATCAAAATATGTTTTCTAATACTCTTTGACATGATCCACTAAGAGGGTAGCCTCATTTGGGAAATCAACATTCAGGGGAGTATCATGATTCTATATATAATATCACAACTTCTACACTGTAAAAACTATTGCGAGGAAACTCTTATCTATAGGGGAGTATCTATTCTATATATCAAGGAGCATCCGACTATGATATTATAAACAATTTTCTATTACCTCTGTTTTTTTGGGTTAGATGGGTTACAAGGGATCATTCCAAGGAAGTCCCATAAATGAACAATGTCTTTCCTAAAATGGAAGAAATCAAAACTGACAGTTGTAAAAGATAATGCTTAATGTTATCAATAATCGATATGGAACTCCTCATCCAATTTTTTAATAGGTACTTTATTCATTGGACACTAGAGGATCTTACACTATCCAACTAGATTCACATTAAATCAGTTTATATAGGTGAATAAACTGGTTATAGGTACAATCCATAAGTTAGAGATATCATAGTAGTGCATGTTATTGAGGTAGAGTACCACAACTAAATTCATTTAATAATAAAATTATTAGATGTGGGTGATGAATTTATATTGTTTCCTGATTTTTTCAGTTGGTAATAATTAAACCATTGGTAATTTAATATCCTTCAATGCACCTCATATTTTTGAGCAACAATGTTCTAATGATTTGTTCTTGATAACTAATTGAGAGTGTTAATGTTCAGGTTGCTCCAAAGTGATGAAGGATGGAGATCAATTTTATACAGGATGTGTTTTTTAGGCCATCGCCATCCTTACAATGAAGCTCACCAGGGTCTCAAATTACGGTATGCTCATAGAACTAGGATTAGAAACTGGTTCATCTATGGTGAGGGGTGCTGTCAAGCTTTGGGACATGGGGTTGAGTAAGAAGAAGATGTGGTGGTTGAGGAAGAAGAGGAGGGTATTTTGGAACTTTTAAAACATGAACATCCATTCCACCCTCGAAGTTTTAATTTTACCAAACATAATTTATAAACACCATTTTCCACAAACTAATTTGGATTACCCCTAATCCGAGCACCCAAGTCGGCCTGTGGAAAGGCTTGAGGGTCATTCTCAATCCCTTCGAGCTAACAACAATTGTCGAGACATCAAATTATGCTCTATGAGAATAATTTTCCTAGATAAATATTATTCAACAAGTAGCAGAATTCCATAAGAATTTCAGCATGGTGCGTCCATGCCTTAGATGTCCTCGCATAACAAAATAAGTAGTTTCAGGGGGGGCAGGTTGCAGGGGGCAGGGGGGCAGGTTGGAGGGGGGCAGGGTGGCAGGGGGTAGGTTGGAGGCGGGCAGGGGGAAGGGGGCAGGTTACAGGGGGGCAGGAGGCAGGTTGTAGGGGGCAGGGGGGCAGGGGGAAAGTTTCAGGGGGCAGGGGGGCAGGTTGGAGGGGGGAAGGGGGCAGGGGGCAGGTTGGAGGGGGGCAGGGGGGCAGGTTGCAGGGGGCAGGGGGGCAGGTTGGAGGGGGGCAGGGGGCAGGGGGCAGGGGGGCAGGTTGCAGGGGGTAGGGGGCACGTTGCAGGGGGGCAGGGGGGCAGGTTGGAGGGGGGCAGGGGGGCAGGTTGCAGGGGGGCAGGGGGGCAGGTTAGAGGGGGGCAGGGGGCAGGGGGCAGGGGGCAGGGGGCAGGGGACAGGGGGCAGGGGGGCAGGTTGCAGGGGGCAGGGGGCACGTTGCAGGGGGGCAAGGGGGTAGGTTGGAGGGGGGAAGGGGGCATGGGGGAGGGGGCAGGGGGGAGGGTGGAGGGGTGCAGCTATGAGCATAATTTCACATCCTATTGAAGTATAGATTCAACGATTTTTATAGATCTAGAGAAGTTATATTTCATAGTAACTTTGAACCAATATACCTTAGTTTTTACTCTAGTTTTGTTCTGTTTTGAACTTTATATTTTATAAATTAATGTATATGTTTACACTTATAGGAGATGAAATTTTGGAAACCAAAGGTATTTATTCAACAAGAAAAGAAGGGAAATTTTTTCCAATGATCTCAAATGAATAGAGCATCTACACCATGGGATTAATAGTTTAATTTCTGTGATTTTTCTACTTAAACATGAAAATTCACTTCTTTTTTTTAGTTGAAATAAATGGTTGGAAGTTTCCTTTTAATAAATTTTGTATGCTGAAATCATCTTGTTAAATCTGTTGGTTGTTGCTTCCTTTTTTACTACCTTTTTTTATTGAAATTCTGGTGTGTATGCTTATTTTAATGTTTTACTAAAAATCATTTTTGAACTTCAAATGTTAACATGCATCTACATTATAATCCATGAATATGTGTTGAAGTTGTTAATATAGTAACTAGTGGGTATCATTCATGCATTTTGTGTGATTGTTTGAACTCTATGTTCTTCATTTCTTTTGTTTTTAATATATTAGTTATATGCTTTGTTTGTAATTAGATAAAAAAATTCTTTATTGTTACAAATTGATGCATATATCTAATTAATCATTTCTACCATAGGACGAGGTTGTTGGTGTTGGTTCAAATGCGGGCACGTTGGCATGCAACCGACAAGCAAGAGGGAACATCCATTCTTGGTAATGGGCATCTATGTGAACTTCACTTCTCAGTTATTGGTTTTTATTAGAGTGATATTAACATATTATTTTGTTCCCATGTAGTTTTACAAACACAAAATAAAAATTTAATCAGGGAAAGGTGCCCCCAAAATACATGCCCCTCGAACTGGATGTTCTATCCAATGTTTAGCTCTCTATCAGAAAGGGGTACATTGTCCTCATTCAAGGATTTTCCCGGGGGTGGGCCCTCTAGAGTAAATACAACACACTGAGAATAATCCATGTTTTTTCATTAGAAGGACCATCCTAAGGTGATGTTGAAGTGAAAGTCTGTAGTTTTCCCAGTATCCTTCTACACTGATATAACCCCTATCTTATCCACATTATAAGGGACAGTAGTGTATTTTCTCTCCAAGTCATAGATTGGAATATTCATCTTACCGTTCCAACTTTCATAGTTAGAGACATCATTCCCCTTCATATTGTAAAAAGAACACTCCTTGTCCCTATTACATTCTGGAGAATGATAGAAAAAACATATAATTCATGTAGAACTATGGTTTCCTTTCGTATTGGATTAGAAAGTCTATACATTCATCTAGTTAGTTAAGACTACTTCTTCTAGAATCATTATATACATGTCCACATATAATTCACGGATTAGCATTCATTTCTTTAAATCTTCTGAGAAAACATCCTCTCATGCCATCCATATCATCCTATTTGAAACTAAGTGGAAGATGTTGCCCCGCGGATGTCGCTGGACCGGGCCAACACGCCGCGGTCACGCCGCGGTCACGCCGCGGTCACGCCGCGGTCAAGCCGCGGTCACGGCGCGGTCACACCGCGGTCACGCCGCAGTCACGCCGTGATTTGGCCCTGCTCCAGGACGACACCCTGCGGCGGTTACTCCTCCTCAGAGAAACATTGAATGGTTAGCTCTATAATTTTTCGTATTTCCTCATTCATAAACTATATCTCCTCTCAGTGCTGCCTCTCATCCATCTTTCCACAAAACGTGCATAGCAGGTGGTACAAAAGCTCAATTCAACTGAAAACATTGTTTTGGAATTGTCTGGCATATTTTATTCCTCTATGTATTCCTACACATTTCTAGATCTCCAAACCTCACCGAATTAGGTATATCAGGGGTCATCCAATCCTCTATTCATCACAGATTAGCATTCATTTCTTTAAATCTTCTGAGAAAACATCCTCTCATGCCATCCATATCATCCTATTAGAAACTAAGTGGAAGATGTTGCCCCGAGGATGTTGCTGGACCGGGCCAACACACTGCGGTCACGCTGCGGTCATGCCGCGGTCACGCCGCGGTCACGCCGCTGTCACGCCGCGGTCACGCCGCGGTCACGCCGCGGTCACGCCGTGATTTGGCCCTGCTCCAGGACGACACCCTGTGGCGGTTACTCCTCCTTAGAGAAACATTGAATGGTTAGCTCTATAATTTTTCGTATTTCCACATTCCTAAACTATATCTCCTCTCATAGCTGCCTCTCATCCATCTTTCCACAAAACGTGTATAGCAGGTGGTACAAAAGCTCAATTCAACTGAAAACATTGGTTTGGAATTGTCTGGCATATTTTATTCCTCTAGGTATTCCTACACATTTCTAGATCTCCAAACCTCACCGAATTAGGTATATCAGGGGTCATCCAATCCTCTATTCATCACAGATTAGCATTCATTTCTTTAAATCTTCTGAGAAAACATCCTCTCATGCCATCCATATCATCCTATTTGAAACTAAGTGGAAGATGTTGCCCCGCGGATGTCGCTGGACCGGGCCAACACGCTGCGGTCATGCTGCGGTCACGCCGTGGTCACGCCGCGGTCACGCCGCGGTCACGCCGCGGTCACGCCGCGGTCACGCCGCGGTCACGCCGCGGTCACGCTGCGGTCACGCCGCTGTCACACCGCAGTCATGCCGCGGTCACGCCATGATTTGGCCCTACTCCAGGACGACACCCTGCGGCGGTTACTCCTCCTTAGAGAAACATTGAATGGTTAGCTCTATAATTTTTCGTATTTCCTCATTCCTAAACTATATCTCCTCTCAGCGCTGCCTCTCATCCATCTTTCCACAAAACGTGCATAGCAGGTGGTTCAAAAGCTCAATTCAACTGAAAACATTGGTTTGGAATTGTCTGGCATATTTTGTTCCTCTAGGTATTCCTACACATTTCTAGATCTCCAAACCTCACCGAATTAGGTATATCAGGGGTCATCCAATCCTCTATTCATCACATATTAGCATTCATTTCTTTAAATCTTCTGAGAAAACATCCTCTCATGCCATCCATATCATCCTATTTGAAACTAAGTGGAAGATGTTGCCCCGCGGATGTCGCTGGACCGGGCCAACACGTTGCGGTCACGCTGCGGTCACGCCGCGGTCACGCCGCGGTCACGCCGTGGTCACGCCGCGGTCACGCCGCAGTCACGCCGCGGTCACGCCGCGGTCACGCCGTGATTTGGCCCTTCTCCAAGACGACACCCTGCGGCGGTTACTCCTCCTTAGAGAAACATTGAATGGTTAGCTCTATAATTTTTCGTATTTCCTCATTCCTAAACTATATCTCCTCTCAGCGCTGCCTCTCATCCATCTTTCCACAAAACGTGCATAGCAGGTGGTACAAAGGCTCAATTCAACTGAAAACATTGGTTTGGAATTGTCTGACATATTTTATTCCTCTAGGTATTCCTACACATTTCTAGATCTCCAAACCTCACTGAATTAGGTATATCAGGGGTCATCCAATCCTATAGTCATCACATATTAGCATTCATTTCTTTAAATCATATGAGAAAACATCCTCTCATGCCATACATATCATCCTATTTGAAACTAAGTGGAAGATGTTGCCCCGCAGATGTCGCTGGACCGGGCCAACACGTTGTGGTCACGCTGGGGTCACGCTGCGGTCACGCCGCGGTCACGCCGCGGTCACGCCGCGGTCACGCCGTGATTTGGCCCTCCTCCAGGACGACACCCTGCGGCGGTTACTCCTCCTCAGAGAAACATTCAGGGGGGCGGGGTGTCCGGCAGGGGGGAGGGCTGTCCGGCAGGGGGGAGGGCTGTCCCGCAGGGGGGGAGGGCTATCCAGCACGGGGGGAGGGCTGTCCAGCAGGGGGAGGGCTGTCCAGCAGGGGGGAGGGGTGTCCAGGCAGGGGGGAAGGATGTCCAGGTAGGGGGAGGGGCTGTCCAGCAGGGGGGAGGGGTGTCCAGGCAGGGGGAGGGGCTGTCCAGTAGGGGGGGAGGGCTGTCCAGGCAGGGGGAGGGGTGTCCAGGCAGGGGGAGGGGCTGTTTAGCAGAGGGGGAGGGGTTGTCCTTGAGGAATGTCTAGCTGAGAACGAGCATGAATAGGTGTAACAGCAGGTAGAGTAAAATGTGGCAGTCCTATTAGTATATGTCATGTGTAACCTATAGGGTGAGGTCTGTAATGATGCTCCTAGAAATGGTTAATTTTAGAGGCTGTCCAACCAAGATCATCTCTTATGAGGTCCAATCAGTCTCCTCTTTCCCAACCACCTCCACATGCACGGACATCCCCCCCACCTGCATAGCATCAACTCCAACTAACTCCCTCAAATCCCAAGCCTCAAACCTATTGTTCAGAGCAACATCAATCATATCTGGCCTCTAGATATTGTTGGCATGCCCACTGCCCTTACTCCATGACACTATAACGCCTCCCAGGGACTGCTTCAGGGGGGCTCTCCTTATGACCAGGCTTAGCCATGCCTCCCTGATCAGCAGTCATCCCCTACTCCTTTTCCCCCTCCATTTTAGCTCACTGCTTCCATCCTGCTCACTGCTGCCAACCAGATCCACCGCTTAATCCGATCTCACCACCTCAGCATCAGCAGCTTCCGTTCCACAAAAATTCCCAGTCGAAATCATACTCAAACCACCTACATCCACCACTTCAACCTCTAAATAACTCCCAACCTTCAAGTCTGTTTTTAGCCTCTCAAAAAATGCAGCAAACATTGGCTGAGTGGGCAGTGTCCAGGGCACTCCCGTGGCCCCCTGCACCTCCACCATTTTCTGGCTGGTCTCATTAGACTTTGCACGATCCAGACTCACGTTACTCCTATCATTGACACCATAACTGAAAGCCTGATCACAGTATTAGGAGGGGTCGCCCCTCCGTCCTGGAAGTCCAAAAACCCCGCGTCCCATCATGATATTGATGATTCTATAAAACGTTTCCTCTCTACCATTGAACGCTCGACACAAATCATTCTGATCAATAGTTCAAAGGAAATAGAAGACAAGTACATAGATTTGTTTTCTGTTCTCACAGCAAAGAAGGTCGTGCCCGTCGGTACCCTCGTCCATGAAGGAGGCCACGATGAAGGAGCGGACGAGGAAATGATGGGGTGGCTGGACCAAAATAGCTCAGTACGAGCTTTGCACGGTCCAAAAAATGTTTGTGTAGGTTCTTCGTAACTCGCATTGGGCCTACAGTAGATTCAGGGCTGAGGTTAATCGAATTGATATAATGAATTATTTTAATTTTAGAATTAAATTAAATTAATTAAAATATTAATTTGTGTTTTAACAAATAATAATTTTAATACCCATGGGAAAATTAATTCAATTCAAGTATTAAATTAAATTATTTAATAATTTATTTTTTGGTATTACAATTAAATTAACCTATAGGGGGATGGTGCAGCTAGGGGTTGGGGGCTGGTGCAGGTGGGCTGTGGGGGGGGGGTGCAGGGGAGGGTGGGGGAGACTGGTGCAGCTGGGATGGGGGTGGACTACTGCAGCTGGGGGCTGGGGGGCTGGTGCAGGTGGGCTGCGGGGGGGGGGGGGGGGGCTGGTGCAGGTGGGCTGCGGGGGGGGGGGGGGGGGCTGGTGCAGGTGGGCTGGGTGGTTGCAGGGGGGACTGGCCGGGGGGACTAGTAGGGGGTGTGGCAGGGGGCAGGGGGGGACTGGCAGGGGGAATGGGGGTGGGCTGGCAGGGGGACAAGCAGGGGGGGCTGGCAGGGGGGTGGCAGGGGGCAGGGGGGGCTGGCAGTGGGGTGGCAGGGGGGGGGGGACTAGCAGGGGGAAGGGGGGGACTAGCAGGGGCAGGGGGGGCTGGCAGGGGGACAAGCAGGTGAGTGGCAGGGGGAAGGGGGGGGGGTGTCCAGACAGGGGGGTGTCCAGACATGGGGGAGGGGACTGGTAGTCTACACATACCCATATCATCCTATTTGAAACTAAGTGGAAGATTTTGCCCCGTGGATGTCGTTGGACCGGGCCAACACGTTGTGGTCACGCTGCGGTCACGCCGCGGTCACGCCGTGATTTGGCCCTGCTCCAGGACGACACCCTGCGGTGGTTACTCCTCCTTAGAGAAACATTGAATGGTTAGCTCTAATTTTTCGTATTTCCTCATTCCTAAACTATATCTCCTCTCAGCGCTGCCTCTCATCCATCTTTCCACAGAACGTGCATAGCAGGTGGTACAAAGGCTCAATTCAACTGAAAACATTGGTTTGGAATTGTTTGACATATTTTATTGTACATCTATCACATAATATTTGTTCGGTAATTCTTCTTTTTCCTCATCCTCTTCACATGTTGTCTGAACCAGATCATCCTCATCCTCTGCACATGTCGTCTGAACCAGATCAGCCTGTTGTGATAGAAATTCAATGTCTGCTTTTGACTGAATTTCACACCAAACCAAGAGATAACAAATGAGTCAAACAATCAGACAAATGGTTTAGGTTCTTTTTCCTCTTCTCACTACACCTATGACTCTAAAACTCTGGATGCCACTGGCACTGCTATAAAAACCAGAAAACTCTCCACTAATCTAAACGTCATTCATACCACTGGTTGTCCTATAAAAAGTAGGAATCCTCATATTAGTCTAAAGTCTCTTTAGGATAAGGCACAAACAAAACACACTAACATTGATAAACAAGGTACCTTGACACTGGAACCTATAAAACATACAAAAGGAAGCACAACCTCTGTACAAGACCCCACGCTAATGCAGGAACATTTTGAACCCATCGGGCATAGGCCCCTTCCATTAGATCTGGACGCTATCAAGATGCAGAATATAGATGATTCAAAGGACCCAGGTACACCAACTCTTCATTCTATTAATTTAACTTTTGTTGGTGCTAAATATGTAAATAATATGAACTATTATGAACAGCCTGTATCCCTGTTATCTAACCAAAATACCATTTCGTTGATGCTATATAACATGAACATTACAAACTCAATTAAGAATGCTTCAAGAAATGAACCAATAAAGAAGAAATCTGACAGGGGGACAAGCAGGGGGCAGGGTGGGGGGGGGGGGGGGTTGGCAGGGGGACAAGTAGGGGGCCAGGGGGTGGGGGCTGGCAGGGGGGCAAGCAGGGGGGGGGGGGGGCTGGCAGGGGGACAAGCAGGGGGTGGCAGGGGGGGGGGCTGGCAGGGGGACAAGCAGGGGGCCAGGGGGTGGGGGCTGGCAGGGGGGCAAGCAGGGGGCAGGGGGGGCTGGCAGGGGCGGGGGGGGGGGGGGGGGGGGGGCTGGTAGGGGGACAAGCAGGGGGGTGGCAGGGGGGGGGGGCTGGCAGGGAGACAAGCAGGGGGGTGGCAGGGGGGGACTAGTAGGGGCAGGGGGGACCAGCAGGGGGCAGGGGGGACTAGCAGGGGGTGGCAAGGGGGGACAAGCAGGGGGGAGGGGTGTCCAGGCAGGGGGGACTGGAAGGGGGCAGGGGGGGGGGCTGGCGGGGGGACTAGCAGGGGCAGGGGGGGGGGGCTGGCAGGGGGACAAGCAGGGGGCAGGGGGGGGGCTGGCAGGGGGACAGGGGGGGCTATCAGGGGGGAAGGGGGGGCTAGCAGGGGGCAGGGGGGGTGTCCAGGCAGGGGGGGACTGGTAGGGGGCAGGGGGGGGGTGGCGGGGGGCAGGGGGGGGCTGGCAGGGGGACAGGGGGGGGGGGGGGGGCAGGGGGGGGGGCAGGGTGGGGGGGCTAGCAGGGGGCAGGGGGGAGGGGGGGAGGGGACTAGCAGGGGGTAGGGGGGAGGGGTGTCCAGGCCGGCGGGAGGGGTAGGGGGTGGGGGGGGGCTGGCGGGGGGGACTAGCAGGGGGCAGTGGGGGGGGGGCTGGCAGGGGGACAAGCAGGGGGCAGGGGGGGCTGGCGGGGGGGGGGGGGCTGGCAGGGGGAGAAGTAGGGGCAGGGGGGGACTGGCAGGGGGCGGGGGCTGGCAGGGGAACAAGCGGGGGGGGGGGGGGGGGGGGGGGGGGGGCTGGCAGGGGGACAAGCAGGGGGCAGGGGGGGCTGGCAGGGGGACAGGGGGGGGGGGGGCTGGCAGGTGGGGGGGCTAGCAGGGGGCAGGGGGGAGGGGACTAGCAGGGGGGTGTCCAGGCAGGGGGGACTGGTAGGGGGCAGGGGGGGGGGGGCTGGCGGGGGGGGGGACTAGCAGGGGGTAGGGGGGCTGGCAGGGGGGGGGGGGGGGGCTGACAGGGGGCAGGGGGGGGCTAGCAGGGGGCAGGGTGGGGGGGAGGGGACTAGCAGGGGGCAGGGTGGGGGGAGGGGACTAGCAGGGGGGAGGGGTGCCCAGGCCGGCGGGAGGGGTAGGGGGCAGGGGGGGGCTGGCGGGGGGGACTAGCAGGGGGCAGGGGGGGCTGGCAGGGGGACAAGCAGGGGGCAGGGGGGGCTGGCAGGGGGACAAGCAGGGGGGGCTGGCAGGGGGACAAGTAGGGGGCTGGGGGGGGGGCTGGCAGGGGGCGGGGGCTGGCAGGGGAACAAGCGGGGGGGGGGGGGGGGGTGCTGGCAGGGGGACAAGCAGGGGGCAGGGGGGGGGGGGGCTGGCAGGGGGACAAGCAGGGGGGGCTGGTAGGGGGTGCTGGCAGGGGGACAAGCAGGGGGCAGGGGGGTGGCAGGGGGGACTGACAGGGGGTGGCAGGGGGGGTGTCCAGGGGGTATTTTTTTTATGGATTTGGACACCCTGTAGCCACGGTTTTAAACCGTGGCTATTGGTTTGTTACCACAGTTTTTAACCGTGGCTATAGACATAATGCCACGGTTTAAAACCGTGGCAATGTATTCTGTCCGGCCTTTAGTATAGCCATGGTTTCAACCGTGGCTATAGGTATACACCCACGGTTTCAACCATGCCTATATGCCTAAAGCCACGGTTGAAACCGTGCCTATAGATTTAAAGCCACGGTTTGGAACCGTGGCTATAGGTCTAGGCCTATAGCCACGCCAAACTTAGCCACGGTTCGAGGAACCGTGGCTATTACCTATAGCCACGGTTTCAAGGCCTATTGCCACGGTTTAGAACCGTGGCTATAGCCCGAATTTCCAGTAGTGAAACTATGGATTTCTATGACACTAGAAGGCCTGGGTCATTCCTCAATCACCTTTGTCTTTTAAGGATCCACATAAATTCCCTCACTTGTGATCAAATGTCCCATAAACGTGAATTGGTTCATCCAAAAGTCACACTTTCTGAACTTGGCATACAACTTATCATTTCTCTATGTCGCCAACACAAGTCTTAGATGTTCTAAATGTTCCTCCTTTCTCCTAGAGTAGATTAGAATGTCGTCGATAAAAACTACCACAAATTTTTCTAGGTAATTTCTAAAGACTATTCATAAAATCCATTAGGATTTTAGGGGAATTAGTAAGTCCAAAGGGAATAACCAAAAAATCATAGTGCATATACCTTGTACGGAAGGCAGTCTTCTGAATATCTTCCTTCATCACCATTACCTGATGATATCCAGAATGAAGATACACCTTTGAGAAGTACTGAGTTCCAATTAACATGTCGAACAAGTCATCAATCCTTGGGAAAGATACTTGTTCTTTATTGTGACCTTGTTGAGTTCTTGATAATCGATACACAATCACATGGTTCCATCCTTCTTCATTACAAAGAGCACTGGCGCACCCCAAGGTGATGCACTAGGGTGTATGAACCCTTTGTCCAGATGCTCTTACAGTTTCTTCTTTAACTCCTCCAGTTCAATTGGAGCCATCCTATAGGGGCACTTTGAGATAGGAGTAGCTCTGGGTATGAGTTCAATTGGGAACTCTACCTCAATATCTGAGGGAATTCCGGGTAACTCTTTGGTAAATACATCGCTGTATCCCCTCATTATGAGCATTTCCTGAAGGTTGTAACTTTCCTTCTTCTCAACCATTTAGGCGAGGTATGCTTCTTCATATGGGATCAATACCCACACCATTGAAGGATTTTGCAAAGGAGATTCGTGATATTCCTTGCATTTTTAGAGGAGCATGGGATTGTTCCTAATATGAAATGATATTTCCTTTTCCCAATAGTTGATATGCTCTCTATATAATGAGAGCCAGTCCATTCCCATTATAGCGTCATATTCCCAAAAGGGAAGTATTATGAGATTTTCCGGTAGAATCTTCCCACATACGCCAACAGGAGAAGAGTCGAACACATGGGTTATAATGATTGCACCATTTGGTGTTTTTATAGATATCTCTACTTCAAGGTTTCAGGGATTTGATTCTATAGTTCTAGAAAACATGTAAGATATAATGGAATGCGTAGAACCAGAATCAAATATGACTTTTTCCATTCTTGAGTGAATATGAAGTGTACCTTGTACGACTTAATTATCATGCTCCACCTCCGTAGTAGTGATGGAATAATCCTTCCCTTGTTCCTTTGGCTTTGGCAGCTGCTAATGCTGATTACCCTCGAGAACTCGAGGTTTAGTGCACTGGTCTGTATAGTATCCTAGCTCCATACGGTTGTAGCATTGAACCATGAGTGGTTCTCTCCTTTGATCGGCTACATTCTCCTTCCTTTTCATGTTTTTTCGACACTCTTAATCATGCTGTCCTTCTTTCCCACACTTGATGCATTTCCCCGTCCCTTTGAGGTAGTTCCCATGGTGCAACGTCGACATTTTTGGCATGTTGGTTGTTGATTTTTCTTCCCACCTTTGTCACTAGATCCACCGGCTTGAAACTCCATATTCCTTTTCTTATCCCTATAGCCATAGGACCATTCTCCAAACTCTATATCCACTTTGAGAGCTCACTGAACAACTTATTCATAACTACCAATGTCTTGAATTTCAAGAACCTTTCAAAGGTTTGGGTTTAATCCACTAAATAATCTATCAAATTTTCTATCATTGTTGATAACAAAACCCGAAGCATACCTTGGGTTCCTTGTGAAATTTGCCTCATAGGTTGTGACAGATTCTCCTTCTTTTTTCATGAGCTATATAAATTCTCTCTTCATCTTCATGTGAAGAGTTCTTGGGAAATACTTATTAAGAAACAATATCTTTATGTATTCCCATTCCATCTCTTCAATTACCTCCCTTGGATTGGTGTTCTTAATCAAAGCCCACCACTGATCAGCTTCTCCATCAGGATGATAAATGGCTAGAGTGACCTTCTCCGTCTCAGAATAGTGAAGAAAAGAAAAGATCTTCTCCATGGAGTTGACCCACTGTTCTGCAACTAGTGGATCAGAAGATCCACTAAACGTTGGTGGTTGTTGCCGCATAAAACATTCAATAGCCAGTTTCTCCCTCTTTGGTGAAGGAGGACATTCCCCATTATTATGGTAATTGTTCATAACCTGAGATAATTCAGTAAGCATCACAATGAAGTTTTGAACTCCACCTCCCAAATCATTGGGGATGTCGTTCGGGCAATCGTTCCATTGGACCTCGCACAAGTTGTTGGCCTGATTTCTCCTGGTTCGCACCATTTTCTAATATAGAAAATGTTAGAACAAAACATAAGAAAATAATTCATGAATAACCTATTCATTTAATCAATTGATACCAAAAACATAACATATGGGATCCCTATGTAAAAATTCTTGCATGCATTTTTTTACTTTTCCACATGCTTGAGATTTTCTTTAGGGTTCACTAATCCAAATTCCGAAATTAACTAAACCTTGCCTATGATACCAACTATAACGACCCGAGCCTTTTCTTACATTACTAATACATCATTTTAAAGATAAAAAAATAATATTATTACAAAAATAGGAGCAAAAGTCTTAGTGTCTTGGGCAAACTAGGACCACACATAACAAATACAACATCTAGCATAAACATTTATTTAATTTCTTCTTCTCTAGAATTTTAGTGGAACTTGTCCTCTCCTTAGTACATGTAGCCACCTGAGGATATACATAAAAAAGGGTGATCTAGAATCCCAGTAAAAGGATAGATAAGAACAATATATCACGGGGTGAGCATAATCATAAGATGGGCAAAAGATCATGAACATGAGAGGAGCATAAATAAAAGACTTGAAATGTGGCAAAGCATAAAAATGAAACATCATGTCTTAGTGGTTAACTACCACACATAATTGTGAACCAAGATAGAATCTTGTTCACACATAATTTCAAATTTAATCATGAGATTCATCACTTTACCCAATGCATGGGAGAGCTGTATAATTCAGGAAGAACATGTCACTTTGAAACATTCATAATTGTGCTATATAATTTTGGGCGCACCCGTCACATCATAACATTATCATTTATCATGCATTACACAATGAACATATAACATAAATGAACATATATAACCCATGAAAATTAATGGGTTTCATCTCATAAGAACACATTCAAAAACATTGGGTTCCCAAAAGAAATAGGGAACACCATACTTGATACAAGAACCATCAACCTTGAATGAGTGGTAAAAGATGAGTTCTTAAAAGAAGAGTTCATTTGGAAGACATTTTGATTGACATAAACCTTAGTAGAAAACATGTATATCATAGAAAGTTAATACAATTATGATCAAATGTCCTTTATGGAGTGAACATTTCAAAAATGGAGTGAAAGAGGTAGAACCCGAAGGATGAAAGTCGGGTTCGAGAATTTCCCCTTACCTTGTACATGAATGCATCCTTCTCTTTAATGTCTTGTATAATGAAATTATATTCATTAATTATAAATCCATAACCATGTGTAAATTAATATGGTTCATTCTGGTTTCATTATGTCATATTATGTTCCTTTGGATGTCTTATAGATTTTAAAAACATTGTTCGGGGATGTTTTTTTATGGTTTTTCTTGGGTGGTTCAATTATATTCTTAAATTGAAGTTTGGGTAGAACATGAGTAAACATACATAAATGATATTACTTGTCATTAATGATATTACAGGAGTTTTAATTATCTTATAATTAATTATATTATATCCATGTGGATGAATCATTAGATAAGAATTAAATGATGGTTATTTGGATCAATTTGGGTGGTTTTTGGATCACAACGAACATGTTTTAACATATCACTTAGTAATATGGACATAAGTTATTTACAGAACATTAAATAGAACACAATACATATAATATATTTTGTTTCAACCAAAAAAATGGTTTCATGACTAGATCTGAAGGTATAAATGGAAGTAGAAAGCATGTCGTTCTTGAAGGTGATAAATTAACACCTCACAAACAACGTTCTCATTAATAATATAAAAGGAAGAGGGAAAGGGAGTTTGATGATATAATATCTCATTAGAATCATAAAATTAAATTATATGTATAATACTTGATTTTAAATAAAATGTGGATGAATATAGGTCGGGAGAGATCAAGAAATGAACTTGAAAATGAAAGGAAATTAAAGGAGAAGGGGGAGGGAAATTACCTCTTGAATCCTTCTCTTGAGAACCTCCTTAAGTGCCTAAGCTTTGTATTTTGATGAGACCAGAAGCTCTTGGACGTGGGGGAGGGGCTAGGGAAGTTGATTGGGAAGAGTTTAGATAAGTCTTGGAGCTTGATAGGTGTCAGGAAATGAGGGTGTGAAGGGTGGCTTTTATAGTGGAGGGGAGAGGGGTTTCCTTAATATAAAATCCATTAGGTTATTATTTCCCCACAAGACAAGGAATAGTGAGTCTTTAATGACCATGAATAGAAATTTTATGGTTCAATCCCTAACCAAGTGGGTTTACATCAGCATAACATCACACATGACCCTATAATTAGCTTATTTAGCTTATTTTGTAAATTGCGGTATTTCACTATTCATCAAAAATTCAAGTATCTCAGAAAAATTCCAAAAATTTACCCCAACCATTTTTCAACATTTAGAATCCAAATATGAAGTCCATTTTTCTATAATAATTTTATAAATATAATTAATTTAATATTTAATTAAAATAATAATTTACTTAAAAAACAGTTTTTAAGATTAAACCTGATTTTATAGTGCTTTAAAAAATTAAATGGGGTGTTATAAAATTATATAAAAACTATAAGAAATTGATTCAAAAATATATGAATACATATTAGGGAAATAAATATTATTTTAAATTAATTAATTAATTATAATTAATTATTTATGACTTACAAAATACCAAAACATTTACTAGGGTCAAATTGTCACTTTCTAAGATATCTAAATTTTATTTCATTATTCATAGGTAATGTTACTATTATGTTGGATGATTTAATATTAATAAAGACATGTTACTATTATTAAGGGTACGTCACTATTCACGAAAAAATATTTTTGTTTTATTAGACTCTAAAAATCATCTTGAGCACAACCGTGTATGTTAGATTTTCAAAATTCCTAACACAAAAGTGACAAACTTATGTTTTAATGTCATTTATCACTTAGTAGTTCATTATGTTATGATTTAATGTTATTTTATGAGATAAATATAAGAAGTAAATTTTCATTGAAAAACTTCGAGTCGATATAGAAGTTAACCATTGACAAATTCTAAGGGAAGAAGTATAGAGTCATGGAAGTATTATTTATGGTTTTTTTCTGGTGATATGTAATATTATTACTTAGGTGATTTCTTTGTTAAGGGGATATATAAGGATTTGTAGAAGGATTTTTTATATTAGAATCTTAGAGTTTTAATAAGAATAAACAATTCAACAGGTGGATGGTTTGAGGTGGTGGAAGTATTGAAAAGAATGTAGGGAATAACAAAAGTATATGATCAAAGAATTCATGTACTCCATGATTATTGGATGATATGGTTACTAGTTTCACTAAATGGGCTATATTATATTACCTAGGGTGGAAGAAGTTCTTGATTTTGAAAATTTTAAATTATTATATTCTTCATCATCCAAATATATTTTCAAAATTTTCTCATAGAAGAATAATAATTCATTGACCATGAAATTAATATATTTTTTTCTTGTTTAATTTAATCATTTTATTACAGAATTTCCTTTCATGTGTTCCTTTGAAGGTGTGTGTTTTTGTGTGGTGGAATATATGGGGATTTTCTTCCATTTTATGTCTCAATGTTGATCTAAGTTCAATACATTACACTATTTATGACATTCGTGTTTTAGATGTATAATTTTGGTTGGGTTATCATTAGTTGTGTTGATCCAAGTATGGGATGTTTATGATTATTGTACTCCATATATTAGATAATTAAAGTAAAGTTGAAATGATTATTATCTACTGATAATTTGTTTAAATATTATTTTTGGATACAGAGGATTATATTTTTCATATCATTAATTATTTAAAATAATGTGTGTAGGAACACATTTTAATTTTTTTGAGTCATTAGAATAAACTCATGATTTAAGGATAAACTGAAATTATTAAAAATCAATTTCGTAATTGTAATTGATACTGTGGTAGTGGTTCAAATTACATAAAATAAAGGATGGTGTTGTTTCATTAATGTCAAACCTTGTAAATCATTATATTAAATTTAATATTTATACATCTATATATAAAATAAAAAAATATACAAGTAAACATCATATGGATTCAGTAGTGAATAATGGTTATTGATGAAAAACTTATTTTCAATCATCATAGTATGTTGTAAGGGTAATTTCTTGAAGAGTATTAAAAGAATTATTAAATTACTATCTTCTATAATAGTGAATACATATTATGGGTCCACTCAATATTGAATGTGATTTTTAAAATTATTATTAGACTAGAGAGGTACTTTAAAAAATAACTAGACTATTTAAAGAATTGGTGAGATGGCCTATATATATATATATATTTTATTATAAATTTATATTTTATTTTGTATAATATATATTTTTAAATTATATAGGAGTTACTTTATTTTATTAGAAATATTGAAATTATTATATATAAAGTACTTCATTGTTCTTTCTGTAGTCTGAAAAAAAGTGTTTAAAAATGTAATTGAATATTTTAATCCACTCATAGAAGGTTAAATGATCAATCCAACTGATAAGAAGAATATTGAGATTTATTGGTGTGAAAAAAATTATATATTAGCATAACTCTCAAGTAATGTTTTTCATATGGAGATGGGGATCAAGATGATAAAATGAATCTTGGTAAATGTATGGAATATTTTTTAAGGGGATTCTATAGGTATGGAGGGAAAATAATCAAAATTTTCATTCCCTATTTGATGATATTAGTGTTCTTGATGGAGATTAATTAGATTATTTATTATATACATATAACTATTGTGAAATATATATTAAATATTTTAGAGATCCTCGATAATATATAATTAATAACAAGATGTTTCTTCATATATTTCATTGTAATGTTAATTATATGTTTTCATCTTTAGAATATTATGGCTTTAATAAATTTCCATTAAAATATTTTCATGTTATTTTGGTACCATGTGAGATGAGTAATGACACTTCATTAAAAGACAAAAGTAATGAATATAAGGAAATATATTTAAAATCCCTTATTTTTTAGAATAATTTTAAGGAGTTTAAGGATAAAATTGAATATTCAGATTTAGAATGTGTTATTGATGCGATATTTGAAAATCTCAGGCACTTATCTCGAGATGTGTTATAAATTAGAAGGAATGTCACCTAGGTAATATTCCTTTGATTTGTTTCTATTAGAACGGTATCATAAAATTTTCAAAATATTATCTAATTTTAAAAGAAAATGATAGTGGGGGAAAATATATGTCAACAAAAATGTTTTTTAGGAATACGAATTAAAAATTCTATAATAAGAAACAACATTTTATGTGAATGAAAAATAACTTATATATATTTAAGAATAGGGATTATTTATCAAATAAAAATGGATGAATAGTATGATTAAATCTAAATTGAGTATAATTCTTCCATGTGTGATCATAATAACTAGAAATTGATTTCAAATAAGAATTGATAAGTATTCCGTAATTATGATGATAAAACATTTATGGACATGTATTGCATTTTGAAACATGTGTTAATGGATTTTTTTCTAAAAATATCTAATCCTGGGGAAGATTAAAAGAATTTTGGAAAAATCTTACATCTTCTAAATGAATTTTATGTTTTCATGGGAGAAATATAGAATAAATTATTTAAATAAGTAAAGAGTTTGAATAATAGAAAATTAAAAATTTCACAATCAGAAAATAATACATGATACGCTATAGAATATCATAAAATAATATTACAGAGAACATTTTAACTATTAGAATTTTTTTTAATATGAATATCGGTTTAATAAAATTATTTCTAATTTCTATAAGTCAATTCTTGAAGTTAGTGAATATTCAAAGAGTAGTGACAAGTCCAATGTGGGCAACAACAGTGATGATGATAATTATAGTCATAAACAAATATTATTATAGGGATTCAAAATTTTATAAAGAAAAATAAACAAGGATAAAGGAAATGTGAATATAAAGAAAAAATAAAATTCACGTCAAAAGGAGAGTTCGATAAATCTAAAAAAATCTAGAAATGGTGAATTGTATTTGAATTATGTTAAACATATAAATGTGTAGAAATAAGAATCAAATAAGTGATAAATATAAATATATTATTAATTCCTGAAAATTATTGTTTTGAAAATGTATTAAAAATTTCTGTTTTAAATGGAAATAGAATAGAAGATTTAAAATTTGTTGAATGAGGAGTGTTTACTAGAATATTTTTAATATTTCGATACTATTAGAGTCATGGGGTCCTTGAACATGTAGGCAGGAATTATTTAATTAATGAAATATTTCACAATAATTCTGGAGGAGATGGAATGTATTAATTTAGAGTGAGATTACCCTCTCAAAAATGAAATGTTTGGAAGTATTAAAAAAGTTGGATTTGAAATTAAGAATAAATTTCAATTTCTGAATGATTTTTTTGAAGATGTGATATTATAATATAAATTTATAAATAATTCCCAAAAATTATTTTTTTAATTGACATTGAGTAATACTTAGATAATTTACATTAGGTAAAATAAATGAGAGTAAAAAAGATCTTATGCAATAAGTTTACTTGATACTATAATTAACAAAATGGACATGGAAACATGAAAATGGATTTCTTTGTAAATGTAATCTAATATTAAATTTATTAAAAGATTCGAGAAGTATAGAGATTTTTTGGTCACATTTTTAAATGATGGTTACATGAAATAAACGTAGTTTTTTTTGATGAAAATTAGAGAAACTAATTTTATCTTTAAAAATACTCTATATATTTATGGTTGAAACAAAAAAATTTATTAGATTCTATGCTATGTGTTGATGTATATGAAGAAATATATAAAAAAATGGATGATAAGTGAAATTATTTAAATATATATTTTTCCTAAATCAATGATAGAGAACCAAATGATTTATATTTCAGTTGATAGATGCTAGAAATCCCCACTACATTAGCATGAAGGACGCATAAGCGTTCTAAAATAGATGGATTAGTCGCATTGCATACAAGAGTATATAACAGCTATGTCAAGGACACAATATCCACGATGTTCTATGAGAATTAATTAATGGGAATATACTAAATCCAAAAATACAAAATTTTGAACTATTTACATAAAAGAGTAATAATGTTAACACACCATAACATAAAAATTATAAATTAAAAAAGTTAAATAAAAATGATGAAGAAATATATTAATAGTGATAAATATTTCACCTTATTCATTGGTTAATTTATTTTTCACCCTTCAAAAATTATTATGGCATATAATGAAATCATTAAAGAGGTGTAATATTTCAAATAGAGGTATTGAGATGGAATATAGTTACTTCCAAAAGAGGTTCATTTTTAAAAAAGTAATCTAAATATGTAAGTGATAAGTTCTAGGAGTATCTAGATATTCATGCAATTTTTTAAAATAATAGTAATCTTTAAACCAGAAAAAATACTATTGTTTAAATTAAAAATAAAATTTTAATATATAAGTCTTGAACCATGTTAGTGGAAAATGATAAATAATTTTTTTTATAGGTAACCAATTGGTAAATTTTCCACATTTAAAATTTTATTCAATATCATGCAAGTTTTATATATATCCATAAGGCAAATGATATTATAATTAAAATATATAAAACTATCTGTGTGTTTTTTAAATCCCATTTTCCATCAAATTTCAGGATTCAAAAAACATTATGTTTTGGAAAAGAAGAGTTAAATTGAATTTCCATGGATATCTACCAATTGGTAGAGGATATCATTTCTAAAATAATTAATTAAATAATTTTTTATTCCTCTTATGTTAAGGTGTTTGTTCAATTATATAATGGGTGTAACTAATAAGAAACAATTTTAAAATATAATGAAATAAATGAATAATTAAATATACTTAATGAAAAAAAATTACTGTAGGGTTAAATATATGAGTGATGCATAAGAATAGAATACTGAATCATCCAAATAAATTCCTAAAAATAAATAAATATAGTTATTTGTGGAATAGGATGTATGTGGTGATCTAGAACATCAATGGGGATCATGGATAATCATTACCAACTAGAATATCATTGAGGAAAACATCTCATACATAACTAATTTTGAATGATTAAATAATATGTAAAAAAGTGATATTGATGCATCAAGACTAGATTAATTAACTAAATTTATATTTGGATTTTGATGATAAATATAAATTTTATTAGAACATTGTGGTTGTTATATTCTAATTTGAATTAGACAAGGGAAGGGATGAGAATTATAAATAGATTATACAAAAAAGATATTATTTGGTTGAATGTGTTTTAATTGATTAGATATTTTATTTGTTTTATATACTTGAGACCATAAGGACATTTATTTCTCCCATAACTCAAAGAAGATATAATATTTTTTGATGGATTTAGAGAAATACTTTCTCAATGGTGAACTTTAAGTGGATGTGTATATCAAGAATATAAAAGGATTTCTTCTTGGAAACGATGATAGATGTGTTTTCAATTTGTCTTTGATATTTTATGGTTGAAAATGTTCTCTAATGGTAATCTATTCGAATATTGAATAATGTTTGAATATGTTGATATTTAGGAAAGGAAGAGAGGACTATAACCTCAAAAACAAACAAACAATTTATCTATAAAATTTATTACTATGTTAATAATATTATATTTTATAAATAAATAATTTGTTTACAATTAGTTTTTAATATAAAATAAGGATATATTTTGGATCTAAATTTTGGGTGTGATGATTTACATTTTTTGATTTTAAATTCCCAAAAAGAAGGATCATATATTTCTTTGTCATGATAAGTATTCCCAATTGTTTCTAAATAAATTTGAAATGATTGATTAGAAGATGGAGTTTAAAAAATCATAATAGGAAAAAAAAATACATTTCATATATAAATGTATATAATATGTTGACAAAATAGAGTGTATAAAACATTGATTTTTTTCTCTATTTGATGTCCTCATTATTTTATATTTTATATATTGTTACTTTGTGTGTATAAAATTAAAGTATACCAAAATAATGTCATGAAATAGTAGTGGAAAGGAATATAATATAATAATAAGGAATGATATATTTTGAATAAAAATATAATAATAATATAAATCTTGATCTGTATAGATTTGTAACACAATGTTCATGAGGAATGAAAAATATAATTTTAATACATCAAGTGTGGTAAAATGATTCAATAGGGCGATCACTTAGGGTAACATTTTATTAATCACACATAATAATTATAAATTTTAAATAATTATTCTCTTTTAAACATATTAAATAATGTTAAATGGGGGATTATTAGTTACAGTTTGAATGTATAAAAACTAATTAATCCAAGTAAAAAATAAGAATCACTTTGAATGGAATTGATCCAAGTTGTAGAATAATGCTATTCCATAATTTTTTCTAACTATTTTCTTAATTATTTTAAATTAATTGATCAATATAATTTAATGGATAACCTCAAAAACTAATGTTTCATATAATATAATATACATTTATTTTCTTTAGATAAATATCTCTTCCAACTCATCAAATAGGAATGCATGAATTTCACACCCAGATCAAGAATGTAAAGTCACCATAAACCTAGATATGTTATATGTTATTCCATTTTCTAACTCATACAACTATACAATTAGAAGTATGATCCATGTTAAAAGAATGAAAATATTTTTAATATTGAATGTAATAATTTGGGGAACTTTTAGGGAAGAATGATATTGATCAACCCAATCTCACACTTCTTTATTCCCACTATTAGTATAAAAAATATAAAAATAGATTTTAAGTAAAGAAACTCAATAATACCTTATCATCCCTTGGAATATAATCCACGGGTTGTTAATCATAAATCTAGTAGATAGAAAGGATCATTATGTGATAATCACATGAAGAAAGTGAGGTAGAAGGAGGTGTGTAATATTATTTTAAATTATTTTGAATTATAGTAATGAAAATAGAACATATCCATCTTTTTCAATAGTGGTCCATGTTATGAACTAAGTTAAACATAAATTTCAAAATAGGGAAGGATGTTTTTTAATTATTAAAATGTAATACTTTTCATCATTTATATATAGTTTCTATATAGGAATTTCATTTGTAATATGATTCATAATTTTGCAAGAGTCTTAATTTTTATCTATTTGTAATTATTTTAAATCGTTGACCATTACTAGTATTTCCTTTAAATTTATTGGTCATCTTGTTTATTGTTTATCTATTATAGCAAGGAGAATCCAAGAAACAAATTTCTGAACATGTATAATAGAGCATATGTCACAAATATTGTGCAGTTTCTACATGAGATTTAACTGGATATATATAGAATCTTAGTGGTGTGGATTTTTTATTTTTATGGAGGATAAAATATATCATGAATTAATCTATTATTTGGGTACTAATATAATAGATATAATTTTTTAAGTTTGATTATGTGGTTGAAAGTTTGAGTGTATGCTGGTGGCTAATGAAACATACATTATGAAATGAGAGGTAATTCCATGAAGGAAACACTATACATCATATGCCTAGATTCCTTTGGAGGATGTTAATTTTGTTTCTGTATAAGATGGGGATAAAAAACAAAGTGATAATAGTTAAATATGTTATAATTTTCCACACATTTAGTGTGTTTTTACCTAATTTCTCTTACACCACTATGAGAATTTCTGAATAAATATTTCACATGTCTAATTTAATCTATCACAACATCAGTTTATTTATATGAGTGAAATGGTGGTATAGATTAATGTTATGTAACAACCTTAAAATATTGTTATTTTCATTTATCAAGTGTTATGCCCTTATTAATTACACATAATTCCCATTTAATTTGTTGAAGTATTTCTGATTATTGGTTTATTCTCTAATAGATTTTAAAAATTTAGGAGTTATTCATAGATAACACCTGAAAGAAAGAGATAATATTACTTAAAAAAGTGACTCAATTCCATTAATAAGCATGATAATGTAATTCCACATATATATTATATCTTTTTTTAATTTCCATTTTAATTTTTGTAATTATTCTTACGTATCTAGGATATTTTGGATTTTAATCTACAATAATTATATACAACTTATATTAATCTTCCATATTCTGGAATTCCTTCACCCACACAAAAAAATATCTTATTTGAAATATTTTCACTATAATAAAATGTATAATATCAATAAATTAAATTTTAATTATTATTTTATTCCATTTTCACAATAAACCTCTAATTACACCTATAAACTAAATATGTGATAGTTGTCGTTAAATTATGAAATTCATGGTGGTATAATTATTTAATTATAACATTAAAATATAGATATTTTTTATTTAGTAATCCCATAAATTTATTAATTTTTTCCAAGGAAATCATCGTATATTAATTTCATATAACAAAAATAAAAAAAGATTGAATTTTCATTTTATTTTTCAAATAGAATTATCTTCTCTCATCTGTGAAAATCATGTTTCTTTCATTTTTTTCACACATTTAAATTCCTTCAACCTTTTAGATCCATCCACAACCTATTAAAACCATTCCTCAAATTAATTAAATTCCAAAATTCAGTCAAGATTAATTTAATATTATATTTATAACATACCTAAAAGGCATTATCCAAATATGTTTTAAAAATTTGAATTCTCCAAACAGTGGGACATAGAAGTTTATTTAATCAAGAGAAATTTTTATGGAACATTTATGCATCATAGGGTTGGTTGGTATATTTCAAAAATTTGATGGCTGATAAGAGAACCATTTACTTATTAATAAAATGGATGAATATTTATGTGTCATTATGTAAAATTCCTCAATTAATTTCCATTAAAAAAATTTATTCTCGTCCAATTCCATTTTGTGTGCAATGGGTCCAAAAATGGACCACAAAATAATATTTCAATAATAATTAATCCTATTTCATTATTTAATTATGTGTTTTATATGTACACATTTTCACCTTTTACCAATTTTTTCATGTACATGTTTTCTAAAATATGCATTTTTTATGGATAATGGAATGAAAATTTCATATACAATGAAAAATTACTACTCATTACAGTTTTATTAAGTGAAAATAATGATTGAACCACCCTCAAAATGACAAAAAAATCTAATTGTTTCCCAATGAACACACATTAAATTTAGTTCCCCCAAAATAAAATTTGAATAAATACTAAATTTTTATTAACAGTGAATGTAAGTAAGGTAAAATATGAGTGTAATGAGTCTTAAACATATAAGAACAATCATGTTTTTATACATTCTAAACTAGTGTTGATAGAAATTTATGTGTCAGGGAATGCTAAATATGTTCATCAATCACAATATAAACATTTAATGAACTGCAATCTTTTGAAAAAATTGATCATATGTTCTGGTACTGATAAACCTAATTATTAATAATGTGAGAGTATTGTGAAGATAATTTTAATTATTGTATAATAAATCTCAATGACTGAAATATATTTTTATTTCTTATTCATGGGTATTGATTTAGAAAAATGGTCAAACTCATAAAAATATATAAAAAATCCAACTGAAGGAAAAAATTCCATATTAATAATCATTTTAATAACCCTTAAATAAAAATGATGGAAAATGTTTCAAAATTAACTCAAGGTTGAAAATTGATTATGAATTATAATATTATCTAATTTTTTTTAAAAATAATTAAAACAAAATGATAAAAATAAGGAAAATCCTAATATAATGTTAGTACCATCCCATGCATAAAGTTTAATACCCATAAATGTTGTGGAATTTTTTTTAATCTAGGGAGAAACTAATAAGTTATAGAACTACAATATGGAATTAATAGTAAAAAATGGATTTTATTAGGATCTAGAATCGCAAATTATTCATCATATTAAATTTATAAATAATTTTAAATTTATTGAAATAAAAAAATTTAAAGGGAAAATTTATTCGTTTGAACCCCCATGAAGGTACTTGATTTTTAACACCCCTAGATTGGATGTAATATCTATCACCTAAAATTCAATGTAAGATTTGGTTTATGTGATATACACCACCCATTTTTTAAAAAAGTTCTTGTCAAAATGAACTATTTATGTAGCTTCCCCTTGAATAGAGTATAGTGTTATGACTTCATTTATATCGATAAATGCTCTGGTTTTATGGGTATAATAATGTTTGGGTCCTATAATTTAGCCTCCTCTTGTATGGATACCTCTCAATCATTCAGGGCCTCCACTATGTGTGATTCATCAATATATTAACCATTGATTAATTCAACAATGAATATAAATATGAATTCCACTAAACTAATTCATCTTGTAGTTTTGGTTCTTCAAGCATGTCCACATAGAATTCCATTTAATTTAATCCCCTAAAAAATATTCAATGTGGCAAGGGTAGTGAATATGTTCCTAAATAAATAAATATTTTTTTCATAACTCTCTATATAAATCTATGTTCTAGTTATCTATAAAATGTCAATGTAGTTTGAGTTAATTCTTAATTCACATTCAATGAAATTAAATAGAAATAATTTTTTTGAATAAACATTGTCCCTATATTTTTATGGATTTAATTTATTATTCTATATCTATTTAATATCAGATTTAGATTGTTATACTTGGAGGTGGGTAATAAATCTATAATAATATCTCTTGAAATGTCACCCCTATAGAGGTTTCTTCTTTTTTCAACACAAGAGTGAGGTAAAGTGTCAGCAAGTCTTCTACTTAACTAATGTGATGAACATCTTACAAGTTTCCTTCCATGAATCTACTCTATTATAAATCATGAAGATTCTTATATCCCACATGTGTTTTAGATAGAATGTATAGTAATGTGATCTACTCCATTAGTGATAGAGTAATGACTGATAATAGGTGTTTTATGATATCATTCTCATCCCCATTAGGTTCTTCAATATAAAATAACACTGGCAATAATTCTTCCTTAACCAGATTATGTTATTATGACAGGAGGTTCTAGTGTTTGGATGATTTTAGTTATTCCCCAATTAATGTAATTTTTTGTCTAATATACTATATCTTTTATCAACATTGTTGAAACCAAACCTTCATTTCACCGTACAATTTATCTTATTTCACAATATAGTTATTATGAATTGTATAATATTATTTTCCTTTAAAATTTATCATATAAATAATTTAAATAGGTTGAATAAAAAAATTGTAAAATGAAAATAAATGATTTTATTTCATAATGAGAAAAGTCAAGGTATGGACTTGGGTTCTGAAAATAATGCTTAATGTTGACAGCACTATCATGGGAGATGAAGAATTGAACATATAATATGCTTAGTTCATTATCGTGGCTAACCATGTAAATCTTTCGAGGTGAATTTTTCTCAATATATAATTAATTTTTTCACATGTAAATATTTTTCTAAAATTAATATAATGAATCATGGAGATCTATGGGTTGTTATGTATGGTGTGAATGTTTTAAAGTAAATTAAATTAAATAAATTAAAAATTTATGAATAAAATAATTAATCCAAATTGGGAAACAAACATAATACCATCAATCATTTTTATAAATATTAGATTTATTTTCAATAAATGAGGAAACATCATTCATCAACCCATACACAATTAGTATATTTAGGAAGAGATAATGTAGTTAAAATAATTACTATCTTAAATACTCTAGTAATAATGAATAAATCTAACACCTTAGTTGAGTATATGAAATAAACATTAACCCAGATCTATCATATATAATTTCATCACCAAACTCATTCAACTCCATTAAATGATAGATAGTATAACATAAGGGATGGAAATTTTATTTAATAGCGATACTAATAAAAAATGGAATGTGAAAATCAATAAAAAATCACTCACCATATCTCACACTTCTTCACTACCCCTATTAATAAGAATAAAATGAATAAGAATTTATGTTTTGAAACTCAATAATACCTTATCCTCTAATAGTATCAAATATATGGGTTAATACTATTCCATTGAAAATTTGGAAAATATTATATTTGGATAAACATATGAAGAACAATAATGATAATGATGAACATTATACTATATTAAAATTTTAAAATTATAATGATTAATATGAAGCTATTCTATAGACATGGTCAAGGTCCATGCTGTGAACTCAGGTGAAAAACATTTCTATAGAAATGGTTGAGGGGTTTCAAAAGAATTTCAAAAAAAAATTCATCTTGCATCAATATATTCCATGTTGGAATAACACTGGCAAAAATATTCATCCATGTAGAAAGATTCTATATATTTTATTGTTTGTAATTCATAATAATCTTCCCTTATCTTCAGTATTGCATTCAAATACCCCCTCGTGATAATTGTTCATTCTTCTCTATTTTATGTCGATCATGTGTTAAAAAATATTTAAAAATATATTTCCATATGATAATAATGCAATGCAAGCCAGAAATCAATGGTAAGTCAAAATGGGGATTTCGTTGAAGATATTGATGTATTTTTTCATGTGTTGTGTATTATTTGTAAAGGATAATATATAGATAATTTTTTCTAGTTGTATCATGGTTATCCATGAATTGAAAACACTTTTTATTGAATTGTATGTTCTCATAGGATGGTGAATATTATTTTATCATAAAATAGAAAACAATATATGGGTTTGAGATAGTTTTGTATGGATAAGACACTTCATATCATTGGTTGAGATATATTTATAATAATTTATCACACATCACAAGAACAGAGGGTGTGTGGGGCTATGTGAACATCACTTTTGGACATATTTAATTCCCTTATAATAATTTATACATATAATTTTCTATTTCATATATATTATTATAAATAATTGTTGAGTTAATAATTTGGAAGTTATAATTAATCACCCACACCCTTAGTTTATTCATACATATTATCTGTTTAGTCTAGAATACTCTTACCTAATATCTTTGACACTATTGTTATTTTATTGTAGAGTGTGTTAAAAAAATAACTCATTAAGTGACAACATTTTTTATTGGAAATAATCTTTTTGATTTATATTTTATCCCCATGGAACTTTAGGAAATTCTAGAGTTATTCATCCATTAAAGCCGCATGTAAGAGTTAATATTGCATTAATAGGTAACACAACAACTTCCATAATCCAGATATTATAAATCAATTGATGTATCAACTCTTCCATAACTTTTCAATGGTATGTATAAAATTTATCTTACCTAGTAGTGTAATTTTTATTATAAAATTTATAATTGTGTAAAACCCATTTCAATATTCTACTGTCTAACTGACCTTCACATACTCACCAAAAATAACTTATTTAATATATAAACATAACAATAAAATTTATAATATTAATAAATTAAAATAAAATCATGATTTTAGTATAGTTTCAAAAAAACCTTAAATTACACATATAATCTATGTATGTGATAATTTCCAAAAAATTATGAAATTCATATTGATTAAATAATTTAATTCTAACATTAACATATATAAAATTTGTTCTTGATCACTCCTTATTAAATATATATTTTTCTCAGGTGATATATATATATAAAATTTAGTGAATAATATAAATTAAGACAAAATTTCAAGACCTTTTAAAAGTAGAATTGTCATGTAACATATGTTAAAGTAATTTCTATCTCATTATCTAACATCACTTTTAAATTCCTTATAACTAAATAATCCTTCCAGAACCAAATAATAACCTACATTATATTGATTTCATGTCACACTTAAAAAAATGGAAATTTAATCTACATTCATGCTCATTCATCAAAAAAATATGTGTCACCATTAGAATGTAAATAATTCTATTTAACAACACCATAATACATATTAATGTTAACAAAAATATTTTTATTTCAGTATAATTTCAATGGAACTGGGGTGGTGGGATCATATTTAATCATTAATGGCCAAATATATGATATTTTATACTTAAATACAATTCATGAATATTCGAGTTAATTAATAGAAATCCCTTATGTATTTTCCTCTTAAAAATGAAATTCCTGCCCAATACTATTTTTTGAAACATGATTCAAATAATGAAGTATTATTACATATTTCCAATCTCATTCTCTCTCTTTTTTTTCCATTATTTTTTTCTTATATTCCCACCTTTTTTCCAATTTAATTGTTTTTTCATTAAGATTTTTTTTTCAGACACACACACACACAGATATATATATATATATTCAAAGTAAAATGGAATGCTAGATTTATATTCCAAAAATAATGATAAATCATGTGCATCTTTTTCTCATGTTTCTATAATGATGAATCCACCTTCACATTCAATTTTTTTTAATTATTTCCCAAGTAACGCACATAAAAGGTACTTTCACCACAATCATACTTAAATAATAATTAAAATATATTACGAGTTATGATAGGTAAAGTAAAAATGTTTTGTAATTTGGATTGAACTTATAAGTCCAGATATAATGTTCTCAGGTATAAGCAAGCGTTGGTGTAGAAGGTAGGTCTCTAGGAAGAGAGTGAATAACCAAAGAAGTGACTCAATCATATAAGAAACAATTAATGAACACTAAATAACTAAAAATTAACTAATCAATAGATATTATTGTCAAAAAATCTTTGTTTCCATTATGAATGTGATCATATTAGAGAGAGGATTTTAAAATGATTTAGAATACCTATTATGATTTTAAATATAATGTCACATTCCCCTCCCCAGAATGTGAAACCCTCTTGGGCTGAAAATGGGAGAATTGAGATAGTGACACCTGAGTTCCATATCTTGTAGGCCTCAGGTCAGTGACTAGTACCAGTGGTATAATAAAAATGCGTATGGTAGGAATTACCATCTATGAGGAGACATGTGAAAGAGAGAGATAAGACAAACATCAACTAAGTCATTCTCAAACACAAATACAAAATAAAAACAAAATTTTACCTATGTAATTACATGAAAGAACTACATTAACTGAAAGTACCAAAAGTAATGTAAAGACTATAGTGACCACAAAGCCCCATATTCTCATACAAAACCCCAAGATAGTAGTAACTAGCCTGATCTCCAACCTTCTCCAACTACCCAGTAAAATAATTTATATACATGTAGGGTGAGTATGAAAGTATACCCAGTAGGTTCCTGCCTATAACCTTCCATGAAAAATATAAACATTTCATGACAAAGCACAATGATCAACAACTAGAATTAACCCATCCCCTAAATAGGTATTCTATGTTCTTTACCTCACCATGGATACTCTCACCGTGTATCTACATACGATGAAATAATATAATAAATAATATCAACGGTACCCGGTAACTCATTACCACTGTTTTTTAACTCTTCCAAAACATCAAACATTCTAAGAACATCTCTCCAAAAAGGATAGCATGATGACACCATATTTAATCACCACAACATGTACATCATGAAACACACAACAACATCCACGAAACCATATGTAACTATAAATGTTTTGAGATCCACCACATAACGTATAACACGTATCATATATTGATTAATATTTTCTCATTCCATGACAACCCATACACTGAGTAAGGAAAGTGAAACCATCACATCATATAATCATTATACCTATAGTAGTCCTTAGGAAACTATATCCATAATACATGTGAGTGATATAACCAAATGCCTTTATATCGCTCTAAACACAAATATAGGGAAAAATAACTACAGTGCAAACCAACAAAATTAATTTGCATGGGAAGAGAGAAGGGGGAATGGTGGATGTTATACATCCATCATCCCACTGTGATATTCAGGAAAATACCTCCAAGGCATAGAATATCTATTGTGTCAGTTTCCCTAACTGAGTGGGTGTAGTTTCATATGAAAACAGAAAAATGTACATGAAATAATATATCTCAAAACCACAATATGGTTATATCTTATCCCCATACTCAACTGAAGATAATGTATCTCAGACATTTGGATGCCACTACTAAGAGAAAATATCCAATAAACACCCAACCATTTAAATAGCTTCCTTAAATAAATTTATTCCCTTTTCATCAGTTTCACTTTATGTTATATAATTCAATAAAAATTAATTAAACATTATCCATTTACACATTAAATTTCATTATCATTTATTCCATGTTCCATGCCCTTTAAGCCTATGAAAATTGAGTCCATGACATCTCATAATTATATACTCAACATTACATCCCTACAATCCCCACCCCTAGGGGTTAAACATTTTTTAATTTCATAACAAAATTACATTCTCGATTACCAGGTACTCTAGGAAAACATCTTATACTACCAAACATGGTAAACCACCATGAACATACATATGCCTCATGTAGTGGAGAATAGAGAGAAGATAATCATATAAACTAATCATCATCCCAATAACATATTCCAACAAGAATCCAACTTTCACATCAATTTGTATGGCTAGTTAAAACCCATTATATCACCCCCTATCCACCCAAGCACCCACATGAATATCCCAACCCATCTTTCCATCACATGCATCAACTACTTCAAAAAAAATCTAGCATCCCCACCTTATATATATCATCAACAATCCAGGATCATCCATCCCTATATCATGTTACAATTGGGAATACCTTCCCCATATATCGCAATATCCCTCTAGGCTCACCCATCCCTGGCTAACATCACATTATATGAAGAAGAAAAAATCATAGTAATCAAGCTCTTAGCCTATAGGAATGGAATACAACATTAACCCACAATGAACCCTCCGGACTCCAAAGAATAATTCACTCATCCTTTACAATAATATAAGAAAATCAATCCCTATAATGCATTATTGTTTATCACTCAACAGATTCTTAATCAATATTTAATTAATCGGTTCATTATTTACGGGATCAATCTATAGGAAGCCTAAATACCAATAAAACATAATCTATAAAATATATTTAAAATAATTAATTGAACATTACTTATAGTATTTTATCAACAAGAATCCACATGAATTACATCATTATTTATTTTCATTAAAAATTGAAGATCAATTCAATGAAACCTTCATGAATCACTAACATGAAAAGAAACATGATTAAATACTCATTAATATACAATAGTTATTCCCACTACTAATCAATTAGTAATGTATTTATGTCCTTTAATAGTTCCACACGCTAATCCAAGAATAACAAGCATTTAATAGACATCACACTATATAGAATAACAATTGGCAAACCATTATCACGGTAAAAAATAAAAACATAACCATGAGATCGATACTAAATCATTAATACAATTTATGTAATTATTAGGTAAATTTAATTATTATTCATGGTGATAAATCATAATATATCTACAATTTAATGTATTATAGAGAAAAAATGAATCCCTTAACTAAAAAACGTGTAGACGATTCTCACACTAGAATATTCCGAAGATGTAGATCCTAATCACTGCACTCGTAAGAACATGGATCAAAGTTGGAAGCCAGACGATCGACTGCCATCGCAGTAATACCCCAAATTCTTAGAAGGGAGCCACTTTCCACTAAAAAATGATTAGAAGTGCAGCAGCTATGGAGTTTTTGAAAAACTCGAGCAGTTTAAACATTATAAAACTGACAACATCATGGAATTACATGACTTGCAATCCACATTCATGTTGTGTAATACTTAGGGTTTAGTTTTGAAAAAAATAACATCACAATTTTATTTTTAAAACCTTTTTCATTAAACAATTTTAATTTCCCATTCACATCATGTTACATTATGCACTATGAAATATCTGTGTTTCCTACTTTTAGCAACCGAACTCATCCAGACTTCCTTCAAGCTTCCTCTAAGTATCATAGTCATTGGAAATATAAAAAGGATCAATCAACATTGATCTAGGAAATTATGTTAGATACATCTAAAAAATTATCATCCCCAAGAGTCCAAAACCAAATAAGATGTTAGACAAAAAAAGGGTTGTCTAAACAGCCACCCTGCCAGATACCTCTCAAGGCTGTCGCCACCACAGGATCTCAACCACCTAACCAAAGGAACATCAAAAAATCAAGATGCCAAAAAAAAAACTAGACCCTAGACACTCTCTTGAGGGATATACCTCTCAAAAGGGAGTAATCCACAATACAAAATAAGGGAAATCCATCTCAAAACTAGAAAAGGTCAAAAACCATAACATGAAAAACATTACAAAAGAGGAGATAAAAATCAAATAGCTTGGGGTATCGAGCACATATCAACGACTAACTATCCCTAGTACTCTTCTCCAAGCCACCATACCATGACAAGAAACGAACCTATGGGATAGAACACCAACAAAACAACTACTTATGGTTGTCCTAGACACCTACAAGCTACTCCTCGAAGGTCTCATAATCCTCAATAAAAATTTTACCTTAATTTATGACATGAGAGTTAGCATGATGATATTAAAGGAGATGTGATACTTGAATGACATAGTGTATACAACTCATATGTGTGGGAATCACTTTTTGATATGCCATAACTCTAACATGAGCCGACACCTCAAAATTCCTAACAAACAGGGGAGAAATCATAATACCATTGTGAAACCATCATTTCCTACAATATGGGGTAACCTTCAAGAACACATGACCCCCAATGTTGAAATCCATATGTCTCCTCCTTTGATCGGTATAGAATTTATGACTATCACAGACTTCAACCTCTGGTAAATCACCTTAACTGTCTCTATAATTTTCTATACCAGTTTTGATCTAATAATTTCTTACTCTCTAAACTTAGTTGAAAAAATTGAGAATGGAAAGGATGAGAATACAAGGCTTCAAATAGAGCGATACCGATGGTGGAGTGGAAAATATTGGCGTGGGAGAACTCTACCCAGGGAAGTTGACTCATCCATGAACCTCCAAAATCATAGACATAAGAAAAAAAATATATTCAAGAGTTTGGAAGGTCCACTCAATCTAACCATCTATTAGTGGATGTAAATTAGTGCTATAGAATATCATATAAAAAATGACTACTGGAGACCTCTCCACATCATTAAGGTAAAAAAGGTCTTGTTCATAAATGATCATCCTCAAAATCCTATGGAGTCTCACAACCTTCTCTAGATACAACCTCAACAAAAGCTCTAATGATTCGACTCCATGATAAATATAAAGTGGATTGATTTCATGAAATGATCCACTACAAACCCTATATTGTCATATCCATTATGATCTCCATGTTTTTTGGTAACAATGTCCATCAAGATTTCATCCCACTTTTATTGAATAACATATAACAAATAGACACATCCACTATAAACATGGTCCTAGAACTTCACCTTCTTGTTGAAAAAACATCATGACCCAAGATCATTAACCGTACACCTCAACCAAGTCCACAAAAATTGACCCCTCAAAGGATGATACATCTTTGTCACACTAGGATGTATCACCAATGGTTATCTATGGAACTCTCTCAGAACCATCTCACACATTGAAAAAGGAATGAAAGAAATTTCATGAAACAACACTCAGTGTTGTTCATTTTCAAACCAACCATTAGGGGTCTCACCACTAAAAACTCATTCCATCCTACCTTCCACCTCATGATCCCCAAACTAGGACTTCTTTACCTTCAGCATCAAAGATAACTACACAACCATCTGAAAAAGACAAAATTTTAGGACCAAGCAGATTATAAATGTGATAAAGGTTTCAAGAGTTGTCTTATATTTTCCAGGTAGGGTATGAAGAAAGAAATCAGTTCACTTTTTTTTGGAAACAATTATTTTGAGAATTTTTTCTTCAAAAGAATCGGACTTGCGGTATCAGAAGAATCATCATGGAATTTTTAAAGGATCAGATCATTGATTTCAGGGAAATCGGTCCCACTATGTCTTTATTTTGAAAAAAATCAGACACATGTTTTTAGAATGTTTTTCCTTAGGATGAGAAGGAAAGAAATAAACTAGAATGATTGGAATGTCATGATACTTTCAAATGTTAAATGTGATGATGCTTTTCAATTTTGGAATTCTTATAAATTGTAAGCAATGTGGTAGAATTTATGATTAAATCGTGATGTAGGAAAAGGGTATGTAAAACGAGTGAATAGTGACAACTTTGGAAAAGTTGTGAATGATGATGACTATTGAAAAGCTGTGAATGGTGATGATTATTGAAAATATTTGAATGGTGATGATAATTCAAAAGATGTGAATGGTGACGACTATTGAAAAGCTGTGAATGGTGATGACTATTGAAAATATGAAAATGGTGATGACTATTGAAAGGTGTAAATAATGATGACTATTGAAAAGCTATTAATGGTGATGAATATTGAGAATTTATGACTAGTGATGATCATGGAAAAACTATAATAGTTGTGCCGATGGAGTAGTTGTGGAGATGTGAAAGTCATGTGAATGAAAGAATAAATGGTCTATCAAGCTGACATAGTATTCACTTTTTTTTGCATCAGACTCAGATTCATGTTGATGGAATATCCAGGCCGATTGAATAGTCATACCGATGGAAATAGTTCTTCCAATGGAAGAGTACTGATCATGTATATTGAAATGTAATAGTCATGCCGATGGAAATAGTCAGGCCAATAGAAATTTTCGTGGTGAGGGAAGATGAAAGAGTTGTGCAGATGGAAAAGTGGAAAGAGTCCTACTAATGGAAAGAGAAAGTGAAAGGAATATACAAGTCATGGTGATAGGGAAATTACATTTTTTTACATTGGACTCAGAGGTGAATGTAAAAGTAAAAATATAGTTCCGATTTAAGACCACCATACCTAAAAACTATCATACTCAACAATAATACCCTCATTTTTTTTCTAAAAGAAATATTGTTTTGGATTTCTCGAATAAGCAATGGGTATGGTGATAAAAATGAATGAAACAATGATTGAGATGATGTATACTGAAGAATTGATAAGCTTAGAGAAACATTGATGAAGTCAATATGTATCCCATAATTTTAGGGGGAAATTCAAATTTTGGAAAATATGAGTGAGCCAGAAAAACTTTTGGATTCCAATCAATTATTAGTTATAAAAGGATGAAGTAATTTGTAAATTCTGACAATGTTCACTATTCACAATAGAAGAGAGATAAGCTCTTGGATTATAGAGATAAGATAAGATAAACTATATTCAGGTTGACTTTTTCATTTGACTATTTAGCTTATTAGTCTGAATTTATCAGCTTCTACATTTCCGTACTAAGTATTTCCACATTGGGTTTTCAGACTGAGGAAGGAATATACTTATTTCCATCAGACTCGGTTTTGATGTTGTGTCAATTCTATTTGAATCATGATGTGGTGTTGATTCTATTTTTCTTGACTACTGTATGAATGTATTAGAGTGGTGCCAATTTTATTCAATTGTATTCAATTGAACGAAAATCAGACTGAGAAGAATAAGACTGGGAACATCGTACTCAAGGTAATCAGAAAGAGTATTTTACATAGTCCAAGTGGTTCTTACCATTTTCTTAGGTAAGGAAAAGAAGAATTGGTTTACAATTGAATATATTCGGTGAATTGAAAAGAAGAACAGGTAACATGAGATGTTACAAAACAAATGTATTACCCAATTGTGCTAAGAGCGTACACATTCACTAGTTGTATTTTTTCATAGATCTACATGAGTGAAAGGGTAAATCCTACTCTTTTTAATCCAAGGATTTATTTCTAGTGGAATGTATGGAATTTGATCATTTCCAAACCATACCAAGGATATAACTATTCTTATTGAATATTTATCCTTGTAAATCATTATGTTCTTTTGGATTTGTGTTGATTTGTATCTCATTAAGTAATTGAAGTCATTAACATGAGGCTAAGTTTTTTTAATTGAAAAGATACATAAAATAAAAAGAGTACCACCGATTCACCCTCCCCCTCTCAGTTTTACAATACTCTTATTGGGAACATTCAATTAGTATCAGATTATAGGTTCCCTTTGATATTCTATTCTGACGAAGAAAAAGAACTGTTTGAATAGTAAATGTATTCATGTCTTTGATGGAATGAACTATCCTATCTAGAAATACAGAATGCATAAATATCTTATGTATTTTAATTATGATGTTCTTGAAGCTACAATAGTTGGTTTTCCTCCCATTGATGATAGTGCTCCACTTACACCGATTGGAAAGTTGTTTTTTGATTATTATGGAAGGCCCAAGAATGTTATATTATCATCACTTTATTAATGTTAATTCATGATAGTTAAATGTGTTGCAAGAACCAATGGTATGTGGGATAAATTGAAAAAAAATATATGATGTCAATAGAAAAGTAAATAATGAATGTTGAAAATCTAGAGGTCAATGTATAAAGATTTGATGAACTGTGATCATGAATTTTTTGGATAATTAATTTCCAGGGTTAATAAAGTTATGAGTAATATCAGATGTATTTTTGGAAAGATGAAATACTCGATATTTGTTGTAATGATCATGATAATCCTACCTTACAATTTTGAAACCAATGTTTATTCATAGGAAGATATATATCCTGAAATAATACCTCTTGATTTTCTACATTGAACTCTTATCACTTATGAAATTTGAAGAGATATTTCTATAAAGAGTAAAATAAAGGTTTATAGAGAAATGTCTTTCAAGGTTACAAATAACAAAAAGTCATAGACGATTGTTATTTAAGATGAAGTTGGTGATTATAACACTAAAAATGAGATATGTAAAAATCTCAATGAAATCCTATCGTTGTTTTATAACAATGTGAAAAGAGGTACAAGGAAATAAAAAGGGAAACATTCTTTTAAATGTTTTGAATATAGAGGTTTTGACGACATTGAGGCTATGTATACTCGAATAAAGAAGGAAGAGTATAATTATATTTAAGAATGAATGAAAAGAATATCGTGGAAGAAAAAGGAAGAAAAATGAAAAGAAAAGAAATTCTTTAAATAAAAATAAAGAATTTTCTTTTTGAATGATGATGATGAATAAGAGAGTGATGCTGATACAGAAAAATACATTAACAATGTTACTAAAAACACTATTATTTAAAAATTGAATGATGTTCAATTTAAAAGAAGTAGTTTAAAAGAAGAAGAAACTCATTATGAAATGCATATGAAAGAAGAGTTAAAATAATGTCTATAAAGATATGAAGACTTGAAAAGGGAAAAAAAGTTGGAAGATGAATTATCAAGAAACTAGGAATGTTTTTCTAGTAAAAAATAAAACACAGTTAAATAGATTAATGATTTAATGAATTATTTTGAATATTAAAATAATTTTATTGTTCATTTGGAAGTGAAAATGAAGGCAAAGGAAGAAAGGTTGGAACTAGTCTAACAAAAATTATCTAAAGCTAAAATATTTCTATGTTTCAAAAACTCTCTCACTGAAGTTGGTGAATGTTCTCATATTGAGAAACATGATAAGGATCGCCAAAATTAACCTTCAAATGGTGAGAAGAATAATTATGTTGCTCTACAAAGAAGTATATTAGATGTTCTGAAGTATTATGGAAATCAATAACAAAAAATGTTTTGAGTAAATACAATCTCGAGAAGGTTTTAAATAATTCTGAATCCAATAAAGAAGAAAAGAAGTAGAATAACCTTGTGGATAACAAAAATGATAGTGGATCAGAAATGAATGTGGCTGATAAACATATTAATGATCTTGATCAGTACATAAGCATCATAGGAAAATACTATTAGTAATGGTTTACTGGTATTGTGATAGATTCTAGAACACAAAAAAATATTTGTTGTTTTAATCAACAACATTTTTATTTTACCTCATGTTATGGAATGAAAATATTTAATGGTATTCAATATTCTCAAAGAAAAAATGAGAAGTTTTCCTTGAAGAAATATGACAAGAATGAAGTGATGATTGAAAATAGGTTCCAACCCTTGAAATCTATTTGTGAAAGATGTGAAAAAATAAGGACTCCATGAAATAGGATGTATTGTTTTGTTACCGACAAAGTAAAATATTCTCAGTTCTAAAATGATGATGTTGAAGAATGAAAAGAATAGAGAAAAGTCACTTGTTGTTGAAACTGCTATAATATCAATTAAAAGAGAATGACACTGGATACTTGATAGTGGGTGTTCATCTCAAATTATAGGAGACATGAATTCTTGATTAATGTGAAATATTATAAGGAAGGTACAATGAAAATTGGAAATGAAGAATCATTGAAAATCCAATGTGTTGGGTTAGACATCATTGGAAAAGAAAAGATGAAATCTAAAAAACCTTGTATGTTGATGAGATAAAACACAAGATGCTATGTTTATCACAATTTTTTGATAAAGGTAAGAATTTTATCCTCAAGAAAGACAGATTTATTATAAAGAGTGAATAATATGGCATGACTATTATAAGATGCCAACGTACGAATGGAAATTTTTTCATGTTGGAGGTTCAAAATACTCTTGTTATATGAGTAAAAAGAAAGAGAATCACTTATAGAATAAAATTCTTAGATAAATGTGTTAGAGAAACATGAGAAAGTTATTCAAAAAAACCCAGTGTTAGGGACATTCATGTTTTTCCAAGAAGAATAGATTGGTGTTGCATAATTTTACGAAAAGGAAAGATTATAAATGTTGTGCATAAGAAAGTTGAAATTTTTTCAAAATAACCACTAGAGATGATCCATTCTGATATATGTGGGATAATGAGAAAATAATAAACACATGGAGATAATTATTTCATTAAATTCATTGGTTATTTTACACTCATTAGATGTCTTATATATATGAAACACAAATGAGATGCTATGAAAATGATTAAAAGTTACATAACAAAGTCTGAGAAAGATTGTGAGTATTCTGTGAATATGTTGAGAACTGATAATGGTGGTGAATAATGATGTAAAGAGTTTGAATACAATCGTGAGAAACATGGAATTCACCTTGATTATATCTCTCCATACACTCCCTAACAAAATAGGATTTCTAAATGAATGAATAGAATAATGGTGGAAATTAGGAGAACTATGTTACTTGAGAATGACCTTTCTCTTTACTTTTGTAGGTAAGCCATGAGTAATGATTTTTATATTCAGAACCGTTATTTTTATAGGCCTTAATTAGTCATGAATCCTTATGATCTTTTTATGAAAAATATCCAAGTTTTATTCCCTTTAGTGTTTTTAGGAGTCCCTTTATTATAAAGATAAATGGTGGAAACTATGGTATGTTTGAGTAAAAATGTGAGGATGGAAGGTTTCATGGATACTCTTCAGATGGAAGAGGATATAGATGATACAAAAAAACAAGAATATTTGTTTATTAAATTTATGTGAATGTGATTGAAATATATGAGAAAGAGAAACATGTTCAGGTAGTCAATGAATTTTAAAAATATGAATAAAACAATTTTGATAAGGATACAAAAAATTATATTACATTTAAAGAAGTGGAATTAGACTCAGTTATTTTACGTGATAAAGATGATAATCGAAAAACTCATCCCATACTGATGAAGCACATGGAATGTCAGAAAAAAATTGGTGATCAACATCAATAGGACCAAACAAGTAGCACAACCAATTCTTTTACACAAAACTCTTTGTATTCAAAAGTGCAACTGGATGATGTGAAAAAAAGGTTTTGAGCATAAAAAATGGTTTCAAGACATGAATGGAGAATTGTATAGTATTGAAAAGAATGGTTCATGGGAACTCATACCCAATCCCAAAAAAACATCATTGGGACAAAATGGGTTTTCTGGAAAAAGCTGAATTAAATAGGTAAAGGTACAAGAAACAAAGAAATACTGGTTTACAAAGGGTATTCACTGATTGAGGGTATTGATTTTGATTAATAATTTTCTCCAAAATCGAGAATTCAAATAATCAGAATCTTTCTTTCTATTTCTCTAAAAAGATACTTAAAGATCATTCAAATGGATGTTAAATCCACATTTATAAATGGTGATCTTGAATAAGAGGTTTATATGGAACAACCTTGCAGTTTTATTATGGGAAAAGATGATAATTTGGTATGATGATTGATGAAGGCCTTCTATGGACTAAAACAAGCTCTGAGGGAATGATATTCTGAATAGGATACATGCTTAAGAAAGATGAATTTTAACAAAGGGATAGTGGACAATAATCATTAAATCAGATAAAGTCAAGAGTATTACCCCAATGTAATTGTTTATGTTAATGATATTATTTTTTCTATGAATGATGAAGGATGTAGTGAATGATTTTCTAAAAAAATGAAGAATGTGTTAGAAATTTTCATTTTGGGATAAAGGATATACATTCTTTGGTTACAAATCCAGTAACATAATGAAAATATTTTCTTTTCCCAAACAAAATATGAAAAATAACTTCTCTAGAGGTTTAGCATGGAAAATTCAAAACCCAGTTCCACACCCATTTTATAAGGAGCAATGCTAAGTAAATTTGGAGATGGAAAAAAAGTGGATTATAAAGAGTATTGAACGTTGATTGGAAGTCTATTGTATACGACTTCCTCAAAACCTGGAATTTTTTATAATGTTACCAAATGAACAATATTTCAGAGTTCCTCAGGATAATAACATCTTATTGTCAAATAAACATTTATCAGATAAATTGGTGGATCCAAAGAATTAGTAATCATGTATTGAAGCTTAGATAATATTGATTTATATGGGTATTGAGATGAATATTGGGCATGAAATGTTAATGGTAGAATATCTACATCAGGTGGGGTATTCTTTTTATGAAAGAATTGTGTTAGTTGAAATTAAATGAATGAAAATACAGTAACTATCCGTATGTATGAATCTGAGTTTTTTGTTGCTACTCATGACACTACTCAACTTATGTGGTTGAAAACAATATTGGAATATTTACTTATTGAAGTGAAGTTACCCTTGCTAATGGTTTGTTACAACCAAATTATAATCAATATCATAAAGAATATAGTGAAATATTCTCATTAAAAACATATTGATATCAAATATTATTTCATCAAAGAGAATGTAGAGAATAATGTATTGAAATTGTATTATGTTCCAACATTGGGAGACATTGCTGATATATTCACAAAACCATTTTTGATGGAATCAATATAGTAAATGTGGTTGAACATGGGTGTCCAAACTCTTTTGCTTCAACATTGAGGTATGTGATTATATCCCCTATCTTATATTACCTTTGGATTGATATGTCATTGTAGATAATTGTTTTGTTTCATAAATATATTTTATAAAAGAGTGAGAGTTGTGGTTAAGATGTGAATTCATCACTATTCTGTGATTGAACTATTCTATCTATTTTTTGTTTTGGTTGTTTGAAAAGAAATATATTTGTTTTCTAAGAAGGATGAAGAAAAGAAATATGGTTTCATGATCCCCATTTTTACATATCAGGGATTTTTTTAGTAATGATTTTTATTTCGTACAATGAGATATCTCACGTAGTCTAAGAATTGATGATATGTAATCCATTTCTTGAGGTTACAATGTTCATTGATTTATGAAACATGGATGACAACAAATTCCAAAGGGGGAGATTTTTAGGACCAAGTAGATGATAAAGGTGACGAAGGTTTTAACAGTTGTCTTTTGTGGTCAAGCTTCTTTTTGGAGAAAATAAATCACATAACTTCACTACTGGAATTTTGACCTTTCCCAACGCTTCTATACCAACGGTTCATAAAAACCGTTGTCATCCATCTTTCATAATAAACTAGGGGTGCTGGGATCAAATACCAGCGAATGTTTTTTTTTAAAATACATATACCAACGGTTCCACAACCGTTGGTAAAGATTTTCATATTAATTATAACAACGGTTTCCAAAACCGTTGGGATAGGTCTATACCAACGGTTTTGGGAAAACCGTTGGTATAGACCTATCCCAACGGCTTACTTGGCCACGGTTCTCCAAACCGTTGGTATAGGATATACCAACGGTTTGGAGGCATATACAACCAGTTCCAAACCGTTGGTATATGTTATTTTTCTAGTAGTGCTTTTTTTTGGAAAAAAATGGTTTTGAGATTTTGTTTTCAAAAGTATCTAACTTGTGGTTTTAAATGAATTAGCCTGCCTTTTGAAAATGATCAGATCTATTGTTTCTGGACAATTGATCCCACAGAGTCTTTGATATAAAAAGAATCAGACTAATGTTTTCATAAATTATGTCCTCGGGATGAGAAGGAAAGAATGAAACGAAAATGAATGGAATGTTATGATAGTTTACAATGTTAAATTTAATGATGCATTGTAGTTTTTGAATTATCATAAAACATAAGAAAAGTGGAAAAACTTATTATGTAAGCATGATTGAAGAAATGGGTATGTAAAATTTGTGAATTTTGATGACTATTGGAAAGCTATAAAAGGTGATGACGAATGAAAAGATGTGAATAGTGATGAATATTGAAAAGTTGTGAATGATGACTAATATTGAAAAGATCTAATAGTGATGAATATTGAAATTTTGTTAATGGTGGTGACTATGAAAATATGTGAATGTTGATTACTATTGAAATATGTGAATTGTTATGACTATTGAAATTCTCTTAATGGCGATGACTATTTAAAAGCTATAAATGGCGATGATGACGGAAATGATGGAATGGTCATGATGATGGAATAGTCATGCTAAAAGAAATTCATGCCGATGAAATAAAAAAGGTCTGTTAAGATAACATAGTCTTCACATTGTTTTGCATCAAACTCAGAGTCATGCTGATGGAATAGTCATACCGGTGGAAGGAGTTGTGCTGAAGGAATAGTAATGGTCACGTAGATTGAAAATTAATAGTTTTTCTAATGGAAATAGTCATGCTGATAGAAATAGGCATGTCGATGGAAGAAAAAAGAGTCATGCTGATGAAAAATAGGGATCTTTCATGTCGTTGGAATGAGAATGTGATGAGATGATTCATGTCATGCTGATGGGGTAATGAATTTGTTTTACATTGGACTCATAGGTGAAAGTGAAAGAAAAGAGATGGTGCTGATTTAAGACTATCATACCCAAAAAAATTGTACTCAAGAATAGTTCCAAAATTTTTGGTATTCTAAAAGAAAAATTGTTTGGGATTTCAAGATTAAGCCATGGGTATGGAAGTACAAATGAAATATCTGATGATTGAGATAAAGTTTGGAGATGATTCGAGAAGCATCGGGATTCTTCGATCATGAAAAAATGTATTCCATAATTTTAGGGGGAAATTGATATTTAGGAAAATTTGAGTTAGCAAGAAAAACATTTGGATTCCGGCTAATTGTCACCTAGAAAAGGAGATGGTACTTTGTACATTCTGAAAATTTTCACTATTCATGACAGAAGAGAGAGAAGCTCCAGGTTTTTAGAGAGAAGAGCAGATCTACATTATTCGTGTTGAATTTTTTATTTGAGTGTTTATCATATTAGGCGAATTAATTGGTTTTTAGATTTCTGTACTAAGTGATTCTACATTGGGTTTCTCACACTGAGGAAGGATGATAATGATTTTCATCTGACTTAGGTTTTTATTTTATGACGATTAATTATGGATCATGAAGTGGTGTTGATTCTATTTGTCTCGAATATTGTGAGAAAGTATTAGAGTGGTGCTGGTTGTATTTTATTTTATTTAACTAAATGAAAATTGGATCGAGACGAATCAGACTGGGAGCATCATACTCAGGGTAATCATTCATATTATTTTACATAGTTTTAGTGGTTCTTACATGTCTACTTGTTAAGGAAGAGAAGAATTGTTTTACAATTCAATATATTTGTAGAATTGAAAATAATAATAAGAAACATGATATTTTACAAAACAAATGTATTACCGTATTTTTCTAAGGGGGTGCACGTGCAGTAGTTGTATGGTTTCATAGTGCTACACGATTGAAAGGTTATATCCTACTTATTTTAATCCAAGGATTGATTTCTAGTGGATTTTATGGTATTAGATCATTTACAAACCATACCAAGGTCGTGGCTATTCTTACTGAATAGTGAACCATGTAAATCATTGTGTTCCATTTGATGTGTATTGATTTATTTCATATCAGGGAATTGAAATCATTAACATGAGTTGAAGGTTGTTTCAATTGAAAAGAAACATAAATGAAATAGAATACCAATGAATCACCCCTCCTCCTCTTAGTGATACAATACTCTATCTGGGAACCTTCACAAACCCTATCCTCCAAATTCTTTTATATCTTAATGAAGTGATGAAATTTATTTTGTCACACACTAAAAATCTCTTAATTCTCACATAGTATCTCTACAAGAAATATTTCATAGCACATCAGCTTCAACACTTCCATTTCTAGGTGTATAGGAAATATAGAAGCCATAATCCAATAATAAATCCATCCATTATTGCTAGTGCAAATTCATTTCATGTTGTGAGAAAACATACTCAAATTCATTATGATAGGTTAAGACGAAAAAAACTTGTCGATGTGATAATTTTCCCACAACATTAGACAAAACATTAACACAACTGACTTGAGATTGTTGGTGGCATAGTTATGTTGATGGGAATATAACATTTGAGTCTAATATGAAATTACTAATCTCTTCTAAATCATATCACAAGACAAACCAAGATGTGAAGAAACACATCAATCCTCACAATTATCCCCTTCTATCAGAAGCCATAAACTGGGTGTAGTGACCAACAACTCCTACCAATACACAAATGCTATCTCACACCAATCCGTCGAGAAAAATGCCTAATCCTTTCTTGTCAATTCTGTCATAGGATCAGAAACCCAAGAGAAGAGACTATGAGAATCCTGTAATATCCTAAATGTGCAATGAAACATTCCACCTCTTCTATTATATTATGGGACTGATAATTAAAAATTCATTCTATCATTGATAGATCCACATCTACTACTTAATGGGACACACCATGCCCCACGAAATGGACTTCTCGACCCGAAAATCAAAATTTAGAAACACCTTAAACAACTGTTCACTATAAAGAACAACCAAAATGTAACTCATATGCTCTGAATGCACCTCATAAGTTATAGATTAAAAAAAGATTACTTCGATGAAAACCACCACGAAAATATCCAAGATATCACAGAACATAGTGTTTTTTAACATAATGAAAATACCCAGATTATTCATTAAATTGAACAAAATCACATTAATCTTTTATTGCCTCTGATGACAATAGATACTATTCTTCTAGATATCCTAATCCTTCACAAGAATATGATGATATATTGACCACAAATCCACCTTTGGGAACAAAATTACACCATTCCGTTGATCAAATAAATCAATAATATATGGAAGAGGATAGTGGTTCTTCACTTTCACATTGTTCATGTGACTATAATCGATACAGAATAGAAAACTATCATCATCCTTCTTCTAAAACAAAATTGGTTCATCCACATTGACAATATCATTAGAATAGAACCATATTACAATAGAACATTGATATATTTACATAGTTCTCTCAACTCAAAAGGTTTCATCATGTATGGAGACATCGAGATAAGATACATTCTTAGTTGTAGTTTGATCATGAATTTGATCTCTCGTTGATGGGGTTATGCTACAACATAAACTGGAAGGATATCAGGGGTACTCTTCTACGTCCATAGGAAATACCAAATTCAGAACATATGAATGAATTAGTATAGGCTCATCAATCAAGGATGAAAAGAAATGAAGAATCCTATGACACGTCTCAGGGTGTCTCTCTCTAGCAGAAACAACTGTCTATCTATCATCATGTATGAACAAAATCAAACTCTTAAAGGAATCCACAGTTGAATGAAAAAAATAAAACTAATCTAGGACAATGATAATTCCATATGGTTGTATCCATAAACATAGGAAATCTCCCCAAGAGTGGTTCTTCCCTAGAATAATCTCTTAGTCTCCGCATATATCAAACAACCCATATTGACTTCCAACTATTGTAGTCAATTCTAAAGGCACTGGAAGTCTCTCTCCCTATTTTCCCATGCTTGTAAAAGGGAGGTGATATAAATGAGTGTGTCTCTACTAGATCAAACAAGGACATAACCCATTTATAAAACATGAAAACTATTCCTTGAATGACATATGGCTCTTCCATGGCTGCCAATGCTAAGGCTTGAAGCTTACCATGGACTGCTCTATGACTTCTCTAACCATGATGAAGACCACCTCAAAGTATGAATTGTTTTCTTTGAGAATTAAAATCATCTTGAGTCAATCCTCTACCTGCCCAATATAATCTATACATATCATAGACTAGAGAAACTTGTTTTTGTTTCCCTAACTGAAACTACCTATGTAGATGAGCTTGAAGGAGAATAATTTGCACATGTGTACTGCTCAAAATGGTTGGGCGCTCTCTCTGCGGAGGAAATTTGCCTCTAAAACAAAAATATGTTTCCCATCCCTTAGTATATTCTTGATATATTCTTCTACTAGGAAAATGAGACATTCCGGACTGGGATCTACACCTTGCTAATATGAAGCACTTCTATCCAGACAACTGTGAAACCTAAACTGTAGCTCTGCTTCGTGAGAAATCCTGACGACTCCACTCCAATGACGATCCAGTTCTTGATAATATCCTCTTGATTACCTCTAATCCATCCAATACCTCAGTATCTATCATCAGTATAAATGGGGTAACTCAGGACTATATCTCTAGATGAAAATCCTCCTCTGTATGCCTCACTGTGGCCTCTGCATCAAGAAATATCTACAATGAATATCACAAGAGACTCCTAAAATGGATCCTGAACATTGGAACACTGATGCTCCCCTACCAATGGGTAATAAGCTCTAATATACTGGCTACCTTTTTTATAAATAAAGAAACTCAACTCTAAACATGTATTGGAAATCCTCTCATGAGACTAAAAACTCATCACAACCTCTAAGAAATAAGAACCACTACTTCCATGCTACCACACACAACATCATTAAAGAAAATGATGCCCATTAATCCATATGAGCATTGATTGAATTGAATGCTATGTCAATCTACTCCAACTAAAAATCCATGAATATGTCTCAAACTGATTCCACATATATCTTCTATCTCTAGAACTGAAACTCTTATTGTTTCCTCTTCTACGTGTCACTATTATCATCCTCTACATATGGTGATCTAATGGTGCAACCTACTGAGCATATTATATATGAACCTATAGAGGCTGTTTAAATAGAGGGATTCTGACAAAATCACTTAAATTTATTGATTCTATAATGTAAAATGAAAGACTTAAATCTTAATTAAATTTTTTCTATTATTCATTTTGGTTAAATTATCCTAAGATCTACCCTTTCAAACATAGGCACATTAAAGAATGAAGCGTGATCCTTTACCAGGACTGACCCCTACAAGTTGTATCACCAAATTTAGTATCCACTATAAGTATAATGTTCCACTCATTAGATCATAAGGGGCCCTAAATACCAATGTCAAAGCGAGTCTCACATGTTTACAAAGCCTTTTAGACTAAGCTGACACTATTTCCCTATCATCACAAGCAACATCACCTATGAATAAATCTGAAATCCAACATATCCCCCAAGAAGACCTCTGATGTAATTATTTTATTACCCCCTCCACACAATGGGTACCAATCTTGGGAGTGAAATTAGAGAAAGGAGATAGTTACACTCGAGTCCCACCTCCATTTGGCCCTGGGATGGCGACTAGCACAAATGGTATAATAAATACACAAACCGGAGAAATTACCCTATAAGTAAACACATGTGAAAAGGATTTTTAATATAGACACCAAAAAATTTCTAGTCAAAATAATATTTAAAATAAAATACAATGTTCACATATGTAATGAAATGTAATAAATACTACGACTACGATTGAAAAACCGCAAGTACCCAATGAAATGTAATGACAAAAGCGACCATGTAGCCCAAACAGCTTTTGTAAAACCCCAAGCTAGTAGTATATTGAATGATCTAAAAAATTATCTAACTAACCTAAAAAATAGTTCATATATTTGTTGGGTTATTATAATATAATACTCAAAAGGATACTCCCTAGAGCCTCTTTTGAAGAGATAAATAAGGCATGTTAAAGCGTAATGAAACAAGTGAAACAAACTCATCAACAAAACATGTATTCTATGTTCCCAAACACACCATAGATACTCTCACCATGTATCTCATAAAATAGAATATAATATATTAAATACTAAAATGGATAGCCCGCTACCACTTCCCCACTTTTTTGCTACTCTTCCCCAGCGTCGTACATCCTAAGAATCTCTCTACAAAATGACTAGCGCACAAAACCTGGGGGAAGCACCGCAACATGCACATCATGACACAAACCACATCTCCCATGAAATAAAATGTTACCAGTTAGTATAAATGATCCAACAAATCTCATATAACGTGTATCATACATTAATTTTTATTCCTCATCCTATCACATCTCATACACCAAGTAAGTAACCCCATGCCATCATACCCTATACACACTATACCTAAAGTAGTCATTAGGAAACTATATCCACAATACATGTGTGAGAAATAAAAACAAGTAAATAAAATAGTATACACACATATTTGGGGAAAACTATCAATTTTGAGTACCAACACAAGTAACCACTAAGAGAAGAGAGTGTGTCCAAAGGTGGTGTACACTCATCCATCCTCCTACCGCGATGTTTAGGAAAACACCCCAAGTGCTCATACTCCCCAGGGTATCAGATTACCTAAAAAACATGGTAGAGGAGCATATCAAAATAGAAAATTTTCATGATATAATATATCTCACAAGCACACTATGTTCATAACATAATATTAGATTCAAAAATAGATAACATCTCTTAGACTTCTAGCTACCACTGCTACAAACAGATATCATATCATCACACAACCATTTAAATTTATACATCAACATACTTTATTCATTTTATTCAGTTTTAGTTCATTTTAATTCATTATACATTAATTATCCTTTTACAGTTTCCATATTACATTTCATTAGCATTACAACAATGTTCCGAGCCCTCCAGGCATAAGAAAATTGGGTCTACGACTTCTCTGAATTATAACCTCAACATTTCATCCTAGCTAGATCCAACACCATGGGTTAAAATATTAAGCATTTATTACTAGTATTACATTCTATATTACCATTTAATATAAGAAAAGTACAAATCTACCCAATAATTTTTACAGGCAAGCACATCAATCTACCTCAAGCAGTGGGGAAAGGAATAGAGATAAATAAAAAAACATAGTCGTTAGATAAAAAAATATATTAAAATATGTTTACAACATTTATATCAATTGGTAATCCCAATGTCAAGTAGCTATATCATCCACTGTGTCCCCCCTGACACCCACATTTATATCCCAATTCTTCCAACCATCACAAATTTCATCTTCTTCCACAGTAACTGAGCCTCCTGACCCCTTATATAATAACATCCCTCTAGGATTATACATCATAGGTGCACATCACATCCATGACTCCTTGCCTCATATACAACAACATCCATCATGGATCATCAATCCCAAGATCATATCATATCATAAGAAGTGAGAAATGATCATATAAACAAGGCACTTAGACCTATATCAAGGCACAAATCCATCACACACAATGAGCCCTCTTGTCCCCAAATCATAAGGCCCTAGGCCTTTACAATCAAGTTGGAAACTCAGGCCCTACAAAGAATTACCTGCTATCACACTACCAATTATTATTCCTTCCTTAATTTACTGATTCATTATTTATAGGTTACAAATGAATGTTACCTAATCAGAAAGCCGGTAAAAGTTATCAAAAATTAATTAAATAATTAATTTAACATGGTTAGAATTATTTTTAAAAAAATAATCTTCATGCATCAACACATTATTCAATTCTATTAACACATGGATGATCAATTCAATTAAACATTCTTATAGTGTTTAGATAAAAACACACAAGATTCATTAATCATGACTCTTTAATCATTTATCCAATTAATTATCAATTTATTCTATATTTATGATCTTCAAAAATTCATCATGCTAATCTAATCATAATAAGGGCCATGTAAATATCAAACTATCAAGAAAAATAAGAGGTAGACCAATTTTCACTGTACAAAAAAGGAACATCACCATGTGTTTGATAAATATTATTTAATCCAATTCATATAATTATTAGGTTAATTACATTGCAATTATAGGGGCCAAACCATGATATCTCAATTAATGAACAAAACATAGAGAATCAATGAATCCCCTACCTTAAAAGGGGTTCAATGTTATTCACGCAAGAGTAGACCAATGTTTTAGATCCCAATTGCCTCTCCATTAAGAACATGGATTGAAGATGGAACCACCAAGATTGATTCCCATCAAAGGTATCTCCAAATTGTCTCGAAGGGAGCCATTGGATACTATAAAATGAGAGCAAGTTTAAAAATTATAGGTTTTGCGAGAAACCTGATCGGTTGAAACATTATAAAATGTAAAACATCGGCTATTTAAATGATGTGAAATTGCCTTTCACATTATTAAATTAACATTGTTTAGTTTCCACCAAAAATTTTGTCTCCTTTTTATTTTTGTAACCCAAATTTATTACATGTCATGAATCCCAGTTTCACGTCCCATAACTTTACACAATGTGAAATCTACAAGCTTGCATCTAATAGTAATCAAGAACTTCCAAACATCCACTAAGCATCCTCTATGTACAATAGTGTTCAAAAAAGTTCAAAGGGATGATCCATATGGATTGGGGCCCTTACATATAATTTTGTTTTGTTTTCAAGGTTTGGATTTAAAAAGCATGTTAAACTCATTTATTTTTTGGCAATTCAAATTCATTGAAGAAATTACATAATTAAAATTTTTTAAATATCATTTTATAGATAAAATAATTCAACACTATCAAAATCAACAGAAGATTCAAAAATGATAATGTATTTTTATTTATTATTAAATTTACTTAAAATTGAAAAAAAATGAAAACACACAAAATCTATTAATAGAATTCAATAGTCCAACACGATTGAATATTTATACCCATCGATGAATTGTAAAATCTAATAATTTATATTGTATAAATAATAAGTTTGAGTAATGAATCCTTGTTTTTATTTTGAATTATGTTTCTTGATTTAATCCCTTAAATAATAGATTTTTCTACCACTAAAATAGAAATAAATTTGAAAATTGTTTTGTTAGAAAAACTTAAATTTAGGGTAAAAGGAAACAAGACAATGTTTGAAACCCAATGATGGTTCTAGGTTTTTACAGAACCAATCCTGGAATTAGAAACTATTATTTCTAATGTTAACCCAGTTCAATATACCTCATCAGCTCTGTTATCACCTGTCATATCTCAAGATTCCTACTTGATTATCATGATATGGAAAAATAGTCATATATTCAAAATATACTTTTTTTGAGTGATCAAACTATGTAAAAAATAATTAAAAGTGGAATCCAATATATAAGATTGGTATTTCCTCCACACACTTCTATGTGTCATATATTTCAAATAATAATTTTCTAAAATAAGAACTAAACAATTGAGGAGATAAATATTTTTATAAAACTAAAATAAATATCCCTAAAATACCATAACCAAACAACCAAAATGTGACAAAAGAAAACATTTATACAATTACATACAAATTATAAAAGTGAAATAATTAAAAATGTGTTGTTAAACAAGAATTATTCAAGTGAGAAACAAAAAATAGGTAAGTAGAATAAGACAGAAATATATACATTTCCACATTTAAATCAATAAGCTCTACATGTCACCTTCATGACAACAAAAAAGTACGATATGAATAATATTATATATCCAAGAGATATCTATGATAAAACCTACAACATAAACAATTATGTTTTACATACACATAGTAGGTGTATGTATAGTGTGATCAATAAATACCATTATAAATGTCAACACATAATAAGTATAATATTTAAATTATAGTAAAAAAACTATTAGTTTATGATTCATATATGAAATTATAGATTTATTTTTTAATGAGAATAGTTACAGTAATTATATTTTATATATATTTATATAACTTCCCTTTAAAATAAAGATGTTATAAATACCCATATAATATAATCCTTGAAAGTCATTCATAAAATAGAAAAATGATAACTTCTTTATGAAAAAAAAAATTTAAACAATACATTGAAAATTTCAAATACACCCCCATGTTATAATAAAAAATTCAATAAATCGGATTGGTAATATTGAAAACATAATGTAGGTAAATCATGTATTTTAGGATAAATCATTATTCGAGATAGTAATTTAGAAATTATAAATTGAAATTTACTTAAAATATATTTACATCACCAAAAAGTCAAAAACCTATTATGATATAAAAATATTACAATAATTACTTAAGTTAAATTTTATATTAATTATAATTATAGATGATAATTTTAAAATAAGGGTAAATATTAACAAAGTAACCACAAATAAAAATACTAATATTCATCTTTGGAATGATTATGATCCCTAGAGAGTTTCTAGGATAACATAATAACTAAACACATCCAATTTGATTTCATAGTTATCTAAGTTCCTAAACATGACATGTTTCCCTTCCATTCCTTATAGATATATAAAGTACCCTATGTAGATAAAAGTACTATCTAGGGGACACTAGCTAGAGAAAATCATATACTACTATTAAGATTTTCCTTATAAATCCCATATAGATACTTATAGTTTTCTATAATAAAAATATATCTGATTTGGAAATATAATATTTGTCAAAAAAAATGTATTAACCATAACATGGATTCATATCATAATAAAAATAACCTCTATGAAATCATAATGAAGTAAACCATTAATGTAAATTAAGTAATAAAAATAACAACCCTTTACTATAAATTTTTATGTAAAGAGATACCATATTTTTAAAAGTTTCATAAAATTTGTACAGTCTTTTGGGACTATGAACAATTTAAATCAACGTGGATTTAGAAAGATGTTAAACATGATTATATTTTTTAAAACACGGAAATATTTAATAAATCCCCTATTTATGACATAATTAATCTTTTTGAAACCATGGAATGAATTACGTATAACATATTTTGTCTTACATTGTATGTAAAATTAAATAAGACCCAATGAATATATAACCATTTAAATCTATACAAAAAAGAAATCGATAATTCCTCATTATTCACAAGAAATCAACCCATGTGAGTTATTTTATCAGGATGCATTTTTGACTTTTTAACAACCATATTTTATGATTGATTATCCTAAAAATAAGAATCAGATGATTAAATTTTTTTATACCACATTAAAAACAATAGAACTTAAGGAAAATCAAAATAAATGCATATAATTATAATATATAGATTCTGTAGTATTTAAATTAATTTAAAATTTATATAAAAACATCCATTACTTAATATTCAATCAATAAATGATAATAATTGGAGTCACCTAACATTAATTTTTTTAATTTTCTCAAAAAATTGTTTTTCAAATCAATAATAGAAGTCGAGATTCCTAAATAATGCTTGGAAGACCGAAGAATAAAAATAACCATTTTGAACCTATGATGTTCAAATCCTATAGTATCTAAGGACATTCAGTGAGTGAAAATGGAAAAAATTATAATCATAAGTAATGGGTATGGAAGATTAGTCATTTACTTAGAGTTTTTCTCCAACATGTCATTTTTTTGAGATGGATATTGAAGAGGGAGAGGGGTTCCTTGGGAGTTTAATGTGGTGGAGGGTTGGAAGTACTGCCCTAGGATAGTCGAAGAGAAAAGTAAGGATTCTGATAGAATTTAACACTTATAACATAAAAATTTATAAAGTGGTATTTGAATGCGTAAGGTGTATGAGTAGGTATATCATCCATTCAACCTATGAAACATTAATCCTCCATGGTAAATACCTCCAAAAATAATAATTTTTTACCCAAAATAAAATTGGAATCCATAACCAATAAATAATAAACATAAAGAAATAAAAATTACTTCATGGGTGTTGCAATTCTCCCCATTATATAAATATATTCCCTCATTATCTATCTATGAAAAGTGATAATCTTTAAACAGATTGCGATCATATTCATGTAACGACCAAATACTATATCAATGAAATTCCCTCATTATAATTATGCCTTATCGTATAATCAAATTATGAAGCATAATGAAATATCATGATACTAAATAATATGTCACAATTAACCATAATTTTTATAGTTCTATGTTTTGAATTTCAAAAATCCGACATACACGGTTTCATTTATAGTGATTTTTGGAGTCTAATAGAAACAACATAATTTTTGGAAAATTGTAACCTACCTATATGAATTGTAACTAAACCTTATTAAGAGAAATATGAACTATAAGAATAGTATATTTTCCAAAATAATTTTAACCTCATCCACGACTGGTAAAAAAAATTTAAGAATCTTATAAGAGACAATATGACTATAGTACACGAATCATAATTTATGCATGTAAAAAAATTGTCACGACCCGTCCCCCGGGGCCCGTGTCGTGACTACCCTAAGCCCACCTCCCATAGGCTAGGGGATGGGAACTTGCACCGAAATTCATATTATCTAAAACTAGGAAGGCATTGCCTTTATAACCTATAACACACACAACCAAGAACACAAGTGAACTCTGTATTAAAAGAGCACTGGATGTAAAAGGGGCCGAAATAATGCCCAACAGTAATGGTACAAGTAAAACTGAAATAAAATACAACTGAAGAAAAAGAAAAGCAGCAACTCGGTGGTCCTTTGAGGTTCCTACCTAAGGGGTAGGTACATATCGCCTCCTCAACACTCCACGTCCACCCGTATCCTCTACGTACTGTCACACCATATGGTCCACCTCCGGGCCCCACATAACCCTAGTACGCTCATTCTTGATCAGCACTGTCCATCGTCTACATGAAACACAACAAGGTACGGGCATATCCCATGCAGGGGTTAGTATAACGGTACTCAGTAGGGACCCCAAGACCCTCAAGGTCTCATAAATCCCCAAAGGATAATCCAAAAATCATGAAAACAGCTGACAACCATACTTAGGCATATGCCCATAGATATACCTACGTTATCAAGACAACCCATCTCAATCATGAGGAAACACAGGGTACAACCAAAAAGCCCAAAGCATAACAATTCCACAAAGTAATGAATAACACAAAGGTAAGTACCACCCAGGTACACCACGTAGAAGAATACCACCAATGTATTACCATGAAGAAAAGTACCACATAGGTACATACTCATCTCACACCAGGAATTACTTAGGTATAGTAGTAGAGATGATTAGATGTAACTACTAATTCATCTTACTCTGTTAAGAGGTAGTACCACGAAGGATCCTAAAACATCATCAGACCCATAAAGAATCATAGTACATCGTCAAACCCAGACAAGATCCTAGAACATTGTCAGTACGTCATTAGACCCACACAATATCCTAGTACAACATCAATACATCATCTGACCCACACATGATCCTAGTACACCATCAGTACATCATCAGACCCACACAATATCCTCGTACAGTAGACCCACAAATGATCCTAGAGTAGTCCCATATGGATTCCAAGTCTGGATCCATGTGGGATCCTCAATTACAGACCCATGAAGGATCCCATTATCATGATACATCCAACTATAGTGTTCCATCACTAAGCTTGCTCGTCTTCGGGAGAGTCTTCTCCTCAATACACTAGTAGATACTCCAACTGTCACAAAGTCCCATGACTAACTATCCCAATGGACCTCCACGTTATAGGGTTCTCGACACAATTGATGGTGCGTCAATTAGATGCTCGGTCTATAAGTTATTATCCTTTTAGTTCCTAGGGACCAATTGGATCCGTGTTTGATCCAACCCGACTATACCCCAAATTTATCCAAATCTCAAGTGAGGTATACCAATATGATGGGCCACCTACAAGGTTTTTGTAACCTTAGATAGTTCTTAAAAAGTATGATTGGTTCCAAAGATATAGCCAAAAGTCCATTAATAGGTTGAGGTTGGTCCTTGTCTAATCAGACCGAATCGGATAGACCCGGCCTGGCCTGGGTCTACCCAACCCGGTTCTGGTCGGCCTGGCTCGCGCGGTGTGGTCCGCATGGTATCGGGGTGATAGTGGAGGTCGTGGGAGGTGTGGGGCCACAAAGGTAGTGGGGGCCGTGGAGCGGCGGAGATCGCGTGGGTCGTGGGGCCGCAAAGGCTCCTGGGGCCGCGGAGCGGTGCAGGCCATGCGGGTCGTAGAGGATACGTGCAGTGCGGTGCCACAGTGGTCGCGGGGCGGCGAAGTCCGTGAAGGCTATGGGGCAGCTGGTTCAGCCATCCGGTCTTCATTCATCACCATGGCACAAATCAGCCTTCTTCCATCATGAAGAACACACCATTCATGATGAAAAACAGAGGGGTCAGGCCATCTTTCTTTGGCCCGCACCCTCTGTGTTAGAGCGGTAGCAAGCAGATCAAGGGAGATGATTAAATTTGAGGGGAAAATTAACATTGATCAATTTAAAATACACCCCTACCTCTTTTTTTGGTTGAATTTGATGAGGAGGGAAGGACAATTGTCGATTGAAAACATCCCACATTGTAGGATGTGCTGAGGATGAAGTCGAAGACATTGGAGAACGTCAGCGTTATTTGTTGGAGAAGAGTTCTTTGTTGGAGAAGAAGAATTCCTCCATGGTTCTCATCTTCAAACCCTTTCCCCCAATTCCCCCCTAAAAAGAAAAGTAGCCAATATGTTGTGTTTCATCAATTTAATTGTTGGCACAAAATTAAATTGACTTCATTAATTCTGATGTGGATGGCACCATTAAAGTGAGAGGATACCAAAAGTAATCTCCCATTAAAGGGGAGTTCAAGAGTTTTCTCTATATTAAAGAAAGAGTTTAAGGGGTTCAGCTGGTCCCCACCATTAAATTCAAACTGGGAGGTTTTGGGCTCAGTGGTTCGCACCTCCATAACCTATATTTAGGGGTTTCAATAATAAATATAAAATGTTAAAATAATTTTATTTTTATTTTCCCACGAAAATTGAAAAACTAAATTTCACGCTCGACCTACTATGTTTGATGTGAAGTTATCCATAAGTGAATTCTGGCACTGTGAGTTCATGGATGCCCTCAAATTTCAATTTTGTGCATCAGTTCAAATGTTAGAAAAGCCCGCTTGTACGTTTACTGAACGTACCCAAAAAAACATTCCGAAATTCATTCTGGGAACACCAGGCCTCGGAATCACGCACCATCAAATTCAACAGACTCTTAAAATTTCCATATATTAAAAACATTACATGGAAATTCTGGGTCTTTACATTATCCTCGCCTTAGGGATTTTCATACTTGAAAGCCACGTCAAAAAAAACTGGGAAAACAAGTGGAGGTACTTAGCACAAATCTGAGTCTCCCTCTCCCATGTGCTCTCTTGGAGGTTCTTGTGCTACCAGCGAATGTGCACTAGAGGAATCGACTGCCCACGAAGGACCTGCTCCTGTCCATCCTCAATATGTACAAGAACATCCAAAAACGTCACCCCATCATCAACATCCAGCTCTCTATGGTCGATGATGTGAGAGGGGTCAGGCACGTATCTCCTCAGCTGGGATACGTGGAAGACGTCATGCACCCGGTGCAGCTGAGGGGGAAGTGCTAGGTGGTAAGCCACCTGGGAAACTCTGCTGAGTACCAGGAAGGGTCCAATGAACCTCAAAGATAACATTACACCTCTTCAAAATATCCGTAAACCTCATCGAGGTGATACCCATATAAAGACGTGGTCACTATCCTCAAACTGTAGAGGTCTTCTTCTCCTATCGGCATAAGAATTCTGCCTGCTCCGTGCAGTCTTCATCCACCCCTGGATGATCTGCACCTTCTATGTGGTAGCCCATACCATCTCAGGTCCCACTAGTGTTGACTCCCCTAGGACAGTCCAACACAAAGGAGATCTTCAAGGTCACTCGTACAATGCTTCAATATGTGCCATCCCAATGGTGAAGTGATAGTTGTTGTTGTATGAAAACTCCACCAACCACAAGTGATCCTCCCATTTTCGACCAAAGTTGATGACACAAGCATGTAGCATGTTCTCGAGAGTCTGAATGGTCGGCTCTATCTGTCCATCTGTTTGAGGATGGAATGCAGTGCTCAATAGAAGCAGCATCCTGAAATCCTCATTCATCTAGGTTGATATTCGAGTAGTGAAACATGTATCCTGTTCAGAGACAATTGTCAAGGGTACTCCATGTAGCTGCACCATCCCATGAACATAGAGGCATCCCACACACTCTACTGAACCATGCTCTCTGATTGGTAAGAAGTGGGCCGACTTAGTGAGTGTATGGACAATCACCCAGATAGATTCATGACCTCTATATGTACGTGGAAATCCTGTCACAAATTCCATGGATATCCAATCCCACTTCCACTCTAGGATCACTAAAGGCTAAACAAAGACTGCTGGTACCTGATGCTCCTCCTTCACTTGCAGACAAGTGAGGCACTGTGAGACTATCTCTGTTACTACTTTCATCATCCTGACCACCAAAGATGTCATCTGAGATCCTAGTACATCTTCGTCACTACTTGATGTACCGCTTTAGGGGATGTGTGGAACTCCTTCAACACTTCCTCATGATGTGACACTGGTACCATGGTACGTCCTCTGAATAGGATGACGTTGTCCCCACCATAAAAAAATATAACATCTTCATATCTTATGGATATCTGAGCAGTTCAATTCTCACAGTCTGTGTCCCCGCACTGCTCCTCCCTAACTCACTGAAGGAGTGGGGGAGTGACTGTGAGATACAAAAAAAATGCTGCTCTATATCAATCCACGAAGGATATTTTCAAAGCGGCCAACAGCTCCATTGCCTCACCTATCAACTGTATACCCGATCTCCAACTGAGTGCAACTGCTACAATATTACCCTTCACAAGACTATAGACTATCTCGAAGTCATAGTCCTTGAGGATCTCAAGCCAAAGTCACTATCTCAGGTTCAGGTCCTTCCTAGAGAATATATACTTCAGACTCTTGTAATCAGAGTAGACTATAAAATACTCTCCCATCAAGTAATGTCACCACATCATCAAGGAGAAGACCACTGCTGCTAACTCTAAGTCATGGGTAGCCTATTTCTACTCATGTTGTCTCATCTATCGAGAAACATATGTGATCACTACTCGATCCTACATTAAGACACATCTGATTCCAGTCCCTGATCTGCGGTAGTAGACTACGTACACTACGACCTCTACTAGAAGCCTCAAGATGGGGGCACTAGTCAGCCTCTGCCTCAGCTTTTGAAAACTCCACTGGAATCTCTCCGACCTCACAGAGGGTTGGCTAATATTCATCAACGTTGATATAGGTGTAGAAACTCTGGAGAAATATGACATAAATCTCCAGTAGTATCTAGCCAAACCCTAATAAACTCTGCATCTTTGTAACAGTCATGGGTGGCTCCCAATAAAGTACCTCCTCAATCTTCACTGGATCCACTATAGTTGTAGCATGTGAGATGACTTGTCCAAGAAAATGAGCATATCGGATCTAGAATTGGATCCTCGAGAGCTTACCATAAAGATGATTCTATTGGAGTGTGTCTAGAACTATCTGGAAATGATAGGCATGCTCCTCCTCAGTAGCTAAGTAGTTCAAGATGTCATCGATAAATACTACTAAAGATCGATCATGGTATGGATGAAAGATCATGTTCATGAGTCCCATGAACACTACTGGGACATTGGTTACGCCGAACGGCATAACTAAGAACATGTAATGGCCATATCGACATCATAAATTTTTCTTCTGCACGTCCTCGTCTCGCACTCTGAGCTGGTGATATCCAGATCTGAGATTTATCTTTGAGAACCACTGTGCTCCCGTCAACTGATCAAATAGGTTGTCAATTCTTGGGAGTGGGTACTTATTATTCACAGTCACCTGGATCAGGTTCCAATAGTCGACACAATGTATCAAGGTCCCATCCTCCTTTTTTTATGAACATAATTTGGGATGCCCAAGGAGAAACACTAGGGTGAATGAATCTCTTCCCCTATAAGCCCTCCAAATATACCCACAGTTCATGAAGCTCCATAGGATCCATTTGATATGCTAGTGTAGATATCAGTGTCATCATGAGGTAAAGGTCAATGTAAAATTCCACCTCTCTATGAAGAGGTAGACATAGAAAATCATCAGGGAATACATAAGTGTACTGGTCCACCACTACATGATAACATGGACTCTCCACATCAACTGCTCTGAGGGTAAGGGTAGCCAACTAATGATTGATCGGATGCACTCTCCCCCATGAAATTCCATCATGTGCTTCAAAGGCTCCCTTCTCACTGGTGAAGAAAAACCCGGTCACATCCTTGCAGACACACTGCCCTTTGCGCCTAATACAGTCAATATGATCAAGGATTGTAGATAACCAGTCCATACCCAAGATGATTTCATAAGGCTTCTATGCCACTACAAAGAGATCCCAGCTGAAGCACTCACCGCCTAGAGTAAGCTCACACTGCCGGTACTAGTGTGTAATCATCGAATCCACACCCGTAAGAGTCTTTAGCCATAAAGATCGATCCAAAGGCTCGGTCAGAATCTTAGAGCGCCGAACAAGAGCTATGGAAAAAAATAATGACTGTCACTTGTGTCTATATGTAATGCAGCTAACGTGGAGTAGATACAGATCGTACCTCATATCATCTCTCGAGCACCATGATCATAGGCCTCAGCTGCATGGAGCTGAGCCCACCTCTATCCACCGGCTCCCTATGGTCGGGGTATGTAGAGACCCGTATCTTGATGTACATGAACATTACATTACTTTCGCGGAATACTTAGTACATAACAAAAACACACACACAAGGATCGTAATAGTTTAGTGTCTTTGGAAACTCGGAATAAAATCTTCTAATCGTGGTGAAAGATCTTCAACATCTCCCATAAAGATCTTATTTTTTTATACCTAAAACCTTTCATTTTATCCTGGGGAAAAGAAAACATAAAAGGGTGAGCTCAAATTCTCAGTAAGGGTAAACAAAAGAAAAATCAATCACATCATATTCATAAGAACATAACATTTTGGAAATTATAACCTACAAAAGAGAGCATAATTTCATAACATGGGATAAATCATGGCAGTGAAATGTAATCACAATAATCATAACTTAAAACATGAAACTTTGTGGCATTTACACATAATCATAGAGAATCATTTCTTGTTAGTCAAGACTCATTGCCAAGACTATCTTAGTGGACAAAGTCCCTTTCTGAATCGAGTAACCCTCGTTTCAGTCCTGTTTCACTGAACCGGTATAACCTACCGTTCCAGCCCTATCTATCTCATGAGATATAAAATCTTCACCCCATGCATTGGAGGGAGATATAGGTCCCACCCATCTTATAATGAATCCTTTCTTATGTGTGCCACATAATCATAAAACATACATCATCTCATAACACATGTAACAAAAATGGGATTCTTGAAACATCATGACATCATAAATCAATTCATATAAGATAAATGAATTCATAAAAATAATTCCATAACAACATGATCAAATCAATGTAATAATAGGTAAAAAACAGAACCCTTTATTATCTTAGATGGAAAATAATTTTGAACTCCATTCTTGAGGAAAATATCCTTTCTTCTTCAAAAACATTTTTCCTTTCATAACATGCCTTACAACTTTAAAATAAAAGAAGTTGATTAAAAATAAACTTGAAAACTTGTAAAGGAAGCTTCTTGGAAATAATGTTTTGAAAATCCATTCATGCCGTATAAGTTAAAAAAACAATCTTCGTACTTTTGTCGGAAAAGTCAAAAAGTACCTCGTACGACAAAAGATTCCTTTCATAGATTTTAATAAAAACTCACCGAAGGGTAAAAATGGATTTAAACAATTGTAGGTGGATGGAAATAATATTACATATTGATGAAACATGGATGTGGATGATAAAATACACCCCAGTAAATACTTACGAATAAACAATCTCGGATAAAAATGAGATTGTGATATTTCCCTTACCTTAGGTCCGACTTGCTTTGTAAGTGTCCGAACCTCCTGTATAATGATTTAAATCATGTTATTGACTTATTACAGAATCATATTCATTGTTATGATATCATATATGGTTCACTTATGACATTATATTACACGTTCTTTTGTAAATTCAATGTTAAAGAAGCGTTTTGGGTAAAATCGTTTCATTTATCGTATGTGTTTTGACTTGTTGTTCTTGACATTATTAGTACTTATATCATGATTTACTTACTTCCAGAATATAAAATATGATTTATATATCATATATATATTCAGTATATATATATATAATAGATAGATAAATGAAATGAAAAACACCGTTCATGGAGACGGTAGTCCGTACGTACGCATGAACGCTGTTTTCCATTCCTTATTGTCTTGAATGGAAGTAAGTTGATGACATAAATATATATATATACATAAATCCAGTAGCTTTATAATTTCATATATTTCATTATTATTTCTTATATATAATTTATAATCATTCTTAAATGGTTAACATGGAGAATGAATCTCATCGCGTCGTGGAGACGGTAGTCCGTACGTACGCACGAGTGATGATATCATTTACATAAATACTGAATTGAATTGGAGTGAATTATACAATATATCAGAATCAATATGATGTTGTAATAACTATGTATAGTTATTCTTTACACCATTATACCCATCCATGTAAGGTGGTGGTGGAAAATAGATTACACCACGGCGTGGAGACGGTATTCCGTACGTACGCACGCGCGGTGATTTCTTTTCCCGTAGGATGGATAGATGGTGAAATAGGGTTGTTTCATACTTATAATAACATATCAGTATATGAGTGATACTGATGTTATTACTTCATAATGAAACAACCTAAGAAGAAGAAGTGGAAGAAGAAATAAAGATGAAAGAATTGGTAACGGTAATTACCTCTTCTTTGAAGCGCCTCTTTGAGACCTCCTCTTAGGGCACTAAAATTGGTCTTTGAGGAAGACCAGAACCTCTAGGATGTTTCTAGGGAAGTGGACAAGAGATTTGTGCAGGGGTTGGCCGAGCTTGAGTGCTCAAATGGGTGTGAGGAAGAGGGGAATGAGGTACCCTTTTATAAGGGAGGAGAGGGGCACCTTAGGAATATCTCAAAATATTATTTTATATTAAAGTCAAAATCGGTTTATAATGGTTCCAAAGGGTCTTATTTCGAAGCTAAAGTGGGGATGGGTCTAAATACTATCATCCAATAGGATTTAGACAAGTTTAGGGTATTATTTTAACCTTATCAATTAGATTTAACTCTAAGTTAAATAATTTAACTTTTACCGTGTCTTTTTGTTTTCTTTCACTATATGGTTAATACACTTACTATAACATGCCAAACGAACCCCAAATTGTTTATTATTAATATATATATCCTTATCTATGTCATTTGGCCGAACCTTAGATTTTTATGAATAAAATAATAATTAATAATATAATATTTGATTTAAAAACAATTTTGTGTCAATTTAGACACTATTTGATATATGATTTTTGTGAAAGTCATAACAGAATTATATGTTCAAACCAAGTTTATAAAATCAACAATAATATATCATAGTAACCTAGAAAATTAGTGTAATTCATAAAAAGTCTCAAATTACATTTATTTTGTTGTTTATAACATCAATTATTTCAATATTTCATTAATAAGATAATTACTGCATCATCATTGTGTCATAAATAACTTAAAGTATTTAATGTCTAAAAATTATAAATAAAATACCATCATATAGGAAATCTTTTTAGATTTCTAATGAATATTTATAGTCGAATTTATCTTATGTATAACCCCATATTAAAAATGATTTACTTATTAAACTTTGATTTTAACTATTTTAACACTTCTTTAAATAAATTAATAATAAATGTCCTAATCTAATCCAAGTGGACCTAAATGGTCATATTTTATTCCTAAGTTTGTTTTTGGTCGAATTACACTTGTCCAATAGAATCAGGACATGTTTTATGGTAATAATAATATCATATTTACCCTTAGTTACCCTATTTACTATTAACCGTGGTAAAAAAGTAAAAAGTTACTATTCACCAAAAATTATTTTCATCTCATTGAACCACATTTTAGTCCTTGATATTAACCGTGTCTATCGGATTTTCGAAATTCCATTCACAGAAGCGGTAAAATTATGTTTTATGAAAAGTTCATTTTTTAACCTACCACTTAGTGGTTTCACTATTCATCAAAAATTGAAAGTTTTCAGAAAAATGCCAAAATTTCATCCTAAGCTATATTTCATATTCCAAATTCAAAAATGAAGTCTATTTTACCAAATTCATAACATAGAAATTGCATTAATTAATTTTATAATTAAATCCCGCTGTTAAAACAAATAGCGTGTTTTTAAGAAACAATATCTATCAAAAGATTGACACTTGATTATGTCTGGTTTAAATGTGAAATTACATCCAATGACCAACATTGTATTAAATTGTAAAAATATATTCTAAATATACTTTAAAACCACTCAAATTAATGATTTATCACTATTAATTATTTCGATTAAAAAAGTTGTTTTTAATTATAATTTAGTAATTTTCACTATTCATCAGAATATGAAAGTTATCCGAAAAGTACCAAAATTTCACCTTAGGCTAAATTCGATACTCCGAATCCAAAAATGAAGTCCATTTTGAGAGCTAAAATTTCTGAAATTTAAAAAGTGGTTATTACTATTCATAACGGCTAGTTTTAATAATATTTTAATAGCATATCGTTGTTTCGTGAAACTCAGTATTGCGTACTACACACGCTATCGAAGAAGGTCGTGATTGCGTGTAATGCAAGGCATGTCAAGGATGCGTGTTGTGAAAGCTCCTTTTGGTGTAGCGTACAACACAAGACATTAGTGAAATTAAAAAGAATATTTTTCATAAAATCTCGGGGTGTTACATTCTACCCCCCTTAAATTGAATTTCGCCCTCGAAATTCGTCGGGGTTATAAATGGTTTACTATTCGAAAGTTTATTTAATAGAAACCCACATCGTAAAAAGGAATACCAAAACCAATATTTTAAAACAAAAGTATGAAACTTAACGGTTACCCAAATAAACTAATCACTGGGTTTCCACATAGGTGAAAATATGGATATGGAAGAAAAATCTAACCATCATGTTCTGATGGAGAGTGGTAGAGAACATGGATATGGAAAAGCCAACAATCACAAATCCATAAATTTGTGACGATCTAAGGTACCATCCGATTCATCAGGTATAAGATCACTAGGACAACATTTTTTTGGTTTTCAAGATTGTTTCCCTAAAGTTGAAGAATTTGGATTAGAATAAAAACTTACTTTATTTTGGTACAGTCGCACTATTGTTCGTGCCATGAACAATTTCCACTTCATCTCTTAAATAAATGAAGTTGAATTTGTTATTCGTGAAGTGTTAGCAGATCATTTGATAGAATGACGGGTCATTCCATCTATCTCAAACAAAAGGTTAGCAAAAATTATATACATAAGTCGATCTATAGTGAGATTAATCATTTATGGTTCCTAAAATGGACTTATACTTCATATATCATACTGCTTAATATAATAAAACTAGTTTCTACTAAACAGGGACTTCCTGTAGGTCAGTGGTAGGCGATAAAGGCCAGTCGCACTTCGGTTGTGGGTTTGATTCCCACAGCCTTGTCCGAAGCGATGGGTTGTCGCCCGTCCTGCAGGTTTTCCTTTTTCTAAAACTATATTACTATAACATCTCATCAATAATATCGAAAATCTTCTATCCTTAAACAATACTAACTTATGTCCAACATAATCCATTCTAATCTTTAGGCTTATCCATAATACTGCAGTCCATTCTCATAATATAGTGAAAACGATTACCAGAGATTTAATACCATCGTTTATCCCCATATATCATAAGATATGTTTTGTTGGTCACATTCCAAACATTCAAAGTCCTTAATCGTGTATTCTCTTGAATACCTTAGTAAAAACATGAATGCAGTTAAAAGTTAACACTTTTCACATACAAAAATCCTCAAAATTCTATATACTCCAACTTAGTCCTTATATCAATCATGAGCTCATGAATACTGTTAAACATTTCATTTTCTCGTTTTCCCTTCATTATGCGCATAATACCTCAATCACTTTGAATACCACATTAGACCAATACATAAATATTCCAATATTTCATGATACAACATTATTTTGGAATCCCATAAACACTTAATCATTCCACCACATCGTTGTCATATTCAACATTGCCAATAGTGATCGCATGTGACTTCCCTTTGTCCTTTGCCTTAAGTGGTTGCTCATGTCGATCATCACTAACCCTTGGATTAGGGCATTTATTAGCATAATGCCCCATTTCCTTGCACTTGAAGCATTGAAGTGTTGGTTGTACGTTCTCTGCAGTGTTTGCTTTATTCATTTCATTAGAATCACTTTTTCCATTACTTCGACACTCAGCTGCTCGATGACCTTCTTTTCCACACTTAAAACATTTTCTTGTCCCTTTAAGACAATCTCCACCATGCTTCTTTCCACACTTTGTGCATAAGGAAACATTCATCTTCTTTTCACCATTATTCTGAGATTTCTCCTTGAACTCCATCTTTCGTTTCTTGTCAATCCCATGATATGGATATGTAACACCAACTTCCATTTATACCTTGATAGCACAACGCACAATTTCTTCATGGCTACTGAAGTCTCTTATAGCTAATGCCCTTCTAAGAATTGGTTTTAAGCCACTGAAAAATCGATCAACTTTACTTTCAGGTTGGATGATAATACCAGAAGCGTACCTTGCAAGTCTTGTAAAATTTGCTTCATAGGTACCAACAGATTCATCATCCCTTTGCTTCAGTTCAAGAAACTCTTTCTCCATCTTTGTTCGGAGAATACGAGGGAAGTACTTATTGAAAAATAAGTTCTTGAACTCGTCCCATTCCATAGACTCAATTTCATCCCTTTGCCTCGTATTCTTAATAAGATTCCACCATTGATCAGCATCTCCTTCCAAACGATACACTTCTAGGATGACTTTATCATGTTCAGAACATTGAAGAAATGAAAATATCTTTTCCGTAGTACTAATCCATTGTTCAGCAACTAATGGATCAGTAGACCCACTGAAAGAAGGTGGACGCTGCCTCATGAAGGATTCAACAGAATGTTGCTCCTTCCTTTGCTCGTTTGGAAGTCCTGCATGATTCATAGCTTGAGAAAGTCGTGTGAGCATGGCTACAAGATTTTGCATTCCAGCTCCCATATCGTTTGGTTGCTCAGGGGGACAATCATTGCATTGCCCATCACATTCCGCATTAACACGGTTCCTTCGGGTTCCAGACATCGTCTAAAACCCAAAAAGAATAGTGTGAGAGGCAAAAATCATGCTAGGGAAAACAACATAATAAAGGGGGAGTACCCTCAGTATCTAACATCTTATGATAAATTCTATGATCGTTACCGTAGTTCTAGGACTGTATCCTATACGTATACTTATCCTTAGGGACATACCTAGACATACCTTATAAATATCTCTAGAGATCTCACTAACGTTTTCGCATCCTAGTTTCCAAAGGTTGACTAAACCTTTCCTCTGATACCAACTGTAGAGACCCGTATCTTGACGTACATGAACATTACATTACTTTCGCGGAATACTTAGTACATAACAAAAACACACACACAAGGATCGTAATAGTTTAGTGTCTTTGGAAACTCGGAATAAAATCTTATAATCGTGGTGAAAGATCTTCAACATCTCCCATAAAGATCTTCTTTTTTTTATACCTAAAACCTTTCTTTATATCCTGGGGAAATTAAAACATAAAAGGGTGAGCTCAAATGCTCAGTAAGGGTAAACAAAAGAAAAATCAATCACATCATATTCATAAGAACATAACATTTTGGAAATTATAACCTGCAAAAGAGAGCATAATTTCATAGCATGGGATAAATCATGGCAGTGAAATGTAATCAAAATAATCATAACTTAAAACATGAAACTTTGTGGCATTCACACATAATCATAGAGAATCATTTCTTGTTAGTCAAGACTCATTGCCAAGACTATCTTAGTGGACAAAGTCCCTTTCTGAATCGAGTAACCCTCGTTTCAGTCCTGTTTCACTGAACCGGTATAACCTACCGTTCCAGCCCTATCTATCTCATGAGATATAAAATCTTTACCCAATGCATTGGAGGGAGATATAGGTCCCACCCATCTTATAATGAATCCTTTCTTATGTGTGCCACATAATCATAAAACATACATCATCGCATAACACATGTAACAAAAATGGGATTCTTGAAACATCATGACATCATAAATCAATTCATATAAGATAAAGGAATTCATAAAAATAATTCCATCACAACATGATCAAATCAATGTAATAATAGGGAAAAAAACAAAACCCTTTATTATCTTAGATGGAAAATAATTTTGAACTCCATTCTTGAGGAAAATATCCTTTCTTCTTCAAAAACATTTTTCCTTTCATAACATGCCATACAACTTTAAAATAAAAGAAGTTGATTAAAAATAAACTTGAAAACTTGTAAAGGAAGCTTCTTGGAAATAATGTTTTAAAAATCCATTCATGCCGTATAAGTTAAAAAAACAATCTTCGTACTTTTGTCGGAAAAGTCAAAAAGTACCTCGTACGACAAAAGATTCCTTTCATAGATTTTACTAAAAACTCACCGAAGGGTAAAAATGGATTTAAACAATTGTAGGTGGATGGAAATAATATTACATATTGATGAAACATGGATGTGGATGATAAAATACACCCCAGTAAATACTTACGAATAAACAATCTCGGATAAAAATGAGATTGTGATATTTCCCTTACCTTAGGTCCGACTTGCTTTGTAAGTGTCCGAACCTCCTGTATAATGATTTAAATCATGTTATTGACTTATTACAGAATCATATTCATTGTTATGATATCATATATGGTTCACTTATGACATTATATTACACGTTCTTTTGTAAATTCCATGTTAAAGAAGCGTTTTGGGTAAAATCGTTTCATTTATCGTAGGTGTTTTGACTTGTTGTTCTTGACATTATTATTACTTATATCATGATTTACTTACTTCCAGAATATAAAATATGATTTATATATCATATATATATTCAGTATATATATATATATAATAGATAGATAAATGAAATGAAAAACACCATTCATGGAGACGGTAGTCCGTACGTACGCATGAACGTTGTTTTCCTTTCCTTATTGTCTTGAATGGAAGTAAGTTGATAACATACATATATATATATATACATAAATCCAGTAGCTTTATAATTTCATATATTTCATTATTATTTCTTATATATAATTTATAATCATTCTTAAATGGTTAACTTGGAGAATGAATCTCATCGCGTCGTGGAGACGGTAGTCCGTACGTACACATGAGCGATGATATCATTTCCATAAATACTGAATTGAATTGGAGTAGATTATACAATATATCAGAATCAATATGATGTTGTAATAACTATGTATAGTTATTCTTTACACCATTATACCCATCCATGTAAGGTGGTGGTGGAAAATAGATTACACCACGGTGTGGAGACGGTATTCCGTACGTACGCACGCGCGGTGATTTCTTTTCCCGTAGGATGGATAGATGGTGAAATAGGGTTGTTTCATACTTATAATAACATATCAGTATATTAGTGATACTGATGTTATTACTTCATAATGAAACAACCTAAGAAGAAGAAGTGGAAGAAGAAATAAAGATGAAAGAATTGGTAACGGTAATTACCTCTTCTTTGAAGCGCCTCTTTGAGACCTCCTCTTAGGGCACTAAAATTGGTCTTTTAGGAAGACCAGAACCTCTATGATGTTTCTAGGGAAGTGGAGAAGAGATTTTGGCAGGGGTTGGCCGAGCTTGAGTGCTCAAATGGGTGTGAGGAAGAGGGGAATGAGGTACCCTTTTATAAGGGAGGAGAGGGGCACCTTAGGAATATCTCAAAATATTATTTTATATTAAAGTAAAAATCGGTTTATAATGGTTCCAAAGGGTCTTATTTCGAAGCTAAAGTGGGTATGGGTCTAAATCCTATCATCCAATAGGATTTAGACAAGTTTAGGGTATTATTTTAACCTTATCAAATAGATTTAACTCTAAGTTAAATAATTTAACTTTTACCGTGTCTTTTTGTTTTCTTTCACTATATGGTTAATACACTTACTATAACATGCCAAACGAACCCCAAATTGTTTATTATTAATATATATATCCTTATCTATGTCATTTGGCCGAACCTTAGATTTTTAGGAATAAAATAACAATTAATAATATAATATTTGATTTTAAAACTATTTTGTGTCAATTTAGACACTATTTGATATATGATTTTTGTGAAAGTCATAACAGAATTATATGTTCGAAACAAGTTTATAAAATCAACAATAATATATCATAGTAACCTATAGAATTAGTGTAATTCATAAAAAGTCTCAAATTACATTTATTTTGGTGTTTATAACATCAATTATGTCAATATTTCATTAATAAGATAATTTCTTCATCATCATTGTGTCATAAATAACTTAAAGTATTTAATGTCTAAAAATTATAAATAAAATACCATCATGTAGGAAATCTTTTTAGCTTTCTAATGAATATTTATAGTCGAATTTATCTTATGTATAACCCCATATTAAAAATGATTTACTTATTAAACTTTGATTTTAACTATTTTAACACTTCTTTAAATAAATTAATAATAAATGTCCTAATCTAATCCAAGTGGACCTAAATGGTCATATTTTATTCCTAAGTTTGTTTTTGGTCGAATTACACTGTCCAATAGAATCAGGACATGTGTTAGGGTAATAATAATATCATATTTACCCTTAGTTACCCTATTTACTATTAACCGTGGTAAAAAAGTAAAAAGTTACTATTCACCAAAAATTATTTTCATCTCATTGAACCACATTTTAGTCCTTGATATTAACCGTGTCTGTCGGATTTTCGAAATTCCATTCACAGAAGCGGTAAAATTATGTTTTATGAAAAGTTCAGTTTTTAACCTACCACTTAGTGGTTTCACTATTCATCAAAAATTGAAAGTTTTCAGAAAAATGCCAAAATTTCATCCTAAGATATATTTCATATTCCAAATTCAAAAATGAAGTCTATTTTACCAAATTCATAACATAGAAATTGCATTAATTAATTTTATAATTAAATCCCGCTGTTAAAACAAATAGCGTGTTTTTAAGAAACAATATCTATCAAAAGATTGACACTTGATTATGTCTGGTTTAAATGTGAAATTACATCCAATGACCAACATTGTATTAAATTGTAAAAATATATTCTAAATATACTTTAAAACCACTCAAATTAATGATTTATCACTATTAATTATTTCGATTAAAAAAGTTGTTTTGAATTATAAGTTAGTAATTTTCACTATTCATCAGAATATGAAAGTTATCCGAAAAGTACCAAAATTTCACCTTAGGCTAAATTCGATACTCCGAATCCAAAAATGAAGTCCATTTTGAGAGCTAAAATTTCTGAAATTTAAAAAGTGGTTATTACTATTCATAACGGCTAGTTTTAATAATATTTTAATAGCATATCGTTGTTTCGTGAAACTCAGTATTGCGTACTACACACGCTATCGAAGAAGGTCGTGATTGCGTGTAATGCAAGGCAAGTCAAGGATGCGTGTTGTGCAAGCTCCTTTTGGTGTAGCGTACAACACAAGACATTAGTGAAATTAAAAAGAATATTTTTCATAAAATCTCGGGGTGTTACAGGGTAGACTTCTTGGTGGTGGTGGCGGTAACATATCGAACCATCACCCACCGCTAGCTGCACGACCAACACCTCTACTAATTCCACCTACTATTTGCAGACCTCCTCGGTCGAACATCTATCACTGCCTGGGCAGTCCCTTGATCGTCTGCTGATTATTCATATGGCGGGTCATCCAGTCACAAGCCATGTTACCCCTGACTGCCACATGTGAAACACTATATGTTCCTCTCATGACTAGCTTTGTCTCTGGTTCCTCGTACAACATACTCTGAATCTTTCAGTCATCCAACTGTATGTCTGGTCCTCCTAGACCTCTGTTCCATCAGTCTACTGCAAGATGAATAAGACTCTACTACATGATTACTGGTGGGGGGTCTCACTGCTGGCGACTGCTCAGCAAGGAAACTCTCCACTAATAGGGCTCTCTCTAACACCTCTTCCTATGTCGGGATGCTGAGTGAGATCATAAAAGCTCGAATATCCTACCTGAGTCCCTAATCAAAGGTCCGGGCCCTGAAGAATGGGTCTCAAACCATACTTGTGGAGTAGCGTGAGAGGTCAGTGAACCTCACTGATTATTGAGCCATTGTCATTCTACCCTATTGCAGGTGAAGTAGCTCTTGAATGCACACTACGTGAAGAGCTGCTAGGACAAACTCTGCTCCAAATAGGCTCTTGAAGTCTTTCCAGAAAAGTGTCACCTCATCCGGAGCCTGGAGCATCAAGCTCCACCATCTACCTACTGCTTCTTGTAGTAGAGTAGCGACAAGGATCACTATGAGATCAGTTGGTGTCCCTACCAATTAGAATATTCTCACCACGTTCTCTAGACAATCCTCAGCTACCTGTGGGTCCATCTCTCCCCTGAACCTGGGTGGCCTCTGGCAATGGAAATCGTGAAATACACTCAAGCAGCATGAACCCTCTGTTGCTAGGATAGGTGGCATCGGTAGACCAACAGGTAATGGTACCACTGGTTCCTATGTTGGTGCCTCTACTGAAAGAAGTCCCTGCACTGAGGCCTCATCACTCGGTGGGCAATCAGTGCATACTATATTCGGAACCCTAGATGGCTATCTACATGGAGGCATCTTGAAATGAAATAGGTGTTCCATGGTTAATATGTTATACCTTATGAGATGACTCAAATATATCACAAAGAAAACTTTTGAAAACACACACAAACAATCAGTGTTTTCATGCACTTAATCAGAAATCAGAAGTCATGGTCCTTGTTTATAGATACGTTGGCCAATGCACCAACACTTGTTTCCTTAAACTGATAACCACAATCACTAAACATAACACTATTACTGTTAGAAAAGATCAGAGTCCTATGTTCTACTTTAGAACCGACTCCTCTGATAATAATTTTCCACGACCAGTCCCCCAAGGCATGTTCCTTGACTACCCCAAGCCCACCTCTAATAGGACAGGGGCTGGCGACTTGCACCGAAAGGCGTATTCCATAAAAATTAGAATTCATTTCCTTTATAACCTATAGCACATAGTACCTATCACACAACATGATCCGAACACAAGTGAACTGTATAGTAAAATCATGCTGCAAGTAAAAGGGCCCAGAATACATGCCAAATAGTAATGGAACAAGTAAAACTGAAATACAATACAACTGAATAAAAGGAAACGAAGCTACTAGGTTGTCCTCCAAGGTTTCTACATGAATGGTAAGTATAGATTAACTCCTCAGCACTACACATCTACCCATCTCCTCTACGTACCTTCCTACCCTATGGTCCATCTCTGGGTCCCGTCTAGCCTCGATACCCTCATCCTTGATCAACGATGTCCATATTCTACACCAAACACATCTACGTGTGGGCATAACCCATGTAGGTTTGAGTATAACGATACTCGGTAGGGACCCCAAGACCCTCAATATCTCAAAAATACACAAAGGATAAACCACAATGCATGAAAACAACTGACAACCCTACTTAGGAATATGCACATACATATACCTAAGTTACCAAGTAAACCCATCTCAATCATGAGGAAACACAGGGTCCAACCCCAAATCCCAAAGCTCAACTATACCACAAAGGAAAGAATACCACCAAGGTAAGTACCAAATTGGTACGCCCTGTAGAAGAATACCACTAAGGTATTACCATAATGAAAAGTACCACACATGTACGAACTCATCTCAAACCAGGTATAACATAGGTACAAAAGTAGAGATGATTATATGTAACTACTAATTCATCTTACTATAGTAAGAGGCAGACCCCCGAAGCATCCTGAAACATTATCACACCCACATAGGATCATAGTACATCATCAGGCCCACATAGGATCCTAGTACATTTTTAGTACATCGTCAAACCCACACATGATCCTAGTATAGCATCAGTACGTCTTCAGACCCACACAGGATCCTAGTACATCTTTAGTACATCGTCAGACCCACACATGATCCTAGTATATAAGACCCACAATTTATCCAAGAGGAGTCTCAAATGGATTCCAAGTGTGGATCCATGTGGGATCCCCAATTATAGACCCACAAAGAATCCCTTTCCCCGGATACAACCAGATATAGGGGTCCCGCACTAAGCTTGATCATCTCCAGGAGAGACCGCTCCTCAAGATACTATTCGATACACTAACAATAAAAAAGTCCCACAAAGAAGTATCCCAAAGTTCCGCCACCTAATAAGAGTCTCAACTCAACAGACGGTGCGTCAATCGGATGCCAGATCTGTAAGTTATTAGCCTTTTAGTTATAAGGGCCCAGTTAGATTCATGTTTGATCAAACCCGACCGTAACCCATATTTATAAAAATCTCAAATGAAGTATACCAAAATGATGTAATTGTTCCAAGTTTTGTGTCACCGCAAACGGTTCGTCAAATGGATTCATAGTGCCAAATTTATTGTCAAAAGAGCATTAACGGGTCGAGGTTGGTCCCCGTCCTGACCGACCCAACCTGGCCTTGGTCGACCCGAGCCGTGTCGGGTGGACCCGGCCCGCTGGGTCTGGCTAGGCCCATGTTGTGCGGCCCGACCTGGGCAGCGGACCACGGGATGGTGGGGCGGCCGTGGAGGTCGTGGGGCGGCGAAGGCCGCAGGAGCCATGGGGCGGCGGAGGTCGCAGGGTCCACGGGGCTGCAGAGGCCACGAGGGCTACGGGGTGGTAGAGGCCGTGGGGGTAGCAGAGCGGCTGGTGGCATGGGGCCGTGGAGGTAGTGGGTGGAATGGTTCCATGGAGGCCACGGGTGGCATGGGGCCATGGAGGTCGCGGGGCGGTAGAGGCCACGTGGGTTGCAGATTAGTAGAGGCCATGGGGCCGTAGAGGCCACGAGGCAATGGAGGCCACGAGGGCCGCGGAGCAGGGAATGTCGTGGGGCCGCAAAAGATGGGGGCAGCGGAGGACATGGGAGCCACGGTGCGACTGAGGTCACAAGGGCTGCAGAGGCCCCATGGTGGTGGCTAGGCCATGGTCTGATGGGGTGGCCGTGGTGCGGTGGGGTAGCCACGGTGCTCCGGTCCACCACGGCTGGCTGGATGTCCTGTAAAGACCCGTAAAATTCAAGGGAATTTTTTTTCGAAACTTTCATTGGAATTTTACAAGAATGCAGTTTCTGATGGCACCTGATTCTGAAGCCCGGTGTGCCTGGAATCATTTTCTGAAGTTTAGCTCAGGTACGTTCAGTGAACAAATGAGCGAGTTTTCCTAACTATTGAACCAGTGCTCGGAATCGAAATATGAGGACACCAATGGAATCGCAGCGCTGGTAATTTCATAGAAACACCTTTTCCAGAGTTGTGTTTACTCGGGTGTGGTTATTAAATTTTTGGGTTAAGTAATGGAATAAAATAAAAGTGGTCCAACAAAATTTTATTCTATTTTTTGTTTAACCTAAGCTAAGTGGATGAAGTGGGACCCACAATATCCTACCCACTAAGTAGGATAATTGTGAGGTGGGACCCACACGAGCCGCACCGTTTCTTTTCTTCATAAACCCCATCCTTTAATAAGGTAACCAACCCGCACCCCCCCATTAATTGGAAGTCAACCCTTGCGTTAATCTATTTATGAAACACCTATTTTAATTGGGAGGTTTAAATGTTGCAATTAATTCAATTAATTGTTTGATTCGTTTTATAATTTCAAAACGCTTGGCTTGAGAAATAAAATAAGAAAAACTATTATTTTATTAGATTTTTTGGGTTGTGAGAGGATTGGGGAGAATTTTCTCAAGTTCTTGAAGTTCTTCTTCCTCGACGAAGAACGCGAAGAACACGAAGAATGCCGAACTCTGACGACGGACGACGGTGAGAGACGCCTTCCTCGGAGATAGACGATCTGACGCTCACCATTTCGTTCCTCCTTACCATGTCAGATGAAGGGAGAAACTGTTCCTCCTTGGACGATCTTTGTCATGTGTGCGGAACCTTCTTCCGCGACGATCAATTCTGCGACATCCCTTTCCACAACAAACCTCATTCATCGACTACGCTCGAGGTAGGGGGATTATTATTTAATTTTTTCCTGATTACATTCATAATTGATTTATTGTCATATTTGGGCCGCATGTTATCGCAATAACGGGAGGAGGTCGGACCGCACGAACATGGTCGACCCTCCTCTCTGCTTGGTTGTTTGATATTGTTCACGGCACGAGCAAGGCAACGCGGTGCCAAAGCACCGCCCGGGAAGTATTAAAGAAAGGCAGGAGAAATGTGGCGCCGTCACGCTGCGCCGTTGAAGACGTACCAAACCACTGCACTTTCGCGCCGCACCAGAGAACCACAAAGGCACCACTATCGGTGTGGGGCCGCAGTGGAGGGGGACGACACCGTCACGCCGCGCCAGACAGATCAAGGCCACGGCCATATGCCGCAACTGAGCACAGAACGGCGGCCAGTTTCTGGCCGCCGGCGTCAGACCAGGTGGACAGGACCGCCCCGGTCCCATGGCGGCAGCAGCCAGCCGGACGGTGCGGGCCGGCAGGTCAAGGGGAAGTGCTGGGGGTCGTAACCCCCAGCTGGCCAACAGGAGCGCCCCCCCACATGGGTGTCCTGGTTTCACAACGTGAGGGGCAGCGCGCCCCGCCTCATCGCTCGGCCGTTACGGCCGAGCCGCCAAGCCGGGCCGCGCCCAGATCGGGCCATGCCCAAGCAAGCCGGACCCGGACCTGTGTCGTGTTGACCCGGTTCGGGCCGACCCTGGGGGTATCGGGCTGGGTCGGACCGGTCCCGAACCCCCTATTTCCGGACCTCTTTCTGTCTTTTTCCTATAACTTGGGTTGAGGACCTCCGATCGACGCACCGTCTGCTGCGATGAGATCCTTGGATCGAGACGGGTGTTTCAGTATATTACACTCAAGGTTACGGAGAACTTTGGGTTCGACAGGGTTGGTTCGTACACGAAACCAACCGGGCCCTCAGAGCGGAAACAATTATCACTTGGGCTCCAGACGTCCGATTGACGTGCCATCGACTTTGATGGATTCCTCTTAGTGAGACGAACCTTTTTCCTTACTCTGCTCGAGGTTTGGACGCAGTTGGAGTATGGTCCGGTTGGTTTTGACTTAAAAACCAACCGGGCCCCTGGGACGAAAAAGCCAATAACTCACAGACCGGACGTCAAATTGACGCGCCGTCTGTGGCGTTGAGTTCCTGTTGACGATGCGGAACATTTGGATACATCAACTCCAAACTACGTGTCAGTTGATGTATTATCCCCGCGGCTCGTGGAGCGGATCCTCCCGAACGAGATTACTGTGTGCGGTAACCCTAGAGTTTGTTGCGACTGCGACGATGATGACTACTGTACAGAAATCCTCCGTGGATTTGACGGAGACGACTACAACACCTAGTGATCCTACATGGATCAGTGCTACCGATCCTGTGTGGGTCAGATCCTATGTGGGTCAGCACTCAGCGGTCCTGTTTGGGCCAGTGCCTACAGATATTGTGTGGGTCCGATCCTGTGTGGGTCATTGCGGGGGTTAGAAACTATCGATCCTATGTGGGTCCAACGACTTAGGTGAATCAATGGCTAAATATGATCACTTCTATTATCTTATGATGATGTATACCTGTGTGATCTGAGTCTTGGCTTTCAATCATTATCTTTGATAAGATTGACTTGATATCCTGTGTGGATTACATTATTCTTTCCTCTGTGGACTTGATCAAACTCGGGCTCGAATTTCGAAGCTAATATGGAATTGATGACTTAGGTATATGTATGGGCATATACCTAAGTAGTTTTGGATGTTACTTCGTGATTGTATCCTTCCATTGTGGATTACCCTTTTGGATTCTAGGAGACCTTCGGGGGTCTCGGGGTCCCTATTGATTAGCTTATACTCACCCCTGCATGGGCTATGCCCACACTACGTTGTGTTGGATGCAGACGACGAATATCGCTTATCGTGGTGGAGGCTTGTGGAGCAGGTCGGTACCTGGAGGTGGACCACTAGGCGCAATGTACTCAGAGCGGACGGCTGGACCTGAGGAGCTGTGGAGGCTATCTATACCCACCCTTCAGGTGGGACTTCCAGTGGACGACTCGAAGTTGCGGCTTTACTTTCAGTTGCTATTTTTCTTTCAAGTTGTTGTACTCCATTTTTCAGTTGTAATTTACTTTCAGTTTGGGTTTGTATTCTGGACCACTTACTTTTCCGAACTTACTTTTGTACCTAGTTTTACATAGTGTTTTCTTCTACTTGCTTACTCTGTGTGTTTGTTTACTTTACAAAGGCAATGCCTTCCCCTTTTTATCCGGATTTACACCTTGGTGCTAGTCGCCAGCCCCTGGCCTATGGAAGGCAGGCTTGCGGTAGTCACAGCACGGGCCCCGAGGACGGGTCATGACAAATTGGTATCAGTGGAGTTCGGTTCTACCGTAGAACTCAGGACTCTGATCAATTTCTATGAAAAGAAACAGTGTTAAGAGTATTGAGTGTGGTTATTAGTCCAGGGAGTCCAGTGTTGGTGCAGCGGCCGACGTATCCGTACACCAGGACCCTGACTTCTAGATTCTGACTTAGTGCATGAAAACATTGATTGCATGTGTGTTTCATGTTTTCATTGTGATTACTTTATGCCAGCTCATCAGGTATATTGTATTAAATGTGGTGCACCTGTTTCTTTTCAGGATGGCCCCACGATGGCAGCTAGCTAGGTATACGATTTTTGTACGTGACGACAGCCCACCGAGCGAAGAGGCCTTGGTATAGGGCCCTTTGACAGCAGAGGCACCGGCGATACCTCTACCCGCCGAGCCACCGATGCTACCAGCCCCAGCCGCTGACAGTGAATGTCGCCTTGGTGCACTGCATGAGTTTCAGTGTCAGCGACCGTCCAGGTTCCGCCGGGAGATGGACCCTCAGGCAGCTGAGTATTGGATGGAGGTAGTTGTATGAGTTTTCCGTCTGTTAGGGACACTAGAAGACCTCATGGTGATCCTTGTAGTGATTCTCCTACACGTTGCAGCAGGAAGATGGTGGAGTTTGATGGTCCAGATACACGATGAGGCATCACTCCTCTGGATGGACGTTGAGAGCCTTTTCCACTCGAAGTTCGTCCCAGCCACCCTCTGTGCGGTGCGCATCCATGAGCTTCTACAGTTGCAGCAGGGCAGCATGACAGTCGCCCAGTACTCTGTGAGATTTACAGACCTCTCGCGCTATTTGATGGACATGGTACAAGACCCATTCTTCTGGGCCCGGACCTTCCAGCAAGGATTGAGGCATGAGATCAGGGAATCACTTATCTCCCTCAGCATTCTGACACAGTCATGAGTACTAGAGCGAGCTCTTCTCTTAGAGAGTTTTCTTGTCGAGCCTACGCCAGTAACGAGACCTACCGCAGGGCGGCACGTAGCAGAGTCTTCTTGCAGCTGGCAGTCGACGAATGTCACATGGGTCTAGGAGGAGCGGACCATCAGGCAGAAAACCCCAGGACACTGGCTCAGAGATGCGGGGCACTCAGCATAGAGCCAGTCTTTTGAGATGCCGACAGTGCTACAGATGCGGCGGGCAGGGCCACATGGCTCGTGACTGCCCGACCCGCTGTGCCAAGGAGCAGCAGACAGTTGAGGGACCACCCAGGCAGAGGCAGAGGGTCGACCATGGCGGTTCGTAAGGAGAAGGCGGATGAGGCAGAGGAGCTGGCCAAGCAATAGGTGGTGGGAGACGCTTTGAGGCTCTACCACCACCACCACCACCAGGAGGTCCACCCCGACCACAGGGAGCTGGCGGGCAAAGACATGCATAACTCTAGGCAACGGAGGCCTACGACCACGGCGCACACGAGATGATTCGAGATACTATCTGTGTCTATTCCACCCTTGATGTAGTTTTTATAGACACAGGAGCGAGTCATTCTTTCATAGCCGCTGCCCTTGTTCGGAGCTTGGATATTCCGACAGAGCCGTTGGCTCGATCCTTACAGCTAGAGACTCCTACGGGAGCGAACTCGACGATTACGAACTAGTGTCGGCAGTGTGAGCTTACTCTAGGAGGCGAGAGCTTCGGCTGGGATCTTCTTGTAGTGGCGTCAAGGCCTTACGACGTCATCTTGGTCATGGATTGGTTGTCTACATTCCATGCTCAGATTGACTATATTAGGCACAAGGTGCGATGTGTATGCACCGAAGGGAGCAGGTTCACCTTCACCGGTGAGAAGGGAGCCTTTACAGCATAGGATAGACTCACGCAGAGGAGAGGACATCCCATCACTCATCAGTTGGCTAGCCTCATCCTAGGAGCAGTTGACGTGCGAAGTACTGGTTTTTCGGCAGTGGTGGATCAGTATGCAGACGTTTTCCCCGATGATGTCCCAGGGCTACCTCCTCGCAGAGAGGTAGACTTCTATATTGACATGTACCCTGGGACAGCCCCGATATCCACTCCAACATATCGGATGGTCCCCTCTGAGCATCGTGAGCTACGGGTATAGTTGGAGGACTTGCAGGGCAGGGAATTAATCCGACCGAATGTTTCACCATGGTCTTCCCCAATATTGTTCGCCAAGAAGGCGGACGGGAGCTTGCGACTTTGTGTCGACTACCGTCGCCTGAACTAGGTGACCGTGAGGAAAAAGTATCTGCTACCGAGGATTGACGACCTCTTCGATCAGCTCAAGGTAGCACGGTGGTTCTCAAAGTTAGACCTTAGATCAGGTTATCATCAGCTCAGAGTTCGAGACGAGGACGTGCAGAAGAAGGCCTTCAGATGTCGGTATGACCACTATGAGGTCTTGGTTGTGAATTTTGGCATGACCAACGCTCCAGCAGTGTTCATGGGTCTCATGAACATGATCTTTCAGCCATACCTCGATCAATTTGTCATGGTCTTCATCGACGGCATTTTGATATACTCGACCACTAAGGAGGAGCATGCCTACCACTTGCGGGTTGTACTAGACACACTCCAAGAGCACCGACTTTATGGAAAACAATTGAAGTGTCAATTCTGGTTACGTGAGGTCCACTTCTTGGGACACGTCATCTCTGAGGCATGAGTTACGGTGGATCCTGTGAAGATCGAGGCAGTGCTAGCTTGGGATCCACCCAAGAGCATGATGGAGGTGCGGAGTTTCTTGGGTCTAGCTGGGTACTACCGGAGATTTCTGCCAGGATTCTCTAGAGTTGCGACACCACTCTCAGATTTGACAACGAATGGTAAACCCTTTTTGTGGTCAGACGTATGTCTGTAGGAGGACATGGATTCAGCTACTTGGGGAGGCAACAGAGCAGTTATCCGCTTTGCAGATATCCTTCATGGATAGTGATGGAGCAGCCTTTCTCCAGTCACTCACAGTCATGCCTCCACTTCTTTAGCGGGTTAGAGAGGCACAGCGTGGGGACGCAGACTGTGAGATGTGACGTGCACAGATATCCTCAGGATAGGAACCTGATGGATTCTCTGTGGGAGGAGAGCACGTCACCCTTTTCCGTGGACGTACCTTGGTACCAGTTGCTTTATAGGAGGAGGTGCTAAGAGAGTTTCACACTTCCCCTTTGGTGTTACATCCTGGGGTGGTGAAGATGTACCAGGATCTCAAACGACAACACTGGTGGGCGGGCATGAAGAAGGCTGTGGCGGAGTTCGTTTCTCGATGACTCACCTGCCAGCAAGTGATGGTAGAGAAACAAGTACTAGCAGGATTGGTACAGCCCTTGGAGGTCCCATAGTGGAAATGGGATAGGATATCTACGGACTTCGTGACTAGACTTCCACGCACTTCCAGAGGTCACAACTCTATTTGGGTGATTGTCGACCGACTCACCAAGTCGGCTCACTTCATACCCATCAGAGAGCAGGGCTCAGTGGATAGCTTGGGACGTCTCTACGTTCAAGAGATTGTACGGATTCATGGTGTGCCATCATCTATCGTCTCCGATAAAGATTCTTGCTTTACTTCCTGGCTTTGGATGGGGTTGCAGGAGGCATTCGAGACGCAGCTACGTCTGAGCACCGCCTCTCACCCTCAGACGGATGGTCAGACGGAGAGGACCATTCTGACTTTTGAGGACATGCTCTGCGCATGTGTCCTCAACTTTGGTCACAGCTGGGAGGAACACCTACCCTTGGTGGAGTTCGAGTACAACAACAGCTACCACTCCACCATCAGGATGACACCATACGAGGAGTTGAATGGCCGACCTTGCAGATCACCGCTGTGCTGGACAGACCCTGGGGAGTCAGCACTTGTGGGACCAGAGATGGTCCATGCCACAACAGAGAAGGTCCAAGTCATCCAGGAGCGGATGAGGACAGCTCAGAGCCAGCAGAAGTCGTATTATGATAGGAGGCGGAGGCCACTAGAGTTCGTAGATGGAGACCACATCTTCTTGCGTGTCTCACCTCAACGTGGATTACAGAGTTTTGGCCGAGGCGACATGTTTTCTCCATGCTGCATCGGACCATTCCAGGTCCTCATCATGATTGGCGAGGTGGCTTATCTTCTGAATCTACCACCTTAGTTGCACCAGGTGCATGATGTCTTCCACATATCTCAGCTGAAGAGATACGTGCACGACCCAGCAGATATCATTGACCATGGGGAGCTGGACGTTGATGATGGGGAGACTTTTGCGGAGGTCCCAGTGGAGATCGAGGATCGACAGGAGTAGGTCCTACGTGGATGATCGATTCCTCTAGTGCACATCAGATGGAAGCACGAGAACCTCTAGGAGAGAACTTGGGAGCAGGAGGGTCAGATTCATGCACAGTACCCACATTTGTTCCCCTAGTTTATGATGTATCTTTACGGGGATGTAAAGCCCTGAGGTGGGAGTAATGTAAAGACCCATATAATTCAAGTAATTTTTTTTTCTTACTTTTATTTGGAATTTTACAAGAACACTGTTTCTGACGGCACCTGATTCCAAGGCCCGGTGTGCCCGGAATGATTTTCTGAAGTTTAGCTTGGGTACGTTCAGTGAACGAACGAGCGGGTTTTCCTAACTTTTGAACCGGTGATCGGAATTGAAATCCGAGGACACCGATGGAATCACAGCGCCGATAATTTCTTAGAAACACCTTTTTTGGAGTTGCGTTTACTCGGGTGTGGTTATTAATTAGTTGGGTTAAGTAAAGGAATAAAATAAAAGTGGTGCAACCAAATATTATTTTATTTTTTTTAACCTAAGCTAAGTGGATGAAGTGGGACCCACAATATCCCACCCACTAGGAAGTAAAATTATGAGATGGGACCCACACGATCCCCACCATTTCTTTTCTTCCTAAACCCCCTCATTTAATAAGTTAATGCACCCGCACCCCCCCCATTAATTGGAAGTCAACCCTTGCGTTTATCTGTTTATGAAACACCTCTTTTAATTGGGCCGTTTAAACGTTGCAATTAATTCAATTAATTGTTTGATTCGTTTTTGAATTTCAAAATGGTTGGATTGAGAAATAAAATAAGCCAAACTCTTATTTTATTAGAGTTGTTGGGTTGTGAGAGGATTGGGGAGAATTTTCTCAAGTTTTTGATGTTCGTATTCCTCGACGAAGAACGCGAAGAACGCCAACCTCCGACGACGGACGACGGTGAGAGACACCTTCCTCGGAGATCAACAATCTGACGCTCACCCTTTCGTTCCTCCTTCCCGCATCAAAGGAAGGGAGACACTGTTCCTCCTCAGACAATCTCCGTCAAGTGTACGGAACCTTCTTCCGCGACGATCAATTCTGTGATGTACCATTCTGCAATAAACCTCGTTCATCGACTAGGCTCACGGTAGGGGAATTATTATTTCATTTGTTCCTGATTACTTTCATTGTTGATTTATTGTCTTATTTGGGCCGCATGTTATCGCAATAATGGGAGGAGGTCGGACCGCACGAACACGGCCGACCCTCCACACCCCTTGGTTGTTTGATATTGTTCGCGGCACGAGCAAGGAAACGCGGTGCTAAAGCACCGCACGGTAAATATTAAAGAAAGGGCGGAGAAACGCGGTGCCGTCGCGCCGTGCCGTTGAGGACGAACCAAACCGCGGCGCCGTCGCGCCACGCCGGAGAACCACAAAGGCACTGCGGCCAGAGCGGGTCCGCAGCGGAGGGGCGCGACGCTATCACACTGCACCGGACGGATCAAGGCCGCGGTGGAGCAGGGAACAGTGGCCGGTTTCCGGCCGCCGGTGTCGGAGCAGGGGGACGGGACCGCCCCGGTCCCATGGAGGCAGCAGCCGGCCGACCGGTCAAGGGGAAGAGTCGGGGTTCGTAACCCCCAGTTGGCCAGCAAGAGTGGACCCCCACATGGGGCCCGCAGTTTCACAACACGGGGGGCAACCCCCCCCCCCCCCCCCCTCATCGCTCGGCCGTTACGGCCGAGCCACCTGGCCGAGCCGCAAGGCCAGGCCGCGCCCAGGCTGGGCCGGGCCGTGCCAGCCGGGCCGGGCCGCACCAACCAGGTCGGGTAATGCCCAAGCAGGCCGAACCCGGGTCGGGTCGATCTGGTTCGGGCCGATCCTGGGGGTATCGGGCCGGGTCGGACCGGGCCCGAACCCCCTATTTCCGGACCTCTTTCAGTATTTTTCCCATAACATGGGTTGCAGACCTCTGATCGATGCACTGTCAGCTACGATGCGATACTTGGATCGAGACGGTCGTTTCGGTATATTACACTCAAGGTTTAAGAGAACTTTTGGTTCAGCCGGGTTGGTTCGTAAATGAAACCAACCGGGCCCTCGGAACGGAAACACTTATAACATGAGCTTCGGACGTCCGATTGACGTGTCGTCGACTTTGATGGATTCCTCTTACTAAGACAGACCTTTTGTCTTACTCCGCTCGAGGTTTGGATGCAGATGGAGTACGGTCGGGTTGGTTTTGACTTAAAAAACAACTGACCCCCTGAAACGAAAAAGCCAATAACTCACAGACCGGGCGTCGGATTGATGCACCGTCAGTGAAGTTGAGTTTCTGGTAACGATGCAGAACTTTTGGATACATTAACTCCGAACTACATTTCAGTTGAAATATAAGACCCTCAGCTCGTGGAGAGGATCCCCCCGAACAAGCTTGCTATTTGCGGGAACCGTAGAGCTGGCTGCGACTGTGACGATGATGACGACTGTAGAGAAATCCTCCATGGATCTGATGGCAACGACTACAACACTCAGCGATCCTACGTGGATCAGTGCTACCGATTCTATGTGCGTCAGATCCTATGTGGGTTAGTGCTCAGCGGTCCTATGTGGGCCAGCGCCTACAGATCCTGTGTGGGTCCGATCCTGTGTGGGTCATTGCCAAGGTTAGTACCTATCGATCCTTTGTGGGTCATTGCGGGGGTTAGTACCTATCGATCATGTGAAGGTCCGACGAATTAGATGAATCAGTGGCTACATCTGATCATCTCTATCTTCTTATGAAGATGTATACTTGTGTGACCTGAGTCTTGACTTTCAATCTTTATATTCGATAAGATTGACTTGATATCCTGTGTGGATTATGTTATGCTTTCTTGTGTGGACGTGATCGAACTCGGGCTCAGATGTTGGAGACAATATGGAATTGATGACTTACGTATATGTATGGGCATATACATAAGTAGTTTTTGATGTTACTTCGTGATTGTATCCTTCCTTTTTGGATTACCCTTTTTTATTCTGGGAGACATTCAGGGGTCTCGGGGTCCCTACTGAGTAGCTTATACTCACCCCTTCACGGGCTATGCCCGCACTACGTTGTATTGGGTGCAGACGATGGAAAACGCTGATCGTGGTGGAGGCTTGTGGAGCAGGTCGGTACCTGGAGGTGGACCACGGGGCGGGATGTACTCGGAGCGGACGACTGGACCCGAGGCGCTATGGAGGTTATCTATACCCACCCTTAAGGTTGGACTTCCAATGGACGGCTCGACGTTGCGACTTTACTTTCAGTTGCTGTTTTTCTTTTCAGTTACTATACTCCCTTTTTCAGTCGTACTTTACTTTCAGTTTAGGTTTGTATTCTGGCACACTTACTTTTCCGCCCTTACTTTTGTACCCAGTTTTACTTAATGTTTACTTCTACTTGCTTACTTGGTATGTTTGTTTACATTACAAAGGCAATGCCTTCCCCTTTTTATCGGGATTTACGCCTTGGTGCTAGTCGCTAGCACCTGGCCTATAGAAGGCGGGCTTGGGTTAGTCACGGCACGGGCCCTGAGGACGGGTCGTGACATGTCCAGCCATCCTCTCCGCGCAGCGCAGTTGCACACAACACCTTCGTCAGTGGATGATTTGGCCGACCACTCTATTCTCTTCACCGTAGCACAAAGACACCTTCTTCCATAATGAAGAACACACCATTCATGAATAGAAACGGAGGGGTTGGTCCATTTTTGTTTGGCACACACCATCCATGTTAGATTGGTAGCATGCGACTCAAGGGGGTTGATTCAATGTGAGGGGAAAATTAACATTACTAAATTTAAAACACACCCCTAACTCATTTGCATTTTGATGTCTATGAGGATGGAAGGATGTTCATCGATTGAAAACTCCCCACATTGTAGGATGTGCCGAGGAAGTAGCCGAAGTCGATTGAGAACGTTGGCATTCTTCATTGGAGAAGCGTTTATCATTTGAGAAAAATAATTCCTTCAAGGTTCTCCTCTTCCAATCCATTCTCCCAATTCCATCCAAAAGGAAATGTATCCAATAAGTTGTGTTTCATCAGTTTAATTATTGGATCAAAATTAAATTGGCATCATTAATTATGACGTGGTTGGCACCATTAATGTGGGAGGATACCAAAGGATATCTCCCATTAAAGGGGAGTTCAAGAGTTATCTCCATATTAAAGGAGTTCAGGGGGTTTGGGTGGTCCCCACCCTTAAATTAAAATTGGGAGGTTTATTAAAATTGGGAGGTTTTGGGCTTGGGGGACCCCACCTTCATAACCTATCTTGAGGGGTTTCAAGAATAAAAATACAATGTTAAAATAATTTTGTTTTTATTTTCCCACATAAAGTGAAAAACTAACATCCACCCTCGACCTACTATGGTCAAAAAGAAGGTTTCCTTAAGTGAATCTCGGCATTGTGAGTTCAACGGTGACCTTGGATTTAAATACCGAGCACCAGTTCAAAAGTTAGAAAATCCAACTTATACGTTTACTGAACGTACCTAGAAAGAGTTTAGGAATTCATTCCGGGCACACTGGGCCTTAGAATCAAGCACCTTCAATTTTCGCGGACATGTAAAATTCCCATATATTAAAAAAATTACATTGAAATTCTGTGTCTTTACACAATTTCATACAATTAAATAATTAATTTAAATGAAAATGCATTTTCCCCAATTGTGTTGATAAATTAACAATTTTTTTTCTTATGGTTTTATGATAATTTAATAAGGCCATATTTAATTTAAAATTGCATTATAAAATCAGTTTTAATTTCCAAATATGTATTTTTTCATGTAAAATTTGTTTTTAATTAAAATTTTAAATAAAATATTTTTTGGAAATTATTTTTGGAAAATGAAAATCATTTTTCGTTTATACACATAGAAAAATGGATATGGTGAATTTTTGGTAATTTTTTTTTGAAATTCTTGAATTTTTGATGAATAATAAAATAAATTTATTTACCATATAAATACATTATAGTTTAACTCGACTATTTATTACATCATAAGTGATATAAGAACCCAAATCTCGAACTCAAATTCCATATTTACTATTCATGGTCATGTAATCATCACTATTTCTTATCTTAGTGGAAATTAATAAATTAATGATTTCAATATTTATAAGACCCCTCAACCCTCCACTATAAATACCACCCCTCACACCCTCATTACTTCACATCTCTCAAGAATCATGAAATTTCCTCATTCTGACCAATTATTTTCCTTATCCCCTCCACCACTACTTGGAGCTCTTGGCCTCATCAAAATACCGTGCCTAGGTTCCTTAAGTAGGATCTCAAGGGGATGATTCAAGAGGTAATTCGTCTCCCTATTTTCTTTCAATTTCCTTTCAAATTTCATTTCTTTTTTTTTCTTATCCTGAATTTATCTTATCAAAATTTCATAATAACTCCAAAATAAAATTGAATTTTTTTCCCGTGATGTGTTAATTTACCTACATCATGGTCGATGCAATTCCATTTCCGTTCATCAACATCAAGGATGTCAATAAAACCATAAAATGTTTGAAAAAAATATATAAATTGTATTTTTTACACCCATTTATGTTCTGGTACAGACTTTATTACATGACACTATGTCATAAAATAAAACAAGTTCGTTGTGATAAAAACCCACCAATAATAACCAAAATTGATCATCATACAATTTTATCTAATGATTCATCCTAATGAAATATAAAAAACTCATTATAAGATCATTTATATCTCTGTAATTTAACTGATAACATATTTTAACAATTATGGGTGTGCAAGCACACTTCAATCAAACATATGTTCCTGAATACAAGTCAAACTTTCATAAAAGCTAATGAAATTAACACTCCCAAACAATGAATATAATCTTTATAACTCATCCAAATGAACATAAAAGAACACTATGAAACAATAATGAACCATATTCATGTATAATAGTTTATAAAATTTCTAATTGATGAATACAATTTCATTATATATGACATTAATGTGAAGAAAGAGTTTTGATACAATGTAAAAGGAAATTCTTGAATGCAACTTTCTTTCTTTGGGTTCTCCCTCTTTCACTCCATGTTTTCTAGGGGTTCTCCTTAAAAATAATTTAAACATCATTATATTAGTTTTTTTGTCATATACATGTTCCCTAATTTATTTTATGAACACCCCAATGCTTTCCAAATTAACTCATCTTTCAAACACACCGTTATTACTTCTTGAATATTGCTTCACTCATCACTCATGGTTAATGGTTCTATGTAATAAATGAGATTTCATATTTATTTTGGGTACAAAATGTTTATTAATACATGTTTTATTATGTGAAATCCATTTTTTCTGATGAGTTTTTTACATTAATGTTATAGATATTTTCAATGTGGTAAGTATGATAATGTAAATAATATGATGTGATGGGTGCGCCTAGAATTATATAGTGCAATATGAATGTTTGAATGTGATAGGTGTTCCTAGAATTATATAGTTCTCCAATGAATTGGGTAAATTGATGAATCTCATGAGTTCAAGTGAAAAGATTAATGAAAATTATACTGGCATTGTTGAAAACATTGTGCGGTAGATGACCACTCAGACATGATGTTTCATTTTAATGAATTTCCACATTTCCAGTCTTTTATTAATGCTTCCTCTCATGTTCGTGACCCACTGCCTTTGTTATTATTATTCTCACCCATTGTTGTATTGTTCATATTTATCCTCTTACATGGATTTTAGATCACCCATTTTTTATTTATATCCTCATGTGACTAATTGGAATAAGGGGATGTCAATAGACAATAAGAAGATAGAGAAGAAAAAATTAAATAAATGTTTTTGTTTTGTTTTGTAAATGTTATGTATTGTCTTAGTTTGAACAATACACTAAACCTCTAGATCCTCATGGTGTAATAATATTTTTTTTATATTTATAATTATGTAATAGAAATGTTAGAAAATGTAGGGTTGTTAAAGTTGGTATTAGAGGCATGGTTTTGTTAATTTGAGAATTAGGATTAGTGAACCCTAGAGAAAACCCCTACTATGAGACTAAGTATAATTATGCATAGAAGAAGCATTTTTAAACATAGGAAAGCCATAATATATAATTTTAGTTTAAATTTCAAAAATGAATAAGTTAATCAGGAATCATTGACTTATATTTTGTTCTAACATATCCTATTTTAGAAAATGGTGGGAAGCAAGAGAAACCCGGACAAAAACCCATGTGTGGACCAATGCAACGATATCCTGAATGACATCCCCAAATCCTTGTGAGGTGGAGTTCAAAACATCATGGTGATTCTTACCCAACTATCTCTGGTTATTAATAATTAACGGGATTAATGGGGAATTTACTCCTCCACCTAAGAGGGCGAAGATGGATATCGCGTGTTTTATGCAGTAGTGTCCACCGACATTTAGCAGATCTTCTAACAAAATAGTTGCAGAATAGTGGGTCAACTCCATGGAGAATATCATTTTAGTGCTTCATTGTTCAATGATGGAGAAGGAATCACTAGTCTTTTATCATCTAGAAGGAGAGGTCGATCAATGCTGGGCTTTGATTAAGAACACCAAGTGAAGGGATGAAATTGAAGAGATGGTATGGGAAGACTTTAATAAAATGATTACTAGAAATTATTTCCCATGAAATCATTATATTAATATGTAATTATTATTAATAGAGCTTAAGAAAAAAGAAGTATAATATTTCACAACCTATGAAGAGAATTTCACAAGGCTTGCAAGGTATTATTTGGGTGTTGTTTTCAACAATGATCGAAAATTGTTATATTATTTAGTGGAATAAAAAACCTTCAAAAGGCCCTTGTAATTTGAGACATTGGGAGTTTTGAAGAAGTTGTTCGGTGTGCCCACAAATTGGATATGGAGTTTGAATATTGGTCCAATGACTATGGTGATATGAAGCGACAGATAGAGTTTCATGTCGGAAGATCTAATGACAATGGTGGGAAGAAAACTCAACAACCCAAATTCCAAATATTTTGGAAGTTGCATCATGGGAACTACCTCAAATTGATGGGGAAATGTTTCATGTGTGGTAGATATGATCCCCATGCTCGATAGTGTCGAAAAGGCATGAGAAGTTAGAAGATAGTGGTTGAGAAAAGTAGACCACAACCCATGGTTCACTTCTACAACTGTAGAGAGAAAGGGAACTATGAAAACCAGTGTTCTAAACCTAGAGTCCTATAGGCTAATTAGCATCAGTAGACACCAAATCCAAAGGAACAAGGAATGTATAATTCAATCACTAATGTGGATGTGGATAAAGATAATGAAGTTGTAAAAGGTATTCTTTATATTCACTGAATAATGGAAAAAGACTAATTTGATTTGGGTTCTACACATCCCTATATATCCTGTGTGTTTTCTAGAGAAATATAATCAATTCCCCAAATCCATGATGTGGAGATAATTTAAAAAACACCAAGTGGTTAAATCATTAAAACCCAAGTGTTTGACTCTTCTCTTGTTGAAGTTTGTGGAAATATTATTTCTACGAATCTTGTAATACTTTTCTTGGTGGAATTCCACACTATAATGGGAATGGATTAGATCTCATTATATAGATAACATATCACCTATCTGGAAAAGGAAATATATTTTCATATTCATAAACATCCCATGCTCCTCTAAAAATTCAAGGAATATCATAATCTCCATTGAAAAATCCTTCAACAGTGCGGGTGTTGATACCATATGAAGAGTCATACCTCCCCAAATGGTAGAGTCAAATGAATGTCTGAACTTTGAAAAACTCCCATAATGAGGAAATACAATGATGCATTTCCTGATGAGTTACTCAGAAATACCCTAGATCATGAGTTAGTGTTATTAATAGAACTCATACCTGGAGCGACTCCTATCTCAAAGTGTCACTATAGGATGAGACCTTTCTAAATGGAGGAGTTAAAGAAGAAAATGCAAGAGAATTTGGTTAAAGGGTTCATATGACCTAGTGCACCACCTTGGGGTGTGCCGATGCTCTTTGTGAAGAATAGAAATGGATCAATATGGCTTTGTATCAATTATCGGGAACTCAACAACATCCCCATAAAGAAAAATTATCCTCGTCAAAGTATTGATTACATGTTCGATTAGTTATGAGGTTCTCAATACATCTCAAAGGTGAATCTTCATTTTGGATATCATCATCTAAAGGTGAAGAAGGTATAAATTAGGAAGACTAACTTCTATACAAGGTATGGGAACTATGTATTTATGGTGATGCCCTTTGGAATTAATAATTACCCATAAATCTTCATGGATTTGATTAATAGTGTCTTTAGACATTACCTCAAAAAATTGGTGGTAGTGTTTATCGATGATATTCTCATCTACTCCAAGGGCAAGGATGAACATAAAGAATATATAAGACTTGTGATGATGAAATTGAGAAAGGATATGTTTTATTCTATGTTTAGAAATTATGACTTATGGATGAAGTAAATCATGTTCTTGGGACATGTGATCATATGAGAACGAATTTCTATGGAGTATTAAAAAACAAAGTCGACTAAGGAATGACCTAGTTCTTCTAGTGTCACAATAATTCATAGTTATCATGGAGTAGCTGAGTACTACCGAAGTTTAATGATAAATTTCTCAGGATTGTAAATCCCTCTAACTAAGTTAATAATGAAATGGGTAAAATATGTCTGTATGGATGAATGTGACAAGAGATTCTTAGAGATAAAGAGAAGGTCGATCACTGTACTTGTACTCACACTACCGAAAAGTAGAGAATGTATTGTGATATACAATGATGCTTCAAGGAAAGTCTTGGACTTCATACTCATACAAAATGATAATATGATAGCCTATGCCTCATGAAAGTTTAAGATCCATTAGAATAACTTCTTGATGCATGATTTATAGATAGAAGCCATGATTTTTGTCTTGAAAATATTGTGGCACTACCTTTATAATGAGAACTGTGACATATACCCCAACCACAAGGGCTTAAAGTATAAATTCACAAAAAATGATCTCAACATGAACCAATATATATGGTTAGAGAGAATCAAGGCCTACTATTTCTCTATTCAATAACTTCCGAGAAAGTCAAACAAGGTAGCTGATGCTCTAAGATGAAAAGAACCTGCTACACTATCCATGTTACAGATTGAGAAAGACCATATCTTATTGGATATGAATGGACTCAATTTGGAAATAATAAGGGAAGGGGATACATTATACCTTTCTCAAATGATTGTGAAACCAACAATCCACAACATGATAGAGGAGGAATAAAGGGATGTTCTAGAGTCACAGTAGAAGGTGAGTGTAGTAAAAGAAGGGAAGCTATAGGAGTTCCAAATCGACAAAGATGGTGTGATTTAGTTTGGAATGTTAATTTGTGTGCCTTCGTCACCCAGGATAAAGAAGGTTCTACGGAATAATGGACATAGCTCGAATTTCTCTATATATCCTAGGAGTACCAAGATGTACCATGATCAGCAAGAACACTTCTGGTGGGACAACATTATGTAGGAGATTGTTGAGTATATCTCAAGTTTCTTGGTCCGGTAGCAAGTTAATAAAGATCAAAAAATGTCAAAAGGGGGGATGAAACCATTTAATTCACCCATTTGGAAATGGTAGAATGTCACTATAGACTTTTTTTCAGGGGTATCCCGAAGATTTTCATGGTAAATAACGTTATATGGGTTGTGGTTGAAAAACTAAAAAAGACGTCCCATTTTATTGCTATTTGTGAAGTTACCTCACTTGAAAAGGTTGCAAAGATGTATGTGAAAGATGTGGTGAGATGAAATGGTGTTCCACTCTCAACTATCTCTGATTGTGATCTAAGGTTACCATCTAAATTCTAGAGAATTATTCAATATTCTATGAGTACTAAATTAAATTTCACCCCAACCTATCACCCCAAAACTGAAGGCTAGTCTGAAAGGACTATTCAGACGCCTGAAGGCATGCCAAAAACCAAATATTTATATTTCAAAGGTGGATGGGATAAACAAATCCCATTGGTTTAGTTCTCATACAATAATATCTTCCACTCAAGTATTCATATGTCTCCCTATGAATCTTTGTATGGAATGGGATGTAGAACTCCAACCTGTTAGGATGAAGTTGGAGAATGAAGGCTACTAGAAACTTATCTTGTGCAAGAGATGACCAAGAAGAATCATGTAATCTAGAAACATATCAATGCTACTTAGAGTCAGAAAAATCCCACTGATAACAACCGTCGAAGGTACTTGAAGTTATACATTGAAGACAATTTCTTCCATCAAAAATCACCATAGAAGATAGACATGTGGTTTCGAATGAAAGGGAAGCTAAGACCAAGGTATATTGTCCCCTTTAATATATTTGACTTCTTAGGATCCATGGCCTATAAGCTAGAAATTCGACTGAATATGGCTCATGTTTATTTGGTGTTTCATGTATCCCTCCTAAAGTAGTACATACTAAATCCCTCACATGTACAGAACTCAATGGTGGTACAGTTGGAAGATGATTATTTTAGGAGGAGAAGAGTGTAAAGATTCTGGATATGAGAGATAAGGTCCAACACATCAAGACAACCCATCTTGTCATTTTTTATTGTTGAGGAACCATAAGTTTGAATAAGAAAATTGGGAATTAAAGGTGTTGATGAAGGAGAGGTACCCCCACCTGTTTGTGTAAAAAAACTTTCGTGTGTGAAATTTCATAAGCAGGGAAGAATGTAATTAGAAAATGATGTATCAATGAAATTACATTCTTATATTTATTCTTTATAGTATAATCACATTATTAGTCACAATTAATTATCATGATATTAAATACAATGTGACCATTAAACATAATATTTCCACTTTTGTGTTTGGAATTTCGAAAATATGACATACATGGTTGCATTTAGGTGATTTTTTGAATCTAATAGAACAAACATAATATTTGGTAATTAGTAACCTACCCTTATGAATGTAACTTACCCTTATGATTATTAATACGACCCTTATGAATGGTCAATTTTCAAAAATAATAGTAACCTCATCCATCGATGATTTTATAATGTTTAGTTATCTTATAGGTGACAGTATGACAATAGTATAAGAATCAGTATTTTTGTAAGTCAAAAATAATTAATTACAATTAATTCATTAATTTAAAATAAAATGGATTTTTCTAAGAAGGTGTTCATAAATAAATTTTTTTGTCTTATGGTTTTAAGGTAATTTTATAAGATCATGTGTAATTATTGAAAGCATTACAAAATCATTTTTAATTTCCAAATATGTATTTTTCATGTAAATTATGAATTTAATTAAAAATTAAATTAATCTTATATAGAAAATTATTTTTGAAAAATGGATTTAATTTTTGGATTGTATACAGTGAAAAAATGTTTAGGGGGTATTTTTGGAATTTTACTATAATACGTGAAAATTTTTGTGAATTGTGAAATACACAAATTTACCGTATAAATACATAATAATTTAAATCCACTATTACTAACATAATAAGTTATATATGAACCCAAATATAAAACTCACATTCCCTCTTTTCTATTCTTGGCCTTTCTATCAACAATATATATTATCTTGGTTGAAGTTAATAAATTAATGATTAAGATATTAAGAAATCCCATCTCCTCTACACTATAAATACCACCCCTCACACCCTTATTACACCCCACCTCTCATACTTCAACACTTTTACAAATTCGGACCAATGATCTTCTCTTTCCCCTCCCCCATGACTAGGATCTCATAGACTCATCAAAAGACCATGCCTAGGTCCCTTAAGGATGATCTCAAGAGGATGATTCAAGAGGTAATTCATCTATCTCATTTCATTCATTTACATTTAATATGTCCTTAATTTTCTTATCATATCCTCATATTCTCTTATCCAAATGTAATGATAACTCTAGTATGATTGATATAATGGTACGATATCATGTTAATCTCTTCCCAACCTCTATTTTATTAAAAAAATGAAAATTTTTCCCATGATGTGTTAATTAACCTACATCATATGAGATTCAATTCCATTTTTCTTCAAATCATTCAAGGATGAAAATAAAACCATCAAATGGATGAAAAACAATTTTAAATTGCATTTTTTTACCTTTTATGTTTGAGAACTAACTTATTTACATGAAACTATGTGATAAAATAAAACAAACTCGTTGTGATCAAAAGACCACAAAAAATTAACCAAAAAATATCTTCATAAGATATTTTCAACTGATTCATCATCTTGGTACATAAAAAATTTCATTATAAGATCATTTTTATATCCAGAACGTACCTAATAAAATATATTAACAATTAGATATTTTTAAAAAAACTTCAAAAAAACACATGTTCATGAATATAAGTGAAACTTTAAAATTATTTAAAGAAATTGACCCTCCCAAACAATGAATTTAAGATCTATAAATCATCCAAAGGCCCATAAAAGAACATTATAAAACCATAATGAACTATATTCATATATAACAGGTTATTTAATTTCAAATAAATGAATATAATGTCTTTATACGAGATATTAATGTTAATAAATTGTTCGAATACACTGTAAAAGGAAATTCTTGATCCCAACATTCCTTATTCGGGTTCTCCCTCTTTCACTCCGTGATCGGAATGGGTTCTACATAAAAATAATTTATGCATCATTATATTAACTTTATGGGGATATACATGTTATCTAATTGATTTTATAAAACCCCCAATATTTTTCAATGTAATGCTTCTTTCAAACACACCCTCTTTAATTATTGAATATTGCATCACTCTTAACTCTTGGTTAAAGGTTCTATGTCAAGAAATACATTCCCTCTTTATTTTAGGGAAAATTTTATTATGAATGCATGATTTATTATGTGAAACCCATTTCTTTTCATGGGTTATTAAATGTTCAAGATTTAAAAATAGTCAGTGTGGCATGCATGATTATTTAAATATTATGATGTGACGGGTGAACCTGAAATTTTACAGCGCTCCAATGCATTGGTTAAACCGATGAATCTCATGAGTTCATTTTAAATGGTATGTGAACATGATTCAAGAATTTTTCACAGCTATGTGTGGTATATGAACATTGATACATGTTCTTTCATTTTTATTCACTACCAAATTTCACGTCTTTTATTAATTCTTCCACTCATGTACATGATCCATTACTTTTTTTATGATTATTCTCATCCATTTTTATATTGTTTATATGTATCCTCGTATTGGGATTTTAGCTCTCCTCTTTTTAATGTATATACTTAGGTGTCTACTTGAACTACGGGGAAGTCAAGAGGCTATAAGATTCTAGAGAAGAAGGAATTTAATAAATTTTTATGTTTGATGTTGTAGATTTTATGTATGGTCCTACATTGTCTATGAAGATAAACCTTTGTATCCTCATAGTGTACTACTATTATGTTGTTTATCTTTATAATGATGTAATAGTAATGTCAAAAAAGTAGTGATGTTTTACTTCATTATTTGTGTCATAATTAAAAATTAAAAATGACTTACTTAATAATGATATGAACTAATTAAAATGTAGCAAAACTTATGGAAAGTGACACTCATATGTTCTTTCTTGATAATTAAGTGAAAAAGATATCATTTTTTAATTTAGAGATTGAGGTAACAATACATAACATAAATTATATATATAAGAATGAGATAAATATTTGTTTTCAAAAACACGATTCTACTTTTTAATCCAACAAAAGAATGATTTAATATTATAGTGGTCTCCCAATTATATATATTTCCATTCATATAAAATATTTAAAATTAAATGGGGCAACCAGAAGGACTCATTTTTAAATTAAAGGGTTCCACCAATGCCACTATTTCCTATGTTATTATCCAATCGAGTGGAAAACTACTAAAGGGGAAATCAATAACACTAATAATGATATATAAATAAGGGGAATAAATAATATACTTAGTTGGGATGAATATAATATTCATTGAAAAATATGTCATCAAATTAAATGTAAAAAAATATAAATATGAATTTACAAGGTCTAATAATAATATTTATTAAGGTAAAAATCTTATAAAATGAAATGAATACCTCAAGATATCGTCATATAAAAATTAAGTTCAAAAATTTGAACTTGGGGTTCATTAGAGTGAGTATAACTAGATCTGATTTATTATGTGATTCATTTCTATATAATATAACAATATAAACTAACTAGACATAACTAAATGGTTCTTAGGTTCTATACAACCTGAACGATTCTTATATTCTTAGTTACTAAATTAAAGGAATATAAAATATCGAATCATATAGTGATATTAAAAGACAAGAAATGATATTATCTTCCAACTATGAATAATATGACCGTCTCTAACAATATTTTAATTTTCCAATCTATAATTCCATTTGTACTATCCAATTATAAAGGGGGCATGAAATATCGTAGAAACTATTTTCATAATCCTATCAATCTCCAAATCATATTTCACTATATCAACAAAATATGTTAAACCAAAAAGAGACAACCAACACAAATAGAATGATGAAAATAAAGAGGATACTCTAATATCATTTAATCATCATGGTCTAGGAAAAGTATCTCCATTTTCTTAAACACATTCATAATCTTGGGAATCTAGTTTTTTATGATCAATATGATGAAACATTTCCACCAATGGTCCAACCATGTTTTAATATTAATAAGAATACATGACCACATAAAAGATGACCATTCAGGTGTTAACATGGTCAAATTAAGCCTGAATGTCTCAATAATTATAATAATAACAGTGATATCATCAGTCTCCTCATGAAACACTTCCACATTATTGAAACTATCAGAAAAGTCCCCAAAAAGTAACCCCCAGTAGGCTAACAGTTAATATTGCAGTGACCCCATTATATTACATCTGATTAGATATTGGATAGAGTCTAGTACTAAAGGTATGAAACATAAAAATTAGATTAATTGTCTTCATAAAAATATAAAAATATAATGAAACCCACAATTCAAAAAAATAATATAAAATGAAAATTAATATCCTCTAATGCTAGTAATTCCATACAGAATCATTTCCCTAATGATGTAATAATAAATGAAAATTTCTATGGAAGTTACTCATACAACATCTCTAAACTGCAAGCTAGTAACATCCAGAGAAATCCCTAAATCCCTATTAGAAGATCGCATGGTGTTAGATGTGTGGAACTCAATAATTTTACCCCTCATTCTCAATGGGAACTGTTGTAGGCTTCAGTCTCTATAAACTAGGATGTCGTGCATATTATGTAGGGGTGATTCATAGACATTTCTAATTTGGAGAATGTGTGTCAGATCCTCTGATTTCATGGGACCCCTCACAGGGAGTTGAGCACAACCCATACACATCTTTTCCTAATAGGTTTTTTGTTGAGGGGAACCAATTAGTTTTACTCCTTTCTATCCTTGGGAAATGGAACAGGATCAAGTCCTTCTAGACATAGAAATTTTGCATATTATGAAAAGGAAAATTCATTGAAATTTACTAACTCATGAATTTATAAATATCGTAACATTTTGTTGGGTCACCATGATGGGATTATATTTTAACCCTTACACATATATTCCCATGGTGTATTAGTTGAGTTGAACTTTCCTCTAGTACCCCAAACCCTCTATGGGAACCGGCACATGCTCATGTCCCACAGTACTCAAAGACCATACATATTATGCATGTGGTGATTCAAATCCATTTCCTTGATGGGGGCATTGCGGAATGATCTATGATTTTTCGGGGCCCCCACTTGGAGCCGATCAAAATATCGTATCCATATGATTATGTTTTGTGTCCTAGAAATCCTCATGGGGATTTACAATGAAAATGGTGATTCTGGAATGATACAGGGAAGAAAAAATGAAGTCCTAGTGAAATAGGAAGGGTGATAATGTCATGAAACTACACTAGGACTTTGATCCATGTTCATGGTCCACATGGCCTTTGGCATATAGGTTATGTAATGGGAATGCCTTTACCTAAACAGAAAGATTTATTTTATATAATAATAAAAAGAGTCTTTGTCCCCATCATTTAAAAATTCTATATCCTTACTAGAAACAAGAAAATAGATTTATATAGAGGGGTGAGAAAAAATTTATTCATAATAGGATCATCGTTGTGAACTCTCATGAAAATTACAGATAAAAATAATAATTCCGCAGTGAATTAATAGAAGAACCGATGTAAGCCAATGAAAAGATAACTATTTCCAACCTCATTAATGATTTCTCTCCTAATATCACATCCAGTTATAATAACATAGTTTAAAATTAATAAAGATATAAGGTACTCCATAACCACTTCCCCAATAATTTTTTCCCAAACCCCATTAAAAACCTAATGTTCTTCCATCCCCTCCACAACCATTCCATATAACACCATTTCCCATATCACAAATGTATACCACATACATTATCAAATCCATAACCACATATCTAAAAACATCATCACTAATCAATATCCCAACCATGTTTCAAATTCCCTTCATAGTAGTGTTTTGTGAACAAGAAGATATCAACTTCATTCCCTCCACTCACCCTTCCTGGATTTCGTGATGTTTCATTATTATGCTAAAAAATTGATTTATCAAATATATTGAATACTGAAAACATTAATCCAATATAATTTTTATTCATATAACTACTTTAATATCCCTGAACCCACAATCACAGGTCCTATGTTAAAATCCTTAAATATACCTTATCAGCTTGGAGGTATATTATTGTGGCCCAAAATGTTCATATAAAATATACTATATTAAATGGAAAACATGGATCACACACATATTATAGGAACATTTAAGTTTATAGTTTTACAATATTAATAGAAACTCATATGTAAACAATTCACACTAAATTGGACTCATAACTACTAGTTGATAATTCTGAACAACATATACCATTATACATATATTTACATATTTTACATTAGGTCATCAACATCAGACATGTTAAATCTTTGATAGAAATAAATAGTACAAAATAATTATTTTAATCCATGGTAAAGGGAAAAAAATAATGTTGATCTAAAATTCTCATTAAGTATAAACATATTTATTAACAAATAAATTTCATCAATGAGAATAAGAGTGCATAGGGGTATGATGACATAATAAAAGATCATGAGTGAATTATAAAGGAACATGCACAGGATAATAAAATATGAAATCGTTGAAAATACATGAGTCATCATAAAAAATAATCAAAATCCATGTGATATCTATTTCGATCATTAGAAATTTTTTTACCCTACATAAAGCATAAAAAAATCCTTGTATCATGGAACATAAGTTCATTGAACCCTTATAGAAACCTTATAGAACCCTTGAAAAAACAGATATAAATTCTAATAACCATATTAAATACATTCATCATTTTCAATACCCAATGAATTTGAGAGAAACAATGGGATCACATGATGTTTTCTTATCTACCCAATGTTTTGTTTTAAGGGGAATTCATGGAACTATATGTTCCTCCCCTTGTTAAGGTGTAATGGGATTTCTAGGTTCTATCTAGAGAAACCCATAATTTATAATTTATATGAAACAAATAAATAATAAATAATGTATAGAATTAGTTTCATCATAACTCACTGGAAACAACCATTATTCTTTTCATAAATTGATTAACCTATGGAATGGAAATGTGAACTAATACAATATCATTGTAACATGGTTATCCCTTGGAAATGTTATTGGTTCTATAATATTATATTTATTACATAATAAACCCATGTAAAAGAAATGGGTCCCATAAAATATATTTAATAAGTGATTAAACCATGTAGAAGAAATGAGTTTGGAAACAATCTCATTGTAACATGATTAAACTGTGGGAAAGAAATTAGGTCTATAATAATCACATTGAAAGAATATAAATACCTCCATAAAATAATGAGGATGGTATAAATATAAAATATCTCGAACATAGGGTAATTTATAATAATTTATTTTTATTTTGATGAATGCAAATGCTATTAAAATATCATTAAAACATTTGTAAATAAAATAGCCATTAAACATTCCAATGTTTCCCATACTACCCTAAAAATTTTAATCATATGTATCATGAAGGAAAAACGTTAAATTAATCATATAATATCGTTAGAATAAGGATATTCATGATATAAAATGTCAAATAATGTTTATACACTCCTCATAAAAGTACATTGTTGTATAACAAATCCACCTTCTCAAACAAAGAAAATCACAAGAAAACCCAATTACTGTTTTGGTAAATCTGAAACCGAAAACCTCATGAAAGACATAGAACCAAAATGATATTTAAACCCCCATAAATTGAAGTATAATAATAATTGCATACATTTACATGAGGTAGATACACCATAAAACAAAGATATGTTTTTAATATGGAAACATGTCTCACAGAAATAAACGTCAAACGAGAAAAACGCTTTCCAATATCATATCATTGTGGTGAGAATAAATCAATGAAATAATTATGACTGAGAAATTTAAATCCAAAAAATAATATTTTAAATAAAAAATATTATAATTATATGTTATTTTAGACATATTACTTCCATAAAATAACCAATGACATTGATGATTAACACAATGAACGGAAATTTATTTACAAAATCCTTTATATCTTTAGTAACATTTGAATCATGAGGTCCGTTAAATTGTAAAATAAATTGAAACATTAAATAAAATTTAATAAATTAAACTCATGATATAATAATTCATACAGATGTAGAAAATTTATATAATATTAACTATATCAAAAATAAGAAATAAGTCTCAATGGAATGTAAATTGAGACAAAACCCATTATCATGAGTCCGAATTGTAGGTTGTGTATATATCTTCATGAATAATAATTTTATGATAATTATATAATTTTTTAAGAACCATTATCAATATTATAATTACTGTTATTTTACTTTTTACATTTTTTATATAACTACTTAAACATTAAATCTTATTTTATGTTTTTTTACCATATATGGTTTATATGTGAAAAATCTTTTTAGTAGATCAACTATTGTAAAAGTGTAATTAGTAAAATATATTTAGATTTATAATAATTTAATAAGTATCATATTTATACATCAATTATATTTTTATCAACAATTATGAAGGATGAGTTTTAAGAATTATCCAATGTTATAATCATTGAGATTGTAGGTCATACGTACGCATTAGTAACACTCCCATTTTTCAATAATAATTATAGAAATAATGAATGTAAAATTTTTCTTTCCAGAATCTAAATTATATCATAAATAATGTGATAAAAATTTTTATATATACTTAATAACATCATTATGTTTATGTAAAAAATAATCACATCGCTTCAATGATATGGTAGTCCACACGTCCACAAACGACGTTATCATTTTTTCAGTGTGTGAAAGGATAACAAAGAAAATGATATATTATATCTCCAAAAAGTTAATTATGTCCAAAATATTTAATATATTTTATGTACATCGCATATTTTTATTAAAAACCTCCTTAAAAAATGTCATGTAAAGATGTAATGAATCACACTACTTTTAGGATGTAGTAGTATACACATCCAAAAATGAAGTTATCTTATTTACTCAACATGGAAAGAATGATGGTATGTGTTATATAATAATAATATAATTATAAATAATTTATAATTATCATATATATATATATATATAATATAAAAATAATTTTCCATCATTATTCCCATCCATGAGAGGTAGTGGTAGAGGAACGAATGACATCAGTTCATGAGATAGTAGTCTACTGTAAACCCAAACAATGATTTTGTATCCAATTTCATGGAAGTGTGTGAAGGTTTAGTTAAAAAAGATAACAAATAAACATAATAGTTTATTAAGGATTCCTATATTGTTATATAATCAAGTAATAAGAATAATTATACTGTCTTATAAAGAACTAATAAAAGTGATCGTTGAAAAATGTTACCTCTTTTTGGGTAACTCCTTTTGGTTTTCAACAAAGGAAATAAATGGACAGATTTATACACAATTTTATTATTCTATGATTATATTATGGATTTTTTTAGATTATTTTGGTAGGTGTTGGACTATCCAAAGTGCTTGAGCGGTGTGATGATGTGGGGAGGGTGAGATTCCATTTTAGTGTTGGGGGAGTGTAATTTTTGTAAATAAAAAAACTTAATCACAAATTGGAGGTCTAAATTACATCACATGACTACAATTGTAATGTCCTAAACCTATAAGAAACTAAATTAGTTCCTTAAGCTAGGATATTATATGACATTTGGTGCACCTCCATGCATGCTATAGATTGTCGAATAATAATGAGGGTTAACAAAACACATAGAGAGACTATAACCTCTGTATAAAAGTAAGCTACAATAGATGAAAAAGAGAAATAAAGGAAACAATAGCTAAAAAAATAGGGAACATGCATTAACAATCATTTCCCAAAACTAGGGACAATCCCACAACAAAAAATAAAATTTCAATTTCTTGTCATTCTGTTCCATGTGATAGAAAACCTTAAATAATGTTAAATAGATGATTCCGAATGAACTGGTTTGAACTCAAAGTATTTATTCGCTATCAATTCACATCCCATTCCAATTAAACCATCTATTCAAGGGCCAATTCCATTTTCCTTACCTATAACCATAAATTCTGCTCGAGTACCATTAGATTCCTGAGCATGGTGTGGGTACAACATAGTAGTCCACCAGTAACAGTGTTTAAAAAATGTATATTCTATATAGATAGTATATTAATGTACTATAAAAAAGACAAATAATAGTTAACTATGTGCCATTAGTTGTAATGTTCACTTAAACCCTTTTCTATCATTTATTCCATGGGTTAGGCATCTTTATCAATGTCACTCCTGCCTTTGCTGGTAAAAGTAACAATGCATAAGTGGATATGTCTGGTTCAATATCTCTCTACGGTGATCATTTCACAATATCTACATCCCACATACCATGGATACTCAGCCTAAGTAGTCTCATCAAATTAAACCATTAGGGGAATTGAGGCTCATTCCTCTTTCTGAACCATGATTTAATGGGTTTGGATTTACAGCCTCAGTCAATCGTCACCCGTGGGTGTAGATCTCCATGTCCAATACCCCACATAATAAATCCTTGTGAACATAATTCAATAATCAATTACTATATATACCATTTCATAAAGCATACTCAATCAAAATACATAACATTCAGAAAATATTGTTTGTTCAATATATAGACCATCATCATGGATTATCCAATTTAGAAATTCTCATTTATGTACCTTAACTCATTTACATATTTGCATTATATACCCTAACTCATTTAACACATTCACCTTATTTCATTTATCCCATTCAAAATATTCCAAAAACATCTTATTCCATGTCTAATACTAGACACCACCACATTAATACCTTTATATAATTCAAAAAATATCAATTTATTTATCATTGGCTCTACTTCATCATGAAATAATTATATTGTTATGTTTAAAACGTTCCATATTTAGGATTAGGGAACACCCCATGGGTGGCCCTATAATTGGTCAAATCATCATCAAGGCATCCCATATGGATCATGAGGTGTTCAATTTATAATTCAACAAACCAAATTTACTATATATTAACCAAATCATACTAATGACACCATAATAATAATAAGAAAGAACTACCACACAACCAAATATAAAGAAACCAACATCAAGACTATGAGATAAAACATATACCCCAACTATAAATATTTTTAAAATTAATACATTATTAACCATTTCCTTTGAATCATTTTAAAACATTTACTGAATTCTCAACATTTACTCATCTAGAGAAAGAGGGATTTAGGGTTATAGGAGATGATGAACAACCACACAAGTTGAAATCTGAAACAGATAACAAAGGGGAGTATTTGAATTATCTTTAGCATCCATTCTCACCCAATTATCCTCAAAATAGCCAGGAATTGATAGATATTGATCCTTAGGAATCCTTGGGATATTTGTTTCATCACTAGGGTTTCTTGAGGTGGAATGAGTATAAACATCATTTGAGAACGCAAAAATCCAGAATAGGGAAAAAGGTTAAAATCACACTTTAAATGAGGTTCATAGTTTGGTTGCACAATATTCTAAACCGTGCACCAACATTGCATCATCCTCAATCTAAGATGGACGAGGTCGCATGATTACCTAGGGAGCCCGTACGGTTTGAAAAGCCACAATCCAACGATGCATAATGGCTATATCCATGCCCAAATTTTTTGCCCAGCTACCTTTCTTGGTTTACCTAACCATGCACAGTTTCCCCATGGATGGAATGTTTTGGTCACAATGTTACTACTAACCAATCGCTTACCATGAAACATTCACAAGGTGGCTTGAGTCCCCCTTTCATTCATTCCCTGAGCACTCAAGGCACCAGTGAGACTCCACCCACACCTGGTAAACAATTAGTTATCCTAATTTGAGGTAATCAAAGAATGATTTCAACAAGAATGTACCTGAACAATTTTAAGGATCTTACAACCTCCCCACCTATTATGGATCATCCTCAATCTACACTCCCAAGCGTCATAGTGCTCTCAAAGAAAATATTATGGGCCACTGGGTTCTCATATACATATCCATATCCCATGTAACTTCCTGAAGATTACCAGGTCTCCACAATACCTAAACCAAAGTCATAGTCCTTCCCTAGATGGAATCCTCACTATGATCCAAAATATGAATTAGATTCTTTTCAAAGGACATGTTAGTCTCAATCACAAAATCATCATCCTAAATCACAAGGGACGGTTCCAAGTGATACTACCAATGTTGTGCCACATGAAAAACAACATGCATACAACTACACCATTTTAGAAGATCCAATTGGTATTCCACTAGTCTTATCCACTCAACAATCTGAAATGGTCTCACATACCTAGGTGCCAAATTTCATTATTTCTGAATCCGATTGTGGCCCAACCTTAGCGGAACCCAAAGAAACACATGATCACCTGCCATAAACTCAATAGGTCTATTTTGATGACCCATATATGAATTTTTCCTTCACTGAACCATTTACATATGTTTCTAAATCAACATACCCTATTCTAACATCTATTTTATGAGGCTCGGTCCCAATAAATCTAATTCCCCTACCTCCAACCAACACAACGATGATATAAATTACCTCTCATATTTTTCCCGAAAAGGGTCATCTTAATCTTCCCTTTAAAACTATTAATATAAGAGAAATCGAAAAGTACCACGTGTATATCCCAAGATCCACTAGAATTGAAGACACATTACCTCAGCATGTCCTTTAGATCATGGGTAGTATGGTCAAGTTTCCCATCTATCTACACGTTGATATCCCTTCCCAGAATCTTAGAGGTATAGTCGATATTATTATCACCTTCTAGAAACATTAAGTAAAACATAGATCACATCAAAAAACTATTCTTCATAAAACCACATGAAACCACCCTATCTCCTGAATGTACATATCACCCAAATGATCAAAATCGAAAGTCTCTCATATTAGTATAAAATGTTCCACCATTTTTAACTAATCCAAAAATATCAAAATATAATTTTTATTCCATGAAATTATAAGAAGACCCACTACAAAATCCGTTATCACATCATCTCACTTCCACTCAATATTGGACAATGGTTTGAAAAAACCATCCAACCATTTATGCTTAGTCTTCAACTACAATATCTTGCTTATTCTCAGACCACCAATGATGTCTATGAACATCACTATACATTTTTGTTAAAATAGAATGAAATTACCACTTTGAGGATTGAAAATCACACATCAAATCCTCTCTTATAAAAGTAGGAATGAAAATATGGCCAAGAAAATTAATTATCTTATCATCCCCAACAACTCAATTGGATGGTGTCTCCCCACCATAAAAACATTACCTCAAAGCCAAAAACTCTGAATCCCCATAATATCTCTCTGTGGTTATAATCACAAGCGTAGACTCAACAACATATGATTCAAGTGTCATATTACCTTTAACCATCCAATCCACTAGTTTCATCCCTCAAAACAATGGAATCTTCAAAAACTCAAGACGAGATAATTAAAAATCATAGTTTTGATTTTTTTGTCACAATGCATCAAAAATAATGTTCCCCTTTACCAGAATGTACATCACTTTGAAATAAATGGACTGCATGTATTCAACCCATATTTACATATGATGATTAAAATCACCATGGGTTAAGATATAATTAATACTATTATGATTGTTATACTTTGTAAAACTATCCACGAACCAGTAAGGCCACCAACACTTTATGGCGTAAACCACCACTAGTAATTCAAGATCACGCACATGGTAATTTTTTTGATGATTCCTCAATAGCCGAGACCCATACACCATTATCCAATTCATATGAATAAACATTTCCCCAATCACAACACTGTATGCATCACACAATGAAGTATACACCACAAACATCTTGAGAAGAATCCAAACTAGTTTTGTAGTTAGCCACTTATTAGAAGGCATTCTCACATTTCCCAAACCATTAAAACTTTATGCCCTTTTTGGTTAATCACCATATTGGTGAAACCAAATGGGAAATGTATTTGAAGAACCATTGGTAATAGCCTAATAAGCCTATAAATCCCTGGATATCATATATATTCTTCAGCTATTCCAAATATACAATAGATTTCCCTTTCTCTGGATAAATGTACACACCTTCATCAGAGATGATGTGACCTAGGAAGTGTACCTTTTCAATAATTAAAATATATTTGGATAGCATGGATTATAGCCTATGATCTCATAGTGTACTCAGTATGATTTCATGATGTGTACCATGTTCTTCATGAGACTTGGAGTACACCAACATTTCATCAATAAAAGGAAACTACAAATTGATCCATTTATAGGTGAACAAGAGGTTCATTAAAGAAATATACAGTGTTGATTCATTGGTCAACCCGAATGACATAAAAACTCATTAAAAATATACATACTCATAAAGGTAGCTTCTGGTACATCAGATGGTATTTACCTTATCCACTGATACCCTGATCTCAGATCTATTTTAGAAAAACTAAATCACCACTTAGATGGTTAACAATAGTGTCAATTCGTAGAAGTGATTATCGATTATCATGTGTCATATGATCTAGTTAATTATAATTGATACACATTTGGAAATATTCATTGTTCTTCTGAAAAAAACACCAAATATCTCTAAGGGGATGTACTCAGATGATCATACCCCTTATTCTCTACTTCTTCCAATTAAGATTTATATTCCTAAAGTTCTACTGGTGCCAACTTATATGGAGGATCATAAACTAGAATTCCCCCATAAATAACTCAATCATGAACCCAAATTATCTCTTAGGAGGAATTATTAGGAAGTCATCATGAAACATATCTTGAAACTGATCAACTATAGTATGCGAAATTTTATACTCTAATATCCCATCATCAAGAAAAATACATGGAACATGGGCTATAAGTTCACCCTTTATTGATTAACTGGCCCTTCATGGCCAACTCGCATATCCCATTCTCCATAGTGTACATAGGTATTTCCCCAGGTTTATGAATGTTTCTTAATGGTGGTAATAGTCAATATGGGGTTGGTAAATCACTAACAAATCCATACAAAACCTTATATCAATGCCTCATATCTCATGTTAAAAACTTGTCGCAATGAAAATGGTACCCAACACCCTCGAGGGAACACCCCTTACATTGCAGGATATTTTCTTCTCAAACTGTAAGTAGTGTGTCAATTGATAGAACCCAACCTATATGTTCCACTTCTTGGCCCAACACACTCAAACAATATATGAATATTTAAAATAATATGAGTAAAAATTATTAAATAAATCTGTAGAAAGTGTGGAAGCTAAAAGAATCATCACATTAACTATTGATGGTTTGAACTCACTCCCTCCAAGTACTGCCCGAACTGCATGATGCTAAACAGCTCCCCTACAAAATGTTTTTGACTGAATTCTTGGTGCTACACTACCCAACTGATATGGACTATCTAATCCTAGAGTACTACACCCACCACATCGACCAGTGTGGCCCATAGAACTCTAACTACATGCCTAATATGAGGTTATTGACCCCTTACATGTACTCTATGTTGACATTGAACATCCATCAGTGCCCATCTATTGAGGGTTCATATAGAACCTCTGCACATGCCCAATTCTACAGATTTATTGGCTCTCAACTAATAGTTTGGGGAACTGACCATGAATATTCCCTAATCCACCACATTCATAGAAAAACACATGGTCACCACCCTGTGAGACTAGTACTATACCCTAAAAACCGTACACACCAATACCATAGTGAATATTCTCAAAGAGCAAATTCCTATCCATAAAATACATACCATTGGACCATCCAACAGAAACCACATGGCCACCACCATCATGCTCCCTTAGGTTCTCATAAAAAATAATGGCTTAATCCACCACATCAAAAAATGTCTTTAAATAAAATATATTCACTAGGGACATGATCTCATTTCTAATTCCATTATATAATAATCTCTCCACAGTATCTTCATATCATACTAATGTTGTGATAAATAAATGTATGCTCATGAAAAGGCCTGTAAAATACAGCACTAACGCATGCCCCTAGGTCATCTTCATAAACACTATTGGATTTTCATTTCTACCCATCTATTGATATAAGTGTTCTAAAAGCTTTTTTGGATCACCTTTAATAGAATACCATTGTCTTTCTATGTCTAAACTAGAATATCCCACTAGCGCATTGTAGGTACCCATAACATATAAGTTGTTGTCTTGACTCTATACATAGGAGGAGTCTCCATGTGATCCAAAATCAACTACATAGACTCTATCTAGAAATAGGCTACCTCAGGTCCACCCTCCGTAGAAAAAGTTGAATGGTGCTACAACATAAAATAAATTCAATGATAAAACAAACATGGCATTACCCTCCCTATTTCCCATTCCACCATTTTCATGCAATGATAAAATTTCTCATGGAACTTAACCTCTCATTTGTTACCCTAAAGCACTAGTTTTTCTATCCGCGCCTCTAGAGAAGCATTCATTTAGATATCCTCTTGACACTAGACTAGGACTCATCATCATAGTGGAATTTCTCAATAATTCTAGACACACATCTCAGAACACGTAATGTATGACACCCACGGTTTTAAAAAAAAGAAGGATCTCAACTAGCCATGAACATGTCATCCTCCATACATTATTACAATTAATATAACCATATACCTATCATCACATGTGACCGTACATACATAATTACATTATCAAAATGGGGTAGACAAAATCACACACGCAAAATATTTTATTAAACACCCATTTTATTATTTCCACTATCATAACATAAATCTATCTCTTATTGGAAGCTACCCTTCATTACATCTAAAAAAAATGAAATTTAAAAAAATTATTCAATTCATTAATCACTAATTATTCAACCATTGATTCACATATCCTTCTATTTAACCATTTGAATCATCTCTATTAGACAACACTTCTTTATTATTTTAAAATAATGTTAAATTCATTTTGTCCTTCATATCTCACTCATATTCCATTTCTATTACAACCAGGAAACATGAAACCTATATCCCTAGGGTCTGAAAATTATTTACGAATGAAAAACCTCATTCCATACTTTCCATGAAAAAATATCATAAAATATTAATATCAAATAATATGGTCATCATCAAATGGTGATATATTTCACAACTATAACAACACACACTTAGAACAAAACTCCCACCATGTGAACATGGGTTTTCCCCTGTACATGGTTTATCCACTACCAAGAACGACTTGATCACAACAAATTGTATCATTATATTCTCCCATAAATAGTCAGTAAATAATAAGACAATAATAATAGTTCTTCTATGAAAACACTCTGTAACGTCCCGAACCTGGAATCCACTAAACTGGTGCATTGGCATGGGTCATTACATGACCTTAGGAATTTCTCCCCGTATGGAAGACATTGTTGACTAAATGAAAGGATATAAAAGAAAACATATGGATTCTATACCCATTTTAAAAGTGAAAAACATTGAATGATTCCTTTAGAAATAAAGGAAATAGTAGATAACAACAATCAAACATGCATTAATAAACATTTCCCCAAACTGGGGACACGCCCACAACCAAATAGTAAATATATTTATTCATGAAAAAATACACCAAGTGATAGAAAACTTAAAATAAAGATAAATAGATGAATCCCAAAAACATTTCCAGACTCAATGTCCAGACCAATCATCCATGCATATCTACTACCAAATCCACAAACTAGTGTGGGGACCTTCCCCTTATCATGACCTAAAAACCTAAAGTATTGTCAGGTACTAATAGCGCCCATATTGCATGTGATTACAAATACATAGGCCAACCCCAACAGTATCAATAAAATATATTGTCTAAATAGATATTATATGAAAATAATATAAAAATAAGATAAATTAATGTAAACAATGTACCATTATTTAGTAATGTTAACATAAATCATTTTATTATTTATTCATTGTGTCGGACATTATTATCAATTTCTCTCAGACCAATGTTAGTAAAATATACAATGTATTAGGGTATAAGTCACGTTAATTATCTCACTAGGGTTTGTATTTTAGAACAGTTACATCAATATTACCTTGTAGACTTGGTCCCTACAGTCTTCTGAAATATTAACATTAGGGGAAGAGCGCCTAGTCATCTCCCAAATCCTTCCACTAAAAGGGGCCGGGTTTAGAGACTCACTCTGACCCGACCAGAGTGCGTAGATCCTCAATTCCAATACCCCAAAAAACTGTGCGATTAACATAATATTCTTTAATTAGTTGCAACATATATCATTTCATAAACCATATTCAATCAAAATACATATCATTCAAAACTCAATGTTTATTCAATACATTGACCATCATTATCCCTTAACTCAATTACCCATTCCCATTTATACTCCCTAACTAATTTAAATATTTGAATTATATTCAAAAATTCATTTATCACATTAACATTAATTCATTTTACCAATTCAAGATATTCCAAAAAACCTCTTATTTCATGTTAAAATCAAGATAACACTACATGAATGAATTTTTATTTTTCAAAATATCTTATAAATATATTTATTATGGGTTGTACTTCAAAAAAACTAATTATATTCTTATGTTTATAATTTTCCTTGTTCGCGATGGTGGCACTCCGCATGGATGGCCCTATAACCAGGAAAATCCACATCAATTCATTACATGGGGATCCTAAGGGGATCAATTTATCAATTATACAACCATATTTTCCATATATAACAAAATACAATAAAAGGCACAAAAACTACAAAAACAAATTCAGTATATCACAACCACATACACATAATCTAACATCAATACTATGAGATAAACCATGTAGACCACCTACCTCAAATTTGAAGAAGAACGCTCTCTTAACATTTTCCGTTGACTCAGATTCAAACACCCATTAATCCCTAACCTATGATCAACTGGAGAATGATGGTTGTATGTATTTGGAAGAATATGAGCTATCACATTAACATAATCTGAAAAAGAAAATAAAAAGGAGTATTATACATACCCAGATCATTGATTTGTACCAAAAAGAGATCCCCACGGCTAATAATCAATGAATATAGATCCTTGGGAGTCCTTGGGAGTTTTGGTTTGTCAGTATTGTTTTTGGATGTGAGATGTTGAAGAAAATTGTTTAATAAATCCTAAATATCAAAGGAGGAAATGGTTAATATCCAACATTTAGTGGGCCATAGAGTTTGGTAACATGGTTTTCTAAACCGAGCAACAACCATGAACAAGCTGCTATCCAATAAGGTATAGATAACAAAATTACATGGGGCCCCACAAGATTTGACAAGCCATGCACTATCTTTTCATAATGCCTCTATCCAACCCACAGAGTTTGGCCACCCCCTTTCATTATTTACCTAACTAAGCACCATTTCCTCGTGGCATGAATGGTTTGGGCGAACATTTACTAATAACCATTGTACAACCATGAAACATTCATATGATGGCTCTATTCAGCATTTCTTTTGTGTCCGGAGTCATTGGGTCACCGTAGTCCTCCTTACAAACCCAGAAAACATTTAATTAACTAATATTTTGGGATTTGAACAAAGATTTTTTCTGGGATGTACCTCTAAAATGTCTAGTATATTACCTGAATAATGATACCAATTCAATAAAAGAGTGAATATATTAGAATCATATTCCAAAAAAGATTTTGGGTTTGGATTATATGTTATTTTGAGTCTTATGATTAAATCTTAACTACTTAGAAAACACATAATTACTTTAATCAGTATAATTAATTATAATTTATTTCACTAATATTTTTGGTAGAAAACTATATAGAACTTATAATTAATTATAAATTAAATTTATTCTAAACAAGGGATCCATTATTACAAATTTGAATCACATATGTGGTTGATATTAATTTAAAACAAATATAATATATGGGATTGAAACACATGTTTTTAAAGAGGAATATTCAAAATATTGAGATGTTTTTGTCCACAATTTCAATGTAATTTTTTTTCCAAATTCTTAAATAGTTTTAACTGATATAAAATTTATATATTTATTCTATAAAACAAATTAACTTATAATTTATAAGTACTATTTATTTGGAACAGTAATAAGATTTAAATTTAAATTTGGTTTCATTCATTATTCATTAAAATATGAAATTTATTAGAAAATGTATTCAACCCAAAGTAAATTTTTTAATGTTGATTTTAAAAATGAATTTTATTTTGTCAAATAAAAATTATAAAATTATAAAATTTTTATTTCATATATGTTTTCCATTGAAACGTGGTAATACTGCTTTTTAATAATATGCATCTATTAATGCATTAAATTGGACTTATTCTTATCTTAAATCATTCAATCATATTGGATGAATTTCAAAACATTTGATTAAAAATATAACATATATATTTCATTAATATATTTAACATATAGTGATGAATTTAATTAATTATGATAAAACTCCATTATATTTATAAAAATTGTATTTTATATAAACTCAACAGTTATTTACAATTGGTATTAATTTTTGTTTTTTAAAAAATGGTTTCTAAAGGATTATTTATATAAACTTTTTTAAACAATATATTCATAATATATTTAATCATATTTATTCAAACCATTCAAAAAACTAGGAGATAAGTAGTATCATATATTGTTGTCCTAAAATAACTCGACCATGTGTGTAACTCAATTTATTAAAGAAACTCAATGTTACATGCAACATTAAATAGAAATTCTGTTGATTATAATGAAAAATAAACTATTCATTATAAGTAAAAGAATATGTAAAAATTTAAATAAATTTAAATAATATATTTATTAAAATATAGGGATCATATGCCTCACACACCGTAAAATATATTTTACCCTCAAAATTCATCTTGGTTATCAAAGGATTAAATTTTGTAGAATTATTTTATTGAAACCCACATCTAAAAATTGGTTAATCAAACATCCTCATATAATTTAATGTTGGGAAACATAAAGGTCTCTAGGAGTTATGCATCACCAAGATTCCATATGGGGAACACATATATAGGAATAGATAGAAATTGTAAAAATTTATAGAGATTGATTGAGTTCATTGATCATAATTAAGTGAATGATCAAGGGAATATTAATGGAATAAATAAATAAATCTGTGATGTTAAATAAGACCACAATTTATAAGAATTAAAGGTATTTGGATAATTTTTTTTCAATTTTCTTTTCATTGATTTAATTGATTCTCTTTCCATATTCCCCAATATAAAAAATTAAATATACATACATGATTTGTAGAATATAATCCTACAATAAATTTCAGAGAAATCGTATCTTTCTCTCGAAATAATGAGTATTCAAGATGTATTTTTAATTAAAAAGGCAGTTAAATAAAATTTTAATAACCACATAACCATAAAATGTATAGTTAGTCTATTCCACCTATCATTAGACATTTACAAAAACCACAGTGGTTATCACATGATAAGATCATTTTTCAAAATGATTAATAAATAAAATGGTACTCTATCATTTAACATTTAATAGTAATACCCAATGTTCAAACATAATTATTAGGTAAATAAATATCCTTAACATTCTTTAATCTTATACCAACTAAGTTTAAAACCCAAATATTAGAATTATTTGATTGTATCTTCCTCCAAGATAGATTAACCAATATTAATCAAATAAAATCTCATATTTTTTCAAAATAAACATAATATTATCTAGTTGAAAATGACATACTAATGAAGAAATCATGTAGGATAGTGGTAAGCACTACACCCTTTTCTCCATTTGGTTGGGGTTTAAATATTAATATCCATATTTTATGTGATGAGATGTTACTCAACCACCATGTTTCCTCATTTTTATTTAATCATAATGAATAAATTCTCCCTAAAAATACTTCATGTTAATCCTAGGGGTCACAAATACCTCAACCTAGAAAAACATCCTAAAAAATATAATTGATAACCTCAAAAACATATACTTAAAAACATTATGTGTGGTGTTTTATGACTATGAATATATGATCAACCATAATATTATAGTCTTATTCTAGTATCCATAAATTTTATGATAAATCATATGAAATCATCATAATATCTAAATTTATCTAAACCATCCGTTGATACTAAATATAATAGCCCACAACCAACACTTCCATATCCTGTGATGAAATGCATAACTTTACATTCCAAGATTTTTTGATGATAATTTTTACCCAAATTTTTCATCTAAACTTTACATATTCAAAAATAAAATTCGGATCACATATATTCTAGAGTTAATTTTTGGTTTGTAGTTTTTGTGACATTGTAAAATATTCTATTTTTTTTTTGCCCCAACATAGACTCATTCCAACTAGTTTAAAATGTTTAATATCATCTCTGTGATACCCTGCTTTTTTTATTTCACATTACGTCATCAACATCATCCTTTTGATATTATTTTTAACGATAAATCATTCAAAATAATTCTTTAATACTTTGGAAAAATGAAACATAAGAAGTGTGTACTAAGATGCTAAGTAATAGTAAACATACACATTTCCAATTAAATGTCATTATTGATTATAAGTGTGTATAAGGGTATGTTTACATAACCAGAGTGAATGAGTAAAACATAAAGAATCTAATAACCATCATAACTTATATAATCAAATATGAAAAATATTAAAATAAAAGAGTCAACAAAATAAATTATAAAATACCATGTAATATCATTCTAGATATTGAGAAATAATATAAAATCATAACATGCATAATGAAAATATATTGGTATCTTGGAACCTCATCTAATTTTACCCTTTTAAAACTCTTGTATAAACCTTAAAAATCATATAACCATACGGCCAACTTTCAAAATTATTAATACCCAATGCTATAAAAAGCTAAAATAGGCTCTCCCAGTGCACTCTTTTCCACCCCATGTTAAAATGTAATGGGATTTCACTAAAAAATCTGAGCCACCCCATGTTAAGATATAATGATATTTAATAGTGAAATTTATTTGAACCCATCATTTATAATGTATAAGAACAGAATAAATTATAAATAACATAAATAAGTCATTTAATTATTACTCATTGGAAACAACCATTATTCATTTCAGATCATGACTAACTTACAGAAAGGAAACAGATTCCAAAATAATATTTTTGAAACATGTTTGACCTATGGAAATGATGTGGGTAACATAAAAATAACTTCAGAAAATCATCAAACCATTTTAATGAAATAGTTTCAATTAAAATCACTTTCGAACATGATTAACCCATTCAAAGAAAATGGGTTGCAAAACAATATCATTGAAAAATAATTAACCCATGGAAATGAAATGGGTTTCAAAATAAACTCTTTGAAATAATATTAATCCATCTAAAAAATAATAAGGATGGTATCAATAAAAAATATCCAAAATTGCAGATTTGTTAAAACAAGGGTTGTTTCCAATGATGAATGGAAACACCATTAAATGATTAAAAAAACATTAATATGGAAGATAAACATTAAACATTAAAATGTGTCTCATACCACCTTGAAACAATTGAACCAGAAGCCTCATAGTGGAATAAATTTATATGAAACAGTTGATATCTAGAGTAAAAGAACATCCATGTTATATAATGTCAAATCAATTGTCCACACACCTCATAAATAAATATATATGTATAATAAAATAAATTCCTCAATAAAGAAAAAATGTGAAAAAAAATCCATTACTGCTTAAATTACATTGAAATCAAAAACACCATTAAAAAGAAATAGTAAAATGTATATATAAAACTACATAAATTTTTGGACACTAATCATACAATACATTAATGGGAATTAGATATTCCACACAACAAAATTATGTGTTGAATATGGAAACATATCTCAAAGAAATAAAAGTTAGATGAGAAAAACCCTTACAAATATTATATTATTGGAAGAAGAATAAATCAATGATATAAGTATTTGTGAAAAATTTAAATCCTAAAATTAAAAGTAGAAATATATAATAACTCACACATAATATTTCTATAAAATAACCAATGACATAGCAATTTAAGCAAATTAATGGAAATAGGTTTGAGAAATCCCGTACCACTTGAGTAATTTTTGTATAATGAGATCTATGAAAGAATGACACTAATTGAAACATTGAATATCATTTTACAAATGAATATAATTATTTTACATTTGAAATTTCATTATATACCTCTTATAATGTTACGTAGGTGAATAATAACAAATATGTCTCAATGGAATGTAAATTGAGACAAATCCCACTACCTTGAGACCAACACATCATGTGTGTCTTTATATTATGCAATAATAAATTTTTTTAATTATTTAATTGATTCAGAATATTTTTTATTTTTAGAATTAATTTTATTTCACTTAAAACATTATTTTATACAATTAATTAAAAAATTATTTTTATATCGTGTGTTTTTCACATATTCGGTTTATCTGCCAAAAATGACTTGGGAAGGTCATATATGGTCAAATAAGTCAATATTAAATTATAAAGATAATAATAATAATTAAATAATTCTCATATTTATACATCAATCATACTTTTGAAACCAATCATGAATGATGGTTATGGAAAATGAACCAAAGATACATTCATAGAGAATGTGCGTTGTACATACACGTGAGTAATATTCATTTTTTCCAAGGATAACTATTGAAAGAAGGTAATTAAAAAGAATAAATCATAAATGATCATTATATAATAAATAAAATGACAATAAATCTTATATACTTATACATATCATTCTTTTTATGTAAAAGTAATCACATTGCAATGGGGATGTGATAGTCCACACATCCAAGAATGATGTTATCAGTTCTTCTGTGTGTCAATGGGTGATAAAGAAAGTGATATATTATATTTATATAAAATTATTTATTTTATGAATATATAATATATTATATTTATATCACAAATTATTATTTGAAAAATCGTTAATATATTCAATGTAAATCATGAACGAATCAATTATTTTTAAAGAGGTGTCATTCCACAAGTCCACAAACAATGTTATCGTATTTCCAGTAAAATGAAATCCTAAAGTTATGTGTTGTATAATAATTAAAACGTTTTAATAGATTATAAATATCAAATATATCATAAAAAATAGTATGTACATTATTATTCCCATATTTGAGAGTCGTTAATGCAAGAACTAATGACGTCAGTTCACTAGGTGATAGTCCACCATACACATGGATAATGATTGTCTGTCCCATTTGATTAAAGTGTGTTAAGGATTAGGATGAATACTTTACATAAAAAATATAATTATATTTATGAAACATAGGTTATTATTTTTTCATTTATGAAGAATATTTTTTATTGTTTGAGAAATAAAAAAACAAAAGTGATTGTTGAAGAATGATACCTCTTTTTACAGTAAATCATTTTAGTTTGAACCAAAGGACTTCCTTGGATTTCTTTATTATGTAAATGATGATAATATTATGATAATAGGGATTTTATGAGGATTTTATTTGATCGTTTTATTTGATAAAAATGCATTTAGAGATGTGAAGCATTGGGGAGGGTCAGTGATTCTTTACAGTGAAGGTGGAGTGGCAGTGTTGTAAATATAAAATGGTAAACACTATTGGGACGTCTCTATTAAATCATGTTACTCCAATAATGATAAAAATTTCATCCAATAGTATATATGGTCGAATCATGTACATCTAATGGGTTTTGGACAAGTTTATATGTCATTTTTCCATAATGATTAATGTTAAACCACTAAGTGATCACATTTTTAGCTTAATTGTTGTAATTTGTTTTAGTTTATTTCTGTATTATTTTTATCCAAAAACAAAGTTGACCTTATTATAAGTTATATATCATTCTATTTATAATTATTTAATCCTTTTTTTCAAATTCCAATGTTGTAATTGGAAGAAATTACTTTTAAATTAATCATGCATATGGGATGACAAAGTGGTTTTTAAAGAGAAAAGTTTAGATATTTCAAATGTTTTTATATTTAATTTCAATTTTTAATTGATTACATTAGATGAAATTAGTCAATAATATATAAAATTTACCAAATTATACATTAAAAACAATTAATAATTTAAATTAACACTATATATTATTTAGATGATAACGATGTTTTTAATTAAATTGTGGTGTCATTCATAATTCACAAAAATATAAACATTATAAAAAATACAAATAATTAACCCAAAGTAAATATTGATATTTCTATTTCAATTTTTTTTAAATATAATGGTTTCAAAATTAAATTTTAAAATATTTCAACCATTAAAAGGTGGTAAAACTGCCTTTTAAAAATATAATATGTTTTATGATTGAAATTTGAAATATTTTTATATTAGTCATATCAAACATATTGGATTAAATTAATATAATTTGATTAAATATATAACATATAAATGTAATTAATATATTTCAATAATAGTGATTAATTTAATTTATTAAGATAAAATTACATTATGGTCATAATATTTATCATAAAAACAAATCCTTTATATTCATTCAGTTTTTATTTTCAAATCTAATTGAATGGCCTCAAATGGATTCATCATATAAATATTTGAAAATAATATACTCAATATATTTTTGAACAAATTCATCCCCACCATTCAAAAGGCAAGGTGATAACTATTATTGTATATTGTTGTCTGATATGATACGACCTTGCGAGCAACACAAGTTATCAAATGAACTCAATGTTATGCAAAATACATGATAAACATGGTGATGATTACTATAAAAGATAAACTATTCATTTCATGTAGAAAATTTTCTCGATGAAATTAAATGATTTTTAAATAATGTATTTCATAAAATATCATAATGTTAGACCTATAATGAGCCATCACAACCATATCTTAAACAAGAAGGGATAGTATAGTCGATAGAGAATTAACCAATCCTGGCATCACTAACCAATATATTAGAGAAAAACCATAAATAAAAATCAATTCTATGTTAGTAAGATTATCCAAATATGATGGGTTGTGTAAGAAACCATAAGGAAAACATAACACATGTCTTATCCAAACAGAAAAAAATGATGGTTCATACCATGATGACCCTTCTAAATTACATAACCATTTCTACATGATCACTATAACAACTAACAGAGACTACCTCCACTATTTCACCAACAAGACCAACATTCACAACAAAATACACCACACCTACATAATTTCATTTTTCAATCTAATAATTTCATTAAAAAATTTCTTAGTATAAAATTTTATCAATATAATTACATATATGAAGCTATTAAATTATATATGTTAAATAGAAAACCATGAATATCCCATCACAGTCATTTATCCCACCCATTACCAATTAATTTCTCATATTGATAGTTCATAAAAAACAACTAATTATTAAATTTTATCCCATGCCACTATTCATGATCCTTATTACCAAAAAAATTTCATACCACCATGAAATAATGACACAAACTATATTCTCCTCCTCTCATGGTCATATCATCCTCCACAAGAACAAAAACAAAAACAAAAACCACTAAAACCACCATCCATTTATTTCCCAAATAATGAAGCATTACACCGTTAATAACTATATAATAGCATATCCACCAACACCAAATCGACTACCAAATTTCTTCCATGGAAATGCAGGGAAACAAACCACAAAACCGTTTTAAAAAAATTCCAAAAACCCAAAATCCACCATGAAAATATAAAAACAAAACCATTCTAACCACAAAATAGTAAAACAAATAACAACAGTAAACCAAATTAAAAGTAGTAGTGTTTCATAAAAATTGGTAACTTTTTAATAATTCATTCATATAAATTATTTTTTCCCAATATAATTTGTTTTATTAGAATTCAAAATTATCAAACCATTATTTCACTAATGTATTATGTGGTTATCCATTAATGGGAAGTTATTCAATAAATTTTATCATCTTAATAATTCATATATCACAAAAATAATAAGACAAAAAGTATAATGTAAAATATCCCCAAATACCATGATATTTTATAGAATCATATAAAACAAATGTAAAACACCCCGCCCCTCCAAATTAATATATCCCATATCACTATATTTATTAGGTTAATACTTAAAATCCACTAAATGAAATGAAAATAAATAAATTATGTAATATATTAAAAAATAATGAAGGAATTTATTGATTCTCATGATTCAACAGAAGCTTGATAATCCCTACATAATGGATTGTAGGGGGATATTATCATAATTACATGATCATTTTAGGGATATAACGACAACATATATAATAATAAACTCTATAAAATATATGACAAGAGTACTAAAAAATCATTTTTGAATTTATGTATCAATATATCCATGAATAAATACAAAAGAAAACCAAATTATGGGAAGGGAAAATGCACATGGATAAAAAAAGAATATCTCTTAAATCAGAGTGGAAAATTCGATAAAAGAGAATATAAATGTTTCCCAGTAAACACCTATGATGAAATATGGTTTTTTTTATCATAAATGAAGAAATATATCTTATTTTGGATGGTCTTAAAATTTTATAATGATAAAATTAATTTATAATGATATGATTTGTAATGGTCATTTCATGATAGGGAAATGTAATAAAAACCTCCAAAAAACATAAAGTGATCTCAATTATCTTACCACATTTAAAACATAATCGAATCTATTAATTTTATATGCTTAGGAAGGTCATGACATTAGGAATCCCGCCATTCCATTATATTTGAATTCAATAATATCATGTTTATGCCTCGAACTATGAAACAAGAAAACAAAAGAACCATAATGTATTGATATGCAAAAAAGAAGAACCATAAAATTTACCACCCATGGAATCATAATATATAATCTATGTCAAGACTGTGATGACCTCTAATGAAGAATTAAAAAAACCCCATGAGTCCATTTTCAGTTGTGATCAGATATCATCATATCATGAGAAAAAACATATGCAATGGTAAACATAAAACCCCAAAAAATTTACATATCATCATCTAGAATATATTTAAGGATGACCTTGGATCTATCAAACTATAAAAAACCTCTCAGAATGTGATGAGAATCACTTCTTCGAAAAGCATGATATTGAACTCTAATGACTCAAACCTGACATCAAAACATAAAATCTATATTGTGACTCAACCCTTTATGATGTGAAACACAAAAATATAGAGGTTTCCCCGCATATATTGCACCCTCCAATGAAAAAATACTCATGGAAACATCATAACACCTTCTTTATAGATGATATATCATATCTATTTCTACTTATGCATCTCTAATATTCACATGACACCTCCCAAATTCATGAAACAGAGATGAATAGTCTGATAAAGGATTTATAAATACATTTTAATCCTATAAAATGATTCACATCCCAATATTAAAAACAAAAAACATATGAAGAACAATGACCAAAAAACCCAAACACACTGCATTGGGTACCTCTAAAATAGTGACAATAAAATAAAAAAGTCACATTGTGATTTAAGGAGAAACAATACCAGTCAAAATAATACTAAATGATCATATAATTATCAATGAAATAGAATAATCAAAATATCTCTAAATTTTGAGTGAAAATCTACGAATCACATTCACATTCACATTCCTCAAATTCACTATGAATGCACAAAACAAAATTTAATAGAATGATCCACCTATACTAAAAATTATCACGTTCTCAAATCACTACTAGGAACTCTAGGAACATCACATCATCAAATATATAAAACTCTCCTAAATAAATGAAATATGAATTTTAATAATATTATGAAAATAATATAAAAAACCGAGAAAATATCATGGATCCTATCCATATGTGTGGGATTCACTAATAGTGGTACTATAAAATCCTAAACTAGAAGACACTAAGAGGATTCATGATCTAGTTGGACACATGAAATCATGAATTAATCCCTATAGGCCAAATGGATTATTACTAGTACCATGGGTATATGTTGTTATAGTGGGGAGACTATACCCACATGATCAAAGTGTAGTAAAATAGAATGTAATGATAATAAGTAAGATAAATAGTAATAAATACGAAGTAGTGGAGTAAAAATAAATAATCCAGTATATCCAATATGAATAAGTTATACCAACATTATATACACAAATGATAATTATAAAATAATTTAATAAAAAAGGTAAGTACATCAGATACATGGGTATAGTCATATACAATATTTAAATAAGTGAAAAAAATGAAAAAATGACTTCAACTAGTATCATGAGAAATGACTCAGTCATATGCTTCCTCACTCCATCCTAGTACTGAAAAATATATCATTAGAAGTAAGGTCTTCCCCTTGTCTACCCATTCAATCATGGAGTCAGTCTGGGTACCATAGGTTACCAGAATATGGTGTGAGATTTACTTAGTAGGCAACCACCAATTGTGTCTAGAACTGTCTAGTCTCTATATATAAAGTGAGAAGTGTGCAAGTAAAGTTAAAAAAAGAAATAATTATTTGTAACATACCAGACTAGGTTTCTCGTGGAACCCCTACCAACACTACAAACATCATCATAATATGGATATCTCTCAACCGTGGTCAACCAATAAAGATATAATATGATACTGTGAATGGGTCTTCAAAGATAAAGTATCAAGAGTGGACCGAAAGTAAGAATCTTATTTTTCTTAGAAGATTCACCATTATGTTAATAGTTTTTTACTCATAGAATATTATAAAATGAATTCTAATCACATCCATGGTTATTTGAGAATAGGAACCCAAATTTCATTCTATATGTAATATAAACACCCATCTTCATAAGATTCCATACACAACGATCAGTAAGAAGGATCCAATGTATCACTCCAATCATGGTGTAATGAAATAACCTTTAAATAGTATTGCTGGCATACCATGTAGGGTACCATTTTATCACTCGTGGTGTATCATAATAATATTTACCATGATGTATGTCCATGATAATTTCCCTAGGGAACTAGGTATCACTCATGGTTAAGATAGAACATCTTCCCACTGAGCCTGTGAAATGAATCCGACAAAGTATTCATGTATCACCCCAAATTAATTAAGATTCATTTTCAATTATAATTACATAACTTGGTAGTCTCATCTATGTAATACTAATTTCAGAACAAAAATATATCCCTTGAATTGATAAGAAGGTTTGGTTTAACTATCATGAACACATACAATTTAACAAGTTATTGAGATAATACAGTTTAATGGAGTTGATAAATTCATTAAATTCAAATAAACTGGCTGTGGAAAAAATTCCAGTATATTAAATACATGGATACGAATATATTTTATCTCAATTGATATTCCTCTAAATTTCATAAAATTTCATTCATACATGTGAGGTAAAATAAATAAATTGGTTTTCTTGGAATAAGGATATTGTGCCTTCAAGAAAGGGAAAATCGATACTAGGCAACTCATGTTAGGGTAGTAAACCTATGATGTTTATTAATGAGACTATAGAACCATATTAAGAATGAGATACAGTTTCTTTAATATTTTAATTATTTTAAGGCTTCACTACAGGTGTCTGATTCATGGACCCACATTGCATTCTAAATTAAATGATACATTTTTGTAAAAATAACTGGACAACCTAACAAGGATATTAGATGAACATTTTTCTATTTTCAGCTGTTGAAATGAGTCAAAATTGAATATAGTGGAAGATCAAGGAAAACATTGATAATAGGGAATACGAGTACACAAAAAAAATAGTGCAGAAGGAGGAAAGATAAGATAAGAATGGGAGGAAGCATAATGTGGATCTAGAAATTGCAGATCCAATGTGACCAACAGTGAATAATATAGATCATAAAAAAGCTATAAATCCTAAATCCTATGTTAGGATTGGAGGAGAAGATCTGATTGGTTGGACTCTTATGTGTTTGATAATATAGAAACACTATAAAAAATATGGGGTTCCCCCATAAAAAATAATCCCTAAATTTACAAAAAAATATATAATTGTACATGTTATTTAATGCTCGAGTTTTTTCACTCCCAATAAAAACCAAATCACATCATAAACTAGGTCAGACCAGACCATTAAACATTTTGAATATTGAATTCAAACAACGTATTCAATTCAATACATGTATTGAGTTCATGCCCTATAGAAAAACATGGGTACTGGATGGCATAATAGAAATTATTTATATTGAATTCATGTTATGAATTAAATTCAAAGTTTTATATTAATTCACCCCATGAATTTATCCTATATCGAACCTTTATCCCGATTATAGAATTTCCATAAAAAATGAAATGGATCAATCCAATGGTGTGGTTACATGGTCTTAAACCAAAATAGATACATAAAAAGGGTGCTATAAAATTTAAAGAATTAGTACCTCTAGGAAGAGTTTTGATAATAATATATCACATTTATAAACAAAATCTACCCTGAGTTACTCTTTTGGGGGTGGTTATAATTTTCCTGAGAAATGTTTTATCCACTAGAATCATACATCATCCTCTCTATCCCATGTCTCATCCTGTACCCAAATATGATTTCATAACCCCCATACCAGAAGAGATGTCCTTCTCTAGAGAGATTTCATGCACTGATCAATTATAAGTATCAGATACTCAACAAAGAAAACATCATCCATATTATTTATATCCTAATTTCTAGACCAATGAGATGGGTTAGAATGATAGTGGTGAATCTATGACTCATGATAAATGTCATTCATGGACCGATACCTCTGAGATAAATCCAACTTATTATCTATCACCACAACGATCTCCAGTATCATGAAAGGCAATACATGATGAGGAGAAATATTTACCTATCTCCAAATCCATCTATTAACCAATCTATTTTAAACTCAAATAAAACACAATGCTAATCCTGAAACTCAAGAGTTCCATGGTGATGATCCTTATAAGAAATCTTCTTGGACTAATATGTAGACAAACACTTTTAAATATATTATAGATTCTATGATGTTTTTTGATTGAGGTGAGGTCCTAGTAAAGCTACCTCACATAACTCTAACAAGAACAAGGTTGAATGATATGATCTATTTTAAATATACTCATGAATATCCATTAGAATAGATTCTTGAAAGCTATTATTATAGGTTAATTTAATGAGTGGTAGGTTTTTCTCTTATGAAATTCCAATTTTGAGGATTCATACCCGGATCCTGTCCTCTAATTCTAATATCATACACTCAGACTATGTATTGGTTTGTGGGTGGTATGATATAATTTGAAGCACCGTGATCCTATTTATTTCTATAACCCCTTATATAATAGGTATGTAAATCGATCTTCCCTATCCAATACATATAATTGGGAACACGATGAAGATGTAAAACCTCCAGAATATAAATAATCCCAAGACCATTAACTAATAAAGTATCTCTTATGGGTATGATGTGTGTGACCTTAGCTAACCTATAGACAATCAACCATACTGTATCACTTCCATGATGTGATCTTTGAAAATCAATCACAAAATATACAGTGACGTGTCCCATTTATACTAAGGAATTGACAGTGTTAATAAAAGTATAGTAGGCCACTAGTTCTCTACCATCATCATATGATAGGCCAAAAATCATGTTATAAAACATGAAATCATCCTCTTAATACCTGACCACTTATATCGATTATGTAAATATTGGTGCATCATTGTTAGTATAGGGTGTACTATGAAAAAAAGGCATGACATTCTATCATCGACTATTCCAATATATTTTAAGGGTACTAGATATTTCTATGAAAGTGGAAGATCTCATCGTCATCTATAACCTAACCATGTAGTGGCTCCTAACCTGAATCACTACCCATTAGGACTATACCTTTAGGTTCATAAAGTTTTCTCCTCTATACACATTTCCGTATTAAATATGTCACTTCCAAAGATGAAATAATAGGATTCCTATTATATACCTCACCCTCTAGATGAATCTTAGAAAATAGGGCCATCAACTACCTCTCAAAAATTCCCTCTCAGAGAATATATTTTAATGTGTTCCAACTCAGGGTGCATGTTATTGTATTTCACATTATGTGTAAAAAAGAGAAACCATTCAAACTATTGGAGGAATTTTACCCACATATTCCACCAAATAACCATATCATGATATGTGTAAATTTATTTTTTACATTTATGGTCAGTATAAATGAAAAAATCTTCCTACAATAGATAATTCCTCTGACATCATAAATCATGATCCATGGTTTCTAGATCATGGTATTGTGTAGGGTAATTCCACTCATGGGGAATTAAATGGTAAGAATCATTCACTATAACTTTATCTCCATATAACATAACTACTACAAGAATTATTATAATAACACCAAAATAAAAAAATATATATTATTAAAAAATATAGAAAAATCATGATCCGCAATAAATTCAATATCCATTTTATTCCTTGAATTGTTATCTCAAATGATTCTAACCATAAAAACATGACACCAATTTTAGTCAAGCTCTTGAGTGGTGATATAAAGTGTGAAAATACCTAAATAAAAAAAATTTAAATTCAATCAAACCCCATGAAAATATATATGGTGAAGACATTCTTAGGATGCTTCTAGGAAACCAAAAGCCTCAATTTATTTGGGTCAATGGATACTACAACCATTGAATGGATGTAACAAATTGAGTAAACTTAATAAATCAAGAAGTTTTATTTGGTGTTAAAAACATACTATTGGGGATATATTTGTGTAATTATTATGATATAAATAAGTTTTATGTTTTTTTATATTGCAATAGCACACCATGATATCATATATGAAAACTACCATAAATGAATACAATTATGGGTGGAATCCCAGCATCATAAAATCCATGAAAACTGATGGCATGTTCATATGGAATAACATCATTTATATATTGACTTACATGATATTTGGGCTCTAGAATATTATATGTGGTACATTGGATTGTCTCACATTTACTTAATGATATCATAACATTAAATAAGTATTAGAGAAATTGATCACTCCTTTTATATGGCCAAAGAGGTTACTTATATGGATTTGTGTAAACAATTTAATAATCACAATCTTGTTCAATCTACGTTAATCCATGAAAAACCGATTGGTACCATATTTCATCATGATATAAAGGATCGGTGAATCCCTAGACCAAGTTCGAGGTCATATACTACCCTTAACGTCCATGTCTTCTAAATACTTCTTTAGTTCATAGATATTTTAATGTTACATCCCATAATGATTAATGGGAATTAGAAATTATTACTTCACTAGATCTATGGTAAACTCCCCCCTCTATAGCATGAGGTTAAATAGAGAAGTATCGAATAAAAATTTCCAACCAATAATAAAAAAGAGTAATTTCTATGAGAAATATTCCCTAATCACTAATAAAGTGATTATCAATATGGGATATCACTAAACCAAGCCCACTATGCTTGTGCCTGTATTGATTATCTTAGAAATTATATTATTACTTATTAGAATATGTACTTCCCCCAGGTGATGTAAAAGGAAACAATCTATGACAGCTATCAACCTGGGTGTGGTTTGGAACCAACCAGTCCATCCTATTAATAACATAGATGCCTATCATGTTGTGGGAAAAACTATCCATAGAAATAGATATATGTCAACTTCTTGAGTGAACTCCCTACACTATAGTACACACTCTAATAGAACCCTAAATGGTGTATCATGAGTCATCAGGGAAAAAAGTATTTCATCTCTAGTCCTAGTGTTTCCATAATCTCTATGGATATAAAGTATTGAGAAGTTAATATATCAAATAAAGAATAATGTAATTTATAAGATACTATAATAGTACATCATACTATCGAAATCCCCATACACTACTCCTCATGAGTTGGCTATCAAGAATAGATATGACATGATCCATGGCTCCATGTTGAAAATGGTCTTGCCTGAGTAGGTCTGCATTGTTAGCATTGATGGTATACTACCTGACTACATTGACCATATCCACTCCCCCAACCTAATAGATAAGTATTAGACTATATTTTTTCTTGATTTGGAGCTAATGATCTTGTACCTAAATCTGGTGTTATTATTATATATCCCACCTCACTAGGAACTAAAGGAATAATTCCGAAAAAAAGGTGAACCATAATGTCATAAGAGCACCACTTGATTGGGATCCTTGCAAACTGGGGATTCCTATGGCCCATCCTACCACACTAGTCAAATAAAACATAATTATATGAATGTGTCATCTGACTGGAACTACCCCCATTAGCAATCTCGAAATGAAATATCATGCAACTAGAATAACTAACTCTCTCTGTTCATGGTATAATTCCTTTCCTTAAAATTCTATTTCCCCTTAGGGTTCACCCAGTTATGTAGTTTTGATTAACTATCTATCATGTAGTTTTCATTCATAAAGAATTCACATACAATCAGATAAAATATAAAAGCCCATCCCTTGACCGCATCAGAGTTGTCAACACACCTCAATCTTGTTTTGATAAACAATTATAATGATCAGAAAAACAATATGAATACACCATCATAGATTGAGTGATAGAATTTATGTTTATATAATCTCCATCATGGCCGTCTCTCAGCATCTATGGGATGACTTAATTATAAAATATGTTCCGGACTCCCAACCAGACCATAACATGATGTAGATCAGTATAAGAGATGGCATCCCACCATCGCTTAGTGATGTTAGGAAGAATAAATATGGAAAGAGAGAAACTAAAATGTAAAAGAATCTCTAAATGATCAATGATGTATAACATGGACTCAAATAATGACATAGTATCTTGAGTACTACTATTTCTTTATATGGTAGTAGGACGATGCAACTCCAAATCCCACGTCAACACTTCCATCGAATAGGCATACTGCAGAGCACCCTTTAAAGACTATACAAAACATAATAACCTCTCATCAAAAATAGAATTTTCACCAAGTGGTGGATCAATAGTATATTCCTCTAGTAGAATTATTGAAGGTAATACTGGTGTCTCATGTCCCAACACCAAATATCATGTTTTCAGCACCCTCATAGCATATACTAGAGGATGTTAAGGTTTCATGGCACTAAAATATTCAAATGAATGACTGATATTTAATTTAACAATTTGAACGATCAATTATAATAGAAATGGGAGGTAAAAAATAAATCTTATTTATTAGTCACACCTCTCTTCAGGCCCCTGAATCCATGTCTCCATGATGATAAATGTCATATCTGATCACAAGAGACACTACCAATGTAACGACACAAAGTTTCATTAATGGAAAATCCCTCTTGATCCAGTTAAATGTCTATTTATGAAAAATGTTTTTATAAGATGTCAACTTCTTTGGTTTTATGTTAAGAATTTTGACCGTTGTTAATATAGCCGTTGAATAGTGATCACATGATTAGTATAAATATAAGGCTTTAACGAACCCAATTTTTACTCAGACAAAGGAAGCGATGGCCTCATCCAGTAGAATTTCCCCATACGAAGCCAATTTATCGGATGTCAGAAAAGAGGTGGTGTCTTTGGGCTTCGCCCTTGACCAATCCCAAGTTGAGCTTCATTATGTCAAGCTCGAACGTGACTGTCTACGGGAAAAGTGGAAGTTGATAGAGATTACCACTCGAGCGATGTTATCCGAGCCACCCCAAGAGTCTGTCACCATCGCACACCTTACCCTTAGGTCTTATGTGGCTGTTTTAAGGGGTTATGTAACAAATAAGTTGTACTATGTTCATGTACACTATTTTTTTGGTATATAATAATGAATATAATTTTTAGTCATTTTTGATACATTGTAAATAGTTTTTAAAGTACAAATGGTGTTTTTAGTTATTATTTAATTAAGAATTAAATTTTATTAAATTAAGGGATTTTTGAATTAAATAATATTTTAATAAAATATTATTATTAATATTAAATAAATTTTTATTAAATATAAATGATCTTATAAATTTATGATTGCAATTAAAATTTTTATTAAGATTTGAAAGCCATTTCTGTCAAAACCCATGAATTTTCGATAAATGTTGGTTTTTATATTAAAAGTGAAAACTAACATATTTAGAATTTTTTTAGATAAAATAATTTTCATTTATGGAATCAAGACGTCGAAATTACCCAACGGTGAATATTTCATAATTTTCTGAGACACTCAAATTTTTGGGTAAAAATTAAATACCGTTTAAATATATAATGTGTTTTATGACATCATAATGACCCAATGGTGATGTAATAAAATACCATAATCCTTATGTTCGGCCAATATATGTTTTATCATTAAAATAATGAGGTTTTGGGTTTGTTTAACTTACTTTTCAAAGCATTAATGAACCCCTCAAGACATATTCAACACTTTTCCTTTTAAAATTAATTTCCATGGGAGTGTGACTCCCCTCCAAATAAGAAACACTAATATTTTAATAAGTTCAGACATTGGCCTTGTAAAATATTTTTTTCCTCTTCCTTTTTCCAGAAACCATGGGCAAAAACCATGGGATGGTTTGTGGTTTGGATTAATTTAATATAAGGGGTCCCAAACCTAAATAATAAAGAATTCTCTCACCTTTCCTATATAAACCCACCCAAGCTCCCACTTAATCCTCACTAAAATCCCTTGGAGTTCGTCCAACCTCTGCCCTACTCTCTCTAGAATCCACCCAAGGTGCCCCAAGCTCCCATGAAGCCTCTCACAAGCCTCTCTATAGCCTTTGGAAGCACACTTCCAAGTAAGGGTTTTTTTCGTCCTTTCTCATTTTTGTCAATTTTATTTAAGTTGTATTTCCATTTTAATTTCAATTATGAATATTGGGGTATGGTTTCACACCTCCCTCATACTGCCATCTTTATGTTTGAATGATGGGAGACCCATTTCTCTCTCATTTAATTCCTCCCATGTACACCCGTTACTATGCCAAAATTCCGAAAGGAACATCTCTCTCTTCTTTTACATTCCAGTAATACTTTTGTATCATGAATCTAAATTACATTTGAATTGTTGGGACATGTATCTATATGAACTACTTACTGTCCATTACATGTAAATATGATGTGGAACCCCTTTCTCTCTCATCAACCTTTTTTTATGAATTCTTATATCACGCCGTTACGCTGCCGAAATCACACCGATTTTCTAAGCCAATGAAATTGTGTAGTGAATACCACGCCCAATTCTCCATCAAGGGTATTCACCTTTATGAACATTTACTTATTGATTGTAATGTTTCATGTATGACTTCCACATTCCTTTATCGTGGAATAAATGATTATGTTTTATGAATCTATGTTTTATGATCCATGTGGCACGCATATGCATGAAATGAAATGTTTAAGAATGGTGCGCCCTTATAGCGCTCCAATGCATTGGGTAAAGTATAGTATCATGATACGTCATGTGAAATGAGTGTTGACTCATGCTAATTCATGTGCAACGAGGGTTTACTCATTCTTCATGTGTAATGAGGGTTTACTCATGCTCCATGTGCAATGAGCCTTGGCTCATGCTAATTCCATGATAAGCGTTGTTGCCACATCTCCATGTTATGATTATCATGCATTATCATGCCTTTATGTTCATGTTTCTTTTATGATCTATTGATATTCCTATTGTCTAACATGTATTTTACTCCTCATGTTATTCCATGTGCACTCCCTTACTGGGCTTTATAGATCACCCTTTTCTTATGCATGTCCTCAAGTTATCCCATGCAATGTTAAGTACGAGGGAATGTAGTGGTCATGTAAAGGAAGTTTTCAATAAAGATGTTTTATTTCATGTTTTATGTTTTAATGTAATGATCCTAAGCCCCAAAGACTCTAAACCTCTCGATCTTCTTTATTGTATCATGTTATGTTTTATGTAATGAATCATGTTTAAGTTGTAATAAAAAGCAGGGTTGTCATAGTTGGTATCAAAGGATAGGTTTAGTTATTTTTGGGATTAGGAAACCCTAGTAAAGCCTTAGATACAAGACTAAGTATAATAAAAACATCCCTAAGTTTTGGTAAATACTGTGTAAGTGGTTTATCAAACAAATACATCCCTGTCTGGATACAAGCAGGTAGAGGCGGATTTGGCACATATGTATCCTAGGGGTAAAACCCAAAAACACATCTTTGAGCTAGACTCGAACGGGAACTGGTGCATGACAACTGGCCTTGCTGCACTCTTGGTTACGACACTCCTGTGAGATATGTTTTGATAAATTCACAATCTTGGTATGAATCCTTATTAAGGGAAAAATGCCCCTATGAATATATGTTAGAAAGTAGATCATGAAAAGCCTATATTGAATCCTATAGACTCATGAGTTAATGAAATTAATGTTTATTTATAAGTCATCAACTTTTGTCTTTGGATTACCCTTTATGTGTTACCCCTGACTTTCCTTTTATTCCAGCCAATGGCCGGTAATAGGAGGACTCGGGCTAACAACCGTTGTGAAGATAAGTGTGATGATTGTACTAATGAGATGCCCAATCCAATGGGATCGGGAATCACAAACTTTGTCACTCTTCTCTCTCAGTTAACTCATGTTTTGAATAGAAACACAGGTCAAGAGTAATGTTTAACCCCCCCCCCCCAAGAAAGAACCAGTTGCTATCGAGAGCTTCATGAGACAAAAGCCTCCTACTTTTAGTGGATCATCTGATCCCACGATCGTTGAACAATGGATCAAGTCCATTGAAAAGATCTTCTCAATCATTCAATGTTCTGAACATGAGAAGGTTCTCCTGGAAGCTTATCTCATGGAGGGCGAAGCTGATCAATGGTGGACGTTGATCAAAAATACGAAGCCTGAGGGGAGATTGATGCTTTATAATGGAAGGAATTTCAGAAGATGTTTTTTGATAAATATTTTTCATGCACCCTCCGTCTTAAGATGGAAAGGGACTTCCTTTCCCTCAATCAAAAAAGATGAAGAATCTGTGGGAGCGTACGAGGCAAACTTCACAAGGCTGTCACGATATGATTCTGGCTTCGTCGTTACCCCCGAATCCAAGGTTGACTGCTTCTTTGGTGGGCTGAAGCCTAGCTTGCGGAAAGCATTAGTGATCCGTGACTTCGACAGCTATGAGGAAATTGTCCGATGTGCCCTCAATGTTGAAATAGAGATCGGGGAATCACAGGGGTATCATGGGGACAAGAAGCGTAAGGTGGACTTCAATGCTGGTGGTCCATTGGATAAATCCAACGGTGCTGCGAAGTTCCATCACCCCACTTGCCAAAAGTGTGGGAAGAAGCACCCTGGAAATTGCCTTAAGGGGAGGAGAAAATTCTTCAGGTGTGGAAGAGAAGGGCACCTAGATATTAACTATCGACAAGAAGGCCCCGTAGATGCGACAGAGGATAGGAACGCTCCGTTCGAACCTCAAAGCATTGTTCAATGCTACAAATGCAAATAACCAGGTCATTTTGGAAATCAGTGCCCTAATCCAAGGGTTATCGGAGGCAACCAACAACCTCCAAGACATCAAGGAAAAACATTTCCCATCACTTCTGCCGAAGTGAACCCCGACAACGAAGTGGTGACAGGTACGATGATTATTCATTCAAGAATAACGAACATACTTTTTGATTCAGGTTCTACGCATTATTTTATATCTCAAAGGTTTAGTAGAACAATCTCAGCACCACCACGAATCATGGAAGTAAAGATGTCAATGAGTACGGAAAATGGGGTAATCATTACATCCCATGAATATAAGTCTTCCCTTGTTATAATCTTTGGATTGAATTTCCTGGAAAACCTCGTCATACTCCCTATGGTGGAATTTGATGCAATTCTTGGCATGGATTGGATTTCCATATATAGAGCCAACATAAATTGTCAGGAGAGGGAAATAACACTCCATATGGAGAATCGACCCCCGATTCATTACAAGTTTCAGGAGGAAGATGAATCTCCTTTAGCTCCATCATCTCAAGAATGGATATTACTGCCCTATGAGCATGCTTATCTGGTTCAGATGATTGAGTCCAAATAAGAAACCATGCTTGAAGAAATGCCTATTGTGAGGGAATTCACTGAAGTGTTTCCCGAGGAACTGCTTGGTCTTCCTCCAAGAAGAGATGTTGAGTTCTCAATTGAACTTATACCAGTGGCGCTACCAATATCCAAGACTCCATATAGAATTGCTATTGTAGAGCTTGAAGAGCTGAAGAAACAACTACAAGAGAATCTGGATAAAGGGTTTATACGCCCAAGTGCTTCACCATGGGGTGTACCAGTCCCCTTCGTCAAGAAGAAGGATGGGTCAATGCGGCTTTGCATCGATTATCGTGAACTTAACAAAATCACGATAAAGAACAATTATCCACTCCCACGAATTGATGACTTGTTCGATCAGTTGCGTGGAGCACAATACTTCTCAAGGGGGACTTGCAGTCGGGATATTATCAAGTAAGGGTGAAGAAGGAAGATATCCCCAAGACTGCTTTCCGTACAAGATACGGGCACTATGAATTCATAGTAATGCCTTTAGGACTCACCAATGCTCCAGAAATATTCATGGACTTGATGAAAAGAGTCTTTAGAGATTACCTTGACAAATTTGTGGTAGTCTTTATATATGATATTCTAATATACTCCAAAACCAATAAGGATCATGAGGAGCATTTAAGAACTGTACTAGAGACTTTGCGCAAGGAGAAGATCTATGAAAAGTAGAGCAAGTGTGAGTTCTGGTTGAAGGAGGTCTCATTCTTGGGCCATATCATCACAAGCAATGGGATATATGTGGACCCCTCCAAAACAGATGCAATTGAGGGATGGCCGAGGCCAACATCAGTAACGGATATCCGTAGCTTCTTGGGGTTAGCTAGATATTATCGGTGATTTGTGAGAAATTTCTCACGATTGTCCAAACCTATTACCAAGCTAACTCAAAAGGGAGTAAAGTTTGCATGGAGTGATGAATGCGAAGAAAGCTTCAAGGAGTTGAAAAGGAGTTTTATCACTGCACTCATGCTCACATTACCCACAAGTGGGGAGCTTTTTGTGGTATTCAGTGATCCTACGAAAAAGGGCGTAGGATGTGTGCTGATGCAGAATGATAAAGTGATATCTTATGCCTCAAGGCAGTTGAAAATCCATGAGCGAAACTATCCAACGCATGATCTAGAGTTGGCAGCTATGATCTTTGCCTTGAAAATCTGGCGGCATTATCTCTATGGAGAGAAATGTGAGATATATACTGTCCACAAGAGTCTTAAATATATATTCACATAGAAAGAGCTTAATATGCGCCCGAGAATATGGATATAGCTTATCAAGGATTATAACTGTTCAATACATTACCACCCTGGGAAAGCGAACAAGGTGGCAGATGCCCTAAGTAGAAAGGATCCAGTGATTCTATCAATGATGAGAATTGGGAAGGATCCAATCTTCTTAGACTTGATGAATATGGATGTGGGAATCATAAAGAAGGGAACATCATCAATCCTTTCACAAATGATTTCTCAACCATCTCTTTTGGAAAGGTCAAAGGATGCTCAAAAGGATGATGTGGGAATTCATGAAAAAGTGGAAGCTATCAAAAAGGGGAAATCCTCAGAGATTAATGTTAATGATGAAGGAATTGTGCGGTTTGGGAAAAGACTATGTGTTCCATCAAGTCCGGAGCTGAATAAGGAACTTATGGATGATGCACATAGTTCAAATTTCTCTATTCACCCAGGGAGCACAAAGATGTATCGAGATCTCCGAGGTTACTTTTGGTGGGATAATATAAAGAAGGAGATCGCCGAATATAAATCAATGTGCCTAGTGTGTCAGAAAGTGAAGGCAGAGAGGCAGAAGTCTAAGGGGATGATGCAACCATTGATCATACCAGAATGGAAATGGGAGAACATCACTATAGACTTTGTCACTTGACTTCCAAGGACATCCAAAGGCAACGATGCAATCTGGGTTATTTTGGATCGTCTTACAAAGACTTCGCACTTCATTTCTATTCGGGAGGATTTCTCTATGGATCAACTAGGATAGATATATATCAGGGAAGTGGTAAGGTTACATGGAGTACCACTATCTATTGTGTCTGACCAAGATCCAAGATCCACCTCTATGTTTTGGAAGAGTCTTCAACATGCTCTGAATACTGAACTGAACTTTAGTACGGCCTATCATTCACAAACTGATGGCCAATATGAGCGGACTATCCAAACACTTGAGGATATGTTGAGAGTGTGCTCAATGGACTTTAAAGGAGGATGGGATCAACATTTTCCTCTGGTTGATTTCTCTTATAATAACAGTTTCCACTCGAGCATCCAAATGGCACCATATGAAGCCCTGTATGTGAAAAGTTGAATAACACTGGCATGTTGGGATGAGGTCAGTGAACGTAAGCTGCTTGGACCAGAAATGGTCGAAGAAATGGTGGATTAGGTGAAAACCATTCAGCAGCATATCAAGGCAGCCCATAGTCAACAGAAGTGTTATGCAGATAATCATCGACGAGACCTTGAGTTTAAAGTTGGAGACATGGTGTTTTTATGTATATCTCCATGGAAGAAGGTCATGAGGTTTGGAAAGAAAGGGAAGTTAAGTCCAAGGTACATCGGCCCCTTCGAGATTCTTGATCATGTTGGGGCTGTGGCCTATTGACTAGCACTTCCACCTACTATGGCCAAGGTGCATGATGTCTTTCATGTATCCCTCTTAAGGAAGTACATACATGACCATTCACATGTACTCTCTTCCGAGGTGGAACAATTGGAAGATGATCTTTCTTATGAGGAGCAAACAGTGAAGATCTTAGATCGTAGAGAAAATGTTCTACGAAATAAGACAGTGCCCCTCGTCAAGGTGTTGTGGAGAAACCACAAGTTTGAAGAAGCAACTTGGTAGTCGGAGGATATGATGAAGCTGAGTTACCCACATTTGTTTTAGTGGGGGAAAAGGAAAATTTCGAGGGTGAAATTTCTTAAGGGGGGAATATTGTAATAATCAAAAGTTTCATTAATGGAAAATCCCTCTTGATCCAGTTAAATGTCTATTTATGAAAAATGTTTTTATAAGATGTCAACTTCTTTGGTTTTATGTTAAAATTTTCACCGTTGTTAATATAGCTGTTGAACAGTGATCACATGATTATTATAAATATAAGGCCTTAACGAACCCAATTTTTACTCAGACAAAGGAAGCGATGGCCTCATCCAGTAGAATTACCCCATACGAAGCCCATTTTTCGGAGCTCGGAAAAGAGGTGGTGTCTTTGGGCATCTCCCTTGACCAAGACCAAGCTGAGCTTCATTATGTCAAGCTCGAACGTGACCGTCTACGGGAAAAGTTGAAGTTGATAGAGATTACCACTCGAGCGATGTTATCTGAGCCACCCCAAGAGTCGGTCACCATCGTACACCTTACCCTTAAGTCTTATGCGGCTATTTAAAGGGGTTATGTAACAAATAAGTAGTACTATGTTCATGTACATTAATTTTTTTGTATATAATACTGAATATAATTTCTAGTCATTTTTGATACATTGTAAATAGTTTTTAAAGTACAAATGGTGTTTTTAGTTATTATTTAATTAAGAATTAAATTTTATTAAATTAATGGTTTTTTGAATTAAATAATATTTTAATAAAATATAATTATTAATATTATAATTAATTTTTATTAAATATAAATAATCTTTTAAATTTATGAATGTAATTAAATTTTTTATTAAGATTTCAAATCCATTTCTGTCAAAACCCGTGAATTTTTTATAAATGTGGGTTTTTATTTTAAAAGTCAAAATTTACATATTTACAAATTTTTTTAAATAAAATAAATGTCATTTCTGGAATCATGACATCGAAAATATCCAGCGAATTTTTCATAATTTTCTGAGACAGTCAAATTTTTGGGTAAAAATTAAATACCGTTTAAATATATAATGTGTTTTATGACATCATAATGACCCAATGGTGATGTAATAAAATACCATAATCCTTATGTTCGGCCAATATATGTTTTATCATTAAAATAATGAGGTTTTGGGTTTGTTTAACTTACTTTTCAAAGCATTAATGAACCCCTCAAGACATATTCAACACTTTGCCTTTTTAAATTATTTTCCATGGGAGTGTGACTCACCTCCACATAAGAAAACCTAATATTTTAATAAGTTCGAACCATGGCCTTGTAAAATATTGTTTTCCTCTTTCCTTTTCCAGAAACCATGGGCAAAAACCATGGCATGGTTTGTGGTTTGGATTAATTTAATATAAGGGGTCCCAAACTTAAATAATAAAGAATTCTCTCACCTTTCCTATATAAACCCACCAAAGCACCCAATCTATCCTCACTAAAATCCCTTGTAGTTCATCCAACCTCTTCCCTACTCTCTCTAGAATCCTCCCAAGGTTCCTCAAGCTTCCAGGAAGCCTCTCACAATCCTCTCTCTAGCCTTTGGAAGCACACTTCAAAGTAAGTGTTTTTTTCTTCCTTTCTCATTTTTGTCAATTTTCATTAAGTTGTATTTCCCTTTTAATTTCAATTATGAATATTGGGGTATGGTTTCTCACCTCCCTCATACTGTCCTCTTTATTTTTGAATGATGGGAGACCCCTTTCTCTCTCATTTAATGCCTCCCATGTACACCCGTTACTATTCCAAAATTCTGAAAGGAACTTCTCTCTCTTCTTTTACATTCAAGCAATACTTTTGTATCATGAATCTAAATTCCATTTAAATTGTTGGGAGATGTATCTATATGAACTAATTACTATCCATTACATGTAAATATGACGAGGAACCCATTTATCTCTCATCAACCATTTTTTATGAATTCTTATGTCACGCCGTTACGCTGCCGAAATCACACCGATTTTCTAAGCCAATGTTATTGTGTAGTGAATACCATGCCCATTTCTCCATCAAGGGTATTCACCTTTATGCACATTTACTTATTGATTGAAAGTTTCATGTATTAATTCCAAATTCGTTTATCTTGGAATAAATGATTATGTTTTATGAATCCATGTTTTATGATCCATGTGGCACACTTATGCATGAAATGAAATGATTAAGAAGGGTGCGCCTTTATAGCGCTCCAACGCATTGGGTAAAGTATAGTATCATGATAAGTCATGTGAAATGAGTGGTGACTCATGCTAATTCATGTGCAACGATGGTTTACTCATGCTTCATGTGCAATGAGGGTTTACTCATTCTCTATGTGCAATGACCCTTGGCACATGCTAATTCCATGATAAGTGTTGTTGCCACATCTCCATGTTATGATTTTCATGATTTATCATGCCTTTATGTTCATGTTTCTTTTATTCTCTATTAATATTCCTATTGTCTAACATGTATTGTACTCCTCATGTTATTCCATGTGTACTCCCTTACTGGGCTTTATAGCTCACCCTTTTCTTATGCATGTCCCCAGGCTATCTCATGCAATTCTAAGTACGAGGGAATGTAGTGGTCATGTAAAGGAAGTTTTCAATAAAGATGTTGTATTTCATGTTTTAAGTTTTTATGTATTGATCCTAATCCACAAAGACACTAAAATTCTCGATCTTCTTTGTTGTATCAAGTGAAGTTTTATGTAATGAATCATGTTTATGTTTTAATAAAAAGCAGGGTTGTCATGACCAACTTCCCACTAAAAAGGATAGGTTAGGTTAAAGGTATCATAAAACAAAGAATAGGTTCTGGTATATTGAATTACAAAGAATTTAATAGAGGAAAACAACCGAAAATTTTAAATTGGAACCCCTGTTTATCATTATACATTTAATTTAAAAGAAATAGATTATTTAAGTTCACACTTGTTTAAATGAATATAGATATGAAAAACTAGTTAGATGTTTCAGCAATTCCAATTTATTAATTCCCATACTCAAAACATTTAAATTAGTACATCGTGTTATTGTAGTCTGACCTTTGCATATGGTATGAGGATGTAACAGGTCATATAAGGTGATTTGATTAACTAAATTACCATTCCTAATTTATAGAAGTACAAGATTAATAAATTATAGTTTCCACTCATGTAATGAAAACCATTTAGCATTTCATCCCATGAAACTAGTTTCGCAAGAATCCAACATTGTATAATTAACCATTTAATATAAAACCATATATTTAAATGGGATATCTCCATTTAAAAGATTTCATACAATATAGTTGATCAAATTATTTTATCCCTTTAAGAAGTATTATCAAATTTTCATATATATATTAATCATGTTACTAAGAGTAATCAAATATAACATAGGTAATCTAACTAAAAAATATACCTATATGGCATATAATAATGCATTAAATTTGAATACATGAGTTCTTATAATGATATATGTTGTAATACCTACTTACCATAATATGAAATTAATGGAAGGAAATGCATAATAACAATATCAGCAATAATAATGTCATAAATCATGTTCATAACCCAATAATGAAATCAATAAAAATTTATCTGACACAAACCAAAATAAATTCAAGCCACACCCTATAATTTGGCGTTCCCCGACACATCAGTTAGCTACTCCCATTCAAGATCTAATTACAAAATTCTAATACATTCCTACTCTCTTTACTATGTTCTAATTAGTAAGAGAAAAGAAAAAAAATAATGTTTTGATACATCATTGTAGTGTCCTGCCCTATAATCCACTAAGAGGTGTCCCGAGCAAATTGACCACATGTTCCTAATAATGTACCTACATAAAACAGATGGATATTACTAGAAGTTGGTGGTCTATGATGGTATAGTAGGGTGAATATAACCCCATGACTAGGGAACATCATTATATAATAATAATAAGAAGTGGAAATAGTAATAAATAAATAGTACCAAAATAAATAATAAATCATCCAATATTACTAACAGAAGGAAGCTATATCAATAAAATTACATACATTTTTATCATTTGATGATGCTATACAATAATATATTTTCATGGGATATAGGTGTACATGAATATAAATGAAGATAAAAATGACAAAGAGATGAAAAAAATTCTTCAACTTGCATCAAAAGCATCAGATTTTTCCTCTACTCCCATGAATTATCTTAGTATTGAAAATAAAATAAGGGAAGCTTAGATATTCCCATTATCTACCCATGAAATCATGATGTATATTTTGGTACCATATCTATCCCAAAAGGAACGTGAGGTATTTCAGTAGGTCATCATCAAAGACATCTAGAACTATCAATTATGTGCTTGTAAAAGAAGAAATGTAAATGTAATGATAATAAAATAAATAAACATCTAAATGACATCAGATTGAGTTCCAGATAAGACCCTCATAAAAAACAGTAACTGCTTTGACAAAATTCATATATCTCTGATGAATGTTCAACAAGTATATATATAACATGGGTGTATGAATGGGTTGTAAAAAGATAAGTTTTCAAGAATGGACAGAACCCAAGCATGTTATTTGGCATGGTATATGGTTTATTATGTTAACAATTTAACATTATATGAATTTAATTAATGGAATATTAAGCCCAACCATATAGGTCTATAAAAGGGAACCAAAGTATATCTCCTGGTGAATTATAAACAATTATCAACATAAGAGTTTTTTCAAAGAGTTAAATTTTAATAATTCCATTTAAGAATCTATAAATGGTGTAAATATAAAACCCTTAGAGCCCATCCCTCGTATACAATTTTGGGGACCGCGTATCTCTCATGTCATATCAAACAAATATAGACAACTAAGATAGTGCTTTCTATTTCCACTAGGGAACTTGGTATCACTCAAGGATATAGTAAAATATCAACCGGAAATGCTAGTCAAAATAATCCTATAAAAAATCTATGTATTATTCTTATCACATTAATATTCATTTACATTTTTTAATATAGGTCACTACAATCCCATCGAACTTATCCTTAGGCCTATATTCTTTTATTAGCATCAACTTGATAAGAATGTATTATTTAACTATTAATAACTAATGCCATTTAATAATTCTTTGAAATGATACACTTTAATGCATTTGGGAAATCCAATTAATTCAAATGTTCAAGATATGAAGTAAATCACAAGAAAAAAAATAAATGGCGTATAATATCATTTATCTCAATTCACATTCTATACATTCCATACAAGTTGATTCCCACAGCCATGGTAAAAAAAATAATTTTTGTTTTAAGGAATAAGTAAATGAGGAATGAGGATCTCCCCATTGTGTATATAATTAGAAAAATGATAAATATAATATATCTTAGAGAAGAGTGACATACCCAATAATAGGTTATTCATTGGGGAGAATATTTTTATGGATGAACTCCTTTGAGAGAGAAAATAAATAACCCCTGTCAACAAAATAAATGGTTATAATCCCTTTATAAAAAAGAATCACATTATTTAGATGACATTAATATGTTTCCATGTCATGTAATGCTTATTTTCTCCCCTCATTTAAAAACCGACACACGTTGGATACTAGTCATTCCTAGACCATTATTTGTTGTCAATATTGAATTCAGGGCAAATTCAATTCATGTTTTTTATTGAGTTCGGGCGCTATAAAAACTCATGGGAATTGTACATCATAATTCACATCATGTATATCAAATATACGTCATGAATTAAATTCATGTCCTGAATTTAATTATTCCCTTGAATTTCCTTAGTTGAAAACCTCTAGTATTCATGCCTCCGTTCATTATAAAAGGAAACTGACCAACCTAATTGTGTGGTAATCAAATTATAACCCAAAATTGAAATGTAATGAGGGTTAAACCGATTTTAATGAGTGTGTACCTATCCAAAATTATGAAATGTTACATATACCACCTAACCAACATTCGCTAATTAATTGAATGGTCCAATAATCCAAAAATATATATTTCCCCCGGACGAAAAAAACATATCCCAATGATAAGGGGAAACACTAAATAATTGAAGATCTCTAACGTTTAATTCTATAGGTCTCCTCCTCAAGTCAACAAAATAATTGTGAATGTCTTGTACTAAATTGATGTACAATCAAATCAATGATACCCTCATGGTCATTTCCTATACAACATATAGTCTAAGGACCACTGAATATATATTTTTGGTTCATTACAATAGATATTTTCAAGTATTTTCATACAATTCCTTAAACTATTAAATTATATTGTAAGAATGGATTTTATTATTATTATATAAAGACATAATTAAAAGTATGTGCATTATCTAAAATCCAATAAAATTGAATATATGTGATCATAGTATATCCTCTAGAAACTATACAGTTGAATCTCTCTAACTTCCCTTATAGAGGTATAAGGACGTTCAAAGGCATTGCATTATTCTAAAAGCATGATAAAGTCATTTCTAGACTCTTGAGATAATATGATGATCAAAATCAGATATAATGGTCCTCAATACCACATAAAAAATTAGTATATCACCATTATAACACCTCAAAAAAGAATCCAAAACATTATACTATTTGATCACAAAAATTGAGATAACCTCATCAAATATTCCGAAATTACTAGAATATGATCTCATTTGTTTCTCGAGCATGATGAAAATTTAGGATGAAATATTTTAAAATATCTACTATGTTGGAATTCAAGATATAAATTCGATGTAATAATCCTATATAAACAAGATTATCTTTAATTACATACTAATATAACAAAAACTGTAACAAAAAAATCATCTACATACCACTTTAACCATAACAAAAAGAACCAATTCCATAAGGAATAATACATCAAGTATAAAATTGGATTAACCGCTTAAGTAAATATATATATCTTATAAATAACCACTTCTCATATTATATATGGATAAAAAATATCCCTCTAGGAAACATCTAATTCTATTCATTCTTCAACAATACCTTATGAGTTCCACCACGAAAGACATGATACCGCATCACCACTACTTCCCAGTCTCATCCTTGAAACTCCTCTACCTACTATTTAAAGGTGATTTTTACTATCATCTATTATATATCAACATCTACAAATAGCATCCCTTATATCAATATTCTTTATAGAAAGTTCCCCCACTATTGCATAATAATATCTACTATCATAAACAATATCTCTTCATGACTTCCTAATCAACACATCCACATCTACAATGATTTTCCCTATGATTAAAGATATCTAAAAGTCATAATAGTACCAGGACAACATAGAAATCCTATAACAGAGATTCAAATGCCATTGAGATAATATATAACTCCAAATATTATGATATATAAAGACTAAAATGTGACCACCAATAAGGTAATTTCTCCACATATTTAGAAAAGACACCACTACAACAAACTCAAGATCATGGGTGATAGTTTTAATCCTAGATACATAATTTCCAAGACAAATATTAAACAACCATCCTCTAAAACGTAAAAATTAAACCCAAAATGTTATGACATGTGTCATGGAAATTGTTTAACATAACATAATCCCATGGAAATTAATTTAATTTATCCTTGACCAACTGATCCTTTAGGAAGTTAAAATATTCTTAACAATGGTCAATACATATAGAATCTTGGAAGTTTCTAGTCAAGGTTGTAAGTGGAGATGAAATCCAATTGAAATTGGACTTGAACCTATGATAATAACACACCAGGTAGTGGAAAATAAAATCATATATATAATTCTTGGGTTTAAAAAAACTAAAAAATTACACTCATCTCAAACAGATGATCCACTACTCTGTACTAAGAAACCATTTTAATTTATCAATAGACCACATACATTTAAAAAATTAATTCATACAACATCCCAAAAAGTTAATGGGGATTATGTAATTTTAGAAAATATATAATTTTCACATTATATCCCTCTATTAACATTGAATACATAAGAATTTCATCGATGAGAACTATAATGAACTAATCCAGGAACCCATGAAACAAAATGTTCATGAGTTCCATAAAAATTTCAATGTAGTTAATAGTTCCAAATGGAAAAAATATAGAAATATAGTTCCCAACATTACACCTAAAAGATGTATTTAGGATATCCTCCTCCTTTTACATCATATTTGGATAACCATATCATAAATAAATCTTCAAAACCCATCTATAACCATCAACATATAAAAAAATATTCGATCATTGGACTTTAACATGTTCTAATAATTTGTAGTCGACAAAAATGCATTAACCACACTCATCGTACATGGAGAAGTACATTAGATTTCCACATACTAAAATAATGGGCCAAATGAATGAATTATACATCAATTAATTGATCCAAAACCATATCTCCCATATTATTGAATGTTCCATAAAAAATGTATCTATAAAAATCACAAATAATTTGGGCTTAATCATTATGTTGAACTCGATGTCATGTTAAGGTAGTAGAATCAAATCCTATTTATAGAAAACATCCAAAAATGCTAATAATATTCAATGGAACACCACTACATATTCCCCCACCACCCATAATGAAAACTATTCTAATTGAGACAATGTTTAATTTGAATGCCTATAACCCATTTGATAACCCCTATAACAAATCATAACATAATATGGATTTATACATTATATAATGAAACCAAGTATAGAAATAATTGAGAGTATATGAATAGAATTGTAAAAATCCATGATAACGATGAATTTTTAATCTTTTATTTGATGAAATATGATATCCCAAATGATTGATTGCAACCTATCATAATCTCACAACCCTAGAATGCATCAAGAAACCTAAGATAAAATCTGACTATAATTATCAACAATATGATTACTGAATTCCTCTCCACCTTGATTCCAAAGGCACAAAACATAGTATGTGCAGTAAAGGAATATGATTATCTTGAATAAAAAATTGAAACCCATGGTAGATGATAAAATAATGGTTCCTGAGATAATAATTGTTTCTCCTGACACTAGAATCTGTAGTGAACGTGGAAAACCATGCCTAAATCATTTACTTTACTAGCATTACTAACCAACACCTCAATGTACATGATCAAGACCATATCGTTGAATCAAAGGGATCTCATGGATATGTAAAAAATATTCTCAATCTCACATGGGTTAACAAAAATATTTATAACACTACTATTTTTATGTCCATTGAGGAAAGTAATTATAAGTATTAAAAAATAACAACCCTATTATTATAAAATGACCCTTAAGAATGGTTAGACACGAAAAATTACAATAACCATGAGACCAAAAAGTGGAGTATTAATTTATTTTTCTCCAAATGTTTTCTTGAGACCTGTATTATTTTTAAATATGTTATGAATACTAATAAGAGAAAATTTTTACCGATGAGAACCATTATTGTCTTGGAAGTTATGATCCTCCATAATTTTCTCTACTCATGAAGTTGTTATGATGACTACACAATTACGGTGATACTGAATTTTATTTCATTATTTAAATCAATACTTAGATATTTATAACCTATAGATATACTGGAAATGTATATCAGGTAAATACATTCCAAAAAGATGAAAAAAATTTATCCTTAAAATTCAATGTTTTGGCCCCCTCATATAGGAAACATTTCATGGATAAATAATGATGATTTGGAATCAAATATCATGAACTCACATGCCCTAGCCCCTCTGATATATCAAAGTGAAAATATGAATCTTCACCTCATTCATCATGGACGAAAAAAACTCTGCAATGAAATTATTATTAATTTCATTGAATGGATGATCTGAATCATTTCTCCATGTAAGAAACAACATCCATGACATGAATGTCAGAATTTTCATCTTAATAGAATCCCACAATAATTAATTATCTTTAATATTATAATTTTTGATGAATTTCGTCTCAAACTCATCCTAATAGTGCTCTGTGTCTGAATCAAAAACACCCCCTCATACTTAACCGAACCCTAAAAATAGTACAATCCCAATGTTCTGAATTAGGAATCATCTTCCAAAACATGGTAAACTAGATCATCCTAACACACCTCACTTATCTGAAAAACTCAAGGAAAAAAGTATTCCTTCCTAAATTCAATAAATAAACGAATCTTATAAGACATGTAAGATGTAATTTTTAATGATGATTTATTTTTATTCATTTTAAATATTCTAGAAGAACACTAATTCAATCATCGCATAAAAAATGTGTTTTATGAACCTATCTTATACCTCCAATAATAATTAGTAATATATATTTTTTGGGTTCTTTTAATCCCAATGTCCACATGTTTGATCACAAGGGATCCTAACATATTAATTTATATCCAATCTATCTTACTTCATCACACACAATTCTTGGATAATTCTATATCCTACTAAACCCATGACATCCAAACTATTTCCTTACTAGAGTCTCCATATTTACCCTTACCTATTATTTTATAGAAATCAGTAACAAAATACCCCCACTAGAAACACATATTATTCCAACAATAAAGATGAGTGTGACCTTCGGATTTCACCTTTAATAGTTATAGTTTGGCGAATATCACTGAGGATATAAAATTTAAAAATGGGGTAATTAATCTCACAATACTATGAATATATAGAAAAATCCACAAATAAATTCTATTATAAAATGTGAAAGTAAATATCTCATAATGCATGTAATTTCATATATAATTAAGTCTCTAATGATTAAATACTATAGGAAAACACCTATGAAATGTAGTTCTACATCACATCCAAGAAACATGCAATTAATGTCCATCATTGTCACTGATACATCCTATAAACTAAATAAACATATTAATATATAGGGGTGATCAATCATGTATTCTGAGTTTTATTTTCCTCCACACCACTCATGAAAATTTTATGAAGTATATTAATGCCTCAAAAAATTAAAAGACAAACCACAATCACATCCTTATTCATTTTTCAAAATTATTTCATTACAACAAATAAATTGTGTTTCTACCCCTTCCTTAGTGATTTCATCACACATAATATCATATAAATAATAATAAAATACCTAAAAATATAAATACTTTTCAACATCCCAACTATGTATCACATTCCCATCATTAAAGGGTATCATGACCATGATGTCCTTCTAACTCGTTCCCATATCCTACCAAGTATGACCTATACTGTGATTCATTAGAACAGCCACATAACTATATCAACCAGTATATTATATATCAAAAACTATGATATATTATTTCCCTTATATATATAACTACCATGATCCATCACAACCAAAAATACACCCCGAAGGGAGAGAAATGAAGATGGTGTCATAAACTTCCACTCCCCCATTAACCTGGATGTTGTGGAGGAAACCTGAATTAAAAAACATTTGGATAAATGTAAGGTTATTTAACATGGTTAGAGGGTATATGATATCAAAATTAAAATATAACAAACATCCAAACCCTTTACAATCCCAACATTAGGAATAAAACCAAGAAGATAGTACTAAAATCCATAACTAATAATATAAAACCGCATCAAGAACTAAAAACCCATCCCACCACTATACCAAATACTAGAACAATATTCTATGTAAAATATTCTAAAAAAATAGAACATCATCTTCCCATATATCTAGATAATTTATTATTATGTAGGTTTAAAATTTTACTTGATAAATTTAATTCATTATGCCCATAATTTTTCTAATATTTAATGTCAATCCATTAATTATCCATCAAAAAAAATTATCCAATTCATTACCCATTCATTTCTACAATAATAATTCATCAAAATTAACTAATTATTTATTTCCATACATAACTACTATCATATTCAACTTTAACAATGAAATTCCATTCCAATGGGAAATAATGACACAACCTACATCCTCCTCTAATTTTTACATTGAATACCACGTTAACACGTGACAAAATCCACCAATTCCAAAACAAGAGATTATCATTCCACATATATACCCATTTCACCATTCCAAAACACTAAAATCCCTTTAACTATGTCATCATAAAAACAACATATCCCCCATGACAACTAAGTATAACAAACCATAATACCAACTATAGAACATATTCCAACACCATAAAACTAACCTCACAACACCAAAATTACTATTCATCTTGAAAATATTGAAATAAAATTAATAAAAAAAACCAAATCAAAACAATTATGGAATAAAATCAATTATTCACTTTTTATCATTCTTTAATGGGAATTGTTTGAGGAAAACATATGAACCATTACTGGAAATATAGTTTCCCAAAAAATATTTTTTATTCCATAAAAAAATACATATCTATTTATTACTGGAGATTCCATAAATTTAATCATAGAATAAAAAAATTTATCAAAATAATAGAAAACATAAGCATAAAATTAAATGATCAATCAGTCATATGTAATGTCATAAAATAAAAAAACACCTGAGAATAACCCTCCCCTTTAATTGTATTTTTTCAATTTTATTACTTTAAGTGTTTTAATCATTATCATATAACCAAAAAAATAATAAGAATGACAGATATGATATTTATAAATTATATATAAGGATATTAATCTAGTCCCATACATCAAACCAATAATGTATATTCACTACAAACAATTAAAAACATGTAGAATGTCACAAGGAATAAATCATATGAGGTGAACCTCAAAAACTGTGATCACAAAAAACTCTATTAGATTCCCTACACATGACCAATAAAACCAGTTCCCTTCTATTTTCATGAAATCTCCCTAATGTATATTGAGATAACATGATAATGGGAAGAGAAACACACTAATCACAAAGATATTCATCTTTTGAATCGATGTGTGAAATCAAATCAAAGAGTATTGAAAGGTATCTTAGGATGAAACTATGGTCACCAATGGTTTTAGAAAGAATTGTTGAATCAATATGTATTTTGATGGATATAATTTTTTTAAACTAGAATTTTAGGTAATCAAAATTTGATAGGCTATTCTCACACCATGATGGGTCTAATCTGATCATGCTTCTTGAAATAATAATATTCCATCCCTTATCTACCCCATTAAAAAAAATTAAAAACCACAAATTCTATATAGACTATGAATTAAGTGGTTTCAGGATTATCACCATATAATGAGAACATAATTCCCACAAAAATTGTGAGGTCCTCATACTAGAAAAATTTTCATCAAAAGCAGCTTGCTATAATGATAACCAAAAAGGATGAATAATAAAAATAATCACCCATGTTTTTATCCTAGGATGGTTGTGGCCATAATTTAATTCCCACCAATAGAAAATTTAAAAATTCCAAAATACCATTTCATTAAATGAAAAAAGAACTATATCCCATGAGAAAAACATGTATAATTGTAGACTCAAAACCGTAAAACTTTTATATTTCATATCTTGACCATAATGTAAGAATGGACTATGATTCATCACTCTTTGACCAATGCCTTTCACATCATAACCATTATTCCTCCATCAAATAGTGTAACACCAAAATTTTGTGGGTAAATCCCCACACTACCACACAAGAACCATGTCATGAATCAACCATTCAAAAGGCGGGACACCAAATTTTGGATATTTCCTCCATTATATCCTACCATTACCAATGTTGTAGCCATGTACATTCCAAAACACCTCCATTATTGTTGAAAACGTATCTATAACTCTACCTCCCTCCCTCTAACCTTCACCTAATAGATCAAACACATGAAAAACACAATTTATATACCTAGTAAATTATGATCTATTATAGTAACCATCCTCACATCTAAGGAATGAGGGATTTAGATTCTAAAATTCCTAAATGTAGTCACATATTAGAAAAATTACTAGAGGAACACTAACATACATGACATGAACATGTTAAATGAATGAATAATAAATACTTTTATTACATATAGGGTAAAATAATAGTATGTCATACATGATTTTCTCTTAGTAATTAATTCATAAATATTAAAGTTTTAATACCCAAAAAATATATTTACCATACAATTAAATAATTAATATTCAACAAAATAACATAATAAATAAATCATACTAAAAATCATAGAATGTAAATTAATATAATAATTGAACTAAATTACTCAATGTTAATACATTATATAATAAAGTATTATCTTCTTTATCAATAAAATGTAATAATAGAACTATGAAATCAATTTTTTATAAATCAAATTGGTTTAATTTTATCATTCAATATAAATAGTAAGGAAAATCACATTATTATCTTTGAATAATTTAGCACATATATTAATTAAATTTATTCTTAAAAAAATAATAATACATTTAAAACAATTTTAACTCGTTCAAAATATTAAAAATGGAATTATGGAATTTATCACAAAAAAGAAAACATTTAACTAAAATATAAATTACATTATATAATGTGACATTATAATTTTGAAAATATTATTTTAAAACAATAGAATAAAAATTCATAACATTAGAAATGAAACCCAACATAATCAATGAATACTAATACCTCATGGAAATCATCCCAATTTATCTCAAATTTAGAATAATCTATGGAAAAAGAATGTATGAAATCATATAGATTTCATCAACATTGATTGTAAAAAATTTATAAATTTAATATAAAAAAATCCATAAAATGAGGAAAAAAAACATAACCATAGAATTATAGAATGATTTACCCTGAAAACTATTTGCATTCCATTACCAGTGATCATGAAACACCCAACATCCCTTTCATTATTCTATCCAAACTGAAATCATACTAGAAAAAAGTTATGAATTAAACCCATTAAATTAAATAAACATTCCTAAATTAATTTTAAATGCGTGGTTCAATTAAAAATTGTTTTATAGAAACATATTTTTACCTACGACAAGATTTTTGATGATCCAACATCCTTTTTACACTAAAACTCTAGAAATAATAAATTAAATAGGATCTAATTGCATTCTCTAACAAAATAACTAGGATCAACCTAAATTTCACCTAACATGAATCATCATATGTGTCAAGGAATGTTCTAAATTATTATGGTCTATAGAAAAGTGTTATAGAATTGAAATATAAACCTTTGGGTATGTTATTTATATATTAAATATAAAAAAAGGTGCATTGTCTAACAATTATTTTATAACCTAATGATATATCATAGATTCAACACATAAAATAAAATCATCTAAAAAAAATAAAAAAACAAAATTGTAATATAATTATGTGAATAAAACTCCAAATCAACACATTTCTAAAAGAACAAAAACCAAATATGCCAAATTTTACATAACAAAACACTAATAAAAAAATATATAATGAAATGGTATAGATAAAAGGGTATATAAGATTATGGTGGAATACTATATGATAGAAACAAAAAAATGAGACCCCACAACAACCAGCTACATATGATAAGTGAACAAGACCTATATATCATGTCTATAAAACCTAGAAGATATGCTAGTAATCAAGTGCCTTTCCCAAGATGATCCCAATCCAGAAACAGACTTAGAATCCATCAAGGGATAAATAAAAAAAGTGTATGTGTATAATGAATTAGATTATTATTTCCCATTAGGTTTCATATCCATGCTTCATTAATGGAATTTAAATACAAACTTGTGAAATTTTAATTTTAGTAACTCATATAGAAATATGTTTTTAATTTTTTGTCAAACATGTATGATAAATTATCCATTAATTTAAAAACGCATTAAAAGAAAAAAATTATTCATACCCCTTGAAAATATATTTTAAAATTCATAACATAATGGTAAATGATTAATCAATTAATGAAAATCTATTTAAAACATATATTAGAACTCCAAATAGTTTCTAATATATTATGAAAAATTAAATTCATTGATATGGAAATACATGAAATATATTAATGGGTAACTCTAAATTTTGAGAAGGAATTTTTCTATGGTAATAATATAATCAAATTTAAATTTGAATTTACTATAAAACTAATTAAAATAATAATAATGAAAATAAATCAGTTGAGAAATTTAAAAGTAATGTTTAATTATTTAAAATAAATTTTACTTCACTAATAATTATAGAAGATAATTAACTTGTAATAATAAATAAATAACCAAGAATCATATTATTCACCTTCACAACACCTTGGAGCTGTTGTGAATATCATAGAAAAAATTAAAATGGAACTAATTTAATTGTAATGAATTGTGATCCAACTATTAAAACACTCACTTTTACCCCTCCAGGTCGATTGATAGGTTAATTCCATCAATGTAGTTAAAATTTATAACATTCATCCACTAGATTGAGAATGGTCTTATACTATTGTGAAATTTTTCATTATAAATATCATATAGATACCAATGGTTTCACAATATATAAATTTAGAAGAGATAATAATATAGTACACATTATTATAACAATTAACATATAATATAATAAAAGGTCATATTAGACCTCCAATAATAGCTTAATAATAAACCCATAATTATAATTTCAATGGCACAAAAATAATAAAATTTTTTATCATATATTTATATCTCAATAAAATGAATTTTTTGATAATATATATTGAATTGGAATTATCTTGAGGGACTATGAGAAATTGAAATAAATATTTATTTTAAATCATGATAAATATTATTCCATTATTTTTAATATGGTAATGATATAGAAATATTGTTTTCTATTATATAAAAATAAAAATTAATTACATGAAAAATATAATGTTAATTTTTTAATACTGAATAAGTAAATTTCAATTGGACAAAAACATCCATCATAATTGAAAATTTTACAAACAACATGTTGCTGATTCTTAATAATTCAAATGAAATCACCACATGGAAGTTTTTTTAATTTCATTATGGGAAATTATTTGTGTAAATTTTTTTAAAAAATATGTTTTTTACTTTACAAAAAATTATTTTATATGCTTAAATGATGAATATCAACTATCAAAATAGAATTATATTTTGGAAATCTATAGGAAATAAATAAAATAACCAATTATAGACATTATGATAATAATTTCTTTAAAATTATATTTCAAAACATCAAGAACTCAAGGATAAATTGGTAGCGGAGAATTTTCGTAGCCACTAACTCGAAAAACATTAAATAAGCTAAAAATCATATTTTCCAAAAAAATAAGAGGAGATGAGATAACTATATAAAAATTATAATATTGATAAATGTAAGTACCCAATTTAACCCCCAAAAATTCCAAAACCTAGGTATTCATGGTGCTTGTGTGGAAAGTAGATAATAAAGAATAAAAAAGAAGGGTATTGGAAGATGTCTTTCTTAGAATTTTATTCAATCTTGATGTTTATTTGAGGTATTAATTTAGAGGGAAACATATTTTAAGGGGGTAATTGTGAGGTAAGGATTTTAGGAAACCCTTGGCGAGTGAAGAGAAATGATATTCCTCCTTAAGAATCTATTATGTGAAAACATAAAATTAAAAAATAATGATGTCTTGGTAAGGTGAATGAGAATGGATCCTTGGAATTGTTCCTATCAAAAAATCCACCTCCATTGTAAACCCCATTAAAACAACCAATATCAACCCAACATTAGTTTTTAATCCATATATATTAAATAAAAAAATTATAATTTTTAAAATGACAACATGGATGTGACATGTTACTTTTAATATAAAGGGTTCTGGGTTTTTGTGTGCAAACCCCAATATTTCTTTCATTAAGAGATTATCTATAAGAACTTGATTTTAATGTTTTCTTTAATTGTTTAGCATTTTCCAACACCATTTATAGTAAAATCTGTCATCTGTATGAGGGTAAAAGGAAATAAGGTATGCCACCATGACCACCACTTTAGTGAAATCATCATAATGAAAAAAGACTTTATTTATGTGTTCTAAAACATAATATCATCATAGTGTAAGTCAATGAATTTCGCTAATTGAATTAAATTTAAATATGATTAATTAAAATATATATTCTCCCTCATAATGAAATCACCGTATAGTTCTACTTATTCTTGTTACACGAGACCTTTAGTAATATTAAGTGAAGATTTTATTTTAACAAAACAATTATAAATTAAAAAATTTAATTTTTGAAGTCTAAAAATTATAATTTGGTCAGATTAGTATATAGGCTTCACTAAATTTTTCAAAATTATCCTATGTTGAATTTTTCAAATATTTCCTTATAAATAAGCCTTTATGAATAAAAAATATTACTATTTATTATTCTTAATATTATTCATAATAATATGTTATATTATGTACAATTAAAAATGTAATAGATTCAAAATTTATTTATATAATTATAAAATCATTTGGTGGTACAAAGCGGTATTTTTCAGAAAACTAATTGTTTTCATGGGAAAACTATTTTTTAAAAGGAATAACATCTATACATTTTAATTAATTGAAATAATAATTAATAATTAATAATTTAAATGAAATTTATAATTTATATATATTTATATATATTAATTTAAATTCATCTAGTGATGATTAATTTTCATATAGTTAATATAAGATCTATTTATGCATGAAAAATCATTTCTTGAAAACTCGTTTTTGACACATTTTACAGGTATAGTTTTAAGATAAATTACAATGAAATTGTTATTATAATAGAATAAAATGGATTAAATATTTTTAATTAAAATATTTGACATTATTCACTAATTAAATCTGAATTTTTGGTTCGATTGAATATTAAATTCATTATAAATTAAATACATTAGTTAAGTTTAAAACAAGTGTACAAGGGGCTATACCAAAATATAATTGTATGTTTACAAATTAAACATGTACCAAACCTATTCATTTTACATATTTTTATCATATCATATTATGCCATTAAATTTGAGGTCATTGGGAATAAATTTTCTTGGGAAGGGTATTATCATTTTGTATTCCATAAGAAATTTCTATGTGGTTTCCAAGAAAGACACTCACACAACTTATTAATGGAAACCAACTACCATCACATCATCACACACCATTTGACATATGCAATGAAGAATACCTAAAAAAATAAATTACCAAAATACTTATCCACATTTTATAGATTCTAGTATTAATAAAATTCTAACCCTAGTGCCCTTAATAAAAGATCCAATATAGGTTTTTACAAAATAAGTTTACTGTCATCACAATGATCTTTATTTTTTATTAATTTTGTGTCTTGTTTAATTATGTATTACTGATTTCAATATAATATAACCGATATATAAAAAATATTGATTTTTTTTTATTTTTATGGTGTAATATTTTTCAGGATTTTTCTCTATCAAGTGGGAAATAATTTCATCTCCATTGTGTGTGGTGGAATATCACCTCTGAAACTGATGTAATTTTTTTTCCATCACCAACAAAAATGGATAGAAATAATGATGAAAATAAGTAATATATATCTTAAATAACATATGATAATAATTAATTAAAATATTAATATTATCTAATTTCTTTCCTATTCAATGTTTAAGAGAATAATTCCATCACTCGTGTGTACATAAATCCCACAATATTCACAAAGCGATGTGGTTAAGTTTCCATGTATAATGTACAAAAATTATTCAAAAATGAATATAATTAGTAAATATGATATTTATAACATTAAAATTATTATAAATTTGTTATATCTATATCCTATTCATATGTAATAGAACATCTATGATAATAATTATTTGGGAAAACAATGTAGATATGAACCAAAACACTGTTAATAATGGAACATTTACAATGTGAAAGTTAAAAAGATGTTATATGAGGATATAATATGTTATTGTAAATATGATTATGGTTTTTTATAAATTAATAACATTCTTAAAACAATTATAAATGAGGTTAAATAATTTTAAACTAAATTGAAACGTGCGGTAATAAATTTCATCTCAATTTACACTCCATTGAGACATTTTTTTCATTATGTTAAAATTTGATTTTATGTAGTGTATATACAACTGCCATAATATATTCATCATGAATAAATAGTTATTCATGATGATTAATGATTAAAATATATTATATTCTTTGAGGAGGTTAGAAATTAAAATTTTCCAAATAGGTATGAATCTATTTTTTAATATATGTTTCTTCTATGATTGTTTTATTTTAGTTGATGGGATATTATCATTAATCCTTTACAAGATTAAGTAAATTCAATATCTAGTTGTTATTTAAAGATATTAAATATTTTATTTCTAAAATTTATATATTTGGTACAATAATTAAAAAAATAAATGTTTAAATGAAAACCCAATTTTATCTATTTCAATATGAAATATTTTTCATCTATATCCACAATTTTGAAATTTATTTTACAAGAGTCCCATTTTTTAATCAAATAATTTATTAACAAAATTTTATGTTATCATTAAATTTTGTATATTTTATTAATGTATTCTTTATAACATTATATGAATTTAATATTTTCAAATATCATTATAAAAAGAACATATGAATGATTTTAAATGTATACATCATTAAAATTAATCTTTCCAGTATAATGATTTTACTAAATTTAGATTCTTCATTATGATTTTAATTGATTTAAAAGGATAATTATTTTATGAAATTTCAATTTATTATTCTACTTTAATTCCCTCTCATCTTCAAAATGACATTATTTCATTAAAAAACATATACTCCTTATAAACTAATGGTAATATGTAACATATTGTTAATTTTTTTGTTCACTATAATCTATTGAAACAAAAACATTATGGTGATCATTGAAATTAAATTTCTCTTAAATATCCATATTTGTTATCATGGGAATTATAATTTCTTAAACGATATTTCATTTCTATATACACTATTGTATATTGAAGGTTATTTCATTTACTAGGGAAATATTGATATCATCTATTCTTTATAAAACATAGAAATTTATTATTAAGTATTACTATTTTGGACATATATTTTTCATTCTATAAATGAGGTATTCATTTTATTTTTGGGGATGTGTGGGTACCATAATTATACATCCCCTCAATGCAGCGATATGTGTCATGAGACAAATCAATAAGCTAATGAAAAAGAGATTCACCCATATTTTTAAACATTCATACCACATGGTCATTATGGTATAAATATCCTGATTTATGAAATAATTAAATCAAATATTAATAATTACCTTCCTTGATAGTTTAGTTATAATTATCCACGAGAATATTACATTGATATGATCCATGAATTATTATTTTTTGTTGTAGATATGGATTAAATGGAATGTTGTATTTGTTATTTTATATTCTATATTGATTATTCCTTATATAAAAATGATAACATAAAATCTAGAATACCATTAATGATATTCTAAGATGAACCTTAATTTTTTCATATTCGACAGATATGAAGATGAGTTCATTGAATCAGCTTCAAGGATTATAGGCCATTTTTTAATCTTTTATATTACATTCATTATCTTAAATTTTTATCATGTATGTATCTATCTATAAAATAATACTAACATAATAAGACCTTTTATATTTTACCCATTTAATCAATGATAATGTAATGAAAATACATTTTCTCTGGGTTACTATAATTGGGTTTGTTATAGTTGTTAATAGAGCATGTTTAGTGGAAAAAATGTAATCTATATTTATGAAAATATTGATTAGAAAACATAGCCCTATGATAGAAACTAATGATAAGTAAAATTGTAGAATAAAAACATAAATTTTTTATAAGGTAGAGGTTATATTTTTTTCCAAGAATGATTTATGTATCAGAATACTGCATGTGGAGATTGTTTTGGAACAGTTTCACCTAAGGGATCTAAAAAGGGTGCTATAAGAATTAACTCAGTGTTCACTAGGTTTAGAAAAAAATTTCCTATTGTACGCCTTTTTTAAAATATTGGGGATATTATTAGAATAATTCACATTTTATTTACAAACCAATATAAAGGATTTCAAAAATATTTTTATGATTGAAATTTTTTTCCAATGAAACTAATTATATGACTTTGAGATTAACAATGCCAACAGTTTTTATTTATTTAATGTGTTACACCTGATTAAAATTTTTATGTTATGATTTTAAATTGAGATTATCATTTTATAATCTAATTAATTAAGTTTTTTAGAAAATTTACCTAGAAGAATGAATTATATCAAAACACATGGTCAACGTAGAATTTTTTTTGTTGAGAATGCCAATATTGTTAGTATTGGAACTAAGCGGGCCATGAATATATTTAAGTAGCTTTACTGGGTTTTGAATAGTAATGTTACCTGAATGAGGAGAAACATTTATTTCATAATTTTCTTCTCCTATGTTAGATAAATTCATGTGGACGAATCCCCCATTATTTAGTGGTTCTACAAATATAGTGGTTGTAGAAAATGTTTTTTTCCATTGAAAATATAGTTATTGTATTGGGTGGAGATGAAATAGAAAATGTTATAATGGAAGTATACTATATCAAGGGAGATGAGAAACTGTTGAAGAAATTGATCCATACTTCATAAGAGGAAAAATATATAGAATACATGGAATAAGTATATTTTTTGAAAATATTATGTGACATGTATTTCCCTCATGATAAAAGGTTTGAAATTAAATGAATTTTTCATATCATAATAAAAAGGGAATGATAAATTGTTGGAGACTATAACTCTACCTATAAAATACTAATCATGAATTATATGAATAATATATGAAATAAAAAATGTAATATTCTATATTTATTTGTCAGTTTTAGACAAGTGTTTGAAGCGTGATGGTTTTTAAATCTTTGTCATCATATCATGAAATAGTTTTATTTTCCTTCTTAACAATGAATGATTTTTAAAGATCCTATATATTGATGGGGTATTTATATACTAAGATATTAGATGAACATATTAAAAAGGAAATACATCCAATATGAATATGAAAAATAATCAATTGGCATCATGTCAATATTTTGGGAAGAAGAATCCAAGAAATATTTTGATTTACAAGAGAGTTTGTTAATTGTGTGGTGATAAGGATTTTATGAATAGTGGATGGAAGGAGTATAATAACATTTGATATCTAGAACATTAGCTATAGTGAAATGGGGATTTTTTCCCACTCATCCACTATTTATATTCGGAACATAACACAAAAGTGGATTATGGGAGATGGCTAAGCTTATATGATCAATATAATTGAGATTGATGTTCCAAAATATATATTGTTTGGTACTTAAGTCATAACTTAATGTTTAGATAATAATTTATTTTATTTTTGATCCTATCACTATTTATTATATTCCATGTTTACCAAGATAATTAGATATTTCACTAGAACATTAAGAAGGGAGTTTCTAATAAAAACAGTTATAATTTTCATTGTAACAAGGATGAGTTAGGTAGTTACCATTATGAAACATATACATGCTAAATTTAATGAAATTATTATCATACATGTAGTTGACTTTGATATAACCAATTATAAGGATTAGCTTTCAAAATATGATTAAAAATTTATTTTAAATAGAAATTAATTTTGATCCATGATGAAGAGACAGATATCCTTATCTTTAGAGAGGATTCATCATCATCTTAGTTTTGTCTAAATCTATCCCTAGTATATCTTATGAATGGGATTATTCGGGATGAAGATAAAAAAAATCTATTTATTGAAATGGTAATCATAAATTTCAATATGTAACTATTTTATAAGGATAAATTCATTTATTTTCTAGGGAATTAACTCAAAATACACTAGAGAATGATGTTTGGTTATCCATTGATTTAACCCCTAATTTTAGTACAATATCAAAAAATCCTAATAAAATGGACACTATAGAATTAGTGGAGTTTATAAAACAACTAGAGGATCTATGTGACAATGTATGTGTTCACATTAGTGTTTAACCATGGGATTTTTATATTATTCTAATTAATAATAAGGATGTATTAATGAGGCTTCACATTGAATATAGTGAAATCAATGCTTTTACAACAAAAAAATGTTTCCTCTACCTCAAATTTATTAATTAATCAATAAACTTCATGGAGCTAAATATTTTTCGAAGAATTTAAATCATTCTGGGTATCAAAAATTTCATATTTAGGGAAGGCATTACAAATATAGAATATTAAATATGTTATAGACATTAGGAATTAATAATAATCCCATTTTAATTGACTAATGCACCATCAATTTTTATGTATCAAATGAATAATGTATTTATGAGATATCATGGAAATTTATTTATAGTATTAATTGAGGATATCACAGTGTATTATAAACGTTACGAAGGCAATGTAAATTAATTTTAGATCATTATTGACACTCTTAAAGAAAAGTGTTATATGGTAAATTGATCATTTGTGAATTCTATATTAAGAATGTTTCTTTTATTGTACATATTTTATCACTGGATGAAATCATTATTCCTCATATGAAGAAAAATATAGTCATATAATGAACTACTAAAAATAATTAACTAAGGTATGTAGTTTCATTGGATTAGAAGGATACTATCATAAAATCATTCTGATTTTTTTCTTAATTGGATAAACAATTAATCGTTATGTTGGAAGGTTACTATTAGAAAATCATTAAAAAAAATTCTTAATCGGGTAAAACATTAACAAATAATACATCTAATAGGTTTATGTTCACATTGATAATGGAATGTGAATATGTTCTTGAATTATTATATATTATATTTCTCAACTCTCTAATTTATACTTACATTTAGGAAAGATGATAACATTGTTTAAGATAATGACATACTACCACCACGTTAAGTGATGTGATTCATTTTTATTACCACATAACATGAAGGGTATTTATAATTATATTAAAACAAATACTATTATATATATTATATAATTATAAATTTTAATGACAAAATATCTACAATATCTTTTCCATCGTGATCGCAGAAATGATGAAAAGTTAAACATGTGTTTTTAAGGTCAATCATCTGTATGATTCTAACATAGTTCATTATTCATAAGCATAAGTATAGGTATTTTTTAAAATTATAATTTATTTATAAATATATACATTATTTTATTATTATTAATTTGTATATTATGGGATAATATCATATTTTACATGGATCAATGCATCAACTCCCTTTCAAATTTATGAATTGAATGCCCTCAAAACACCCCATATGACCATAATGAATTATTTAAATAAATGTGTCATATAAAATGATTCCAATGGATATGTATTTATGAATAAACATGAAAAATATTACTGTAAAAAAAATTATATAATTTTCTTATATTGTAGATAAAATACATACCCAGAAGGTTTGGATTTGAGGAAAATGATTTTAACTCAATTTCTATAAATTAGCACATACTTATACTTAATTAATAATATCATTACATGATTAATTATAAAATTAATTATAATATTATTGCCTTGAATTTATAATTTTTTTGGATTTAAATTTACTACACATGTACAATTAATAGCTTAATTAACATGTTAATGATATTTTCCTTTTAGGGTATTTTATATCCATTTCACTTAATTGGGGAATATTTTAATATTATAGACATTATCTTATTTATATGATGTATTACTACCCATTTACATATTTTATCACAAATAATTAATAATTAATGATATTTTATATTAAAATTAAATTATATTATTGTTGGGGTTTATTATTCATGTGTAACTGAAGTGATAATGGTTGTTAATGTCATTTTAAATATGATTTTCTATGATTTAATTACAATTGAAAGGGATTATTTTATCATATATAAATAATCCATTATAATTTCATTCTAATTTAGTTATTCATTAAATATTCATTTAAATGTTCCTTTTTCAACACACTGGTACATAATATGAGTGTGCACGTGTTTTTAGGAAAAGAAACATTAATTAAAGTTTCTATTAATATTTATGTTTTTACATATTCATATTTTCCTTAAAATTTTGCCAATAATATTTTTATTAATTTACAATGATTTATTTATGAAATTTATACCTAGTTATCATGTTATTCAATATTTCATAAATGAAATAGTCTTATCTCTTTCCAAATGAAGAGTTTTATCATAATATTACAATAGGGTTAATGGGATTACTCTTTCACTTTTATGGTATGAATTGAAATTAATGTTTTCATGAGGAATCAATTAAACGAATCTTCAATTAAAAGGTTACATGATTCTTTTCAAATATAATTTTTTATTTGATGTTTGATATATTTTTATTGTTTTTGTAATGAATATATTTAAACAACAATTTCCTTTGGATTACGACCTTTTTCTATATAGATCAATTTAACCACCTATAATGATATTGAATGATTATAAATCTTATATAAATGTCTCTCAAATATATAACTACCATATTTTTCCTTCCTCCAACTGGATAATACATTCTATATGTTCATTTATAAAATTACTTCATTATGAAATTTCCTTTGATTATTAAATTAGCCAATATTATTTAACACATTTTCTTTCCATGGGTAATTATTTTCTTCCTAACGTGTTATTTATTTACTTTTCATGTAAAAGATAAATTATGAACATTTGTTGAGGGATGCACCTAGGGATAACTCTAATGCATTTCATAATGAATTATTCTCCTAATTATTCATGTATGGGATTAGAGAGTATTCTTAATCCATTATAGGAATTTCTCCTCCACACCATATTATCTTGAAAGTTAGGATTTACTCATCCTTATGTAATGTTTTATGTTTCTTCCATTTTTCCTTTGATTCCATGATTTTAAGATACTGTGTTCACTATGTTAATATTTAATTTGATTACTCATCTTCCTTCAATTTTATGATATCTTGTTATACCTTTGATATTATGATTCATTGATATCTTGTTGTTCTTCCATTTTAGTGCACATGTTCCAGACATTACTCATGTTACTTTATTATTACCTTAATGGGATTTTGACATCACCACATTATATTATATATTCCCCAGGTTATCCATTATAGTTTTATGAGATCATATTGATTTATGATCTCACTATGGATAAAAAGAGATGTTATATTTTAGATTATTTTTAGATTTTATTTACGTAGTATTCCAAACATGCCAGGCCTCATGATCAATGTGTTTAATTAATGGATGTTTGAGATAAAAAAAATATAATAATATGTTAAAAATTATTGGGTCACTAAATTTGGCATCAATTTAAGAATTATTTATTTTCTGGAATTGGGGAGAATTTACCTATGAATGAACCTTGGAGATACGTATAAGGATAATATTTTGAATAGCTAAAATTTCATGGAATTTCTGGGAAGTATAGGCAGAGTAGTTTCTGTGAAATTACTTACATGTTAAGATAATATATGTGTAGGATTCTCTAGAATATTTTAATCTAGGTCTAATAAATATATAAAGGATTCATTTGGATTTGACCTGATCAACACTAAATGAATGAAAATGGGCCTTAATGCGCACCTAATTCTACACATGCATGTCGGGAATTTTTTAGAAATACATAATTTTTTTGAATGATTATAAAGGAAAAAAAGAAACTAATATATTAAAAAACATAATAAGTAATTTACTATGGAAAAACTATATAGAATCAATGAGATTTTTAGAACCCATTTTTCACTTAGGCATTGTTCCTTTATTTTTGTCTAGTTATCTTTTATGGAAATTATATGGATGACTAATATGTTAGTGAGGGCCTCAAGGTATTTGGAGATTCTCCACAGTCTGGATCCCATCATTTTGGGAAAAAAATTACAATTATTTTAAACCATGTGAGGTTGTCCACATGGTTGGTTTAAACCATGTGAGGCTAGATAGTGGGCTAGAACGGGGTGCATGGTTGGATCTAGAAATGTGAGTTGTGCCACACGACCTTGTGAAATTTCACTAAAAAGTAATAGTGGAGTTATTAATGGTAGGCCCAATGATTCTATATATGAATTTACTAACCATACATGTTCCACAACCTACATATTCTCATGAATGGGTTTTTCACAATTTGTACAAACGAGGAGACCAAACTACAGAAAGGTTATTTTTTGGGTTAAATTGTGATTTTGACTATAATTCATGTCTTAATTGAACCCTTATTTTCCATTAGATTTCTAGTATATAGATACTCCATTTTCCACCATTTGATTATTTATGAATCCTATTCCAGATTTTGATATCTACAATCCAAATATTATTGATTCTATCATCATTCAACTCATTGGATTTGTACCGATACTTTTTTGAGTCCCTTTTAATCTTATTTCATTATTATTACTATCTAAAATGATATTTATATTTAGGATCTTGTTCCCCATTTTTAGGGCATTGATCTATTCTTCTGATCTACTCTAATTTATGTCAAATTTTAGGCTGATACTGGATGAGGATAGTCGTATGATTTTAATGTAGGTGAATTATAACTCATTCACCAATTTTATTAATTTTATAAATTATATTATCATTATGAAGATTTTATTGGTTTTCATATCATGAATTTATATTCCTTTCTTATAGACATTTGGACAAAACTCTATAACTCTTTCTATACATGTTTTTTTTATTGGTGGTTATTCCCAAAACACCATCCACCCTGTATATGGTGATGTACCATAATTGGGGTTTTAGTTTATTGAATACTTTAGGAAACCATTTAGGTGTGATTGATATTAACCCATATAATGGTAATAAATTATATATTAAATGGATATTGAATTGTGAAAGGGATATTTAATTGATTATTTAGTTTGACCATGTTTTTTCCACATAGCCCACCTATGGTAGTATTGTAAATGATATTAAAAAATATTTATTGAAATGGTAAGAATATAATATGTATATGAAATGGACTAGTTTCTATTAAAATAAAGGAATGTGTTTTCTCATCCATAGCCTAGACTTTTCATGTTATGAACGTTAAAAGAGATAACTATGTAATTTAATATCAAATTACATAAATGGTTATATGTCTTTGGTCTTATCACACTAATAAAAGCTATGAATTGACCATTTTATTGTTATTAAATTAAATGAAGATTACATGGATTAACATATTAAATGAACTATATTCAAGGATCTTAATTATAAATATAGACCATGACATATTTATTAGAGTGGTTTGACTCAAGATCTTGTCAAATTGTTTAGGGAATTCCATGAGCACTCGAGGATGCCATTTAGATTCAAGGTCGATGGATTCATTGGTTGAGACCCACCATGGATCCTGATCCTCATCTGTCATCATATTATTGTTATGAAATCATTTTAATCCTCCATTACTATTATTGTATTCCTTGAATACACTCCACTGATCCAAAAAACTTCTATAGACACGAGGATTCTTGGAAATATCCTTGGGCCTTTCCAGAGTTTATTACATTATACCATGGATGTATACCTTGGACTTAGTCAGATAATGATATTTTGTAATTCCTTGGATGAAGATCCTTGGATTACACTAAAACTCTTTATCCAAGATGAATAAACTATTGAGTTGGTGACTCTTGAGTTCATGGTCACCTTCATTGATACCTTGTAACCCTTTTGTTAATAATTACATTATAGGTTGACCTGTTACATCTGGTAACCTTTAATAGTACTATCATGAGATGATGTCAGTGTTTTCTATCCCTCACATGACTTAATTATTTGAAAAAAACATAATTAATTAATGAACTAGTTATTTGTTCAAATAAAAACTAAGGTCTAATGTAAGTACATGGGTATTTATATTAATGTACTACTATGATTTTATATATGAATTCTTTCAACCGTAAATTTTATATTGCATGGGCATAATTTTATTAAAACTGTTACTGGTGGCCTATAGATATTTATGTCACACCATATTCAATCCACGATGAGGTACATGGGAAGACAATATATATACGTGTGTGTGGTTAGAGAGAAGATATTTTCATCATACACTTGATTTATTTCTACTTCAGGATGGAGATGGTAGAAGTTGATAGATCTAGAGATCAGGATGCATTGGATAGTTCTTTATTCCATTATTATCTATGTGTATAGAATTTTTATATGATGATTCATATCCTTGTTTTCTATCATTATAGTGACACTAAATAACATTACAATATTTATATTTTTATCAATTATTCTAGTTATTATTGATATTTTCACTTTCTGTTTTTTCCTATGTTTATTTATCCAGATTCTGATACTTATTTTTTTTCATATATGTTATCTACTATGATAAAATCATATTATTAGGGAATTGTATTCCCAATTACACACATGAGGCCCTCGATTCAAGTTTGAAGACATAGGTATTTGGAGAGATGTTCTTGAAGCCATGTTTCCAACTAGGTTCGGGTCACCTTCACTATTATCCAAGTTCATGATGTCACAAAGGGCTATCAGGGGAGGTTACATTCTTGGTTTACTATTTTGCGAAATTATATTGGATATTGGGAACTCTTGGGACATTTTAATAAGTTATTATTAGACATCATGAAACCTTGTTTGTGGTAAATACTATGTTGTCTGAATAATAAATGATATTCTAATTTTTCTCATTATAGTAATATATAATTCACTTATCATTTAGAATGTGATTCTATATAGGTGCATTTAAATCATTATATTTCTTGATATGTGATTGGTGATTGAGCCTTGATTTGTATTTATATTTGTTGTACATTTGGTTTGTGATTGAGTGATTTTTGGTTTCAGTAAATGATGTGTTATGGGACCTCAAGGGTTGGGATTGGAAATTTCCTATGAAGAGCCGTTTGATTAATATCAAGTGGTTGTTAATCTCAAAGATAAGGAGGATGGGACCTAATTGACTAGGATGAACAAATCATTCTAACTAAATATTTATATATGAACATGATAAAATGGAATTTGAAAAGTGATAATTGACTTTTAAAATAATAATGTTTTCACATCCTTATCTCACATTCTCATGTTTGTAAAAGGAAAATTAGTGAACTTGGTAATTAAATTAATATTAGTGGAACGATTTACAGTAATTGATGAGGCCCAGTATATTTGACCCTTCAACAACTAGAACCCTTGAATCATATACTTGATCACATACCAATACCATGAATCCGAAGTTGGTTGTTGGGGAAGTATGTTATGGGAAGTATCACCTTTCATTCAATCAACATATACTAATGATTACATACTTATACATTATGATTATTCTATGGTGTATTCTTTGATTTTGTTGACCAATGACACCATAATGTATATATGTTGTGTGCCTAGATGGTGGTGATAAACATTCTCCAAACATGGTTAGCCTTGAGCTAAGAGTCCTAAGTCTAGGAGTACCATTTGTTTCACCACCAATGATACCTTACATGAGAACTGACGCCCAAGTCCATGATAGTTTCTTATATCAGATTCATTCCATGAAAGGTTCTCAATCAGATGCACCTATGATGGATTATCTGACACATGTGTACAAGAAACATCATTCTTCTAACTTCTCAAGGGATTTTAGTCCTCAGGTTGTTGAGTCATAGCTAGAGGCCACCTTGAAAATCGTTGAGAAATTGGAGACACCTTTAGAGACTAGGTTCAATATTGATACATCAAAATAGTGTGATTTAGCCAATAGTTGGTAGGATGTAATTAATCAATCTGTTATCTATAAGGTCATGTTATGGGATGAATTCCATAAAACCTTTATTGATCAGTTATTTCCAAATTTTCTAAGAGCTCATACATCTAAAGTGTTCATGCATCTTGAGAGTGGTTCTATTTCAATTATAGAGTATTTAATGTATTTCACTGAGTTACAGAACATTGAAATGCTTCTAGAAGATGATGATATTTCGCATTATTGATGCTTTGAGAATGGGATTGTTTATTCCATTCAGAATCTGATGAATGCATTACACCTACCCACCTTTTCGAAAATATTTAATCAGGCCCTTATCACTAAGAAAAATTTGAGGGTCAGAGACAATACTAGGAATATAGGATCAATTCCACGGAAGAGAAATAATATTTTCTGTAGCATAAATAGATCCTTCAAGTTTTATCGTTATATAAGTGGAAACTATAGTACCCATAGTTGTAGCTCCTCGGTGCGTCACTTGTGTGGAAAATAGAGGCATCTAAAGTCTCAGTGTTATAGAGAACCGTAAAAAAATATCATGAATGCATCTATATGGGGCCCATGTAGTTATTCTTTTAGACCCTTCCATCAGTTTCTAGTGGAAGAGGATCTATATTATCTTCATTAGAAGGAGAATGTTATTTTACATTGTGTCTGGCAGGGAGTTAGAGTAGCACTGGTAAGGCTGACCAGGGAGAAGATCATGGACTTGGTACCCAGACCCTTGATCCCTTATTGCTCCTGGTGAGATTTTTCGATAATGGTAGACTAGATATTTTATAGGGTTGTTGATTAGGTTAGTTTCATTCACTACAACTGACACCCAAATTTTAAGTTGTGGGACCATCTTCCGAAAATGGTACTATTAAAGTATTCTCCATTATAGTATATAATTTATTTAATATTGACACTTCACACTCATTTTTATTTTTTCTCTCATGGAAATTCTTGGGATGTAAATATTTTATAATTCTGCTGTAATAACCTGAGATACACAATTAGGAGTATGGTTAGAGGGAATATGTTAGTGTTGTAGACTCATTAAAAGGGAGGCAGTAATCTCTTCTTGTTGGACCTCTTTATTCTCATGATAATAGGTTTCAATGTCATTATCAAGATGGATTGGATGGTTATATATCATAACTATATAGACTAAAATCACCATTGTAATTTGTTTTCCTCACTAGAGGGAAGTAGTTATCTACACAAGGGTGAGTGGGATGTCCAAGATAGTACATATAGACTAGACCATTATGGGATAATTGGAGTGATTACATAGATTTCTAGTCTCTTCATAGAGGATAAAGGATGAAATGAGGCTGAATTCCATCAGGTAGTTGATTATTTCATGGACTTATTTCATGATGAATTTTCCAGAATCCATCCAAAGAGAGAGGTAATGTTTATGATTGAGCTTATTCTTGGAGCATCACCATTGTCTATTCTTCCATACAAGATGAAACATACAAAAATCTAGTATCATTAGAAAAATATAATGTATCTAGAGGAAAAAGGTTTTATTTTCCCAAGTACATCCTCTTGGGATTTTCATGGGATTTTCACCATGTAGGTATATTAGACCCTTCATCTATTCATGGATTACAGATAAATAATCCATATTACAAATAAGAACTGTAATTGGATTCATTAAATAGATGATCCAATTGACTAGATCTTAGGATATAGTTTCTTCCGAAGAGTGAGCTGATATTATGATATCATCAGGTGCGAGTCAATCCATCAAACATAAATTATACAACTTTCCATAGTAGGTATGTTCTGTATGGGTAGCTTTTTTTCCCATTTAGTCATTCCAATGTGCCCAAAATTTTCATGGCTCTGATGAATAGTGTATTCTATCTCCATCTAGATTATTTTGTTGTGGTCTTTTCAGATGAAATATTGTTGCATTCTTATAATCATAGTGAACACGTGAAAAACCTTGAGATCATTCTGAGTATAGTGATAGAGAATCACCAATATGTGAAGATTACTAATTTCATCTTTTGGACAGAAAACTTTCACTTTATTGGTCATAGTATCATAGAAATATGAGTCTCTATTAACTAAGAGACGAGATGTGTTTTGGTGTCCTAGTAGCATCCCAATAACATATATGACATATAGAGTTTCTTAGGGAATGATGGATATTACAAGATTTTCATACCAGGCTCCTCAATCCCTGATTCATGTCCTATTAGTCTTACAATATAGGGTGTAAAGTTCCTATGGTTGGAATAGTGTGAGAAATAAGTTCAAGAGATGATTGGTGGTTTGTATCAACACATATTATAATACATCCAGATCCAAACAGAATATATTTAGTGTTCTTTGATGCATTGGAAATTATCCAAGGAGCAGTACTAATAGAGGAGGATAGATTCCTTGCATAAGGATCTCGGAAATTGAGGCATTTTGAGAGAAATTATCTGATACATGACCTTGACCTAAGAACTATTGATGATGCCTTACTTTACTGAGGACACTATATAATGAATGAGATCTTCTTGGTGTATATAGACAAAAAGAGCCTCAAATATATATTTATACATTATAAACTATTTCACATATATTAATTATGGTTCTAATATAATCAATAATTCGATTTTGAGCTTTTCTATACTCCTAGAATGTGCAATGTAGTTGATTTTTTATTGAGCTTGGAAACTCAGGCACTGGACGTATGGGAAGCAAGTGTTGAATGAAAATTAATGATCATATTCTCTATGATGCATCTAGAAATTCATGATCTTCACAAATTGTGTTGTCTATCAACATTGAATGTTTCCTCTTCCCTACTTGAGAAGGTAAATATTATGTATATTTTAGAATCATATGGATTACTTCTCCCTGATATTATTTCAGGAGATGACTCAACTCTATATTTTTCTATGGATTGAGAAAACTTCCTATGTATACATGGATGTGTCTAGGTTCCTATAGAAGATAGAGAGGATTTTATGAGAGGCTCTCATGCATCTAATTGGGTAGTTCACCCAGTAATAACCAAAATTAAATGATAATTACGACACACATATTGCTGACATGGGATGAAACATCATATAACAAGATATATCACTAGTTGTTCCACCTGTCAACAGGTGAAGGTTTTAAACCAGATACCTCTAGTATTGTTATAATAGATTTTAGTCCCAAAATGGAAATGGTAATATGTTTATATGGATTTTATACTCAGATTAGCTAGGTCTCCCAGAGGTAATGACATTGTGTGGGTAGTTTTTGACCTACTTAAAAAGGAATCACAATTTATTCCTATCATAAAGACCATATAAATAGATGAGTTGGCAAATTAATATCTCTATGAGATCATATAACAACACAGGGTTCCTCATTCTATCATTTCAGATAGTGATTCTTGTTTGAAATCATAGTTCACAAAGGGGTTGTAGTTGGATATGGGTACAAATGTGGTTTTGATAAAAACTATTCACCCTCATACTGATGGATAGTTTGAAAAGATGATACATGTTCTATAGGACAAGCCCTAAGCATGTGTCCTTGATATTAGTTGCCTATTGGAAATACATATCCCTCACATCGAGTTTTCCTGTAATAAAAGATTTAGTAGATGTTTCAAATAGATCCTTTTGAGGCCTTATATAGTTGGCAATTATATTTAACATTATATTGGATAGAAGTATGTGAGGAAGAACTAATCGGTCATCATATTATGTAGGAGACTTTATAGTGGTTATAGATGATTAGGAAGGGTATAACTACTTATCTGTTTAGATAGAAATCATATGTCAATATGTACTAACATATTATGGATATTGAGGTTTGGGATCGTGTTTTAATGAAGCTATCTCCCAGACCACGGAATAGATGGACAATAGATGATGGATGCTATAATTTCCCTTTTTATGTTATATTTTATATATAGAGTTAGTCCAGAAGCCTACCAGTTTTTACTACATTATAGGTACTACAACATGCATGACATCTTATATGATTCATAGGTTCATCGGTGTCATCTCAACCCATATCATACTTTCAATCTTGGGGAAACTGGTCAGGATGCAGATTCTTCTTCTGTGGGGTATTATATATGCATCATTGACCACATAATGAAGGCACATAAGATCTATCTATACCTCTAGTATTTGATCTACAGAGGCATGGGCATGTACAAATTGAGACATTATATCAAGAGTCCAATGTACATGGATAGTGGTAATATTTTCATATAGAAAGTCTTCTTCCTCCCTTGGAAGGTGAACTCAAGGATGCATTCTCTTAAGGGGGTAAGAATATAAGATCATGGGTTTTCACTCAAGTATGGGCCCTTTATAGTTTGGAATAATTCTCATTTAAAGACTTAATATGGATAATAAATGAGTTAGATAAGGTCTAAAGGGATTCTAAATCTTTCTAAGAGCCAATAATCTATCTTTTTGTGAGAAAAAACCATGACTCATGGTTAGATTAAACTATGCAAGGTGGGATTCATCGTTCAATTAATTCATGTGTGACATGAATGTGGGATGGAACAGGGAAATTTTTTTTATATATTTGTTATATTTTGTCAGCATGGTTGTGAAAAATGTTATAGAAATATTGTAGAGGAATTTTTCACAGTTGGAGCATGGTTTACCTAATACTGCAACAAAACTATGTGGTTCCCCCTTCTTATTGATAACTATTCGTTATTTTCACATAGTTTGGCCAAACTGTATGGAAACACCATGCGAAGGGTAAATTTTGGGTGAAATAATGGGTTTTTAATAATTCTTATTTTAATTGAACCCATATTACCCCTTGTATTTACAATGTATTAAGCCTCCATTTCACCTCCTTTTGAATCTTTTTGAACCATATTCTAGATTTTGAGATATAGCATCCATCCCAAGTCTGATTTCATCTTTTTTTATCTTATTGGATCTACACTGGTTCATTATGGAATCATTTTTAATATTAATTTGTTCTTTTCCTATCTACGAAATTTTTTAGAAGTAGGATCATATGCTCAAATTCTTGGTCATTGACCAATTCATTATATCTATAACAATACAAGTAAAATTTGATGCTGATACATGATGTAGAGAGTCATTTGAGCTTAATGTATGTGGTCTATAACTTATTCCTCAATTTCAGTCATTTTATATATGGTCATATATTCACACCAACATCATCAGTTTTCATCTATTTATTTTATATTCCCGGTTATAATCATTTTTAAATTATTCAATGACCCTAGAATATATATTTTATTTCTTTATGGTCGTTATATCCACACAGTCATCCACTCCATGTAGGGTGATGTACCATAATTGGGATTTTAGTGTTATGAAACTTTTGGGCCACTGTTCGGCTGTGGTTGAGCTTGACCATTCTAAAGACAATCCTTTACATATTAAATTGATATTTAATTTTTATATAAATATTGATTTGATTATTTCTTTGGACCATTTTGTTTCCACTTGACCCACATAAGGTATGTTATTAAATTTAATTAATATATATCAAATCAAATGGAAAGTACATCATATATATATCTTTCCCTAGATACTGTTAAATAAATGCGGTGTGGTTTCACATCCTTAACATAGACTTGTCATGTTAACAATGGTAAAGGACTTAAACAAGTAACTGAATATCAAATGACTTTTATGATTCATGCCCTTGGCCTTATCACACCAATGAAAGGAAAGGCTTGAACCTTCTCACAATATTAAAAGGAATGATATTCACATTTGTTAATTTATTAAATGAACTAAATGTAAGGTTCCAAATTAAGAATATAGTCATTGATATATTTATAGTAGTGTTTTGACTCAGTCTACCCAAGGATTCCAATGAAAATTATTTGAGCACTTGAAGAATCCATTCTGATTCATGTATGCATGTTGCCTTGGTTGAGACACACATTGGAACCAAATCCCCATCTATCAATGGAGGATAGGTATGGAATAATAGGATCTATCCTTTATTGGATACACTTATTATATCCATAATGACTTATACGTACATGAGGTACCATGGTTATATCCTTGTAACTTGACATACCTTATCCCGTTGTATCTTCTATGTATTCCATTGACATGGTTAGATCATACTATTATGGAATGCATTGGATGAAGGTACTTTTATAAAACACATACCCTTTATCCAGTCCATAGTTACTACTGATTTGGTGACCCTTGAGGTCTTGGTTTCCCTATTTGACACCTCGGAACTGTTTTATTAATAATTAAATTTCATTTTTCCATGTTACATCCTGGAAAAATTACAAGTACTTTCACTAGGTGATGAAATTGATTTCTATTCCTCGCATGAATTAATTATATAATCTAATTGTTAATTAATTTTCGAAGTGGTTACTTATTTAGAAATTAACTAAGTTCGGAAGCATGTACTCTAGTATTTATGTTACTCTACAAGTATAATGATAAATATGCATGCCTTCACACCCTTCAGTTTATATTACCCAGAAATGATGTTATGGACACCGTTTGTGGTGGCCTAATAAGATTTATCTCACATCCTATCCAGGCCGTAATTCGATAGTCAGAAAGACTATATGTATACAAGGGTTGAAAAATGGAAGAGAATTTCTTCAGCCACTTTATTTCTTACTATCTTAGGATAGGGGTAGTAGAAGATGACCAAACTAGATCTCAGGTGTAATGGGATAGTATTTTAACCATTTTTTCAAATATTATTTATAATTATTGAATCCTATATTGTATAATCTTTTCTATATATCTAGTGACGTGGAATATCATTATCAATTTTTTATATTTTTATATTTCAAGCATGTTATTACTCATATTGTCTCCTTCCGCATTGATATCGATCCTTTTACTTATTGGGCTTTCACTAATTAATTACCTATTATTTTACGTTATCCACTATGATACAATCTGGTTTTGAGGTCATATTCTATTCAAGGACTCACCTTAAGACCTATCTACTGGTTGTAATCCAAGGGAATTTATGGAGTTATACTTGAGGCCACAAAGTAAACAAGGATGTAGGCAGTGAGAAATTTCTTAGTAATGTAATACCACTATAGTAGGTAACTATTGTAGTACATTAGTAGCAGCAGAACTGTAGTATCGGTGGCACTGTAGCTGTAGTAACATGGTAGCGGTAGAGGCACTGCAACAAGAATTGTAGTAGAGGTGGTTTTGTAGCAAGTATTGTACCAGCTCAGGTACTATAGAAGTACTATTCACCAAATTTCCCTTTGGGCAAAAAAAAGGGCCTTCAGGCCCTTCATTCAAACCGCATGGTCTTGGGCCTTCATGCTATGTAATGGGTCCCCCACTATATAGTTTGAAAGAGGAAATTTTTTGTAAATAATAAATGAGGATTCAGCCCTCGCTTTAAAAAAACATTCGTTAAAATATTATTTTCATGGGAATTAGAAAAATTAATAGATGTAAAAATTCAAAATTATAAAAATCCATGTGATGTTCTTTCATTTGTTCACCCTAAATTACATTTAAAAAATATTATATATCGAGAACATTTATCAATGTAAATGTCTAAGAATGAATCCTAGAAAGGGAATATCTGAGGTAGAATTTATTCATGTGATCATGAAGAGTGAAAATTCAATGATGTAGAATTATAATATCTATTCAACATGAAAAGAAATTGATATAATAAAAAAATTATGTATGAATACATGAAATTGTGTCTAAAAATAAAAATGAGATATTAATAAACAGATCGCCATGTATTATTCCAAAGGTTTCATTAATTGATGTTTTTAAGGTCACTCAACATGGTATCATAAAACATTTCATATATAGGGAGTAAATTAATTACCTAATGAATTAGGGAACTATTATGTAACACCCTCTATAATTATTAAGTCCATTATTCCTATAAAATAATTGAGTATGTATATTCCTAAAAGAATGCCCATAAAGTAATTTTAAAGCTAAAAATGGGAATATGGGATTAATATTTGTAAATTCATGAAGGAATAAATTATATTGACATATAATAGAATAATCATAAATGTATAAATTTTGCAGCATGAAAGGATTTAAACATGTAATAAGAAAATGGTAAAATTAGATAACATGAATTCATTCCATCTATGAAAAATTATTTTATATGTAATGATATGATAAATAGAGTATGAAAATTAAATAAAATTTCTATTATAATACATACATAAAAAATTACAGAAATTTATAATAGATGAAGCAAATTCACTTACATAGAAAAGTTTATCAAAAAACAATAGGATGAAACCTTTGTGACTATTTATTCTTTATGGGGTCTCGTTGGGAGAAAATTATCATAATTACATACAGGTGGGATTTTTTGTTATAGAGAAATGTTAAATGGTGGGTTTATTTTGATGAAGTGGCAGAATTGTTTAATAATTTTAAAATATGGGTCTTGGAGATCATAGTTGTGTAAAATAATTTTTTTTTGAATTACACACGTTGCTTCTAATTATTCATGGAATTTGAGTCATATTTTTTGAAATTGGTTTCCATTATAATGTAACATCATTTTTTAAAACTTATTTGGATATGGAAATGTTAATTTTAAGAAAATTATTGTTTCTAAAATCAAATTTTCCATTTACTAAGTTAGAAAGTCACATATAGGTTTTGAAATTGATAAATTGATATTAGATTACATAACAAAAGTAAAATGACATATTTTAGTTGATGAAATCTAGTTAATTTATTACTAAATAATTATGACAAATATATGAAGTCATAAAACACATCAAAAACCGAAACCTTTATTTTTACTATTCACTAAAAAATATAGTACTTTATAAAATTCTCAAATATCTTCCATAATCTAAAATCGAAATGAGGATTCAAAATATTTTATTTATTTAATAAAAATAAATACCAATTAATTATAATTTTTAAGACACAGACATGTTTCTTATAGTTATAGATATTCTAAACAAAATTAAAAAATTAATTTATTCATTATATTGAAATCATTTTTAAGAAAAAATAATTAGATAATCTATTATTCAAAATACAGAAGTTTATCTTAAAAGAATTATAATTTCTAAAATATAAAATTATGATTTATTTTCATCCAAAAATTAATTTATCAAATTTTTATTACTTAATATAATATTTTATTAATCAAATTATTCATTAAATGTGATAGATGGAAAAAATATTTATACAAAGAAAATTACAATTTATGTAACTAAATCCTAGATCTATAACCCCTTATAACATCACCATATTCCCTAAGAGTAAGGTGTTTGATGGTGATTCTTTCAGGGGTGATTCGACTAACATTGACAATATTGTAATATAAACAAACTCATAATTTATTCATAGGTGATTTTTTTCAAGAATCACATTTTGAGGCTTGTATTGGGCTAGGTCATGGGATAATCCTAATGAAACTACCTTCCTATAAAGTTATAAACTATGTCCATCAAACTACATGACAATACTAGTAGAGGCAATCCTTTCCCCCTTTTTCTTCAATTATCCCCAATCATTTGAACATAAAAATAATAATTTTAGTGGTAAAATTATTAAAAATTCATAAGGTTCTCCATTGTATAATAGATAAATGATTATATGGAACAATGGTCATAATACTGTTCCTATAGTCGCATTGCTCTCTATAAATACAACATTATCTGTTCACTCAATACTCTCAATAATTCCACTTAAGGATATATTTTTATTTCAATATATATCATTTTGTTTATTAATATTTCGTATCATTTATTTAATTTCATTTTTGGGGGTTATGATTCTCGTAGATTGGGGAGATTTATATTTTCCCATTTCAGCTTTTCCATTTTGATTTTTTGTCCAATTATAATACTTATCATTTTTATTGGTTTCTTAGATGACTTATGTAATGAAATTTATCAATGAGATAAGTTTTTATTGGTTCTTCCATATTTTTCATGTCTATAAAATTATAAAATATAACATTTTTTTTCAGGAAATATTTATCATTTAATAAAACATGGTTTGTTACATTCATCCCCATTTATAAATTTCTTTGAAAATTTTCCACACATTTTCACAATTGAGAATAGATGAGGGTGATGTTATTTAACTATTTCCTTTAGTTCCCATGTCTCCTCTTTATACTTATGGTTCCTCCATAGCACATTGATAAGGGAATTAATATTATTGTGTAGGACATTGTTTCTACAGTACAGAATCTCTAATGGATTATCATCATATGAGAGGTATTGATCTTGTTTTACAACCTCCAGATTCCAAACATGTGAGGGATTAGGTATATAGTTCCTCAAGATTGATATATACTATACATAATGAAGAAGAGATGGATTTGGTGGATTTTCAAGCCTATTATCCACCTCTCTTATGAAGTTCATGATATCCTATCTGTAATTTACCTAATGATAAGATTTAATGTCATTCCAAAAGGCATTAATCTCTTCCCTAGAAATATTCAAATGAAAACATTCTTCCCACATCCATCCATAGAACATTATATTTTTATTAATGGGGAACATAAACAAGAAATAAGAGATAGTAAGAAAGATACAAGAAACAAGAAACTAGAAACAAGGACACATTGTACATAGGGAGGTCTAAAGTAATATAAACCGAGGGAATCCCCTATAATCAAATTAACCCCGTAAGGCATCACAGAATTTATCGTAAGGGGGAAGGCGATGTTGGAACCCATATTTTCTATGGATGTAACAAAATAAGAAAATATTTTCCCCTCATGACATGTATGGATCACAAATACATTATTTTTGAGGAGGGTTCGACATTTTCTGACAATGTATGATATCAACCAAGGGGTGTGACCGTTTCCATTAAAAGAGTAATGTTTGATCAAATAATCAGTCTTAGATTGAGTGATATCCAGGTTCCTCTTCTTTCATAGTGATAAGCCAGTGAGCATTATTTTGGCTCCAGCCTGTAGCGAGGCTATATTCCCATAAAATGCAGTAAAGGCCAAAACAACACTTCCCCAAGTGTCACAAACCTCTCCCCCTCCTCTCATTACTCCCCGTAATTCATGATCCATCCCTATTAAGAATGTAACCAGAGACTAGAGGATACCGTCATACCCATTTACCCTGTGTTCCTTTGCATAATTATTCTCTAGGAGGTTTATTTACCAAAAGTAGCCATAAAGAAGGAGACACCACCCAATTATTTATGATCATAACCAGTTCCACTAGTAGGTTTTGTGTGCACAAAAATGTAGTCTTCATTGTGGGCATAGAATCTTAAAAACAAGATTGATTTTTGGAATTCCATAGACACCAGCACCCATCAATATGAACAATGGACCATTCCTTTCATTCCACCCCCGAAGTATTTTTCCCATGAAACAATGTATCTAAAAACAGAGCATCACGATGGTCGTAAGTGGATAATGTCATGAGATCATCAAATAACTCCCAGATAGCTTAGGGCCACTCACCTTCATTGAATATATGATTCGTGATCTCAACATGTTGGTTATGAAATTAATGACACTTGGATTCCATAATGACACATGCCTTCATGATATTATCATCTATGACCACTGATGGGTTTCTAATCCTCCTGGTCAAATAATTGTATTTGAAAATAATCCTTTGGAACCAAACCATGTCATTCCAATTGTTGTAATGGTCATGTGGTACCAATATCCTATGGTAATACATGTTCATTAAAGTCCCCATCAAGTATGTAGTGAAATAGCACTTGTCAGGGTTTGAGTTGATGTATTTTGACAAAAACAATGTCCTACTACTCAGTGCACAAGAAAACCATGATGATCGTGGGATAACAACTTGCTTCATTAAAAGTGATCAACTGAGTTGGATATCCTGGAAATCCAAAAATAGAGCCTAACCAACTATGATGCCAGATAATAATATTACTCTCCCCAAAAATCAACTAAGAGTTATGTTTGAGGGTTTTGATGAGAGGATAAATCTTCGACCAGTAGGGGGAAGCATGACCCCCAACAGCCTCCTCAGCCCCATCACAACTGTAAGAAATAATATTCCACCAGACTTTTTCCCATTCAATAACTTCCCAGAATAGGTTATTATGCATGTAGTGAATCATGGAGTTGAGGCTCTTCCCATTAACCACCCCTCATGGGTGGTCCTTTCCATTCGTGCCCATGAGACCCCATGTTGCTTCACTTTAGATAAAGCATCCCACAAAAAAACATGATAGAACCTTGTCAAAAGTTTTGATGATTCCTTGAGGAACATTTGTAGAGGGAAACACATGGATTGGAATGGTCAACATGATGTTTTTAACCAAAGCTATTTGTTCCTAAAATTGAAAGTAGTAGTTCATCGAATTAATAACTTAACATGTTATCTTACTCCCAATGTAATCAATATCATGATGATAAACTCTTCATGATGATATAGGATCTCTACTATACTCCATGGAGAATAAGACACATTACATATCAAGTCTTTAGAAATGGGAAGAGACCCTACTGGACATACACTTGTTAGAGATATAGAGATTGCTTTTGGTATTATTAATAACCTATCCACTCCAGAAGCAATACTCCTCAAGGATCTTCTTGACACAACAAATATATATCCTTCCACCATTAATGAAGATAATATTGTAATCCATTAAAATAAAATGGGATATAGTTGGGATGTTTAATTTCCTTTTATAAGGGAGTAAATCACCATTATTCTTTCCTCTATTAATGAGGTGGCTAAGAGTATCATATGCAAGGATAATGTTTTTTGGAGAGATTAGGTCACCCTACTATAGCCCTCGGGTTTCTGTTAATAATTCATGTGTCTTCCCTAGTAAGAAGATATACATCCATGAGGATATGAATCATATGAATATGACGTCCATAGATATAGGAGAGATCCTCATGTCTTTAAACAGTTTGTTGATGAAACCCCATTCAATACTATTGTAAGACTTATTCATATCCAATTTCATTTATAAGTCAGAACCATGAATAATGCTATTGATATACCTCATAATTTATTATGCCATGCTTATATAACCTTGTAAAGATTTTCCCTTGAAAAACCGATGTAGTTTATTTGACCTCCAATAGGGAAGAGAAGTGGATAATCTCAAGTTAATGATTTCTTCTAGAATCTTATAAATAAGATTGAACATGCTCATTGGTATATAATGAGAGTGATAGGTGGGGTCCATCACCATTTTTATGAGAACTAAAGTCATTTCAAATGAAACCCTTGGGGGGAAACAACCTTGACATGATTCCTTAATAGCTTCTATGATATCACCCTTAACCACCTCCCAAGAATCCATATATAATGAACATACAAATCCATTAGGTCTAAAAGCAATCTTGGGATTGAGATTCATCAAGTATGAGTGAATTTCCTCCTCATCAAGGATCATTTATAAGGAATATTTGTCTATAATATAAATTTTTGAGGCTAGTACTTCCCATAATGTAGTGTTTCCACTTGGATATCACATGGGCATCGTCGGGATTGGTCCATCCTTATAGTCCCTGAAGAACGTATATTCCATGCTCCCTAGAGTATATCTATCATCCATTTACATATCATATCCAAGAAATATATTCGTTCAGTGGGGATCCTTCTTCCCATAAAATATGTATGAATGAAGGCCATATTATTATTACCTTATTGAAACTATTTTATGTTGGATCTCTCACATTCCAATAATTTGTGTTTAAGGATCATCTCTACAAAAGTGTACTTTCTGGATGTGAGACCCTCAGACACCGAGTCACTTGAATTATCCTTCAGACTAAATTAGAATCTTTCAATACTTTTCTTGATGGAATCCATGTACTGGTAAGAAGATGTGAGCCTCATGGACCATCCCTACATCCCATTATTTAGCTAATGCAACTTGTTATGAACCGTAACTCACGTATTCCCCTACGTTGGATCACCCCACTGCATGGTGACAATATGTTTATACCTAGGGTGGGCGATCTAGAAATAGTAGTATCAAAATATATCCTGAGTGGGCAGCCTGGAGGACAACGAATTCAGAAGTGGGAAATTATCTGAGATACAATGAAATCAGTGTTTTACCTCAGCATTAGTGAGCATGGTTATAGCTTTGAGGTTGGCTAGGCATCGATCGAGCCAACTCCAACTCCAACATCGCCTATTTCCTCTTTGATTATCACACTAAATGAAAGAATCTACAAAGATTCCCAAGTCCATGAGCACATTATCTTCCATGAAATGATTGTTTTCCAAGATAACTATTCAGGGAAAAGCACCTCATCCATTATTCCCATCTGGATCATAGATGATATTGATGTCTCCACCCACTAGCCACAGAAGATCCTCTAGGTTAAAATAACTATGTTCTTTCCACATACGTTCTCTACATTTGGCATCACAACTACCATAATCAAATTACACGAAGGCACTTTCCATGTCGTGTATCACATTTATTGTGATTAACTGGTCACTTGAGTGTATCAGATCAACTGAAATCTCCTTATTCCAAAAAATAAAGAGATGTATGATAACTAGATACACATGTATAACTCCACACATCATGATATTTTGACCGAACTAATTTATATTAGAAGGTTTCTTCTTGTTTTCTATGACTCTGACCAAGTGAGCTATGTTCTTCATATTCTATGAAGCAGGGAATTCAGTTTTTACCCAAGCTATCAGACCACATGAGTCCAAAATGATCAAGGGTTGAATTTAAATAAGAATTGGCATGGATTTGTCTCCAATATCTTCGGTCTCTTTATGGTGGGATGCAGAATTATAAATAATTCACCTTAGCCTCAAACGAGTATATATACAAGGACATGATACATGTTGGTTTGTTGCTAGAGGTTCCATTGGAAGATCCATTTTTTATGTCATTCTGCTCACTGCACTGGAAGGGGAATGAGTTACAGGGGCAAAATGATCATGGGGAAACAACTCTAAAATGTGAGACATGAATAATTTATAAGCATCATATGAACTAACATCTAAAAAGAAGAATAAATGGCACCAAAATCGTACCATACATCCTCTTAGGGGCCATAGAGGCCGCCTCATCAGGGGGAGAACTCCGAAGGGATTTGGAATACATGGTGGGCAGACCAAGACACATTCCAGCATAGACCCCCTGAAGGGATCTAGGAAGGGTTGAGGAAATAATCAATGCACATATAAGCCATATAGAAGGAATCTATCTGTTCATAAAGCACTAGATAAATGTTGGGAGGTGCATCATGTATTAGAGTAGAATGGATGGGTTTCTTTTCCACCAGAATAGGAATGACTAGCTGGGCCATAACCAAAGATGATGTAGAAACATGGGATATGCAATGATCGAGACCTATGGACGCAGGGGCAATATCTCATGATGAATTCCATTAAGGTTGACACTAACCACCATGCATGTGATTCCTGGACAATTGAATAGAATTTCCCTAGAGGAAGGTGGAGGAGAATCACCTAGGAAACACTAGGAAATCAATGCCGAGATTCCAAGAAACCAAGCCATACACATTCATAGATATACTATCCCAGAGAGGAAGAGAGATGTACAACTCGACAGAAATTCTAGCCACTAGAATATCCTCACTGTGACGGGTGAGATCTTCTACGCAAAGGAAACCTCTGAGGTAATCCTCGATATCCTTGATGTAAGAACCATTCTGTAATGGCACAGGGTGTCTATGGAGACTGACCCAATATGTAGCACGGGGGCTCTCCATCCCTCTAAGAGTATCGAGCAACCACCGAGAGAGATTGAAATTATAGAAACTAAATAGTGGAGGTTATTTACACCATTCATGAATGATATATTATTCTTATTCTAAGACTAGACATAAATAGTTTCAATGAATAGAGAAAATCTGCACCAGATCATTTGGTCCCTTGGAAAACACAAAACACCTGATAACTGGGAGAGGTGGCTTAGAAGCTCGAAATAGATCCACAAGGTTCCACCTTAGTCAGGACACTGCATCACCAGACATCATTGAAGGCTCTTAGAAAAATTAAAATAACCCCCCAACACCTTTAGAGAGATCAGACATACATCAAGAAAGAAATCATGCAGGGGCCATGAGACAGGCAGAATAGTTCATCCCTAAAAGAAACATTTGTCTGACGGAGCTTGGGGGATGCTTCAGGAGGCTCTTATAGTGGTAAAGCTTAGTGGAAATTGGCTTAGGTCCAGGATCAAATGAAATAATGTTATATTTCTTTACCGAAGCAGATACGACCATCATTGCAATAGACAAAAAATTATAAAAACCTAAGGTCTCATGAGGCGAGTTATTCATTTAAGCATAGTAGGTCATGACTACCACCTCTTTATTATTCAGATAGGAAAATACAATTCCATTCAATGGTTATTAGACAATCTCTAGCACCAAAACATAGTGGCTTATATATGTTGATGGATGGTATTAAACTTTTCTATCATCTCATTCATAAGAACCATTCCAATTATTTTTCCCACACCAAATATTTTCTAGTAGGTTGATGTTATACATAGTAACTCTTATATATCATTATTGTATTTCCTTTGAATGCTCAAGTGGAATCTGTTGTTGTTAGAGAACTCAAATAATGTTAGATGTTGATCCCATCATCATTTAAATTTCATTGAGCATGTTCTCTATATTAACACTAGTGTTTGAATTTTCCTTTACAATTAGTCATTAGTTAGGGGTGATATGCCATAAAAATATTAAATTTATTATTTGTATACTGCTGAATAGTTATCTAGAATTTATATTTTATCCTTGGATCACTATCATAAAAGATTGAAAGTGGTTACCCATGAAGCCTCACCACATAATTTAGGTATATATTTTCTTGTTAAGCATGAGAGAAATATTCCCAAATAGAAATAAAATAGGTAGTATTGGTGAGTTGATTTACCCATATGTAAATATTTCTCTTGGATTCTCTTAGTAGATCAATGAAAAAAAGGCCATAATAATATTTTTTTTATATTTGTTTTCAGTTTTGGATGAAATACCATGTTAGCAATGTTTCTCTATAACTTCACTTGTTGACACACCAATAAAATTTCAGTGTATTTGGAAATATACACATACATTTTATCCAAACAATAATGATCAAGATCCCTATACATATTAATATTTCTAGGATGTACAAATAATATAGTTCTATGAGACTCACCTGTTATCTCTTTCTTTTTTCTCCAGTACAGATTGGACAAATAGCTTAGTCTGAAATTTATTTACATATTATTTATAATGACCAATAATTTCATACATTGACATTGATTATAAATAGAATAATTTTTATTATAAGACATAAAATATTCACACAAGGTCCATATTGGTTCATTTTCATTATAAAGTATGAAAAAAAAACTGGTTTATAAAACAACTATATTGTCTCCCACTTATTTCATCATATCTAGATCCATGTTTAGACACATCATTCTTATTACCCATATTTATATAAAAGGGAAAATAAACATAAGAAACGTTGAGCTCAAAATAAAAGTAAGGGTAAAGAAGGTAGATATCAAAATTATGATATTTATAAAACCTATGAAGATGAAAGTAACATTGAAAAATTATTGTATGTATATCAATAGTAATGATATCATGTCATTAGATAATTTATAGAAGTTCCTTATAGAGAAAATTCCTAATGATCATAATATAAGACATGGATTTTACAGCATACAAATAAACATAGAAAATAATTTCTATATTATCCATGGCCCAATTCCAAGACCTTAATAGTGGAAAAATTCTTTTATTGAACCGTTTCACTCCTATTTCTGGCCTTATATTAATGAACCTGGTTTACATCATGTTTTATACTTTCTAAACCAAGATAATTTATCATTCCATCCTTATCTATCTCATGAGATATATATATATATATTTATTCACTACATTAGAGGTAGATATAGGTCCCACTAATCACATAATGAAAACCATACATATGTGTGCCACAATATCATATATCATTAATCATATCATAACCCATGAAAATAAATGTGCTTCCTAAACATCATTCAATCTTTACACAACCCATGGAATGATTTTGGTTTTCAAATTTTTATTCCATCATAAACATGAACAACCATATGAATGATTGGGATATAATCCTTATAAAATATTACCCCTCGAACATAAGTAACATTTGAGATATTACATGAAAATAATTCTTGAGGGAATTGTAAATTGTTTTTTGAAAACATTTTATTTTCAAAAAAAATAAAATAAATTATAAAATAAAACATTTTCCTCAAAACAATTTCAATATTTTAAATGTAGCATCAGAGTGTTATTGCATTATGGAAGTAGAAAAATTCATTCATGTTGTATAAGATAAAAAACATTATTCTCATATATTTATTATAAAAGTGGAAAAGTACTTCGTAATAAAATTAAAAAAATATTCCTTTCATAACATTTAGTAAGAAACTAAAAATGTATAAAAATTACTTAAATAAATACTATAAAAATATTAAGAATATATTCTAATTTATATTAATGTTACATGGACGTAGATGATAAATATTCCCCCATTAAATACTAATTTATAAAAAGTCTTAGATAATAATGAGATTGTGAAATTGTCCCTCACAATAGGTCTGGGTTCCTTCTTTCATATTAGAAACTCATGTAAATTGGATTAAACAATTTTATTAATTTATGATAAAAAATATATATTTATTATATCATATATGATCATGTTATAACTTATTTAATAATATTTTATTATCAAGCTTCTTTCGAGTGTTTACCTCTTAATTTTCTAAAATGGGTTATGTTGAATAAGTTCTTGTTTATTACCATATAATATAGTTAGTTCATTTCCATAATTATATTAAGGTAATATATATCATATTATTAATTTTATAAAATTATATAATAATTTTTTAATGATGATCATAATGATTGAATCACAACTCATCAAGGAGACGGTATGTGGTGCATAAACACAATTAATGATAATATTCCCTTAATTGTGAAATTGTATTGAAGTGGATGGTGTATATAATAATATTGGATCAATATAATGTTATAATAATCATATATAGTAATATTTTACTTCATTACACCCATACAAGTAAAGTGGTGATGAAAAAATTACACGATGAGGTAGAGATGGATGGTCTACAAACTCATGCATGGTGATTTTGTTTTTCATAGGGTGGACATAGGGTGGAATATCGTCATTACATAATAATAATATCTAAAAATATAAGTGATAAATTACTTATTAAATTACAATAGAAAAAAAATAATGATTAAGTAGAAGATGAAATTATTTTGAGAGATTCAAAAGAGAATTTTACCTCTTATTTAGTGAGCCCCCTTTAGATATCCTTATTGGGACACTAGATTTTGTATATTGAGAAGAAAATAACCTCTAGAATGTGTCTAGGAATTTCTATAATTTAATTTTTTGTTGTATTTTCTTCCATGATGGCCCATTTAGTAGTGAAGAAATGATATAGGAGGTGACCTTTTATAATTAAGGCAGGGGGAATCTTTTGAATTTCAAAAATAATAATAATAATAAAATCAATCTCATTCCCAAAACAATAAAAAAGATTAGGTATTTGAATATTTGACTACATAGTTTTGTAATATATTCAGCCAATATATTTTTTAATTTTTTTTAAATTTATTTAAACATTATCATTTTAATTATCCCTTTGTTATCTTATTTTAATTTTAACACTTGTAAAAATATTTTAATATTATTAGGTTGAAATCATTAATTATTTGATGTTAATTAAATTTTTAATTATTCATTTAGATAATTTTACATCATATTAAAAAAAATTATTTTCAATGTTTTTTAAGATTGTTATATAAGTTAATAAATCATTATTGGGATAAAATATAATTAGTTTCGATTTTGATGCTATTCAGTTCATGGATTTTAAAAATATCCACATATTATGTTAACTTTGAAAAAATTAATTTATTACATCTCTTTGAGGACAAGGTCATTAATAAAATTCAATGATCACAATAATTATCTCAAATTATATTTATTTCAATATTTTTAATAAAATTTGATATATATTTCAATTAATAAAATAATTACTATAGTATTGTCGTGTAACTATTTTATAAATTTATTTTTACACTAAATTTTAAAAATAAAATACCATGATTGAAATGTAAATTTTATATTTCATAATAATATTTAAAATCATATATTTATTGTTTTTACCTCTATAAAAAAATTATATATTAATTAAAACATGAATGTGACATTTTTCAATTTTCATTAAATAAAACATTAAATATATGATAATCATATTTATGTGGCCCATAAAATCAGAAAAAAAAAAGAATATCTTGAAAATATGTTTACTATGTGAAACAGTTTCATAGTTATTAATATTTTAAAATACAATTCCCCCATGTGGACACATAAGAGATGTAAAAAACAAAGAAGTTATCATTTTATGTCTTTCATCGTTTTAAATGTTATATATGTGATTTTCTTGGGAATGTGTCCATTATATGTAATAATTTAAATATTTATGTTGTTTGGGTGGAATTACATTCATCCAATAAAATTTTTAGAATTTTTAGGATCATTTCATAGTCATTATAAGTTGATTATGAACCTAAATTAAATAATTTACCCTTTACCGTGGTAACAAAATTTACCATTTTTACTATTCATAACGGGGAAAAATAAAGGTTAACAATTTACTAAATATAGAAATTATGAATAAATTTTGTAAATTCATTTTTCAAAATCCAAAACACAAATTTTTATTAATTTAATTTAAAGTAACTCCTCTGAAATTCCATGGAAAACCTTTTTTTAAAAAAAAAATTCTTTTAAAATGTAATATGTTTTTTAATAAATTTAAGTATAAAACCAATTTTAAAAACTATAATTTTACTATATGAAATGAATATTTAGTTATCAAAATTTAAAACTAATTTAAAACATAATATGTCTCTGTAAATAATTTCTATAGAAAATAGATTATCTTCAATAAAATTTTTTATTCCACTAAAACAAGTATCTTACGAGAAAAATATGAAATTTATATCCAAATTAAATTTTAATATATCACATTCAATGAAGAGGTATATTAGTTCATATAAAAATTATAAAAGATTCAAAAATTATATTTAAATGGGTTCTCCATTAAAATATCATAAAATTACATGTTGGAAAAATTATATTTTTATTCATAGAATAAGATTTATTCATATTATATGTCTGTAATTTATATTAGATAAATATCATAAATATTTTTATGAATATATAACATATTTATATCCTTATTATAATTAACTAATTATAATTAATTTAACGTATAAAGACAGAACGACTTTGGTAACATAAAAATAAGAATATTCAATTCTTTTGTATTTTCGTATCTTATTAACCATTGAATTATAAACATATTTTTATAAGTTATTTATTAATATTTATCCCCAATAATTTAATGGATATGTTATAATTTTCATTTTGTACAATCTCAAAATTTTTAAAACTCACGATTGTGTGCAATTTACGTTTTTTAAGAGTTAAAATTCATTAAAGTGAAATATTTATTTAAATATCAAAGTGTTACATTATAACCATTTCAAATCACATTCACCCATGAAATTTATCACTTGAGTATAAACATATTAGGAATCCACTACCTCATCACATCCTCAGGTTCCCATATAAGGTCCTCAATTTGGGGGATCCACCATGAAACTGTAGTCAAATGAGTGTTCATATTTCATATATCATTTTCATTATGATCCAAAATATCTATCAATTATTATTCACAAGATATATTTTCTCTAACGATACATCCTATGATCTTAGTACATGTGATGGATCAAGTATGTACATTTTTAGGAGAGATATAGGGAACACATCCTGAATATGACATATATTTGGAGGAAGTGCTAAAATATATGAAACCATTCCAACATGATAAAGAATTACAAAATGATTGATATACCTAGGGAATAGTTTAAGATTTCTTACAAATATAATTTCTCTCTTTGGGGGAGATATTCATTGTAATATCTTATGACCCACTTCAATCTTTAGGGAATTTATTCTATTTTTAGTATAACTTTTTTGTCCACTTTAATATACTATTATGTGTTGTTAACTAGATATAACCTTCTCTTTCATTTCCTCATCAAGATTAATTCCCAATTGTTTATTTCCCGAACTTCATCCAAGAATTTTAGTGTTGTACATGCATTACCGTATAGGGATTCATAAAAAGATATATGAATACATGAATTAAAGATATTGATATATGAAAATTCTAACAATGGTTGATGTTGATTCCAACCATTTTTGAAATACATATATCATTCTATAAACATGTATTTTAGAGTATTAATTGTCCATTTGGAAAGACCATCAATATGAGGATGATAAGTTGTTCTATAACATAACTATGTATCCATATCTTATAGAATACATCACCCAAACATCAAGGTAAACCTCGAATCTTGGTCAGATAAAATGGAATGTGGTACACAATTCAATCTTACCACTTCATTTATATATATACCAATAATCTAATCAAGATAAAAGTATTCAAATATTGTAATGATGTGTGCTAACAAAATAAGGTGATCAACTATAATTCATATTTCAGTTAGGCCTTTATATGTTTGTGTAATTACAATGACAAAGTCCATAGTGATGTTTTTCCAATTCCATTCTGGTATGGGTAGTGGTTGCAATATACCCTTAGAATTCTATATCATAGCCTTATCTTCCTAAAAATCCAAACATCAAGAAACCTATTATGAAATATCTCTTTTGAAGCCATAACACCAAAAATAATCATTCAAGTACCTATACATCTTTCTACTTCCTCGTTAAATTGATAATAATAAACTATGAGTCTCATCCATCAGATACTTTCATAATTATTGTATTGGAGGAATTCAAACATGGTTCACAAACATTATTATTCCATAACCATCAATATTAAACTTAGGAACATTTAGATCCTTCTTTTTTAGTTCCAAATATCACTTTGGCTCATCATTAATATTCATTAGAATATATTGTTAATCATTTATTAAAAAAATTTGGGATCACCCCTTCCTTTAAAATTTCTAAATATATCCTCTAAAAAACCAAAAATATTGGATCTTTTCTTATACACGCCATATATAAAATTTCAATCAATTTCACTCTAACTCTCTTCCACATAGATCTCATTCCAATGGTGGTAATGTATTTATCAATAAAAATCATTAATCAATTACAACCATCCCATATAGACTGTATTTAGCTCCCTTTTAGTGAAAATATCTTAAATTTTTTTGATCAATATATTTATCAATACATTCACTATAAAGATAACCCATTTGTATCATTAATTCATAGATCATGACAGCAAACTCAAAATCACGAGTTGGATTTTTTTTCTCATAGATTTTCAATATTCATTAGGCATAAGATATCACTATGTCATTTTGTATAATAAAACATCCCTGACCTTTCATGGATACATCACTGTAGACCACAAACCATTATGTACTATATTGTAGTGTGAGCATAGGTTCATGGACTGACCTTCATTTCAAATCCATGAAATTCTATTCACATTCCTCCATCTATATGTACAGAAATACAATCAATTTAATCTTGTTGAGTGGACTAGATTATCACAAAACAATATTTCACAAAACATCTTTAATATCCACACAAACACAGAAAAATTTATATTTTAGTTACCATTGTTGTTCTAGGACAACATTTAATAACATCCGTATTTCCTGGATCCGTAGATGTCCACTCGCTTGAATTTTCTGGACACAAGAAATAAACATTCTAAATCCAAAATTCACACTTGAAAATTTTAGAATTAATATTCTCCAATCCCACTGTATTCATTAAAACCCTCTAGGTATCTTCATGTACATTCATGGCTATTTAATATATAACAATATCATATATAAATACTACCATAAATTTATCTACATTTTCCTCGAAGAATCAATTAATTAAACTGATGAATATAGAATGGGAATTCATTTTAAGAAATGGCAGAAATATAAATTAATTTTGTCCATACATTGTATAAAATGTTTTCATGGGTATATCCTCCACATTTACCCATAATTGATGATATTCAAAATGAAAATAAATCATGGAAAAGTAGTGTTCTCTACATAGTTGGTCAAATAATTCATCAATAAGGGGAATAAGATATTTCATTTTGATAGTGATATTGTTATGTTCTCGATAATTAATGAAGATTCTCATTTATCAATATATATTCTTGGAAAAAAGAACTGGCACACCATAAGGTGATTAACTATGTCATATAAAACCCTTATCATGTTCTTTTTGGTGTTTCATAATTAATTAATATAACTCAATTGTGTCCATTCTATAAAAATACATTGAAATATTCCTATTACCCTATATGAGTTATATTGAAAACTCAACTTCAAAATTGTGTGGAAGTCAATGGACTTCTTCTAGAAATTATTCAACAAACTCTCTTAAAATATGTGTATCTTTAATGGATAGTTTCCTCCCAGCCATCTAATATAGTTAAAGAGAATTTATAGAAATCAAGACCCATAAGAGGGTTTAAATTTTCACTAGAAGTACGTATTCATCATTTCAACGATATATGGACCGAAATTCATTAAAAATATGAATTGTAACTCTCCATCCTTTTTAATTTATATAATATCCATATAGAGATAGACAATCCATGCCATTAATCACATCTAATTACACTAAAGGAATAATCACAATATTTTTAGGAAGAACATTCCCTAAAACCATAAATGGAGAAGATTTCTAAACATGTGATGCTATTATAATGTCATAAAGAGTTTTTATAGGTAACTAAAAATCTAATTATTGTGGAGATATGGTGATACCCTTATAATATTCATTAGATTTAAAATATTAGGTGAATCTAGAATCAAACAAAAGATTTTCTACTTTATAGTGGACGATAACTGTACTTTACCACACATCATTATCAAATTCCACATCGCCAATAGTGATCGCGTGTGATTCTCATTTCTCATTTTCCTTAAGAGGTTTTTGATGTTGATCGTCATCAATAACCCATCGATTGGGGAATTGGAAAGAAAAATTCCCTATTTTGATGCACTTATATCATTAATGTGTGGTAGGTGCATTATGTGTATGATTTTCTCAATTTTAATAATTAGTGATATTTTTCCCATAACATCAACAATATATTACCTAATGGCCTTCATTCCCACACTTAAAACATTTTTTAGTCCCCTTATGACATATTCCCATATGTTTCTTTCCACACATTGATCATAATTGAATGTTGATTTTCTTTTTGACATTTTTTTTTGATTTTCCATTGAATTTTATTTTTCTATTCATATCGAACCCAACTAATGATTGGTAACTCCAATCTCCACCCATACTTGAGAGAAAATTGAACAATTTCCTCATAACTATTGATTTACCTTATAGATAATACTAGTATGAAACTTGGTTTAAATCCACTAATGAATCAATAAACCTTACACTCCGGTTGGATGATAATTCCAGTATGATACCTTGAAATTATTGTACAATTTTCCCCTTAGGTTCCAATAGATTCATCATAATTTTTCTTATGATTAAGGAACCAATTCTCTATATTCATAAAAAGAATATAATTAATGTACTTTTTGAAAATTAAAATCATGAAATAATCAAATTCTTTAGAGTCGATTTCATATTGCCGACTCTTATTCATGACGAAATTACAAAATTGATCTACTTCACCTTCAGAATAATATACTTAAAAGCTGAACTTATCATGATATGAAAATTGTAGAACCAAAAATATATTTTTAGTTGTTCTAATCCATTCTTTAGACACTAGCAGAATATAATTCTCCCTAAAATATGGTGTATGGTGTCTCTTGAAAGATTTAATAGAATGGTTTCCCTTCTTTTATTGTTAGGATGAAATTAATGATTCATAGCTTATGAAAGTAATGGGAGAATTACAACAAGATTATGTATTCCATCTCACATTATATATGGTTTCTCAGGAGTAAAATCATTGCATTTCCCATCGAATTCAACATTAACATAGTTTCTTTGAGATACAGTCATTGATTCAATCCAAGAAGCAATGTGTGAGAAATAAGCCCTATAATAGGATAACCCCACAATATTGGGAAATTAATTATAATATTTCAATTCATTACACCTTATATTTTTTCCTGGTGTATTCATGATCATTACCAAAACACTAGGATTATAGTGTATATATAAAATTTTACTTATATTTAAAACTATGATTTTGTCATCCTATTTTTTTGACACTAACTAAATGTTTTCTCTGATACTAACAATAATATCTCATAATTTTGTACATATATACTACATCCAAATAAAATAATATTCATTAACCAACATAACAAATCCACTCGAGGACCATATGGGTTTAGTGTCATTAGAAACTAGGTACCATAATCAATTGGGTCATAAAACATCCAAATAATATCCTTATTATTTCTTTACATCTAGATAAAATTTTCACATATCATATATAATACCCTTATCTATATCTGAGGGGAAATAAACATAAGAAATGGTGATCTCAGATACACAGTAAACATAAAAATTGGATATATCAACCATATCATTATCATAAAATATAAGAAAATAATCATAAGTTTTTAATATTATATTTTTAAGATAAAAGATCATAATATCATTTCATGGAATAATTCATAGAATTTCATTAAATCACATATTCCCGGAGCAAATAAAATAAGGCGTAAAAATTTTGGAATACACGTAAGTAGAATAATTCATTTACATATCATCCAAGGAACGTTTCCAAGACAATAATAGTTGAAATTGTCCTTTACTTAATCGATTTCACTCTATATTTCAGCCTTATATTGATAAACTGGGATTACTCACCGCTCAATCCCTGGATTTCTAAACAGAGATCATTTCATGTTCTAGCCTTATATATTTCATGAGGATTAAATCTTTACCTGATTAATTTTATAGATATATAGGTCCCACCCATCAAATTTTTGAAACCATATATATATATGTGTGGCACAATGACACAAATCTTTCATAAAATTTTAATCCATGAAAATAAATGGGGTTTTAACCATCATAAAATTATAACATAACCCAAGAAAAAGAAATGGGGTTCATAAAATCATTTCATCATAAAGATGACTGAACCATTGGAATAATTGTTATATGATCCTTGTAATATGCCCCCAATACATCATAACTATCAATTAAGATATTACGTGAAAATAATTCTTGATTAATATATCATTTATTGTTTGAAAATGTTTTATTTTCATAAAAATACATGTAATATTAATATAAAATATTTTATTTCAATTTTTTATGTCTTATAGGAAGTTTAAAAATAATATGGAATCATGGAAGCATACAAATCAATTCATTTTGTATACGTTCAAAAACATTCTTCTTGTACTTTTAATGGAATAGTCAACAAGTACCATGTATGAAATTGAAAAAAGATTCATTTCATACCATTTAGTAAAAACATAAAAATTGGAAAAAATCATATTTTAATTTTTTTCAAATTTTATGAATATTTTTTAATACATTTTTATTTAACATGGACATGGATTAAAATTATATCCTTGTAAATACTAACATATAAACAATCTTGGATAATAATTAAATTGTGAAATTATCCCTTACCTTAGGTATGTGTTCCTTCATACAAATCATAAAAATATTAAAAATGGATTAAAGGAATTTATTAACTTATTCAAGAACAATATTTATATTTATGATTTCATATATGATAATTTTATGACCCATTTAATAATATTTCCTTATTACTCTTCTTTACAGTGTTAACTCTATCATTTTCCTAAGCATGTTTTGTCATATAAGTTACGGTTCTTGCACATAGAATATTGTTATTTAATTTAAATAATTATATATAGGTAATAAATGTCATATTACTCAATATATACATTTATATAATCCTTATTTAATTGTAATCATGAATAATTAATCATATCGCATAATGGAGACGGTAGGGTGTAGGTGTGCATGAGTGACAATATCATTCCCTTAAACATTAAATGGTTTTGAAGTGGATAGTTTATATAATATTAATTAATCAATATCATGTCATAATTATCATATATAGTTATTATTTAAATCATTAAACTAATCTTGTTAATGTGGTGGTGAAAAATAGATAACACCAAGATGTACAGATTGTAAGTCATATATACACATGCGTGATGATTTTGTTTTTCAAAAGATGGATAGAAGGTGGGATATGGTAGTGACATAATAATAATAATAATAATAATAATAATAATATATCATCATATAATTTATACTATAGGTATTACATTATAATTTAAACAATATAGGAAGAATAAGTAGAAAAATAAATGATCTTGAGAGAGTCGGTAAAGGAGATTACCTCTTCATTGGAGAGCTCCCCCTAGATATTCTCTTAGGGTCACTAAAGATGGTGTTTTGAGAACAAAAAAACCCCTATAATGTGTATAGGGATGTTTAAAAGGGAAATATTATTTGTATGGATAATATTGAAGGCTCAATGATTCATGAGGGAATGAGGGACGTGGTTCAGTTTAAAATTAAGGTTGGTTAACATTTAAAAGTTCTAAAAAATACAAATTTATAATTAATTCAATATCACTGAAAATAACAAAAAATGTAAATTATTCTAATATGATATGATATGGTGTTATAAAATCATCATCTAATATATTTTACAGAATTATGGGTATTAATGTTAACATTATTCTTTTAATTTGCCCCAAGTTATCATATTTTAATTTTAACGAAGGTAACAAATATTACAGTATTATGAGATTATAATTTCTACTTATATGATTTAAATTAAATAATAAATGAAAAACTATTAAAACATGAGATCATATTATATATTTTTAGGTTTTCAATGAATTTTTAAGATTTTTAAATAATTTAATAAAACATTATGTTCCTAAAATATCAATAGTGTCAAATTTTACACTATATAATTAATGGATTCTAAAAAATATAAAGATATAAAGGTAACTACATAAAAAATATTTTATTTTATATCTATTAGGTTAGTCTCACCAATAAAATTCATTTATCACAAAAATTATATAAAATTATAATTATTTTTAATATTTTTAATAAAATTAGTTCAATATTTCTATTAATAAAATAATTCCTACATCATTGTTGTGTAGTTATTTAATATATTGATTTATTAAATAAATATTACAAATAAAATAACATGAGGGAGATATAACATTTATATTTAATAACAATATTTATAATCTAATATATGTTCGGTTTGACCCTATATAAGTGATATATTAATTAAAACATGAATGTGATATCATTAAATTTTCATCAGATAAAATATTAATAATAGTATGATATTATTTAACATAATGAAAAATTAAGAAATAAATTTATATCATTTAAATATGTTTATTATGTTAAACTTTTACATATTGATTCATTCATTACATAACATTTTCCACATGGGGGACACATAAGAGATATTAATGACAAAGAAAGTGACAGTTTGGGTCTTTCATTGATTTAAGTATTATAGTAGTCATTTTTCTAAAAAATTTTTTATTAAGTTAATTAATTTAAATATATATATTCTTATGGTTGAATTTATTTTATCTATTAAAATTTTGACATTTTTTAGGGTCATTTTATAGTAATTATAATTTTATTTTTAAACTAAATTACTTAATTTAGTGTTTAGCATGGTAACAAAATTTCTCATAGTTACTATTTATAATGGAATGAGGTATAACGTTCATATTTACTAAATATAGACCTTCTAAATTATATTTTGGAATCCCTTTTTCAAAATTCAAATTAAATAAGTTGCATTTTGGAATTTAACATAATACACATAAAATCTCAAAAAAATGTTTTCTTAAAAATTGTCCTTTTAAAATATAAATTGATTTTACAATAAAATCCTATAAAAAATACTTCTCAGATATAGAAAATGTACTATTTTAAATTAAAATTAACTAATTAAAATTTAATAATAATTCAAAACATAAAATGGCCTTGAAAATACTTTTGATGAAAAATAGTGTTTCTTGAATAAAAATACAATATTTTACTAAAACATGAATCTTATTAAGAAAATTCTAAACATATATCCATAATAAATTCTGATATCCCAATTAAAAATAAAAATATTATTCTATAATATAAAAACTATAAACGTTATGAAATTAATATTTTAAATGTGTTCTCAATTAAAAGATGTTAAATGTTACAATTTTGGAAAATATATATTTTCGTTCATAATGTTTTATTTATTATTACCATATGACTATAAAATATTTTGAATGAATATAAATTTTTTTATTTATAACATATTTATTTATTTTTTATCAATTAATAATGGTAATTAATTTAATTAATATAGACAAAACTTATTTGGGAGTATAAAAAGAGAAATTTTCAATTTGTTTATATTTTTGTTTCTAATTAACCAATGAATTCTAAAATTATTTCCATAGGTTAGTTAATAAAATTAAATCCAAAATCATTAATGGATAGGATATAATGGTCATTTTTTACTATCTCACAGTTCATCTAAAATCATGACCACATTTAATATATGCTATTGTGGAATTAAAATTCTCTAAAGAGAAATAATTATTAAATTATTAGGGTATTACATTCTAGAACAATATTGATCTTAGGAAACAGATAATTTATCACAGTCTCAATATTATTTTCTATCAACTGATATTAACTTTAGTATCTCATGATTTCCTATAGTAATTATGGTTGAGAAATCATTTCAGATTGTACTAATGTTGTCCTTTTCCACATGATTCTTATATCCTACATTAAAAGGTCCTTGATCAATGTGACTCCTTTATTCCTAATAATTTCTAGAACAACTAGGTATTTCTAACATAAATAAATACTTAAATTTATTTCCCCTATATGGTGATTCTTATTTGTAAAGTAATAGTCTTTATAATGATCTAACCATCTCTTTTATCTCATGTCCAATTCCTTCTGTGTGAATATATAATTCAAAATCTAATGATCTCTATATATATCACATTTATCACCATATATATAGTTATGCTATATAATTATAGAAAAATGACTATAGCTAACTCTAGCTCATGTCTTGGATAATTTTGATCATGAGGCAATGATTATTGAGATTCATAAGCATTGACATAGTCATTTTTTAGGAGGAGGCACCCATGACACTTCATATATTAATTACTATAAGTAAAAAATACTTCTCCAATAGAGGGTAGAGTTAATAGTAGTACAATAACCAATATCATATTCATTTCTTGGATACACTGTTCACACTCATTTTTTTAGATGAACATATCTTGTTTTTTTAATTAACATGAGTAGTTGATTAGATTATTGTGAAATATTTTCACAAACTTCTTATAAAATCCAACCAAACCAAGGAAAAATGAATCATAGGTATTTTTCTAGAGTGATGCCACTCTCTGAGCATTTTTCATATTAGGGTGAACTAAGACTCCTTCATTGGTAAAATTATTCTCCAATAAATAAACTTTATGTAACCATATTTCACATTTGAGGAATTTTCCAGATAGATTATCCATCCTAAAATTTTTCAATAAAACCTTTAGATGATCCTCTTGCTCCTAAAAACATTTTTAATATATCCTAATATCATCAATAAAAACTAACATGATTTTATCTGAGTAGTTCATAAGGATTATATTAATCAAATCCATAAATATATATGGAGTAATAATCAAGACAAAGGGAATACGTATAAACTAGTTATTATAATATATTTTTCAGAAGAGAACCTTTAGAATATCGTCTTTATTATACCTCAATTGTCAATACCTAGATCATAGGTCAATCTTGAGTAATAATTAATCCCAAATAATATTTTCATATAAATCATTAATTTTGGTAGTGGGAACTTTGTTTCAATCTAATCAATTTAATTTATTTATAATCAATGAATATCCATATAGATCTACCAATATTAAATACAAATTGAATAAGTGTAGCCTAAGGAGACACATTTTGTTTTTGAAAAAAATAAATTGTCCAAAATAGCATAAATTTTTTTCTTGAATTCTTATAACTTCATGTTTTTAATTATATATGTGGTCTTCAATATCATATTTGACCAAAGCATGAGTTCAATAGAAAAAATGTAAATTTATTTATGTGACTGGTCTAGTTAAATCGTTAGGAAAATTTTATATTTATTCAAGAACAATGGGGTTATCTTATATCCTTATTTTACAGTTACTTTTTCCACTTTACGAATCATTATCATAAATAATACTATTAAATGTTATTTGAGAAAAATATCATTCCGATATTTACTTCCATTGAAAATAATTATTGTTTTTATATTCAAGACTACTGAAAATTCCTTTCTCATATAGTTGATTATAAAAATATACATTGAGAGCCAGTCCATCCTTAGTGTAGTGCTTAATCCCAACATCTGAAGGACTACAATTTGTGATAATATGGTACTTACCAACAGAAATACTATAGTTTTTATAAAATAACGATTCTCTGATAATCCCTATCGGATTATTGAATGAATAATATTTAATTATTATCTTAGGGATTGTTTCTTTATTAATTTCAAACATAAAAATGAAACAACAGAATGAGTGGAAAATAAATCAAACAATATAATATATTTCTTTTCAGCAACATAAAGTTTACTAGCCACCCATTCATTTGGATACTCTACTTCATAAAACATGATTTATAATTCATATCCCTTCTCCCTTGTCCTATTTTATGATGGATGGTTTATTACCTCCATTATCTTATTTTGTAGACATTTATTTGGAATGTTCCCATATTTTTCTCACAATAAGAATTTAATTTCATGATGGGGTTTGTAAAATAATCACTTTCTCATTTTGTATTGAAGATAACGGTACTCCTAAAAACAAAAATACAAATATATATAACTATCTCTTTATAAATTATATAACATTCAGCTGCCAGTAAATTAGATCCCCAAATTATTCATCCCATATTTGTTCCACGTGGGAAGATTCAATCTCGTTTATCCACTTCTATGATCAAAACTCATCCCTGAGTGTGAATCTATTGATCTATTATTTTATTTCAACCTAGGTTACCATTTCATCCTTACATGATTGATTTAATCCTTTATATTGATCCAAAATATCTCCTTATATATTTAATAGTCACAATTTGAAAAATTCCTCTTCAGATGTAGTCTCATTACACCAAAGAACATGTAAACCATTCCAATGTGATATATAAAAATCATTAGGTATATTAATAATTTATTTTAATAAACATTTCATATCATCCCAGCAATTCATTTTCTTTATACTCATACTCCATGAAGTAGTTATCCATTTAAATACACATCAATTTAGGAAAATATTTTGAAAAATATTCCCCAAAACCCTTCCCACTTCATAGCATCAATCTCCCATCATGGATTTATGTTATTAATCAGTTTCCACCACTTATAAAATTCTCTTTAAAAGGGACACATTAAAAGGATGAAATTAAATATATCAAAATAGTGGAGTATATAAAAATATATTCTATTGAGGAAATCCTTTTCTCAATAATCAATGGGTTCAAAGATCCACTAAAATAAGTTTTCCATTAACACATGAAAGTTTCAGTGGGATTTTTTTCATTCAAGGTGAATTTGATCACTCAAATTGATTCATTTTATTATTCATAACTATATATATGTGATTCATAAGCATCCTATAAATTTCCATTATAGTTTCTATAATGCAATTAAGGCAATCCATAAAATGACACTAGGCTTTTAAAGATGTTATTACATGATTTTAAGTTTATTTATTCAATAAATACAACCAATGGTTGTAATGTCTATTTTATTCGAAAGATTAGGTACAAAAATTGAAAAAATGAAACAAAAAAATGATTTTTATCTAATCCCCATATGGAGCTCCAAAAATCCATTTTACTCTTTCATATTCATATAACATACATGGGAATAACTAAACAAAAGGGATGAGCTAAAATTACCAGTAAGGGAATAAACATTTAAATAAAAATTAGAAGATAGGTTTGAAGGAATAACATGATTACAAAAAATGAACACAAAATGAATAATCAAAGTGAATAATAGCATGTATAACATGGTAATATATAATCATGGAATCATATAAATATGGAAATATCATAAAACATGAATCTATGCTAACTTCAAATACTATATCATGTGATGAAAAAAGACACACAAAGGAATTACGATCACTCATTATCCAAAAAAAAATTCTCTAGAGAATAAACATTACCCAATGAATTAGAGTTATATTAGGGTTCACCCATCATGAATTTTTGGTGAATATGTGTCCCACATAAAAAAATCAAACAAAAGGTATAAACATAAGGGTCTCCCATGCAAGGAAATGTGTAACATAATCATTTCATATTGCATAAAAATGAGAATATCATAATGATTTCCATTATAGAACATATGTAAAACATACGTGGATATTCATAAGGTAAAATAGTCATATATTGTAAAATATTATATCAAACTAATGTGAAAACATGTAAAAAAAGTTTTTAATAAAATTTAAAAGTGATTCACATTAATATAGTTTAAAGGGCAATTTTAATGAATATTTAAAAAGGAAATGGAATAATTATTTATATATAGCCATAAATTAACCAATATATTTCTTTATAATAAAATCAATTATTTCACAAATATAATTTTGTCCTAAACTAAAATATGTATTACACGTGAAAATGAGTATGAAATCTAGAAGTTACCTTTTATCAGGCATTCTTACCTGGAAGAATTGATAAGGTAACCTCATTAAAACATCCATTTCTCCATCAAAGGAGGATAGAATGATATGTATACACGATTATATATATATAAACATATTTTAGAAGAAGTTTATAACAAATAAATAATAGTTACATTTTGGTAAATATAGAGAAAGAATAACTTGAAGGAACATTATAGGTTCATAAAGAATCTCAAACCTTATGTATAAGAGTATTATGCACTCGAACTTAATGTCACGGGTAATAAAAATAAAAATATTATTAATTAATTAATTACCAGTTCTGTATGTTTTTTGTTTATTATAATTTTATTATGTTTATTTATTTCCTTTTTTATGTGTTATGAGATACAATTTTATTTTTTGGGAGCATTTGTTTCCTTGGTTTCCAGGATCATTTTACTAGTATAAATGTTTGTAAATAATGTTAAATTAGAATAGTTATCCAGAATTAAAATTATATTTAATTAATGAACATCCAAAAAATTATATATTCTAATGTATAATTTTTTTTCACAGATGTGAGGACGATTCGTTAAATTAAACGTTAATGATAACTATTTAGATTATTTTTTGAATTTTTTCTATCATCATAAACTAGTTTAGTTTTTTTAAACATTAATATGTATTTATATATTATCTCTAGAAAATGATATTATTTGTATTACATATATTATAATATAGTATAACCATTAAAAAATAATTTATTACCATCTCTAATGGAATTAATGAAAATTTAAAACTCAACATCCTTGAATGTTATAAATCAGGACATCATGAACAATGTTTTCATTTTTAGAACAAAAGGGGATGGGAAGATAATTGATGAAAGGATTTTACATTATCACAATAACATTAAATGATATAAAAGTTAATATAATTATCATGTCACTAATTTTAAAGCAGGATTAGAGAGGAAATTAAAATAAATAAAATGAAATAGAAATTAAATGAAAAGAAATAGGTTTTTACCTCCTAAATTCTTCTCTTTGAGAAACTATTTGGGGAATTGGGTTTAGTATTTTTGAGATACCAAAGGAAAATCGTCTTTTTATAGATACTTGGGATATGTTTTGAGAATAATCTGGGAAATAATAAATGATTGGAAGGTGTGGGGATATAAGGAGGTGAGGGTGTTATTTATAGATGAGGAGAGGGGTGTTTTCCATTATTTTATTCATTTGTTTGTTATTTTGGCTCAATAATATGAGTATTTTGAACATTATCACTAAATATATTAAAACATTGATTATATTTCAGGATTTCTGTCTCACATTAGACACACATCCACAATGAATCCAAAATTTTAGTATTTAGATAATATCATAATTTATCGTATTTCACTATTCATCAAAAGTTAAATATTTTAGAAAATTCCAAAAAATTCAGTTTAAATTTTATTATTGTTTTGAAATTAAAAATGGAATTATTTTTAAGAGAATAATTTTCTAAAATTGTGAACTTTTATTTTTAAATATAATCCACATTTACATTCTTACTCCTATTTAAATATTATAATATATATTATAACACTTTGAATATTATGTATTGTCTCATAAAGTTATCTATTATTCATAATGAAAATGATATTAAATTATAAATCAATTTTATGATAATGAAGAAATTTCCAACTCATTAAATTAATTATAAAATTGTGAATAAACATTTATGGTTCAAAAAATACTAATACATAATTTATCATTTTTAAAAATTTATTTACCTATTCCATGATATAAATATATCACAATTTTTCGAACAAGATTCATATATTAAAATTTATATTTTTTATTTTAGGATAATATTATATCAATAGGGTTACTATTCTTAATGGTCACATTTTTATTCTAAAGGCCATTTTACTGTTACATTCGTTTAGGTTCCTTAATTTATATAAATACTTATTATTTCATACATTCCTCATTTATAAAGCCAATATTCATTTCTTTTAGTTATTTTAAGTGATTTATACAATATGAAATAATTATAAGAAGGGAAATTTCAATGATAGAATTATGGTTCATTACATTCTTCCCCTCTTTTTAAATTTCACCATGGAATTTTTTTTTACAAACCATTGGGATAACATGTAATGTTACTTATCCTATTTAAATCCATTAACCAGAAATGGAAAAGATGGGGCATAAATACAATGATAATAAGAATATAAAAGTTATACATTAAATATTGAAATATAAACATGTATATAAAAAGGATGTTCCAAATTTTGAGATCCAATGTTTCAATCTAAGTTATCCATGGTGATAGAATCATACATAGGGTTTTTATTAATGTTTTATAGTCATAATATCCAAAAATAACTATACCTTTCTTCAATACCAACTATAATGAATCTATATTTTTACACATATTATTACATGATTTTAAAAAAAATTATCCAACAAATACAACCATGTATCGTAGTGTGTAATATCTTTTGAAGATTAGGAACATAATTTGATATCATGAAATGAAAAAAAATGACATATTTCTTCCTAATGAGCTCATAAGATCCATTGATATCATACATCTATATTGAAAAACCTGGGGAATACATGATCAAAAGGGATGATAAGAGAAGTCATGTAAGGGAATAAGCATAGGAAAAAACAAACCACATGGGTTATAAGGAATTACCTTATGTCCTAAAATTCATGAAACATAAATAAAAATAATTAATAATACAATTTATAACAGGGTACTTATAATCATGGAATCAAAATAATGTTTCCACAACCAATAACATGGCAGAAACCCAAGTCAAGTAAGACTGCTAAAACTATATCACATGGTGGACAAAGTCCCATAAAGGAATGAAGTTCACTCACTATACCAACATAACATCTAGCAAGATTAAACATTAACTAATGCATTAGAAAACTATATATACCCACCAATCATATCATGGTCAAAAATATGTGGGCCACCTGAAGAAACAAACAGAAGGTATAAACATAAGGAGCGCCCATAGAGAGAAATGGGTAACACAATCATATAATAGAGCATACAAATTTGGTGTGTCATAGTGATCTCCATGAAAGAATGGATTGAAAAACATAACTGGAATTAATAAGTTAAAATTGTTATATATCAGGATAAATTATTTCAATCCTAAGTATAAGATTTTAAAAAGAGTATTTAAGAGACTTCAGAAGTGAGCCACTTTGGTGTGGTTTAAGGGAAAATTTTAGTGATTCCATAATAAGAAAAATGGTATATTTATTTTTATAAAACAAGATATTTACCAAGATTGTTTTTCATAATAAATTCAGCGATTTTATAAAACTAATGGTGGCTTAAAATAAACTCTGTAGTTCACTTGAAAATGGTTAAGATATCGAGATCTTCTCTTCAATCGGGCTTGCATATCAGGAAGAATTGACAAGGTAACCATTTTAAAACATCTGTTTCCCTTTAATACAAGGATTCAATGATATAGTTACATGATTTTGGATTTATAAATTTAATTTATATGATTTATATAAAAATTTGGATTTTAATTGGGGTAAAGAGAGATAAATCATAACTTGAAGGAATAATGGTGGTTTAGAAAGTATCCCTTACCTTATTTCCCAAAGTATTCTGAAGTTGATATTAATAACCTAAATAATCAAATTAAATCCATTAATTAATTAATTTAGAAACTTTTATGTTTTTATTTGATTTATTTTATTTTTATTTTGTTTTGTTATGGAATTTAAATGAGTTATAAGATATAATTGTCTGATTTGGGAGCATTAGTTTCCTTGGATTTCAAAATCTGTGTACTTTTATACATGTATGGAAAACATGTAAAATGAGATTTGTCATCTAGAACTGAAATTATTGTTAATAATGGACATAAAAGATATAAAATGTTATTATATATGAATTATTATATAGACGAGGGATGATTGTAATGGACAAGACCCCCCTGGTCTATTAACTTGCCAGATTCTAAGGGTTGTGGTGTCCTGGACTCATTGTTCACTCCCACCCATTTATTTCACTAATCAGTTTCACTAATCAGCTTCACAGATCAGCTTCATAGATCATCTTCACAGATCAGCTTCACAAATCAGTTACAGAGATCGGTTTCACCCAATCAGCTTCACAGATCATCATCACAGATTGGTTTCACCAAATAAGTTTCACAGATTGGTTTCACCAAATCGATTCCATAGATTTGTTTCACCAAATCAGTTTCACATATTGGTTTCACCAAATCGGTTTCACATATCGATTTTACCAAATCAGATTCACATATCGGTTTCAACCAATCGGTTTCATAGATAAGTTTCACCCAATATATTTCACATATGGGTTTCACCCACTTGGTTTCACATATCTGTTTCACCAAATTGGTTTCATAGAAAAGTTTCCCCAAATTTGTTTCACCCAATTAATTTTACAGATCAGTTTCACCAAATCAGTTTCATAGATCGATTTCAAAAAATTGGTTTCACATATTGGATTCACAAAATTGGGTTCACTGATCAGTTTCCCCAAATTGGTTTCACAGAACAGTTTCACCAAACCAGTTTCACATACTAGTTTCATGGAATCGGTTTCAGAGATCAGTTTCACCAAAACGATTTGCCCAGATCAATTTCAAAGAACGGTTTCACCAAATCGGTTTCACAGATCAGTTTCTCCAAGTCATTTTCACAAATCGGTTTCACCAAATCGGTTTCACTAAATTGGATTCATAGATCTGTTTCACAAAATCTATTTCAGAGATCGATTTCACCTAATCGGTTTCACTAATCGGTTCCACAAAATCTATTTCAAAGATTGGCTTCACATGATCAGCTTCACGAGATCAGCTTCACCCAATAAGCTCCACCGATTGGTTTCACCTATGAGTCTCACAAATTGGCGATAGAGGGGTGTTAGGGTTTCTTTCCCCATTTTTCTTGTAATCCCACTTTTATATATTTTATCCTATTTAATGTGATTTAAAGCCATTTTTAGCACCCTAATCAATGTTTTAAAACCCCTAGGATTGGGGAGACCCTCAACGGACCCATTTTCCTTTTTTCAAATGAAATCATTTAACTTATAACTATTTAGGTCTCCCCTCTGATGAGAATTATTTAAATAATAATCAATTCCATCGTGTGTAACCATCTAACTGTGAGGTGAAACCACGATCCATCTTTAAAGCTATTCAAGATTTTAATATCTCGTAACTCCAATATCTCACCCTTTTTTGAACTAGAATTATTTCTTTATTCTTCTTGGATGGTTTAATTCTTTCCATGGTGCGTTTGAAGTCCCATTTCCTATGGATAGTGGTGCACCTATGCCGAAGCCTTTCCAACTCATTCTTGGAGTCCTATAAGTTCCTCCCCTACAAGTCGCATATCCGCAGTTTTAGGCGTGGGGATAAAAATATCTATCGTTGATCATCCAAGTAGGGCTGTTTGTCTATCTTTACTATGTATCATGCGGGGTGGGTATGAAAATTATTCGTATTGGGATGGATGAAACCAACCTTAACGAAGATACTAAATGGATTTAAAAGAATGAAGGGGTGTGTTTTGTAATACTGATGTACCCCTTTATCTCTTTCTATATGTTGTGATTTTAATGGTATTATGTCCACTAAAAATAAGGCTCGTTGGTGGTCCCTTCTAGCGAACTAATGAACCTCTATTTTTTTTGGATAATTATGTGATTGAATGGCTGTAACATGGAAACTATTATATCACGTAATCTCGGTTGATTAAATGGAAGCCCAATGAATAATGATCCTTGTGTGATCACCCCGATTAACCATACAGAAAAATAGATCTAAATGAATGGCATATTCAAATTTGAAAACTCCCTTACTCTATTATGGTGATTTTTACAGATGATTATCGTGAGGTGACATGGATGGGGATGGGATCCTCTATTGTTGTAAAGATTTTGGGTCCTGGATTGGTTCTAGTACTTTGAGGAATCTCACAAATCCCTCTTGTTGTTGTTACTTTACAAAAGGACTGGGTGTGAATGCTTAAATTATTGTTTTGCTTTTTTTCCTTCCTGGGATTGTGGCTATGCCTATAAGTGGACCTTTAGAGATGAAATTATCAAAATGGAGTCAATCGAATATGAAAACAAGAATTGGTTAATTGGGGATTCGTTTTCCAAGAATGATTTGTGACATGTTTGTGGCTGGGGTTCTTCTTATGAATGGATTGTAACGAGGGTGTTTTTATGTGGGATGGTTTTGGAACCCCTAGGCTGGGTTTATTGCATGTTACCTATATGTATAATTTAGTTTTTATGTTTCTTATTCTCTCCCAACCTAAGATGAGAACTTCATTCCAAACACCCCCATTTCACGGCGGGTGGAAGTTTTTTTCAACACTCATTTGAGTGGATGGTTATTAGCACATTTTCTACTCATATTTCCGAGTTTCCCAAGACTCTTCATGTAGGTTTGGATGGCCTGAGATCCAATATATCCCTAGATTCTTTAGGTAGGGTACTTTTTGGTAGTTTTCCTATGTGTGTGCAAGCATCTTGTTTCCCATGTATCTTCAGGTTGAGGCCCAGGTGTCTTCGGTCATAGCGGTGGTTGTTCTAGCCTAGATGTCTGTGAGTGTGGTTATGTATGGTTTTTGTGGCCCCGGAATCTGCAGGCGGGATGTGTGGTTATTGTATCCCGGGTGTGTGCGGGCAGAGTATGGAAGTGGGACTGTAGTGAGAATGGCGAGCGAGGTATGACATGTAGTATGATTTCAATAACCAATGGGAAAGTGGTGTTGGGTACCCAAACATCAATGTATTTTATTATTAATTTACTTGAATTTCAATATTTGGTTAGGGTTCCTTGGAATGTTTTGGGTGGATAGTTTACTTGTTTGGAACCTTGGTTACCTTTTTCTCACGGGACATTAATATGCCTCCCCACTTGTGCACGGGATCTTTTGTTTTTACCTACTAAGTACACCTGTGTACTCACCCTTTGTATATAAAACTGTTTACAGGTTCCTAGGAGGAATTTGAGGACCCTTTATGACCCTACTAGTATGTACTTTGGGGCAGTTTTTGTTGCTTCTATTCTTTTTTTGGAACATTTTTTAGAGTTTTCTTGTACTTCATAGCACTTAATTTTGGAACAAGCATATGGGAATGGTTTTTTTGGCTTTACCTCTACCCCTAGTTTTGGTGTTGTTTGGGATTTACTATCTTATCTCCATATCCTAATAAATACAAAGGGAAACACCTTCCATTTTGTGTGTGATTCTATGCCCTTGGTGCTATTCGCCACTTTGGGACCTATTGAAGGAAAGTTTCGGGGGTCATTGTCTCTCCTTCAACTTGTGAAAGGAAGGGTCTAGCAATCCATTGTCCCTTCCCTCATCATGGTGATGGTGGGTAGCGATAAAGATACAATATATAAACCATTAACGATAACAATTTAGATTATTTTTTTGTTTTTTCTTCATGGCAATATAGTTTTGTTTTACTAATTAATATTATGTATATATTGTAGTTTTAGATCATTAAATAATATGTAACAAATATATTGTAATCTATTTTAACCATTAAAATGATTTCATGACTATTCATTAAAAGTGGTACTATGAATTGAAAAACCATTGTCCTTGAATGTGATAAATCAACACATCCTAGAAGATGTTTTAATTTTGAGAAGAAAAGGGGTGGGTAATAGAATTGGATATGGGTTTTTCCATTTAAAAATTAAAATTTATCTATAAAAATGATATTTTAATTATCATTAAACTATTATAATGCTAGGTGATGAGATAAAAAGGTAAGAAAAAGTTTGAAAAGAAATTAAAAAAAAAGTAAGAGTTTTTTACCTCTTGGATTATTCTTTTTGAGAACCTCTATATGGGAATTGGTATTGTTCTTTTCTAGTGACCAATGTATATTGGATATGTGGTAGATTATTGAGAATATTATTGGGTATAATTTTGAAAAGATTCAACGATTCGAATGTGTGAGGATAATAGGAGGTGTGGGGTGATATTTATAGTGGAGGATAGGGGTGTATTTTAATTATTTTATTCATTATATCATTATTTTGGATCATTTCTATGAATAGTTTGAAAATTATCATGAAATATATTCAAAAAATTAATACTGGTTTGTTTATTTGGGCTTACATCAACCATAAATGATTTATGACTCCATAATTTTGGTATTTAGATAATATAATCAATTGACATATTTCATTATTCACCAAAATGTCACATATTTTAGAATAATCCTAAAAAATCCCTTTTACTATTGATGAAAATGTATAATTCAAAAATGGAGTCCATTTTATGAAAATCATTTTATAAATATGACAAATTATTTTTTAAAAAATCACTATTTTCTCAACATATACCAATTTTAAAATTTTAAAGAGTATATAATATTTGAAAATAAATTATCGTATCATAAAATTATCGTATAATCATAAGAAAAAAAAAATTAATTTATGAATCTATATTATGAAAAAAATCTATTTTATAACTATATTAATTTTATGATTTTTAAAAAAAATTTATTATTCCCAGAAACACCAACACTTAATTTATTAATTTTAAATCATTTACTTACATATTCCACGATATAAACATATAATATATTCATTTCTAAGATTATTTAATTTTAATTATACATTCATAGGTACGATTACTATTATATTGGCCGAGTTACTATTCTTAATGGTTATATTACTATTCCAAAGGTCATGTTAGTATTCCATTAGTTCAAGTTCATTTATTTATATAAATAATATTTTATTTAAATAATTATTCATTTATTAAGTTTTTATTGGGTTATTTAAGTGATTTCATGTGATTTATACTATATGACATAATTATATGAAGGGAAAATTTCCATGATATAATTCTGAGTTTTTCCAATAAGTGCATATGAAATTTCACTCATCATTTTTGTGATTCCTCTTATTTCCCACCATCATTCAATATAAAGAAAACCATACTGAGTAACATGTACCATTTATGAATAACATAATTATTATGGTATTTTTTTTCTAAAATCATCATTCTTAATTAATTTTTTCATTTATCTCCAATAATTTTAGTTACATTTATTATACATCATTCATAATCATTTTGAAAAATATTTTTATTGACATAAAATTTCCCCCAGGAGTGTGAGGAGAAGAGTATATAAAGGTTATTTGAATCATACAATTTCTAGATCAAGAATATTTTAATACAATGTTATTAAGTTTTTACCCCTGTGTATAGTTATAATGAATCTACCTATACTTGTAGTATCTAGACAAATATTTCATTTAATGGAAACAACTTCCTTAATACATCACCAAATTTCAATGATGTTTTACCATAGACAGTCTTACAACTAGATTTCATACTAATGGTTTGATTTCCAAATTTAAAAAATAACTAAACTACCCACTTATACACACTATGGAATTATTCCATTTTTTTACGAAAAAATTTAATTACATGAAATAAATGATATTTTAATGTTTAATTTCGTTGATATTAGAAAACATTGTACAAAAAACACAAATATTTGTTCTAATACACTAGAAAAGATTATTTATGGAGTCAACCTATGTTTAAATTATGGAATCACATATCCCGGGGACATAAATCAAAGGAAATTATTGAGCATGAATATCAGTAAAGGAATATGAAAGTGATACATTTAACATGTTATCATGATGAATGAATATAAGAATATAAGGAATAAAAATATATCACAAATTAGATAACCGGGTGTATATTGTAACAAAAATAACATTTATCATAACATAGAAATTTAGTTATAACATAATAAAGAGGAATTCATAAGTCATACAATCAATATTTATCACGAATTTCTTATAAATAATATTACCATATATATTAACTGAGGTATCAAAATACATTTAATATATTGAGATTAAGTTATTTACCAAATGAAATGTAGTTTTATTAGGGCACTCCCTTCATATGTATTACTTTTATGTTAGCCACATTGATTATAATAAATTAGTATTTCAGTATCCAAAGAAGAATAAATTATGAGTTTCATATAAAATCACATAGAATGTAAGTACATAAAGGATTTAAAATAACATCATTTTTACCCTAGGGAAAGGAATGTGGGTTTCACATATGTAAAAAGAAAAATAAATAAATTATAATAAAATATATAATTATAATCAAGGATAATGAAAGGGTTTTTATATTCATAATATAATGAATTCTATTGTAAAATAGAGAAATTTTAGAAGTAATTTCAGCATAAATTTGGTAATAAAACATAGATTTAGAAATTTGTAAAATCAAAGTGAATTAAGGGATTTCATTGATAAAAATATATTTTATAAATATGATGATGACAAAATCACTAGAAAAAATGGAATACCCTTAATATGATGATAAAAAAAGAATTAATTTAATGAAAAAAAAGATGAAGTAGATTCCCTTACCATTAAGAGATACTCTTAAAAATTAAAGATGTAACATTGGGGATTAAGGATGTTGTGGAGGACACTACGATAGGTTAAATGAACATATCATCATGGATGATTTATTATATATAAGTGGATGGGTGAAATTGCTGGATATTGATAGTGAATGTGTATGAATTTGTTTATAATTTCAAAATACAAGTCTTTTAAGTAGTGGCTATAAAAAATTTCAAATGATTGGAATATCGAAGATTTTTTCTTAATGTTTTGTACATTTGGGTATCATTTTTTATATTTTAATCCATTATAACCATAATCCATTTTTAATACATATTTGGATCTGGGAAATTTAATATTCCACAATATAATAATTTTAAAATAAAAATTCCCATTTTCTAATTTGGATAGACACATATAGGATTGGAAATTGATTAAACACTATTAAAATAATTAATATTAATAAAATAACATATTTTGGGTCTTGTATTTTTGTTAATTAATTAATAAATGATTATGAAAATAGAATAATTTCATAAAATATATAGAAAATTTAAAAATATATTATTACTGTTCATAAAAAAATCATGTAATTTAGAACATTCTAAAAATAATAACCTAACTTAAATTATTCTTGATAACGTAATATCTAATGTTTATATTTTTAAAAAATAATTCACTAAATATGAGAATAATTTATTTAAAATATAAACATCCACATTTGTTGAAAAATAGTTGTTTCAAATCCATAGACAAATTTCTACCACCTATAAAAATTTCTTAGAAAATTATAATATTAGTTTATAATTTATATTAAAATATGTGTGTTTTAGAAGATTATTTCATTAAAAATATCAATTTTAATACACATGTTTAGTATAAAAGTGTAAAAAAAATTAAAAAAAAATAATTGTGTATTATGTGTGTCCAAAAATCAATTTATTAAGTTGTTATTATATACACATATATTTAGTTTTAAAAAATATTCTTAAAATTAGAATGATAGAATGGAAATTGTATTCAAAAAAACATTAAACAATATGTTACTAAGTCCATGAAATGTTACCACATATTACACATGTGCACTCTTTAAGGGTATGTTGTGTGATGGTGGTTGTTTTCTAGGGTGGCTCGCATAACCCTGATGAAGTGGTAATCTCCACCAATATGATATTCTACCACATGTGATTTCATTCAAGATTCACTTGTTTAATATTGTCTTGGATTGGTTGATGTAGAACAACAGTGATACAAACCCCTCCAAAGTCCTAAAAAATAAGTGTCAAATGACATGAATCTACTAAAAAAGGCCATAATTTCTCTTTACTGCATAAATTATCCACTTTTTTACTACATATTAAAATAAATCATAATGTAAAATTACTATTAATGGGAATTATAACAACACTATACCCAATAGCCAAGAGTTTCTAGTTATATTATTACAATTGTATATGTATCACCCAGATTTTTTTATGAACGATTTTCTTTAAATAATTTTTATTCTTAAGTAGCTTGCTTTGTACACGATTGCGAGTTTAAATGAACCGTGAGATGAACTTACTATAAAATTACCATTATATCCTAGCTCTTAGGATGGCATGAATAATTATGAATAACCTATGAAAATGCATTGTGAATTCATTGGATATCAATTATATAAATAAATTATATATTTGTATTTTTGAGTGAATTACATTTAACAATAAAATTAATGAGATATATATGAGATATATATTTAATAAAATATTATTTAATTTTCTTCCAATGGATATTTTAGTCAGAGGGTATGAATAAAATCCTATATGATGTATAAAAACACATTTTTAATGTTCATTTTTACATATTTGAATGGATTACCACTATTAAATTAATATTTTGACACATTAAAATTTTTTATATGAAAACATAAACATATTATTTCAAAAAGGGATATAAAATTTTACTTCAAATAAATTTAAGACATATTTTCTCATTTAGACAACGTGATTAGTTTGAAATTAATTACTACAACGTCTGTATTTTGTATTTTAAAAAATGATTCCATATTTTTAATTATTAGGTCTGTATTATGTTAATATTCTACTTTTATTTTTGAGAATTGGGAATATTAACATTGGTAATTATTTTTATTACCATGGTTAAAGGTAAATATTATAATTAAGGGTAAAAATAATTTTACAAAATTACCTTAAGACTAGTAAAAATCCAATTAGATGACTAAATTATACCGTTATAATATATTGTTCAAAATTGAATCACTTAATGGCCACTTTTCATTGAATACGACAAGAATGTAATAAAAACTAATGAATAGGACAAAATGTCACTCTCTCATTTTATATAAGAATATTCATTTTAATATATGAATAACTAAAAGATAATATAGATAATATATAATATCTATAAATATAAAAGAATTATGCACATCATATATATTTATTTATATTATTTAAATATTAAATAATTACCAATAATTATGACACATTAGTGATGTAAAAATTACATTCTAAATAGAAATATAAAATAAATGTTTTCAAAAATATTAAAATAAATATGATATGAACTAATTAATGTTCTCCAATAATTTTCTAGGTTAATATGACGTGTTATTATTTTTTAAAATAATTTTTTCCAAATTTATATTTTTTGATGATTTTATTTAAAGTCAAATAAATGAATAGTGTGAAAATTCAAAATATATATATTTTATAAAAAAATAATTAAAATATTTAATAATCATAAAGTTTTTTAATTCTTTTTGACATTTATAAGATAAAAAATGTCATTAAATAAATATTTATGGTCAATTAACACCATATAAGTAAATATTTATAACCATTAAATATTTAGAATATTGTTACCACAATTAAAATTAGATAGAATATCTAAGTGTCAATTAAAAAGATATGTCTTAATTTGAATAAATTCACTTGTCCAAAATTTGTTTTTTGATAGTATTACAACCCTATCTCATATAATCATAAAAATTGGGACATTTTGATGCTTTTTTGGGTTAGTTTTCATTTTGTTATGAATTATTATTTATGGAGTTTCCAAAAGTGCTCATCATCTCAATTATAAAAGGGTATCTCTTACCTTTACACTTCACATAATTTTTAGCCTTCAATATTGGCAATTACATACCATTTATCCTTCTAAACATTCATATTTTCATTTTAGATGATATGGTCATCTACAAAGACCAATGTCTGTGCTCTAAGAAGAGATTTAGAGGAATCACGTTGATGAAGAGGAAATCTCTTCTACAGATTCTTTCAATATTCTTCCTTATTCTACTTACTATTCATTATTTTTTCATTATAAAGTAATAAAATAAGAATCACTCATATACTGACATGTTATTATAAATTTGAAACAACCACATTCTACCTTCTACCCAACCTATGAAAAATGAAATCACCACTCGTGCATACGTATGACTTACCATCTCCACATCGTGCTGTAATCTGTTTTTCACCACCACCATACATGGATGGGTATAATGACTGAAATAATAACTATATATTATTATTATGACTTTATACTAATTATGAAAAATTATACACAATCCACTTAAATACCATTAGACAATTTTTGAAATGATATCATCGCTCGTGCTTTTATACGATCTACCATCTCCATGATGCGATGTGATTAATTCTAGATGAAAATCATTAAAAAAAGATAATATATATGAAATAAATAAATAAATATGATATATATTATACTAATATCATTATTTAAATGATATAATTATAACATAAAAAGAGGAATAATAACTTAACTGAAAAAACATCTATAAGAACATAGGGCAATTAATACATGAATAACGAGTAATGAGGACATGTTACTAACAATCAGACGAAAACTTGATTTTAAATGTTATCATAAAAATGAATATGATTCTATAAAAAATTATTAATATTATTAAAATTATTGTATATGAGGTTGAGATACAAATGAAGCATATCAGACCAACGATAAGAGATAACTTTGCGAATCTCATTTTTATTCCAGATTGTTTATTCGTAAGTATTTAATGGGGTATATTTATCATCCAAATCCTTATTTCTTAAATATGTATTTAAAATATTCATTATACCCTTTTATAAATGTCATAATTAAAATTTACCCATTAGTAATTTTTACTAAATGGTATGAATGAAATATTTTGTCGCATTCTGCTCGAGGCACTTTTTGAATTTTACAACAAAAGTACAAGAAGAATGTTTTGTATCTTGTAAGGCATGAATTAAGTTTTATGCTTTATTAATGCCTTATTTCTTGAAGAATACCCTATAATATTACACCCTATTTTATTTTCTAGTATATGGACTCATCATTATAGACATCATTGGAGGTAGCCTACTGAGAATTATATCACTCCCTATATGGGATGTATATATTCCCTAGGAAGATTTCTTATATTTAGGTGTTGAAAATTGGAGGTTTCCTACTCTAGACATATGACATTTCATTCTTTCATAGGATAGAGCTCAGAAAAAAATGATTTAGATGGATGACATGATTCTTAGGTAGTTTTTTGATTATTATTTCCTCTTAAAAAAAATATTGTGCATTTTTCATTGTATCCATGTTTTCTAAATTTTTAGGCTCATTCCATAAATTATCATCATATATTGAGTAATATTATCAGTTTCTTCAGTTAATTATTGTTAATTTCTACTTCTGATATGGTCAGTCGTTAGAATAGTGTTGGTATTGTATGCTTTTGTTGTGCCATTTGTTTATCATAATTTTTATACTTTTTACCAAATATACTAATTATACCATATAATACACTCTAGAAATGAGTTAATTAACTCCCCATGAACATGCCATGTGTCCTTGCTACTATTTGGAAGCCTCTATCATTTGCGGTGATGTGCTTGAGGCCATGTGGCCAATCAAATCTGAGGAACATATGAGTGGCACCTGGGGGGAGTACATCACAATGTTGTATTAGATCTTTATTCTCTTACTTTAATATGTGTAGTAAATATATATTATATTATGTATTCTTTATGAAAATGGTAATATGTCATCCATGGATGAAGCTAACCCATGCTTAGATTAAATTCTGAGTTTCCTAAAAAATAATTTTTTTTTCTTATTTTTCTTATTATATATGATATCCTTTCAGTTTTAAGTGTTCCACATGCTATGTGATGGGTTTTAACATTATTCACATGGATGGTTTCATAACATTCTTAGAACAATGACATGATGGAAATGATAATTGTTTCATGCATTGTGGTAAGAACCTCGAATTCAAGTAACATGCTTATGTCATGACATATAGGGGAATTTCACTACTTTAATTGAATGATTTTCCTACGATTTTTAAGAGATATTTTAATAGTTGTATTATTCATATGCTACAATTTAGATATGTTTAATTTATTTACAATTTCAATTCATGAGGTGAATGGACCTCATGGATGTTAATGGGTAGTTTTTTCGAGTCATTCTATCATACAAAACATGTTACATTATGAGACCGAATGTACATGCAGTTAAACTGAGATTTAATTGGCATTGATTGTAGTGATAAGGTGTAGGGGAAATAATTCACTAGGGGTGAATAAAAATTAATCAAATATTGATGTATGTTTCTATGGAAATGAACTTTATAAAGTAAAACTTTACTTATAAAAAATAGTTTCTAGTAAATGAAAAAGGAACAGTGTTGTCAACACTTCACATAGTGGAACCCCTATAATTTAAAATTTAAAACATTCCAATAAAAAGCAATCTAGCTGGTCACATGGGCAGTATGCCTTGTTTAGTGAGCCCTTCTATTTATATTCTATTTCCTTATGTGTTTCTGTATATTTTTAAACCACGATCTGAGTTCAATGCTTCAAAATTGTAGACTTATACCACCAAAACATTTTAATGTCGTGCTCTAGGAGGGTTGTGGCAACCATGCTCCAGAAATGGGGGGACCTATGTTGATAGTCTTACCACCAAGAGGTCAAAATGGGGTATCATATTTTATAACAGATCTTGGAACTGATGCTCATCTTTGTGAGAGTTTCCTAGGTCTATTGAAGTACATGTAGTGTTCGCCACAACCTACACCTACAATGGTTGATCTGACCTATGAGTTTCATCAGCCTCGACCTCCTACCTTATCAGGGTATGGTGTTCCACATGCTACAGATTCTTCAAATAATTACACTTTATCTATCATTCTGCATCTTGAGACGCATCCAAATCTAAGGCTCAACATTTTTATCTATAACCTTCATGATTTTTCCAAAGGGCTACTAGGATGTGACTTTGCGAATGGTTACCATCAGGGATTCATGTTGGATAATTTTGATACATCCTTCTATGATCACATCTTTCCTAAAAAACTGAGAGATTATTAGATCTAGAGAGTTCATGATCCTAGAGTATGTTTCTATGAAAAATATATATTATTTAGCATATTTTACTGGGATTTTTTGAATTTCATCGCTTCTATCCTATGATGAGATTTTTCCTGCCAGGCCCATTGAAGATGAGATCTAGTATACCATCCATATTATTGTGAATGTTTACCACCTAACTAATATATCTAATATTTTTAATTGGGATCTTATATCTGAGGGAAACCAAAAGTAATGCTATAGTATGGGGAATTGAGGAATCGTTCTAAGGAAAACCAATGTTTCTTTCAGTAATAGGGAACTTTCCCATGAGGTTTCAAGTCAGAGTAGTTGTGGTCACAGTAAAAACAATGTTAGATAAATTGTATACTATCTATGGGGATGGAATGTGAATCTGAAGCCACATTGTGATATATGCCCAATGGAGTGTCATGCATAAAACAATATGTTAATTGTTCCATGATTTTATTAGACTTTTCTATATCCTTCTATTAAAAGGGCCTCTAAAATAGATTATCCATTATTGGTATATTCATTTATGTCATGTTTTAGTGGGGTGTTAGATTCTCACTAGAAGAACCAGCTGAGGAGGAGGTCGTGGTTGTGTTAGAAAAACTTTTTATCCTCATATATATTATAGATGTAATTTAAAATGTATTCCATCAATATCATAGTGTTCGGTATCTGGTCAGTGGAATTTTTTATAGACATTACCTATGAATCTAAATGTGGGATCATCTACAGTACGAGGTAAAATTCTAGTAGCCTCCACTATAGTATCGTCCTTGTTTTATATAGGTGGTTCAAACTCCTTTGTCTCTGTATCTGTCATGGAAAGTCTCAGGTTGGTAAGTCATTCGTATAATGGTGTAATGACCATGGATACACTATTGGGAGTACATTCTTAAAGAATATGTTAATATAGGGTCAGTCACCATGATGTAGAAATTTAAATTTTCTTATGGGACATATTTTTTCTTAAGATGAATGGATCCAATTCCATTATAGGGATTGATTGGTTGGTCTTTTACTATGCCTTTTACGACTGTTGTAGCCTCAGGGTATCAATTAAATCACAAAAGGGAGGTAGTTATCTTTAAAAGGGTGAGTTGGATGTCCATGATAGTATATTTAGACATGAAAATCATGGTATTAGTGGAGTGACCACCCATATTGATAGTCTCATCATATAAGATTTGGTAGTAAACCTGGAAGATCTTCCTCACATAATAGATCATTTCAAGGATGTGTTTTGAGATGATTTTTCTATATTATCTTATAAGGGAGATTTATATTTTATGAACATACTTTTTATAGAATAATATTAATTATTTATTCTTCCATAAATGATTGCACCTACTAAGATTTATAATATAGAGTGATGGTTATAGGATCTAAATTCAAATGGATCTATATTCCCTATAACTTCCTATTATGGAACTCCCGTTATTTTCACCAAAAAGGTGGATGGGACCCTATGTTTATGAATGGATTGCATATGGTTGAACAAGATTACTATCAAGAACTAGTATGCACTACCTTAATTAATGATCTCATTAACCTCCTCTATGGAGTTTGGGTATTCTCTATGATGAACCTCGTATAAGGCTATCAGTATGTGTGGGTTAAACCATCAAACTAACCTTGTATAACATTCTATAGAAGGTATGGTATAAAAGAATATCTCGTTATGTCATTTAGTCTTATGAACCCACCTACCTTTTTCATGGATTTTATGAGTAAGGTTTTTCATCCCCATTGAGAGTCCATTAACAATGTATTTTTTAGGACATCTTAGTGTATTCCCACAGTCATAGTAATAATGCTAAATATAATGATATCATTCTTAAATACATTGAGAGAGCATCAGATTTAGTCCATGCTATCTAAGACGCAGTTATGTATCGAACAATTTCACATCACATGACATATGATCCCAAAATAAAGAGTATATGTTGACCTATATAAGGTCACAATTGTGTATTCTTATGAGCATCCCAATAATGTGTTTGATATAAAAAATTCCGTAGGGCTAGTTTAATGTAACAAACATTTCATAAGACATATCAAACAATTATTTTGCACTTATTATTCATAAAAATAATTTTGTTAAGTTACATTGGTCATAAGAGTACAATAGATAATTTTAAAATCTGAAAGGAAGGCATGTTTTAGTATCAATTAAGATTCTTCTAGAGAGTGGAAGAGGGTATACATTCTTTGATGATTCATTAAGATTCAGCCTAGTTATTGTCTTGATATAAGAAGATAGATTCATAAAATATGAATGTTTGAATTTTAGGCCTCATGAGATAAATTATTAGACAAACAAACTCAAGCTTGAAATTGTTTTCAATGAATTACATTAATAGAGACACTCTCTAATGGGTGAGCACTTTATAGTTTAAATGGACCATAGAAGCCTAAAATATATCTTCACACAACATGAATCAAATATCATATCATGAATATGTGTTTGATATCATCAGTACATTGATTTTGAACTTTCTAATACACCTGGAAAAGGAAATGTAGTTAATTATGTGAGGAGTTCAAACACTCAGGAACATGTCGTACATGAAGAAAATGAAAAATAAAAATTGATAGCACTCCTCTTGGATCTACATCTCAAATATCATTATAGTGATAATAAGTATTATCTCTCTTCCTTAATAATTACCTTTTCACTCCTTAAGAGGGTAAAGAGTATGAAATAATTAGATCATGATGGCTTGGTTCTCGTGGAGAACATTGTTGGGCAGACCTCACCTAGAGATTGGGTTGTTAATGGGGATGATATTATGATTATCTCCTGGTATTCTAGGGTTCATATAGATAAGATATATGAAATGATATGGGAATTCCAGTCTTCTCAATGGAATATTCATCCCGTAATCTCCAATATGTATCTAGATACTCAATTCTAGTATTGGTGGACAAGGATTATACATTAGATTATAGCATTATTATTAGTTGTTATACCAGAAAGTAGGCGATGTTGGAGAAAAAACAACCTGACCTCTAGTTACATATTATTCAATCCCTAGAATAGAAATTGGATGATGTTTCAATGGAAATTTTAGAAGGCTTAATGTGGTCTCCTCTCTCTAGTGACATCGTATGTGTATTTTTTTACTGACTAATGAATGTTTACCACTTCCTTTTTACCCAGGAGACCTCCTTAGTTGATGGGCTGGGAAGACTATATTCCAATGAGATTATATGTCTAAATAGTGTTCCTTGTACTATATTTTTATATAGGGATTCTCATTTTAATTCATGGTTTTTGTAGGGTTCACAAAAAGCTATGGGTACATAGGTTCTTTTGAGAATATCCTTTTACACTCAGACCCATAGAAATATAGAACAGAAAATACAGGTGTAAAAGGATATACTCGAAGAATTAATACATGAATTCAGCGGTTCTTTGAACAATCGTATCCTTACTGTATATTTTTCAATCAATGATAGAATTTAGTAAATGATTAATATGGATCTTTTTCAGGCCCTATACGGTAGGTCATTTTGTTTTCCCATGTGCCAATTAGAGGAATGTGATCCAATGATACTAGGTCCTCAACTTATATATTAGACTTTGAAGTAGGTACAACTGATCAAGAAGTAAATAAATACCACATTTTCTAGGCAGAAAGTATATATTGATGATCAAACATTCCCTATTGAGTTTGAGTTTAGGGATCATGTATTCCAATGGGAATTAACCAATCTTGGTCAGAGACGGATACAATGGCAAGGAAAGTTATTTTTGTTCTTTTTCAAGCCGTTTATGATTATTGAAAAATCATGGTTTGTTATTTATCATTTTTAATTAACATAGAGTTAACATTAAATTCATGATATATTCCATGTTTCTTATTTCATCTGTTATCATGATGACCCATCTCATAAATTATATATTGAAGATGTTTAGATAGATGTTGATGGATTATTTAAGGAGTTTCTTATATGCATCATTAAATTGAGAAGTATTTATTTTTCGATACAATATATTCCATTACTAAGCATGTAATGGATGAAAGCCCATGTATAGTAAAATTCTTTGGAAAATGAGGTAGAAGTGCATGCCCAGTGCCCAAACTTTTTCTTATAAAGTGTTTCACCATAATTGGATAGTGAACTTTGGGATGAGTTCATTTAAAGGGGGAAAACTAGAATAACCCAGTTTCTTATCTCAGGTAATGGTCTTTTGTTGTTTGGTATTTCTTTTTTTAAATATAATATTGATTATAATGATTTTATAAGGGTTTTGTGGGGGATTGAGCGTTGTTCGGATCCCAGAACCCTTGCTATTGGAGAAAAACACTATCCCACATGGATAGTATAAATAGTGCATCTTAAGCCAAATAGTCCCTCCTAATTGTTAAGGGATGTGAAGTGGGGTTAATAATAATGCGTATTTTTTCCTAATCATGCACTAGTTACCTCATTCCCATGTATAATTTATATAGTTTTTAGAAAATTATTTTCAAAAGGATAGCGTATGGTTTTCTTAAATATATGGTTTAACTATTCAGGTTCCCTCATTAAGTAGTAGGAGGCACAATATTTTATCATGGTTTTCCCAACTCTGCAGCTAAACAGTTTGACCCCTGATTTGAGGGAGAAATTTTGGAAATTCCCTTAATGAAATTTTTAACCTTACCTCCTTCCTTGATCGTTCTTTCGGGAAAACAATAACTTATTCCCCCTAAATTATTGATCTCCCCAGTTCTTCTTGCTTAGGTTTTTATATTGAATTCTGATCTGAAATCTAATTCAATACCTGTTAATCATGTTTGATGAACATTATTATGTAGTAAATTATTTGTGATTTATTTTTCGTATTTATTTACCTCGACAAAACTATTTAGATGCATGCTCATATGCCTGTTTTTCATGGAATTAATCTATTAGTCATATTTCATTTGATCCAATCCGTACTGAAAGATGATTCTTAATGATGATATTTGTATTATTTTAAGGTACATGGTCTATGAATCATCCCACATGTTTCTCCATTTTATAAAATAATGTAGTGTGTGCATGAAAATTTCATCAGCTGTGTGCTATTAAATTTATATTTATTTCTAACAGTTGATAAAATCGTATTCTAATACATTTTTTAAATTTGTTCCCCATCATTGGAGGTTACATCCTTAATGCTAACCTCCCATAGTAGGTTTTTTTCGATACTTTTTTAGTTAGTGGATGGTAATTTTTTTATGGAAATATTCCGGTGATCAAGGAATTAACCATATTATTGGTAAGACCTTCATTAATAAAATGAATTATTAAATGTAATTGTTATCCCTTCAATATGACAATGAAACCAGGCCCTTCTTTGGTATCTTAATCTATTATTTTCTTGATATCATCATTAATTGCAATGTATATCTATATATATAACTTTTCGTATTTAAATGTAAATGAAATACATGATTGGACATCTGTTATACACCTTTCCATTCTTATAGAAGAAATCAATATAAACCTAATAAATTATAATTTAACTTAAGTACATAATGGATTCTTAAATACTTATTCCTTTTCACACTAATGATGTGAAATTACTTGAACCAAATGTCTTAATAAATTCCATGAGTAATACATGTAATAATTTATATACTGAATCTATTATTTGAATCCTATTTTGTATAGGCCTAATAATTTTTATAGGAGTGTTCATACTTGACCTGGAATTGAATTTTCAAGGGAATATCCTGACCACTCTTATACATCGTCCTAATTTAGGGATACCAGTTGCCAAGGTTGATACCTACCATGGAATCTATCATTTTATACCAGTGAATACATATAATAAACAATAAGATCCTTCCATTATTATTATTAATATGCCTTTGATACACTCTTTGGTTCCAACAAGATGTATACACACATGAGGTTCCATGGATACACCCATTGGGTCTAGTCATTACTTATCCCATTTTACTGGATAAATTATTTGAACTTGGTTAGAATCATATTATAGTGGAATGACTTGGGTGATGCCCCTTGGATTACAGGCATACCTCTTTATCTAGGTTATTGATTTTTACTGAGTTGGATAAACCCCTGAGTTCCATGATTCCTTGTTTATTACCTTGGATCAACTTCATTATTATCATCATTTTAGGAAGAGTTGATATATCTTGGATCCTTTGTTATTATTATCATGACATGATATTGGTTCTGGTTATACCTCATGTGACTTACTATATAAAAAAGAACATAATTAATTATTGAAATGATTACATGTTTAGACATCAGTTAAGGTTGAAACTGGTATTGGGAATTTGAATTTTTTTCAATGTTGATTTTATATATGCATTACTGCATATTATTTCTATTTATATTACATGGATTTGATGTTATAAACGTTGTTGGTGGTGGGATACTGAAATTTATGTCACACCCTAACTAGGCCCTCATTAGTGCCCTGGTATATGACATTATTTAAGGTGTAGAAAAAGGAAATCATCCTACAATTTAATCTTGGAATTTATTTCATTCATAGGATGGATATTTGTATATGATGACCTAGCAGGAGCTCGAGATGCATGGACTGTTTTTGGAGTTTTTTTTTCTTCTCGAATATAATGTTTTCCATGTTTCCTTGTATCAATGTTTTATTATTTTTATACTAATGTCCTACATTATAATAAACATTTGGTTATTATTATAAATTTATTTAGTTGTTTATTATTCCTGTTTTTTCAACTGTGGAAGGTTACTAGACCATTTTATATAGTTTCTTCTTCAAATGTGCCATATGTTTATAATATTTCTTCCTCTATTTGTATTTTATAGTACTTATATACTATTATACAATCCGGTAATGATGGAATAATCTCCCCACTAACACACCCTAGGCCCTCAATGCTAGTCATCAGCCTTTGGAGTTTGAGGAGATGCACTTGAGGCCATGTGGACAATTGGAATCTGGACACCTATGAGTCGATCCCAATGTCAGGACATGACATAATTACATGGATATGAGAATGATTTCAATTTTTATATTGGAAAAATTTATTTATACATACAAAAAAACAAATAATTGCATTTTTTTAATGAATTTAATATTATATAGAATATATATCATTTTTTAGGAAAATACATGATTAATATCACATAAATTATAGACAAAAAATAAATACTATTATAAAAATCATCATTCAACATGAAATATTTTTAAATTTGGACAAATTTCTATGAAATGGGGATAAATACTATAGTTTATATCTCATTTATGTGTAATAAATATTTATAATGTAATATAGATAACTATCATGGAACTCATAAGATTCCTTGTCCATTATTATTAGAAAAAAATGTATATATGAAAATTATAATTATTTTGAAAATATATCATGTATTTCGAAATCCAACCGTAATACAACAAGGATGGAGCATAGATATATGATTTGATGTTAAATAAAAAAGATATTTAATATATTTACATAAAAATAGAATATATAATGTTATTTTTTTGTAATGGAATTTCATTTAAGAACATGATTTATGTAAAGCACTTCATCAAGATAGATAGTCTATTAAAATATTATAAATTAAGAAATGTCCAATGATTTATGAAATTTTTTAGTTAAATTATAATATCGTCCTTTAAAAAATAATACATATACACCTACTTGAATTACATTAAAATTTTCAAATCAAAAGATTGGAATATATGTATTTCATTGAGAGATATTAAATCGGTCAACAATACACTATAACTTTTATAAAGTTCTTCTTAAAATTATTATTTCAAGTAAAATTAATATTATCCAAATTTATCACAATAATAAATTAACCTATTTTATGATTGAAATAGATAATGATATTAATTAAGAACAATAAATTATTCTAGTTTTAAACACGAATATTTGTGATCATATTCTTAGTATCTATAAAACATTGTTTTCCATCTTATTTCACTATTAACATGTGAATTAAAATAGAGCAGAGATTATCCATTGAAGTATTTTAAAAAATTACTTCTCTAAACTTTTATTATAGTGAAATAATATTATTTGAATGTTATAAATGGTTTAAAAGTATATATGAATAATAATTAAAATATATTTTCATAAAAAATCCTCCTTCAATAAAATTCCACATTAAAAGAAATGGATAATTATATCATTCTCATAAATGATTATGTAAATTAACATTGCACATTCCTTTATTCAAAATAATCACTGATAACCATATATGATATCTCGCTTAAAAAATACCTTGTTCCTTTATATTATTTTATGAAAAAACTAAAATTATTAAAGAAATACATATTTATAAAACCATAAAAATCCATTATTCATAGAATATATTTTTCCCTTCAATTTATATACAATGATATTTAATTTAATTCTTATAACTTATATAATCAATATATTTTTCACTGTTGGGTTTATGTTTCTTCGACCAATTGAATTTCTTCTCGCAAAATAGTTGTTGGTTTGTACGATCATTTTATGTGGTTATATAATCTAGAAATTTTATATTTAAAAATAATTTTTATAAAAACTTTATCTCTGAATAATGTTACTAATAAAAAAATTGTTTTAATGTCATATATAATAATAAATAAAATATTTATAATCATTTACAATGGTTCCAATAGATATGGATTAACATTATCATTCTGAATTATAAAATATAACATGAAAGTTTTAGGGAAAAATTACATGTATGATAAGAAGTAATTGGTATATTGAGTTTTTGATCACATGAAAAAATAATTATAACTTTTCATTATTTTTTTAATTATTAAGTATTTTTATAAATTGTTTAAAGGTAATGTAAAATATAAGTGATCTAATAATTTAGTATTTCTCCATAATTGGGGTGAATCTTTTACTATGAAACGCTTTCATAGAATACATGATTATTTTGAGACCAAAAAACAGTTTAACATGAATAGAGGATTAAGAGAAAAAAATCGTCATATATTAAGAAAATTATAAAATTTAATAATTGGTGGAGAGTGAGTTATAAGGGGATTTATCCATAGGAGATGGATAATTGTGTTTTGAATAAAATTAGTGAAGAAAATATAGTATTTATTATCAAGACTAAACATATAGGTTATTATTTTTGATGAGAATGTTATCCGAAAAATGTGAGTTATAAATAATAATTTTTAATTTCATTGATCAATTTATTAATATTTTATATAATTTATTATGTTATATATTATATTTTACAACATATAATTTTAGTAACTATATTTGGAATCTTTGGTAAATGTTTATAATCCCACCTCTACAAATTTCAACAACTTTTTAAAAAATAATAAAAACAATTTCATCAACATATATTAAAAAATAATTTAAACATTATACTTAAATTAAATTTTAAAATATTAATGATTCATAAAAGATGGTAAGAAACATATTTAAATAATTATTATACCATTACACCATCTCCATGTCACATGATATAAACTATTTATATATTCACTATTTTCTATAATAATTTGTAATATATAAATATTTAGATTTAACTATTATAATGATGATTTAAATATAATTACATTAGGACCACAAAACTTCCCCCTAATGATTACCCATTTCAATAACATTACACCCAATAACAACCATAAAACAAACAAAACATTATATATTTATATGGTTCAAAAATTTATAACATTTACACCAAACATTATATGTATATATAATTAAATCTGACTCTAAAAAATCCATTCCTAATTAAATTTATTTAATATCATGTTTAATAAAGTAAAACCTCAATTTTATATTTTTCATTCTTTGATAATTATTATCATAATTATTATTTTTAGAAAATATCATTAGCCAATGGATGTATATATGTTAAATATGCTTCTTTTTTGTCATTTTCATTTTTATACCATATACTTAGTACATATAGTTTATTTGTAATGTTTTTATTATTAAATTATTCTATTTAATTTTATGGTTTTATAATAATAGTGCTACATTTCTATAGAAAAAATTAATGTAATTCATTATCATTATATAATTGTACAATAACAAAATAATAGTTTTTACGTTACAACACCTGTTAAAAAAATCACTCAAAAAAATTATTTGACGCCTTGGATAAAAATATGTGAGGGAATATCTAAATTGTAAATTTTTGGGAATAACATTTTTCATTTTTTACTTTTAATTTTATAAAAATAATTTTACATAATTAATTATCTTTTTTGTATCAATTTTTTTATAAATTCACAATCTTTATAAGTTATTCCATATAAAGATATAAGAATCTAGTAATATAACATATATATTCAGTATATGTGAGGGATGTAGTTAGAACATATCAGAAATGGGAAAAGAAAATTCTTATATATATGAGATATAATGTGTATATGTTATTGATAAAAATACACGGTACCTAATAATTAGATTATTTTAGAGGAATAAATATACCTATAAATTATAATTATCTTCAAATTTAATCTTATAAAAATCTTTTTATATATATTTTAAGAAATATGTTTTCCTAATAAAAAAACTAATGATCTAATTATTTACTATCGATATATTTCTCTATAAAATATGAATTGTTTTAATTTGATTCTAAATAGATTTGATATTTTCCATTGTATCCATCATAAGACCAAATACCAATAATATTTTTCCCTATCTTTATTCTAATAATTATATTTCTTTATATTTACATAGAGAGATTCATATTGGGACATATTTATATGTTACTAATATTTATTTTTATATAAGAACTTAATCGTTGGTTGAAATTAACACTAACCACGTTTTTAGATCATTAACAAAACTATATTATTATTCTATATTGTTTGAATCATCATTAAAAATTCTCCATATGTTTTATATTGAAAATATATAAATAATTGAACTATGATCTTAATATTCATTGAATATTCCTCCAAATTTTTGAGGTGATCATAACATCTCTATTAGATATAGACAAAATGGTGGCCCAATGAATCATCAATACTATTTAATTAAATTTCAGAGCATTTTTATTGAATATATAATTTTCTAAAATGGAAATTATATCCTGATAGATTTTTATACTAATAAAAAATATCCCATATATAATTTTTACATTTTATTTTATTGAATAAAAATAGATAATTAAATCAATAGAGATATTTCCAAAAATCAAAATTAGTATTGTTAATAGTTGAATTATCCCCATTAACTTATAAAATAATGTCTTTTTTTACCATTCTATGTACCACAATACATATTATTAAATAAATTTCATCATTTTATAATAAAATGACTTTTGATGTCCCATTTTATATTTTTTATTCTAAGATGTATAAGTATAAATAATATATGGGTATCATGAAATTTATATTTATTTTATTATATCATCATTCATTTAAAAAACATTTGTAAATATTATAATAAAATCATTGAAAGTGTTTCATTATAGAGTTCTTTCAATTTTTATAACATCTTCTTTATATTTTAGAGGTAAATATTCCTTGAATGCTTCTTTAATATTATCATAGATGAATGTTTGTGAAATCAATAGGTAAATAAAGGTAGTTGGAACTTAATGTATGATTTTTATATTAATTATTTTATTCAATATATTAAATATTTTTTCTTTAATTTTTAACATAAATAATTTTGTTTCATCCTTTATGTTGAAATTATCCAGCACTATTTTATTTGTCTCTGGATGAAAATGTATCATGAAATCCTAATCATTAATATCAATATCGAAAATTATATATTTTTATTTATAAAATTACTATATGTTGTATGGGATGAAAGGTAAATTATAATTGGAATGAATAAACATATTATCTTAAAATATTAATGTCTACAAACACAAACTTTTTACTTCATCTGTGTAATGAATCGTGTTTTTAAATACTCTAAAATTGACTATAAATTTGATGTTTTTATTTTTTATGCTATTGAGGGGTAAAATTATCTTTTCTCTTATGATATGGCCTCATTTAGTTTTTATGAAAACAATGTTGGTCCAAAAATAGGGTTCTTACCATAGGAAGAGAGTTTGGGGGAATTCACAGCCATTGAAATTTTCACTAATTAATTAATTAAATATTAATTTATTCACATGAATTATTTTGGTGATATCAGTATAATAGAGTGTTATAATGACATTACTTCATCATTTTTGAGAATATGGGGGAGGATTTTTCCTATTTGAATCGTGAAATCACCTCAGGTATAAAAACATCTCTAACGCCCCATTTCCCTTTTTATTTTATTTTAATCATTTTATTTTTCCACTTTTCATTCTCCTCCATCACTATATTCTCAATTATGTCCCTTTGTGTCTACCATTTTATATAAACCAAACAATATTTCTATAATTATAATGATATGAGTTAAGGATTAAAGGATTTTCCTCCACATAAATTCGGATGAATTGGATCGTTATTCAGGAACTCTGTAAGGCAGATACAGGTGAATCTTCCGCAGACTCCATCCAAAGATAATTATTTTTATGTTTTTACAATAAATATTCATATTTGTTTTTACCAATTTTCAGTTTTAATTTCCATTAAAGGTTCTATATACCCTTTCATGATTGATCTATTATTAACGGTGAGAATAAGTGAGTTTCAAGTCAACATTGGGGTTTTTATTTTCAAAATCGTTATCCCACGGGGTTTGGTTCCATAAACACAAGAATTGAATTCTTTAAAATCACAGAAGATGCATTTTAGGAAGGTATATGTTATATAGTGGAGGTAAGTTAAGTGTAGTGATACATCCTCATGTAGCCTTATATATGGGATTGTTGAGTTTTTGAGACTAAATTTCGTGTACTTAGAGCCTATGTTATGTATTCGAGTGTGGAAATATATCCTGGTACATGGGATGACACCCCATGTAAGGGTGATATATCTATGATATATAAAATGACTTGAAAATTTTCAATACTATACATGTATTACTACATGACAATACCCCATGTATTACCTAGTCGTGTAGTAGTGCATGACCACATGCCATATTTGTTAGGCCATGTAGAAATAAAACTGTAGGTCTGTGGTTTTGATGTACATATTTTATTCTTAGGGTAAATTGCATATATTATTCCCTTAAAACCCATTTGATGATTTTTTTATCTTACAGACATACGATAAATTTGGATAAAATGAATTAAATTTTGTGTATCTTTCTATACAAATAACGATTTTTGAACCCTTGTGGTGATTTAAGGCATTCTAAATAGTTTTTTGGGAAGTAAAACAATTATGGAGAGGTTCTTCCACTAGTAAATGTATTGAGAGGATTCCAGATAATGATATATGGCATGATACCTAAATGAGGGTCTTGGTAATACATGGTTTACATAACATTTCATTACTAATATCATCATTTTGTGGTTTTCATGGGATAGTCCTCGGTGATGAGGACTATTTTGGGAAATAAAGAGATGGATATGATTGGGGTTTTTCAAAATAGAGTGGAAAATCAAAAATGATATTCTCTATGAACCATCTCTTTATACTAACGTTTAAATGAATTTTTCTTTGAGGTTATCTCCTTAATGAGGAGTTCCCTTTTTAGCTAGAGAGGTAGTGAGATGTTAAAATGGGGGGGGGGGTAAAATGTGTTTCTCCAATGATAAATCTTAGCTCAAGTGCCGATTTTGTGACTAAGGAACCCCTATGTGATGTATCATATTATTTACCGATTATTAGGGTCCCAAGAGGGATTTATTTTCTTATTTTTGGACCATATAAAATCTCGATAGTGATTTCTTTGCATATGTATAGATCAAAAGGGTCACAGAAGGGGTAACACACTTGTGTATTGACCCAGGGCACCCTAGAGGGTTACCTTGTGATTTAAGGACCCATAGAAATTACATTGGGGTCTTTAGTAGATTTGGTAGTGGATTTAACAAAGAAACTATAGTGAACATGGACCTTGAGGGGTTGTTTCAGTAGTGATGGGGTTTAGAATTCAATCATCCACACCCTTTTATTCAAAAGTTTACTCTTTTACTATTAATATAGATGTGATTTTTGGATGTTATTATTTTATTTTATCCCTTGTTTATAATGTAATATTATTCATTAATTTGGATACATGGATGTGCTTCCTAGGATTTTTCTTTTTACCCATAGTGTTTTTAAATTTTAAATTATTGGAAGTCTAATTTAACAATGGGATTCCTCCCTACATGGGGATTATAGTGGATAATTGATGAGTGAATCCTGATTCTCCTCTTATTTTTTCCCCAGTTGGATCCATTGATCAATAAGATCAAGGGGATTATATAGATTTCTTATTTGGTTAATTTGAACTGAACAATGGATGTTTCTGAAAACCATAATGATTAATAGTGATCTTCTTGATCAAAGCCTATGATTTTCCCTTGGATTGGGCGAACACACCATTACAGTATAGAATAGACTTCTATGGGAATGATATTTTAACGGTATTATTGAATGATTTCATGTTATTATACACGATATGTATAGTGTTCTTTACAAATCACATAATGTTCATCTACCATCAGGAATATCTATGTTTCAATTTCATGACTTCCTATGGATCAAGATGTACAGGCCAAACACTATAATTACATTTCACATAGCATGGGTGGTATTATATATAAATCTAATCTTTATTAATAATAGATCTTGTTGATTCCTATAATACTTCATTCATATAGTGGACGAGAGTATGGGTGATCCTAGGGCTTCAAATTTCATCCCCTTATGGTGAAGTAGTATACTCACAAACATTTTTAGCACTGGCCAAAGCAGATATGGTTTTTCAAGATTGTAAACCCATGTTCTATTTGGAGTACACATGACCTAGGTGGTATGATATCCATCTCAATTCTTTATTCAAATTAGGTTCATATATTCAGGATTAAGAACCAAAGGATTGACTATTGATTAATTTTATCTCCTTTTATCAAGCTGTGTCTCAACTAGGATATGAATTTTTCATGGACATTAACTTGTGATAGAATGTTATATATTCATCATTGGGTGGGTCTTATCAGGTTTTATTTGTCACCCACTATACAACCACCACAATGTGTGTGTAAACTATATTCCTTCTTTTATATTATACTTTGATGAATGTCGTATAGGCAAAGGACCCAATTTACATGATCGATCTATGATGCTCATATGGGTTCATATGATTGTGATATTGTCACTTAATATGTATAGTTATTAGGTATCTAGTTCATCTCAGAGTTACAATTAAAGCATTTTAATTTTATTTATACGTCATTATTCTATTATTTATTTGATTTTCCTTATGGTTTATTGGTGTTTTATTTACGATATGATAAATTAAGCATTTACAAAAAATGATTTTTCATATCCTTATTTATATTTATTGCTTTTTTACTCTTATAATATATTTATATTGTTGATTTTTGGTTGCTTTCACTATTTATATACATTGATATGATGTAATAGTCTCCCCAAAGACCATCCACATTCCCTTGATTTTTTTCTTAGCCTCTACCATATGTGGAAGAATACTAGATGCATTATTTCCAATTGTTTTGACTATTGTTCATATAGCGAGTCTAGTTGATATGTGAAAAAGGGGAATCTGAGAATCTCATTTCCGATTGCTTTACTCTTTGGGACATGGTAGATGGAATTATTGGTAACTTTTCTTAGTCTATGATGTATAATAGACTAGTTTATTTGGAACACTTGGTCATATAAGAAGTCTATGTTTCTAGGCTTATGTAAATTTTTTTCTTATTTTGTCTTGCCATAGTTTTATGCTATTTTCAATTTTACAAAAACACATGTGGTGTGATTTTTTTATTTATTATAAATTTTTTACTCTTGGCCCATTTGAGAGGGAACATTGAATTTTTTGACTTTTATTTAGATGTAGAAAGATGAACTGGTTCCAAAATCATATTTATGACATTGGGTCCTCCTATAATAGGATTATTAGTGTGATATTTTACAATATAATATATGGATAACTATTTAATGCATCAAAAACCACCAAAATAGTCTTTTACAATATAGTTTTTTTGTGTCATTCTATTCAGTTATAAATATTTTATTACATTATCAATAGAAGGTCATGCGGATCTAGGAAAAGATGCTTGATGGTGATGTTGATGACTCAGTCCTCATATAAGGGATGTGTAGTTACCCTATTAGTTTGAATGGAAACATGGTTCTATTGTGTTGAACCCCTCATGGGGTGTTTTTGTTTTGGATTGATTTTTTAATGATTTAACAACAACCTATAGGTCATTTTCCAAACATATCATGGAATGAAACTCTACCTGGCTAAACTATGTAAGTATTTTTTAACATGGATCATTGAGATGATGTTGAGTGTGTACTATTGACCCTATTAGTTAAATGATGGTATAAAATTACCTTTTATGGAACAATATGTGGGTGTATAATTTTCAATATAGTTTGACTAAATATCTAAAACTACTTACAATGTATTTTCTCATATTCATGGCTATGATAATTTTGTTGTACCACCATCAATATTGGTAATCTTCACATATTCTCTAATACAGTTCCATTAGATACATAATGTTAATATTAAAATGAGATCACAAAGTGGTATTACCATATATTGAATATCATTGGGAATAGGGGAACACGCCATTTTTGTATTTCATAGACTTCAATTACACATCATGAAACTCCAGAGGGTATTCATTTACGAGGTTTCTCGTAGAGTATTAGGGTCTAGTAGGCCAATTATTTTCATGTGGTGAAATTGTAATCCTTACTAAGGATTACTATTACTAATGGGTTATATAATAATGTGTTTACAATTAAAATATAAATTTTGTTTTACTCTATATTAGGAAATTATAAACCTTTTTAATTACACCCATCCTGTCAGGTTTTGACCCTCATTAGTCAATGATATATATCTTCCATAAATTTTACCTATTTTACATGTAAAATTAAATGTGACATAACAATGAGAGACCACTGTACAATATAGTAAAACCGATTGAAAATGATGAAAAATTTGATCAATTGGTTAGGAAGGTTCCCAAGAGTCCCATAGTATTAACTCATATCCTAGAGGGTCCATGTTCCATTATATCATGGAAAACTGATAAGGTGGGGTTAGACTAGGTTTAAAGATGACACTTTGAGGTAGAGATAATAGTTTCATGTTCGTGATATAGTTATTTCTCAAGATTTGTTACCATGTTTTTGGACCTAAGCATGATGATGCATTTTGATTCTGAAAAACCCACTTAGGGTTCTTAGGTATGGAAACATTCTTAGATTATTGGGACTTTTTGGATTCCTAGACCTATTGATCGGTGGTTTTATGGTTTGAAGCATGGTTAGATCATGGGCGGAATCTCATATCTAAAAATTCCCTTTGTGTATAATAAGAGTGTAAATAAGATTAACATGTTTCACAATGAGGATGTGTAGGTGTGGTTTTGAAGTGATTCCATGAGACAAAAATAATTGATGAATCATGTAATAATTATGGTTCTGGATTATAAAAAGGATTTCCAAGGGAGATCTTGGTTTTTCGAGACTAACATAATTTAAAGAATAGTCATCATGTCGCTTATATTGACCTACTATCTGGGGAGTGATTAAAGTGGTGGGTCGAGTTATATAGGATTTTAACCCCATGGTTATTGGTGATATAGGAATGGTATAAATAATTTGACCATGAGGAATATTTAAATTTCAAATTGGTGAGTGTTTATGTCCATGTTTATGACCGATTATTTGAAATAATTTTTTTTCTTTTTTTATAGGATTTGTAATGAAATAAACAATTTCCCTTCAAATTAGAGGAGACAAAATGAATTTATTAGGTGTAGTGGTAAAACCAATATGGATAAATATTATTCAGGTATTGATAATATGAAGAGAATGGTTCTTTAAGAGTGGCACATGTTTTATGATGGAACCATTTAACATTGTGTTCAATGAGTGATATAAGTTAATACACATGGTGGGGAGGGAGACATTGGATATTTGGGTGGGGTTTCTTTATTAATGAGTAAATATTGAATTTTTATCATGGGAAACATTATTTGGACATGGGATTAAGAGATTTTGGGGGTTGGAACTCTGGAATGAGTGGTTTTGGCCTATACTAAACCTATCCATTTATAAATGTTATTACATGAATTTAAGAAAAATTAAACCTCAAATTACAAGAGAAGGAATATAATATCAACCATCTTGTAAGATTTGGTTCATAATTAAACAACATGAAACATAAAAAATTCTTTTACTTATTCTTGATAATGAGATCTTAACTCTTTTTTATACCTTACATCTGGATATTATATCCTAGGAATACATGAACCAAAGGTATGATCTAAAAATCCCAGAATAGGAATAAGTATAGGAATAAAACATAAAACATGGGTTAGATGGAATAAAATGATGACATAAAGGAATGATAGAAGAATAAACATAAAGAAAAAATAATATTTATAACAAGGGGAAAAAATCATGGAATAAGAGGAATTCTTCAATATCCTTTAAAATGATATAAACATTATTCAAGGAAAACATTCAAGACTATATCACATGGTGGAAAAATTCCCATAAAGGAATTTGGTTTACTCCCTATCCCAACATGACGTATCATGAGGCTAAAAATTAGTCAATTTATTGGATAGAAATATAGTTTATACCCTCATAAAATGATCATCATTTTTTGTTCCATATGAGGATTCATACATAATGAAATTAATATAAACATAAATGATACCCATTGAAAGAATTGGGTATCATAATCATGTCAAAATGTATAACAAAAGGGGATATCATAAAAGTGTCCATGAAACAATTGATTTAAAACATAAATTGAAATTCATAAGTTATGTTATGCATATTTCATTATAAATAATGTTTAACAGGAGTGATAAATGATAAAAATAGTGTTAAAGAAACATTAGAAATAAAACATTGTAGTACAGATTAAGGAAATTATTAAATATTCCTTGAAGAGGAAAATGAATAACTTTTTTATAAAACATGAAATGAAGTAAGATATATTTTCTTGATATAATGAGTTGTATTACAAAAAAATGGTTTTTTAAAATATAATATGGATTGTACTTGAAAATGGGTAAGAATTATGGAAATTCCCATTAATCAGGCTTGCTTATTAGGAATCATTGAAAAGGGATCCTTTTCAAAACATATATTAACCCATAAAAGAAGGATAATATGATCGTAATAAATGATTTTGGGACATATAATAATAATATATATGTTTTAAATGAAATTAAAGAAGTATTACAAAGGGGTAAATAGAGAGAAATAGTAACCTAGATAAAAAAGGGAGGTTCGAGTAGAATCCCATACTTTATGCCTAAAAGTATTCTTCACTTGAACTGAATTTGCTAAATGATAAAATTAAATCCATTTAATTTAATCCTTTTATACATGTATTTTATTTAATATAATTTTATTATGTTTAATGGTGGCCTTTTGGATTGGTTATGAGATTTAATTTCATCATTCTTGAGTGTTGGTTTCCTTGGTTTTCCTGATCATTTGACTTGTATATACGTATAGAAAATCATATAAAATGAGTATGGTTATCATGAATTGAATAAATATATTATTATTGAAAAAAAAAATTACATTTTTATATAATTAATTTTTTATTTTGGGGTGTTGATGAATCATTAGATAAGATATTAGTAATAATTGTTTAGATTATTTCGGTGGTTTTTCGATCATCACATACTAGTTTTGTTTTATTAATTAATATTATATATGTATGATGGATCCAGAATAGTACACATGCTATAATAAATAAATTTTGATCTTTTTATCCATTAAAATGATATTATGATCTTTCATTAATGATTTAATGGAAATCTAAAACATCAACATCCATGAATGCGATAAATTAACACATTACAGACGATGTTTTCATTTTTTTGAAAAAATAATGTTTAGGGGAAAGAAATGATGATGGATTATTCAATTGGAATAATAAAATTATATTATATGTTTGGTGATGGAGTTATCATATCATCTAGATAGGGTGGATCTTATGAGAGATTATTAAAAGAAAAGAACATGAAAATAAATTAAATAAAAAGAATGAAGATTTTACCTCTTGAATTCTTCTTCATGGGAACCATCTTAAGAGGATTGGTTTTGGTATTTTGTTGAGAAAAAAGGGTCATAGACATGTATGAGGGTATTGGAAAAATATTTGATTATAATTTTAAAAAATTATATAAAGGCATGAGGGGTTGGATGGCAAGATGTTGTGAGGGGTGGTATTTATAGGGGAAAATAGGGGTGTTTTCTCATTATTTTATTAATTAGTTTTTTATTTTTGACAAGATAGAAAATAGTGTGGATTAATGAGACTAAATAAATTAATTAGTGCATGTGATTTCGAACCAATGGTCACTTACATAATTCATGACTCCTGAAATACTTAATAATTCATATATTTACTTATACTGTAAATTGTCATATTTCACTATTCACTAAATATTCAAATAATTTCGAAAAATACTGAAAACTGACCATTAAAATTTATCCTTGTTTAGAATTTAAAAAATAATTCCATTTTAAGGAATAAATTTTCTAAGTATGATAAATTTAATTTCTATTTAAAATCAACATTTAGCTAAAAAATATCATCTTTAAAATTATAACTAATTTTGTAACACATTTGAAAGATTAATTATGGTCCCATAAAATTATATTATAATAATAAGATATAAAAATATTAATTTATGAATACATTTTAAGGAAATAAACGTACTTTTAAAACATTATATTAATTATAAAATTTAAACTAAACACATATATTCTATAAAAATATCAACACTTAATTAATAATTTCTAAAATATTTATTTTATTATACTATGATATAATTATATTATATTTTCATTTATAAGATTCCTAAATTTTATTTATTCTTTCATGTACGAGGTGATAATCTATTGTCAATATTATTATTCATAAGGTCATATTACTATTCCAATGGTCAAGTTACTATTTCATTTGTATAGATTCCCTAACTTCTAGAAATAACTATTATTTAATTTATGAAGTTTTCTATTATGTTATTAATGTGATTTTATGTGATAAAACTCTATGGAATAATTTTAATAATGGAATTTCCATTCATAATATTTTGGGTCATCAAATTCTTCCCCAAAATAGAATTTCTCTCTTGAAATTACATTTTTCATTCTATGTTAAAACGGGGTGAGGGTGCATATCCACCATCGCTTCCTCTATTTCCAGAGATTCCTCTCTACAATTATGGCTTCTGAATAGTACATTGAACAAGTGGGTAATTTTTTTTGTAGAAAATTTTCTATATGGTCCAAGATCTTCACTGGTTTCTCCGCGTTTGAGAGATCATCCTCTAACTGTACAACTTCTGAATTAAGTATATGTGAAGGATTTGGTATGTAGTTTCTCAATAAGGATTCAGGGAATAATTAGTGTACTTGAGTCATGATAGGTGTAAGTACTAGTTCATAGTCCATGGATCCAACATAATTCTCGATCTCAAAGGGTTCAACGTATCTGTGATATATCTTTCCTTTGTTCACAAATTTTATAATTCTCTTCTATGGAGATATGCGGAGGATTTCCGCATATCCAACCATAAACACCTAGTCTCATCGATGATTGTATTTGTGTCATCCTAGACCTGGATACCACTTAATGGGAGACCCCATCCTGTTGGGCCACATAGCCTCAAGCACATGTCCCCAAATTCTAGAGGTTTTCAACATGCAGTGAGGGCCTAGAGAGTGTCTTTTGGGAGAGTATGCCCTCATTACCAGAGTGTAGAACAACAGATAAATATAAAAAATGTTAAATTTTGGGAGTAGTGTAATTTAACCGAATAAGTAGGACAAAGTAAAAAATTTAGAATGGATAACAATAAATGTATCGAGTAGAATAACATAAAATCATATAATAATTGAGGATGACATGACATGTCATAAGAAAAACATGAAACAGGGATATAAGACAACACAGATCACATGTCCCACCAAAGTATAATAGAAATCAAAAGACTATCCAATTCACCTTAAGCTCTGGATTGGACATTTGTAATCATGATCGATCCTAAATAGTAAGAAATTAAGTTTTTGAAGTTATATGATTCCCTTTATGAACACCTATACTCATTTAATCCACCATGAGTACCAAATGGAACTCTAAGAGGGTCTTAGGTAAGTCTTACCAGGCCACCACCAACGGTGTCTATAACATCCAACTCATGTAATGGAAATTTATCATTTTGTATACATGTATATATAAACTAATGTAGTACAATGTAACCAAATACCCCAGTATTGTCTTCATCCCTTGGCTGGTGTATCAATATATAACCATGAAATTATAATAATATAAAAATTAATAAATAACATATTATTATTGGTTAATGATCCAATATGAAATATGGAAATAATAATTGATAGATTATTAGAAGTGGTTTTGTGGTATTAACCATGGAATCCAAGACATTGGGGGTATCTAAATCAGCCGTAACTAGGTATATCTAAGGGGGGAGAGTGTAATCCAATGATCATAGTCCAAGGAATTTTACAATAAGAAGCCAACTGAATCCAAGGACATTCATCCAAGGAAAAAAGAACAATGTAGTGACTGGTCCTAATGTGATTTTATCGTGGAACCTAATTGTCAATTCTAGATCCAAGGATTATATCCATGGTGTGATTAAATATAATTTTAGGGATACTATGGTGTCATACCACACATCCAAGAAAATACAAGGATTAGGATCTAACTGGGTCTCACCCAAAGAAAGCTATATCCTTGTATCGGAATGCGGTTCTCGAGTAATCAAGGTATTCCATAATAAGAATCCAAGATGAGATCAATTCAGGCCACTCCTATTTAGTAATGAATTCTAGTATAATGTCAATTATTTAAAGTCTTCCCTTTAATTAGTGTGAATAGGACAATTAGCATGAAACTATTTAATCATGTCATAATTAATAAACAGGACCCTTTGGTTCAAGCCTTGCCTTTTATTAGTGTGACAAGTCCTTGTAGGATGAAACCTATATTAAATACATTTATGGAGTATTCAATAATTGAAGTCCATTTATCTACCATCCATTGATGTGGTAAGGAGATCTATGTACATGAAACATATTATTAATTTACAATTAATCTGTTCAAGTCCTATCATTAGTATACATTAAAATTTCCCTTCATTAAATTTAATTATCAATTGAAGCACATTCTTTAGGAGGCTCATGTGGTGATAATACATGGAACTTTACATTTTGAAATTGACAATGTAAATCAATCTATTTAATATATAAAATATTTCCAATACAAGGGTCAAGCTATGTTACACCTGATTCATGGTGCAAACGTTTCAAAGACTAAAAACCCAATTATTGCATAACATACTATATTGGATGGATGGATTTATGCTCTAACCACCAAATACTAATCTCATATTTTGAAATATAATGACCATATGATTCTAATGATTATAATTAATGAATATAAATTCAATAAATAACACCAAATAAAATTGGTTGTCCCCACATGATAATTATAAAATCAACATACTTGAGGGTGAGTTTTTGACTACCCACCTTAGGGTTGTACAACTATACTCTTCTAATATCCTCAATTAATTCATCTTAGAATAGTGTAGTTCTGAGAAAAAGGTGGAATCACTTACACATCGAAAACTATGTCATGATAAAGAGATGAGAATAATGAACAAAAAGGACTTGAGTACTTACTATTGCACATCAAACGTGATTAAGTGAATCTTGATATGATCCTGGATGAAGTAAATCATTCAATCTGGACCACATGACTTCATGGAGCTCCAAAATTAGAGAAAAATGGGTTAACCCAATAAGAACTCAGATTAGGATGATGTAGGGTGCTTAAATATATCATTAATGAAAAAATGAGTAAAATTTCCTAGAATTTACCATGTGCATGGTTTGTCTGCATTTTTCTTCAAACCATGTCCGAAAAATGCACGAGTTACTATGGAATAGGGGAACTAGAATAGTTAGGCCTCATATTTAGGGAAACTATGAGATGGCTCCCCCCAAAATTAAAACCATCCACATTAATTGATTAAAACGTGCACACATTCTGCACTGGTTACTCTAACTATGAAATTGGCCATTTTTCCGAAAATGTGGGCTTTTGGGCTCTAAACAATCAATAGAAACCATTGTGATTGTCTCTAACTCATTAAGCATCCATAAAAGGTCTCAAATTAAGAATTAGAACGTAATATAAATGATATATACCTAAATAAAAACTAGGTTCTTTTAGTCTTCCCCCTTAAAAGAATGACTCCCTGAGTTCACCTTTCAAGGGTGGTGAAATAAAATATGAGAACCAATCTAGACATTGGACACATACATCATTCTCCCACTCCCATGTCTCGTCATGCATGTGGCTATGCTACCATATAACTTGAGCTATTAGGATGGACCGGCCTCATAGTGCCTTCAAGATCTAGTCAATGATGTGTACTAGATACTACTCAAAGGTATCATCAGAATATAACTCCACTTCCTTAGGAAAAAATGTATGATATAGGTTAGCATAATACTGGTGAAGATGTGAAACCCAGAATACGTCATGCATGGCATGGTACTTATGATGTAGTAGCAACCTATAGGCTACCAATCCAACTTTCTATTGAATTTAAAATAACCCTATGTAATGTGGATATTTATTCTGTTTCTTATGTAACCATCTATTCACTCACCTAGGTTATACCCGAAATAAAACTAGATCCCCATCCTCAAACTCTTGAAGTTGTCGACAGTGATCGACATACAATTTCTGTCTAGACTGATCAGTAGTCAAACACTTTTTGACCAACTAAATCTACTCCATAGTCTCTTGAACGAGATGAGGACCTAGTAGCGCTACCTCGCCTACCTCTATCCATCACAAGGGTGAATGTCAAGGCCTACCATACAGGGCCTCAAAACGATCCATCAGAATTATCACCTAAAAGAAATTATTATAGGTAAACTAAGTGAGAGGGATATACATATCCCAAGAACCATAGAAATCAAGTGGACATACTAATATCATGTCCTATAGAACCAATATTGTCTGTTTTGATTTTCCATCGGTGTCATGGAGGAAGGTTGTTCTTAGAGTCACCAATATTCTGATAGCCTTCTTCAATATCATCAAGAACTGTGATGTGAAATGAGAATCCCCATTTTAAATGATATTACGATGGACCCCATGTAGTCATACAATTTAACATACATAAAATATTTCCATTTCATCAAAATGTAATGTCTCCGGAATTGGAATGAAAATGGATAATTTTGTTAGTTGTTCAATAACTACCCATATACCATATATACCACTTGGTGACCTAGGTATGATTACTACAAATATCCATAACAAAATCTTCCCATTTACATTCAAGGACATGAAGTATCTGTAGAAATTCCAAAGGTTTCTAGTGCTCCATCATCACCTACTGATAGGTGGAACACCAAGTGTTAAATCCTTCTATAAGACATTTTGTCCCAAGACACCAATACTGGTGTCGCATGTCTCGATACATCTTCGAGATTTCTGGATGAACTACCCACTAAGATGCATGAAACTCTTTCATAAACTCTTATATAATATCTAGAGGGAACCAGACATATCCATGAATATATAGGATGTTTTCTCTATCTATATGCCAATATATTGAAAATTTTATCTTCTATTATACAATCATGGATTACCAAGCCTTCGGGATCAGATAATTATCTTCCCTTCACCTTCTTTAAGAGAGAAGGTGTATCTACAACAAATGAGAAGTAAAACTGATCATGACTATCGTGAAACTCATGATGTAGCTCAATGAATATGGCCATAAATATCCATTAATCATTGGATTCTCATACTACCTATGCTTGAGTTTTCCAACTAAGTGAATATAGAACAACATTTCCCTTCCCAAACATATATGATGTCTCAAAATTAATAGATTTTATATATTCAACACATATCTAAAGTTTGATGTACATGTCGCACCAAGTAAAGATATATATTCGGCTCTTGTGGTATGTGTACACCACAAATCACAACCCAATAGGTAATTTCTCCAGTAAAGTAAGGCATGGAAAACTATGGCTAACTCAATGTTGTGCATCAGGTAGTTTCTCCCATGAGGCCTCAACTGTAAATATCCATATGCAATGAATCTATCCTCCTATATTATCACTCCTTCTAGTACTATTCTAGAAGCATCATAGAAGATGGTATAAACTCTTCCTATCTCTAGGATAATTAGAGTAGGATTTAAAACAAGCAGCCCATTCATCTCTTGAAAGTATTTATTACATGCTTATGATCACAAAAACATAACACCCTTATTGGTTAGTCTAGAAATATGAGAAAAAAGAAAAAACTTGCTGGATGTCCCTTATGAAATGAAATTAATATGCATACATACCCTAGAAAATCTGTATATCAAACAGATTCTGGGGATAATCCCAAGAAACTATATCACTAACCTTATCTGGGTCAAGTGACACTCCTGGTTCCGATATTGTATGTCTCAATAAGTGAACCTTTCTAATCTAGATATTGTACTTATCAATCTTGGTGTAATGTTGATGCCCTCTAAATGTACTCAAAATGATCTTAGCATGTATAGTATGGTCATTAGGGTTATGAGAATACACCAAGATGTCATCCATAAAAACCATGAAAAAATAATTCAAATAGGGGTGGAACATCCTATTCATCAGATCCATGAATATTATGGATACATTTGTAACACCTAATTGTATAACAATGTACGTATATAGACAATACCTACTACGAAAAGTTGTACATTGTATTTCTGATAGTATAACTCACACCAAATGATAACATGATCTCATGTTGATCTTAGAAAAGACCCATGATCCTCGGATCTACTCAAAGAGATCATCTACTTGAGGTAGGGGTTATCATTTCTTGACTATAAGTTGTTTCAATAGTCTGTAATACACACATAGATGTATAGTTTCATCCGCCTTCTTGGCGAAAAGCATGGGTGACATCCAAGAGGATATACGAGGCCGTATAAATCCTTTGGCCTCTAAATCCTACAAGTTCTTCGTAATCTCGTAAAGCTCCTTAGGTGCCATCCAGTACAGAAGAATCGACTTTGGATCTTCTCCTAGAACAAGCTCAATCATAAACTTTACCTCTTTTTGAGGAGTTAAGAATGAAAATTTGTTGGTAAATACATCACTGAAATGATCTACTAATTAATGGAAATTAGTTTGACATAAACCCCGACCAACTATGAAAATATTTGAAATCTAGGTGGTCAATCCACATAGTCAGTGAATCTCTAGTCCCACTCTACATGCCTACACATCCCACTCACCCTTATGTCAATAATTGGTTCCTTCTAGAGATGTAAAGAATACACTGAGGTGATATAAGTCTACAAAATCATGATACAAAACCAACAAAACCATCCAAATAATGACATAAAATCCTATTATTATGATAACAATTAGGTTCCACAAGAAAGGGTAACTTTCTACCTCAAGGGGATAATCCTTACATTAGCATATTATCTCTATTTGTTCCCCTAATGACATATGTAGGATCATTAAACCATAGTAATACTATATCTCTAGTCTGAGAAATTCCACGATGGATAGAGAGATAAAAGAGATCGATGTGCCGATATAAAATAAATATGATACTATAATAGATGTCATAAGAAAAGTACAACATATTGTAGATGGTCTCACATCCCGATCCATATGTATCAGAGGTTGTGAATGAAACATACTTGATCCATGGACATGAGTAATAGTTTGACTACAATGATCATACAGACTATTTTGGTGCTTCTAGTGATCTGGGGTCTATCTACCACAAATTTCTCCTGGGCTAGTCATACTGGTTCTACTTGAACTCCCCGCCTAACACAGGGAAAATTAACCCACCCCGGATGGTTGATCTGGTGAGGATAATTTTCTGCTAAAAAATACTGTAATGGTCTTTAAAACCTATGATGATTCCCTATATGACTACAATAGAGGCACTCCATGGGAATATATCACATGGGGTATTCAAGTGCCCTATCATCCATAGTGAGGACACACTATAGATCTATCAAAATAGAAATTCTAGTTGTCATTGCCCTGACAAAAAACTTCGAGGGAACATTTCTAGCAACTTCGAGAACTACAGGCCTACTGTGGTACTAGTCCTCTATGTCTATTATTATATTTGTTTCATAGGTTGTTCTCAATGATAAAATCATGATTTACTATTTAATGAAATGTAAGAAGGAGAAATACATTCACCATCATACAAATGGCATACTAGATACCATCCTCAAAATGTCTAGCACATGAAATATCATCACCGAATAAAAGTGGTACAAAGCGCCACAAATCTATCAAATAAACTAAATTTTCCATAACAGACATATAACCCTACTCGAGATTCATGAACTCCCTAGATCTATCATCTCTCTGTGTATGAGGACAGAACTAATCAAAAAATACAATCTGGAAATAAACCTATAACATGCCCAAATGATGACTATCATGGGAAATAACATCCCAACATGGCTTGGCTAAATCCAGAAACAAGTTTGTGGAAATCTTGATCCACCACATTGTATGTATTTTCAGATGATCAAAGATATACTGGGTGCCATATACCCAAGTCTTAGTAGCCTATGAACTTCCATCCCTTAAGAAAGTAGGAGGATGCTACAACTAGAACTCAAGATTTAGATTATCCATCGTAGGTGAAATTTGTGGACCACCATGAATGTAATGCATCATACATAGGTAACTATCATGAATATGTAAATTAGTGCCTAGATCAAGAATAGAATATATTTCCTCAGGTGTCTCTCATGGAAGTAATAATGGTGGCTTAGTGTCCACCATGTCTGGAGCATGATCATCACCACCTTCCTGGCATAAAATATGTTCATGTCATGGTAGAATTGGTCTACAAATGACTAGAAAATACCTCAAAACAATCATTATGTGGAAAGATAACATCACTAGAAGAAATTAAACATAATAAAACTCTCTACCCAATGCATAATACCCCGACTACCTACTTAAATGGCCAGGTATCAGTAACTTCTAAACTATAAGTTTCATTTCATATTAAATTTAATTATCGGGTTCACTCATTTACCTTTCTTAAGCATGACAAGGTGGGATATGGATTTGAAACCATTCCATATTAATCCAAATTTCAATTTATCATGGATTGAAATTCCAATTGAATCAATGGCCACACACCTTATCAATGAAAACTACACCCTTTTAACTATATCATAATGGATCGACTTGGTAAATTACTCATCCCAACCCATGAGGGCCCACACAACTCATGAATTGAGATTATAAATCATTAAATCACAACCAATTGTAATGAAAGAATAATATAACAATCATAGTATCACTAAACAATCTTAGGAATATCATTAAACGAAAAGCAGTGAAATGCACCTAAATGGAATAGAAATATGTATGACATGAAAATTATAGGTGCATATAATTATGCATATAACAGTGACCCTTACACTCTTATCATCAGGCCAATGATGAAATGAAACACTCAATTAGAATAATAATCAACAACTCCACATAGAATGTGAATCACCCAACTGTGAAATAATATCAACTATAATTGAAAAAATTAGAACAATGATTACAATTCAAAAAAACATGGGTTTTACCCCAAACATTGGTTTGTGACTCCCAAGCATGGCTTATGACCAAGAACCAAGAATTCCTAACCTCATAACTATTTTCATCAAATAGTAAAGTATGAAAGGAAACCTCTTTTGATACCACAATGTGATGTCCTGTACCTGGATGCCACTTATTAGGTGCCACAATCCTGGTTGGCCACATAGCCTCAAGAACATCTCCCAAAATACTAAAGGTTTCTAACTAGAAGAGAGGTCCTAGGGTGTGTCTGTGGGGAGACTATTCTGTCATTAAATGATTTTAGCACATCAGATAAATGTGAATAGAGGTAAATAATGGAAGAAATAAAAGAAACTAGCAGATGCATACAAAAGTTATAAATTGGAAGCAATAACAACAACTGTATCAACTGAAATAACATAAAATTATACAACAAATAATGATGATATGTCACTCCATTAATAAAATTGGAAACATAGATACAAGATAGCATGAATAACATGTTCCATGAAATTTATACATAAATAGAAAGACTATCCAAAGAATCTGAATATCTAGGTCTGACATCTAATATCAATCTTCATCCTAAATAACAAGAAATCATGTGTTTGAAGATGAATAATTCCCTTTATCAACACCTATAATCATGTAATCATCCCCGGGTACCAAACAGCGCTCGAAGAGTGTGTGAGATAAATCTCTGTGGGCCACCATTAATGATGTCAATAACATTCTGCTCATGTAATGGAAATGTAACAGTGTGTAGGAATACATATGTAATGTAAATAAGTACAACGTAACTAAATAACCATGTACCAGCTTTATCCCTCTGATGGTGTGTAAACATATATCCAATACATTATTAGATTATACCAATTTACAAAAAAGATACACATTATCAAAGGTGAAGGTTTTAATATGTAACAATGAAACCATAATTGATAGTTAAAAAAGTGGTTCCTTGGTATTCACCAAGTAAACATAGACCATATGGGTCTCTAACTCTGTAGTAACTAGATATAGCTACAGGTAAGTGATTAATATAAGGATCATATTCTAATTATTTTCACAATAAGATGACTTACTAATCCGAGGTGATCATATAAGGTTAAAAGGGGAAAATTAGTGACTAGGACCTATGGTATTTAAACATGAGACATAGTTTTCAAAACTAGATCCAAGGATTGTATTCATTGCATCCTTTCATACTGTTTGATGGATCCAACGGTTCCATATTAGGTTTCATAAAATAGACAAGTATTGGGATCTCAGTGGGTCTCAACCTAAGAAAATTACACCCTTTAATTAGAATGGGGTTCCCGAGTGCTCAAGGCATTGCTCAATAAAAGTCCATGGAAATATTGAGTCATACAATTCTTATTTAATAATGAATTCATGTATAGTTTCAATTGGTTCATGCCTTTCCTCTCATTTGTGTGCATATAACAAGTATCATAAAACCCATTAATCAAGTCATAATTAATAAATAAGTCAATTTGGTTCAAGACTCTCCTTTCATTAGTGTAAAAAGGAAAATTAGCATGAAACAACTATTAAATCCATTTAAGGCATATTCAATAATGGAGGTCCATTTCGCTACTGTCCATTGATGTGGTAAGGGGTTTTACGAACATGTGACCTATTATTTTTTTAAATTTAATTCAATCAAGTAATATAGTTTTTATACTTTCAAATTTCCCTTTTTAACATTTTATTATCAATTAAAGAACATCCCTTTGACGAGTCATGTGGTAAGAGTATATGGTACATTCCATTATGTAATTAATAATACAAATAAATCCATTTAATATAGAAAATATTACTGATAGATCAAATATTTTCAATTAATTTATAGTGAATATCATTTTTTAAGCCCACAAAAGTTTTTCTATAAGATTAATTGTTTCATTTTTATGACATTGGTGTTATTTTGAGCTGAATAGTAAAAATGGGCCATTTCGGGTTTTTAACTGTTTTAAATTATTTATTTATTTTGGCCATAACGTATTCTACCGTAATCTAAATTTAAAAACTATTTTTTTATCATACACATCTATGGCATCATTTCATCTCTTTGGACCGATAGTTGAATCGACCATATGAATGCTCCAACAAATCTCACAAGTTGGCTCAGGAAAACTGTTTGCAGCTCTGCCTAGTTGTGGTGTGGGCTTTATAACTCATCCATGGTGGTCCCAAATATCGTGATAATCGGTGGGTGGACGTGCAAGGAGTTTTGAGGCATCTTTAATGAATAAAAGGCCATGTGAATTGGCCGTTTATTGGGTCATTAAATTAACCTTATCCAGAGGATTGCATTTTGGAGAGTCTGACTGGACAAAATAAATGCTCAGAGGAAAATGGATATAACTCTCGTAATACATGTCCAAATCCGATGAGATTTTGAGAGGACACGTCCAAGATAATTATAAACAATATTAAATAAGGGTTTAATGCGTTATGATGTCATTTAATAGGGATATAAGACGTCAATATCCGACGGACAAATTCTGGCTATAAAAGGAGGAGAGCTCCACCCTCTCAAAACATCCCATTCTCCATCCCATTCCTTCCAGGACACCAAGAAGGAGAACATTTCATCTTTATCTAATATGTATTTCTTTCTCAGTTTTTAAATGCCTTAATCATCCACATTATTCTAAATTACCCTTACCGTGGTGGGGTAAACATTTGGAGTGATTGGGGAATGGTTGGATTTCTACATTGTAATGCTTGAGTTCTTGGACGCAATTGAATAAATTTTTTTCTTCTCAAAAGTTATTGAATATTAATTCCGTTATTTATTTTTGACTTGGTAAAATAATCATAATCTCCCTCCAATAATTTCTGGTTATATATGATGGAATAGACCAGGGATTAGTGGTGAAGTACTTGAAGATCTTCAGTAACTGTAAAAGGTGTAGTGAATGTTCTTGATTGTTTGGGATAAACAAAACCTGATCGGGTGTTGCCCATTTCAATTAGGTATATTCAATACAACTATTTTACACATGGAAGGAGAGTTGACCAAACCGAGATCTTGGTAAGGTTTTCTCTCACCATCATAATTTCCCCAAGGAAGTGAGAGGAAACAATTGTGGAAACTCACTTTAATCAACAAAGAAGAAGAGGTTTGAATCAAACTGAACAAGTATCGCATTAAAATTTGGAGACCGACCCTGGCCTAATCACCGATTTTAATATCACAGTTTTTCAATCATTTGAAATTTAATTTCCATTCAATCATTTTCTTATCAAACACACCATTTTCACCCTCATTTTTAAGTGACAAACCGTTTTGTGTGAACTCCTCTTCCGGAGACATCCTATGTAAACCACATTACTACATTTTAACATAGGAATTTTTTTTTCCATGCCCTATTGCAGGAGTGTGTCAAACTTGGTGCCATTTCCAGGGAGGTAGTGCCTCAAAAACCTTAAAAAACATTTTTTTACTCGTTTCTTTTGAATGAACCATAGATCAAACAACAATTTAATTGAATTTGATACCAAAAATGAGAGAACAATAACCCAACTGAGAATGAAAAATTTTCAATTAGATTTTGAAGAAATTCAACTTATAGATTCAAGTGACACATCTAGTGATCACTCTGAACCTCCAATGGCTGGCAATCCCAACCAAACATTGCGCGATCTTTGGGCCCCACAATTTTTTAACCAATGAAATAAACTAGCTTTTAATACATTAGAAAATGATTTCTAATTGCGCCTTAACATGCTTCAAATTATTTCTAAATTCCATGGTCTTGCAGGTGAAGATCCCAACAGGTATATCTAGGAATATACATATGTGAGCTCCAACTGCAGACCTCGAGGTGTTGTAGAAGAATAGGTAAAGTGGAGGGAATTTCCGTTCTCACTCATGGGAGAAACAAAGGAATGATTGTATAGTCTACAACCAGGAGAAGTCCAAGACTGGGAAGATATTCAAAGATGCTTCCTGGAAAGGGTTTTTCCCATATCCTGGATCACCACTATCCGAAGAAAGATCTATGGCATTTTCCAATCAAACGGTGAAACACTTCACGAGTATTGGGAATGATTCAAGGAGCTTTGTGCCATTTTTCCACCCCAAAATGTGGAAGAACAATATTTCATTGTTTTCTTCTATCAAGGATTTCTTGGAAATGATCGAAACTTTCTAGATGCAACATATGGAGGAGCCATGATTGAAAAGTCAGCAACCGATGCTAGAGGATTGATTGAAATGATTGCACAAAACTCACAGCAGTTTGGTACCAGAGGTACGATCAATAGAGGAATACATGAGGTAAGAACATCTAATTTAGTAGATTTAATTAGGAAAGAAATGCATGAACTCACCAGGTTGGTGCGACAAATAGCTGTGAACCATGTGAAGGAACAACAAAGGCCGAATCAGGTATGTGGTTTATACTCTTCTAATTCTCATTACACTGATCAATATCCAGAAGTGTAGGGGACATAAAGTTGTGCTGCATCCTATCAACAAAGGAAATATCAACCGCAAAACCAACCAGGCTATGGGTCTCAATAGAACCAAGCCAGAGCACCTTATAATCATCCCTTCCAACAATAGCAAACTTTCCAACCACCACCTTTCCACTGGAAGAATTATGAGAAATCATCCACAAGTGCACCAACAAATGAAGATCAATAGCTGAAGACAAGAGTTGCGGGATTAGAAGATAAAATGGAAAACCTAGCTGATCAATTTTCAATAATTATGGATGCTCTCAACAAGAACCAAGGTAAACTTCCCTCACAAACAATTCCCAATCCAAAGGATAATGTTAGTTCAATCACCACACAAATCGGGAAGGAGCTCACACCACCAGAAAAAAATGAGGAGGATGATTCCAGGGAATCTTCTGAAACTCGTCCTGTCCAACCAAAAGATGGAGTCGACAAAAAAGGAGAATGAAAAAAGTTTCAGAAGGAAAGAACTGAAACACCTTTTCAAAAACAAAAAAGGGAGAAAAAAGGTATCCCAACACCATTCCCATCAGAACTGGTTGAGCCAAATAAGGGTGAAGAAGAACGACTTCAACAGGAAATTCAAGAAACATTCCAAAAAGATGAGATTAACACCCCACTACTGGATTCAATCAGACAAATCCCTAAATATGAAAAATTTCTGAAGGATTTGTGTACTAAAATAAATAGGCTGGATGGAAATGAACGAATCAACTTAGGAAGAAGTGTCACATATTGATCACCCCACTGATACTGCAAAAATGTCAAGATCCATGGAATTTCTCTATTCCCTGCACTATCAGTTCTTTAAATTTTACAGATGCACTATGTGATCTCATAGCGTCAATAAATGTTATGCCTCACTCATTATTTACATCTTTGCAGATTAGAAAATTGAAGCCTACTAGAGTGGTGGTCCAGCTTGCAAACAAATCTTTAGTTTTTCCTTCAGGTATTCTAGAAGATGTTCTTATAAAGGTAAATGATCGATTGTTCCCAGCTGGATTTTATGTTCTGAAAATGGAAGAAGATTGGATTTCATCACACTCACCCATCATCTTGGGGATACCATTCTTAAATACATTGAAGACCATCATCAATGTGCAAGAGGGAACACTATCAATGGAGCTCGGAGATTGTCGAGTGCATTTCAATATACTCAAATCCATGAATAATTTTGCAGATGTTCATTCGTTGAAAGCCATCTACCACAAAGAACAAAAAGAACCAAATTAAAATTTATAATATACAACCATAGAATTCATGGATATTTTGTTAGAATAGGCTGGATAATCAAAATCATGAGAGGTTGTTGAGATCAAGAAGTATAAACTCAAGGAGTCCGAACATGAAAAGATTATCATAGATATCTGAAAGGAACTTACTCAAAATGAAGAAGAACTAGCTAAGAATAATTCCATATGACTTGAAATAGAACATGAGTTGAAGAAGGTCATCGAAACCCCCATTAAAGCTGTAGAGTGTAAATGATATTCTCAAACCAATGGGAAGGATTGATCACAAGAAAAAGACGTGAAATCCAAAACCAGGTTTGTATGGGTAATGAAAACTGTGGGTCAATCTTCTACCTCAAGAGAAGAGATAAATTTTCATAAGACACGACAACCCCTTAAAATGAGTTGTGTTCACATTGCAACAAAGAAGAAACAAATATCCAGAAATATTGAAAACCATTCCAGAAGAACAAGATTTCAATGGTTTTGATGGTGTTGTGGTATCTATGGACACAAATCAGACTCTTGTTGGTACATCATGTCTTTACCGGGAAATGGAAAAGAACCAGTGGAGGAGATCACACTTCATCACCCTAAAAACAATTTAGAGCCATCAGGTTGTACCTATCCTTCTCACTTTCTTGATGTTTTGATTCATTTTAAAATTTTCATACATGTTAAATCCACTTGAATGAATTGGGGACACTACATCACTTAAGTGTGGGGGAGGGAAGCTTTATAGTTTAAGATTTTTATTTGATGTCTATTTTAACAAAAAAATAAAAAAATTGTGCGTTTTCAAAATTTTGTGTGTTTATTTTTAATTTTTCTGTCTGTTTCTGAAAATTTTGAGCTGAAATGATTATCAATACCTTTTTTGAAAACCATTTCAATGAGTGAACCAATCTATTTCATGAAATTGAAATTAAATGAATTATGAAATTACTTATGTTTCAAGTTCATATATTTTGCAATTTCATGAAAAGTACACTGAATTTCGAAACCCATGCCATATTTTACTGTCTATATCTTTGAAATCACTTTCCTGTGAGGCTTCTGAACCATTTTTTTCATATTATTTTCATTCACCTCATTTCTTGAGAGAACCAGAACATGCTTTATTAAACCAGAAATGATTTAATCCTTTCAAAACATGAGAGTTTGGGGTATGTGTGTTTTAAATGATTGAGGCATTTATTTTTTTAAGTTCCCCTTTCAATATAATCATTTTCATTATGGGACACCATTACATTTATCCTTCTTTGTATCCCCTAGTAGCCATGAATTTCCTATTATGTTAGCCACATTACGAGCCAATTTTCCCTATCCTACCTGCTCTTGAAGTGAAATTTCATGATCTAGTTGAACATAAGTGTGGGGGAAGATGTCTTGTGGTGTACTACCTCATTTGGTGATACATTTGGTTGAATATAAAATGTTGAAGAGTTGATGTTCCTACTAAATATTTCATTTTTTTAAAAGGCGTGCCTTTCTGGAGCTTTCATGATAAGAGAAGTTGTTCCTTTCTGGTGCTTCGGATTAAAAAAAAAGTTGAGCCTATCTGGAGCTTTCAAGAAAATTCTTGTTAGAAAATATTGAAATTTTTACTGCTGAAATCCTGAGCTAATTGAATGATGATGGAGCTGAGTTTCTAAAAAATCGAAAATAAAGAGACCATACTTGAGTGAAAATTAGAATCTTTCAATTTTTCTTCAAAAAGAGTGAAGCCCTCTTTTTTCGGCCTTAGTATTTTTAACATATAAATCCTGCCAACCAGAAGCCATAGAAAAACCCTAAAAATCCTCATGAGAAACACATGTCCTTGAATCACATCGGGTGGAGAAGTAGGAATTTATCAAGCCTATGGTGACTCTTGTGTGAGTTTGGATGAGAAAATCCTTTTTGAGCATTTACATTTGTGAGATGAGAGAACATTAATGTGAGGAATGTGTTTTGTGTGTATGGGATAAGAAATGATGTAGAAATATTTTAAATAATCTAAAATAGAGTACTTTAAATACTTGTTTTTGATGAGGCATTATAACTTTTTGTTTCTTGGAATTGATTTGGTAGATCTCATTGATATGTGTTTTTGATTTGATTTCATTTGACTTTTACTTGTCCAAGAGTCCATCTGCCAATAGTGGGGGAATTGATAGAGCACATATTTTCAAATAATTTATATTTAATATAATATTTTTAAACCCAAAAAGTGTTTTTAAGAAGAATTGTTTCATTTTTATGATGTTGGTGTTATTTTGAGCTGAATAGTAAAAATTTTCCATTTTGTGTTTCTAACAAATTTAAGTTATTTTTTATTTTGGCCATAACATATTCTACACTAATCCAAATTAAAAAATTATTTATTTTCCAGATCATACACATCTATGGATTCATTTCATCTCTTTGAACCAATAGCTTAATCTACCATATGGAGGCTCCAAAGAAGCTCACAAGTTGGCCCAAGATAATTGTTTGCATTTATCCCTAGTTTTGGTGTGGGATTCATAACTCATCCATGGTGGGCCCAAAAGTTGTGATATTCGGTGGGTGACACACAAGGAGTTTTGGAGCATCATTATTGAAGGAAAGGCTGCGTGAATTGTCCATTTAAGGGGTACTTAAATCACCATTATTTGGAGGATTTCGTTTTGGAGAGTCTAACTGGACATAATAAATGCTCAGAGTAAACGGTCATAACTCTTGGAATAGATGTCCAAATCTGATTATATTTTGAGAGGACACGTCCAAGAGAATTATAAACAACAGTAAAGAAAGGATCCACATGTGAAGATGTCATTTAATGGGGATACAACGCATCCACATCCCAGGGAAAAATTCTGGCTATAAAATGAGGAGAGCTCCACCCTCTCAAAGAATCCCATTCTCCATCCCATTCCTTCCAGGACACCAAGGATAAATTTTCGGTTTTATCTTTTATTTCGTTTTTTTCATAGTTTTTAAATTCCTTCTTCTTTCCCAATCATCTCGATTACCCTCACCATGGTGTGGTAAACATTTGGAGTGATTGGGGAAGGTTTGGTTTTCTACATTGTAATGCATGAGTTCTTAGACACAATTGAATAAATTTATTTCTTCTTCAATGTTGTTTTCAATTTCTCATATCGATTTTTATTATCAAGTGAGATAGTTCTTGAATATTAATTCCATTATTGATTTTATCCTTGTTAAAATAATCATAATCTCCCTCCACTTATTTCTTGTTTATATATTATAGAATAGACCAGGGATTAGTGGTGAAGTACTCAACGATCATCAGTACGTGTAAAAGGTGTAGTGAATGTTCTTGATTGTTTAAGAAAACCAAAACCCAATCAGGTATTTATAATATCAATTAAAGATATTCAATAAAACTATTTTACACATGGAAGGTGATTTGACCAAACTGAGATCATGGTAAGGGTTTCTCTCACCATCATAATTTCACCAAGGAAGTGAGATGAAACGATTGTTGAAACTCACTTTAATCAACAAAGAATAAGAGGTTTGAATTAAAATCAACAATGATGTCATTAAAATTAGGAAACCGACCCTGACCTAATCACCCTTTTTAATATCATAGTTTTTCAATCACTTGAATTTGAATTTCTATTCAATCCTTTTCTTATTAAACACACCATTTTTACCCTCATTTTAAAGTGAAAAACTATTTTGTGTGCACTCCTCTTTGGGAGACATCCTAGGAAAACCACATTACTACATTTTAACTTTGGAAAATAAAATTCCACGCCCTACAACAACCTTGCAAAAATCATGGCGCAGTTTCCTTGGAGGCGGTTCTTCAAAAACCATAAAAAATTTTTTTACTTCTTTCTTTTGAATGACCCATTGTTCAAACAACAATTTAATTGAATTTGATCCCAAAATTGAGCAAAATATAACCCAATTGAGAATGAAAAATTTGCAATTAGATTTTGAATAAATTCATCTTACAGATTCCGGTGACACATTTAGTGATCACTCAGAACCTCCAATGGTTGGAAATCCCAAACAAACATTGCCCAATCTTTGCGCCCCATAATTTTCTAATCAACGAAATCAACTACCTATTCCTGTATTAGAAAATTATTTTGAATTGTGCATTAACATGATTCAAATTCTTCCTAAATTCCATGGTCTTGTAGGTGAAGACCCCACTAGGAATATCTAGGAATTTACAAATGTGTGCTCCAGCTGCAGACCCTAAGCTATTGTAGATGAATAGGTAAAGTGGAGGGAATTTCCCTTCTCACTCGAGGGAGCAGCAATGGAATGGTTGTATAGTATATAACCAGGAGAAGTCCAAGACTATGAAGATATTCAAGGATGCTTCATGCAATTTTTTTTCCTGCATCTAAGAGCACAACTATCGGAAAAAAGATCTATTCCATTCGCCAATCAATCGGTGAAACACTTTACGAGTAATGGGAATGATTCAAGAAGCTCTATGCCATTTGTCCACACCAGAGTGTAGAAGAACACCATTTCATTGTTTTCTTCTATCAAGGATTTCTTGAAAATGATCGAAACTTGCTATATGCATCATCTGGAGGACCCTTGATTGACAAGTGACCAACCGATGCTAGAGGATTGATTGAAAAGATTACACAAAACACACAGTAGTTTGACACTAGAGGTACGATCACCAGAGGAATCCATGATGTAAGAACATCTGATTTAGTAGATCTAATAAGGAACGAAATGGGTGAACTCACCAGGTTTGTGTGACAAATAGTTGTGAACAATGTGAAGGGACAACAAGGGCCGAATCAGGTATGTGGTTTAGGATCTTCTAATTCTCAACACACTGATCAGTGTCCAGATGTGTAGGGGACATAAAGTTTTGTTGCATCCTATCAACCAAGGTAATACGAACCGCAAACCCAACCAGGATATGGGTTTCAACATAACCAAGCCATAGAACCTTATAAGCAGCCCTTCCAACAATAGAAAACATTCCAACCACCACCTTTACATTGGAATAATTATGAGAAACCATCCACAAGTGCACCGACAAATGAATATCAACAGCTGAAAACCAGAGTTTCATTATTAGAAGATAAAATGGACAAGCTAGCTGATCAATTTTCAAGCATTATGTATTCTATCACCAAGAACCAATATAAACTTCCCTCACAAACAATTCCCAATCCAAATGAGAATGTTAGTGCAATCACCAGCCGAAGCGGGAAGGAGCTCACACCACCAGAAAAAAATGAGGAGGATGATTCCAGGGAATCTTCTGAAGCTCGTCCTATCCAACCAAAATATGGAGTCAACAATAAAGGAGAAAGAACAAGGTTTCGGAAGGAAGAAATAGAACCACATTTTAAAAAACAACAAAGGGAGAAAAATGATTTCCCAGCCCAATTTCTATCAGAATTGGTTGAGTCAATGAAGGGTGAAGAAGAACGAATTCAATGGGAACTTCAAGAAACATTCCAGAAAGTTGAGATTAACATCCCACTACTGAATGAAATTAGAAAAATCCCTAAATATTCAAAATTTCTAAAGGAGGTGTGTACTAAAATAAGGAGGCTGGGTGGAAATGAAAGAATCAACTTGTGAAAAAGCATCTTAGCATTGATCACACCACTGATACCGCAAAAATGTCAACATCCAGAGAATTTATCTATGCCATGAACTATCGGTTCTTTAAATTTTACAGATGCACTATGCGATCTCGGAGCTTCAATAAATGTTATTCCTCACTCAGTATTAACATCTTTGTAGATTGGAAAATTTAATCCTACTAGAGTGGTGGTCAAACTTGCAACCAAATCCACAATTTTTTCTATAGGTGTTCTAAAATATATTCTTGTAAAGGTAAAAGATCTATTGTTCCCAGCTGACTTTTATGTGCTGAAAATGGAAGAAGATAGGATTTCATCACACTCAACCATCATCTTGGGGAGAGAATTCATAAAGACTGTGAAGACCATCATCAATGTGCATGAGGGAACACTCTCAATGGAGCTTAGTTATTGTCGAGTGCATTTAAATATAATCGAATCCATGAAAAATTTGTCAGATGTTAATTCGATGAAAGCAATCTACCACAAATAAGGAAAAGAACCAAATGAAAAATTAGAAGTGAAAACATTAGAATTCTTTGATAGTTTGTTAGAAGAGGCTGGAGAATCAAAATCAGGAGAAGATGTTGAGATTAAGAAGTATAAAATCAAGGAGGCAGAACATGAAAATATTATCATAGATCTCTGGAAGGAACTTGCTACAAAGGAAGAAGAACTAGATAAGAAGAATTATATATGACTTGCAATGGAACATGAGCTGAAGACGGTCAAGGAAACCCCCATTAAAGCTATAGAGTGTAAAGGATATTCTCAAACCAATGGGAAGGGTTGATCACAAAAAAAAGAGAAAAAGCCAAAAATCAGGTTTATACGGGTAAACAAAATTGAGGGTCAATCTTCAACCTCAAGAGAAGAGATGAATTTTCAGAGGACACCACAACCCCTTAAAATGAGTTATTTTTACATTACAACAATGAAGAAACAAATATCCAGAAATATTGAAAACCATTCCAATAGAACAAGATTTTAGGGATTTTGCTGGTGTTGTGGTATCTATAGACACAAATCATACTCTTATTGGTACAACATGTCTTTAAAAGGAAATAGAAAAGAACTAGTGGAGGAGATCACAATTCATCACCCTGAATACAAATAAGTGCCATCAGGTTGTACCTCTTCTTCAAACATTCTTGATGTTGTGATTCATTTTAAAATTGGATTACATGTTAAATCCACTTAAATGCATTAAGGACACCGCATCACTTAAGTGTGGGGGAGGGAACCTTTGTTGTATAGGATTTTCATTTTAAGTTTGTTTTCACAAAAAAATAAAAAGAAAGTGTGTGTTTATTTTTCAATTTTTTGTGTGTTTCTGAACTATTTGAGCTGAAATGATTATCAATACCATTTTGGAAACCCATTTCAATACGTAAACCAATCTACTTCATGAAAATGATCTTAAATGAATGCTGAAATTAATTTTTTTTCGAGTTCAAATCTTGTAGAATTTCATGAAAATGAAACTGATATTTGAAACCGATGCCATATTTCACTGTCTATATAGTTGAAATCACATTCATGTGAGGCTTCTGAACTATTTTTATCATATTTTTTTCATTGACCTCATTTCTTGAGTGAACCAAACCATGCTTGCTTAAACCATAATTTGATTTATTCCTTTCAAAACTTGAGGGTTTAGGGTATGTGTGTTTTAAATGATTGAGGAATTTATTTGGTTTGAAGCCCCCTTTTCAAAATAATCCTTTTCATTATGTACCACCTTTACATTTATCTTTCATTTTAGCCCCTAGTATCCATGAATTACCTATTAGGTTAGCCACATTACCAGCGAATTTTCCCTATCCTACCTACTCTTGAAGTGAAATTGCATGATCAAGTTGAACTTAAGTGTGGGGGAAGATGTCTTGTGGTGTAATAACTCATTTGGTGATACATTTAGTGGAATATATAATGTTGAAATGTTTTTGTTCCTACTGATTATTTCATTTTGTTAAAAGATGTGCCTTTCTAGAGCTTTCATGATAAGAGATGTTGTGCCTTTCTAGAGCTTCCGATGTAAAAAAAGAAAGTTGTTCCTATCTGGAGCTTTCAAAAAAATCATGTTTGAAAAGATTGAAATTTTTGCTGCTGAAATACTGAGCTGATTGAATGATGATGGAGATGAGTTTCTACAAATGGTAAGATTAGGAGACCCTACTTGAAGGAAAATTAGAATCTTGCAATTTTTCTTCAAAAAGAGCCAAGGCCTCCTTTTTCAGCCTCCGAATTTTTAACATCTAAATCCTACCAACCGGAAGCCATAGAACAACCCTGAAAATTCCACATGATAAACACATGTCATTTACACACATCGGGTGGAGAAGTTGGAATTTATCAAGCCTGTGGTGGCTCTTGTGTGAGTTTGGATGAGAAAGGGCTTTTTGAGCATTTACAATTGTGAGATGAGAGAAAATTAATGTGAGGCATGTGTTTTTTGTGCATGGGATAAGAAATGAAGTAGAAATATTTCTAATAATATAAAATGGAGAACATGAAATAATTTTTTTTCATGATGCATGATATCTTTTTGTTTCTGTGAATTGATTTGGAATATCTCATTGATATGTGTTTTGGATTTGATTTGATTTGACTTTTACTTGTCCAGGATTCCATGTTCTATGTGTGGTGGAATTGATAGAGATAATATTTTCAATTATTTTATATTTAATATCATTGTTTTAAACCCAAAAAAGCATTTCTTCAAGATGAATTGTTTCATTTTTATGATATTGGAATAATTTTGAGCTGAAGAGTAAAAATGGGCCATTTCGGGGTTTTAAATTTTTTAAATTATTTCTTTATATTGGCCATAACATATTCTACACTAATCCCAATTGAAAAATAATTTTTTTTCTAGATCATACATATATAGGGATTAATTGAATCTCTTTGAACCAATAGGTAAATCAACCATATGGAAGCTCCAAATAAGCTCACATATTGGCTCAAGAAAACTATTTGCAGTTCAACCTAGTTTTGGTGTGAGCTTCATAACTCATCCATGGTGGGCCCAAAAGTTGTGATATTTGGTGGGTGGAAGCTCAAGGAGTTCTGTAGAATCTTTATTGAAGGAAGGGCCACGCGAATTGGCCATTTTGGGGTCATTAAATCACCATAATCTGGAAGATTGCGTTTTGGAGAGTCTGAGTGGACAGAATAAATGGTCAGAGGAAAACGACTATAACTCTTGGAATACATGTCCAAATCCAATGAAATTTTGAGCAGACAAAGAAAAGATAATTATAAAAACAATTCCAGAAGGGCTCAACGTTTCAACATTCGGGAAAAAATTCTGGCTATAAAAGGAGGAGAGATCCACCCTCTCAATGCATCCCATTCCCCATCTCATTCCTTCCAGGACACCAAGAATGAGAACTTTTCGGCTTTCTATTTTATTTCATTTATTTTTCATTGTTTTTAAATGCCTTCTTCATCCCCATTCTTCTCGATTACCCTTACTATGGTGGGGTAAACATTTGGAGTGATTGGGGAAGAGTTGGTTTTCTACATTGTAATTCTTGAGTTTTTGGATGCAATTCAATAAATTTATTTCTTCTTAAAAGTTGTTTTCAATTTCTTATAGAGAATTTTATTATCAAGTGCGATCGTTATTGAATATAAATTCCATTATTTTTTTTTTCCTTGGTATAATAATCATATTATCCCTCCACTTATTTTTGGTTTATATACGATGGAATAGACCATGGATTAGTGGTGAAGTACTCGACGATCGTCAGTACGGGTAAAAGGTGTAGTGAATGTTCTTGATTGTTTGGGATAAACACAAACTGATCAGGTATTTCCCATTTCAATTATGTATATGCAATAAAACTATTTTATACAAGGAAAGAGAGTTGACCAAACTGAGATCTTGGTAAGGATTTCTTTCACCATCATAATTTCACCAAGGATGTGAGAGGAAATGACTGTGGAAACTCACTTTAATCAATAATGAAGAAGAGGTTTGAATTAAACTGAACAATGATAGCATTAGAATTATGAAACCAAACCCGACCTAATCACCCTTTTTAATATCATAGTTTTTCAATCATTTGAATTTGAATTTCCATTCAATCATTTTTTTATCAAACACATCATTTTTACCCTCGTTTTAAAGTGACCAACTGTTTTTTGTGCACTCCTCTTCAGGAGACATCCTAGGTCAACCACATTACTACATTTTAACATAGGAAATTTTTTTCCCACACCCTATGGCAGAGGTGCGTCAAACTTGGAGCCGTTTCTGGGGAGGTAGTGCCTCAAAAACCTTTAAAAAAACCTTTTTGACTTCTTTCTTTTGAATGACTCGTACATCAAACAACAATTTAATTGAATTTTATCCCAAAATTGAGCGAACAATAACCCAGTTGAAAATGAACGTTTTTCAATTATATTTTTATGAAATTAAACTTACAAATTCAAGTGACACATCCAGTGATCACTCTGAACCTCCAATTGGTGGCAATGCCATCCAAACAGTGGGCGATCTTTGCGCCCTAAAATTCTCTAACCAACGAAATCAACTCGCTATTCCATCATTAGAAAATGATTTTGAATTTCGCACTAACATGATTAAACTTCTTCCAAAATTCCATGGTCTTGCATGTGATGACCCCAATAGGCATATCCATCAAATTTACAAATGCGTGCTCCAGCTATAGACCCCGTGGTGTTTCAGAAAAACAGGTAAAGTGGAGGGAATTTCCCCTCTCACTCAAGGGAGCAAGAACAGAATTCTTGTATAGTCTACAACCATGAGAAGTCCAATAATGGTATGATCTTCAAAGATTCTTCATGCAAAGGTTTTTCTCGCATCCAGGAGCACAACTATCTGATAAGATATCTATGTGATTCACCAATAAACTAGTGACACACTTTATGAATACTGGGAACGATTCAAGAAGCTTTTGGCCATTTTTTCACACCAAAATATGGATGAACACCATTTCATTGTTTTCTTCTATCAAGGATTGCTTGATAATAATATAATCTTTCTAGATGCATCATCTAGAGGAGCCTTGATTGAAAAGTCACCAACGGATGCAAGAGGATTGATTGAAAAGATTTCACAAAACTCACAGCAGTTTGGCACCAAAGGTATGATCACCAGAGGAATCCGTGAGGTAAGAACATCTAATTCAGTAGATTTAATTAGGAACGAAATGGGTGAACTCACCAGGTTTGTGTGAAAAATAGTTGTGAACCATGTGAAGGAACAACAAGTGATGAATCAGGTATGTGGTTTATGCTCTTCTAATTCTTATTACACTGATCAATGTCCAGAAGTGCAGGGGACAGAATGTTGTGCTGCATCCTACCAACAAAGGCAATACCAACTGCAAACCCAACCGGGTTATGGGTTTTAATAGAACCAAGCCAGAGCACCTTATAAGTAACCCTTCCAAGAACAACAAACTTTCCAACCACCACCTTCCCAGTAGAATAATTATGAGTAACTACCCACAAGTGCATCGAAAAAAGAAGATCAATAGCTAAAGACAAGAGTTGCAGGATTTGAAGATAAAATTGAAAAGGTAGATGATCAATTTAAAAAGCATTATGGATGATCTCACAAAAATCCAAGGTAAACATACCTCAAAAACAATTTCCAATCCAAAGGAAAATTTTAGTGCAATCACCACCTAAAGTGGGAAGGAGCTCACACCTCCAGAAAAAAATGAGGAGGATGATTCCATTGATTCTTCTGAAGCTCGTCCTGTCCAACCAATAGATGGAGTCCAAAAAAAGGAGAAAGAACAAGGTTTTGGAAGGAAAGAATAGAAACACTTATTCAAAAACAACAAAAGGAGAAAAGGGATATCCCAGCACCATTCTCATCAGCATTGGTTGAGTCAAAGAAGGCTGAAGAAGAATGACTTCAATGGAAAATTCAAGAAACATTCTGAAATGTTGAGATTAACATCCCACTACCGGATGCAATAAGACAAATACCTTAATATGAAAAATTTATGAAGGAGCTGTGTACTAAAAGAAGGAGGCTGGAATGAAATGAGATAATCAAATTAGGAAGAATCATCTCAGTATTGATCACACCACCGATACCGTAAAAATGTCAAGATCCAGGGACTTTCTCTATTCCTTGCACTATCGATTATTTAAATTTTTCAGATGCACTATGTTATCTTGGAGCTTTAATAAATGTTATGCCTCACTCAGTATTTACATCGTTGTAGATTGGAAAATTGAAGCCTACTAGAGTGGTGGTCCAGCTCGCAAACAAATCCATAGTTTTTCCTGCAGGTGTTCTAGAAGATATTCTTGTAAAGGAAAAAGATCTATTGTTCCTAGCTGAATTTTATGTGATAAAAATGGTAGAAGATATCATTTCATCACACACACTGACCATCTTGGGGAGACCATTCTTAGAGACTGCGAATACCATCATAAATGTGCATAAGGGAACACTCTCAATAGAGCTCGAAGATTGTCAAGTGCATTTCAATATACTCGAATCCTTGAAGAATTTTTCAGATTTTCATTCGCTGAAAGAAATCTACCACAATGAAGGAAAACAACCAAATGAAAATTTATAAGAGACAACCTTAAATTCTTGGATATTTATTTAGAAGAGGCAGGAGAATCAAAATCAGGAGAAGATGTTGAGATAATGAAGAATAAACTCAAAGAGGCTGAACATGAAAAGATTATCATAGATCTCCAGAAGAAATATGCTACAAAGGAAGAAGAACTAGCTAAGAATAATTTCATATTCCTTGCAATGGAACATGAGCTGAAGAAGGTCAAGGAAACCCCCATTAAAACTGTAGAGTGTAAAGGATATTCTCCAACCAATTGGAAGGGTGGATCACAAGAAAAAGAGGAAAAACCCAATACTAGGTTCGAATGGGTAAATAAAATTGAGGGTAAATCTTATACCTCAAGAGAAGAGATGAATTTTCTGAGGACACCACAACCCCTTAAAATGAGTTATTTTCACATTGTCACAAGGAAGAAACAAATATCCAGAAAGATTGAAAACCATTCCAGAAGAACAAGATTTTAGGGGTGTTGCTGGTGTTGTGGTTTCTATGGAAAGAAATCAGACTATTGTTGGAACAACATGTCTTTACCAGGAAATAGAAAAGAACCAGCAGAGAAGATCACACTTCATCCCTCTGAATATAAATAAGATCCATTAGGTTGTACCTCTCTTTCACACTTGCTTGATGTTGTAATTTATTTTAAAATTGGCGTACATGTTAAATCCACTTGAATGCATTAAAGACACTACATCACTTAAGTGTGGGGGAGGGAACATTTGAAGTATAGTATTTTCATTTGATGTGTGTTTTCACAAAAAACTAAAAAAATTGTGTGTTTTCCAAATTTTGTGTGTTTATTTTTCAATTTTTGTTGTGTTTCTGAAACTTTTGTGCTGAAAATATTATCACTACCATTTTTAAAACCCATTTCAATGAGTGAACAAATCTATTACATGAAACTGAGCTTTAATGAATGCTGAAATTACTTTTGTTTCAAGTTCAAATATTTTTTAATTTCATGAAATGTACAGTGATTTTTGAAACCCATGCCATATTTCACTGTCTATATATTTAAAATCACTTTCATGTGAGGCTTCTAAACCACTTTTGTCATATTCTTTTCATTCACCTCATTTTTTGAGAGAACCAGACCATGCTTGTTTAAAGTAGAATTTGATTTATTCCTTTCAAAACATGAGGGTTTGGGGTACATGTGTTTTAAAAGATTGAGACATTTATTTGGTTTGAAGCCCCCATTTCAAAATAATCCATTTCATTATGGCCCACCTTTACATTTATCCTTAATTATATCCCCTATTATCAATGAATTTTTTGTTAGGTTAGCCACATTACAAGCCAATTTTCCCTATCCCATCTGCTCTTGAAGTTAAATTTCATGATCTAGTTGAAAAAAAGTGTGAGGGAAGTTTTATTGTGGTCTACTACCTAATTTAGTGAAACTTTTGGTGGAATATAAAATATTGAAGAGTTGATGTTCCTACTGAATATTTCATTTTGTTAAATGCTCTGCCTTTCTGGAGCTTTCATGATAAGAGAAGTTGTGCCTTTCTAGAGATTCTGATGTAAAAAAAAAAAGAAACATGTGCCTAACTAGAGCTTTCAAGAAAAATCATGTTTGAAATGATTGAAATTTTTTCTGCTGAAATCCTGAGCTGATTGAATGACGATGGAGCTGAGTTTCTACAAATGGGAAGATAAGGAGACCATACTTGAATGAAAATTAGAATCATGCAATTTTTCTTCAAAAAGTGCCAAGCCCTCCTTTTTCGGCCTCAAAATTTTTAACATATAAATCCTACCAACCGGAAGCCATAGAACAACCCTGAAAAATCATCATGATTAACACATTTCCTTTACTCACATCGGGTGGAGAAGTAGTAATTTATCAAGCCTGTGGTGACTCATGTGTGAGTTTGGATAAGAAAAGCCTTTTTGAGCATTTACATTTGTGAGATGAGATAAAATTCATGTGAGGTAGGTGTTTTGTGTGGATGGGATAAGAATTTAAGTAGAAATATTTCAAATAATCTAAAATGGAGAACATGAAATAATTTTTTTTATGATGCATGATATCGTTTTGTTTCTTGGAATTGATTTGGTTGATCTCATTGATATGTGTTTTGAATTTGATTTGATTTGACTTTTACATGTCCAAGAGTCCAAGTGCTAAGTGTGGGGGAATTGAAAGGGAAAATATTTTCAATTAATTTATATTTAATAGCATTGTTTTAAACCCACAAAAGTTTTTCTTTAAGATGAATAGTTTCATTTTTTTGATATTGGTGTTATTTTGAGATGAATAGTAAAAATTGGCCATTTCGGATTTTTAACTATTTTAAATTATTTTTTTACTTTGGCCCTAACATATTATACACTAATCCAAATTGAAACATTCTTTTTATTACAGATCCTACACATCCATGGTTTTATTGTATCTCTTTGGACCAATAGCTGAATCATCGATATTGAAGCTCCAATGAAGCTTACAATTTGTTTCAAGAAACCTGTTTGTAGTTCTGCATAGTTTTGTTGTGGGAACCATAACTCATCCATGGTGGGCCCAAATGTTGTTATATTCGGTGGTTGGATGGTCAAGGAGTTTTGGATAATCTTTAATTAAGGAATAGCTGTGTGAATTGGCCGTTTAAGGGGTCAATAAATCACCCTATTCTAGCGGATTGCGTTTTGGAGAGTCTGAGTGGACAAAATAAATGCTCAGAGTAAAACTGCCATAACTCTCGGAATATATGTCCAAATATGATGATATTTTGAGGGAACAGGGAAAAGATAGTTATAAACAACATTATATAAGGGAAAAACACGTGGAGATGTCATTTATTTTTTCTACAATGCATCAACATCGGGGAAAAAAATTCTGGCTATAAAAGGAGGAGAGATCCACTCTCTCAAAGCATCCCATTCTCCATCCCATTCTTTCCAGGACACCAAGAAAGAGAACATTTCGGCTTTATCTTTTATTTCTTTTCTTTTTCATAGTTTTTAAATGCCTTATTTTTTTCCATTATTATCGATTACCCATACCATGGTGGGGTAAACATTTGGAGTGATTGGGTAAGGGTTTGTTTTCTACATTATAATGCTTGAGTTCATGGATGCAATTGAATAAATTTCTTTCTTCTTCAAAGTTGTTTTCAATTTATTATAGCGGATTTTATTATAAAATGTGATCGTTCATGAATATTAATTCCTTTATTGATTTTTTCCATGGTAAAATAATCATAATCTCCCTCCACTGAATTTTTGTTTATATATGATGGAATAGACCAGGGATTAGTGGTGAAGTACTCGACGATCGTCAGTATGTGTAAAATGTGTAGTGAATGTTCTTGATTGTTTGGGATAAACAAAACCTGATTGGGTATTTTCCATTTCAATTAAGGATATTCAATACAACTATTTTACACATGGAAGGAGAGTTGACCAAACCGAGATCTTCATAAGGTTTTCACTCACCATCATAATTTCATCAAGGATGTGAGAGGAAATGATTGTTGAAACACACTTTAATCTACAAAGAAGAAGTGGTTTGAATTAAACTGAACAAGGATATCATTACAATTAGGAAACCAACCGTGACATAATCACCATTTCTAATATTATTGTTTTTAAATAATTTGAATTTGAATTTCCATTCAATCATTTTCTTATCAAATAAACCATTTTTACCCTTGTTTTAAAGTGACAAATCATTTTGTGTGCACTCCTCTTCGGGATACATCCTAGGTCAACCACATTACTACAGTTTAACTTAGGAAAAAATTGTTGTTCCACTCCCTACAATAGGCGTGCGTCAATTACCCTTAGATAGATCAATCCATGTCACACCCAAACCATGGTAAAAATGTGTCAAATACTAAAAACTCAATGCTGGAATAGTGTCTATTGTGTGTTGGATGGAGTTGTGGGCATTAACAACAACAAGTAATCACATATTTGGAAAGAGAATAACCATACAGTTCTACTAAATACAATCATGTCATATAATTTCAATAAACAACACATGAGGATATCAGTGGGGGTGAGAGTATAATTCCAAAAATCAATAAACTTTAGGAACGAGTTATATACCACCCACCATAGGGTTTTAAAACTCTCAACCTTTGATATCAGCCTCTGATTCATCATAGAAAATTGTAGATCTAAAAAAAAGGAAAAATTCTCATACCGTGATAATTATGTCATGATAAAGAGGGGAGAGGAATGAATAAAAATGAATCGAGTACTTACTATTTTGCATCGAACATGATGAAAAAAAGCTCAATCAAATCCTAGACAAAGGAGTAATTTTAATCTCTACCTTAGTCCTTACAAGATCACCAAAATGAGATAAAAATAGGTAAATCTATTAGGTTCTTTGATTTAGATGAAGGATAAGTCTTAATTAGACCATTAAGAGAAAATACTAAAATTACCCAGAATTTAGTCTATCCACCATTTGCCGACTCAGTTTTCCAAACCATGCACAAACCATGAACCGATACCTAGGGAAGAGGGGAACTATCATTATAATTCCATATGGATGGGAAAACTGTGTTCCAAATATGTGAGATGACTTTTCCCAAAATGCAGACCATTTGAACAGTTTGATCAAACGATGCTCCCTTTCGACAGGGTTTACTATAACCATACAATAAGGCCAATTTTCCCCAAAAATGTGTTTTGGGATTCGAAAAGTCATCAAACACCCTTAGTACCTTCTCAACCTCATTAGGCATCCATAAAAGGACCAAAATTAATAGTTAGATGTTAATTTAAAGGATTCATACCTGAGTGAAAACCGGTTTCAACTATCTGGAAATATCTTTTATCAACTTTAGGATACCTTTATGTGATTCTTAATGGTTTTCAACTACTCTAGAATTTCATCGACTATTTCATGTCCATGTATCTTACATTCACCAACTTAATCCCAACATGTTGGTGTTCTGTATAATTTCCCATAAATGGATTCATATGGAGGCATTTTGAAGATTGAGTGGAAGGTGTTGTTATAAGAGAACTCAACGAGAGGATGATGTTTCCCCATCCTCTTTTAAATTACACATAAAATTCCCTCAAGATATCTTCAAATTTATGAATTTTCTGCTCATATTGGTCATCATTTTTAGGATGGAAGGTCGTACTGAAGTTTGGATCAGTTTTAAGATCATGTTGGATACTTTTATAGAACACGAAGGTGAATCTTGTATATCAATCAGATACAACAGATAGCAGAACATCATGAAGCCTTATCACTTTCTTAATGTATATATTTTCATGTTCATCCAGTGAGATGTCCACTTTATTATCATTAAGGTGAGAGGAATTTTTAAGATTATTTACAACAACTAATATATCATTGTTTTCTCTGGATGTCTTTGGAAGTCTAGGGATGAAGTCCATGGTGATGATTCCCCATTTCCATATTATAATAGTAATTTTTTCATTATCCATTTAGAAATTTTACTTTTTATCCTCCACTTATTAACATACAATGAACATTTATGTATATTTAATGATCTCCTTATTCATAATTTCCCATCAATAGATCTCTTGGAGATCATGACACATCTTGGTGCTCCCCGGATGAATAGAGAAGGTTGAGATATGCGCGTCATTCAGATGATCTTACATTATCTCTAAATTATATGGTATACATATTCATGAATGACATATTATGAATCCATCTACATCAATCTTGGTCTCAGAGGATTTAACATCTCTGATAGCTTCCACCCTTTTCTGCATTTACACATCATTCCTTTGGGCATGCTTTATTTCCTCCATATGTTATGGTTGAGCAATCATTTGAGAAAGGATTGATAATGTTCCTTTGTTAATAATTCACATTTCCATCATTTTTATGTATAATAATATATTATCCTTTTCAATTATCATCAATGATCATGATGCAGGATCCTTTCTGCTTATTGCATCATCCACCTTATTTATTTTACAAGACTGGAAGATGATTGGGGAGTCGTAATCTTTGATGAGCTCGAACCATATCCAATGGAACATATTAGGATCATTTTGTGTGATTATATATTTTAGGATCTCATGATCATAATATATTTCACACAAATCCACAAAAATTTAATTAATCTATATTTTCAATGGTAATATCACAACCGCCATATCAATATCATGTGTGGGATTGTTTTTCTCACTAATTTTCATCTACCTTGTGTCATAGTCTATCACTTTTTAATTTTTTATTAGTAAACTTCCTAATACCTTATATGTACTGTCACTATATTCCACACATAATTTCCCACCTGTTGGTAGTGTGAGAAATTGTGCTTCGATAATCCTCTTTTTTAACTCTTTAAAGCAGCCTTCGCGTTCACCAGTCTAGAAAAAATTTCCTCCCGTTCATGTAAACAAGTTTAGTGGGTTCAAAAATGATTTTAATATACTCAAAATGGATTTACAATACCCTGATAGACCAACTAAATTATGGATATCCATAATAGATGTTGGCATTGACCACTCATCGATTAACATTGTCTTGGAAGGGTCCATTGATATCCCTTTTCTGGTTATTACATGTCCAAAGAATGGTACATCCTCTATCCAGAACTCACATTTACTACACATTTCATATGTTTTATCCCTTCAAAAAAAATTAGTATAGTATTGAATCTCTACTCATGTTCATCCTTTCTTATGAATTATATCAGAATGTCATCAACAAATACTACCACAATTTTTTTTGGTAATCTCTATATACTTTATTCATTAGGATCATGAAATTTTATAGAGAATTATAGAGTCTGAAAGTCATCACTATGAACTCATAGAGTCCATATATTGTTCATAAGTAATTCATGGGAATATATTCCTTCCTCTCCTTTAATTGGGGATATCCCAAAAAAGGTTGACATTTGAGAAATAATTAGCCACATGAAGCTGATCTAACATGTAGTCTATATGAGACAGAAGATAATTTTTCATTAACATGATTTTTTAATCTTATGGTAATAAATACATATGTTCATTAATCCATTATTATTCTAGATGAATAAGATTGTCTCACCACATGTTGATTCACTTAGGTTCATAAAACCCTAATTTAGATTCTTCTATAACTTCTTCTTTAGTTCTTCGAACTCAACAATGTCTATTATATAAGTTGTCTCTAATATAGATAGAGATCCATGAATAATTTAAATTCGGAAATAGACATATTTATCATGGAAAATATCATGAAATTATTCATGGAATACATCAGTGTAATCCCTTACGATGGGCTTGTATTCGATCATGTTTATATCCTTTGTCTAATGTATTTGAGCCATATATTCTTGTTTATTAGAAAATGGTTTCCTTCATTAAGATAATGATTTTGAACTAGATTCAGCATCCTCCTTACGCTCGTATATAATTAGAGTATTATTTGAATGTTAAGATTCATCTCCCTTTCTTGATAGTTGATATTTTATTTATATAAAGATATACAATCTATGTCCAATATTGCATCAAAATATACCAAAGGGAGTATGTAAATATTTTTCAGGAGGTTTAGTCCTCAGTTATTAATTGGCGAGGAGTTATAAACATTGTATATAAAAATTTATCCATTTTTTGGTCTCACATATAACTCAACCTCAAAATTTCGAGGCGGTGAATGAATAGTTTTACTAATCTTGAAAGATATTAATGAATGTGTGGAAACAAAATAACATTTTATGTCCAATATTCTTGAATGAATAACCAATGTACCAGTCACCACATCATTTCTATAATCTATCTTAGTAGTAGTGAATTAATATTCCCTTCATTTTTTCCTTGGTGGTTGTTGTTGTTGATTTCATCTTACAACCCTTGTCTTCTGTAATAGATCACATAATTCCCATGTTACTAGTAGTTGGAACACTACACTATACGTTGAGTGTTGATCATAACCTACCTTTCTTCTTAAAATTACAGGGATTCCACCCATCCCTTCAGAATTCATTATCCATATTCCCTTCTCTTCCACATTTGGAGAATCTCTTAGTTCCCTTAATGCAATTTCCATGATGATTCTTCCCACACTTTTGACACAAGGGATGTTGGGTCTTCTTTTCATAATGGAATTTATCTATTGATAAACCCATATTAAACTCCATTTCTATATTTTTTTCATCAAGACCCCTAGACTACTGAGAATTTATGTTCTCCATTTTGACCATAAGTCCTCAATAGAAAATCTCCTAAAAAAATAAAAGTCTTGGATAACATAATATTTTTATAAAATAGACTTTAGTATATTAAATAAGTGATCCAACTTTATTTTGGTATTAATGACAATTTTGGTGGCATTTCATGAATTCCTTGGGAATTTCTCCTCATACATCCCAATAGAGTCCTCTTCCTTCTACATCAGACTAAGGGGTTCAACTTCCATCTTGAGATAGCGGATTTGGGGAAAATATTTATTTAAAAATATTTTCTTGGGTTTCACTAGATAAGTTGAATAAATTTACTCTTTAGACATCATGTTCCTGATATATGTACGTCATTGGTCAACTTCCTCACCAAAAATATTGTCCACTAGCACAACATTCTCTCCTTCTGAGCACTGGATAATTGAGTATTTTGTCTCAATTAAGTTAATCCTATTTTTTGTGGGGAGTGGATCAAAAGCTCATCTAAACATCTAAGTCTTTTATGAATGAAGTATTTGATGGAAAATTTCTCTTTCTTATGTGATGGAAGTAATTCCATGAAATTCATGTGATTATTTATAACATGAGCTGGCTGAGAAAGTACTATCAAAAATGTTTTCAGCATAGGTTTCCATCATATTTGGTATATCATTTTATAAATTATCAAATTTCCGGTCACATTGATTGTTGACATGACTTCTTTTATTTCAATCCATTAACTATGAAAAATAAAGTACAATGTGGGGGAATCAATAATTATCCAATAATCATGTGAATATGAATACTTTAAGATACAAGGATAAAAATATAAATGCAATATATTTTACAACTTTTTATACCCTACGTTTCAATCGAGATTATCCATGGTGATAGAATTACCCCATGGGTTATTACTATTGTGTTCAATTCCCAATCTCCAAAATAACTTGACAATTCTATAATACCAAATATAGAAACCATATCCTTTTACATACATTATTACATGATTTTATGGATAATTAAACATCAAAATACCAGATGAGGATTTTAAATTCCATTTTCTTCGAAGATTAGGTAAATAATTAAATGACATGAAGAAAAAATAATCTTTTATTTAATCATCATAATGAGATCCTAACTCAATTTTAGACATTATATATTTATAGTATTTCTTAGGGAATACATGAACAAAATAGATGAGCTAAAAAGACCATTAATGGAATATTCATAGGAATAAAACATGGCACATGTGGTAAAAGGTGTAACATGATTTCATAATGGAATGGATTATGAATAAAAATAAGGAAGAATAGAATATATAAAATGTGAAAATATAGTCATGGCATCATAATAATATAGAAACATCATATACCATGTCTTAAACATGGGTCATGGATAACTTAGAATACTATATCACTTGGTGGAAATTTTCCCGTAAACAAATCATGGTCACTCATAGTCCTAATATGACGTCTCATGAGAATAAAAATTACCCAATGAATTAGCGTTTTATATGAGAACACCCACCATAACATGTTCATTAATAATTTTTCCACATGTAAAATCATACCCAAGTAATCAAACCTACACATAAATGTTACCCATGGAAGGAATTGGGTAACATAATCATATCAAAAAGTCATGAAAAAGGGAATTCATAAAGTATTCCAAGAAATATGAAATGAAAACATACATTGAAATTAATAAGGTAAGTTATGAATATATCATGATAATGGATTTAAAATTTAAGTGAAAACATGTAAAATTAGTGGTTTAGAAAATTTAAAAATAAAACCTTTTAGTGTGGTTTAAGGAAAACATTAAAGATTACTTAATGTTAAAAGGGAATATTTTTTTTATAAAACCGTAAATGAACTGAGACAAACATTCATGATAAAATTAGTGATTTTAGAAAAAAATTGTGGTGTAAAGTAGATAATATATTGTACTTGAAAATGGGTATGAATTCATGTTGTTCTCTTTAATCACGCATGATTGTCTAGAAGAATTAAGAATTATCCTTTCTAAACTTTTATTTCCCCAAAAAATATGAATGATAGTTTATGTATACATTATTTGGTAAAATATAAATATAATATTTAAGAATTGAAAAAAATAAATAAAAATTTCATTGGGGTAAAGGGAGAGATAGAGTAACAATAAGGAAAATTGGATGCTCTGGTTGAATCCCATACCTTATGTCTGAAAGTATTCTTCACTTGATCTCAATTATCTAGATTATAATATTAAATCATTTAATTAATAAAATAAAAAAAATTTCTAAAATTAATTTTTTTGTTTTAATATTATAATGTTCATTTAGTGTCTTTTGATGGGTTATGAGATTCAATTTCATCGTTCGAGAGTGCTGGATTCCTTGGATTTCATGATCAGTTTACTTGGATACATGTATGAAAAAACATGTAAATTGGGAATGGTTTTATAGAATTGAGGTTATCTGATATTATTGAACGTAAAGAATATTAATTGTTTATATAATACATGTTTCAATTTTTCATGTGGATAAATTATTAGATAATATTTTAGTGATAATTTTTTACATTATTTTGGCGGATTTTTTAACCATAACAAACTTGTTTTGTTATATTGATGAATATTATATATATAAGAAGGTTCTATAAGATTAAATGGGCTATAATAGACATATTTAAATTTTTTTAATAGAAAACTGGTTTTATTATTTTTCATGAAGGAGCTATTGGAAATTGAAAACATCATTGTCCTTGAATGTAATAAAATAACACAATAGAGACAAAGTTTTAATTTTTAGAAGAAAAAGGGGAGGGGAAAATGATGATATATTATTCAATTATAATAAAAAAATAAAATAAAATTTAATTTATTATAGTGATCATATAATTTTATAAGGGTAGTTGAAGAGAGAATAAGAAAAATAACATGAATGGAAATTAAAAGAAAAGAAATATGATTTTCCTTCTTGAATCCTTATTTTTAAAATATTCCTTAGGGGGGTTTCTATTAGTATTTTGTTGAGACCCATGAATCATGTAAATGGAGGAGTGTGTTGGTATGTTATTTGAGAATAATTCCTAAAAGGCTCAAATATTGAGCGGTGTGAGGAGAAGATTTCGTGTGGGTAGGTATTTATAGAGGACGAGAGGGATGATATCTCATTGTTTTATTTATTTTTTAATCATTATTAAAGATTAAAATATTGAGGATTATTATTAATAAATACTATAATTAGATTATATTATTTCTATCTAATGTTCACTTTAGTCATCCATTACTCAATCATGACTCAAAAATTATTTAATTTATATATACGTTAAATTATTATATTTCACTATTCACCAAAAAATCAACAGTATAACAAAAATACAAAAAATTCATCCAAATAAATTCTAGGATAGTATAATTCAAAAAATAACCCAATTTTAGGAAAATAATTTTATTAATAGGATCAAATTTAATTTTTATTTAAAATCAGCATTTACATGGAAAATACCAATTTCCAAATTATAACTATTTGTGTAACACATTGAAATATTAATTAGGGTCTCATAAAACTATCTTATAGTCATAATATAAAAAATATTTATTTAGGATTATTTTTTATGCAAATATTTTTTTAAAATATTAATATAATAATTAAAATATTGAAAATAAACACATATATTTTATAGAAATATCAACACGTAATTAATAATTTCAAAAAAATTTATATACATATACAAAGATATAATTTTATCATATTGTATTTTATAAAATAGCTAAATTTTATTCATAATTTCCTTGGTAAGGTTACAATTCTATTAGCTATTTTACTCTTCATAAGTGACATAAATCTATTTTAAAGGTCAAGTTACTATTTCATTTGTATAGGGTCCTTGACATGTTGAAATACCTCTTATTTAATTTATAATGTTACTATTGTGCTCTTAATTTTATTTTATGTGTTTATACTCTTTGAAATAATTATAAGAATTAAATTTCCATTGATTTTTTTTTCATTACATGACCACACTAGTCATTTCGGTCAACCATGGATGGGGTGGGGCTGTTTTATATTGGATTTCAATTTTGAGGTGATGAAAACAATACTACCATTATGATGAGTATGAAATCAATAATTATTGAATGTATCATATTTTGGGAGAGTAGAGGATATCATGATAAAGGTCATTCGACAATCAAGATAACCTATTTTTGCAGATGATCGGGGCAGGATCATGGATGCTATCTAACCACCAATGATTCAAGGGGACTAGAAGGGTTATAGAGGGGAAGTTGTAATGAACCATGTTTTCCAGACTATATAGTTGAGTTGAAATTGTCAAATAAAATTTCTACTGCTAATGAGTTGTAAAATTATATTTTAACCCTTTTAGCTGATATTGGATTTTTTTGACCACATTGATTGTCATAGAATATGTTTTTTTACCACATTCTGAAATTTGGTGGAGTTTAAAGCCATTGAAATTTTCATCGAATAATTAATAATATGAAATTATTTAATTAAATATTAACTTTCACATGTGAGTTTTTTTGATATCCTTACAATGTAGTTTTTAATTGAGATTACATCTTTTTGGTTGTTTTTGGATTGGAGTTTTTTCAATATTAGATGGATAATCTCACATTGGGCACCAGGGAAATGCTCAAACCATGGCTAGTTTTTCTTTTTCTTGTCATTATCTTTCTACCCTTTTATTTCTCCAAATTTTTTGACATCAAATTTACTCCACTTTGTGGATTCACATCTATTTGACCATGATATGAGAGGGAGAGGAAGAGAGAGGGGGAGAGAGTCTGGGATCAAGAAGGGAGGTTCCTCCACAATGTATGGGTTGAGCCAGATCATCATGTGGAAAATATATAATAATGATACATGAAAAGATATATAGGATTCCATGAAATGGTGTTATTATTATTTTTTTGGAATAAATCTTCAATGATTTATCATTTTTTTTGTTTAGCGGTCATATTTTGTATACTATGGACACCATGGGGGTTCAAATTTGATTAAATGGGGAACATGTGGGGTTTAGACCAATTGGATCACCTCCCATTTGGGTAATCTCTATCACAAAGCTTGTGGTTTCATGAACACACATTGTTCTTTCGTCCTGCATATGAAGCTGATTTTTTTGGTACATGATCTATACCTATAGTAAATTTCTTTTAGTGGTACTTGTCCATGTATCAAAGTACATAGGAACATAAATTTTTTGAGTATACACATCATGTACATAGAGTACAAGATGTGTAGTTTTATATAGATGTATATATGGGTAAATTGGAATATACCCCATCAAATGGGGAAATGGATGTGTAATAGTACACGTACTAACATTAGGTGTTTCCTAATCATGTTTTAGAACATGAAAAAACCCATTGTATTCTATAGTTAGGCAGTAGTAAATAGTCAGGCACCTTGTGGTCCATGTATTTTAGAATTACCTGTCTAGGCCTTCTATTTTGATGTACATGTTGTGACTATATCTAAAAACTATTACTTTTCTACCTATTGCCCATCTGAGGTTTCTGGGTTATTTTACAGAAGTTATAAATAATTTGACAAAAGAAAAAACCATTTTGATAATTTTTCTAGGTATATTATGATGGTAGAACCATTGTGGTGATATAAGGACTCCTAAGAGGTGTTATTGTGATAGAAAGATGTGATGGAGACCCTTTTTGAGGATTAATGACCATTTTTTATCAATGAATATTTTATTTGGTTCCTAAGAAATTTTCTTCAGTCTAGATAGAACAAGTTTAGGGTTCATAATAAAGATATAACACTATATTCATTATGGTTTCTGGGTGACTCCTTTTTGGGTGACTAATGAAGCTTCTTGTTCATACACATTATAAACTAGATCATTTAACTTTACTTGGATTAGATTGTAGTTGTATTCCTCGAAGAAATTATCATATAATCTATATCAAAGGAGGATAATCAGGATAATTTTTTTTCTTCATAGACATACACATATAGAACTAGATTTATAGTAAGATCTTGAAGTGTTATTTTAATATATAATAAGTTTACTTACAAGGGAATATCGTCCTTGATTATGGTTTACTTGCATACATGGTGAATATTTTTGTTTTTCTTCCTTGGGATCCATCCAAGAGTGTGTCAATGATAATGAGTTTCCTTGTTTTGGGGGGTACTACATGAGTTTCATGGTATAATTTTCCAGGACAATGTCACCATTGACCACATTAGTATATAAAGGGATTCAATTTATCTATATCGATCAATATTAATTAGAATTCATGGAGTTAATATTATGTATGAAATGTACTCCTATGTTGAGACTAATGATAGGGGGAATTGATTTTGTGTTGTGTTGCATTGCCTCTTAAGCCAGGCACGAATATGTGTGGTTTCACAGGTAGGATGTGATTGTACAAGGGTTGAGTTAGTTAAAGAACCATTAGAAAAAATATGGGACACATGAACTAGCATTGAAAGTGGAATTTTTCAATCTAAATATGAAAGGAATATATCTTCGCGGGATGAGTTTTTCCATTTAAATAGGTCACCAAAGTCTCAAGTACATCTTCACTCAAGGAGATGTTAAAATGAGATAGAGACATTAGTTGGAGTTAATACATCTATGACATTGAGATAGTCCATACCTATCGGAAAGCTAATATTGGGGTAGTTATCCTTAATAATAAGTCTCATTCTCTCCTAGTATAGGTAGCATCTTAATGGGTTTCTCCAATGCAGCTAACCCTAGTTGAATAAATGGTATATTTTTTAATCAGTTCATGGGAGTGTGGGAGCTAAATAAGGGCTATGTACCACCACAATTTTAGTTATCTTATTATTATTATTATTATCCAAAAACCTTGAAAGATGTTAAAATATAATAATTATGATTTTCTGAGATTATTCCCCTTTATATTTCAATATATATATATATATATATCTATATTATCCCCTAATGATGGCGTTGTGTTTTGTCTCACATGACACCATAATTAATATATTATGAATATTATTGTATTGTAAAACACACGTGTGAATCTTTTTTGAATAAATATTATTTTCTATTTTGGTACCCTATATTTGATATCTATGGCCACTGATGTTTCCAGAATGTGGAAAACATCATCTTCATGAGATAAATTTGGCTTAAATTTTGTGTTTTCAGGAATTTGAGAAGACAACACAATTAATTAATTAATTATAATAAGTATCCCCCACCTCCCATTTTTCATCTTTCATATGAATAGGGGTGGAGGTTTTATCCCATATTCAAGGGATGAAACTATGATAATAGGAGATACCATATATTTTCTTTTATGATGACGAATACCAGACCAAGGTGGAGAAGCATTGGGGAAATGCATGAGACACGAAGCATCTGAGTTTTCACTATGAGATGTGTGGATATTGAAATTTATCTCCCAATGTTGGTAGATGTGTATTTTAAGAGTTTTAAATCCATTTAATATATAAAAAAGATATAATAGTGTTTATTTTTTTGAAATTGATTAATGATAGTGGTTTTAGGAGGTTTTTGGGAACATTCTATTTGGATATCCCAATCGTACAACATGTGCATTAAGAACACTCATTGTGTGTTCTACCAAGTGGGGATGAAAGACTTTAGGGGTCCAAACTACATGTACTTTAAGTATATGTCATGTATGGTGACAGGTTCATATGGATGAGAACATAGGCTAACACCCCATGTGATGGGTTACATGGTCATGTCATAGTACATGGTCAAGTATAGATGAATAGGGCCAAAAAACACAGGCACAATATATGTACATAGACACAGACCAATTGAGGTGATAATTGTTTTGTACCCAAAGGCATACATTGTGTACAACAACATTTCTATCCAATATGTGTGTCAGATAGGACATGATTAGGCACCCATGTGTGGTTATATGTCATGTATCCAAAGTACACTTTGTGCATGTTTTGTATGAGACTTGTACCATATGAATCTCTATCCTCCGAACATAGATTTGGGACAATGGGGAAACTATCCTATGGGATTTCCATGTAGGGAATGAGGATATCCTTCATTTTAAAATTAGATATATGACATGAGGTCCTTCGATCATGATGCTTTCTCCATCGATGCTCGACCAATGGAAATGGTCACTTGGATCACTATAGATATTATAGGTTCAGTACTCAACTATCACGCTAGGGAATGAGTCTCTCATACACTTTACAGAGTTATATTGGGTATGAAAACATACTACAGAGGGAAGGGTACCACTTTCTATTGAGTTTTACTCCCTTGTTAATGAGATCTTGTGGGGATTGGTTCCTCTATAGTAGTTAGAGCACCCTCAACTTTGCACCATGGAAGCAAGAAAGAGGAACCTCTACTCAAATTTTGGTATGGTTTTAGTTGTTATTGGTTATTATTTGGAGGAACTTTGAAGCCACAGTTTTACTCATCTAACATTGTTAGACTGTGTATATTGGGATTCACATTATATCTTTCTTGGGGTTCTTTGTGGGAAATTTTTTTGAGTTTTTTTCCTCCCATATTAGGGGATGATCTAACAATTGTGTGTTTTGTGGAATCCTTTTTTGTATTTTGGTTTCTACTAGGTAAATATACAATGACCCATGAATGTAATTTTCCAACACATTTTTTGTCATATTCATAAAATATTCAAATTGATGGGGATATCTATGGGCGTCAATTTTGTGGTAAATAGCAGCTTTTGGTACTGAACGTGCATGGTGGTCATCATTATAGATTTTAATTTAATATCCTCTAAGTTTCCCTATAAACCACTATCATAAATATAGAAAAACAATTTCTCATTGGGTGTATATTTTTTTCATTATACTATGTACTACATTGTTGTGTTGTGATGCTTCCCTAGATGGTGTTTAATTCATGGTTATAATCTAGATTTTGTGGTCATTTATTATTCCTATGTAAATATTTATAGTTATAGTTGTGTGTGTGTGTAGTAATATTAGGATAAGTCCTCTTATTTTAGATTATGCCTAATATGGGATTGTCTCTGTCCCCTAGCCTATTAGATGTATTCTTCAGGTTTCATGCTTTGCTTGTGGCTGGCCAGTTGGTGATCAGTGGATAAAGAAGTGTTAGATAAAACATAGATTATGGAGTATAATGGATGCATTTAAATTCATTTCCTTACAATTATGAGGGAATGAATGAGTAGTGGTTTTCAAATGGTGAAATGTAGAGTGTTTTATTCCTTTTTTTCATAGTTTCTCTTTTTAAAATGTTGTATATTGGATTCATGGTTTTCTATTTTTTTCCTCAAAAAATTATTAAGTGTTAATTTATCCTTAAAAATTCATTTGTTGTATAAAAAAAATAGTGATATATTTAACTGATTCTTATGAAATATCCCACATGAACTACTAAAAAGTGTCTCATTCCCCTCAAAAAATACACTATCGATACAAAGAGTTACATAGCCAATTTATTTGTGGACATATTATGAAATGATATGTATATATTGATATTGAGTTTGTTCATTTCATATGAGTAATTGAGATTCCAGCACTATCAGTATTATGAGAGCATTAGCATGTGATTTTATATATATAATCATTAAAAAATTAAAAAATAATTATATATTTTTTATAATCAAATTTTGAATCATGAACAAATATATAGAAATTGTGTTGGGGTTGGATATATGATATATCATGTCATATGATATGATATCACCAATATATATGATATGTGATGTCACAGGTAGCGACAAATAAATAATACTATTTTTGTAATATTTCATTAAATACATATTGAATCATAGGAGGTGATAACATAGATTATTTCTTAAAAAAATCATATCATACTGGAGATATTCATCGAATATTGATAAATAAATTTTTCATCCACATATTATTAAATCTATATAGGGCTAGTCTTAAGACACACTAGAAGAAAGAATCGTGATTTGTCCAAGGCTGTTCATTGAGTGTCAGGATCTAGCTACGCTAGTGTATATCATAAACAATGATATCATATATTACGTAAGTTAAAACTATATACCTCATCCCTATTTAACAGTCAGTGTTATCAATGGAAAATAATAATTGATAATTTTCTAATGGATTTTCGTGTGAATTAAATACTATTCATTATTTATAATATTTTATATATCATTAAATGAAAACATGAAAAATAAGTGATTTTACAATTAATTAATTATGAATTAAATTAAATAATTTTCAAAATTAGGAGAAATGTAGCAGAAAATATTTATTTGATTTATAAAATGATTATAAAATAATTATTTATATATTATTTATATATAATTAAGATAATTTTTTAAAACATTTATTAATTAATTATTATATAATACAAATTATTAATATTTCATAGATTTTAAATTTATATGGAATGACTTATATTTTGGATACAAATTATATATATGAAAAATATAATTTTAATTTATAAAATGTTAATAAATCACTATAAATGGGTAAATATTATAGTGTTTATATATAAAATTATTATTTGTTCATAAATTTTAACTTGAGTTGTTCAAATTAAAATAACACATTTCAATAAAATTAAAACATATCAAAATATGATTTTAAAATATATTTGATAAGGATTTAAATACAATTAAAAATGTTCAATTTAGATTCAATATATTTATTATGTTGGAAAAAATCCCTCCTTGTGGTGATTTTGGGCCGATTGGGTTTTTTGACAAGGCTTGAGGTTGTTGACAAAGGTAGGCTATCAAAGTAGTCATGAAATAGTAGATGTGAATGTTTGATCTCACAAAGCTTGATCATATGATCTCAGGGAGAATTAATTTTATGATCTCATAGTGTGAGAATGTGAGATCTTTGGAAGTGTGAATATCTTATCTAAAGGAGTGTTAAATGTCTGATCTCACATAGCACAAATGTATGATCTCTTTGAGTGATAATGTCTAAATTGATCTAACATATCAATAATGTCTTAACAGATCTCATGGAGTGAAAATGTCTACACTAATCTCATGGAGCCTAAATGTTATATGTGATCACATGGAGTATTCAAGTGATGGACCACATGATTTTCAAAAGATCTCTCATTAAGATCATGCGCATAACCTGAAGAAAATGCATGATTTTCAGAATATCTTACAAAGAGATCCTGAAAAGTGAATGAATAAAAAAATTATTAAATGATTGACATATTACACTTTCATTAAATATCATTAGACCACGTGACTACCTTTTCATATTTTGATGGGATCTCATGAATCATTTAATGAAAATGTTACTAACCCCTGATGATCTATATTTGATCTTATGAAGGAGTCACCTGAAGCACGGGAAGACAATAAAACTAGCCACATGAATGCCTTTGGATCTCATGATGTGATATTATTAAGAGAATAAATGAATTGGTGAAGTTCACATGATTAAATTGCAACATGAATTAGGTAACCACAAAAAGTAATCACATAAAGAATGTGGTGTTGATTGCTATGGTGGTGGAATAAGTGTATATCTGTGATTTGTTGAGTTATGGGGATAAAACGTTTCTTATAAATTACCATTGACCCATCCATATGACATGAATAAGATATTGATAAGATATCTTTCTAAATAAATTTCCGTATAATGGGTTTCACATGAAAATTTGGATTATAATCTATTGACATCACAAAAAAAATTTCTTGATAAGAACGAAGTCTTGCACAAAATTCATGTGATCCATTTATGAAAAGACTTGTGAAGGGGTATTGTGATGGTATCATGTGAAGAGAATTATCAGTAGGGTGTTTTCATGCATATACTGTCTCATTGATATATCATGATTGGAATAACCTAAAAAATTTCTTTCACTAGAGTCACATGATCTAAATTAATAGAACAAAGTCTTGAGATTCTCAATATTAGAACAAAGTCTCATGATCCACAGGAATATAATTGAGTCTTCTAATATGAAAAAAATTGAACAATTTCTCACGATCCATGTGAATGGAATAGGACCTTCAGATCCATGAGAACAAAATATATTCTTCCTATTCGTTAGAGTATAATAGGATCTCATACAATGGGTCTAGTGCCAGCATATTGAGAAAGGGTTACAAGCTAGGGTATCACAGGAGGGGTTATAGGAAAAGTTATTTTTTGGAGTTTTGTTCCAAGAATGCATAAAATGGTTAATTCCTATTATATAATTTAAGGTGTATGTGATAGTATATCACACAAGGATTATGCGCCAGGATATCATGCAAGTGTTACATTCCAAGATATCTCCAAAAAGATATACAACCAGGATCTCGTGCAAGGGGTTATGTACCAGGATCTCACAAAAGGGTTACATTCTTGGATCTCCCATGTCACATATATGAATTTTTTTAATGTTATTTTTCATTTTATTACTATTCTATATTTGTTTGATTTGGTTTCCCATTTAGTTTCAGAGGAAAGGATGTGTTTCATGATTTGGGAAAAACTTTGATCTCATTTCATGTTTTAAAAACAAGTTTCCTTATAACGTCATCATTTTTAAACATTTTACTCCCATTCCACTTCCCATTTCACATCCCCTAGTATATTTAATATGCCATATCGTTTTCTTACTTCATAAGAATCCATAATCATTATGGATTTTGGATTTTTATTAAGGTATTGGGTAACCCGAATGCCCATTTAAATCTTTAAAAAATATTATTTGTTTAATATATCATTCAATTTTTATGTTTTTTTCTCCTTCAAACTATCAATTGAGACCTATAACCTTATGTCGGCCCGCATGCTCTTCTCCCTCTCTTTAGAGATCATATTCATTCCAAATTAGGAAAAAAATTCTTTGGATTCCTCAAATCATTCTGATTTCATGGGGTAATCGTTTCTTTTACAACTCCTTCAATTCTCACTCTTTCTCCCCCATTTTAGTAACCACTTGACATATTTAGACTCATTCAAGACTACCTATCAGTTTTAGTTTCTTGTAGATTCTTACATTTGTGGATTTTGGGTGATTTTGTCAGGATCTTTCATGTATGTGAAATCATTCTTTGTATCATCCCTCTTCTTTTGGTTTTATTTTCTTTTATTAAAGTTCCCTCTTGTCCAGAAGATAGGGTTCCTAGATAGTGTTTCATTTTGTGTTTCTTGGCTTAAATATTGTGGTTTTGTTTTTTTCCGTCCCTTTGTGGTGGAACTGTGGTGCTGTCGATGTTTCACACTTGGATTTTGGGTGTTTTGAAACAAATGGTGAGTGATTCCATGTGTAATCATTCCAGGATGATTTATCATGCTTGATTTAATTATTTTTCATATTTTTCATATGTTTTTGTGTGGTTTTAAACCTGTTTTTGATGGATTTGGTTAAGCATTTAATTTTATAGTTGCATTGTTTTCTTTAAATTGGGTGTTTTCCATGTGTAACTCTTATGGTATTATTTGGGTTTATTGTATAACATATGAAAGTGGTTTATTGAATGTTGTTTGGGCTGAAAATTCTTATTTGGTAGTGTCATGGTGTGATATTGGGTTTAAAATAGGAGTTTTGAATGGGTTTTAAGTGAAAAACCTTCTTATACTTTTTAGAAGAGTTTTATGAAAATTGTAAATGCATTATTGAGTTACCCAAAGTGTGAAAATGATGATTATGTACTATTTGGGTGGGTGCATGTTTTTAAAATTGTTCACATTATTGTTAAAGGGATGTTGTGTGTTTTTTACAATCATGGAAATGTTTTAAATAATTTCTTAAAAGATTTATTGAATTGTGAAAGAGATATGAAACATTGTAAGGGTTGTTTTGATGAGAGTGTTCCCTTAAGATGGGCCTTTTAATTTTAAGGTGTAATTTTAGATGTCCAAAATTTTTAGAATGTTTTAAAATTTTTTAAAAATTTTAAAAAATATCATATAGGTGTAAAACATGTTTGTGGGAAATTTTGTTTGATTATTATGTGAAAAATGATATATGTTTTTGAAAAAGGTATTATGTTACATGTATGAGGGATGATTGGTCTATGTGTGACATAGAAGTTGTATTTTCATTTGGAAATTTTATTTCATGGCTTGTGGAACTTGTTTTAGAACTAGGGGAAAACCTAGGTATCTAGGTGTGTAGACATGTACTAGTATTGTAGTGATCTTATGGGGTTTACCCTAGTTTCACATTCTAAGTTTAACGATTACAACACCAAATAAACGTTGATGATGATTATGATGATGAAGTTGGGGTACCACTAAATTATAGGTATGATACCAACTAGTGGATCGTGTGCATGAGAACAGATATTGTGATGGTTACTTTCACCGAGATACGAGGTGCCAGGGACCCATAGTGAGCTAGTGCCTAGGGTTTATTTCCCATTTCTTATCCTTTTTTTGATGATTTGTGCTTACCATCAGTATACGGTATTTCATTCTGGGAAATTTAGTAGCTTTGGCATTCTATTTTAAATTTTTTTATTCTTTAAGGTATCCCACATGAAAAATATTTTTATTTAAAGTTTCTTCTCTTTAAAATTTACATTAGCATTTCATTTTTATGAAAACAAACCAGACTTTTGTAAATGAATTTTTATCACATGGAATCCTTTACAAGTGGAATCCTAATAGGTTTTGTCTCACACCCTACTTACATGTATGGGTTTAAGTTGACATGGTTATATTTTTTTTCAGTTTTGGGTATAGCTTCTAGTGCAAATGGTTCGGGTTTCTAGTGGTCCTTCGTGATTCAGTATTGTGGAGATGGATTGAGGGTGCTGCCTCATGCCATGAGGAGGTTCTTGGCTGTCCATTTTGGATTTTCTTCATTTTTTATAGTTTTTTATAATTGTTTTAAATTTCGTAATTCAAATATGAAATTTTGGTAAATGATTGATTGTTCTGAAAAATCCAGATTTGTTTTATTGGATTTGTTTGTTTTTTTATGTTTATAAACTCAGGTAAATTATTCCTAAATTATATTTTATGATAACTAAGCACTTCTGCTAGCCAATGGGGACTAGGAACACTCTTCAGGACTTGTCGCAGAATGTGTTGGGTGTCAGTTTTGTTGGACAACAGATTTGGTTCATGACATCCCGAAAGGGAGTACACAATAAGATCCCATACAAGGGGTTATTCTCTAGGGCGTCGTGTAGGGTTACCAAAGTATATTATTACAAAAATATATACATTCTAATGTTACAGTTTTATAAATATCATTTCCAGATAAGAATTTTGAAGGTGACGAATAAGAAAAATTATTTTCACCATTCCATAGTACTTTTAGAAGGAGTTTATTCACTTCTACATTCAATAAACTATAGGTAAGACCTGGAATCTATTGATTGTATTTCTAATGTGAGTTATAGTTTCCATGATACCTCATGGAAAGGTGAATCTATAGGAAAATTTAACATCTAATATTTCAATAATCACATAAGGTTGAGTGGAACCTTTCATAAATTTGGTGAATCTATAAAAATAGAAGATATTGTTCATTGGCCTATGTGCCAATTATTTTGCTTCCAAATTAGTGAGCATAAGAGGGAAGTGTGGGGGAAGTGATCATGGGGAGATCGCAAATCTTCCCAAAACATTGTAAGTGTAGTGAGACTAGGCAGAAGCAACTTTTCTTAAACAAATTGGAATGCACATTAATGAATTTGGTGCACTAGAACATTGCATTTTTATTATCCTTTGACGTAGAGTAGTGTGGGTGAAACAAGTAAATCAATTTATTAACTTATGATTAAGTTACTAATTTAAATTCGATGTATCATTATTTGAAAAATTTATAACGGATAGGATAAATGTAGACAATGAAGGGATAATTAAGTGACCATCATAATAAAGTATTCATTATCAAGAGGGGTAGGATGAATCTATTAAATAATATTCGTAACCTAATTCACCCACAAATGTATTTAATACAATTTTACTCCTAACAATTTATATCTAAAGGTGGGATGCTTTTTTTATATTTTTTCCTCTAAAAATGTCAATTCTACTATTTTAATTTAGGTTTTAGTTTTATTTTATATCTGTTTTCCACAAAAAATGAAGAAAATCTAATAAAAAGTATAACTCTTGTGGTATTCCTTAGTATGGAAGTGTATATGGAAATATTTTGATTTAGTTTAGTGAAATCCTTAATCCACAAAATAAAGGGTGGGTTGAATAAGTCAAAGATAGTATTTAATTCTCCAATGATTATTTAGTAATAAGTGAAAACATGATATTTTGAGTAATTCACGAAGTACCACTGATGAAGACATTTATATATGTCTAAATGTGTAATTTTTTCAAACTAAAAATGATTTGGATAAGAAATTGAATGACTAAATTGGTTCTAATGATATCTAGATCCTGTTTTAGGAAATTTAATTTGATAAGTTAGAATGCTTAAATAAAAGTCAAGTTTAAGTGGCCATAGATATAAGGGAGAATAATTATTTCCATGATAGAGAACTGAAAAACCAAAAATTAATTAATCAAGAATGATTTAAACCTAGAAGAAATTAAAAATATTAAAGCATGAAATAATGATCTTGATACACACCACCTAGAAATAATTTATGTGAATATAGATATTAAATATCATGTTTCTCAAATAAATAAATATGTAATAGAGTAAAGTGACATGTTGGTTATTCTTTCCCATGATTTGGAAGATGGTATGACTGGCTGTAATAATCTCAAGATAGAACTAAATTGCCATCTTAAATCAAGAGAATATATGATTCCACAATTGTTAAAAAAATATAGCGTCAATCTAGAATGAAGTGGATTAATCTAATACCAATAGAAATCCAAAATTTATGTATTAATTGAATTTATTATCTTGATTTCCATTAGATATTAGTAAATAAATTAAATAAAATTATTCTATTTCAAATTAAAATCTTCATGTGATTGTCTCATCCCAAAGGGCTTAGAGTTTGGGAAAATCTAGTACTTTTTATTATTAAACCTCTCACATGCATGAGAGGAAGAGTACTGGAAACTATTGTAGAAATATGGAAAATCCTATAGGTTTTGGAAATATATGTAAACATTCTTACACATAAAGTGATGAAATCATGTGCTATTTCTATGGGATAAAAAGTCATATTTCAATATTTCTTTTGGGTTTTAAAATATATTTCATATTATAATGATATAAATATTGATAAATATAATAATAATAATAAGATTATTGAAAATTACAAATGAAACATCTATCATAAAAATGAATCCATAAAAATCTATGATTGTTGAAGATTGGGACACATCGAGTGTATGTGTCAAGAATCTCAAGACCTTAATGATAAAATAATATCACTAGCCACATAAAAAACTCACCTATAAAATTATGACATTTATTATGATTTTAAAATGATATTTTTTATATGTTCTAATCATGATAATTTAGAATGATGTTTTAATTAGATGAAATAAAGGAAGGAAAAGGAACATGGAAGTAGATCCCCAAATGTGATGGTGTATGAAAGGAAACACTATACAATAATACATCATACTATGTTGAGAAATTGGGTTGATGTTAATAATGAAACAAATGGAACTTAATGGAAAATGTTCCAAGGTCATCCTATATTACAATCACAAAATCTATCTTTGAAATAATGTGAACAAAAACAGACCAAAAATTGGGGATCATCTCCAAAAGTAAGTAAAAAATAATTTGTATTATATGGAATATGTACCCCAAGTGAGAAATGGTAAGTTGACTTAGATAAAAAATAAAAACAATATGGGTATATAATGTTGTGCTAAATTCACGTGTCATTCCAAAAGTGGAGAAGTGAAGTCATGAGAAATTTATATCCAATAGAGGACAAATAATGATCAGATGACCATCGAAATATTCTTTCCTAAAGAAGTAATATTGAAAAAATCCATATTGGTAGAGCATAACATAAAGAAATATGTTCTATTGATTTTAGAAAGAGTATTTTGAAAATTTCCATGCCCAATGAATCTATATAATATAATAAGATTTATCATGTATGTAATAAATTTCATGTTTTATTTCCAGAAAATTTGAAGTTGTATGGGTAATTGGAATAATAAAATAAGAGTATAGTGTTTTTAATGAAAATACAAAAGGGTTGGAATATCATGACCAAAAACATTTCTATTATTGTTAATTCTTTTGGATCCCATTTCACTTATCTGATGAATATTATGTGTGATTAAGGGGGAGATAAAATAAATGGGTTGCATGCATACTGAAAGGGCATGAATGCATATGTTTAATAGAGATCTATGTGATTGGAAGATTCCAAAATCATGAAATTATAATATTGTAATAGATTCAATAATTTATGTTACTAAATAAATTCATTCCATTTCAAATACATATCGGTAAGATACATGTTGTGGAATATGGATATTATATGATGGAGATCCTTATGTAAAACTGAAGAGCTATCAATATTATACTTGTACCGTCCAGTGGTTCCAAATTTCATCAAATAATCAATAATTGGTATCATGCCTTAGTTCAAGTATTATTTTTCAATTTATAGATTATGTATTGTGAGAGAAGATAAAAATTCATGAATTTTGTTTCTCAATATTATTTTCTAATAAGTTCATAAGAAAATATTTTTTTAGGATACCATGAAGCTGTGAGAGAATATCAGCAGCATTCCAACAAGAAATCTAAATACTTTTAAGACTAATTCAAAATATGAATAAAATTAAATATTCAATATTATTAATCTATATCATTAGAATACTATAGTATTTGATATACGAATTCTGACAAGAACTCTTAGTGATAGAGAATCATTTGACTAAAGTTTACTCTAAAGAATAAAGGTATGCAATTCAATAAGATTCTATGGAAGGTATTGAGTGACATAGATATAATTATAATTATTGGCATAAAATATTGTTTCCAAAAATTTGTTATGACTATGTAGGCATAGATGATATTTCAATGACTTAATACTAAGTTGTAATTTCACTTGATAAAAATATTTTAGAAGTCTGTAATTGTAAAGAAGCATACGAAACTGATATTAATAAATGGTAAATGAATGAAATTTTCAATATCAAGTTGATAAATGGATTCAATGGTTATAATTCCAGTCTTTTACATAGTAAGGTTACCTTTATATGTCAAACTATAGTGTCTCGAGGTTTAACTAAAAGTTCATAAACCAAGAAAGAGAATTTGATACATAAAGATCATTGACAAAGGGATTGTACATTCCTTTTTGAAGAAATAAACTATTTAATTCTATGATATATGAGAGTTGAATTTAAGTGTCTAATAAGAATTATTAATGATAATTCAAGTTATATAAATCTTATAAAAAATCTAGCCCATCACTCGAGTACAAGGAACATTGAAATAAAATATCACTTTCTAAAAGATATATTGGAGAAAGTCCTTTTAAAGCTAGGGTGTGTTCCTATTTAATTAGAGGTTATAGATATCCCAATGAAGGCCTTACCCTTAGATTAATTTGAAAGGAATTTACTAGCTCATAGGGTTATGCCAACACCCCACACAAAAATAATGTTGACCTGTGATCCACATCACATTATTGTATAGTTTGTTGTCCCCAATATATTGATATGTTTTCGTAGCTATATTTTCAGCAAGAAAGGAGATAGATTTTTATACATTGAAAAAAGGATAAAATGTATTAATAAATAGATGGGAGAATTTAATAAAGAGATAAATGAATTATGGGGGCCTTTAAACAATATTATTCTAACACTAGTCTACCAACTATCAAGAATCATAAATATAAGTGTGCTTTGGGTTCATAAAGCAAGTAGTAGAAATGTGCAGCTTAAAAAAAATATCCTGATGGATGATCTTATTCTACCATATGGAATAAAAAAGGGTTCCAATGGTAGTTTGGAGAATGATTTTAGTAATCAATTAAGATTTCATGATACTCTTATTTCATACGTGTAGCCTAAATCATTTGGGATTAGAGTGTATGTTAACAAATTCCATGATCACTGTTTGGTGTTGTAGAAGAAAAATAGTTTATCATGTGCATGAATTTCTGTATGATTCTTATCAAAGATTATAGTGGTTGTTAAAAAACTTTATGGGAGGTATTTTTGGCAAAAATACCTTTTTAGTGGAGATTTTGAGAATATTATTTTTGTAAGGATTTAGTTTATTGATGAAGGGTATTTTTTCAGACGATGTTTGAAAGAGTGAGAGTGAATGAATGCTCTTTGGAGATTTAATGTATAATCTAACAGAGAATAAATTTTTTGATCTCATGGGGAATTATTGAAAGGCTTAATAGAGTTTTAATTTGAGATCTCACATATATTTAAGTTTATGAACACACAGAGTAAAACTTTCTAATTTGGAAATGTGTGAATATCAAGACTGATCTTGCAAAGTGATAATGTTTGAACTGATCTTGAAGAGAAAGAATATCTAAACTAAAATCACTAAGCATGAATATCAAAAGTGTTATCATGGTGCTGTCATGTGAATAACCACATAATTTTCATCATATCTCATATTGAGATCATGAGAAACAATTGAATACATTGCATGATTTTCAAAGGATCTCATAGAGGGATCAGACGATGTAAGTGAAGACAAAGAATTTATAAATGTTAGTGATACATCTTGGCTGTTCAAAATAATGGGACCAAATGATTTTATTTGTATCTTGCGATGGGATCTCGCTATTTTTTTAAGATAGTGTCACTTAAACAACGTGATTCTCAATTGACCTCGTGATGGAGTCATGAGAAGCACTAGAATACAATAGTACCAGCCACATGATTTTATTTGGTTCTCATTATTAGATCACATGATGTGCCTAAATACAATGGATATGATTATGTGAAAACCTATTTAAATGATACAGGTGACCATGTCAAGTGATCACATGATTTACATTATTTTGATTACTTACGAGGTGAAAAGGATGGATATCCAGAATTTATCGAGTTAAGGGTGTCGAAGTTTCCCTATAAATACCCACTGATCAATAATTTATAGATGAATAATCTTTTATTAAAATATATATCTGAATAAAAGTGTAGAGAAGTAGTTTCACATTAATTAAAGGATTATAAATGATTGAAATTGTGTAGGTGTTCCACATTATCATAATGAAGTCATGTTCTAGAATCACACAATCCCCACAATAAAAACAAATTATTGAAAAGGGTTCCATCAATTTTATCTTTGTGAATAGATTTTTGAGCATGGTGTTTCCACATATAAGAATTCTAGTTTATATCACAAAATATGTATAACCTGAAAAGGATCCTATGCTAGAGTCACACAATTCGCATGAAGAGAACAGTGTCACTAAATTCATAGAAATAGAACAAATTATTATGATCCATGAGAATGAACATAGTATCAGGATTCAAGTGAACATAATGGAGTCTTGCGATCCGTGATAAAATAAGACATGTTGTGATCTGTTTGAATAGAACAAATACTTGAGATCAATGAGAATAGAACATAGTATTTTTATTTTCCGGATCAAACTATAATCATAGATATAGGGTATAATTCAAGGATATCACACAATATTTACATAGCAAGATCTCATGCAAGAGGTAACACACCAAGATATCATGTAAGGGTTATTCATTAGGATCTCATGCAAGTGTTATACATTAGGAGCCCACCCAAGGGTTACAAATCGGGATCGGGTGAAAGGGTTTATTCTCTATGATCTCATTAAAGGGTTATTCTCTAGGATCGCACAAAAGGGTATATGCAACAAGATTTCGAGAAAGGGGTTACACTCATGGGTATTGTGTTGGAGCAACATGTTAGGGTCTTGCACAAGGAGATACATGCCAGCATTAACCTGTGAGAAATATTATTTTCATATATGAATTGCAAAGAAGAACAAGTACTACATAAAGGATTTGTACCTTTACAAAATAATTGTAGATGGATTTTATTCACTACTACATTCATGCTAGTGAATAGAATACATGTCATCTTTTGAATGTCATCCTAATTTTGGGATTATTTTCCATGAGCTCTCATTAAAATGTGGTTCTCTAGGTGATGTTCACATAAAATATGTGAAGCAGAGTGTGATGTTCAGAGCAACCAATCATACATTTCATGAAACTCTTAATAATATAATAAATTGATGTTTATCTAGTGTTATAGTTTACTCTGCTTCTTAACTAGTGTTCATAAGAGGAATGTGTGTAGGAAATTGACCATAGGGATATATTTCATCTACCCAAAACATTTTAAGGTCGGTTATCCCTGGAAGATGTGACATGTCCTAAACCAACAATAGGGTGCTTAACTAGATTTTGTATATTATCTAAATACCTTTTAATGTTTTATGGATATATCCCATTGAGGGTAAACCTAATAAAAATTAGTGTTCCGACATTCTTTCATTATTTACATTTTATGCATCATCAACACATTATTTTGGAAATGATATGGTGGATATAAACACAAAAGAGAAAAATAAGAACCCCCATAAAAAGTCTTCAAGATCCATTGGGGATGAAATAAGTTCGAAATAAATATCCAAACCATGATACACCCCCACACCTCTCAAGGATTCTAACACTCTTTTGTTACCAATGGTTTACATAATATAATTAGAATATAAAATTATTTAATTCAAAAATATAATATATTTTAAATAAACTACACATAAAAGGAATATATGATGTTTTTAATTATATATATATTTATGATATATTTATATTATAATAATTATTTAATATCTATTTTGAATCCAAAATTGTAAATAAATTATTATTTCATGATATATGAATTGTTCATAAATTTTTATCACATATTTAAATATTTGAATAGTTCATTTAATTAATTTTTTATCTTTAGAATTATTCATATATATATATATTATTTATATTATGAATGGTCATAAATAAATTTTTTAAATTATGAATCACTATATACAATCCATTGAGTAGTTTCATCCAAATCCCCTCATTCCAAGGATAATTTTCAAAAAAATAGACTTTCATTCCATCATAATTAACCATTTACATGAATCGCATGTAAGATGTAATTGTAATGATTTTCTACTAGATATATTTAGATATTATATAATATCTTAACCAATGTGGGTCAGGATAAAATATAGACATAACCCACTAATGGATATAATGGTTTTAAAGGGTTTTAAAATTTTTTGGTGAAGAATTTTAATAAGAATCCCTTATTATATGAATGTAAAACAAGATACTCATTTGATAAAATATTTTACTCTATAAACAATTTCACCCTCAGGTTCATAATTAACCAGATGATCAATTGAAAAAACATGTTTACTAATAAAATAAATTTTGTATACTTGTCCAAAAATTAAGAATTAATCTCAAGTAATAAGAACATTTCTATGCATTGTAGTAATACCTTTCTGAGTAACAAAATTTTAATTAGTTCAAAATCAAAATAAATATTTTTATAAGAATTTTAGAATGATTTTATTGTGGTTTTAGAATAATTAGATACAATTTGACCAATTTAACTACAATCCATGATCATGTATTCATTACATTTTTAATATTTATAGATTCAGTGATATTGGATGTTTTCTCAAATATTTTTTTCATGTACAATTTATTATTGAATCTTAAATGAATATATTACAACAATTTGAAAGAGAATAAAATAAATTACCCTATTTTTTTCAAGTGTTATATATAGTTGATCTATGTCTTGATAAGTCACGTTTCTAGTTCATAATTGATATTATAATTTGGTTAATTATCATAGTAGAAAAATACAATTTATTAAGAAAATCAATCATTATTTCTTCGACTAGATTTTAATTGTCCATAAAACCTAAGATTAATGACAAAAAACAATGACATTTCTTCCATATTATAGAATTATGCATGATAAATGAAGGATATTATTAAATTCCATGGAGAGATTATGATTGGTACAAGTTTTATAGAAATAAATTCAAAAAAAATTAATGTTTTATTTGATATCTATTGTATGTTTAACAAGTCTATAAAATTTAAAAGGGGGAAAATATGGTAACAATTGATGAATTTTATTTCATTCATTCATGTGATGAAGGAAACCGTTTATATATCAATGATTTTATTAAATATGAATGTCTCATGATCAAACCGGTTTTAGAAAAGTTTGTGTGTAGTTCTCTATATCATATGTGACAGTAGAATATATTTGTTCACAAATATATTCTATGTATAATATGATACGATGGATTCAATACGAATGATTTATGGTTAATAAAATTATATAACAAAATTTCTAATAATAAAATTGACAAAAAAGATACATCCAAAATAAAAGTTTTTATATATATTTTATTGACCATTTGATGGATTTTATACCAGAATTAGTGATATATATTAAAAAATAAAATATTAATTGTAGAGTACTACTTCAATCAAATTTGTTTTAAAATATGATATAGATAAAATTGTTTTTTAAATATTCCTTCAAAAGGATATAGTTGTTATTTCAAAAAATAGTTTTAAAATATCATAGAATTATATTTTTATGATAATTTAAGGCCAAATATGATAAATGGAGTATGTTTTAAATTTTATAACTTCAAAGGTATAAAAATATTATAACCATAAAAATTAAATTCAATTTTACTTAATATCCAAACACATTTTATTGAATGTTGGGAAAAAATTATGTATATAATTACCGTAGTTACTCAATGAATCTCATGGAATTTTTTTGATGGAATGTATTTTCACACTACTGACGATGACCATAGAAATGGATTTATATAACCAAAAAAATATTAGCATAGTAACATTTTATGTTTTTAATTTAATTTGGTTTTAGTAAAACATTCAAATAGTTGAAAAAAATAATAAAATAATCTATAATTCTCACCATTATTAAAAATGTATTACATAATATATGTTACTAAAAAGTTTATTGGGTGTTATTTATCAGATGGTCATATAGAGTTTTGGTAGGAATCTATGGCATTATTAATGTTCATAAGGTATTTTTAGGATATGAAATGATTCATGTATGTTCTAAATGAAGTCTTCAGTTCTTCATATTTACTATATATATCACTTGAATTAAACAATAAATTTATTATTTTAGGTTACACCTAAACGTTATATATCAGGTATTATTATATTTTTTAATGAAATGAAAGTTTTAGTTGTGTTGGGGTTGCTATTTTGAGATGTCGGAAAATATCATGTGGCATAAATGAATTTTCTGAATAGTATAACCCAAAAGATAGACCATAGAGTGTGTCATATATTGTATATAGTATTTTGGGAGTGTATGTTTAATATTTGGAAATCACCATACCAATGTAAGGAGAGGTACCTACTAGAAGATCCTTTATACTTTAATAACATTCTCACAAAATCCATGATGAAAATCTAAATTAGGGGGGGGGATTCAATGATATTTTTGTTAGATGGAGATTTTCCCTGATGGAATTTTTTTATCTTGTGTAACGCATATTGAATACAGGACCATGATTAAAATATATTTTGGGAGTTTTTTGTCGTACATTGTTTACACATATGACATGGATATCAATTGGTTGAGTGGGATGTGATGTGATAATCTATAATGGTTAATGAAATTTAATTAATTTATAAACATCAAAGAAGTCCATAACAGTTCACAAAGGCATAATGTTACGAAACGTCATCATATCATATTGTCATTGATACCAAAAAATGTGACCCAACATTAACTATCAATAATTACAAAATATACGAAATTATTTAGCCAATTGTATACCCATTACCATTTTAGGTTTATACCAATATATTATTAGGAAAGACTTCCACATAAAATGTCCCACGTTTTTTCTCATTAAATAGGAAATTCTACAATTATGCCAATATTTTCTTATTAAATTATAATCCTTATATATTTCAAAAAAAATATATCTACAAATTATATTCTTCAACATATATCTTATGTATTAAAATATTTTCAACCATGGGTAATTAAAACATAATAAATGGAGAGATCAATCAGCATTACAAAAAAAGATTATAGTTCAAGACATTAGGAATAATTAAGGAATAAATAAAATGGTACGGTGAAAAATAAATAAATAACCCATATATACTAAAACATATCAGGAAATATATTTGAGGATAATACTTTAAATAATAACTTGGACACCAAATACATACTTTATAATGATTGGATGAACAATATGAGGCATCATAATGTTACCATTAGGCCCTATTCCAAGACATCAAAAAACAAACCATCAAAGCCTTCTTCCAAGATGTCATAAAAATATTTTCATACCCTTATTCCAAAAAATGATAATTAATTGGGAAAGAATGAAAAAAATACATAAAAATATTTGTAGCATGATACCTATTGATTCATCAAGAGGCTGTCAATTATTGGTCCCATGTATCAAAAGAAATTCCAATGCATTCATCATATGAATGAAATGAATAAAATAAAATAAATAATAAATACTACTTGATAATAAATATATATCCATATTTAATCAAGTATATATAACGTCAATATTTCCTAGTACATAATCAATCAAACTTCTTCATCAATAATCATATATATATATAATGAAAATGTATATGGATTTTTAATTTTTCCCTTATCAGTAAATGATTTTATCATTCTTTGTGAACACCCTGAATATAATTTATGTAATGTTATGATTTCTCATGATATATATTAATTGAAATTACCACAAAACCACACATATTACGCAACTATCCAAAATTTGAACTAGTTATAACACAACCTAATAGGTATTTCCAAACACCATAGACTAGAAAAATGTGACTGGGAATCTCAAACTATCTTTGGAAATGATTATTCCAGAAAATAACAAAAAAAGAAGATAACATGAATAAAGATGATATCAGTAATCCATTAGAAATTAACATTTCAAAAGATATAGTGACAAGGAAAAGAAGGTTCCAAAATTATAAACTAAAACAATTCACACAAGAATTGAAAAAACTCAACTTTATAAAAAATTTCATCACTACTAGACTCCCACAACATAGAAATGAACAAACCTATAACCACAATGAGAAATTTTCACTTACCTACATTATATATAATAAGATCCATATACACTCAAATGTGCATTTCGTCTTTGAGAAGACAGGCCTAGAAGGATCCGGCCATGTGTTTAGAAAGTATAAATTATAATTGAAGAAAATTATTCTATTATAAATAATAATTATAAAAATGTTACTATTTCACAAACTTTAATACAAAAATGGAAATCAACCACTTCCAAAAAAATTAAAATATTTTCAATAAATTCACTTGGACATATCTAATATATAATTAAAATAAAATTATCCCGTGGGGTAACATTATGTTGTAGTTCATGATGATCCTTATACTATATCCATGATCAATAGGATACATGGTGCACATATTACTCTATATTAACAATATTTGGGGATATTAGTTCACTCTGTAGAATGGATCCCTAACTCACATTATGCTAATAGGTGAAAAAATTTCCCTTGGTCCAAAATCCCAATAGAAAAGAGTTAATCCCCAAGGATAACTACCTACCTCTTAAAGGATCACAGTTTGGATTAGAATATTAAAATTATTCTATTTACCTTTCACATGTTAGTGACAGGAAAACCTATGAATCTATATAAAAAATTATTTAAAACCAATTTCATCTAAAACAATATAATGGAAAATTGATTTCAACATAATTTCAAATAAAATAACATTATTTCATGTTTTCTTCTAATGAAATCATTTTAAATCCATTTTCAAGATAAATCCGTAATTCAAGAATTACAATAATTTTTTGATCCAATTTCAAGGAAAAGGCATGAAGGCATTGTAGAATTAACATATATCATGATATAAAATACCTAAAACACTTGGAATACAACTTTTAAAAGGAACCCAAAATCAATAAGGAGGTAAGATGCATATATATATATAAGACAAAGTCCACAAGATTTATAATTCCAAATTAGAAACTTATATCCAATGAATTCCCATGGTTGACAAGGATGCTCCACAGAAAAAACACAAGTATTATAATGGAGAATAATATATGAGGATAAAATATAGATGTACATAAAAAAATTGGATCACTTATTCTATTAGAACATGGATATGCTATAGATTCATGTTGTAAGAGCACAAGATTTCTATGAGTGTTTTTAGGTTCTAATGGTCTGAGATTAGGATGATATAGATTATTTGTGAAATAAATAAGGGGGTTTTATGGGGAAAATACAATATTAAACTTAAATTTCATGATCCCATCAGTGTCACCAGTGTTCCTTTGGTTATCCACTATTCAGCTGTTGGAGACCCACTGGATAGATGTTTGTTAAAACATGATGATCTTACCACTTCCAATCCCACCAGTTGGTCGGTGGAGTCCCACAAATTGTTATGTTTTAATAGTAAAAGTTTTATATCAACTTCCAATTTGAATGTCCAGAAAATGGTTATCACTATTGATCCAATATATAACCCATATATTCATTAGATTTAGGTTTATGTCCAAACTCTAAATAATTCACAAGGTATACCATTGATCCCACATAAATACTAAAAACATTCTGGAATGATTTATGATCGAAAAAAGGATAAATAAAACAGAGTAAGTAGTTAGTAAAAAATATGAATAATAAAAAGATTTGATAATTGACAATCAACATATTTATTTCTATCTCGAGAATGGTATGTTGAATAAGTATGGTTCTTAAAGCGTTGAAGCTACCGCTCCCACGTCATATTCCCCTGCTCCCATGTACCTTGAGAATATAAATCATATTTCCCCAAAACAAAAACTCAGGAAACTGACTTCCATCAGATAACCATAATAATAGAATCAACTATATTAAATATTTTCCCAGTCATAGATATATTAGGTTCTCAGTTGAGACCTTCCAATTTTAGAACATGAGATGGGTAAACATGATAGTTCTTGAGTTGAGACAAAAAGATAATTTTGTGTATCGAAGAAATAGTCTATATTAATAGTAAGATATATTCCACTATTATATACTATTTAATGATCTCAAATAGTCCTACATATCATTGAATTATCATCCATCTCATTCTAAGAACGTAGTTCCCGACTAGGTTCATCCTTTTAAGAACCCATTCTCATCAACTAAAAACCAGAATGTATGACAAAGATGAACCGCATAATATCTATACTACCTTTGATCTGTCACTAAAAAATAACGAATCATAAGAAATTTTATCATTATCTCTTAAACCATGCTCATTCTTATTAATAATGATTCACCAATCTCATATGAGTAGAGAGGTGTGTTTTAGGGTCAACCATATAATGCTTTCAGTGGTACCATCATAATGGAGTCGTGGTAAATTTTATAATAAGAAACCTTAACCAACCCCAAATTGAAATACCATTAACCTTTTATGATCATGAAATAGGAATTGAGCATATCATCTTAGATTTGAATACGCTTTTAGTCTTACAATCCATCTAATGGTGGTATGTTTCTTCTCAACGATTCCCAATTTTCCATCACCAACATGTGTCCCTTCCAAATCTGAGAGGTATAAAAGGATCTCTATCTGAGAAAGTGGCCATTAGAGTCACATGTTACATTATGATCTCTTTATAATAAAACATCCAAAATTATTCCACATTACTGTTATCATGAAATAGTAAGAATAGAGCTGACTTGGTAAAGTGATCAATAATGCCCCAAATGGAGTTTATTCCAAAGTTATTCCAAGGTAATCCAATAATAAAATACATTGATATCTCCTTCCATTTCCATATTGTCATGTATAGAGGATAAATGGTACCAAAATTAAGTTAGGTCCCATACTTAATATATTATAAGGAGAAACATCGAGATACAATGTCACAAATGTATCATTTCATAATAGACCACTCTAAATTATGGTTAATTTCATAAAACATAATTTTTGGCCCATTTTTGATAGCCCCCAATGAATAATGACAGTATTCCAATATGTACTTAATATTTGTCAAAGGGAATACATATTATTCGTAAATAAAAAAATACTTTACATAAAGAGATTCCATTCACTAATGGTTTTCCTACAATAGAAATATTATATCATATTCCAAAACTCATTGTATTTCTATAAATCATAGAGAATCATCTCAAATAGATATGATTTAAAATGAATATTGGCTATAATATTATCATACTTCCCCTATATTTCTCCCAAGTGGACCTAAGAAAAGATTCCCCTCATGTTCCATTTATCTCTTACTTTATCCATAACCGGAGATGGTATCTTCATAACAAAAGAATCAAGTATCACATTACCATTCCCTTAGTATAAAAACTCTCATGGTAGAGTTATTATAGGTATTAGACTTATCATCTATTCTAAAGTACCATAACTTTTTTAGAAAACAAGTATGTCAAACTCTTATGGTCATGTAAATTGTAAACCTAAACCAATAAATATAGTGTCACAAACACTTAAGGGATTTCACAATAGTTTTTTGTTCTAAATCATGAGTGTGATAATTCCTCCATTGAGGTTGAAGATGGTATGAAGGAAAATCTACCACATGATATCCTTTCATAAGGATGTATCCCAAAATTGTAATCAAATCATCACAAAAAAAACATTTAGTACTATCCAACCTCTAATATACTCGAGATTTAGGTTCTAGGTGCAGTGGAAGCATGATGGTGGGAGTGCCCAACTTTAATTTTAGTGTTAAACAACATTTGATCCGAGATCCATCACGATATAATAAACTGGATCGTAGGAATAGAATTAATAATTAAAAAAAAAGACGGAGACCCGGAACTATAGATATAGGATCATCATATGTTGGTTATAGTTAATTTAATTAATTCACAAGACATACCTTGGGGGAATTATTTATTCATTGATGCCTCCAGTCAGGATCCATTGTGATCCATCACTGCATCATAGAATCCAAGTGTTGGATTCCTCTATCCGTGATCCACACTTGCACCACGTATCTTTGGATGCCTCCGAAGAGATGTCTAGTTGCTATCACGGAAGAAACATCGATTGTGATGTCTGCCTTTGATCACCTTGATCCGATGGAGGATGATCTCTCTCAGTCTTGAGAGAGTTCTTGGAGGAAGTATTTCTTTCAGCCCTGAAATAATTCTCTAGAATTGTTATGCACAATGATTGGGAAAAGTGTTGGGTTTTAAGGAAATTTATAATTGTGTTTGGGGTTATAGAGTTATGAGAATAAATAAATGTAGTGCGTGTTTTATTTTTTTCGTTAACTCTCATTGAAAACCCCCATGTCGAATGATTAATTCCTTGAAATGCACCCATGTCGATAATAATAAATATCATTTAATAAAATGATATTATTTCCTTAAAATACCGACTGGAAAAACTACACGCCGTGTAATCATTAATACACGGCGTGTACTCATTTTACATAAAACTACACGGCGTGTATATTTAATATACACAGTGTGTACTTTTATATTCCATTTTCCTTTATTTCTACCACCACATTTATTAGTCCTTGAGTAATGGATATTCATTTGTTAAATAAATTTAACTGTATTACACACAAATAAATATATATTATTTCACTCATAATATATTCTCTCGAATTACTAGTGTCGAAATAAATGAAATCAGGCATCGTTAAATCATTATTAAACCACAGTCGAGAATAATATTTATTTATCTTGTTAAATTAATATTTAACTAAGATACATGGACACACATAGTGTGATACCCTCTCGGCCCATTTCTCAGTGGAATTAGGTGGAGCCTACCTAAAGTCAAAGGTTATCGTCTAGAAACATGACACGTCACCCATAGAAAAAGATATTAACACAGCAATAACGTGTCACCTCCTATGAACATTTTCCGTGTAACATAATCTCTTTGTCTCGATATCTCTAATCAAGCGGGTTCATTCTAGTGCAATCAACCCATGTTCTCAATTATTCTTTCTATGAAATTCCGGAATTGAAATCTCCCATACTGTACCATGGAGATGGATTTATGTAGGATATATCAATTCCATCAAAGGGTCTAAGATATCTACATCTGTCAAGGAATAGAAGGGACAAATCCTTTCTCACATTATCTATTAATGCAGTATTACTCATGATGCACACAACATATCCTAACTTACTGTGAACAATGTTTCATTACAGTTTATGTCAATAAATCTAAGTGCACGAGTTGTAATACCCATTAATAATAATCATAAAGTCTAAGGACCAATACACACGTTCGCAGATAGGAACATCTAATGACATAATGAAATGTGGATTTCCTACTGGCGGGTCTCGTTCTCATAATATCCTCCTAGATATTACCAAGGGCGCACACCATAAGAAGGTTCCTCAATGTTTTATGAGTCCTCATCCCTAATGGAATGTATTAATTGTATCCCTCAAATAAAATCATCCGGCCATAGAACACATTTTCAAGAATAGGGTTATGGCACTTTTGGGTTCTCATCATAGCAGGGATCCGCTATGACCCTTTAATGAAAAAACTATCCTTGAGACATTGTCACATGCATTGTTACATAGAAGAAAAATCAAGATGTCATAAGTTATTTGTTAATTAATAAAGTAGAAATTATTTGGATCTAGGCCACCAACTCTAATAGACTCCCACTTCGACTAGAGCCAACTACTAACAACTTTTAACCTACTAGATCTCACATGATATTCATGCTTCTACTAAGACAACTACTAACAACTTTTAATAAAGTAGAAATTATTTGGATCTAGGCCACCAACTCTAATAGACTCCCACTTCGACTAGAGCCAACTACTAACAACTTTTAACCTACTAGATCTCACATGATACTTACGGAGTGTGTGCTTTGTCTTTTGATGTGACCTTGGTTCTTTTTCAAGATCCACCATTGTAGTATTATCAAAATACAATGCCACATGTTCTTTAATGCTAGTCACCACATCGAGATCCTAGAAAAGATCCAAAACTAGATGGATTCTTTGGCTTCATCAGAAGCCGCTATATATTCAGACTCCACTGTAGAATCGGCGACAACTGGCTACTTTGAACTCTTTTAGCTCACAACTCCTCCATTGAGACATAAAACATATCCATAATGTGAAATCAGATCATTCTAATATGTCTAGAAACCATCATCAGCATACCCTGTGATTACATGCTCCTCATCTCCTCCATACACTAGGAACATATCCTTAGTTCTTCTCAGATACTTAAAGATAGTCTTAACAACAGTCCAATTTTTTCTCCTGTATCTGGTTGATATCTTCCTACCATGCTCAATGAATAGGCAACATCAAGCCTGGTACATATCATGTCATACATGATATATCCTATAGACAAAGTGTATGGGATCATACTCATTCTAACTTTCTCATATTGTTTTTATGGACACATATTCTCAGATAGATGTAGGACATGTGACACTTGAAATAATCCCCTATTAGATTGTTCCATTCAAAATATCTTTAGTATCTGGTCAATGTATGTACCCTGACAATAGTCCAAGTAGCCTTTTGGATCTGTCACGAATGATTTTGATCCCTAGAATGTAGGTTACTTCACCCAAGTCCTTCATGGTGAAACACTTGTTCCACCAGTCCTTAAATCACTATAGGACTGGTACAACGTTACCAATAAGAAATATGTCTTCAATATATACTACTATGATAATAATCACATTCCCATTAAACCGCTTCTAAACACATGGTGAAAATGTTTTCTTAATGAACCCAAATTCATTTACGGATTCATCAAATCAAATTTTCTATGACCTGGATGATTTATATAATCCATAAATGGATTTATACAACTTGCAAACCCTTTTGGCTTCACCTGGCATCACAAAACCTTCTGGTTGTGTCATATAGACATCTTCCTGATGGTTCCAGTTAAGGAACGTTGTTTTGAAATCAATTTACTAAATCTCGTAGTCATGGTAAGATACTATGGAAAGTATGATTCTTATGGATTTAAACCTGGTAAATAGTGAGAAGGTTTCATCCTAGTCAATTCCATGATGTTTTCTGAATCCTTTTGACATTATCCTTGCTTTATAGGTTCTAACTTGACCTTCCATGACCCGTTTTCTCTTGAATACCGATTTCCATCCAATAGGCTTTACATCAATTGGCTCATCGACCAGAACCCAGACTTGGTTCTAATACATGGAATCCATCTCAGAATTCTTAGATTCTAGAAATCTTGCAGCTTCTGAGCATTCTACTACTTCCTTATAGGATAGAGGTTCATCATTGTCCAACAATAATGATTTACCATCCACAGTGACTAGGAAACCAAATCTCTTGGGTTCCCTTACCATTCTTGAGCTCCTATGCAGTACTTGTGTTTCTAGAACCTCTTTTATGGTGACCTATAAAACATGTTTGTAATTCCCCGACCCCAGTTACCCAGAGTCGGTGCATTATTTTAATACATTGGCATGATTACAAGGAATCATGTCCCGAAGGACCGATCAGTTTAGCAGTCTTGGAAAAATAGATCACATACATGAATGTTACATTTGCACTTTATGACGTAAAAAACAACATAAATAATCTTTATGAATGCCATTATTCCCTTGGCTTAACCCTACATGTCAATCACATTACACTTATTGGAATCCTGGGAAAAATAAAACATAGAAAGGGGTGAGCTCAAATGCTCAGTAATGGTAAGCAATACAGTGGAAACTTTCAAAAATAAGCATAATCATTTAAGGGAATGTATAAAAATAAAACAAAAGCCTTTTAAACTTGAACTTCAGCATAATATGGAAGAAATAAAATGAAATAATTTCATTTACTTATTCACATGGATATTCTACTAATCGAATAATCACATGAAATATCACTAACCACTTTCATAATGATGGAATGCATGATGCTGAACTTTAATTTCTGTGTCGAGGCATCATGCCAATACCTAAGGTATAACTGTAATCGAAACCCATCCCAGAGAGCCTCTGTAACCGGACTCCATCCCGGAGTGCCTCTAATAACCGGACACCAACCCGGAGTGCCTCTAATAACTGGACACCAACCCGGACTGCCTCTAATAACCGGACACCAACCCAGAGTGCCTCTAATAACCGGACACCATCCCGGAGTGCATCTATTAACCGGACACCAACCCTAAGGGCTTACTTTTACCGGTCCCCAACCTGGAACATACTAGTCCAACACATTCATCTTAAAAAGAGGATGAAATATAAGATAAACATTCATATTAAAACTAACATACAAAATGTCAAAACTTTGATCACAAACCATTAACGGCATAAAATTAACTCATATATAGTCAAAAATATCACAAAACCTTAAATACAATATGGATGATTTGTATTATAAAAAATCAACTTGAAACAAGTTTAAAATTTATCAAAGGATGTTGAAATAGATGAAATTAATACTATTTGATAGAAATATCTCTTTTTTTGAAATCATTTAAAAGTTGCATAATTATAGAGAAAATCTTTATTTTGAAAATATAATTATAAGCTTTTGAAGGAAGCTTCAAAGGTGTAATAACGGCGGATAATAACCGCACCCACCATATATGTTAAAAAAAGACATTCTTACCTTAATTTTGTCAAAAGGTTAAAAAAGACATTGTTTGGAAAACGACAGAATGATTACTTTATAAACCTCTTATAAAAAGTCAAACAAGGATATAAATGCCTTTAACACATATTCTAGTAAATAGTAAATGTGTTTTGAAATACATTTTTCAGAAACAAGGATGTGTATGATAAAGAGATCGCAGTATATTATTACGTATAAACAACCTTGGATAATGGAGAGATTGCGAAATAAACCCTTACCAATTTGGTAACTTACGAATCGTATAACCCATGAAAGAGGTATCATACAATGAATATGTAAATACACATAAATTAAAGTGTATTACACAAATAATATAATTATGGGCAGTACATACACCACACAAAAGGTAATGGTGGCAATTTGGCATGAATGTCACAGGAATAAGGACTGACATGAAAACCCCTTACCTTGCACTTTCCTTTAGTCGAGGGTACGTTTAACCTCTTGTACGAAGATCATAGTATGTTATTAAATTATACCAGAACCATATTAATATTTATGATATCATACATGATTCATTTATGACTTTATATTACCCATTTACTAATAATTTCCATGGTAAGTTAACATTTCGGGTAATAATCACTTTCTTTATCGTACGTGTTTTAACTTGTCACTTTTGGTTGTATCACTTAGATCATGATTTAAATACATCCAGAATATAAAACAAGATAAATTTATCATATATATTTAGAATATAAATATGTATAATAGACATATATATGAAATGGAAAACACCATTTATGGAGATGGTAGTCTGTACGTACGCATAAACGCTATTTCTGTTTTCATATAGTATTGAACGGATGTAAGTGAATAAGATATATGTAAGTACATAAATCATTAGATATATATATATCTCCAGTAGCATTATTTTGTCATATATTACATACTTATTAGTAATATATATATTTATAATCGTCGATGAATGGTGAACTTGGAAATTAATCTCATCGCGTCGTGGAGACGGTAATCCGTACGTAAGCATGAGTGAAAATATCATTCTTTTGATATTAAAATAATATATAATTGGATGGTATATCATATATACAGAATAATTATCATGTTATATTTATTATTTACATGAATTGCAAATCATTATTATATCCATCCAAATAATAATATATTGAATAACAATTACACCATGACGTGGAGACGATAAGCCGTACGTACGCACGTATGATGACATGACATTCAAAGGATGGATAGAATAATGAAAATGGTTGTACCATATTTATAATAATAGTACAGTGTATAGGAGATACTGGATTCATTATTTTAGAATGGTAATAACAAAGAAAGAAGAAGTGGAAGAAGAAAGGAACTTGAAAAAGGGTGGTGAAATCATTACCTCTTCTTCGGGTCCTTCCTTTTGATTTGATCAAAAGGGATCCATAGGATGGATTTCTGACTAAATGAAGACGTCTAGGATTTATTGAGGGAAGTTGAGAGAGTATTTGGGCATGGGTTGGCCGAACCAAAAGGATTTGAAGGTGTGAATTAATGAGAATGGTGAGTGTCCTTTTATAAGAGGGGTGAGGGGCACCTTTGGAAAAGCTAGAAATATTATTTTATAATAAATTTATATTCCGTTTATAATGGCTCAAAAGTGTTTTATTTAAAGGTTAAGGTGGGGATGGGTCTAAAACTACTCAACCAATAGAATTTAGATAGGTTTAGGTCATTATATTAACCTTATTATTTAGTTTTAACACTTAGTTAATTAGTTTGACACTTACCATGCCACTTTGTATTTTTATATTATATAGTTAAAAAAATTACAATATACATCCAAGAGACAACCAAGTGGTCCATTAATGATAAAAATATCATGATATAAGTCTCTTGGCCAAACCATAGATTTTTAGGAATTTAATATCAATTAATAATATAATATTTGTTTTAAAAATTCTTTTATGTCAATTTTGAAACTATTCAATAATTGACTTTTGTGAAAATCATAACAGAATGATTAATTCGAACAATGTTAATTAAATCAATCCTAATATGTCATATTATCCTATAAAATTAATTTAATTCATTAGATGTCTCAAATTATATTTATTTGTGTATTTATAATATCAATTATTTTAGTTTTTCACTATTATGGTAATTACTACATCATCATTGTGTCATAAATAAATTAAATTATTTAATGTCTGAAAATTATAAATAAAATACTATTATATAGGAAATCCTTTTATATTTCTAATTAATATTCATAGTCGAAAATCCAAAATATATAACCCTATGTAAAAATTGTTTTTCTAAACGATATATGCTTATGTCATTTTTGTATTTATTTTAACTTTATTAATATAAAGTGTCATTATCACTAACAAGTGGCTCCATCGATCCAAAAATCGACCCAAAGATTCCCATGGTCATATATGTATCAACAAATAAGGCCAGGACATGTTTTAGAATAATTTAGTATTATTATAATATTATTTTTTGACCCTTATTTACCATATTTACCCTTTAACCATGGTAAATAAAATATTTACCGAAGTAATTATTCAAAATGTCTAAAAATAAAAGTTACCTATTTACACAATTTGAACAACCTGATTCCAAATATGGAATCCATTTTTCTAAATTCAAAACACAGAAGTGGCATAAATTAATTTAAAATTAATTCCCGTTGTCAAAACAAAAAGCGTGTTTTTAAGATATAATAAATATCAAAAGATTGATACTTGTTTATGTCCGGTTTAATTGTCAAATAATGTCCAATGACCAAAATTGTATTAAATGGTAAAAATATATTCTAAATATACTTTAAAACCACTCAAATTCATAATTTATCACTAATAATTATTTTGATTAAAAAAGTTTTTTTTAATTAAAATTTAGTAAATTTCACTATTCATCAAAATATTAAAGTTATCTGAATAGTACCAAAATTTCACCTTAGACTAAATTCGATACTCCGAATCCAAAAATGAAGTCCATTTTGAGAGAAAAAATTTCTAAAATTTTAAAAAGTAGGTATTAATATTCATAACGGCTACTTTGATTGGTCGTGGTGTGTTAGAACTCGAAGTTGGGTACAACGCACACTACTGTATTATTCAAAGAGAAGCGTACCATGGAAAATCGGGGTGTTACATTCTCCCCTCCTTCAACAAATTGCATCCTCGTAATTTGATATTGTTCTTTGAAAATAAAGGTCGAAAATAGAAAATATATTTATGGAAAAAAAACCCACATCTGAAATTTGGTTAATATAATTTTAGTCTTAACAAGATGAAAAGAGAAATGAAAGGGTCACCAAAAAAATATGATCTCGATTAGGAGGTCATTGGTGGAAATTTTAGACATATAACTAGAGGAAAAATGTAAATATATATAGGTAATGATTGAGGTCATCAATCACAAACAAGTTTAAAATTGAGGTCCTTAAATTCATCAATCGATGATGATTTAAAATACCATCGGTTCAACAAAACATAATGTATTAGAATAACACATTTTTGACGTTTCAAAATATCTTTGTTGAAATCCCACATCGAAAAATGTATTAATGAGGCCACTATTTAAAATAAAGAGTGGAAAGTATGAAGATTACCGAAAATAACACATACTAGGGTTCCATGTAGGAAAATATGGATATGGAAGAGAAATCTAACCATCAATTATCTGATGGAGAGTGGTAGAGAACATGGTTATGAAAAGGCCAACAATCCCAAAGCCGTAAATTAGTGATGATCTAAGGTACCATCTAGGATAACATTTTTGTTCTAAGTTTCTTTTCTTAATGTTGAGGAATTTATTTATGAGATTGTCAAAGATCATAAGGAGATATACTTACTTTATAATTAGAGTTTTATCCATTAATAAATTTCTACCACAGACTCATCTTTCACTCCAAAACATAATACAACTCAAAAATACTCTATTTATCCTAATCGTATAGGGTTCCAAATATAATGAATTTATATTTCACATATCAGACGCTTTATGTAAAGAAACTACATTATACCATCCAGGAACTTCATATAGCACAATGGTAGGCGATAAATCCCAATTGCACTATGGTTGTGGGTTCGATTCCCACAACTTTGTCTGATACGATGGGTCGTCACACGGTCTGCGTGTTGTCCTTTTATAAAAATCCAAAAAAAACTAACCTTTCAAACATAATCCCTTCCAACCATTAGACTTATCCAAAAAAATATTATCCAAACTCACAGTCCAAAATTCAAAAGGAAGTTAAACATAATGAGGATCCTTTTTTCCAGGTAATAACATGTGAACGCCTTCCTCATATATTCTTTTAAAACACCGCAACATCCTGAATTACCAAAATCAACCATCTCTTATTCCAAAATCACTACCTCAATATTAGGACCATATTAAGGTTTATCTTTCTTTCAACCATGTAATTTCCAAAAAAAATTTAACTCGCTGTAGAGTCGCTTTTATTAGTACCATAAATTCTCAAATCGTTAATTAAATAGTACTACAATACAATCCTTATTTATTTATAGAACATCATTGATACAACACATAAATGAAATAATTCTAAAATAACAACATAAGAACACTAGTCATTCCTCTTCATCTGTGGTAGTATCATAACTTGATTATTATCCAATAGCATCATTTACGGCATAGTATGATGACTGGGACATTGGTTCAAGTAGTGTCCAAACTCCTTGAAAATGAAGCATAGTACATTTGAAACCATTTTCTTACCCTTGCAGTCACGTACTTTGTGCCCTTTTCCTCCACACTTATAACAAACTCCGATTCCTTTCAGGCAAGTTCCAGGGTGTTTCTTCCCACAGTTATCACATATGGGAAAATTATTTTTTCCCCTCTTCCCTTTATCCATCTTTCTCTCTTCCATCCTTTTCTTCTCTTGTTTCCCTTCAAAGCCATAGGACTCCGATAATTATTTACTCATCTTATCAACACATGATACTATTTATTCATATGATGATAATACGTGGGAAACTATTTCACTTCTAAATTCTGGCTTAGGACCACAAAAGATATTATCCTTCTTACTCTTTGGATCATACGTAATATGGGAGTTCACATTCCTTCTAATGGGCGTCATTTCTATACAATAGCATAAACTAGTTCAGTTTATAAATTGCAATGAATAATTACCAAAATTGTAAAATACCTAACACAAATTCAACAGTTTATGGATATAATCCATAATCATAAAAATGTTTTCTTTGAGTAATTATATACACATAAGCCCTTCAGAATGGTTTGTAAAGAAAATGAGAATTATCCTAAGCATATCCCCCGGGAGTGTCGTAACCAAGAGTGCAGCAAAGCCCGTTGTCATGCACCAGTTCCCGTTCGAGTCTAGCTCAAAGCGGTGTTTTCGGGTTTTACCCCTAGGTACATATGTGCCAGAGCCACCTCTACCTGTTCGTATCTAGACATAAATGTATTGCTCGGAAATCCACAAAATCTCTACAATACCAAAATTCTAGGAAGTTCTTCTATACTAATCCGCAAAGTCTATCTTAGGAATATGTGCATTAATCAGAGTTTATCTAAATCTAGTTTCCAAGGTTATTGCTAAACTTACTCTGATACCAACTGTAACGCCCTAACCCTAGTTACCCAGAGTCGGTGCATTATTTTAATACATTGGCATGATTACAAGGAATCAAGGCCTGAAGGACCGATTGGTTTAGCAGTCTTGGAAAAATAGATCACATACATGAATGTTACATTTGAACTTTATGACGTACAAAACAACATAAATAATCTTTATGAAATCCATTATACCCTTGGCTTAACCCTACATATTAATCACATTACACTTCTTGGAATCCTGGGAAAAATAAAACATAGAAAGGGGTGAGCTCAAATGCTTAGTAAGGGTAAGCAATACAGCGTAAACTTTCAAACATAAGCATAAACATTTAAGGCAATGTATAAAACTAAAACAAAAGCCTTTTAAACTTGAACTTCAGCATAATATGGCAGAAATAAAATGAAATAATTCCATTTACTTATTCACATGGATATTCTACTAATCTAATAATCACATGCAATATCACTAACCTCTTTCATAATGATGGAATGCATGATGTCGAACTTTAATTTCTGTGTCGAGGCCTCGTGCCAATACCTATGGGATAACTGTAACCAGAACCCAACCCGGAGAGCCTCTGTAACTGAACTCCATCCCGGAGTGCCTCTAATAACCGGACACCAACCCGGAATGGCTCTAATAACCGGACACCAACCCGGAGAGCCTCTAATAACCGGACACCAACCCAGAGTGCCTCTAATAACAAGACACCAACCCGAAGTGCCTCTAATAATAGGACACCAACCCGGAGGGCTTACTTTTACCGGTCCCTAACCCAGAACATACTAGTCCAACACATTCATCTTAAGAAGAGGATGAAATATAACATAAACATTCGTATTAAAACTAACATACAAAATATCAAAACATTGATCATAAACCGTTAATGGAATAAAATTAACTCATCCATAGTAAAAAGTTACACTAAACCGTAAATACAATATGGATGATTTGTATCATAATAAATCAAATTGAAACATGTTTAAAATTTATCAAAGGATGTTGACATAGATGAAATAAATGCTATTTGAGAGAAATATCTATTTTTTGAAATCATTTAAAAGTATCATAATTATAGAGAAAACCATTATTTTGAAAATATATTTATAAGATTTTGAAGGAAGCTTCAAAGGTGTAATAATGGCAGAGAATAACTGCACCCACTGTATAAGTTAAAAAAAGACATTCTTACCTTAATTTTGTCAAAAGGATAAAAAAGACCTTGTCTGGAAAACTACCGAAAGATACCTTTATAAACCTCTTATAAAAAGACAAACAAGGGTATAAATGTCTTTAAAACATATTCTTGTAAATTGTAAAAATGTTTTGAAATAAATTTTTAAGAAACATGGATGTGGATGATAAAGAGATCCCAATAGATTATTAATTATAAACAACCTCAGATAATGAAGAGATTGCGAAATAAACCCTTACCAATTTGGTAACTTACGAAACGTACAACCCCTGAAAGAGGTATCATACAATGAATATGTAAATACACATAAATTAAATTCTATAATAGAAATAATATAATTATGGGCAGTGCATACACCACACAAAATGTAGTGGTGGCAGTATGGCATGAATCTCACGGGAATATGGAGTGGGATGAAAACCTCTTACCTTGCACTTTCCTTTAGTTGAGGGTATGTTTAACCTCCTGTACGAAGATCTTAGTATGTTATTAAATTATACCAGAACCATATTAATATTTATGATATCAGAAATGATTCATTTATGACTTTATATTATCCATTTAATAATAATTTCTATGTTAAGTTAACATTTCGGGTAATAATCACTTTCTTTATCGTACGTGTTTTAACTTGTCACTCTTGGTTCTATCACTTAGATCAGGATTTAAATAATTCCCGAATATAAAACATGATAAATATATCATATATATTTAGAATATAAATATGTATAATAGACATATATATGAAATGGAAAACACTGTTTATGGAGACGGTAGTCCGTACGTACGCATAAACGCGGTTTCTGTTTTCATATAGTATTGAACAGAAGTAAGTGAATAAGAAATATGTATGTACATAAATCCTTATATATATATATATATATCCAGTAGAATTATTAGGTCATATATTACATTCTTATTAGAAATATATATTATTATAATCGTCGATGAATGGTGACCTAGGAAATGAATCTTATCACGTCGTGGAGACGGTAATCCGTACGTACGCACGAGCGAAAATATCATTTTTTTGATATTAAAATAATATATAATTGGATGTTATATGATATATACAGAATAATTTTCATGTTATATTTATTATTTACATGAATTATAAATCATTATTATATCCATCCAAATAATAATATATTGAATAACAATTACACCACGACGTGGAGACGGTAAGCTGTACGTACGCACGTATGATGACATGTCATTCAAAGGATGGATAGAATACTGAAAATGATTGTACCATATTTATAATAAAATTACAGAATATAAGAGATACTTGATTCATTATTTTATAATGGTAATAACAAATAATGAAGAAGTGGAAGAAGAAAAGGAACATGAAAAAGGGTGGTGAAATCATTACCTCTTCTTCGGGTTCTTTCTTTTGATTTGCTGAAAATGGCTCCATAGGATGGCTTTATGACTAAAGGAAGGCCTCTAGGATTAGTTGAGGGAAGTTGAGAGAGTATTTGTGTAGGGGTTGACCAAACCAAAAGGCTTATATGGTGTGAATTAATGAGAAGGGTGAGTGTCCTTTTATAAGAGGTGTGAGGGGAACCTTTGGAAAAGCTAGAAATTTTATTTTATAATAAATTCATATTAAGTTTGTAATGGCTCCAAAGAGGATTATTTAACGGTTAAGGTTGGGATGAGTGGAAAACTACTCAACCAATAGAATTTGTACAGGTTTGGTTCATTACATTAACCTTATATTTTAGTATTAACACTTAGTTAATTAGTTTGACACTTACCATGTCACTTTGTATTTTTATATTATAGTGTTAATAACCATACAATATACATTCAAGAGACACCCAAGTGGACCATTAATGAAACAAATAACCTGATATATGTCTCTTGGACGAACCTTAGATTTTTAGGAATTTAATATCAATTAATAATATAATATTTGTTTTAAAAACTCTTTTATGCCAATTTTGACACTATTCAATAATTGACATTTGTAAAAATAATAACAGAATTATTACTTCGAAAAAAGTTAATTTAATCAATCCTAATATGTCATAATATCCTATAAAATTAATTTAATTCATTAAAAGTCTCATATTATATTTATTTGGGTATTTATAATATCAATTATATTAATTTTTCACTATTATGGTAATTACTACATCATCATTGTGTAACAAATAAATTAAATTATATAATGTCTAAAACTTATAAATAAAATAAAATTATGTAGGAAATCCTTTTATAATTTTAATGAATATTCATAGTCAAAATTCCAACATATATAACCCTATGTAAAAATTGTTTTGCTAAAAGATATATGCTTATGTCATTTTTGTATTTATTTTATCTTAATTATTATAAAGTGTCATTATCACTTACAAGTGGCTCCATAGGGTCCAAAAATCAACCCAAAGATGCCCATGGTCGGACATGTATCAACCAATAAGGTTAGGACACGTTTTAGGGTAATTTAGTTTTATTATAATATTATTTGTTAACCCTTATTTACCAGATTTACCCTTTAACCATAGTAAATAAAATATTTACCGAAGTAATTATTCAAAATGTCTAAAAATAAAAGTTAGCTATTTACACAATTTTAACATCCTGATTTAAAATATGGAATCCATTTTACCAAATTCAAAACACAGAAGTGGCAGAAATTAATTTAAAATTAATTCCTGTTGTCAAAACAAAAAGCGTGTTTTTAAGATATAATAACTATCAATAGATTGATACTTGTTTATGTCCGGTTTAATTGTCAAATTATGTCCAATGATCAAAATTGTATTGAATGGTAAAAATATATTCTAAATATACTTTAAAACCACTCAAATTCATAATTTATTACTAATAATTATTTTGATTAAAAAAGTTGTTTTTAATTAAAATTTAGTAAATTTCACTATTCATCAAAATATTAAAGTTATCCGAAAAGTACCAAAATTTCACCTTAGACTAAATTCGATACACCGAATCCAAAAATGAAGTCCATTTTGAGAGATATAATATCTAAAATTTTAAAAATTAGGTATTACTATTCATAACGGCTACTTTGATTGGTCGTGGTGTGTGTTAGAACTCGAAGTTGCGTACAACACACACTACTGTATTATTCAAAGAGAATTGTACCGTTGAAGCTTGGGGTGTTACAATGTACCTGTACTAACTCCTGTGAATCTTGAGCATCAACTTCATCGAAGTCAATTTGTTCCCACTATCCTTTTCAAGGATGTGCTCCACATCGAGAAAGATAGCTTGTCTAGCGATATTCACTTTCTTGTCTAAAGGGTTATATAGGTAATATCATTTGGTTTCATTAGGATTTCATATAAATATATGCATCGTGCCTTGCGGTGCTAGTTTGTTTCCTCAGAAGGCCATAATAGATGCCTCGCATCCCCATACACATGTGTGTGACAAAATGGGTTTCTTTTCATTCCATAACTCAGAAGGAATTCAATTTTCCACCTTAGTTGGTACTCGATTTAATGTGAATGCTATTGTTTGTAATGCATATCCCCAAAAGGATAATGGAAGATCTGCATGACTCATCATCGTCATCACCATGTCCAACAAGGTGTGGTTCCTCCTTTAACTAACACCATTCCACTGTGGTGTATAAGGATGAGTGAGATGAGATAGAATCCAAGACTCCCGTACAAGATCAATGAACTGTTGGTTGAGATATTCTACACATCGTACTGATCAAAGATTCTTTGTCTTCTTACCAAGCTGATTCTCCAATTCATTCTTGAATTCCATAAATTTCTCTAAGGACTATGACATATACCTCATTAAGTAGACATAGACATTTCTACTTAAATCATCATTAAAAGTAATGAAGTAAGAATATACACCGCCATATTCTACTAGAAATAGTCCACATACATCCATATGAACCAATCCTAGAAGCTCTGTGTCCCTTTCACCTAGTCCACCAAAAGAAAGCTTGGTCATTTTACCTTGTAAACTAGCGTGACATCGATCAAGTGGTTTTAGATTAGTAGAGTCTAAATAGCTATCTTAGAAGAGCTTTTTCAAGAGATTCTCATTTATATGACTGAGATGGTGATTCCACAACTGGGTGATGTATGAGTCATGTGTGTTTGTTACTTTATCTATTTCCAACACTTGGTTTTCATAATTTAATACATACAAACCATTATTTAAATGTTCCATATCATAACATACGTTTTTCTTATAAAAGATAAAACCCTTATTTCAAATCATGAAAATAAATCCATCCATATCCAAACAAGATACATAAATTATGTTTGTGGTAAAACTGGGCACATAATAACATTTATGAAAAACCAAAATCATCCCAGTTGGCAATGAGAGGTGGTTATCGCCAATAGCCAACACAACCATCTTTGCATCATCAGTAGCACGATGATCCACCTCTCCTCTAGAAATATTTCTAAATATAATTTGTTCTTTCATTTGAATCTAGATGTGATCCCCACAAGCTGTATCTAATACCCAATGTGTAGAAATAGAAAGATTATACTCGATAACAAATTCACCTTTAGGGTCCCCATTCTTTTGGGTGCAGTTCCTCTTCCAGTGGACTTTCTTTCCACATTAAAAACATACTGCCTCCCATTTCATACCCTTGCTCAAGATCTTACCCTTCATGGAAGGATGGTTCTTGGGGGCTTCTAACCGTTTATAAGTCTTTGTCCCATTTTACTTGTCCTTCCTTTTTTATTCATTATAAGGACTGTGTGTTTGTCATGCCCCATTTTCTTATCTACAAGGCGTATTAAGGTTATAAGTTCTGATAGACTCTTCTCATTATTGGTCATGTTGTAGTTGACAATAAATCATGAGATGGACTTGGGCAGTGATGATAGGATGAGATCTGTACACAACTCAATCGGGAACTTAATCACTAAGATGTCTAGGCATTCAATGTAGCGAAGTAGATTGACTATATAAGGCCCAACTGGAACATACTCCCCAAGCTTAGTTGTAAACAAAGCATTGGAAATCTCATATCTCTCTAGTCTCGCCTTCTCCTCATAGAGATCCTTAAGGTTAGACATCATGCTATATACATCCATGTTTTCATATCGTTTCAAGAGCTCATTAGATATGGATGATAGCATGAAACACTAGATATATGTGACATCATCCATGTGTTTTATGTAGATAGATAGTTTCATATAACTGGCCTCCTTTACAGGTGCAACTGGAATAGGCTCTTCCAGCGCATTCAATTTCCATTCGTGGTGAAGGATAACTTGTAAACACCTCTGCCACTCTTGGAAATTGGTCCTAGTGAGAAGGTTTTTCTTCTTGAGTATGGTCCACAATGATATGTTTGAAGTCATTTTTCTTTCCATTTATACAAATTATAAAGATCAAAGGTTTAGTAATTTATTAAAAAAATGAGACAAATAAATAAATAAATACTTATTAGTCTCCCACTATTTTATCGAAATCTAATAGCCATCACCATTGACTTTGGAATATTCGGTTGCCTGAATATTCTAGTGGCATGGTTCCATATTGCCCTTCGCATTACCCCAACCAGAGTTTTTCATGCAACATTATGGCTTCTAGGTAGGCATTCCAAATGCCAACTGCATTAACTCACATCGCCTAGATCCACATAGTGGACTCCCCAATCCTAAAATCCTTTAATTTTGGATTTCCTCAACCTTTTCATCTTGGTCACACCAAGTCCTACTGTGGCAGTCAAAACTTGATGTGAACCAAGTCATGTCAACCCTAAATCCTTGATTTATAATTCCCCGTTAATTGAAAGCACCCCAACTAGGGTTGGTCAAGAACTTTGAAGTATGGTTCGATTCTAACAATGATTATGGAAGGCTACACCGACTTAATATTTATTTGAGGGATTTTATCTCTATACATAAATTTATAATTTATTATCTTTTATTTCATGATTTCTAATATTATGTGGGATATACATAAGTGATTAACCAGGTCTAAGATAATATTTACGTATAAGACAGTTTTATTTTAGTTCAATCTTGAATGCTCATTTAATTCATTAACTGTGTGATTATGAAAACACACCCACAATAAATAAACCACGAAATTGATAGAAATAAAATAAATGGTATGATCATGATCTTTTTCAATTGGTTATTTTATCTAGCAGTTGATAAACTAACCCAAGGCCTAGGGTAGAGACACCTTGAACCTTTAGGGTTTGTGTTTACAGCTTTGCACTTGTCCACTTTTGTATCTCCTTGGATTGGTTTCTCCTTGGCTCCTGACTTGAGCCGCCTCCACTAGCCTGGGAGTTCCATCCATTACATATGAATTTATCTCACACGTAGGTGAGGGGAAAAAGGGCTTTTTGCATAAAAGAATCCTTGGGCGTACAGGACCTACATATTAATGAGGAGAAGGCAGGAAGGCCAACAAATCTAATTTAAATAAATAAATTAAAAGAAACCACTCACATACAAAGGTCTAGGTTTAGATCATGATCTTCCATACATGCAATGATATTTACGCATAAATAAAACTAGAATTCAATTCTTTAATCGTTATTGTTTAAGATAAATAACACTCAAATTAATTAATTATCTTTAATTAATCAGTCTTTTTATCTTATACCATTTTTTTAAATTTCAATGAGATTCTCATCCAACATAATTTTAAAAGTAGTAAAATTATCATTGTACGTAACTTGTACCATGGAGGCAACCCGGTGAATTCCCATTCATTATGCAGATGTTAAATTAAACACAAATATATAAAACACCCATCACTTTTTGTGCATCTACATTACGCTTAAACCATGATACACATCTCAAGTGTTTGTATAATATTATAATAAATTTTAATAAATCTGTGAAATTTGGTTGAGTTCACGGCATGTAGTTCCAAATACACGGCATGTAATTTTATTCACCGTACATTTGAGGTACACACCTGGGGACATAAAGTGTTAATGTACTTCGAAAATTTTCAGAGTACACAGTGTGTTCAGTGGGTCACACATTGTGTAGTTTCTGTAGTACATGGTTTCCAGTCGGGCAAGTAATGTACGAGGTACATGGTCAAACCCTAACCTGAAGGGACTACATGTCATGTTCTATTGGACCACATGGCATGTACTCCAGAAACCATGTTCCACATGTTCCTAGTCAACACATGGTATCATAAATGACTTAGATGGGATCAATACACAATCTTATTTGGCGGACATGTCCGATGCACGAACCAAGACTACACATCATGTATTTCCGAATACACACCGTGTATTCTCATGTTGTATGTCCAGGAATGTTTGGATCCTCCGGTTGAGATCCTCTATTTTATTTTAATCAAAATTTAAAAGAAGTGGTCACTTCTATATGGTGAACAAGAAACAATAGAGGATGAATAGATCTTGAGATTGAGATTTAAAGAACGATTAACATGAATTGAAACAACCAAATTACTAAATTTGTAAATCACCCAAAAAAAAATAAATATTTATAATCAACGATATGACCCCTCTAATACCACTAATAGGTTCTTAGCATAGTGGAAGCGCATTGGTGGGAGTGCCCAACATTAAATTTATCATTAGACAACGTTCAAACTAAGATCCATCACAATAAAAAATGCCGGATCTTTGGAATAGAATGAAGAACAAAAAACAAAAGTGGGAGTCCCGGAACCATATATATAATATAATCATATGTTGGTTATAATTAATTTAATTAATTATAAAGAATTACCTTGGTGAAATTATTTATTCATTGATGTCTCCAGCCATGATCTGATGTGATCTGTCATTGCGTCGTAGAATCCAAGTGTAGGATTCCTTTAACGGTGATCCACATGTACTCCACGTATCTCTGGATGTCTACAAAGGGGTTTCTAGGTGCTAGCACAGAAGAACATTCGATTTTTCTGTCTGACTTCAATCGCCTTGATCCGATGGAGGCGGATCTCTCTCGGTCTTGAGATCATTCTTGGAGGAAGTAATTCCTTCAGCCTTGAATGAATTCTCAAGAATTGTTGTGCACAACGATGGGGAAAAGTTTTGTGTTGTAAGGATATTTATAATCGGGTTTGGGGTTATAGAGTTATGACAATAAATAAATGCTTTACACATTTTATTTATTTCATTAACTCTTATTGAAAACCCCAATGTCAAATGATTAATTCCTTGACATGCTCTAATACTAGTTATAATAATTATCATTTAATAAAACTATATTATTTTCCCAAAATCCCGACTAGAAAAAAAACATGCCATGTAATCATTAATACACGGCGTGTACTCATTTTCCCTAAAACTACATGGTGTGTATAGTAAATATACACGGAATGTACTTTTATTTTACATTTTCCTTTATTTCCTCCACCACATTTATTAGTCCTTGAGTAATTTCTATTCATTTGTTAAATAAATATACCTTCATTACTCCCTAATAAATATATATTATTTCTCCCACAATATATTCTCTCGAATAACTCGTGTCGAAATAAATGAAATCAGGAATCCTTAAATAAATATTAAACCAAATTCGGGAATAATATTTATTTAACATATTAAATTAATAGTTAATTGAGATACATGGACCCATTAGTGTATAACCCTCTAGGCCCCTTTCTCAGTGGCATTAAGAGGAGCCTGCATAAAGTCCAAGGTTAGAGTCTAGCAACATGCCAAGGCACCCATAGAGAAACAATTTAACGCCGCAATGACGTGTCGCCTACTACGAATGTTTACCATGTAATATAATCATTTTTTTTCGATATCTCTATTCAAGCGGGTTCCATGCTAGTGCCATAAACCCATGTGCTGAATTATTCTTTCATTGAGTTTCTAGAATTGAACTCACCCATACCATTCCATGGCCATTGATTTATGTAGGATATATCAATTCCATCAATGGGCCTGAGCTATCTACTTCCATCATGAAACAAAAGGGACAAATCCTTTATCGCATTATCTATTAATGTTGTATTACTTGTGATGCACCAAACGTATCCTACCTCACTGTGAACAATGTGTCATCACGGTTCTCATGAATACATCTAAGTGCACGAGTTATAATACACATTAATAATAATCTTAAAGTCTAATGACCAATACACACGTTCATAGATAGGAACATTCATTGACACTATGAACTATGGATTTCCAACTGGCGGGTCTCGTTCTAATAATATCCTCATGGATATGTCCAAGGGATCACACCATAAGAAGGTGCCTCAATTTTTTATGAGTCCTCCCCCCTAATGGCTGTATTATTTGTGTCCCTTAAATAAAATCATCTATCCATAGATCATATATTCTAGAATAATGTTATGGCACTTTCGGGTTCTCATCATAGCAGGGATCCGCTATGACCCTTTAATGTAACAAATATCCTTGGAACATTATCACATGCATTGTCATGCAGAAGAACAATCAAGATGTGATAAGGTATTTATTAATGAATAAAGTAAAAAGTAGTTTGTTCTAGGCCACCAACTCCAACACAAGATTGGTGTTATATTGAAACACTACATTTGTTCATTGACTAATATGTAAAATAGTGAATACCACCATAAATTCACCCCCTCCATATGAGAGTAATCAATGCTGATTCATGTTCAGAGAAAACATTTACAAGCCACCAATAATACCCCAATAAAACCAAGAATATTCAAATCTCAATGAAATTATGTATTTTTCACATTACATAACATCTAAGATATTTTAATGATCTACTATGATTCCATTTTCTAAAGAAATATTTCCCAAGAAATTTACTTCTTTGGTATATAATTATAATTTTTTTTGTTTTTAATATAGGTTCATGTCCCATGGAATTGGAAAAAAAATTAATATTGATGCACATGATCATCTATGGTGATTATGTATAATATAATGTCATCCCTAAAATCCATGGAAAAAATGTGTCAATATACTAACATAAAATCTTGTTCACAATTTCCATGAATACTACAAGAGTGTTAGTCGAGACTAACAATATCACGAGTTACTCAAAATCCCTATACCTTCTCTTGAAGGAGGGCATCCAAATATATGAATCATTAATTCTATATGGGTGACATCCATACCAATTTTCTATAATTAAGAACAACGTTTCCTAACTTAACTAATCATAAATTATCAATGTGGGGTAAGGGATATCAATTATTTATTATTAATTGACGGAATTTCTGATGATCATTTCATAAGTGGAGAATCCCATCATTCATCTGGGAAAATATCATAGGAACTTCGAAAGGTAACATACTGAATATTTTAAATCCCTTTGATCAAGAATTATCCAACTAAAATTTCATGTAGTTTTATCATGGTTATTTCTATACAATATGATGGAATCAAAATTGGTCTTCATTGTCGACATAATGTTAATAAAGAATTTCATATCTATATCTTAAGTAAAAATAGAAAATTAATCAATAAAACCTTTATACAATTCACTGAATATGAGTAGAATATCACCACTGATTGATTCCTATTATAGTTATACTATGGAAAAATCAAAGAACATTCTAATATCTAAAAAAGTAGGTCTTTCGTGACAATACCACATGACATATTCTTCATGAAGAAAATGATATTTCCCATCAATGGTATTGAAAGACACATGATAATGATAACAACAAATTCCTGATTTTTGATAAATAAACTAATCTACCTAGATAATAACATTAGACAAGGATATATTGAGGACTAACAATCACAATTTTGCTCAATGTATCACATAAATAAATAGTAATAGGGAAATTAAAATATCAATTGTTTATTAGTTCCGAGAGATATCACCAATTCCATATTGAATGGACTGATTTCATATGTATGTTTTATAATAACAACCATACATGTCTACGTTGAGTAAGAGGAACCTATATCAAATAAAGTACTCTATATGGTTGAGTAAATAGAAATTTTACCTCTCACTATTGTGGGATCTATAAAAACTAACATTATAACTCCACCACTACGTGAAAATTATTTATTTTGAAGGAATGTGGAAAGAATCATATTTTCTATAAAGAAAATTAAAACACATATTGAGACATAGAACATAACCTATTAATTTTGTTAAAGATCATCAATGTCTCCCACAATGATTTTCCCCATTAGTACTCTTCCCAAAAATACCCTTATAAACAATTATTCCAAAAATGGAGAGTTGAAACATTTGAAATTATGATCTAAGATGCTCAGTAAGGGTAATAAGGGAGACGAATTACAATAAAATTAAAATAAGTGTATGAGAACATAGGAATATCTTATGAAACCCAAACCATACATATCAAATATAAAAATCATAGTTCATGGAATAGATATTGGTAGTAGATAAGACACGAATAATATGAAAATAAAATAACATGTTTCATGAGAGCATAATAATGGTATATAATATTTATTTTAGGAATACACAAAATAATTGAGATTCATTCTCATAGTGGTCATGGATCATTGAAAAGGCTATCATAGAGGAATTAGTTCACTCCCCAAACCATCATTGTATACATGGTTCTCTCCCAACTCAATCATAGATCAAAAAGTACCATGTTGAATTGAGTTCACTCCATGTTACATTATTGTACATCTCGTGAGGTATAAATAATTACCCAATTAATTGGAGGGTGATATAGGTCCCACCCATACCATAGTGAAAAACATATTGAGGTTTCCTAAATAGGTCCCACCCATCCCATAGTGAAAAACATATTGATGTTTCCTAAATGGTCATAATACATTCATCATATAGTAACACATGAAATGAAAATTGTTTCATAAAAAGTTAAACATATCTTACTATTTGGAAAATATATTGGTTTTATAGTCATTTCATCCTTTTATCATAGCATAACTTGTGAAAATAAAATGTTTTTATGAGATTTTTATAATGGTTTGCCTGTGGGAGATAAATGTGTTACATTAACATTTTTCATTGTATATCTCATGGAAGAGAAATGAGTTTCATAAAAATCATTAAAATATTAACAATTTAGATAATGAATAATAATTTTATCACTAGTTTATGACCCTAGTAAAAAATATGTTACATAAAAGGATGTCATCTTACATGGAATATGATTTTGGAAGATAAATCATTTGAAGTGTTTATTGAGAAGATAAATTTTCTTTTCAAATAACATTGTAAAACTCAACATACTTGGGAAATACATTTCATTGAAAATAAATATTAAAATAAAAAAAGGAATCTTTATATAACAATTAAATCAATTCTTGGGGGAAAATAACGTTTCTTTTAAAAACACTTCTTAAAAAATAAAATATTTTCAAAATCCATTTCACTTTGAAATAAATTATTTACATTATGATGATTTTACTAGTAGTAATGAATACATTTTTATTAAAAATAACTATGAAAATTTTTAAGGGAATCTTAAAATCATTTCGTGGTCATGAATGCGTGAAAAACTATTCATGTGATTCATGAAAAAAACAAATATTCTTTTCACATTTTCGATAAATGTTAGGGGGATTTTTTTAGAAAATGGCACGAAATGTTTTTAGATAATATTAATTATTTAAACATTGGTAAAAATTTAATTAATAAATCATTTTAGGAAGGTTGAAATCAATTTCTAGAAATCAATTTTAGAATAAATTAATTTCATAGAAAATAGATTTCTGACCGAAGATAGAAATAATGTTGGATTTTATTAAAAAAATTATCCATTATTTTATGTAGTAAGGAGTAGGAAAATAGTACTATTATATTTGAATGTCTTGGATAACCAATTTATTATGATATATATGATTTTTTTAGAGTTTTATCATAATATTTTATCATCGAAAACAAGATCATAAACAATCCCAATAATTCATAGGATTGTCACATAAAACCTTTAAAATATTAGCAATACTAAATCAATATCCCCATAACTAATAATTGATAAATGAAACATAAAACATCATTTGGATAAATATATTTTTTATATTAAATTATAAAATATATGTATATACAAATATTAATGTAATATATGTTAGTAATAAAATATATATTGCAATAAATGAAATATTATTAAAAAATACCTTACCCTTTGGTATCTTTTGAACCGTAAAACATTTGAAATAAATTTCCTTAAATAGATATTTAAATTCACACATTGTTTTTGAGAAGAAATTTATAATTTGTTTTTGGATAAAATATTCACCACAAATGAGAAACATGAAGTGAATATGACTTGTATCTCCTGAATATAAAAGTGAGATGAAAACTACCTTAAATATTTAGTAATATTTTCAATAATAATCCCCAATAAATGTTAGAATAAATTTAAACATTAAATATAATTAAAATAAGTATATTAATGATATAAATTGTAAAAATGGAAGTATATATACCACACAAATTACATTATCATCTTTTATTGAGAAAAATGATTGTAATAAAATTTTATATTATCTTTTTAGAAATAAAATATTTCATTAATATAATAATTATATTAGGTATATAATTGATATTTATTAAATTTATAATTATTTTATTTTATTTAATGTTTTATAGAAATTGAATCACATAACTATGCTAGGTGGTAGTCTGTCATGCTTATGAGTGATGAAATTATATCCCCTAAGTAATGGAATGAAAAAATGTATATATGATATAATGACTATATAGAAATAATAATTTTATAAATATAATATATATACTTTATATGAATCATCATACCCAATAGTGAAAGGTGGTAATGGAAAAAAATGGAATTGGTCCGTGAGGCGGTAGTCCACCGTAGACATAAACAATGATTTCCTAACCCATTTGATGGAAGTGAAGATTTTTATTGGTCATGAACATAAAATAAAAATATATAATAATATTTATCATGCATATGTTATAATATATGTATGGTTTAATATGCATTGAAGGATTTGGAGGATGAAATAAAATAAAAAATATCATGGAATAAAGTAACCTATTTTTTGTAAAACCTTCTTAGGATTACACCGACAACATTATAAGGTTTTATTTATGACCAAAATATGGATTAAAATATTAGAGTATGGAATTTAAAATTTTATTTTCAAAGTTAATTTTTGTTCAAACACATTTTAATATTGTGAAGAGTAAAAAATTGGGGGTGACCTTTTATAAGTGTGTTGAGTAAATCCCTTGTAATATTTGAAAGAAGAAATGTATACCCATAATTATATGATAAAAAAGGATCGAAAATGTATTTATATAGAGAACTTGACATTATATGGTCTAAATCTGTACATAAAATTGTTTAATTAATTTTAACCTTTATATTTTTAGTTTAGTCCCCATTAAACACATTTTTACCCTAATCAGTGGAAATAATATATTTTTTTCATTATTAATTTTTTAAATTGATGAATATAATATATTATAAAAGATAAATTATTATTATTCAAAATATTTAATTCAGTTTTAGAAATTAACTTCACATATTTGAAAAATCATAATTTGAAATTTATATCGCAGACATAATGAGAAAGCAGGTTATAAAAGGTAATGTGGTCAAACGATTACGATAATTTTATATCAAAATTCCTAATGAAAATAATTTAAATTACCTAATTTATATTATTACATAAACATTTTAAATAATATTATTTTAATTTTTTTTAAAATACAATTTTATTTTTTAAAAATAATTAGGGAAAATGCATTTTCTTCTAAAAGTTAGTATATTCTCTATTACTCAACAAACAAATGTTTTCAAAAAAAATTCCAAACATTCAACTTATGATATTTTTAAAATTATGATTAAAAAATTAACATTATTACTTAAATATAAATGTATTATGTTCAACAATTATTTTTAAAATATGTGTGGAAAATGTGACGAAACATCTTTTTAGAAAGATACAGTTTTTTACCGTAATATTTTTGTTATTCGTAACACTTTAACGGAAAAAACAAAAGATGAATGTTGAATATTTGACTGAATATAGACTATATAATTTTTAATAAAAAAATTCTCCAAAAATATAAATTTATTGAGGTGAAACATGTTTTCTGGAAAAAAAATATTTTTTAGAGAAATACAACGTTTATTTTTAAATTATTTTTTATTTCCATTATGAATTTATTGTTCACCTAATAATTTATTTTATATAAATAAATATACCATATATTTTAATTATTTAGTTAATACTATTTAAACTCAAGTTTCCAATACCTATAAAAGAAATATCATTTTAAAATTGTACATAAGGTTTTATTTATAATTTATGTTGTGTGTAACGCATGTTGAACCCAGTATTGCATAAAACACAATATAAAACTAGTGTTTTGTGTAACGCATTCTAAACATGGTGTTGGATTAAATGAAATATATTGAAATTATTAATTTCATTTTAAACTAAATTTCTCAAAATCACATGTTTTTACATTCTTCCCCACTTAAAATGAATTTCTCTATCGAATTTCAGCTCATTCATCAAAGTATTACCAATTTAAAATTCCTTTATAAATATAAAACTCACAGAATGTGTTAATAAAAAACCCCCTACATAAATAAATTGATTCTAGAATTTATTATGTAATAACACATACTGGGTTTCAATGAATTTGACCATTATAGGGAAGTGAATATTTGGACTTGTAAGGAATGCATAAATAATTATAGGTAGTGATAGAGATCATTTATGAGAATAAAGAGGATGATCTATATATTTTCAACGACAAAAAGAATCAAAAACCTAGTATGCATATAAAAAAGTCCTCAACATCAACATAAATAATTATAACATGAGAAAAATTTATTTCAAGTTCATTTTCCTAATATTGTTAATTCTTTTTCCTTCTAGACTAACAACTTGTAAAAAATGTGGTTACCTGATATAATTGAATTTCATAGGAAAAATTTCATTGTTTGTGCGTTGATAAATTTCTACTTCATCTCATATTCATAAAGATGAACTTTTCATTTTTTAAGCACAAAATAAAATTCATAAAAGGTAGATAAGGAATTATTTATATCTCTAGTTAAATAATGTTAACACTACTTATGAAATTTAGATAAATCATTATATGGAGATGTAATAAATTAATTTATAAAAACTCAATCAAAGAATATCATAAACCATTCCATAAATACTTAACCTTATTACCCTTACAAAATTCAAAATTTATAAAATTGTTCCCTAAATTTCTCAAAATTAACATAACATTAATCCCCCAAAGAACAAGAAGTAACTCTTAATAGTCACATACCAAACATACGAACACCTTCATCATGTATTCTCTTGAATATTTTTAATAAAATAAATTACCAAAAAACTTTATTGAAAATATTAACTCTTCCATATTCATTCAATAAAGCTATATATTATTAAATATATTCAATAAATCCAATAATGTTGTAATGTCGATCCATGATAGCATAAACAAATTTTTCATCAATTCATTAATTAGTTATTATCCCTTAAATATTATCAAATTTGATTTATTCATATCAATCATCTCTTTATACAAACTAAGCAACATTTTTTCAACATCAATAAAATGTTAAGGGTTATCTTTCCATAATCTGAATATCACGTTTTAGGTCATTAGCATCAATCAACATATTCATTTAAATATAAAATGAAAACCTATAGTGAGAAATCCTTACATATTTATAAATTCTTGAATACTCATACGTAAATACTTCAATTAACCCATATACTTCTCAAACAATTAACTAGACTTCTTCATTTTATTACTAAATACATCATTCCATTAATATGTCATTCATTGTGTATTCATCATCAAAATAAACCATTACTCATAAAAACTTATTTATTCCCTTCCAGATATTTTCCCCTAAGATATATATTTTCATAATTCACATACATTCCACATTTAAAACATTAAATAGTTAATGACACAACATGGACATCATTATTTTAATTTGTTATGTTATCCATACTTCTCATCTTTCCTCTGATGTTATTTATTTTGTGTCCATATTTTCCACAATCAAAACATCTTCCCATTACTCTAAAACAAACACTTAGACACTTTTTCCCACATTATTATCATATAGGAATCTAAATCGTATTTCCAATATAGTCTCAATTGACTGAACTCTTAGAAAAATATTTCCATCTCTTATTTGGTGAGTCCAGGAGTTAGTTAAGGTTCACATTGTAAGTAATGTTCCTTGATAACAGATTAGTCACAATCACAACATCCTTTACTCCATTAATCATCTCATTTATCTGATCATTGGAAACGTTTTAATCGCATTCAATTTTAACCTAGTTATTTCAAGTACCAACCATTTAGTAAACATAATAAGTATAGTGGGATCAATAATAATTATAGTGGAAGACAACATAATCATGTAAAATCACTTATATGGTGTTTAAATCATGAAACCTTCTTTTAAATATATAACACATTATGCTTAATAAGGGCCATTCATATTCATCACCTACATGAATCTGTCGTGATGGTCAAAAAATACGTTGTGAATTTCCAAATAATATCTCAAGGGATTGTTAGACAGGGTTTGTTACAAGGTCTGTTATGATGGGTCAAGTGATGATTGAGTCCAGCTCATGAAACCCTTTTCACAGTTAATAGTACTAGGTATCTCAATGACTAATCCACATACTTCTATAGTAGCAAAACATGGATATAATTTCATAAAGACCACTCACTATATATTATACAAAAATTCCAGTACATAAACCTAAAATTAATTCATCCTTAATCTTTTACTTATATATCTCTCTAGAAATATCCTTAGAAATTTCCCTATGGATCTCAATAATGATATCACATCCCATTTTCCATTGTATTACTAAACATTTCCACTAATTACCAAAATAGTTAGATAGCCTTTTCATACATGGAAATTACATCCTTTTGGATTAATAACTAATACACAAAAAAAATAATTCCTGAAAACTATAATATTTTAGTGCCTTTGGAAACACGGAAAACAATCTTCTTAATTTGGTGAATGACCCTCAATTTCTCCCAAACGGTTCTTCCACCTTATTAATATTAAATAACATATACAACATAAACCTTTACCTATAAAATGGGTGAATAAATGTTGATAAATAGTGGGATCATATGCTCAGAAAAGGAAAATAAGGGAAATAAATATGTATAAAACATACATATGAGTTTGAGAACACGAGAATAAAATATTAAAACCAAACACTTAATATAAAATATCATAATATTAGGTCATGGTATTAATATTAACTGATCATAAGACATAAATATTAAGAAAATCATAGAACATGAGCCATGGGAGCATAACATTGGTAAATGAAATGGAATTGTGGCATATAAATAGGCATAGAAAATCATTTCTATAGTTGTCATACCTCACTACCAATGCTATCCTAGTTTAATGGTTTCATACCCTAAACCATAATGGTGGTCAAGGTTCACCCTCAAGACCACAATAGAGAACATGTTCCTTTACAGAATTAGGTTCATTCTATGTTTTAGTCATATTTACCTCATGATATATAAATTATTACTTTATTAATTGTAGATAGGTATATGTACTACCCATCTCATACAGGAAACTATATTTATGAGTTAGACAATATCATAAATCATTCATCAAATCATAACCCAAGAAATTAAATGGGTTTCAATAACATTTCGTTATATCATAACCTATGAAAAAATATTTTTTTTTATAATCATCTCATCATATAACTATGAATTAAAAGAATCATATTTCATGATAGTTCTATCATGATATAACCCATGGATGATAAATGGGTTTCAAAAACATTATTACATGGTATAACCTGTGGAAGAGAAATGGGTTTCATAAACAGTTTTAATCCTAAAAAATCATAAAAATAAAAAATAACAATATCATTGATTCATATACATATTAAATAAAAAGTTTCATCAAATGATGTCATAGTAGATGGAAAATTAATTTTTAACATTAATCACATGGAAAGATTCTTGAGAAAGTTAAATTTTCATTAAAAATCACTATGGAAATTAAAAAATACATGGTAAATACTATTCTTTGAAAAAATAATTTAACACATATAAAGGAGTCATTAAGAATCATTTAAAACTATTAATGAGAAAAATAACTTTTCTTCAAAAAAACACATTTGATAACATAATGTATTTTTAAAATCATGTTTAATTTTAAAAAAAATTATATACTATCAGAAAATTTCACAAATATTAATTAAATCATTTTCATATAAAATATATTTGATACATTTTAAGGGAGACATGATATAATTGAATGTTCATGATATCAGGAAATATTATCCACATGTTCCCTTATAAAAAAAGATTTTTTTTTTCATATTTTTGTAAAAGACAAATGGTCATTATTTGCAAAATGTTGTGATGATATATTTCAAAAAAAAATTAAAAAATATATAACATGGGTAAAAATGTCATAAAAATCCATTTTAATAATTATAAAATAATTTTTTATAAAGAATAATTTGAAAAGAATAATTTGGAAGAAAACACATTTTTTAACGGATGAAACAAATAAAGTCATATTTTTATTAAAAAATATTATAAATTATTTTAGGTACCACATATTGAAAAATGGTAATATCACATGAAAATTTATAGAATAACCATATAATAATAAGTTTAATGAGTTTCCTGATATATTTTACATAATTTTTTTCCTTGGAATGATAATCCTAACAAATCTAGATAAAAGATAAAATTTTAACATAAAATATTTACCACTTTGAAAATATTGAATCCTAAGACCCCTAGAAGAACATCATTAAATGAGACTCAATATAACCCGAGGAAAAATAAATTAATCAAATGACAAGAATTTTTTTTATATTCATCTCTTAATGGATGATAGGTGAATAACATAACATATGTTTTAATGATGTAAAATTGAGTCAAAAATCATTTACCTCTTAGGTATCTTCTAAACTGTAAACCCAATGAAATATATATCCTAAAATTGATATTAAAATACAAATTATTTTCATGATAATAAATTTAAAATAAATTAATGGATATTATATACACCCCATATGATAATAAAGTGGTTAATGTAGAAAATATCTCACCAATATAAAATTGTGATGAAAAGTTCCTTATCTATATTACAATATTTTGAATCATGATATCCAATAAATCATAAAATAAAATAAAACATTAAAAATAGTTAAAATAATAATTTTAAGGATATAAAATGTTAAAGGGAAAGTGTATAAACAACACAAAAGAAAATAGTTTTGAATTGATATATGTCTCTTATAAATAATGAAGATACCAGAAATTCTATACCTTAAGTGTTGACTTCCTTCATACATATTTGAACATACTATATAATAAATTAATGTTTATTATAAATATATTAAAGAAACACATATATAATTATATATATTATTCGACATATTACATAGTTATGACCATTTATTATATGTTAATTATCAATTATATTCTAAAATCACGTTTCATCTCATAACTATTTTGTTTTATGTATATGTTTTTATTTTTTATTTTTTGTTCCATTAGTTTGATCACGTTTCAATAATATAATGAATAATAATATTGAAACTATATTTATATATAGATATTCTATAATTTTATTAACATTCATTAATTATGGATTTGGGAAATGTAGTACATTGTGATCATGGATATGGTAGACTCAGCATACGCATGGGTAACTATTCTGTTTTTTCAATGATCAATATGGAAGGGGGTAACATAATATTATATATATATATATAATGATAATAATATCATATATATCAACTATTTTATTTAAATATTTTTATACATATAATCCATGTGGTGTAGTGATGAAAAGAGAGCCACATTGCTCCGTGAAGACCCCATCCACATTTACGTGAACAATGTTATAATCATTCAGTGAGTGAAATTGTAAGAATGAAAAGTATATATTAATTTTTTAGAGTGATAATTATTTCATTAATATAATAATTATTTCATGTATAAAATATATATTTATTAACTTTATGAATATTATCTTATATTCATAAATATGGTGAAGACGAATCGCATGGCTTCATGAGGTGGTCGTCTGTTATACACATGAGCGACGTTATCATATATCCAATACAATAGAAACTAATATATATATATTTTATAATGACTATATAGGTATAATAATTTTATAAATATAATTTATTTAATTTATATCCATCTTCATACCCATCTGTGAGAGGTGGTAATAGAAAATTGAATTCCATCTGTTCCCAAGGTGATAGTCCTATATACAAATAAATGATGATTTTTAACCCATTTTTGAATGTTGTGATTATTTAGTTGTTTAAATTATAATAATAAACTCATGTTATGGAATATTTTATGTTTATTATATCATAATAGTGTAATAAATATTTATGGAGGGGTTGGAAAAAAATAAAATAAAAATTCTCATTAATGGATTTTACCTATTCTTTGGGAAACATACTTCGACTTGAACCGAAATATATCCAATTTTATATTTATGAATTAAATAATATATGATGATATGTGGAAATTTTTATGTGATTTGGTATTTTCTAGACTAAACCAAACAAGTTTTATTGTGTGAAGAGGAGAAGAGAGTGTGTGTCCTTTTATAAGGGAGGTGGGTGGAAAACCAGTAATTTTTGAAGAAAATATAGGTGCAACCAAAATTTTTATCATCCCAAAAGAACACAAAATGGATTATTTTAGATAATTTTACATAATAGGGTTTAAATATTTCCATAAATATAGATTACATTCATGTTTTTGGGCCATTTAAATCCATATATAACCCCTTATAAAGCCATTTTTACCATAACTATGGTAATTAAATTTTACTAATTTCATTACTCATTTTCATAAAAAATTATGATAATATTATTATTATATATAAAATATTTTTATTCCAAATATTAAATTAATTTTTACAAATTTAATTCAAATGATTATAAAATTTTAATTAGAAATTAATCTCATGGATGCAACTAGAAAATTACCTATTAAAGATAAAATGTTTTAATGTTTTCATAGTTTTTATATCAAAATTCAATATGGATTTGCTTAAAATTAACTAAATAGGGTTAGTATATGGATTTATTTTAACTAATATTATTTTAAAATAAATTTAAAATATAGTTTAACTTTATAATAAATTTAAATGAAAATGTAATTTTCAATTAAAATTTAGCCTTTTTACTATTCGAAAAAATATACTCATTTCAAAAAAATTTGTAAAATTTCCCATAACATAATTTTGAAATAATTCCTAGAAATTATTATATTATATTTTAAAATAAAATTTGAAATATTCTCAAAAATTAGTTTTAAATTAATTGCAAAAAATGATTACAAAGCTTCTTTTTAGACATATACATTTGTTAATCATAAAATTGGATTTATTATTTTCTTTTTTATAGATAAAAAATAAGATGAATGATAATATATGGATAGAATATATAATAAAAAAATTTCATTAAAATCATTCAATAAAACTGGTATGTTTCATACTATGAGGTAAAATGTGTATGTTTTCACAAAATTAGTTTTTTTGGAGAAATATTTCCTTTATTTTAAAATAGTTTTTATTTTCATTTTCTATTAATTATCAACCCTATAATTATTTTAATATACATTTTTAAACCTAATATTTTCTTAATTTTGTTAATCTTATTCATAAATTACATATAAACTATTATGAAATAACTATCATTTTAAATTATATTATTTTCATAGTATCTTATATTTCATTTAATCATAGTGGTGCATGTAGTGTTAGATAATACCAATGTCTCAAGTAATGTAAAATACAATCATTGTTTTGTGTAACACAAGATATATTAGATGATGCATGCAATAAAATATATTGAAAATAATACTTCGTTTAAAATAATATTTCAAAAAATCTATGGTGTTTAATCATTTTAGTCCTTCTATGTAATACCCGAAAATTCAATGATTTTTTTTAAAATTAAATATCATTATTTCGAGAGTAGGCACTATGACGGCATGCGATTCTGATGCTCGGAGTGCCCAGAACGATTCATCTAAAAATGATAAGTTTTAAATAGCGCGTGTGAGTAGTTTTCCTGAAAAAGTTGAATAACTCTTAAATGGGTTCTCGGAACAAAAATTTAAATGCATTGTTGCCTTCATAATGGTGGGTTTACCCTCAGTGCAGCTTAAGTTTAACCAGCATGGGCCTCTAGTGAGAAAACACAAAAAATACATAACCATAAATAAAATTATTAAATAAAATTATTTTATATTTCAAATCTTTATAACTCTTGAACGGTGAATCAGATAGAAAATATCCGAACACCATTGAACTCATGAGGGTTTTATTTCATTAGGAAGAGCCTATTAATGGTCATCCTGGGTCAACAATGGAAATTACTTTTTGGTTGTAAATAAAATAACTAAATAAAGTTATTTTGTTTTGAAATCTTTTTAACTAATAAAAAGTATCTCGGATTGGAAAGAAGATAGTTCCATTGAGTTTGTGAGTATATTCTCCCCTTAGGCTGAGCGTAACATTGTTTGGCATAGGGCGACTGTAAATGTTGGTTTTGGGGATGTAACAGTAAATAAAATAATTTAAGTAAAAGTTATTATATTTTGGAATTCTCATAACTCACAAATGGTAACATAGATTAAAAATCTAGGACCACCGTTTAGTTTGTAATGAGACGTTCTCCATAAGAAGAAATTAACCTCAGCTAGCATAGGATTAGGGAAAAAGTTATTTTTTGGATTCTTTGGAAGAAAAATAAAATAACATAAAATGTTATTTTAATTGTTTTTTTCATCATTGAGTAGTGGAACCTCAGCACTATGGTTCATCGAAAAAAGAAATGATGAATCTTGTTAATGAAACCTAATAATGAGTCAGTGTAAAAATGCTACAATATGTCATAATAGAAACCTTGATAGGGGTTTCATAAATTAATAGCCTATCAAGAAATACATGATTTTTAGCATAATCCTAGAATGGATCTAAGGATTTGGTGGGTGGCGATGATGAATGACGAATTAAAACCTCTCTAATGATGAACATCGGTGAATTGAAGAGCGGTGACGACAGACATAGAGATAAGACTCAGGGTCAGAGATAAAAAAATGACAATGAACGATCATCCTAGACCAATATCCTTTTCTTGGAAGGGGTTTAAATTATTAATGAATTTTTTTCGTCACTATCCTCCTCTTAACAAAAAACATGTATCAACACTCTTACAAGTTCATCAGCAGATGGATTTCCCTTATGGGGTTGGGATATATAATTGTAGGTTGATATTTGGATTTAATCTTATTGACCGGTAATTTAAATGTTGTGATCCCACTAAAATGAACAATTTTGGGCCAACACGAACAAAGGAAAGTTGTTCATATGGTTATTCTTTGTGATCCTTTCAATCATTCTCGCCCCATTCCTTATGAAATAATATAGGGAGGTGTATCAGCTATAGAAGCTCTTGAAATAATAGTCATGGCTAGGCAGGCCGCAACCCTGGTATAAGATAGCAGTAGTAGCACCGGGCCGCAGTTGCGACAGGAGCCATCAGCATAGAGGGTGGTGGCGGGCAACAGGGGGACACGACCACCTGGTCGTGTTGGAGGCGCACGTGTCCACCCATCACCGTCGAAGGAACACACAGTGTAAATCCATGGTCCAAATATCATGGATGTGATCGAGACCCATGGAAATTTCAAGGGCCATGGGGGGAAATCGGTCCGCCTGATCGGACCGGCATAGACAGGAAGCACCACATTGGTGGAGCGGCCTGCGTTGGTGGTCCATAGTAGAATCTGACAGATGATCCTACACCGCGGGTGGGGGAGGCATCTAACCGTGTGTTGTGTGAACCGGACGTCATGTGGGCGTCCGAGCAAGGGGGAAACTGGACTACCATGTGGGCTAGACTGGTGTCATGAAATGGGCTTGAGAAGAGCTAGCCTGCCGATGGAGGCTAGGCGGACTGGGCTGGGAATGAACCTGCCCTCTAGTTGAGGGCCGGTCTGAATAAAACCGGGTCACTAGGTTCCCTGGCGGGATGGATCAACCGAAAAACCTGGTGGGGTCCAGAAACTTCCTGTGGGCATGTCCTAGATGTCAGGCCACACTAGGCCAACCCATACCTCACTAGGTCCATGTAAGAACCTAGATCTTCTTTTTAGGGTTGTTTTTCTTTTTCTGCTCGTTTTTTAGGAAAAGGGAAATTCTGTAAATTTTGTATGTGTATATCGTTTACTTTATGAGAATATGTCGTGTAATTCCTTGTCACATGAGGTCGTTTCCTGGTCGTGTAGTAGCCACACACATGGTCATGTGGGAGTGACTTGGAGGCCGCTTAAAATGGAGTACGCAAAAGGCGACTACACGCCGTGTACTTCAAAAGTACATGACGTGTATTTTTTCATTAAACACACTGGGGTCACATATAATCAACAAAAACACCCTCTTCTTATTTCATCTCATCTAGGAGTGTCGTTTGACTGTGGATATTTGATGAACCTCTGAGCCTCCGTCCATCCTTCGAAACGAACACTTTTGGTTGCATTGGAATCGCATCAGTGAGTTCTCTCTTCTCCTAGAGCTTCGTCTTCTGATTTCTACCCTCTCATGAGATATCATGGGTTGAACATTTTAGATGTTTTTGTATATCTTTGATGTTATAAGAATATTAAAGTTTCTAGGTTCACATATATCGATCTCCTAATCGCGAGGTAGGTGGTTTGTGCCTCTCCGTTCAAAGTCTTTGAGTGTTATGTGAAAATTCCACCAATACCCTTGAATGGGGTATTGCGTGTTTACCATTTTACTCCTTTTTATTTCCTTCCTTGCTTGTATGCTTGTGTAGAGGTATTTTGGATATGAATGGGTTTGATTGGTATACACTGGTTGTATTTCCCTTACATGTTTTGTTTACGACTGTTTGGTCCTGTTTATCCAGTTTGGCTGTCATGCCTATGTAACAGCCCAAGATTTTATAAAAAATATTCTTTTTAATTTTATTAATGTCTTGTGTTGTACGCTACACCAAAAGGATCTTGCACAACACGCATCCTTGACTTTCCTTGCATTACACGCAATCGCAACCTTCCTCGATAGCGTGTGTAGTACGCAATACCGAGTTTCACTAAACAACGATATGCTATTAAAATATTATTATAACTAGCCGTTATGAATAGTAATAACCACCTTTTAAAAATATAGAAATTTTAGCTCTCAAAATGGACTTCATTTTGGGATTCGGAGTATCGAAATTAGGCTAAGGTGAAATTTTGGTACTTTTCGGATAACTTTCATATTCTGATGAATAGTGAAAATTACTAAATTATAATTAAAAACAACTTTTTTAATAAAAATAATTAATAGTGATAAATCATTAATTTGAGTGGTTTTAAAGTATATTTAGAATATATTTTTACAATTTAATACAATGTTTGTCATTGGATGTAATTTCACATTTAAACCAGACATAATCAAGTGTCAATCTTTTGATAGATATTGTTTCTTAAAAACACGCTATTTGTTTTAACAGCGGGATTTAATTATAAAATTAATTAATGCAATTTCTATGTTATGAATTTGGTAAAATAGACTTCATTTTTGAATTCGGAATATGAAATATAGCTTAGTATGAAATTTTGTCTTTTTTCTAAAAACTTTCAATTTTTGATGAATAGTGAAACCACTAAGTGGTAGGTTAAAAACTGAATTTTGCATAAAACTTAATTTTACCGCTTCTGTGAATAGAATTTTGAAAATCCGACAGACACGGTTAATATCAAGGACTAAAATGTGGTTCAATGAGATAAAAATAATTTTTTGGTGAATAGTAACTTTTTACTTTTTTTACCGCGATTAATAGTAAATAGGGTAACTAAGGGTAAATATGATATTACTATTACCCTAACACATGTCCTAATTCTATTAGGTAAGTGTAATTCGACCAAAAACAAACTTAGGAATAAAATATGACCATTTAGGCCCACTTGGATTAGATTAGGACATTTATTATTAATTTATTTAAAGAAGTGTTAAAATAGTTAAAATCAAAGTTTAATAAGTAAATCATTTTTAATATGGGGTTATACATAAGATAAATTAGACTATAAATATTCATTAGAAAGATAAAAAGATTTCCTACATGATGGTATTTTATTTATAATTTTTAGACATTAAATACTTTAAGTTATCTATGACACAATGATGATGCAGTAATTATCTTATTAATGAAATATTGACATAATTGATGTTATAAACACCAAAATAAATGTAATTTGAGACTTTTTATGAATTACACTAATTTTTTAGGTTACTATGATATATTAGTGTTGATTTAATCAACTTGGTTCGAACATATAATTCTGTTATGACTTCCACAAAAATCATATATCAAATAGTGTCAAAATTGACACAAAATAGTTTTTAAATCAAATATTATATTACTAATTGTTATTTTATTCCTAAAAATCTAAGGATCGGCCAAATGACTTAGATAAGGATACATATATAATAATAAACAATTTGGGGTTCGTTTGGCATGTTATAGTAAGTCTATTAACCATATAGTAAAAGAAAACAAAAAGACATGGTAAAAGTTAAATTATTTAACTTAGAGTAAAATCTAATTGATAAGGTTAAAATAATAACCTAAACATGTCTAAATCCTATTGGTTGATAGGATTTCGACCCATCCCCACATTATCTTCGAAATAAGACCCTTTGGAGCCATTATAAACCGATTTTGACTTTAATATAAAATAATATTTTGAGATATTCCTAAGGTGCCCCTCTCCTCCCTTATAAAAGGACACCTCCTCCCCCTCCCCCTCACACCAATTTGAGCACTCAAGCTCGGCCAACCTCTGCCAAAATCTCTTCTCCAATTCCCTAGCATCATCCTAGAGGTTCTGGTCTTCCTCAAAGACCAATTTTAGTTCCCTAAGAGGAGGTCTCCAAAAGGTGCTTCAAAGAAGAGGTAATTACCGTTACCAATTCTTTCATCTTTATTTCTTCTTCCACTTCTTCTTCTTAGGTTTTTTCATTATGAAGTAATAACATCAGTATCACTCATATACTGATATGTTATTATAAGTATGAAACAACCCTATTTCACCATCTATCCATCCTACGGAAAAAGAAATCACCGCGCGTGCGTACGTACGGAATACCGTCTCCACACCGTGGTGTAATCTATTTTCCACCACCACCTTACATGGATGGGTATAATGGTGTAAATAATAACTATACATTCTTATTAAAACATCATATTGATTCTGATATATTGTATAATCCACTCCAATTCAATTAAATATTTATGGAAATGATATCATCGCTCGTGCGTACGTACGGACTACCGTCTCCACGACGCGATGAGATTCATTCTCCATGTTAACCATTTAAGAATGATTATAAAGTATATATAAGAAATAATAATGAAATATATGACATTATAAAGCTACTGGATTTATGTATATATATACATATGTATGTCATCTACTTACTTCCATTTCAAGACAATAAGGAAAGGAAAACAGCGTTCATGCGTACGTACGGACTACCGTCTCCATGAACGGTGTTTTTCATTTTATTTATCTACCTATTATATATATATATATACTGAATATATATGATATATAAATCATATTTTATATTCTGGAAGTAAGCAAATCATGATATATGTAATAATGATGTCAAGAACAACAAGTCAAAACACCTACGATAAATGAAACGATTTTACCCAAAATGCTTCTTTAACATGGAATTTACAAAAGAACGGGTAATATAATGTCATAAGTGAACCATATATGATATCATAACAATGAATATGATTCTTTAATAAGTCAATAACATGATTTAAATCATTATACAGGAGGTTCGGACACATACGAAGCAAATCGGACCAAAGGTAAGGGAAATATCACAATCTCATTTTTATCCGAGATTGTTTATACTTTGAAATTTACTGGGGTGTATTTTATCATCCACATCCATGTTTCCTCAATATTTGATATTATTTCCATCCACTTACAATAGTTTAAATCCAATTTTACCCTTCGGTGAGTTTTTAGTAATGAACATGAAAGGAATCTTTTGCCGTTTTTCGTACGAGTAACTTTTTGACTTTTCCGACAAAAGTACGAAGAATGTTTTTTTTAACTTATACGGCATGAATGGATTTTTAAAACATTATTTCCAAGAAGCTTCCTTTAGAAGTTTTCAAGTTTATTTTTAATCAACTTTTTTTAGTTTATAATTGTATGACATGTTAAGAAAAGAAAAGTGTTTTTAAAGAAGAAAGGATATTTTCCTCAAGAATGGAGTTCAAGTGTTTTATCAAAATTATTTTCCATCTAAGATAATAAAGGGTTCTATTTTTATCCCTATTATTACATGGATTTGATTATGTTGTGATGGAAATATGTTTATGAATTCCTTTATCTTATATGAATTGTTTTATGATGTCATGTTGTTTAAGAATCCCATTTTTATTACATGGGTTATGCTATGATGTATGTTTTATGATTTTGTGGCACACATAATAATGGTATCATTATGAGATGGGTGGGACGTATATTTCCCTCCAATGCATTGGGTAAAGATTTAATATCTCATGAGATAGACATGGCTGAAATGGTAGGTTTTACCGGTTCAGTGAAACAGGACTGGAACGAGGGTTACTCGATTCAGAAAGGGACTTTGTCCACTAAGATAGTCTTGGAAATGAGTCTTGACTAACAAGAAAGGATTTTCTATGATTATGTGTGTATGCCACAAAGTTTCATGTTTTATGTTATGATTATTGGGATTTCATTTCACTACTATGATTTATCCCATGTTATGAAATTATGCTCTCTTTTGCAGGTTAAGATTTCCAAAAGTTATGTTCTTATGAATATGATGTGATTGATTTTTCTTTTGTTTACCCTTACTGAGAATTTGAGCTCACCCTTTTATGTTTTCTTTTCCCCAGGATATAAAGAAAGGTTTTAGGTAAAAAAAAGGGGAAGATCTTTATGGGAGATATTGAAGATCTTTCACCACGATTAGAAGATTACGTCCCGAGTTTCCAAAGACACTAAACTATTACGATCCTTGTGTGTGTGTTTTTGTTATGTACTAAGTGTTCCAAAAATGTAATTTAATGTCAATGTACGTCAAGCTTCGGGTCTCTACAGTTGGTATCAGAGGAAAGGTTTAGTCAACCTTTGGAAACTAGGATGCGAAAACGTTAGTGAGATCCCTAGAGTTATTTCTAAGGTATGTCTAGGGATGTCCCTAAGGATAAGTATACGTATAGGATACAGTCCTAGAACTACGGTAACGATTATAGAATTTAACCTAAGATGATAGATATTGAGGATACTCCACCTTTATTATGTTGTTTTCCCAAGCATGATTTTTTCCTCTCACACTATTATTTTTGGGTTTTAGACGATGGCTGGAACCCGAAGAAACCGTGTTGATCAATGCAATGGACAATGCAATGATTGCCCTCCTGAACAAACAAATGTTATGGGAGATGGAGTGCAAAATCTTATTGCTATACTTACACAAGCTATGAATCATTCTGGACTTCCAAATGAGCAGAGAAGGGAGCAGTATTCTATTGAGTCCTTCATGAGGCAACGTCCACCTTCTTTCAGTGGGACTTCCGATCCACTTGTTTCTGAACAATGGATCAGTACTACTGAAAAGATATTTTCAGTTCTTCAATGTTCTGAACATGATAAAGTCATCTTAGCAGTGTATCGTTTGGAAGGTGATGCTGATCAATGGTGGAATCTTATCAAGAATATGAGGCCAAGAGATGAAATTGAGTCCATGGAATGGGACGAGTTCAAGAACTTGTTTTTCAGTAAGTACTTCCCTCGTATTCTTCGAACAAAGATGGAAAAGGAGTTTCTTGAGCTGAAGCAGAAGGATGAGGAATCTGTTGGTATATACGAAGCGAATTTTACAAGACTTGCAAGGTATGCATCTGGCATTATCATCCAACCTGAAAGTAATGTTGATCGATTTTTCAGTGGCTTAAAACCACGTCTTCGAAGGGCATTAGCTATAAGAGACATCAGTAGCTATGAAGAAATTGTGCGTTGTGCTATCAAGGTAGAAATGGAAGTTGGTGTTACATATCCATCTCATGGTTTTGACAAGAAACGAAAGATGGAGTTCAAGGAGAAATCTCAGAATAATGGTGAAAAGAAGATGAATGTTTCCTTATGCAAAAAGTGTGGAAAGAAGCATGGTGGAGATTGTCTTAAAGGGACTAGAAAATGTTTTAAGTGTGGAAAAGAAGGTCATCGAGTAGCTGAGTGTCGAAGTAATGGAAAAAGGGTTTCTAATGATGTGAACAAAGCAAACACTGCAGAGAATGCACCACCAACACTTCAATGTTTCAAGTGCAAGGAGATGGGACATTATGCCAATAAATGCCCTAATGCAAGGGTTAGTGACGATCAACATGAGCAACCACTTAAGACAAAGGAAAAAGGGAAGTCACATGCGTTCTCTATTGGCAATGTTGAATATGACAATGATGTGGTGGAATGATTAAGTGTTTATGTAATGGGAATCCAAAATAATGTTGTATCATGTAGTATTGGAATATTTATGTATTGGTCTAATGTGGTATTCAAAGTAATTGAGATATTATGCGCATAATGAAGGGAAAACGAGAAAATGAAATGTTTAACAGTATTCATGAGCTCATGATTGATATAAGGACTAAGTGATATGATGGTTTGAGTGTATGGAATTTTGAGGATTTTGGTATGTGGAAAGTGTTAACTTTTAACTGAATTCATGTTTTCACTATGGTATTCAAGAGAATACATGATTAAGGACCTTGAATGTTTGGAATGTGACCAACAAAACATATCTTATGATATATGGGGATCGACGATGGTGTTAGATCTCTGGTAATCATTTTCACTATGTTATGAGAGTGGACTGCAGTATTATGGATAAGCCTAAAGAATTGGAATGGATTATATTGTACATAAGTTATTATTGTTTAAGGATAGAAGTTCTCTCGATATTATTGATGGGATGTTATAGTAATATAGTTTTAGAAAAAGGACAACCTGCAGGACGGGCGACAGCCCATCGCGTCGGACAAGGCTGTGGAATCGAACCCACAACCGAAGTGCGACTGGCCTTTATCGCCTACCACTGGCCTACAGGAAGTCCCTATTTAGTAGAAACTAGTTTTATTATATTAAGCAGTATGATATATGAAGTATAAGTCCATTTTAGGAACCATATGTGATTAATCTCACTATAGATCGACTTATGTATATAATTTTTGCTAACCTTTTGTTTGAGACAGATGGAATGACCTGTCATACTAACACTTCACGAATAACAAATTCACCTTCATTTTTTTAAGTGATGATGTGGAAATTGTTCAAGGCATGAACAACAGTGAGATTGTACCAAAATAAAGAAAGTATTTATTCTGATTCAAATTTTCAACTTTAGGGAAATGATCTTGAAAACCAAAAAAATGTTGTCCTAGTGATCTTATACCTGATGAATCAGATTGTACCTTAAATCGTCACAAATTTATGGATTTGTGATCACTGGATTTTCCATAGCCATGTTCTCTACCACTCTCCATCAGAACATGATGGTTATATTTCTCTTCCATATCCATATTTTCACCTATGTGGAAACCCAATGATTAGTTTATTTGGGTAACCGTTACGTTTCATACTTTTGTTTTTAAAGATTGGTTTTGATATTCCTTTTTACGATCTGGGTTTCTATCAAAGAAACTTTCAAATAGTAAACCGTTTATAACCCCGACAAATTTCGAGGGTGAAATTCATTTTAAGGGGGGTAGAATGTAACAGCCCAAGATTTTATAAAAAATATTCTTTTTAATTTTACTAATGTCTTGTGTTGTACGCTACACCAAAAGGATCTTGCACAACACTCATCCTTGACTTGCCTTGCATTACACGCAATCGCAACCTTCCTCGATAGCGTGTGTAGTACGCAATACCGAGTTTCACTAAACAACGATATGCTATTAAAATATTATTATAACTAGCCGTTATGAATAGTAATAACCACCTTTTAAAATTATAGAAATTTTAGCTCTCAAAATGGACTTCATTTTTGGATTCGGAGTATCGAATTTAGCCTAAGGTGAAATTTTGGTACTTTTCGGATAACTTTCATATTCTGATGAATAGTGAAAATTACTAAATTATAATTAAAAACAACTTTTTTAATAAAAATAATTAATAGTGATAAATCATTAATTTGAGTGGTTTTAAAGTATATTTAGAATATATTTTTACAATTTAATACAATGTTGGTCATTGGATGTAATTTCACATTTAAAACAGACATAATCAAGTGTCAATCTTTTGATAGATATTGTTTCTTAAAAACACGCTATTTGTTTTAACAGTGGGATTTAATTATAAAATTAATTAAATCAATTTCTATGTTATGAATTTGGTAAAATAGACTTCATTTTTGAATTCGGAATATGAAATATAGCTTAGGATGAAATTTTGGCTTTTTTCAAAAAACTTTCAATTTTTGATGAATAGTGAAACCACTAAGTGGTAGGTTAAAAACTGAATTTTGCATAAAACTTAATTTTACAGCTTCTGTGAATAGAATTTTGAAAATCCGACAGACACGGTTAATATCAAGGACTAAAATGTGGTTCAATGAGATAAAAATAATTTTTTGGTGAATAGTAACTTTTTACTTTTTTTACCGCGATTAATAGTAAATAGGGTAACTAAGGGTAAATATGATATTACTATTACCCTAACACATGTCCTAATTCTATTAGATAAGTGTAATTCGACCAAAAACAAACTTAGGAATAAAATATGACCATTTAGGCCCACTTGGATTAGATTAGGACATTTATTATTAATTTATTTAAAGAAGTGTTAAAATAGTTAAAATCAAAGTTTAATAAGTAAATCATTTTTAATATGGGGTTATACATAATAAAAATTCGACTATAAATATTCATTAGAAATATAAAAAGCTTTCCTACATGATGGTATTTTATTTATAATTTTTAGACATTAAATACTTTAAGTTTTTTATGACACAATGATGATGCAGTAATTATCTTATTAATGAAATATTGACATAATTGATGTTATAAACACCAAAATAAATGTAATTTGAGACTTTTTATGAATTCCACTAATTTTCTAGGTTACTATGATATATTAGTGTTGATTTAATCAACTTGTTTCGAACATATAATTCTGTTATGACTTCCACAAAAATCATATATCAAATAGTGTCAAAATTGACACAAAATAGTTTTTAAATCAAATATTATATTACTAATTGTTATTTTATTCCTAAAAATCTAAGGTTCGGCCAAAGGACTTAGATAAGGATATATATATTAATAATAAAAAATTTGGGGTTCGTTTGGCATGTTATAGTAAGTCTATTAACCATATAGTGAAAGAAAACAAAAAGACATGGTAAAAGATAAATTATTTAACTTAGAGTTAAATCTAATTGATAAGGTTAAAATAATACCCTAAACTTTTCTAAATCCTATTGGTTGATAGGATTTCGACCCATCCCCACCTTAGCTTCGAAATAAGACCCTTTGGAGCCATTATAAACCGATTTTGACTTTAATATAAAATAATATTTTGAGATATTCCTAAGGTGCCCCTCTCCTCCCTTATAAAAGGACACCTCCTCCCCCTCCTCCTCACACCAATTTGAGCACTCAAGCTCAGCCAACCTCTGCCAAAATCTCTTCTCCACTTCCCTAGCAACATCCTAGAGGTTATGGTCTTCCTCAAAGACCAATTTTAGTTCCCTAAGAGGAGGTCTCCAAAAGGTGCTTCAAAGAAGAGGTAATTACCGTTACCAATTCTTTCATCTTAATTTCTTCTTCCACTTCTTCTTCTTAGGTTGTTTCATTATGAAGTAATAACATCAGTATCACTCATATACTGATATGTTATTATAAGTATGAAACAACCCTATTTCACCATCTATCCATCCTACGGAAAAAGAAATCACCGCGCGTGCGTACGTATGGAATATCGTCTCCACGCCGTGTTGTAATCTATTTTCCACCACCACCTTACATGGATGGGTATAATGGTGTAAAGAATAACTATACATTATTATTAAAACATCATATTGATTCTGATATATTGTATAATACACTCCAATTCAATTCAATATTTATGGAAATGATATCATCGCTCGTGCGTACGTACGGACTACCGTCTCCACGACGCGATGAGATTCATTCTCCATGTTAACCATTTAAGAATGATTATAAAGTATATATAAGAAATAATAATGAAATATATGACATTATAAAGCTACTGGATTTATGTATATATATACATATGTATGTCATCTACTTACTTCCATTTCAAGATAATAAGGAAAGGAAAACAGCGTTCATGCGTACGTACGGACTACCGTCTCCATGAACGGTGTTTTTCATTTTATTTATCTACCTATTATATATATATATATACTGAATATATATGATATATAAATCATATTTTATATTCTGGAAGTAAGTAAATCATGATATATGTAATAATGATGTCAAGAACAACAAGTCAAAACACCTACGATAAATGAAACGATTTTACCCAAAACGCTTGTTTAACATGGAATTTACAAAAGAACGGGTAATATAATGTCATAAGTGAACCATATATGATATCATAACAATGAATATGATTCTGTAATAAGTCAATAACATGATTTAAATCATTATACAGGAGGTTCGGACACATACGAAGCAAATCGGACCTAAGGTAAGGGAAATATCACAATCTCATTTTTATCCGAGATTGTTTATACTTTGAAATTTACTGGGGTGTATTTTATCATCCACATCCATGTTTCCTCAATATGTGATATTATTTCCATCCACTTAAAATAGTTTAAATCCAATTTTACCCTTCGGTGAGTTTTTAGTAATGAACATGAAAGGAATCTTTTGCTGTTTTTCGTACGAGTAACTTTTTGACTTTTCCGACAAAAGTACGAAGAATGTTTTTTTTAACTTATATGGCATGAATGGATTTTTAAAACATTATTTCCAAGAAGCTTCCTTTACAAGTTTTCAAGTTTATTTTTAATCAACTTCTTTTAGTTTATAATTGTATGACATGTTAAGAAAAGAAAAGTGTTTTTAAAGAAGAAAGGATATTTTCCTCAAGAATGGAGTTCAAGTGTTTTATCAAAATTATTTTCCATCTAAGATAATAAAGGGTTCTGTTTTTATCCCTATTATTACATGGATTTGATTATGTTGTGATGGAAATATGTTTATTAATTCCTTTATCTTATATGAATTGTTTTATGATGTCATGTTGTTTAAGAATCCCATTTTTATTACATGGGTTATGCTATGATGTATGTTTTATGATTTTGTGGCACACATAAGAATGGTATCATTATGAGATGGGTGGGACCTATATCTCCCTCCAATGCATTGGGTAAAGATTTTATATCTCATGAGATAGACATGGCTGAAATGGTAGGTTATACCAGTTCAGTGAAACAGGACTGGAACGAGGGTTACTAGATTCAGAAAGGGACTTTGTCCACTAAGATAGTCTTGGTAATGAGTCTTGACTAACAAGAAATGATTTTCTATGATTATGTGTGTATGCCACAAAGTTTCATGTTTTAATTTATGATTATTGGGATTTCATTTCACTACTATGATTTATCCCATGTTATGAAATTATGCTCTCTTTTGCAGGTTAAGATTTCCAAAAGTTATGTTCTTATGAATATGATGTGATTGATTTTTCTTTTGTTTACCCTTACTGAGCATTTGAGATCACCCTTTTATGTTTTCTTTTCCCCAGGATATAAAGAAAGGTTTTAGGTAAAAAAAAGGGGAAGATCTTTATGGGAGATATTGAAGATCTTTCACCATGATTAGAAGATTACGTCCCGAGTTTCCAAAGACACTAAACTATTACGATCCTTGTGTGTGTGTTTTTGTTATGTACTAAGTGTTCCAAAAATGTAATGTAATGTCAATGTACGTCAAGCTTCGGGTCTCTACAGCCTATTTTCCACGCCTATTGTTATTGCATGGAGAACTTGTATTCTAACATGTTTGTTATATTGTAGACTATTTAGCCAAGTAGATCTATAGATTTACTTGGCCATATTACACTACTACCCTCATTGACCTACATAGGTCCGCGAGAGCCTGGTGTAGTTGTAACACCCCATGATTTCATAGTGTGTTATTTCTTCAAAATAATTCAATAACTTGCACTACACGCAACACCGAGATCAAACGCCCCATGACTTACCAAACAAGTCGTTCAAAAGATGTTATGAATAGTATTAACTAAATTTTAAACTTTATTTAATCCTTATAATTTTAGAATCCATATTATGAGTTTCTTATACATAATGTAAGAACAAATTTCTTTTTTCAGATAAAAAAAGTATTTTTAAAAAATGCACGATTACCAACTTTAATAGTGAACCCTTTTTAAATCCAATATTATAAACTTTTATATATTCAATTTGAATAAATAAATTTAATCTTTAGAATGGGTACATAAAAAAATTTACAAGGTAACACCCCAAGCTTCCACGGTACGCTTCTCTTTGAAAAATATAGTATCGTCTATTGTACGCAACTTCGAGTTTTAACACACACTACAACGAATCAAACTAGTCGTAATGAATAGTAATAACTACTTTTTAAAATTTTATAAATTTTATCTCTCAAAATAGATTTCATTTTTGGATTCGAAATATCGAATTTGTCCTAGGGTGAAATTTTGGTACTTTTCGGATAACTTTTATATTTTGATGAATAGTGAAAATTACTAAATTTTAATTAAAAACAACTTTTTTAATCAAAATAATTAATAGTGATAAATTATGAATTTGAGGGGTTTTAAAGTATATTTAGAATTTATTTTTCCCATTTAATACAATTTTGGTCATTGGACAAAATTTCACAATTAAACCGAAAATAAACAAGTGTCAATCTTTTGGTAGTAATTATCTCTTAAAAACACGCTATTTGTTTTAACATTGGGAATTAATTTTAAAATAATTTCTGCCACTTCTATGTTTTGAATTTGGAAAAATGGATTCAATATTTTAAATCAGGATGTTAAAATTGTGTAAATATGTGTCTTTTATTTTTAGACATTTTGAATAATTACTTCGGTAAATATTTTATTTACCATGGTAAAAGGGTAAATCCGGTAAATAAGGGATAAAAAGTAATATTATAATAATAACAAATTACCCTAAAATGTGTCCTAAACTTAGTTTTTGATACATTTCCGACCATGGGCATCTTTGGGTCGATTTTGGGACCCCATGGAGCCACTTGTAAGTGATAGGGACACTTTATTTTAATTAAGTTAAAATGAATACAAAAATTACACAAGCATATATCTTTTAGAAACAAATTTTTACATAGGGTTATATATGTTTTATTTTCAACTATAAATATTCATTAGAAAGATAAAACGATTTCCTATATAATGGTATTTTATTTATAATTTTTAGACATTAAATAATTTACATTATTTATGACACAATGGTGATGCAGTAATTACCATAATATTGAAAAATTAGAATAATTGATATTATAAATACCCAAATAAATTTAATTTGAGCCTTTTTATAAATACCAATAATTTTCTAGGTTAATATGATATGTTAGGATTTATTTAATTTACTTTTTTTGAAGTAATAATTTTGTTATAAGTTTTACAAAAATCAATTATTGAATAGTGTCAAAATTTACATAAAAGAGTTTTTAAAACAAATATTATATTATTAATTGATATTTAATTATTAAAAATATAAGGTTCTTCCAAGATACTTATATCATGATTTTTGTATCATTAATGGACCACATGGTGGTCTCTTGGATGTATATAGTATGTTTATTAACCATATAATATTAAAATACAAAGAGATATTGTAAAAGTGAAACTAATTAACTCAGAGTTAATACTTAAAGATAAGGTTAATATAGTAACCCAAACCCGTCTAAATTCTATTGGTTGAGTGATTTTAGACCCATCCTCACATTAACCTTTAAATAATAAACTTTTTAGCCATTAGAAACCGGATATGAATTTATTATAAAACAATATTTCTAGATTTTCCAAAGGTGCCCCTCACCCCTCTTATAAAAGGGCACTCCCCCTTCTCACTAATTCACACATTCAAAGCCTTTTGGTTCGGCCAACCCCTACCCAACTACTCTCTAAACCTACCTAAATTCATCCTAGAGGCCTTACTTTAGTCAGAAAGCCAACCTTAGGATCCCTTTTAATCAAATCAAAAGGAAGAACCCGAAGAAGAGGTAATGATTTCACCACCCTTTTTCAAGTTCCTTTCTTCTTCCACTTCTTCTTTCATTGTTATTAACATTCTAAAATAACAACTCCAGTTTATAATATATACTTTGATGTTGTTATAAACATGGTACAACCATATTTCAGTATTCTATCAATCCTTTTAATGACATGTCACCATACGTGCGTACATACGGCTTACCGTCTCCACGTCGTGGTGTAATTGTTATTCAAAACATTATTATTTGGATTGGTATAATAATGATGTGTAATTAATGTAAATAATAAATATAACATGATAATTGATCTGTATATAATATATAACATCAAATTAAATATTATTTTAATATCAAAAGAATGATATTTCCGCTCGTGCGTACGTACGGACTACCGTCTCCACGAACGCGATGAGATTCATTCTCTATCATATCCATTCAAGTATAATTATCATCTGATGATTTAAAAATAATTTTTAAGGACATGATATCATTCCGAATATGAATAAGATTCAACCTATCCATGGCAACCACAACTTACGTAACAAAACATATAAAAGAAAACGAGCACGTTAACACCCGAAATGACGATAATACTAAGATATTATTAACAAAGCAATGTTAAAAGATCATATATGATATCATATTAATTTATATGATTCTTGTGTAATTTAATAACAATTATTTCACCATTATACATGATTTTAACCTATCCCCAATGAAGGAAAATTACAAGTTAAGGGTTTATTTCAGAATCTCTTCATTATCCGAGGTTGTTTATACGTAATAATCCACTGGAATATCTTTATCATCCACATCCATGTTTCTTAAAAATGTATTTCAAAACATTTTTACTATTTACAATGAATATAGGTTAAAGTCATTTATACCCTTGTTTTACTTTTTATAATAGGTTTATAAATGAATCTTTCTATAGTTTTCAAAACAAGGTGCTTTTTTCCTTTTCGACAAAATTAAGGTATGAATGTTTTTTTTAACTTATACGGCGGGTGCAGCTATTCTTCATTGTTATAAAATCGTTGAAGCTTCCCTTACAATATTATAAGAATATTTTCAAAGTAATTTTTTTATTTTATCATTATGTGACATTAAATGATTTCAAAATGAATATTTTAAGAATTTATGAAAGGTACTCTTTATCAAGATCATAATTTTAAATGTTTTAAAGATTTATCTTTCTAAATATTTTTAATTAATTTCCATGTTTTCAAAAGATTTTAAGGATTTATTTATATGGACATGAATGTTTTGAAATGATATTTCTTTTAAAATGTTTCAAAGTGGTATGGGACACTTTGATTGAAAAATCTCTTTTCAATTAATTCCTTTAGAAATGTGTGACTTTGCAATGATTTCGAGAAAAGAGATATTTCTCTCAAATAGTATTGATTTCATCTATGTCAACATCCTCTGATGGATTTTATGATTATTTGAAGTTGATTTATTATGATACAAAACTTTTGTATTGTATTGAAGGTTTTGTGATATGTTTTACTGTGGATGTGTTATTTTTATACAATTCATGGTTTATGGAGAACGTATTGACATTTTGTATGCTAGTTTTATTATGAAAGTTTATGTTATGTTTAAACGTTTTCATATGGGAATGCATTGGACTTAGTAAGTGACGGGTGGAGCCCGCTATAGCTCCTCGATGCATCGGTAGGTCTCATGAGACAAACTAGTGTCTTGGAACAAGGCCTTGACAAAATTGTATTTGTAGTCTTGGCACGAGGCCTTTGCTATGTGGTTATGATAGTCTGGAATTATGCATTCCATCATTATGAAAGTGGTTATTGATATTGCATGTGATTATTTGATTAGTAGAATATCTATGTGAATAAGTAAATGGCATTATTTCATATTATTTTTTCCACACTATGTTTATGTATAAAATTTTTTTTAGTTATACATTTCCTTAAATATTTATGCTTATTTATGAATGTTTCTACTGTATTGCTTACCCTTACGAAGTGTTTGAGATCACCCCTTTCTTTGTTATATTTTTCCCTGGATTCCAAGAGCTATATTATGATTGATATGTAGGGTTAAGACAAGGGAATAATGGAATTCATAAAGTATTATTTATGTTTTTTTGTATGTTATGAAGTGTAATGTAACATTCATGTATGTAATGTATTTTCCAAGACTGCTAAACCGATCAGTCCTTTGGGACTTGATTATTTGTAATCATGCCAATGTATTAAAATAATTCACCGACTCTGGGTCACTGGGGTCGGGGAGTTACAGTTGGTATCAGAGGAAGATTAACAATAACCTTGGAAACTAGATTTAGATAAACTCTGATTAGAGCACATAGCCTTAAGTTAGACATTGAGGATTAGCATAGAAGAACTTCCTATAATTTTGGTATTGTAGATATTTTGTGTGTTTTCTGAGAAATACATCCCTGTCTGGATATGAGAAGGAAGAGGCGGATCTGGCACAGATGTACCTAAAGGTAAAACACCAAAACACAGCTATGATCTAGAGTCGAACGAGAACTGGTGCATGAAAATGGGCCTTGCTGCACTCTTGGTTACGACACTCCCGGGGGATATGCTTAGGATAATTCTAATTTTATTTACAAACCATTTTGAAGGGCTCTTGAGTATATACATACTCACAGAAAAAAAAATTTATGATTATATATTATATCCATAAACTGTTCAATTTGCATTAGGAATTATTTATTGCAATTCATAAACTGACCTAGTTTATGCTATTGTATAGAAATGGCGCCCAATAGAAGGAATGTGAACTCTAGTAATACATATGATCCAAAGAGTAAGAAGGATCGTTTCTTTCATGGTATTAATACATCATTTAGAAGGGAAATACTCTCCCACGTATTATCATCATATAAATAAATAGTATCATGTGTGGATAAGATAACTAAAGATTTTACTGAGTCCTATGGCTTTTAAGGGAAGCAAGATAAGAAAAGGATGGGAGAGAGAAAGATGGATAAAAGGAAGAGGGAAAAGAAGAATTTCCCCATATGTGATAACTGTGGGAAGAAACACCCTAAAACTTCTCTGAAAGGAATGAGAGTTTGTTATAAGTGTGGAGGAAAAGGGAACAATGTATGTGACTGCAAGGGTAAGAAAATGGATTCAAATGTACAATGCTTCATTTGCAAGGAGTTTGGACACTACGCGAACCTATTTCCCAGTCATCAGACTATGCCGAAAATGATGCTATTGGATAATAATCAAGTTATGATACTACCACAGATGAAGAGGAATGACTAGAGTTCTTATGTTGATTATGTCATTTGAGTGTTGTAAAAAAAATGTACTTGTTATAATAAAAATGGAGTATATAAGGATTGTACTGCAGTACTATTTCATTAAGGACTTGAGATTGTGTGGAACAAAGAAAAGTGACTCAATAGCAGGATAAATTTTTGGAAAATATATGGTTGAGAGAATGATAAACCATAATATTGTTCTGATACCGAGGTAGTTATTTTAGAATAATACATGATTGATTTGGATAAATTATATTGGATATTCTTGACTACCATGAAACTGATTAATGATTTGTATATTCCATCATTGTTGGGGTTTACAACATTTTTGGATTGAAGGAGTATATCCATTATTATTTAAAAAAATAAGGGATCATGAATATAATCAATAAGGTTTTATGGTAATTCAGGATGTTGCAGTGTTTTAAAAGAATACATGATGAAGGTGTTCACATGTTATTACGCAGCAAAAAGGATCTTCATTTTTGGACTAAAAACATTTTGGATAGTTCTAGTATTGATTATTTTTGGATTTCCTTAAAATGACAACCCGAAGGTTGGGCAGAAACCCATCGCATCCGGTAAGGCCGCGAGACTTGAACCCACAACCGAAGGGTGATAAGGGTGTATCACCTACCACTGGCCCATGTAATGTCTGGGATTAAATAATGTAGTTTTTTGTAAATGATATGGTAGATGAATTATAAATTTGTTTTTTTTGAACCTTATACTAATAGAATAAACAGAATATTTTTTACGTTCTATTATCTTTTAGAGTGAAAGATGAGTTTTTGGTAGAAATTAGTTAATGGATGGAACTCTACTTGTCAAAAATATATTTTTCTTGTTCTCTTATTCTATGAAGAAATTAATTCTTATACTTTATTTAAGAAATCCTAAAACCAAAAATGTGTTATCCTAATACCCTATGTTTTGTTGAACCGATGGTATTTCAAATCATCACAGATTGACGAATTTATGGACCTCAATTTTATACTTGTTTGTGGTTTATGACCTCAATCACTACCTATAAATATTTACTTTTCCCTCCAATTATATGTCTCTAATTTCCACCAATGTTCTCCTAATCGAGATCATAATTTGGTGATGACCCTTTCATTTCCCTTTTCCTCATATGAAGACTAAATTTTAGTAACCCAATTTCTGATGTGGGTTTTCCCACAATGATATTTCCTATTTTGGACCTTTGATTTTTGAAGAAGAATTTCAAATTGCGAGGACGCAATTTATTGAAGGAGGGTAGAATGTAACACCCCAAGATTTCATAGTGTGTTATTTCTTCAAAATAATTCAATAACATGAACTACACGCAACACCGAGTTCAAGCGCACCATGGCTTACCAAACAAGCCGTTTAAAAGAGGTTATGAATAGTATTAACTAAATTTTAAACTTTATATAATCCTTATAATTTTTGAATCCATATTATGAGTTTCATAGACATAATGTAAGAACAAATTCCATTTTTTAGATAAAAGAAGTATTTTTCAAAAATGCACGTTTACCAACTTTAACAGTGAACCCTTTTTAAATCCAATATTTTAAACTTTATATATTCAATTTGACTAAATAAATTTATTCTTTAGAATGGGGACATAAAAGAATTTACAATGTAACACCCCAAGCTTCCATGGTACGCTTCTCTTTGAAAAATACAGTAGCGTGTGTTGTACGCAACTTCGAGTTCTAACACACACTTCAACCAATCAAACTAGACTTAATGAATAGTAATACCTACTTTTTAAAATATTATTGATTTTTTCTCTACAAATGGACTTCATTTTTGGATTCAAAATATCAAATTTAGCCTAGGGTGAAATTTTGGTACTTTTCGGTTAACTTTTATATTTTGATGAATAGTGAAAATTAATAAATTTTAATTAAAAACATCTTTTTTAATCAAAATAATTAATAGTGATAAATTATGAATTTGAGTGGTTTTAAAGTCTATTTAGAATATATTTTTACCATTTAATACAATGTTGGTAGTTGGACAAAATTTCACAATTAAACCGGACATAAACAAGTGTCAATATTTTGGTAGTTATTATCTCTTAAAAACACGCTTTTTTGTTTTAACAACGAAAATTAATTTTAAATTAATTTCTGCCACTTCTGTGTTTTGAATTTGGAAAAATGGATTCCATATTTGGAATCAGGATTTTTAAACTATGTAAATAGGAATCTTTTTTTATACATTTTGAATAATTAATTCGGTAAATATTTTATTTACCATGGTTAAAGGGTAAATCCGGTAAATAAGGGATATGAAATAATATTATAATAATAAAAATTACCCTAAAACCTGTTCTAACCTTTTTGGTTGATACATGTCCGACCATGGGCATCTTTGGGTCGATTTTGGGACCCCATGGAGCCACTTGTAAGTGATAGGGACACTTTATTTTAATTAAGATAAAATGAATACAAAAATGACAGAAGAATATATCTTTTAGAAAAACAATATTTACATAGGGATATATATGTTTGAGTTTATTCTATAAATATTTATTAAAAATCTAAAGAAATTTCCTATCTAATTGTATTTTATTTATAATTTTTAGACATTATATAATTTAATTTATTTATGACACAATGGTGATGTAGTAATTACCATAATATTGAAAAATTAGAATAATTGATATTAAAAATACCCAAATAAATATAAATTGAGACTTTTTATAAATAAAAATAATTTTATAGTTTAATATGAAATGTTATGATTTATTTAATTATCTTTTTTAGAAGTAATAATTCTCTTATGAGTTTTAAAAAAATCAATTATTGAATAGTGTCAAAATTGACATAAAAGAGTTTATAAAATAAATATTATATTATTAATTGATATTAAATTCCTAAAAATCATAGGTTCTGCCAAGGGACTGATATCATGATAGGTGTATCATTAATGGACCACTTGGTGGTCTTTTGGATTTATATATTATGTTTATTAACCATATAATATAAAAATACAAAGAGACATTGTAAAAGTGAAAATAATTAACTAAGAGTTAATACTTAATGATAAGGTTAATATAGTGACCCAAACCTGTCTAAATTATATTGGTTGAGTGATTTTAGACCCATAACCACCTTAAAATTTAAATAATATACTTTGGAGCCATTAGAAACCGAATATTAATATATTATAAAACAATATTTCTAGCTTTTCCAAAGGTGCCCCTCACCCCTCTTATAAAAGGGCACTCCCCCTTCTAACTAATTCACACATTCAAAGCCTTTTGGTTCGGCCAAAACCTGCCAAATACTCTATAAACGTCCCTAACTTAATCCTAGAGGCCTTAAATTAGTCAGAAAGCCAACCTAAGGAGCCCTTTTGATCAAATCAAAAGGAAGAACCCGAAGAAGAGGTAATGATTTCACCACCCTTTTTCAAGTTCCTTTCTTCTTCCACTTCTTCTTTCTTTGTTATTAAATTTATAAAATAATAACTCCAATATATTATATATACTATGATGTTATTATAAAAATTTTACAACCATATTTCAGTATTCTATCTATCCTCTTAATGACATGTCACCATACGTGTGTACGTACATCTTACCGTCTCCACGTCGTGGTGTAATTGTTATTCAAAACATTATTATTTGGATGGGTATAATAATGATGTGTAATTCATGTAAATAAAAAATATAACATGATAATTATTCTCTACATATGATATACCATCCAATTATATATTATTTTAATATCAAAAGAATGATATTGCCGCTCGTGCGTACGTACGGACTACCGTCTCCACGAACGTGATGAGATTCATTCTCTATCATATCCATTCAAGTATAATTATTATTTTATGATTTAAAAATAATTTTTAAGAACATGATATCATTATGGATATGAATAAGATACAACCTATCCATGACAACCACGGCTTACATAACAAAACATATAAAAGAAAATGAGTAAGTTAACACCCGAAACGACGATAATACTAAGATATTATTAACAAAGCAATGTTAAAAGATAATATATGATATCATATTAATGTATATGATTCTTGTATAATTTAATAACAATTCTTTAACCATTATAACAGAGGTTAACCTATCTCCAACCAAGGATATGTACAAGGTAAGGGTTTATTTCGCAATCTCTTCATTATCCGAGGTTGTTTATACGTAATAATCTACGGGGATTTCTTTATCATCCATATACATGTTTCATCGAAATGTATTTCAAAACATTTATACTATTTACAAAGAATATTGGTTAAAGTAATTTATACAATTTTTTGAATTTTTATAATAGGTTTATAAAGGAATCTTTCCTTTATTTTCCAAACAAGGTGCTTTTAACCTTTTCGACAAAATTAAGGTAAGAATGTTTTTTTAACTTATACGGCGGTTGCGACTATTCTCCTCCGTTATAAATTCCTTGAAGCTTCCCTTACAAGCTTATAAGAATATTTTCAAATAAATGTTTTATTTTATAATTATGTGACTTTAAATTATTTCAAAATGAATATTTTAAGAATTTGTGAAAGGTACTCTTTATCAAGATCATACTTTAAATGTTTTAATGATTTATCTTTCTAAATCTTTTTAATTAATGTCCATGTTTTCAAAATGATTTTAAGGATTTATTTATATGGACATGAATGTTTTGAAATGATATTTCTTTTCAAAAGATTCAATGTGGTATGGGAAACTTTTATTCAAAAATCTCTTTTAAATTACTTCCTTTATAAATGTGTGACTATTCAATGATTTTGAGAAAAGAGCTATTTCTCTCAAATAGTTTTTATTTCATCTATGTCAACATCCTTTGATGGATCTTAAGCTTATTTGAAGTTGATTTATTATGATACAAAACTTTTGTATTGTATTGACGGTTTTGTGATATGTTTTATTGTGGATGTGTTATATTTATACCATTCATGGTTTATGGAGAAGGTATTGGAATTTCTAATGCTAGTTTTAATACGAATGTTTATGTTATGTTTAATCCTTTTCATATGGGAATGCATTGGACTTAGTATGTGACGAGTGGATCCCACTATAAATCCTCAATGCATCGGTAGGTCTCATGAGACAAACTAGTGTCTTGGTACAAGGCCTTGACAAAATCGTATTTGTAGTCTTGGAACGAGGCCTTGGCTATATGGTTATGATAGTCTGGCATTATTCATTCCATCATTATGAAAGTGGTTATTGATATTTCATGTGATTATTCGATTAGTAGAATATCCACGTGAATAAGTAAATGGAATTATTTCATTTTATTTTTTCCATACTATGTTGAAGATTATGTTTAAAAGTCTTTTTTTAGTTATAAATTTCCTTAAATGTTTATGCTTATTTAGCAAAGTTTCTACTGTATTGCTTACCCTTACAGAGCGTTTGAGCTCACCCCTTTCTATGTTTTATTTTCCCATGACTCCAAGAACTATATTGTGATTGATATGCATGGTTAATAAAAGATAATAATGGCATTCATAAAGGATTATTTATGTTGTTTGGTATGTTACGATGTGTAATGTAACATTCATGTATGTAATATATTTTCCAAGACTGATAAACTGATAGGTACTTTGGGACTTGATTCTTTGTAATCATGCCAATGTATTAAAATAATGCACCGACTCTGGGTCACTGGGGTCGAGGCGTTAGAGTAGTAGACTTTAAGGGGAATTGACAGAGTGGACTTCCTCAAAATTTCATTGAGCACATTAGACTATAAGGGAGATTAATCAAGTGAGCTTCCCCAGAGAGCCCAAAACCACATGGAGCTGTATGGGGAATTGACCGAGCGAGCTTCCTCAGAGTGTCCGTAACTTCTTTAGACTATAAGGAGAATTGACCGAGTGAGCTTCCTCAAAGAGACATTGATTTTATTATTGAAATATTTAAACTATATGGGGAATTAACAGTGAGTTCTTCCTCAGATAGTCTATGAAATACTTTGGATAAAAGGAAAATTTACCGGGTGAGCTTCCTCAGAGAGTCCTTGACCTTGGGGATATAAGAGGAATTGACCGTGTGAGCTTTATTAGAGTGGTCCTGACTACATTAGACTATAAGGGGAATTGACTGGGAGTGCTTCCTCGAAGAGTCTTCATATACAGAACCAGAGGGGTTAGACTGAGTGTGTTTCCCAGAGTGTTTCTTGTACCATTTTGGTAGGACCAAAGGGGATGGTCGTGAGTACTTCCTAGAGGATTACCTGTTTGTGTTTAGCTACTCGTTTAGTTGTTTCTTGATATTGAAACTGTGGATTGTTTATTGATGATCACTTACCTATTTAATGTTTTTGGTACTTTACCTACCATATATTCACTGAATATTAGGCATAGATATTTGGGTGGTTGCCTTCTGGGATTTAGTCTCACACTTAGTTTGGGCCAAGTTTATGGGCCCAAACAGATTATATTGCTGCAGGTATAGATAAGGGCAAGTGCCCTTTTACTTTAGGTACTTGACTTGCTGTTGAACTGGAGAGCATGGGACCAAGCCATGGCTTGCGATGCTGAGGAGTTTATCTATTTTTTTGCACTTTGGTTTAGAACTGTTTGTATTTCCAGAAATGTGACTTGTTTGGATGCTTTCCTAGATATACATATCATGCACCATTATATATATATATATGGTCCAGTTTTTTTTATTCCAGTCTTCCGATGTTTACCGTTGTTGGATATTTACATATTTCCGATATTTTATGTATTTTTTTACTTTGATTGTGTACTCTGGAAATGAGGTCATAGTTTCCCCACTATCACACCCAAAGCCCTTGATTCTAGTCGGCAGCCTCTGGATTTCAGGGAAATGCGCTTGAGGCCATGTGACCAATCGGATACAAGGCGCTCCTGGTGGCTTCTGGAACTGGGACGTTACAAAGTGCAATGAGTGGAATTATTTTCTCTTGATTACAGTTTAGAGCCTTTATCTAGGGATATGATGGAATGGGTACTTGGTAATAAGTTCTTCCTAGAAGTTTCTAACCCGTGTATAGGGAAAATCCAATCTACCAAGTTAAATTCAATTTATCTTCTTTTGAAATTATTACAGTCGATTTGATTTGACCTTGAGTGATTCACATGATTTTGGATGTTGTTTTTGATATTATTTAGGTTCTATTTCTGTTACAACACAATGAGATGAGGGTATGTCATCTCATTCATAATATAGGCTCTTGCTAGAAATCACATGTCATGCATATTTTTCCATGCCACCTAGGATGCATTAGTGATTGAATGTTGTTGTGATAGATTTTGTGTAGAATATTCATGCTATTTTGATAGTTTCCTTGATAAAATACCTGCTGTTTGATAGGTTATTTTTTTGTAATGTTTTGCTTGAATGGATGCCAAACATTGGTTCTTGGCGTGTTATGGGCCCTCATGGACCATAATTTGGTGGATTGTTGCTATGTTTTCCATTTTATAACATGTATATATGCCATACATTAATTTGTGGGGTGTATGGGCCCTCACAGATCAGAATTGGGAACTTTCAGTGTTCGTTTCAGTTTTTATGGGTTTCGGAGTAGTTTATGAGGCTTACTGTCTGAAAAAACCTAGAATACACGTTGCGTAGTGTTAAGTACACACCTTGTGTTCTTCTGTTCAGGAAGAAACTATTTTTATAATGTACGCATCGTGTACTTTATGTACACGCTGTGTAGTCTCTGACCATGTCGTAGGCCATGTGTGTAGAGACACGGGATGGGGAAAGTCTGATGGGAACACTTCGGGTACCAGATGAAAACTCCGTTTAGTTTTGATCATGTGTCTTCCCATGTAACCAACAACACATACGGATAAGATCTTAAGCTATACACACCTTGTCCACATTGAAAACGCTTTGTATTCTGACAGAGGTACCCAACCATGTCACAAACCAAACTGGTCGGTGTTATCCTTTAGTGAACATGTTGTGCCTATTTGGAACACGCCGTGTAGTGTGATCCATGTGTCAGGCTGTGTCACTAACAAGACGGGCTAGGTGATTCTTGTCTAGTAAACGCCTTGTCTATCTTGCACATGTCGTGTAGCCTAGTTTAAGGAAAGTTGTGTTTCTTAACCGAGTTGAAGGACTCGGGAAAGGAAAGGGACTCAAGTACACTTAGTGTGTTAAGACAACACGTCGTGTTTCTAGGATGTTACTCGACTAGTTTAGGTAGGAGTACACACCCATTTAAATGACTTCAGGGAACACACCGTGTAGGAAATGTACACGCTGTGTAGAATTGTTTTGTAAAACTTGGGTGCTTTCTTACTCATGTTCCCTTATTGCACTCCTTGTTTTCATTCATTGATAATATTGACCTAGGATGTGTGCTTGACCTTTCAAATTCATGCAACCGAGATGTACTCCGGCTGTGCGTCAGTTACCAGACGGTGATCAGACACCAAACATGGTCGATCAGGGACTACCTACAAATCCTCCAGTTGTTCCATCCTTGGCACCATCCATTGTACCTGAAATTGGTGTTGATGCACAGTTCCGGGAGGGATTTCTGAGGATGATGCAGACCTTTCAGGGAGCACCGCATCCTACCCCATCGATGGCTGATTTGATGTGGGTCTTCCAACAGAAGCAGCATCCCACTTTCTCAGGGGATGGAGGACCTCAGATTACAGAGTCATGGCTAGAAGCCATAGTGATTATTTTTGGGCATATTATGATACCTCCATATAATAGGGTAAATCTTGCTACATATGTAACACCCCAAGATACCATGGTACGCTTCTCTTTGAATAATACAGTAGCGTGTGTTGAATGCAACCTCGAGTTCTAACACACTGCGGCCAATCAATGTAGCTATTATGAATAGTAATATACACTTTTTGAAATTTTATAAATTTTATTTTCCAAATTGGACTTCATTTTTGGATTCAAAATATCAAAATTATCCTAAGTTGAATTTTAGGTATTTTTTTTAGAACGTCCAATTTTTGATGAATAGTTAAAAATACTAAACTTTATTTAAAAAAATATTTTTAAATCAAAATAATTTATAGTAATAAATTATACTATTAAGAGGTTTTAAAGTATAATTAGAATATATTTTTACAATTTTATCCAATTTTGGTCATTATAATTAATTTTACTTTTAAATTGGACATAAACAATAGTCAATCTTTTGATAGAAATTGTTTCTTTAAAACACATTATTTGTTTTGACAGTGAGAATAATTTTTAAATTAATTACTGCAATTTCTATGATTGAAATTTAGTAAAATGGATTCCATATTTGGAATCATAAGGTTCAAATTATGTAATTAAGAATTTTTTTTGGACATTATGAATAGTAATGGCGACAATTTTCTTTAATTATCATGATTAATTAGTAATCGGGTAGTTAAGGGCAATGAAATAATATCATAATAATATAAAATTACTCCAAAATGTGTCTTAATTATATTGGTTGTGTAATGGCCAATAATTTAATGCCTTGTGCTTATTAGGGACCCCATGGAATCCCTTTTGTGTGATAGTGACATTTTATCATTTTATTTTTAAGAAAGGAAAATATAACAAAAGTATGTAACACCTAAGTAAAACAATTTTAATTTTGACCAAATAAATGATCTTTTAGAATATAAATAGTAATTGGAAAGATTAAAATATTTCCTACATCAAGGTATTTTTTTATAATTTTTAGACATTAAATAAACAAATTTATTTATGACACCATAATGATGCAGTGATTACCTCATTAATGAACTATTTAAATAAAATGAAATGATAAGGTAAAATCTAAGACATAAACTTGTCTAAAGACTATTTTATGGGTGTATTTCTAACCCTTATAACCTTATCCTTGATATAGTTCATTTTGGGACCTTTAAAATTATAAAATCTTTTCATAATAAAGTAATATTTCAATCATTCCAAAGGAGCCCCTCCTCTCCTCTTAAAAAAGGGCCCCCACCTCTACCACCTTGTTAATACCATAAAAGCCATTTGTCTTAGCAAACCTCTGCCAATATACTCTCTCAACTTTCCTCTATTACTCCTATAAGCCTCACTTTGGGCAAAAGTCTTCCCAAGGAAGCATTTTTCTCAGATCAAAAAGAGTTACATGATTTTATGGTAATGTCTTCTCTTATGTTCTTTTGTTTTATTTTGCTTCTCTAACTACTGAAACCATTTTTATTCCATTATTTTGTATCAGAAAAAGTATATTAAATAAACTAGGATGTTTTTATGATAAGTATTTGATTTACACTTACACACACATCCATCTAATGGTTAAAGAACATACTTTTTCTGTGGGTGGCGAATTACTACCTCACAAAATGATGATTGTTCAATCTTGTTTCAAAACCTTTCATGGTGGCCATTAAGATGTCACTATATTTATATATTATATATATTATGTTTTTTTCCTTGTGCTTTTGTATTTTTCATTTATTTCATACCTTTATGGTTTCCATTATGGGTAAACACGATATTTTCATTTCAAGAAGTGTGGACTACCACCCCCTCAAAGTGATCTGAATCGTTAATGCCATATGTGGGATGTATAAAGGAAGGAGTTAAATGATATTATATTATATTTTAATTATAATATACCTTTATATCATCATGATTTCATTCTATTAAATATGAAATAGAAATGAACGTAGCGTTCATGCGTACGTACGACTTACCATCTCCATGAACTGTGCATTTCATTTCTCACCTCTAAATGTTATGTAATATTATAAATGCATGTATATAGTGTATATATATGATATATATGATATAAAGATCATTAATATAATTCTAGAGATAATGGATACTTTACCACATGAACAACTTGTAATTATAAGTAGTTTATTGTTGACCCAAGTACCAAAGATCGACAAAACGACCATTATTAACTTAAACGACAACATAATGTTCATAACATGGTAATAAGTGAAATAAAAGGAATAATGAACTTTAATAAGGTTCTTAAAAAATTAGATATTAACTATAGTTTATTATTCAGGAGATTAAAGAATGATTGAGTCATGTCGGACATGAGGTAAGGGTATTTTCTATAACCTCTTCATTATTCAAGGTTGTTCATATATAATTATCTACTGGGACCTCTTTATCATCCACATCCATGTTTATTTAAAATGTCTTTCAAAACATTTTTACAATTTATCAAACAATGGGTTAAATTCATTTATACCCTTATTGAGCTTATACGTTTTTGAAAGGAATCTTTCCGTCATTTTCCAAACAAGGTACTTTTTGACATTTTCTACAAAATTAATGTATGAATGTATTTTTTACATATACAGCAGGTGTGTCTATTTTCCGCCATTATAAAATCATTTAAGCTTACCTTAAATGATAATTAGAATATTTTCAAAGTAAATGTTTTCTTTTACAATTATGTGACTTTTAAATTACTTCAAAAAAGATATTTCCCTCAAATAGTTTGGATTTCATCTATGTCAACATCCTTTAATAGATTTTATGATTATTTGAAGTTGATTTATTATGATTCAAAACGTCCATATTGTATTGAAGGTTTTATGATCTGTTTAACTGTGGATGTGTTGCTTTTATACCATTCATGGTTTATAGAGAAAGTATTGATATTTTGTATTCTAGTTTTAATACAAATGTTTATGTTATGTTTAAACCTGTTCCTATGAGGAATGCATTGGATTTAATAAGTGATGGGTGCAGCCCGTTATAGCTCCTCGATGCATCGGTATGTCTCATGAGTTAAAATAGTTTCTTGGAATGAGGCCTTGACAAAATCTTATTTTTAGTATTGGCACGAGGCCTTGTCTACGTGGTTATGATATTCTGGAATTATGAATTCCATCATTATGAAAGTGGTTATTGATATTTCATGTGATTATTTGCCTAGTAGAATATCCATGTGAATAAGTAAATGGAAATATTTAATTTTATTTTTTCCATATTATGCTGAATTTCAATTTTAAATGGCTTTTGTTTTAGTTATACATTTCCTTAAATGTTTATGTTTATTTATAAAAGTTTCTTCCATACTAATATCCTTCTTGAGCATCTGAGCTCACCCCTTTCTATGTTTTATTTTTCCCAGGAGTTGAAGAAATATTTTATGAATGACCTGCAGGGATAGTGTGAATAGGATATGGGTGTGGACTATAGAGACTATGTTATTTTAGTTTTTTACTTCATGATGTCATGTAATACTGGTGAATGCATCTAGTGTTTCCAAGGGAACTAAACTAATCAGTCTTTTGAGACTTGATATTTTGTGATCATGCCATTGTTACATAATAATACACCAACTCTAGGTAAGTGGGATCTGGACGTTACAACCTACATGATCCATGACAAAGCCAAGAGGTAGTGGGATGTGATCTCACGGGTGGGCCGCAAGCAGAATATGTCTTGGGATGAGTTCTGGCACATCTTCTTCAATTACATCTATCTGAAACCCTTGAAAGTTGATCAAGCCCAAGAGTTCATGAGTTTGGAGTAGGGTACTCTTACTGTGATAGAGTACTCCTCTCACATCATAGAGCAGCAACATTTCACACCTATTTAAGGAGGTGATGAGTTGTTCCCTGCATGGAAGTTTGAGAATGGTCTAAGTCATGACATCTGATCTTAGTTGAAAATCTTATGGTTGACTTTGATATCCTCTATCACCAACCAGGCACTGATTACAGTGCGTAATTTGAGAGATTCTAGAGGGGTGAGCCAGGGTAGTTCGACATCCAGAGTTAGTGCTCCGCTAGATGACAGCAGGAAGTTCCATAGGGAGGCTACATGAAGAGATCAGAGTAGGCAGAATGCATCTTTCGGTAGCTAGGTGGTGTGCTACTAGTGTGGGAGAAGTAGGCATACGAGTCCACATTTCCCATGAGACCCAGTGGAGTGCTGATCTTGCGGAAAGATGGGCCACCTTCAGTTCTTTGTTCATTTCTTCTCACCAGCAGCAGGTGAGATAGGTTCTTCTATGACTCCTTGTTAAAGTGAATCACCACCAGTTTCATACCAATTTAGGAACTAGAGTTTTTTGGGTCATTCAGGCTAAGGTGGAGGTCGTGTTCATGGTTTTCAGTCGCCGGTTTTTCAGCTCCAACAGGGTGGATCAGCTTAGAGTGGTCAGGAAGGATCACATGGATGCAGCATAGGCCGGAAAAATATAGTAGAGAATACCCAGCAGGAGCAAGATCCCGTACCCTCCACAGTTCAAGGTATTATCTTAGTAGCCTCAGTTTTAGCTTCAGCTCTTCTCGATACAGGGTCTTCCCATAGATTTATATCTGTTGCGGTTGTGGAGAGCCTTGGTATTTTCTTATTTTCGTCTGCTGATATCTTGACACTAGACACGTTGTTGGGGACTAGAATAGCTTGTTTACATTAGTGTAGAGATTTCCCTCTAAAGGTAGGTGGGTGTCACTTTTTAGGGGACCTCTATGTCCTAGAGATGACAGGCTATGACGTCATTCTTAGAATGGACTGGGTACTTCCCATCCAAGAAGACACTGATTTTTGTCATTTTAGGGTGATTTTTGTATCACCATAGGGTGGACCCTTCCTTCATAGGTGCGAATGGGATGTCCAGGTCAGAAGAGCGGGTCCAAAGCATCATTGGTTGGGAGGATTTACATCCCAGATTTCTAGTCTATATCTAGATGACCATGGAACCTCACAATTAGAATTTCTTATAGTGGTGGATCATATCAGATATGTCTTTTCAAAGGACATTACAGGTTTGCCTCCAGAGCGCGATGTAGAATTTTCAATTGATCTTGTGCTAGGAGCAGCACTAGTGTCTATTCCACCTTACAAGATGGATACAACAATGTTTCATGATATCAAGAAGTAGTTGGAGGAGTTGCAGAAAAAGGGGTTCATCTAACCTAGTACATCCCCTTGGGGTTTTCCAGTCCTATTTATGAAGATGGCAGATGACACCCTCAGGCTTTGTGTGTATTATCAGAAGCTGAACCAGTTGACGTTCAAAACCGATATCCCTTGCCAAGGATTTATGATCTCTTTGATTATCTTTGAGGAGCTTAGGTGTTCTCTAATATTGACATGAGATCTAGTTACCATCTATTGCAACATAGACCATCTTATATACCTCTCACATCCTTCTGAAGTCGGTAGGGTCTATACGACTATAAGGTTATGTCGTTCGGTATCACAAACGCGCTTTCAATTTTCATGGCACTGATGAACCTTGTGTTCCATCCAATGATGGATTCCTTCATGGTTGTTTTTGTGGAAGATATCATGGAGTACTCTCACCCTGGCCAGAACCATGAAACCCAACTTGAGTTCTTTTTGAGTACACTGAGGGAGCATCAGTTATATGCTAATCTCCCAAAGTGCCACTGTTGGATCGATCAGATTCACTTCTTATGTCATAATATCTCAGAGGAAGGAGTATCAGTGGACCTAGAGAAAGTAAGAGCTTTAGTCTCCTAGAAGAATCCAAAGAACATATTTGAGTTATGGAGATTTCTAGGGCTGGCCGGATACTACAAATGTTTCATACAAGACTTTTCACACTCAACACCACTGCTGATAGGTCTAACTAAGAAGGGTGCAAAGTTCTTATTATCGGATTCTTGTGAGTTTTTCTTTAAGGAGTTGAAAGGGAGGTTGAATTCATCACCGATAATAGTCTTTCCATAGATGGTCAAGATCTATACTGTTTACTATGATTCATCTGGTATCGGGATGGGAGTTGTGCTTATATTGGGAGATAGATTCATTTTGTTCGAGTCTCGGCAGTTGAGGCCACATGAAAAATTTTACCCAATTCACGATCGGGATTTGGCTTCCTGTTGTTCACGCCCTATGCTACTAGAGACATTATCATTTAAGAGAGAACATTGTCGTTTTCACTGACCATAAGAGTCTTAAGTACATCTTCACACAGCATGATCTGAATTTGAGACAGCGAAGGTGGGTCGAGTACCTACCGTCCTTCGACATTGATCTTGTCTACATGCCAGGGACGGGCAATCCAGTGGAAGATTCATTGAGTATGAGGACGTGGATACATGAAATTCAAGAGTCTAGTAGTGTGTGGAAGCTCATGGACTTATTCTTTGAGATGCATTTGGAGGTTCACATCAGACAAGGGGTAGACTTTTTTCTCTTCTGTAGCTGTTACCTCTACTCATATTGAATGATTTTGGATAAGGAAGCTATTAGATCCTGAAGGCCTAGTCCTAAGGGAGAGTGTGTTATGAGAGGACCATATTACTAGATGAACCATAGGAAAGGATGAGATATTTATTTTCTAGGGGAACGTATGGGTGCCATCAGACACACGCAAGGAGTTGATGCGGGATTTTCATTCCTCAGTTGGGGTATTTCATCCTAGTGTCAACAATATATATCATGATCTACACCATCAGTATTGGTGGCCATGTATGAAGAGGGAAACTGATGGTTTCGTCATGAGATGTTCCATTTGTCAGCAGGTGAAGGTGGAGCATCAACGACCAGTAGGGCTTTCACAATAGTGACCCATTCCCGAGTGGAAGTGGAATGACGTCGCGATGGACTTCCTGACTAGTTTGTCGAGGTCTCCATGAGGAAATGATGCAGTTTGTGTTGTCATTGACAGAATCATGAAGGCTTCTCACTTCTTACCGATTGAGGAGACTTTCAATGTTGATGATTTGGGACAGTTGTACATCTGAGAGATCGTACATCTTCATGGAGTTTCACACTCTATTTTTCAGAAAGGGATGCACGTTTTACTTCACGAATCTCGCAGGGGCTTCAGAAGGCATTGGGTACAGAGGTACTTTTGAGTATAGCTTACCACCCCAGATAGATGGGCAGTCCGAGCATATGATTCAGGTGCTTGAGGATATGCTACGAGCATGCATTATAGATTTTGGAGGTCTTGGGACAAGCATATACCTCTTGTTGAGTTTTCCTAAAACAATAGATTTCAAGAACTATTTAGATGGAACCTTATGTGGCATTGTATGGTAGGCCATGCACATCAACATTATGGTGGCTGGAGGTAGGAGAGGCAGCTTTGTTGGGACCTCGTCTTGTTTGGAGACCATAGAGAAGATAGAGTTGATTCAGAAAAGGATGGCTATTGCGAAGTCTCAATAGAGGTCTTATGCTGATCATAGGAGACGACCTCTAGTGTTCGAGGTCGGGGATCAGGTTTTTATGCATGTCACACTGAGGTTGGGACACAATAGGATTAAGAGACAGGGTAATCTTTCACTAAGGTATGTCTAGCCGTTTGAGGTGTTGGATAGTGTTGGTCCGATTTCCTATCGGTTGCAGTTACCTCAGAGGTACCGAGATATGCACAACTTCGTCCTTGATTATCAACATTGACATTAATTCTAAAACTCATCTCACATCTTCCATCCCAAGGATGTTGAGTTGGAAGTGGATGCATCCATTGAGTTGCATCATATCTGGATCATCGATCGCAATATCAAGGTTCTGGAGGGACAGTCGGTTCTTCTGGTATGGGTGCTTCGGCAACATGGGTGAGTATAGGAAGAGACTTGGGAGAGGTGGGCAGACGTGCGATCCCAGTGGCCAAAGCTATTTGAGATATCTTCTTCTACGCCGCGTTGGGGAAATTACGGGACAAATTTCTTTAAGGGGGGAAGTTTGTAAGAACCTGGATCTTCATTTCAGGTATTTTTTTCCTTTATTGGTCATTTTTAAGGAAAAAGAAAATTATGGAAGTTTTCTAAGTACACGATGTGTACATTATGACTACATGTAGTGTACTTCCTTGCCACAGGAGGCCGTGTACTAGCCACTCACATGGTCATGTGGGAGTGAGTTGGAGGCCACTTAAAGAATAGTATGGAAAAGGGATAGTACAGGCCATGTTCTTCAAAAGTACACATCGTGTACTTTCATTTTTTGCATTAAAAGCACCGCGGTCATGTCTAATCGACAGAAACAGCCCCTTCTTCATTCATCCCATCCAGGAGCGTCGTATGACTGTAGATCTTTAACGAACCTCTGATCCTTTGTCCGTCCTCTGAATTGAACACCCTCAGTTGCATTGGAATTGCATCAGTGAGTTCTCTCTTATCGTAGTGCATCATCTTCTGATTTCTTCTCTCTCGTGAGATATCGTGGGTTGAATGTTTTAGAAATTTTTATATATATTCGATGATATAAAAATATTCATGATTCAAGGTTCACATATAACGATCTCATAACCCCGAGTTAGGTGGATTGTGCCTTTCCGTTCAAAGTCTTTGTGTATTATGTACAAATTCCACTAATACCCTTGAACGGGGTATTGCATCTTTACTGTTTTACCCCGTATGATTTCATTCCATGCTTGTATGCTTTTGTAGAGGTATTTTGGATATGAATATGGTTGATTTCTATTCTTCGGATGTATTTCCCTTTCATGTTCGACTTACGACCATTTGGTCCTGTTTAGCCAGTTTGGCTTCCTTGCCTATTTTCCACATCTGTTGTTGTAGGATGGAGAACATGTATTCCGGCGTGCTTGTTATACTATAGACTATTTAGCCAAGTAGTTCTATAGGTTTACATGGCCATATTACACTGCTATGCTCATTGACCTACACAAGGCCATGAGAACCTGGTGTAGTAGACTATAAGGGGAATTGACCGAGTGATCTTCCTCAAAGAGTCTTTGAGCACTTTAGGCTATAAGGGGGATTGCCGAGTGAGCTTCCTCAGAGAGCCTAGTACCACATGGGGCTATAAAGGGAATTGACTAAGCATGATTCCTCAGAGAGTCCTGGTCTGCTTAAGACTATAAGGGTAATTGACCAAGTGAGATTCCTCATAGAGTCTATGATTTTATTCCTGAAGTGTTTAGACTATAAAGGGAATTGACAATGAGTGCTTCCTCAAAGAGTCCATGAACAACCTGGTCTATAAGGGGAATTGACTGAGTGAGCTTCCTCTGAGAGTCATTGACCTTGGAGCTATTAGAGGAATTGACCACATGAGCTTCCTCAAAGAGTTCCTAACTACATTAGACTATAAGGGGAATTAACAGAGAGTGCTTCCTCAGAGTGTCTTCATATACAAAACCATTGGGGTTAGACCGAGTGTGTTGACCAGAGGGTTGCTTGTACTTGTTAGGTAGGACAAGAGATGGTGGTCGTGAGTACATCTCAGAGGGTTATGTGTTTGTGTTTTGATTCTTGTTTAGCTGTTACTTGATATTGATATTGTGGATTGATTACTTTTGAGAACATACCTATTTACTTTTTTCTATACTTTAACTGCCATATATTCACTGACTATTAGGAACAGATCTTCGGGTGGTTTTCTACTAGGATTTATTCTCACATCCTATTTGGGCCATGTTTTTGGGCCCAAACAGATTATATTTCTTGAGTTATAGATAAGGGCAAGTTCCCTTCTACTTCAGGTAATTGACTTTCTGTGGAGATGGAGAGCATGGGACCAAGCCATGGCTTGTGATGCCGAGGAGAGTATCTGTTTTCTATTGCACTTTGTTTTAGCAATGTTTTTATTTCCAGCATTGTGACTTGTTTTTATGCTTTCATAGATATATGTATCATGGACCACTTTATATATATATATATATGTGATTCAGTTGTTTATTATTCTAGAATTTTGATGTTTATTGTTTCTGGATCCTTACACCTTCCGCAATTGTTTGTATTTGTATACTTCTGCTCTATACTCTTCCAATGAGGGCATTGTTTTTCCACTATCACACCCAAGGCCCTCACTGCTAGTCCACAGCTTATGGAATTTAGGGAAATGAGCTTGAAGTAATGTGAACAAATGGGTATAGGGCACCTCTGGGTGGTGTCCAGAACTAGGAAGTTACAATCGAGTTGGATGAAAGAGGTTGGGTCATGTGGGACCCCCGACTGAGTTGGTCAGGTCGGCCCGAGTAGCTTGGACCGAGACAAGACACAACTGACTCATGTTTAATAAAACACCAATATTTTAATGATTGGGAATCTGATTGATGTGTTGACTATGGAGTTGGAACCTTCATGATGAGGTGGTTCTTTTAGAGAAGTCGTAGAATGGTTTCATGGAAGTTGATATTTGAAGAATAGCTTGAGGAGTGGAATCTCTTGGAATCAAGTGCACTACATTTGGGAATCCCGGGGCTACCTGAGACTGGAAGACTGATGAAGAGTGGGTCTTAGTGACCCTGCAAGAATAAATGATAATAGAACCTCTGTGGACCAGCTATGAGGGACTCTCCATGACCCAGCTACAAGAGACTCTGTGTGAATTGGATACAAGCATCTCTATGTGTACCAGCTATAAGAGTCTTTATATGGACAAAATATAAGCTGCAATATGTGGACTAGCTATGATAGCCTATGTGGGGAGTGGGTCTGTGTGACCCAGAAGACCCACTATGGGGAGAGGCTCTGTGTTACCAAGAATTCCCACAATAATCATGAGCGATGAGTACCTCATCAGTCCTAGGTGTTCTGTGTTAGAAATGATATTCTTGCTTTCCATAATTTGAGTTATACCAAGTGTGAGATGTCATTTCATTGTGCTCATTCTTTGTGGCCTTTCATCATGGTCCTTATATTGTGTTTTGGGGTACCTACTAAGTGTTATGTTACTCACCCATGCATTGGGTTCGCTCGCACGTGTCATGTCTCCTGAAGGTGATAGATTCTTTGACGGAGACCATGGTGGTCCAGGACCAGGTGGTTCTTAGTGAGATGGGATTGACAGAAACTTTGATGGAGACCTTGGTGGCCTATAAACAGGAGATACTTAGTGACAAGAGATGGAGGTATGCTTTGATAAATTCCTTAGTGGTCCGATATCAAGTGGTGCTTTGTGATATGGGATGGACGTGCATACTTCTATGGCTACATGCATCTACCCATCACCTACCCACCAGGCGGTGTCTCGAGCGGCCAGATTGTGGCAGTTCTACATTCTTTTGTGGTTTGGGCTTGTATTATAGCCTCTCTTTACTTTTAGTTTGTATTGAACTATTAGTATTTGTCTCTGTGACAGTTGTGGTTTACATAGTTTTTACATTCCGCAGTTTGATCATTGTGTTTGTGAAATGGTTTTAAGGAAAATGCCTTCCCTTTTTGGAGATATACATACTCGATGCTAGTCGCCAGAACCATGCCTATGAATGGAGGGATTAGTTTATTCATACCATGAGCCCTGGAGGACATGTCATGATAATGTGTTATTAGAGGAATTTGGCTCTACAATATGAACTATTAGTCAATAAATTTTGATCTGAAAACTGTATTATGGGTTTTTGAGCTCAGGTTTCAGTCCTGGGAGTCCATTTTTTGTGCGGCGGCTAGCATATCCATATACCAAGACCATGAATTCTACATTCTGACCAAGTACATGAAAACACTAGTTTCATGCATCTTGAATTTTTTTCATAATCTTTCTATGTTAGAGTCATCTCACTAGGTATAATCTATTAATCGTGATTCATCTTGATCTCTTTCAAGATGCCTCCGTGCATACAGCTAGCTTGGATTCCAATGTGTGACCCTGAGAATGGTCCGTAGAGGTATGAGGCTTCAGTATAAGGACATTTTCCAAACAAGGAACCTTCATGTGATGTCTCATTTTTACCAGAGCTCTTTGGAAAGTAGTTACTACCAGTGCAATCGGTAGATGATGCATATAGGCTTAGTGCCTTACACAAGATTTAGTGATAGAGACCCCTCCGGATCTGAGGCGAGCCCAAATCACATGCGGTTAAGGACTGGATTGAGGTGGTGACTATGTTTTCCATATAGCTATATAACCATTAGATCAGATGGTAGTCCAGGAAGAGGGCCTTCTACCTGACTCAATAGGGTGATTATGGTATTTACATCACCAGATCTTACAATTAGGTGACTTTTACGTGGATAGATATTGAGAAACTCTCTATGAGAAGGGAATCCAACAATAAAATCTCATTGCTATGCATGCCTAAGAGAATTTATATCATCATAATGATGGAATGTCAGTAGCTGAGTATTCGTTGGGGCATAACGACCCTTCCAAGTACTCTATGAAGATGAATCAACTAGTTCTTCAAGTCTTGGACCTCCGAGAAATATTTGTTCAGGTACATATGAGCCAGAAATATTTCCTTATAAATTCCATCATATTCTAGGGTTCTTGATAGAACCAATTTGGTTTAAATCTCTTAGGCTGTAATGATAAAACTAGTGGATGTCGGTTGTGGGAGAGTATGAAACTAACTCCAGCCACATATACTTGGATGAGTAGGATGACATGTTCTTAGAGGATGATCTATGATTACCGCCACGTAGAGAGGTAGATTTATGCAATGATTTTTACCCCAAAATGACACTGATAAATATACATGAATACCGGATGACTCCCATAGAGCTCTGGGAGCTAAGGGTATGGTTGGAGGACATTCAGAAGAAGGGGTTTGTAAGGGCCAATGTTTCACCATGGGCATCCCCAGTGTTGTTTTCCAAGAAGTAATATGAAATATTAGGGTTATTCAGTGACATATAGTGGCTAAACCAGGTGGTTGTGAAGAACATGTGTCCTCTAATAAAGATTGATGTCCTCTATGACAAGCTGAAGGGACCGAGATGGTTCTTGAAGATAGACATCAAATCAATCTATCACCATCTTCAAGTACAATATGATGAAATTTTGATGATGGATTTAAGATGTTTCTATGGCCACTTTGAGTACATAGTGACATCTTTTGGAATTGAGAAAACCCTAGAAGTGTTCATGGGACACATAAATAGGATCATCTTGCTGTACATAGACCAGTTTGTAGTGGAATTCATTAATGTCATCATAGTATATTCAGCATCCGAGGAGGTGCACACGATACACCTAAAGATGGATCTGGACACACATTTAGAAAACCAGCTTTAAAAAAAATCTCACAGTGTCTAAACTATTGATCAAAAGGTCCACATTTTATTATATGTCATCTGAGAGGTTGTAGTTGTAGTGGATCTAGTCAAGATCAAGGAATTCCCTGTTTGGGAGACACCCAATAACAATACTGAGGTATGAAGTTTCCTTTGGTTGACTGGGTACTGTCCAAGGATTTTACTCGACTTATACAGAGTGACAACACCCATGAAAACATTGAAGAATAAAGGAATACCCTTCGTTTGGACATAAGGATTCCAGTAGTGATTTCAGCAGCTGAGGTAGAGCTAGACAATTGTTCTAATCTTATGGTTTCCATAGGAGTGTTCAGACTACATGGTGTACGGTGATGCATCTGGAATTGGGCATTGTAGTTTACTGATGTAGGGGAAAGTAGTGATTTCTTGTGGATCATGATAGTTGAGACCAAATGAGCATAACAATGAGACTCAGGATCATGAGTTGGAAGTGGTTGTCTTCCCACTAAATATGTGGCAACTCGACTTTATGGGAAATCAATTCACCATCTACTCGGACCACAAGAGTATCATGTATATCTTTTCTCAAATGGATCTGAATAAGAGATATAAACACTGTCTAGTGTTCCTCCAGTACTATGGATTTGATATAGTCAATACCCATAGGTAGGGGAACGTGGTGGAAAATACTTTCACTAAGTGATTGAGTTCACAACTATTGAATGAGGCCTCAGAGTAGTTTTTCATTCTTTTGATATCCTTTGGGGATAAAGATGAGGTTGGATATCCTTTGTTGATGGTATTATCCCCTAAAATCATACAATGAGTTAGGGGGTGGGACTCAGAGATTCTAGCTATGAGACTATGTGTGCCAAGATGTCCAAAGGGCATCTCGCTGTGGAATATTCCAAAAGTGGGGAGCACATCACGATTTTCAATGTTTTCATTGTAGTACTAGTGGCATTGCAGGAGGAGGTGTTGAGAGAGTTCCATACATAACATTTAACAGTACATCTAGGTGGGGAGAAGATGTACTAGGACTATTGATGTTTTTACTAGGGGCTGGGATGAAGAAGTTCATGTTAGAGATTTTTCTGAGATGCCTCAGTTTTTAGAAAATGAAGGGTGAGAACCAGGTTCTAGTAGGTTTCACACAACCCCTTAAGGTACATGAGAGAAATTGGTAGGGAATATTGATGGATTTCATGACAGTCTTACCATATACATCTAGGGGGAATTATCCATCTAGGTTATCGTAGACCAAATCAACAATTTGACAACTTCTTAACCATTCAAAAACAAGGTTCAGTTGAGATATTGGGATGCCTCTACATGTAGGAGATATTTTGACTGCATGAAGTCCTATCTATGATAGTATCATATCATGATGTATGCTATACATATAGGTTGTGGAAGGGATTATAGGAGGCGTAAGGGACTCCTCTGAACTTGAGCACAACCGGAAACCCATGGTTGGATGGTCATACGAAGCGAACCATCCAAACCATAGAGGACATGCTTCATTCTTACATTCTTGTTTTTGTTTTTAGTTGGGAGGACCACATAACAATGGTGGAGGTTGTGTACAAAAACAACAACCATTCCACCATCAGTAAGGCACCATTTGAGGAACTGTATAGATGACCATGTAGGTCATCGTTATGCTAGACAGTCTCAGGGGAGTCAACACTAATGGGTCCAGAGATGGTACAAGCTACCACTGAGAAGTTGTAGATCATATGAGAGTGGATAAAGACTACCGAGAGCTGACAGAATTCTGATACTGATATGAAATAAAGACCCTTTGAGTTCAAAGAGGGGGACAACGTGTTCTTATGGGTCTCTCCTAGACAAGGGATACATAGATTTGATGACATGGAAACTTTTACAAAGTTTCAGGTAGAGATTGAGTATAAATAGGAGATGATCCTTCAGGGATGGTCGATTCCTCTGGTTTATTTTTTTTTCACCACAAGAATCTTTGAGAGAGAATGAGGGAGTGGGAGGCTCTGATTCAGGCTCAGTAATCTCCCTTTATTTTATTGGCCCTTATTTTGGCATACGATAACGTAAAATCCTAAAGGTGGAGTAATATAATACCCAGTAATTCCATGTTTCTTTAATGTTAAATGGGGTTTATTTGAGACCATGTGCTAAGAGGGCATGTGATTATGCGGCCCAGAGTTCCTAGAATTATCCAACAAAAAATGTTATGTTTTAAATAGCGTGTATGAGATGTTTTCCTGGAAAACTATAATTACTACTATATGGGTTCCCAAATCAAAAATCTCTTAGCACCGTTGCATTTAGGATTGGGCTTTTACCCTAGGAATGACTTAATATTAGTTGGTGTGGGCCTCCATGGAGAAAACATGATAATGGGATAACCTTAAATAAAATGATTAAATAAAGTTATTTAATTTTTCAAATCCTTATAACTCATGAATGGTGACTTGGATTAAAAATATGAGACTGCCATTGAACTCGTGAGGGTGTGATTTCCTTAGGTAGAGCATAACATTTTCCTACGTGCATCAATAGTGAAATTTAGTTTTTGGCAATAAATAAAATAATTGCATAAAGTTATTTTCATTTCAAATCTTTATAACTCTTAAATGGTAATTTGGATTGGAAGTCTGATAGTACCATTGAGTTCATGATTGTCTGATTCCCATAGGCTGAACCTAAAATTGGCCGGAGCGGGCCAGCTTGGAAAGTTTGTTTTGGGACATAAACATAAATAATATAATTTAAATAAAAGTTATTTTATTTTTGAATATTTATAACTCAATAATGGTAACTCAGATTAAGAATATGAAACCATTATTAAGTTTGTAATGAGATTTTCTCCATCAAAAAGATATAACCTTGACCATTATAGGTCAAGAGATTATGTTAATTATCTGATTTTTTGGAAGAAAACTAAAAAAACATAAAAAATTATTTTAATTGTTTTCTTCATCATTGAGTAGTGGAACATTCATGCTACATTGCAGCAACAAGGCAATGATGTATCTCAATAATAAAACACATTAATGAGTTAGCATAATGATGATACAACATAGTATAACAGAATTGCAGATTCATGTTTCATTATTTAATAACCTAACAAGAAATGAAGGATTATTGGCCCAATCCTAGAATTGCTCGAAGGATTTTTTGGGTGGTGATGATGAATGAATAAGGAAACCCTCTCCAATAATGAACGTTATAGAATGTAATGAGGGAGACAACACTCTTAGACAGTGGACTTGGGATTGGAGGTCGACAGACGATGACCAAGGATCATCATTCAATAATCTTTTTTCCAGGTAGGGGTTTAAATTATTAATGAATTGTTTTCCCCTCTCTACCCCACTAAATGAAGAAAGAAGATCAACTCTCTATCAAGATGATATGTGGATGTATTTCCCTTGCAGGGTTGGGAAATATAATTGTGGGATGATATCGGGTTTTAATCATAAGTATTTATCATATATACGTTGTGATCCCCCTAACATGAACAATTCTGGACCACAATGAAAGGTTGGTTGTTTATATGGGTATACTTTGTTGTCCCGTTCATCCCACTGTCCTCGTTCTTCACGGTGTAACAGACAGTGGAACATCCTATATAGAAACTCTAGGTGGAAGGGAAATATCCAAGAGGGACACAACACCGACAAGAGAATACGGCACAAGGTCGCGGTGGATACACCCCAACTACAAGAGTGGGTGGGAGGCAGCACACTAGTAATGCACCGTAGTAGTGATAGGAGCTCTGGAACTGAGGTCGGCGGTCGGTGGTAGGCAGACACAGCCACCTGGATGCATTGGAGGGACACACAACAGAGATCCGGAGTCTTCGAACCACATGGATAAGTTGTACCCATGGTAATGTCATGTGCCATGGGGGGAAACCGGTCTGCATGAGCAGACCAGCACTGATAGGTGGTGCCACTCGGGACCGTGTTGGAGGAGAGGCATGTGCTGGCAGGCCACAAGAGTATCCAGCACGTGGTCTTGGACCACATGTGGGGTAGGCGACTGGACTCAGCGAGCCGCATGTGTGGAGAACTAGACACCCTGTGGGTGTCCATGCAGGGGGAAAATTGGCTCACAATGCGGGCTGGGCAAGGGGCACGAACCAGGCCGCTTGGCAGCCTGGGATGAAGAAGAGTCGGTCTACTGATGTGGGATGGGCTGATGGGACAAACCTGGCCACTAGGTGGCCGAGGCTAGGAATTAAATGGCCCTCTTATTTTGGGTTGGGTTGGATGAAACAGAGTAGATGGCCGACCTGATGGGCTGGACGCACGATCGAACCATACTAGGTCTAACAAGGCCCAATGGGCCTGTCCCAACTGCTATGTCGGCCCATACCCAATCATGTTGGTTTCCGATGGATGAACCTGGTAGGGTCATGTGGGACCCTCGAGATGAGTTGGTCAGGTCGGTCTAACCTGGTCGGATCGGGCCTAGACACAACTGGTCCTTGTTTAGTAAAACATCAATATATTTCAGACCAGGTGTCATGTTGACGTGTCGTTTACATCATTGGAACTCTTGTGATGAGGAGGTTTGTTTTCCATACATTAAAGAGGAATTCATATAAGTTTAAATTAGATGAATGGTATGAGGATTAGATTCTCCTGGAATCAAGTGCACAACATGCGGGAATCCTACAGTTGGATGAGACCCAAAGACTACTGAAGAGTGGGTCTAAGTGACACTGCATGACTAGATGTTAAGAGGCCCTATGTGGACCAGATACAAGCTGATCTATATGAACCAGTTACAATAAGCTTTGTATGAACCATCTATAATCTTTTTTATGTGGACCAGCTATAAGTGTCCCTGTATGGACGAGCTATGATGTCCTAAGGGGGGAGTAACAATTGTGACATGGCAGACCCATGGTGGGGAGTGGCTCTGCGTGACCCATCAAAACCATATTACTTATCAGGGATGAGTACCTCAGTATTCCAAGGTGTTTTGTGTTACAAATGATAGTATTTCATTCCATACATTGATTTATACGTAGTTTGAGTCGTGTTTTCTCTATGGTCTTGGTTTGTGGTCTTGATTTGTTGTTATTTATTTATGGTTTGGGGTCCCAACAAAGTATTGTGTCACTCACACAAGTACGAGATTCGGTCGCATGTGTTGTGTCTGGTACAGTTGATTGACATTTCAACGAAGACCTTGGTGGTTCGGGACCAGGAGGTGCTCAGTGAGACGGGATGGACATATGCTTCTACGGTGACCATGGTGGTCCGGGACCAGGTGGTGCTCAGTGAGATGGGATGGATGAATGCATTGATGTACACATTGGTAGTCCGGGACCAGGTAGTTCTTAGTGAGAAAAGATGGATGGTATTACTTCTATGGCTACAGACAGCTACCCTTCAGGTGGGTTCTAGAGCAGACGGATTGTTGATGTTTTACCTTCCTTTGTGTTTTTGGACTTTTTTTATATCCCCTTTGAACATTCAGTTGGTAATGTACTCTTAGAAGTTTTCTTAGCGATAGTTGTGGTTTAATTTTTTTTTACTTTCCGTAGTATGGTCTTTCTTTTTGTACATGTTTTAAGGAAATTACCTTTCCTTTTAGGGATATGCCTACTCAGTGGTAGTTTCCATCCACCGGCCTATAGTGGAAGGCTTAGGATAGCCACGGCGTGGGCCTATGGGGATGGGTCGTGACACACTTCATGCTTATAATCTTATTCTAGAGCGAAGTACAAAAAGAAATATTTATGAAATATCTAATACATAACATGATTTTCACTTGAGTTAGAGGTTTTTAGTGGAATGGGGAAAATGGGATTTGTGTGCCAAATCATCATTAAGGTAGAATATCAGACCACTGAACACTAATGATGATAAATAAGATGCATTTATGAAGAACCACTTTTTCAACTATGAAACATTATTTTATTTCTCTTTCTCTGAAAGTAACACTTTAAGATACCACTATAATTGGTAAAAATTTCAATCAGGGTGAACTCACCATCCAAGTCATTCATTTATATCAACACCCTATCCACCACCTCAGTAATGGTATATTTCTTTTACATGAAGGATTATGACTAGATATATTTTCAAATACCCATTTAAAACCATTACGCTAATATCTTCTCAATAGATATGAACATTGGTGAAAACATGTTGAGAATGCTAAAGCGATTAGCATGTTCCATCCCTCGATAATTAATTTTCTCAATGGTGATTAACTCCATAGATTACTCCAACGACATAGTCACCATGTATAATTCCATAGTTAACATATCCTTCATGTCATTACACTCCAAGAACTTTGTTTTTTTTTAAAAGATTCCCACTACCATATAATCAGGTCCACAATATTTAATAATAGACACATTGCATTGATGTAATCTAGGTTATTTTTGAATTCAATTATTCATTCAATCATTCGTAACAACTAATTTTCCTCCTGGAGATTATTTATCCCTTTTAATCACAAAAGTTTCTGATAAGGAAACTCTGAGTCTCAATTATAATCCTCATTTATCTGAGGTTACTCTTATCTAAAATAATTATTGGTAGGTTTCCAAACGTTTTATATAGATTATATTGTGTGAAAAACTACATTGATTAAATTATGGTGAACTTGAGAGTTTCCCTATCATGGTTCAACATTACCACTCACCTGGGGATTTTCGAGAAGTCATCTAGGGATCTTGGTATCACACACCAACTGAAAAAGAGACACAAAAATTTTAAACCCAATAATCAATTCCATTTTCAAGTAACTAAAGTGAAGAATAACTTCAATAGATTTGAAAAACAATATCTGGGATTTAATCACTTTAAATAAAAAATAGACACATTTTTCAACCACATACAATAACATAAGGATATTCTCAATGGAATATATCTAGGAACTCACTCACAACAAAAACCATATAATTATATATTCTAATATTGTCTCTACCAAGACATCCCAAGATGAATATTGACAAAGAAAAAAAAACCACCCATTTTAAAAAAATTTCTCACAAAAGATCCTATATTTTCTAACTACCCAGATCGTAATCCAGTTCTGACATAGCCTGGTGGGAATTCCTAATCACCACAGGCTGGAGACAAGTTTTTAAGAATAAATAAGTACCATTGTGAATTATTTTTCTATAATATAACATGGAACATGATAACACGAATATTAGGAATATATGTATTCCAATAAAAATCATCAATATAAAAGAAAAAAATATAAGGATAAACGAGTGACAAACCCACAAACCAATCCATTGTATGAAAGAAAATTAATAACCCAACTCCATGTGACAAGTTTTCATAACAATAATCCTGCACTATACTAGTTAAAAAACCACCACCACCTTGTAGAACATTTCATTTTCTATTTTTTAGAAACAAAAGATCAACATACACCTTATGTTCTATGCATGGTGTGAGAGAATAATCCCAGTAGTATCCCACTAAATATTTCAAAGAATAATTTATAATACAAAAAATTTAATATCAAGTAATTACAATTTATTAAAAAACAGAAAATATACCCTTTTCATAAATTTTCAATTGTTCATAAATAAACTGCTTTTTAAATCATTTCCATATAAATATCATATATACAATTTATATAAAATGCCCATCAAAGTGACATTAAATCTAGTTTCATGAGGATACTCCAACTATATCCTTGATCAATAGTCTACCTAGTGTTTATATTTCCCTTGATAAATAATCATTTGGGGTAATATTATGAACCTAATAGTGGATCCATGCAACACATTAGGAGACATGGTGCTCACAATACCTTAGATGAACAATCCTAGGGGTTAAGAGTTCATCCCATATGATGTATTCCTATATTGTCAATGTTCAAATTAGGGCATACTATATTATTATTTTTTTAAAGTAATTTTTCATGTATTTGGAATCCCAATCCATGAAACTATATATAAAATATATTAAAAAAACAATGGATTAAAACAAATAAGGGGGAAATCTGTTTGATAAATAATTCCATAAAATTACCATATTTAACAAATACTTATATTGAAATAATTCTGAATCAATTTTCAAGGTAAAACTTATTTCATAATTTTTTACCATTTTGGGAACCAATTTAAATGAAAAATAATGGTTTTTACTATTAATACATTTCACGAAACCTCCTACCTTGAAACACATAGAACATAACTACCATAAAGAATCCTTAAGTTAAAATGGGGAAAGGTTCAAAAGAGAAAGTGGAAGATCCCTACATTCACAATTCCCAATTAGAATCCCAAATCAAATGAATTCCTAGGGTTTAAATGGATGATCCAATGAAATAGATAAGAAGAGTACAAATGAGAAGATGATCTAAACCAATACTGAGATATACATACTAAAAGAGGATCCTAAAATTGGTTGGTCATTTGATCTTCCATATATTTGAGTTTGAAGAGATTAATAAGTTCATGGAGTGTATATAGAGACCCTCACTTTTCAAACATTAAAATCACATAATTTTTTTTGGAAAAATTAATCATTATTAAAATAGAAAGTCAAATACCATAGTTGGTATAGTGCTTTTGGAAACACAAAAACACAAACATTGATACATATTGGAGAAATATTCTCTCCCAATAGGTTTTTCATGACTACAACCCTTCTTAAAAACATCAAATATATTAAATATCTTCACATCCTGGGGAAGTAAACATAAAAAGGGGTGAGCTCAATTGCTCAGTAAGGGTAAATAAGGGAGACATATAAGTGTAAACATGAGAATAAGGGTATGAGAATGTTATCATGAAAAACAAATATCATACCCTAAATAAAAAATATCATATAAATTAATCATGGCATAAATCTTGACAGTTCACAAGACATTAATAAAAATGATATAAAGGACATAATCCATGAAAGAATAACATAGGAGTATGACATGGAATTGGGGAAATTGATAGATCATATAATTATTTCCACAATATCCAATCTATTTCTTACAAGACCATCTTATTATTATGGGTTCACTCCCCATACCATTATAGTAAACATTGTTTATTCCCATGGCCATCACAGTAGCATGAGTTCACTACAAAAAAAATCTTAGAGGACATGGTTCCCTCCAGTGGCCATCAAAGTATTAAAGGATCTCTCCCAAGACCATATTAGTTTAACTTATGATATATAAAACTTTACCCAATGCATTGGAGTGAGATATTGGTCACATCCATCACATTATGAAATCATAATAATATGTTCCACAATATCATAAACATATCATATCACATTAAATGAGATGGGTATCATAAACCTATAAAAATATCAAAACATGTAGAAAGATATTGGTTTCATAGTCATTTCATCATAAAATTCTGTTGTGAAAATAAGTGGGTTTCAAAAGCAATAATTCGTGAAAAAAATCTGGGCATCATAAGAATCATGCCATCAAAACATAATATTTTGAGAGAAAAAATATGAATGGAAACATAATATAATTTAACCCTAATGGAATTAATAACACTAATGGATGTTATTAGATATGAAAAATAATTTTGAAATATCATTTAAAACATTTTTTTAGGAAAATATCCTTTTGTTTTGGAAAAAATCATTTTATAACATAAAACCTTTTGAAAACTATTTTTTTGAAAATGGCTTTGAAAATTTATAATGGAATAATTGAAAAAAATAAAACATTTTGAAACTAATTTTTACATTAAAATGATCTTTAATGTTATTTTTCAACCAATTTTTTAAAAAGATTTTTGTAAAGATGGTTTCTTAATATAATAGATTTCTGACTAAAGAGAGAGACACAACCAGATTTTACATAATAACAATATCATAAGTACCAAACAGTGGGAAAATGGTAGTAATACATGAGTATATCATGAACATACATTTGATAACGAAACTTTTAAGAGTTCTTGAGATATGGATCACCACATTTCATCAATGGAATCATAAATGAAAACAATCATGAATAATGATGACATTGTCCCAGTAAAGTCTCATAATATGGTAACTTGGGATCATACACTACATGTAAAAAAGGAAACTATATAAAGCTTTATATATCTTAAAATGATTAATATTCATGATATTACATGTAAAATGGAAGTATATACACATCAAAAAAATATTTTAGGTGCATAACAAAACATGAGTCTCAAAGAAGGAAAATTATGACATAACACTTTTACCGATTCAATAACATTTGAAAGTTAAACCCCATGAAATAAGGATAATAAAATGGGCATGTGAATGCCCATAAATTTAAGTAAAATATGCATATAATACAATAATGGTTTCTACATACACATAACAATATTAATGAGTTGTGAACATAACACGTATCTCATAGAAATTAAAGGTGAGATGAAATCCACTTTCCTTATGTCATGAATCACAATGTACTCATAAAATCATCCTTTATAATAAATATAAGTTTGTTATACATATTTTAGATAATAATATTCTTATATCTATTAACTTATATTACCTTCTTTTTAAGGATCCTTTGTTAAGGTTTCACTTTGGGTAGTATTCATGTTTTTCATCTCATGTGTCTTAAATTGTTATACCCTTGGTCCATATAATTATATCATGATTACAGAATGTAATTCATGATATAAAAATAATTTATATTTAGTATAAATATATTATAAAAAATTATATAATAAATAATTATGAAACAGAAAAAACCATTCATGGAAATTGTAAGTTGTACGTACTCAAGGACGATGTTTTTGTTTTTATTATCCCATTAAAAGAAGGTATGTAAATGAAATATATATATATATATACTAATGTATATATATATATACATATCATTATTATATTAGAATTATTATATATTATATTCAATATAAGTTCATTAAACAGATCCTTAATACATTCCATGTTCTGTGCGAATGAATCAGATCACATTGAGGGGGTGGTAGTCAACATTTCCTCAAACGATATTATCATATTAACACAAAATAGATATTAAGGAGATGTATGTTTTAAAAGTAATAATGATTCTTTAATACATAATAAATATTATATATATAACATATATAAATATATTTTTAATTAAAATGGCTACCATAATAGATGGTAAATGAAAAATGAACAATCATCATTTTGTGAGGTAGTAGTTTTCCATACACAAAAATAGTATATTCAATATTATTTATATTGAGGTGTGTGTAAGTGTAGAAAACAAATATATGAATAAAAACATCCTATTATATTTTTTATAGTGGGTTTTCACACAATAATGGGATAAATATATTGGAGGGTGAAGAAGGATAATAAATGAATGGAGTTTGAGAGAAGACGTTGCCTCTTAATTGGGTAACTTTATGCCAAAAGGATTCTTTGAGAAGCTTTATAACCAAAGGGAGGATTCAAGGTATAAGGGTGTATTCTTGGGAGGATAATTATGAATATAATTTCCAAACATAAAATGTTTTATAGGTGTGAGGAAGTGTATAGGTGGTGGCATTTTATAGGGAAGGAATAGGTCTCACATGGAATTTTTAGATACAAGTTTGGTGTGAACGTGTTATTACTTAAAAAGAGACTTACCAAACCAACCAAAATCAATAATGGAATGTTTATGGACAATAAATGGACATCCTATGTGGTTTTTAAAGGATTATAGGTTTTTTGGGTCTTATTTATAAGGTTTTCTAATTTATTATCCTCTTTTTTCCCTTAACCGTTCTTATTAATTTTAGTCACCTTCAGTAATAGTTTTATCGAAAACAAATTTGACCATATTAGACATTATAAATAATTATGATAAAAAATAAGGAATCCATTATCTTAATTCTAATCACATAATTGGAAGAAATTAATTTAAAAAATAATTCTATTGTCAGGAAGACAGTGTATGTTTTTATAGCAAAAAGGATCAAAAGTTTGTAAATTCTTTATGTCCAATTTTAATGTGAAAATGATTCTAATGACCAACATTGGATTAAATAAAAAATATGTTATCTAATTAAAATTTAAAATAAAATTAAAATATATTTCATCTTTATAAAAAAATGAAATTAAACTAAATTTTGAATTAAAACTCGTTATTTTTCACTATTCATCACAGAATGATGTTTCTCAAAAAACCAACAATATTTCACACTAAGATAATTTTGAAATTATAAATTCAAAAATTATGTTGATTTTGTGAAATTAAATTTATAAATGTATCTAATTTTTTTTATTATAATGAAAAAATAGAATTTTTGTACATAGAAGGACTATACCAAAAAACATATATTTCATTGTTAATATGTTTTATTTATATAAAATAATTTTATTCAATATTTGAAAAGTATTTATTACTATATATAGGACTAATTTTTGTAGTTATGTTTTTATATCTTATTTAGACAATAAAATTATATTTCATAGAATCTTGGTGAGGCATGTATCGTATGCTAACTCAGTGTTGTGTGTATCACACGCCAACTCAGTGTTGTGTGTAACATATGAAAATTAATTGTTGATTGTAACATATGACATGTTGGTTAAGTATGAATGTAATATCTTACTTAGTGCATTTAAAGGTGAAAATTTTAATTGATTTGAAAAAAACCATGTCCATAAAAACTCAAGGTGTTACACTCTACCCCCCTTAAAGTTAATTTCACCCTCAAAATTCATCTAGGTTATCAAGGATTTAATACTTGAATGTTTCATTCACAAATACCCACATAATAAAAATGGATACTAAAACTTGCTTAAAAAGAAAATTTGGCACCCTGGCATTTACCCAAAGAAATATATATCTAGGTTTCCACATAGGAGACTATAGGTTGGGAGTAAAGATTATAGATAGAGGAAATGAGTAAATGTTTATAGGTAGTGATTGAGGTCACCAATAAAAAATAATTCAATGATAAAAGAAACGTTTAGGGTTTCAAATTCATAACTCTATTATGATTTAAAATTACATTACCTCAAATAATATTAAGGTAGTTGGATAATATTTTTTTATTGATAACTTTCAAAACATTGAGTAATTCTGGATAAATTCCTATAAAAAAAATTCTTTATTTAGTTGTGATTTGAAAAATTTATAATAGATCCATTGCCCCATGGAATGAATGTCATAAAATTAAATTTGATGAATAAAGCACTGAAATATGATTATAACATATCTTAAGTACCATAAAAGAATAAAATGTCTAATTATTTATCTTATAAAAACTAAACATGCATTAAAAATAAAAGGTAAAAATATTTTTTATCATAAATATTTATTCAAAAAAAATATTTATACATTATCTAGAACATCATTTAGGCTAGTGGTTGGTGTGAAACTAATAACACCCATCTCTGTTGGGTTCAAGACCCACACCATTACCAGACATGATTGGTTGTCACCTGACATAAATGATGTCATTTTTTAAGACACAATAATATAATACATTATTTGGAAATCTATGAAATACGTTTAATCACAAATTAGAATTTAAATGAAGGTATTCAACCAAATCCCAATGCACAAATACTTCCTCTCATGATTGACTTAATATTTTTATGGGCAGTTGACATTATAACCCTTCTCAAAGAAAAAAAATCCAATACTTTATAAATATAGTAGTGAAATAAGATTAAATTTGAGTCCCCTGTATATGATAATGTAACTCTTGGTTTTTTCATTACAAGCATGTTAATATCATCATTATACATAATCTTCAAACATGGTAACAACGTGAATTACCATAATTTCTATTGGAAAACATTCATGATTCCTCTTTTGAGTTTATATTATATTTACTCTTTGAATCCAATTTATTTTGTAAACATCATCAGTGATAGAGTAAAACACCTATAAACAAGTCCTTAATTAGTTCCATGGTAATAAATAATGTTTAATTTACTTATCATATCATGTATTTTTATCCATAAAAGATTATCTTATCATAAAGAACATATTAAGGGTTACCTTTCCATAGTAAAAATACCATCTTGTCATTAAATCTCATCACAAGTCCAACAATAACTTCTAGATACTGAGTAAAAAAATTAGTATAACATTCAATGAATATTTCACAATTCATAACTTTTGAATCCAAATACATAAATACTTTGATTACTTCATCCTTAATCCATTAAAAATTATATATCTTTCCTTTCACATTTCATTTATAGTCTCATCATTATCTACAATGTAACAATTACACACACCTCCTGGAAGATTATCATTAGGAACATTCCACTTGGACATTGGGTTAGATAATGACCATTTTCTCCTTATGTAAAACACTTAACCTTTGATGAAGTCTTAGGAAGGCCAAAATTCCCATACATTTCATTAACCAAAATCTTCATTATTTCCTTGCAGTAACTTGCATTTTCTCTTTCCTTTCCACAGTCTAAACACCTTCATGTTTTTATAAAACATCCACTTAGGTGATTATTTCCATATTCTATACACAAATTAAATCAAATCTCCTTTCCTCCATGGTCTACATTACCTGAACTCTCAATGAACTCCTTTTTTCTTTTCCTTGATGAGTTTGAGAGTTGGTTATGGTAATCATTGTTTATCAAGTTCTGTGAAAATTTATTTATCATTATCATGAAATCTTTCACTCCAATGGGCATCCCACTTGAATACTAATCAGAAAATCATCCATCAAAGTCAAAATTAATCATATTCCATTCATTCACGCTATTTACTAAATCTAGAAGCACACTGTGAGCATTAATTATCATAGTAGAAAACCACATATCCATGAAAATAATTATGTAATTGATTTATAAATCATGACACCTTACATAATCCTTGACACCTTGGGTTTATACTAGGTTATTAGTAGCTATCATATATCTAAATCCTTCATAAAGTTTCATGAAGAGTTTGTGAATTCCCAAAGCATATCCCCCGGGAGTGTCAAATCAGTTATGTAGCAAGGCCCGTTTCCTTAACCTACATTACCCCAAGCCTACCCCAGAACATCTTCTCAGTGATGTAAACCCTAGATATGTCTATTCCAAAGCCACATCAAGTTGGATTATCCAGATAGGGATGCATTTCTTGAAAACCACTATCTTTATACTTTACCAAAATTCCAGGACATTTTATTAAATGTTAAGTCATAATTATACATCTCCTTAGAGGCATCCCTAGACCTATACATATAAATACAACTTGGATATAACTATGGTTTTCTCATCCTTATTTCCAATGTTTAACTATACCATTACTCTAATAAAAACGATAGAGACCATGGAATTTCAAACATTAACTTTACACAACTTTTGTGGAAAACATAAGCATTATAAAACCATATTACCAAAGACCATATTTGGTATAGTTCCTTTGGAAACATGAAAAAAACACACTAATACATATGTTAGATACATTATCTTACACTAGGTTCTTTATCAGTAGTACCCATATTATACTCAAGAAACATAATACATATATTCACATCTTGGGGAGGGAAATGAAAAAAGGGTTGAGCTAAAATTCTTAGTAATGGAAAAAAAGGGAGATATGTAAGCTGAAACATGATAATAATGGTATGATAATGTGATCATTAAAATAAAAGATCAACCCCTTCATATCAGAGATCATATACATGAATCAGTGTATAAAGAGTGATAGTTCACCAGACATGAATAAAATTAAAGAAAAGAAAATAATCTATGAAATAATAACATATGAGTAAGACATTTAACTGTGGAAAACATATTAGAATATAATAATTTCCATAGTATCCAAGGTATTATTACCATAACCATATAACTAGTATGGTTTCACTCCCCATACCATCATAGTATTCATTGTTCACTCCCATTACCATCATAGTATCATGAGTTCACTTCTTATAACATATTAGTCATTATTGTTCACTCCCATGGATATAATTGTGGTCACGTTTCACTCCCAAGACGATATTAGTTTATCTCAATAGATATAAAAGATTAACCAATGCATTAGAGGGAGATATATGTCACACCCATCATAGAATGAAATCATACATATATGTACCACAATATCATAAATATATCATAACCCATGAAACATAAACATGTAAACGTATCATAAGATATAGAAATAGACAAGTTTAATAATCATTTCAACATAAAAATAACCCTTGAAAATAATCAAGTTTCAAAAGCATATAACATGTGAAAGAAAAACAAGATTCATAAACATCATGCCATCAAAACATAATCAATCTAGTGGACAAAATATATGAATGGAAACATGGATGAATTTACCCATAAAGGAACGGGTAACACAAATTTATGTTATATAAGATATGAAATAATTCTGAAATATCTTTTAAAACAATTCTTGTAGAAAATATCATTTCTTCTATGAAAAGTGATTTTTATAAAATAAAAATGTTTTATAACATTTTTCATTGAAAATAGATTTGAAAACATATAAAATTATATTTGAAAACTGTTAATCATTTTTAAAATCCATTTTTCTATGAAAATAATCATCAATACTCTTTTCAAATCATTTTTTAAAAAAAAAATTTGAAAACATTGTTTTTGGGTACAGTAGATTTTTGACTGAAGAGAGAGAGATAATCAGATTTTACTTAAAAACATTGTTTTAAGTTCCAAAGAGTGGGATAATGGTGCTACCACATGAGGATATGTTGAAAAAATATAGGATAAAAAAATTCCTGAGTTTTATGGAGATATATATCATAATATTTCATTAAAGGATGCATAAACATAAACAATCTCAAAAAATGATGTGATTGCCTCAATAAAATCTTATAACTTGTATCATGTAATCACACTCTCTATCTAAGAAATGGAAATTACATGAAGCTTAAAATATCACTAATATAATTATATTCATTATATAACATTTAAAATTTAATTTTATACACATTGAATAATATTTTAGGTGCATAACATAACATGATTCTCTAAATTCCAAAATTGAGGCAAAACTATTTAACCGAATTGGTAAATTTTGAAAGTTAATCCCCATGAAAGAAGGATAATCTAATGGGAATATGAATAAAAATTATATTAATTATAGTATTAATATAATATAATCATGTTAATTACATACACCATACAAATAGAATAAGTGGTGAAGATAAATTGTATCTTACAATATTTAACAGTGAGATGAAATCTCTTAACCCTGTTTCGTGAAACTCATCATACTCATACAATATTCTGGTATAATAAATATAATTTTATTATTCATATTTTAAAAACAGTATTTTTATATATAATACCTTATATTACCCACTTGTTAATGATCCTATGTTAATGATTCACATTGGTTAATATTTACACTGTTCTTCGCATGTGTCTTAATTTGTTATATTGTTGGTCCTTATACATATATCTTAATTACATAATGTATATCATGATATAAATATAATTTATATCTATTATATCTATATTATAATAATTTATCACATAAATAATTTTGAATTGTAATACACTGTTCATTGAGAAGGAAAGTCTTACGTAGGCATGAACGTTGTTTCAGTTTTTATTGTCGTATTGAAAGAAAGTAGGTAAATGATAACATGTGTATGTATATTTGTATATATATATATATACAATTATTCCAGTAGCATTAAAATATCACATATATCACATATGTTTATTAATCCCATCCTTAATACAATCCATGTGGTTTGTAAATGAATCACATCCATTTGAGGGTGTGGTAGTCCACACTTCGTCAAACGAGATTATCTCATTAACACCAAATGAAAAGTAAAGAGATTTGATTTTTAAAATTAATACGGAATCTAAAATACATATTAAATTATATATATATAACATATATAAATACAGTTTCCATAATAATGGCTACCATGGTAGGTGGTAAATGAAAAATGAATAATCATAATTTCTTGATATAGTAGTTCCCTATACAGAGAAACTATATGCTCAATATCCTTTATATAGAGGTGTGTGTAAGTGTTGGTTCAACACATTTCATAAAAAAATTACTAATATACATAAGATAATATATTTTTAGAAAATAAATATATAATGATATTGTATAGGGTGAAGAAGGAAAATAATGGAAAGGATCTTGAGAGAAGATGTTACCTATTAATCGGGTAACTCCATTTGATTTATGCCAATGGGATTCCTTGAGAATATTGTGGACCAAATGGTGGATTAAAGGTCAATGGGAGGATTTTTAGGAGTATAATTGGGCATACCGTGGACTAAATTAAAATTTTTGGGATGTGTGATGAATAGTTAGTGGTGGTGGCCTTTTTTAGGGAATTAAATGGACTCATATAGAATTTTTTGAAAATAGTTAGGTTTGCAATGTTCTTACATAAAGAGTATTTCTAGACATAGAATGACTACCAAAAATTATATCATTCATTATCAATTTTTTTATTTATATTAAACAATTGTAAACATTATTTAGAAATAAATTATTGCTATTAATATAGAAAATATTAATGTCATGGTTATGAATATATTATTTATACAATAAAATGATGTTTCATAGAAACATAGTCTTGCGTTTTTCCTATTCTAACACAGTGTTATGTGAATCATACACCAACTTAGTGTTGCGTGTAATGTACGACAAGTTAGTATAGATTTTAATGTACATCACGTTGGTTTCCTCTGAAATGAATTTTTTTACTTAGTGATTTTCAAGATTAAACTTTTAATTTATTCGAAAAAAATCATGTCCACAAATACTCGAGGTTGTTATAGTATACTTAGGTTTGGAAGGAATATGATTAGGTTAAGGTAGAAGAAAATGAAAAGGAAAATTGGGGTTTCAATGTGAAAATAAAATAATACCATTACATTTCCTAAACCAATAAATGTCAACTTCTAACTTTCAGACCACATGAAAATTCATTAGATTTAGGTTTAGTTCCACACCCTAAAAAAATCCATGAGGTACACCTAAAATCCCTCTATAAAACTAAAAAAACCATGAATGTGTTTATAATGATAAAATGTGTAAGGTTGTGAAAAATGTAGATAGTAGTACATAATAATTAAATAGGGATGTGATTGCTATAAAATTATATCAATAATTGAAATTATAGGGAATAATTTCATTCTTAAAAAGAACATGGGCTTTAATAAGGCGAATAAATCATCAAAAAATAATGATTTAAATCAATGTATGCTAATTAAAATCGTATATAGGAAAATTTAAGTGTCACATTGAAAATATAATTCCCAAACATTTTGAATATCCTTTATTGATACCTTTTTATACCATTTTACAAATAATTATTTGTAAAAATAAATTTTTAGGTGTTAAATATTTATTAATCATTATATATATATATCATATTTATTTGTCTAATAATTTTTTAGAACCACCAATTTATGATGTTGATGAAATATGAGATACACTATTCAGGGAGGTGGTAATTTGTAAGTTCCCATGAGAAATTTCATTTCTTGTATAGGAGAATGAAATAAATTCAATAACTTATTACACATATATTATCATAATATAAAAATAATATAATATTAATTATTTAAAATCATCTTTATTACCATACATGTTTGGAGGTTATGAGAACAAAATTAAATCACATTGTGGAGGCTGTATTCTACACAAACACATGACTGTTGTTTCAATTTTCAAATGTATTTTTGGGTAAGATTGTTGAAAATATATTATCATTATATAATCATAATTATTTCAAAAATATACTTTATATTTTTACTTCCATGTGAGGAAGTGATGAAAAATGAAATACTTTGCTTCATGGTGAAGTTAGTCTGAACGTATGGAGGATAAATATTTTCATTAAACATTATATATAAAGGACACAAAACATTGTTTTAAAATTAACATAAAAATATAAGGGAGGTAAACAATTTTATTTACTTATGTTATTAATATTGTAAAATATATTTATTATATTTATGAATAATGAAATTTCAAAAATCTCGATAAGAATATGTATGTATTCCTTTGATAAAGTTTTTTTTCAAACACCTTACGCCATAAAAGATGAATATTTTAATTAAAAAAGATAGTATATATCATTTATAAGGGTTTTTCTAGTGTATTAAATTATATATTGGTTGATATAAGGTAGATTTGGTTGTGTGTATATGTAATAACATGAGGTTTCCTTTTACATGTTAGGGGAGTGGAACTATTGTAAATATTATTTACTTTTAAATTTAATAAATGCATTTATCATGGAATGAGTATACAATTTAGTTTAATTTATAAAATAATATATTTTATTTTCTAAATTCACCATATTAATCAATCATAGATTAATTTTATAGATATCTGATGCATTGTCACTTTATTAAACCCCCACGTTAACCCTTTTAACCGTTGTCATGGCGAAGAACCTTTACCATAGTAACTATTCATTAGGAATAAAAATAGAATTTACCTTCTCACCAATTTATAACAAGATGATAAAATAAATTGAAACTATTTTATACTATATTATATATATATATACATATAACTGTTAAAATTTGTATTTTAATATATATTTTCAAAAGTAATGAAAACTAATTTTAATAAAATGATCCTATTAAGAAAAAAGTTTCTATAAATGTATCTTTTATATTAAGGAATCCCATTTAATTAATTGGACTGTGTTCAATTAAAGTTAACATATAATAATTTTAACCAAAGTAATTGATAAAAAAAATTTATAAACATAATTAAAATTAAAGAACCAAAATAGAATTTATTTCAGAAGAAATAATACATAGATTTCCAAAATGTCAAACATAGATTCATATTCTCAATATTATATTTTCAAAGAAATTATAATACTTGAAAAATATATTTTCACAATAAAATTATTTCATATACATTTAAGTCATTCTTTAATCCGAATATTTCTATAAAAGCGGTTGTATTTGTAAAATTAATATTCTTTTACAATTCACTCCAAAATAAAAAAATTTATAAAAATAACACAATTTAAACCTATGATAATTTTGATATGATGAATCCAAAAATTAATTCTAATTAATGAAACTAAATTTCATAAACTTATATATAAATCTTTTATATTAAAAATAAAATATAATGAAAAAATGATGTTATAGAAAAATAACATTTTTATTCATCATGTTCTAATAGTATTACTATATATAAATTTAAAATTAAATTAATAATAGTTTTTTATTTATTTTGTTTAAAAGTGATCAATTTATTAAAGTACACAACACTTAAAAAATATTTCTTTAAAATATATTGTTTTCTACATTTAATATTTAAATTAAAATCATATTAATGATTAATATTATAATCATTAAATTCCAACAGTTAAAAAATAACATCTTATCAGGATAATAATATTTAAAAATATATTTTTTTTAAAAAATTTGTTGTATATTTCTTGAAAAAAAATTTGGTGTCATTTTTTATTTATTTTATCATAAATTTACTATTTATAGATGAATTGTAAAAATAAATATCTGGGTCTTATATATTTCCCAATGAAAATATTGTATCATCACAATATTAATTTTTTCTTTCGAAAAATGAATCTATAATGAAATAATACACAAAATTGATGTATAATTTATGAGAATAATTAATTTTATTTTCCATAATATGAAAAATTATGTTTCCTAATTTAATAAATTTTTAAACCATGTATATATCACTGTATGAACCATACTTTTTGATGGGTTTCCAAAAACAAAATATTGATACATAGTAAATATTTGCTTCATAATAATCAATTTATTTAAAATCCTTTTGATTGATTTATGATTTTTATATCAACGTAGATAATGTGGGATAAAACGTACTAGATTTATTTAATTACATAGTTTTAATTTTGGGCTTTTTTATATTTCAATAATATTTACAACACTACTTCATTTGATACACAAATTGATAAATAATCATGATAAAAATTTCATTTTTGAGGCTCTAAAATTAACTTTTAATATAACATATAATTTACAATAGATTTGAAAATTTATTCATCCTATATCTAGAAATTTACTTAATCCAAAATCATTTTCAAAAGTTATGATAATACATAATAGGAATAAATAGTACCATAATCTCCAAAACAGAAACAGGAAAACCCACAGTTCAACTCAAAATATTTCATAAATAACTTTACTTAAAAGTCCTAAAATTTTATTGAACATAAAAAACAAAAATTAGAAATATTTGTTCACATATTCCTCAAAAATCAACATATCATTTATCTATAAACTAAATTAATCATTCATAATCGCATACTAAAAATTTATATTCCAAATATATACCTTTTTCTTATTATTCTAAAAAAATTTAAATGTAACCTAACTCCCCATGAAATAAAGAAAAATTAGTAGAATATTCCTCCATAATATTATTCAATATTTATTTCTAAAATATTATCATCCACTTATATTGTATCAAACATATATGTATATTTCAAATTATTGCTAACATCTCCTAAAATAACATTTTCATCAAATTATATTTTAATTCTGTAGGTTATCTATACCTTCCCAAAAATATGATAACATTTATATCCCAAAATAAAAACTATTTCCTTGAATGAAATTCACATACTAACCTAATTTTTAACTATAACTCCTACTTGTCTCCAAAAGTAAAATTATTCGAAAATGAACACCGCAATAAATCACATTCTAAACCCATGGATTATTTTGACCTAGATCGTGTATTCACATAAATGTATACAAAAATATCACTAATACATTTCAAATCTTATCACATAAGACATAAAAATGGCATCCATACCTTTTATCTTATCATCAAGAACAAAAAGTAATTTTTAAAATTATCAATAATTGATAACATCGAAATCTCTAAAGTTTTCAAAAACCTACTCTCATATGAACTATAAAATCCCAAACATGTATAATTGGATCTAGTGATAAAAAAACATTATCTATATTATGTCTATGATACTAAATCAAGTGACTCATTTTTTACTTTCCATAATTAGAAATATAATAAAATTACTGATTCTATTATATAACATTGACGTTTTTACCATTAGTGACATAATGGAAAAGGGAAAATATAATTAACATGAATCATTTTTCATACATTCAATTGATTTTTTTCAAATCATACCCAAGTTTTATTTTCCTCAATAATCCTTATAAGTTTCTATTGAACTTTTATCAAATGACACCCTTTTAGATATACAATATGCAATACACTTTTACATAAAATTGGAAATAGAAAAATAAGAAAGTGAAAGCTCAAACTAATAGTAAGGGAATGTGATTAAATGATGTTATCAAGAGTACATTAGGTAAAAATGATATGGAATTGTGAATAATAAATTAAAATATTGTATAATAAAAAAACATGGGAATGAAATATGTCAAAATAATAATAATATAAATGGTCGCATGGAAAATATTAACTGATACAATAATGATGTAATTCTCAATTACAATCATCATAATCCTACTATCAAAGAATTTTCTATATAAATTATAGACATAAAAATAGTTCCTCCTTCTAACACATCATAAATATTCCCTCAAGAAAACATACTAATACATTTTAAACTATTAGGTAAGAATACACCTGTTACACATGATTTTTTCTGATTGAGCCTACAAATGCATTGATTGAGTATTTAGTAGAAATAACCACATGTCACGTACTATATCCAATGCATTAATCTGATGATATAAATGAATAAAAAAATAAATGACCTACATACTAGGATAAAAAAATGAACCACATAGAATCAATTATATAGGGATTCTACATTCTCCAATATATAATCATCTAATATTTAATTAAATTAGTAATCCATGTAAAAAATGTATTCATATTTTCAATGTTTCCCCATAAATGAAAGTAATATATTTTTTGTTAAATACCCAAAATCTAATATACGTAAATTTTTTCATTTACACAATATAGATTAATCGATGTACATATATATCAACAATATAAATTATATATAATAGATCCATCAAAAAAAATATATGAGACTATAAATTATTCATAAATTAATGATATGAACTAAAATAAATTTTATTGAATGATAGAGAAGAAAATTTAAGTGAAACATTTAAACAAATATTGATAATACTTTTGTAACGTAGTTTCAAAAATTTAGTTAAAAGTAAGTTCTAAAATTATATTCATAAGTTGTTAGATAAAAAACTAAAAAAAAATTGTAATATAAAAAACCAAAATCAAATCCTGAAAATAAACTACATTTAGTAAAACAAATTCATAGGGAAAGATAAAAATATATATAAATAAAATGAAACCCCATTTTCAAATATTTTGAGAAATAAGTATCCCTTAATTTTTAGTAACTATAAAAAAAATAAGAAATCATAGAATAATGGTATTTTTTTAAAAAATGCATAGAATCATATAAACTAATCTTTATAATAAATAATATCTATGACTATAGGAAATGTTTTTTTTCAATGTGGTAAAGATTAACAATACATTATTTTTACACTTTTATAAAGGGTGTAAAAAAACCATATAGAAAATTATAAAAATATTAATTTTAAAAATTTGGAATAAAAAAATAAAATCTATATAAATGATCTTAATAAATCATTCAGGTATTTAAAATAACAATATATAAGAAAAATAATGAATATGAATAAGGATAAAAATGATTAAACATTGAATATCAGATATGAAGTTGTATTTTAATATTTACAATGTTTTAGTGGATTTTAGTTCCCATTAGATTAAAAATTGAATTAATACTTGAAACGAATAATAAATAACTATATTAAATGAAACATTGTGGTGTCTATGATCGATATAATTCATGATTTCCCATAATTACAATTGAAACAAAAATAATGATAATAAAAATTGAGATTGTAATAAAAACCCTTATGACTTTAGTAATAATAGAATCAAAATCCATTAAAAGTTATAAGATTATATAGTTCTATAAATAACAACAATTACATCAAAAGTTACGTGAAAGTATATGAATGTTTTAGTTGGTATAATATATAAATGAAATAATTGTACACAATCTAATACATATCTTAAGGAATCAAAATTGATACCAAGAACCCTTATCTATTATATAACTCGAGAATCAAAACCTCATGAATATATGAATGTGAAATGAAACATAAATTTCAATGACCAAATATTGTAAAATTATATCATATTTAAAATAGGAATCCTATATAATATAAAATGTAAATTACTTCATAAATCTATACTTGTCTAAAAGAAGGTAGTTTGAGATGTGAAACCCTTAAATGATTTATAACATTTGATTCAATACCTATTTGAAATAGTAATCATGAAATGAAACATTTAATAAACCGAATAAAGATTAAATAATTAAATAATACTTAAAATAGGATTTACATATTAAAAAATATATATATAATCAAAAATAGTTTCATAACAAAAAAACATGTATCAAATAAGGAAATTTGAGATGAAACCCTTACTAAGGATTCCTTCTTAGTGAGATACAGTCCAACAAAAAATATGATGAGTTTTCATTTAATATTAATATATATAAGAAATATATTTATATCTATATTTAAAAATATAATTATTAAAAAATTCTTTTTAACCAATTTAAAATAATTTCTTGTTAAAATGAATATTTTAGTAGTTCACTATTTATTTTCACATGTATGTTTTCATTGGATGTTTCCATTACTCACACATGTTTCATGATTTAAAGACATAAATAAGGTAAATAATTTAATATATATATATATATCATATTTATATATTAATCGTATTTTTAGATCCATCCATGTATGTTGGTGATGATAAATGAGATACCTCGTTTTTGGATATGGAACTCATTATATATGCATGGGCAACATTTTCATGCTTCTAATGGGTAAAAATTAAATAATATTGTTAAGATTTAAACAATTTGTAAACATAAAATCTATATTAAATATAATATTCATTCATTTATTCATTCCTAATATGATACATGTGTGGTTTTTATGTAAAATAAATTAAATGACCTTGTGGGGGTGATATTCTGCATGTACATATGTGTGATGTTTCCACAATACAATAGATGGGAGGGTAAAATCATAGTTGAAATATTAACATTACTGAATAATATATATAGTACCCGTTTTCCTATTATTTAACCCTTTAGTTGTTTCTTATAGTTACAATGTATAAGGATAAATGTTGGGAGAGTTTGGCGATCTTTCAATATGTTTTGGGGGTTAATGGAGAGGTGCACGGGCTACACATTGTTTTTCTAAACAGTGTGGAAATCTTAGTTGAAACCATGCATAAGAGTAGATTTGAGGAATAGATCATCAGCATGTTGTGCACATTATTAAGGATAATGTGCAATGATATCGTGTGAGGGTCTTTCTAGATATTATCTAATACGCAGGAATCACACATTTTGTCTAACCGTGCGAACTAACCTTGCACGTGATGAAATTGAGATCCTAGAAAGCATGTATCACATGTTTTTGAATATAAAATTCATGTTTTCTTCTACTAAGAGGCCCTAACTTGTTATTTATCTTCCTTAAAGGTATAATAATCTCTCTCAAGCATTTTAGATTCAATCTAAAGGTTTCCCTTAATTATTCTAAGCAGGATTCTTGATGTATGTGATCGTTCTTCACCATTCTTGATGAGTTTCTTAAATCTACAAAGATATACTTCTCATATATTATTGTTTTATCAGATATACACATGTTATGTGTATATCAATGGGTAATTATTCCAAAATAAGTTGATATTTGAGCTTCATCTTTCTAGTATAATATATTTAAGGCGGTTCTGTGAAGAATTAACCCGATTTTACTCAGAGTTCTTCGTTCGTTGTCATGTTTGGTCAAAAATATTGAGGTAGGTTACTTCAATCTTATCTCATATTTATAGAATTGATTATCATAGTATCAAATTGTTTATATTTGATAATATTTATTATGAAATCTTGGTTTTATACAAGGAATAAATCACTTTAGTGGTTATTTATCATTTTGGTAGATTTGTTAAATCTTGATCAATTGTATTAAAAATTGTTTTAGTTTATTGAATTTAAATTGGTTATTTGAAATGGTGGATTTTCTGGAACTTATTAATTATTTGATTGGGTATGGTTTTTCAACAAAAGTATGTTTTATTGAAATGATTTTTCATTATTATGGTTTTAATGAAAAATGGTTTTTAATAAAATTGTGATTTGATTGAAAGGATTATTTTGGCATGATCATTGAGCATATGTGGTGTGTGTGTTTATGTTTAATATATGGGAATTGGTTTAAATTTTACCTTTTGTATGGTTCCAAAGGGTTAATGGCACATGGGATACATTTACCTTGTGACGACAAGGTAGGTCGACGAGAAACTGCTCATGAGTATGGAATTATCATCGCGTAGCGTGCACGGTTAGATGTTTAGATGTGTGGAATAGATTGGGAATGAAAAAGTAATTTTGAGAAAATGTTTTAAAGTAATTTTTATTATATTTTAATAAAAATAACTTGTTGGTAACTTTTTTTCAATTTCACATTTATTCTTTTGGTTATAATTGTTTTTTGGAAACTTGTGTATATTTAGTTACAAGTAGTTTTGAGAAATTGTTTTATATAAACTATTTTAGTTAATTGTTTCTAACTCTTATATCCTAGTGTAATGAGTAGATAATTCATTGGAAAAAACCTATTAATTTTTATACTCACACCTTATTTGACACTTCAATGATTTTTCAGATGTTATCTTCCAGTACATGGGCAAAGGTAACGTTTCACACGTTTTTATCACCACTTCATGATGCTTGGGATGTTTGGTGACTGTAGAGCATGGAGGTTGTGGGACATAGAATCTTGTTGTATTTTTATGGGATTTTTTTCCATTGTTTACATTGATACATGTTTGGTATTCTGTTGTTGCATACATTGATGTGGTTTTGATATATATAATTTTGTTGATATTCCTTTCATTTGTGCATGCATCATATAGCGGGATGTTTGGTTAATGGTTTAATTATTAAAGGGTAAATAATCCTCCACTTATAGTTGAAACCCTTCAGCATTTATTTATAGCCTTTGGAATCTTAGGGATATCCCCAAGGCCTATTAGTGATTTTTTGTATTCTCAAGCCAATGAGAGTTAGCAGACCATTACAAATGGTATCATCTAGTTCTGTCTTTTCCTACTAAGTAGTTTCAATTTCATGGTATTTGAGTTGAAATTTGGTTTTGTCTATTCCATGGGTTGTGATATTAGAAAGAAGTAGGATTTTAATATCTTAAAATGTATACCATAAAAGGATCTAGCTAACCCATTTGTGCTGAACATAATGTTACCAAGGAGGTTGGTAAATATGTGTTTTGGAGACACTTATAGGATACTCAAATCTCATTTTCATGGGTTTATCCAATGAAATGATCATGTCATGCATTATAGGAATGAATTCACACTAGTATTTCATATTTCATTTCAATTAATGATATAATTTCTTTTTTTTAAAGAGTAGATTTTTAAAAAATGTTTTTTTTCAAATAATAAATTTTAAAAAGGGGATAGTTGGTTTATTTTAAATATGGTTTGTTTTTTAGAAGCAATAATTAATTTTTTCGATAAATTGTTCAACGTGAAAAGGTTGTTTTTAGAAAAAAAATGTTTTCCTACTTGATGTGATAGAATTTTAATTACTATTCCATCAGTTTCTTGAGAGTGAGACTTTCCATGTTTGTTGTTTGTTTAGAAAATGAAACCTGGTAGGTGTCTTATAAACCAACAAGAATATGCTTAAGATAACATGGTTGCACTAGAACCACAAGTGAACCAAGATAATATTCATAACATTATATAGTCATTTCAGACTGTAGACATGGGGAACCAGATGAATGAGCCAAGGCATGTGTGCCATTCCTTCCAGTTTTTAAAGTAGAATAAATCCATATTGTGTGGTGATTTTGAAGCTGACAAGGCTGAGGTGTGGATCCATAGGATAAATAATATCTTCATGTTCATCAGCACACTGGTAGAGAAATATATCAAGCTTATGACATATATGCTTAAAGATCGTACACGCCAGTGGTGGGAACACGTTTTGCATGATAAAGTGGATCAGGTCCTTACTTGGAAGGATTTTAAAGAATTTTGAAATAAAAAATTCTATCCTCACATGTTCAAGATCTATAGGATGATATACTTTTTATCTTGGTGTAGTAGAATCAATCTATCATAGTGTATGAAACTGAATTTATGACTTTAGTATTCTTTTCACCAGAAGCTGCGACAAGTGTATCCCTGAAGGCCCATATCTTCATATCAATGAAAATGCAGAAAATTTGATTGAATGTTGTCATGGAATATATTAATGAATGTACAATTATTTTGAATAGATGGGTAGTGGACGAGAGAGACATCTTATGAGCGATTGGAAGAGGAAATATGATGATCTCTACTATAAATGGTGGAAACTCTAATGCTGGAAGAAAGGGAAAGATGGATACCTATTTCCAATGTGTGAGTGGGAATCATAACGTGATAGCTGAATTTGTAAATCTTCCCCCACGACCAAAGATCCAAGCGGGATGCTACTAATGTGGTTCATTTTACCATGTAAAGTAGGAGTGTACAACACCACCATGAGCATGCCCTAATTTCAAAAATATGGGACACCTATAGTTCATTTGATGCAGTGCTCTGAGGTTGGGTCCTTGAGAAACTTCTCAGACATCATGATAAACATGTTCTTCTATAGGAAGAGGCCAACCGAATCAGTCTTGTCAGCAGAACAACGCTAGCCATGGTGATTCTTGGAATACCATAACACCTTAGCAAGGGAGATCTCCGTAAAGAAACAAGGGGAAAAGTGCTGCGATTAAGAAACAATATGGAGCTGAGTAGCTCATTGTGGATGATCGGGTCAGAAAATATCTGGTGAGAGGTATGATTCTATTTATTATTACCTTCGTGCATGTACTATTTGATACTAGTGCATCACGTTCCTTCATTTCTTGTGTTTTTCACCTGCTATGTTTACAACATGAAATGATACCCTCTGTGATAAAACTACAAACCCCTCTTAGTAAAAGTTAATGTCAATCCTTTGAACGTAGATCATGTTTTAAAAATTATTATCGAGCTATGATGAAATGAAACTTCTCGATGTTGGATATGGAGGTTAATGATGAAATCCTGGGTGTGGATTTTTTTGACAATGTTCAAGGCTCGCATCGAATATTATAGGACAACATTTAGTTTCATGACTAATGATAGTATTGAGAATATATTCTTAGGAGAAAAGGTTAGGATAAAGATTAAAATATGATTGTTGGAACCAGTGGTGGGAAAGATAACTTACCAGTTTGCAGTGTTGACTTTGGCATTGATAGAATAGATTCAGGATGCCATTTTTCCAACAGTGGTGGATCAACTTCTAGATGTATTTCCTAAGAACTTCTATGTGTAACCACCAATATGAAAAGTGATGTTTAGGATTGGAATTCTTCTGGTGAATAATAATATTTACCTTCTATATTATATGATTACACAAATAGGGTTATGGGAATTGAAAGTGTAGTTTTAGAAGCCAGATAGAAAGGGTTTCGTTTGGCCAAGTACATCTCTATGGACAACCCCACTTTTTTCGTGACGAAATTTGATGGAACTCTTATTATATGTGTCAATTATCGTAAGCTTAACCAAGTTATGATAAATAATCATTATCCACTTCCACACATTGATGATCTGATTGATCAATAGAAGGGAGCTTAGTGGTTCTATAAATTTTACTTGCTATCATGATATCATCAATTGAGAGTTTTGATGGAAGATATTCTAATGAAGCATTTAGAAGTATATATGGACCCTATGAATATGTATTCATGCCTTTCGGTCTCACTAATTCACCAGTAGTATTCATGGAATTGAGGAATCAAATATTTCAGCAATAGAAGGACTCTTTTCTTGTGGTGGTTGTAGACAGTATCTTAGTGTATTCTAAGACAAAGAATGAGCACGAGGAAAACCTGGAGACAGTGTGACAAATCATTATAAATCTACATTTTTATTCCAATATTTCTAAATGTGTTTTTTGGATATAGTAGGTTTGCATTTTTGGCCTTGTGATTTCAGAAAAAGGTGTTTTGGTGGATCCTAAAAATATAGAAGTTGAGATCTCGTGGAAACCACTGAAGAATGACTTTGAGATATGAAGTTTTCTTGGTCTAGGTAGTTATTACCGATGTTACGTGTGTGACTTAACTTTGATATCCTCACCAATGATATCATTGAAAAATATGTATTCTCTATTCTAGTGGTTTGAGGAAGGTTATAAGTATTTCAAGGAGTTGAAATTTCATTTTACTTCGACTTCCATCATGATTTTTTAGAATCATTACAGGGATATGTGGTGTACTGTGATGATTCCGGAATAGGTTTGGGATGTTCTCTTATGCAAGGATACCACTTTGTGGCTTATGGTTCCTGGTAGTTGAGAGTACATGAGAAAAATTACCCAACACATGACATGGAATGAGCAGGAGTCATTCATACATTGAATATTGTGCATAATTATCTCATTAGTGAGAAATTTATTATGTTTGCATAACAAAAAAGATGAAAACACATTTTATCATAGAGATATTGCAATCTAAGGAAAAGGACTTGGAATTAGTAACTCCAAATGTTTGAATTTTCCTTGATGTATCCTCCAAGAAAAGGGAATTCAGTGGTAGATGCATTGAGCTGAATGTCATTTGCTCAATCAACAAAAACGATTTAGAGGAATGGATGTTGATATCAACCCTAGATGACATGCATATGTAATGTGAAAAAACAGGTGTAGTTTTTATTTTTTTTTCAGTTATGTTTGTTCTTGATTTGGTAAATATCGTCAAAGATTCACAAACATTTTATGCAGAATGCCTTGTAATGAGTTCAAAACTCAATGATGGGGAGACCATTGAGGGTTGGAAACTTGATTGGAGTTCAATTTTGTGTTTTAGTGATTGAATGGGTTGACCTATGGCCTTTCATGAACAACTCATTAATTCATTCCTCCATTGAAGATTAGTTTTACAACTTGGAACACATAAAATGTATAAGGCATTGAAGATGCAGTTTTGGTGGAGAAGAATGAAAAGGAAGAAGGATGAGTTTATCACGTGATACTCAATTTTTCAGTAGGATTAATCATATAATAAAAGAACAGTGGGTATGATGCAGTCTTTACCAATCCTAATGTAGAAATGGGAGTATATAGTGATGTATTTTTTTATAGGTCTCCGAATAATGGTTCAAAAAAATGGTTCCATATGGGTGATTGTGGATCGACTTACCATGTCATCCCATTTCATTCCAATTCCTAAAACTCATACGATGGGAGATCTATCTCAAATCTACATCCACAAAGTGGTAAAGAGTCAGGATGTACTAGTTTCAATAGTATCATAATGATATTCTAGGTTCTCGTCTCATTTTTGGAAATCCTTACAGAAATCCCTTGTCACTTACTTGAATATTACCACAAATATCATTCACAAATGGATGTGAAATCTGAACGCACAATACAGATGATAGAAGAATGTTGTTGGCTTATCTAACGGATTTTGGTTGCTCATGGGAGGTAAACTTACCCTTAGTGGAGTTATCATTTCATAATAGCTATCAAAACTTGGAACATATGGCTCCCGTTGAAGCACTCTATGGGAATCTTGGTCATTATCTACTATTATTGGTGGAAATTGGTTAAACATCACGTCTTGGGCTGCTCCTTGCCTAAGAAACAACAAAATTTTTTTACTTAATCAGAAAGGGGATGTAGACAACTCAGAGTCATCAAAAATCTTATGTGGATCATCATCAATGGTCGTTATGATTTTCCATGAGCGATCATGTGTTCTTGAGTATCATTCTAAGACTTATACATCATCATTTAAAGAAATACGGAAAGTCATATCCTAGATACATTATCCCTTTCAAGATAATGGAATGGGTTGGAGAGGTGAAATATTGTTTGGAATTACCACAATGGTACAATTCGGTGCATAATGTGTTCCACATATCATAGTTGAAAAGTTATCAGCCTAATTTGGACCATGTGATCATATGGGTAACATTGACCTAGAGATAGATACTTCGTTTGTACATATTCTGGTTCTGATTGCAGATAGACAATATAAGTCATGCGTGGGATAATAATTTGTCTGTTACATGTTCTATGGAAGCATGGTATGATCCAAGAAGGGATATGGGAATGTGATAAGGATTTGAAAGAGCAAGATCTAGAACTTTCTTAGGGAAATTATCATTTTCTACCTTTCGTGGATGGAAAGACAGATGGTGGGTAGAATATTGTACCCCTAGTTTCAAGGTTGTATACCTTTTTTGTGTTTTTTAGGTTATAAAGAATAATAGGGAATGATGTTGGAGTTTTGCAATCATTCAACATGTTTTGGGGGATAAATGAGAGGTGCATGGTCTGCATACAGTTTATCCAAACATTGTGGAAATCCTAGTAAAAATTGTGTGCAATAAGAGGTTTGAGAAAGATAGATTTGGAATGCTGTGCACTTGGTTAAGGAGATCATGTAAGAGGTAATGTGAGGGTCTTCCTATATATTATCTAATACACAGTTAGCACATGATTTTTCTAACCATGCGAACAAACCATGCACGTGGTTAAATTGAGATCCTAAAAAAGTGGATCTCAATCATTTTTCCTCTAAGTTTCACGTTTTTGATCTTAAAAGGACTTAACTCTGGATTTCTCTTCCTTAACAATAGAAGAACCTCTCTCAATAATTTTAGAGTCAATACAAATACTTTCCTTGGTGATTTGAAGCTAGATTCTTGAGGTATTTGATCGTTCTTCATTGTTCTTGATCACTTTCATAGATCTAATTTGATATACTTCTCCTCTCTTTTTGGTTTCTCAGATATACACCTGTTATGAGTAGATATAGGAGTGTGTATTCAAAATAAGTTAATATTTGGGATTTATTTTCTAGGAGAATAGTTCTAAGGTTGTTCCATGAAGAATCATCCTAGTTTAATTGAGCATTGTTCATCCATTGTCCTGTTCCAGTTATACTTTTTAGGTAGGTGACATCAGCCTCATATCCTCTTGATAGAATTTATTTTATTAGTTTTAAATTGATTAAATTATATAATATGGGTTGTGAAATCATATTTTGATACATGGAATAAATATATTTCCCTTATGAATAATTGTTTTTTATAGATTTGTGAAATATTGATCAATTATTGTGCAAATTATTTTTGTTTTTAGATTTTAAATTGTTGATTTTAAATAGGGTATTTTCTGGAAAATCTAAATGGTTTTATTAGGTGGGATTTTTCAATAAAATGGAATTTTATTGAAATGAGTTGGCATTGTAATGGTTTTAATGAAAACTGTTTTTAATAAAAAAAATGAGATTTTATTCAAATGGTTGTTTGGCATAATCTCTGGGAATAGGTGGTGTGTGTGTGATCATGTTTAATATATAGGGATTGGTTGCAATATTACCTTGTTCTTGGTTCAAAAGGGTTAATGGAACATGTGATATAATTACCTTACGACAACTTGGTAGATCGATGATAAATTGCTCATGAGTTTTGAACAATCATCGCATAACATGCATGGTCGGTTGTATGGATTTGTGGAATGGATTGGGTATTCCAAAGGGCTTTTGAGAAATCATTTTAAAGTTTTATTTACTTATTTTTCTTGTAATATATATTTCTCTAAAATTGGTTTTAATTTTACTTGTATGCTTTTGGTTAAAAAGGGTTTTGTAAATATGTGTATATTTAGTTACAAACTGTTTTAGAGAAATTGTTTTATATAACTATTTAAGATAATTTTTGATAACTCTTCTATCCTAGTGGCATGATTATGGAAGTCAATGGGGAAAACTATTGAGTTTTATACTCACCCCTACTTTGGAAGTTAAGTGATTTTGCAGATGCTATCTTCTGATATATGGGAAAAGGTAATGTTTCACACACTTTTAGCACCACATTGTGATGCTAAGGTTGTTTAGTGATTGTCGAGCATTGAGCTTCTTGAGTATGGATTCTTGTTTTCTTTTGAGATTATTTTGTTTTTTATTCTATGTATACGTTGATACTTTTTTGGTCTTCTGTTGTTGCACACCATTATGTGTTTTTGATATATATAATGTTGTTGAGTTTCCTTTCTTTTTTTCTTGCATCATATAACAATCTGTTTAGTTAATGGTTTTATTATTAAATGGTAAATTTCCCCCCACAAGTATTTGAAACCCTTCAGCATTTATTACAATCCGTTTAAATATTGGAGATGTCATCTATTTCATAGTAGTGATTCATTGTATTCTCAATCCAATGAGTGTTAGTAGGTCATTACAGTAAATATATCATAAATACCATATATATTAACTAATAACATCTTATTAAATACCCATGGGTGGTTGTAAAGAAAGCATTACATCATTTCATGGACACGGCAATCTATACATAATCATGTAAAATGATTTAATTTACAATTAAATGGAATGGAGATGAAAAATGAAATTAAATTAGAATTAAAACATTTTCTAATAGTAAATATTATTATTTTATCTTGTTAATATGGTTAATGATTATTTCTAGAAGGTTTTATAGAAATTAATCATGAAAAATATATATAAGAACATATAACTCTTCCATATATAATATCATTTAGAATAGATAGTAATCCTTCTAGGATATGTATTGTGGATAAAATAAAATCATCAGGCCATTTATAAGGTATTTTAATGATATTAAAACTAAATATATTTTATCTAATTTGGCATTGAGTTTATGCAGAAGTTAGGAGTAGAGGTTCCCTTTTATAAATTAGGGGAGTATCACTTATGTAAATATAAACAATATTAAAATACAATAAATGTTTTTAATATAAAATATGGATCCAGTGTAGTCTAATTTATAATATGATATATTTTAATTCCATTTAAACTCAAACAAATCACATATATACAATATTAAGATATATTTCATTCCTAATATCATAGTTTAAATCCATTTTTAATAATTTCATCGATTACCATAGTGGAAACATTTCTGAGTGGATAATATTGAATTTTAAATAATTTAAAAACTATATCATGTTAATAAAAAATATTCAATAGCTTTAATTTCTAGAAATTAAATTGAATATATTTTTACAGAATGAAACATAAACCATTAATATATAATAACATTTATAGACTAGTAGTGATTTTATACAAAAATGACATATAAATTTGATTAAAATGGAATTTGTGGGACTATTTTTAAGAAAATTAATCTAATATTACTTTAAAACTAAACGAGAATCAAAAGGAACCTTATGAATATTTTATTGAAAGAGAATATCAAAAATAATTTTTACTTTCATAAATACATTACTATGATTTACAAAATGTCAAATACATTTTCCTTAGCAAAAAATTATATTATTAAATTAATTATATTTCATATTGAATATAGAAATTTTCAATAAAATATATTTAATTCACTTGGAAAATATTATTGAATTACCATAATTTCAAAATATTTATAGTAATTAAAAAATATGTATTTTCTTATTATCCAACTAAAAATAAACAATTTTAGAAAAATAAAAAATATCCACAATATAACTTTTATACGGTTAATAAAAAAATTAAATTTATTCACCAAATTTAATTTCTAAATATCATAAATTTATCTTTTATATGAAAATAAAAAATATGAAGAAAAACTATAATTATAGAAAAATGAAATAATCAAACTTAATGTTCTCATAATCATTCTACATATCAATTTATGATTAATTGTGTGGGGATTTATCAATTGGATAACATTTAAATGTTATAATTTAATTAAAATAAAAAACACATGAAAAATAATTATTTAAAAATTTCCCATATAAAATATTGAATGATTTTAATCAAATATTTATATATTTCTAAGAATTAAATTCCATTAGTCTTACCAAAATAATAAAATTAATTTTTTATAATGGATTACAATCTTTTTTTTATTTTTTACTGTAATATGTCTTGAGTCATTTTAGTATAGTTTTTCATGTAATATAATATATTTAATTTAGTATTATTTAATAGATAATTGTATATAAAAATCTTATAGTGTTAAAATAAAGGATACACTATAAATAGAGAATAAAAAATTTAATATGAGACTATATTGAATTGAAATACACTATGTCCCTTATTTAGATGATTATTTGGTAACATTAGTCATAGAAAGAATAATTAATGAATGTGGTGTAGTTGGTGGATGAACCTAAAGAGGTCCATATGTTTGATTAAGATGATTCCAATTTATTTGTATCTTGAGTTACATAGAGAGTACAATCATTTCTATGATTTATGAATTTTCAATTTTTTTAATGAAAAAAGGACACATTATGTCACACATTACGGTTAATTTAATATGAATTTAGTACATTTAGTTAATATAATTTCTCAAATAATTTCCCAAAATATATTTTCTGATGGGTACTCACATACACTAAAGACGTTTTAGTTAATTGTGATGGCTAAATAGGGAAAAAATACCATTGAAAAAATTTATTTATAAAGGGATTCTATCATCACTGATCTGTCAGAATAAAAAATTTTGAAATTACATTTTCTTATGGTTGTTCATCATAAAGAAATATTAATTTTAATAGTTAATTAAACTATTATAAATATTATTTATATTTTTTTTAATTATTCAATTATGATGGGTACATCGCAAATAAAAATATTTCCCAAAAAACAAAAAAATAATAAACAAAATAAAAAACTTAGAAAATTAAAAATAGTTAAAAAGAAAAAACTCAAGCATAAAATTAATGTTTTAGTTCACACCAAATGTGATTACACCCCAAAAATATACAATTCTCATAAAAATCCCAAAAAATCAACTTGTATTAGGTGGAATAGGGTCACTCAATATCGATGCACCGTCATTCAAACATGAATCACAAAGGGAATTTCCATCACACTCGATTTGAATCTATCATGACTAAGAATTCATATCCACATAATTTTCATTCAAACATAATAAAAAATTATAATAACAATATAATTAATATTGGTGAAATTTTAAAACAATTACTAGCCATAATATGGTGTTCTGAGTTGCCTACATGATATCTTGTATGTGGGGAAATATGTATCTTCTTATAAATTTGAAATCAATATTAGAGGGTTTAGTAGAGGCATTTTAAATTTAAAAAAATTCATTTTATGTTTATATATATTAACAAATAATATTTCATAACATATGTAACTGTGGTATACAAAATATATGACTTTTGGCCCTATGTCCAACCTCCTACCACCCCCGAATTTGATATCCATTTGAATAACTCCACCTAAAATAATATTTTATTTATTATGAGGAATATCTATCTCATAACTAAGATGAGTTATGTTTAGCTTAACTGGAGATGCCTGAATTGTTGAAAATAGTAGTATAATATTTATCCATAGCTCGCTTTTAGAGGTTGTGTAAAAAAATGTTCACATGTAAAAATCCCACATGCATTCTAGATAGGACCTCTCAATCTATCAGAAATATGAGTCCATAAATTTATAAAGATAATTAAAAACAATATGTTATTAAATGAATAAATTTTTTATAAAAAAGTATTTAATAATATTGATTCCAGTGGTCAAAGATATGAGGATGAACATCAATGGAAACCTAATCCCATGAAACCGCTAACTGTAAAAATACTTTCATATAATTTCAATAGCCTTCCCAACAAACAAATTCGAAATACTATTAAAATATAAACAAATAATCACAATATTATTACCAAAATAAAAAAAACAGAAAAAATATCTAAACAATTAATTATACCTCTGTAAATAAGGATCAAAATTAAGATACATACATCTCACTATAACAGGGTATGGAATAATCAATCAGTAAGGTATATCACCCTACTAAAAGCCACAACATCCAACAGTTCAGATAAATCAATATCATCATTATGAATTCTAATATCAATACAAGAACAAAATATATTGTTAAGAGAATATATTGTCATTTGAAATAAATAATTTACCATTAAGAAAACATTAAAATTGATATCAAATTAATAAACTAATGAGTAAAATAATATAATAATTTGAGATGTGAATAATTATTATTCCTTATATCAAAAATTGAAAAATAATAAATACAATAATGTAAAAATTACTTGTAAATAAATAAGGGAACATAATAGTTTATCCTGTAATTTTTTTTATATAGAAAACAAATATAAAAATCAAATAAATACATTGAAAAATATAATATCCATACCTATGATTAATTAATAATTCATGTATCAAATATGAATGTGTAATAATTATTGTCATCGATGAAGGAACAAAATAGTTCATCAGGTCTAGTCATTGGAAACAAAAAATATTACATGTAAATAATTCGTAATAAAAATAAAAAATAAAAATATAATAACAACCATAATATAATACATCAGTCATCTTGTTCTTCTTCGTATTCATCAAGGAATGTTATTCAACCTTGCCTTAAATATTATCAACTTCAATATGAATTTCAATTTCAACATCCTTTATTACATCTTCAATATTATCGATTTCATCAACCCTTAACTTGGGGTTTCATCGTTGATAATTATATCTCATTGGGTAATAGAAATATTTTTGTATTTTTCTCAAAAAAAATCAATATGTTTCACTTCTATAGAAGCTTTATCAATTTTAATAAATATATTTTCCTGATATTTCATTATTATTACACTACACCAATTATTCAAATATCTCGAATCATCATAGTACTTTTAAAAATAAACATGATGTGGTTGATGTCTCAAAATAAATCATTCAATTTTTGTAAGAATGCAATATATTTAATGATAATGACTTGATGTCATAGATGAACTCACAAACCTTGATCATAATCAAAATAATGACATTAAAAATTTTTACTTATTTTTCCCAAAGATAACTTAACTAAATTATTTCATCCATCATACCATAAAATTAAACCTATATTTCTTTTATAAGATATATATTCCAAGAAACACAAATATTCATTGATATCATTAAGTCACCATATATACATGTATGGAATCAGAATCCATTAACCACATTCCCATTATATGATTTTAATAATTTTGATGGAGGTTTTTATATACCATAAATTGGACAATGAGTTTTATTTTCATGTTTTTTTGAAGTAAACAAAAAAAATATTACTAACTAGTATCATTACATTATTTTTTTATTATTACATCTAAATAAACATAAAATACCAATATTTGGGCCCAATATGAAAGACTATACTGATATAATTCTTCTAGAGAATAATATGTATCTATTATAAAATTTTATTTGATATGGTCTTCATATAGTCTATAAATAATATTTTAAATATATATATGTATTTTTAAAAGTTAAACAAATAATGGAAATAGTTCTTAATGAACAAATAATTTAATTTCATCACAATTCAGAAGTTTATACGTACAAGAACTGAACAATTCATTATTTAAAATCTGTTGTTCATTATAACCATCAAAACAAAACTTGTGATGATTAGAGACTATCAAGTGATGGTATATGAAATCATTAACATTGTTATCATTTTTTCTCATCCATTTATGTTTTAATGGATATTCACATTGAAAATAATAAGATCATAAATTTTAAATTTCCTCTTGTCTGTACACTTATGAAATTGACCCTTCAACAAATACTTTTCCACATACTTTATTCCTTAATTATTGCATACATCTCTAAAATATGAATTTTCATAAAAAAAATTCAACCCTCCGTATTCAATATCATCTATAAAATAGAATATTAAAACTTCCACTGAGTTAATGAAGTCATATTGGAATATGTTCTTTAATTGAAATAAAATTAAAAGCACATCATTTTATAGCATACTCAATGCATCATTATATATTTTTTTCATAAAAATATATCACAATAAATTTTATATTTTTGTCAGCACATCCTAGATTGAAGAATCAACAGCCTTGTAAGATAACTAGTATGTAATACTTCTATTATGACATGGAAGAAATGAATTTTTTACTTTCAAATATGTCTATTTTATAAGAAATGTGAAAATATATAGGAATAAATATATAGTAAACTCAAATATATAATCCATTGATAGAATAATAAATTAATTTCATTAAAAAGTGGGTGACAATATTTTAGATTCATTAATTTGAGTGATCTTTCATCTTAAACTAATGAATGTTCCAGACATATACAATTCTAGGCAGGATATAACCATTCATTATATTATCTTTAGTCATACCAGGTGTTTCCAAAAAGGCATAAAATTTTTTATCAAAAAAATTCATCTCACTATGAATTACATCTACTATCCTATAAACCAACAAATTAAACAAATATTGAAGGTCATAAGAAATACTTCTTAGTTTCCAATTATGATCTATCCTAAAACCATTTGTCTTTCATTCATTTGTGGTTGGACCAAATGTAATAGAAACTTATTTAGATATGATATATTTTACCTGAATACCTAAAATTGCTACCAGAGTTTGGTCCCTTTCAACTCCACCTTCTGTAAAATTATATACATTCCTTTGAAAATGGAAATATATAGGAATAAATCTATGATATGAGTTATAGTAACTAGTATTTCTATTATTTCCATGAATAAACTCTTTATTCTCATCCATGAAGTATAGAAAAGAATTTATATCATGTGTACTCTATCTATATAACATACCATATGTCATAAAGTCACAGACCATCCACATTAATGCATCCCTTAGTGTAAAATGTTGATTTGGGAACAATATCATATGTAGTCAAACCATTTTTCAATAATGAAATTAACTCATAAATTAGTGCATTCAAATTAACCCCCGTATTCTTTTTTCTATTTTTTATAATTAATAACACCAAATATATGTATGGTTCCTTAATCAAAATCCAAATTGGTAAGTTATACATTGTAATGAAAATAGGCCAACACGAATATCAACTTATGTAATCAGAAAATGGTAAAAAACCATGAGTTGGAAGGCCCATACATATATTAATTTCTTCTAAAGAAAAATAAGGATTCATATGATCAAATTATTTCCATGAATCACCATCACATAGAAGATTTAATCTTTTTTTGGTAGTAATATTTGATTTATGCAAGGACATTGATGAAGCTATGTTGTGAGACAAAAATAAAACCTGTAAATGGGGTGTAACTGGAAAATATCTCAACTATTTCATAAGAAATATGGACCTTAATTATTGTGAAAATTTTTACCTAGATTCTCCACATGTTGGAAAATTAACTAAAGATTAATAATCGTCATAATTTAAGAGACAGTCATTTGAACATGCAAGAATGTTGTGATAACTAAGCCTCAGATTATGGACCAACCTATGAATTTTATAGAAACTTGTAGGTAATGTTCTTACATTAGGAAAAATAAATGTCACTAATAATAGTATCTAATAAAAAAACTATTTTACATTAAAATGTATTATTTAGTAGACATAAATTTTGCAGCAGCTACATGTTTTCTCATTTATAATCTTGAATACAAGGCATCCTCAACACAATTCAACAAATTGTATTATTGAGAAGGTTTTGATTCAAGATTTGGAATATTATTCTTAGATTTTCATTCATTAATAAGTGGATTAGAGCCCTCATTTTCTAAATTATGAATTGACGGTTCCATACTGATTTTTTTTGATTTTCTAATAAATTTTATTCACCATGTTGATACCAATAATATAATATCTCCAAAAAAACATAATAGATGAAATTTAACATTTTAAAATGTTTTTAATCTCTTGAGATCACATTTCATTCATGGACATTTTTGTGTTTATTAAGAAAACATTTTTCTAAATTAGAGGATGAAAATGATAAAATATTTTTCAACATCCTCAATGTAGATTTGATTTATACTAGATCTATTGGGATTTTTTGGATGATTTATCCAATCGTGATCACGTAATATAAACTTATGTATACTTCATGAGCCCATATTTATCTAGAGAACAAAAAATAATAATTATTAATACTTGATATGAAAAATATCAAATTATTACTATCTTTTTACACCTTTGAGAATTCTACTGAATATATTTACAGTGAGGTGTTGAGTTAGCACTAGATTTCGGGGCTCATGGAGTCTTGGTGAATATAAAATAAATATATTATATATATTGTATAACACTAATGCTATTTTAATGAAATAATGGATTATATCTTAAATTGTTCCTTATATAGGGAATTTGAGACCACCATAATGTTCAGGATATGGGGTTTACCCTATGTGCGACATATTATTTGTATACAGTTGTTGTTTGGTTATATTTAACAAAATAGTAATTAATTTAATATTTTTATTATAGGCTTTTATAAAAATTTATTCATCTCTCAAAATATGTGTTGTATGAGATATTGGATACCACAGTTAGGTCTATTATTCATGGTTTTTCTTAGGCGTGATATAAAATTTATGTGTGTCAGGTGTTTGGTAACATCGTAAGTGTGGGTAATTAATTTTATATTTACATTATATGTTTTTAGAAAAACATGATGTATCTCATGAATAGTGTATCATAGGGTAAATGAAAGAATGATGTTAGATTTGGGATGTGGTATATACCCCAGAAATGACATAACAATTGTCTATATTAGGTTTTGAGTAACATAATTCATGATGTTAATTCATTTAGTTTTTTTATTGAAATTTCTTTCAAATAAATGATGTATATTCATAATGGTGTCTTGAATCACAAATTTGAGACCACCATTAGGTTGGCGGTGTAAGGTTTACCCTAGGAAGACATAAGATTTGTTTGTGTTGGGTGTTTGGTAACATCGCAAATGAATAAAACTTATTTAATATTTTATTAATATATATATATATATTTTTTAAAAATTATACTAAATTACTAATAATTACTATATATTACTAAATGTTTATTAATTATTAATAAAATATTAAAATAATATAATAAGTAATACTATTTTAAATTATTACTACATTTTTGTTAATTATTGTGACATTTTAAAACATTTTGGTATTTTTTATATTTTTTACAAGTAATTATATACTACTAATAATTTATTTATTATAAAAACAATATCAAAACATATTTTTTATTAATATTACATTTATCCTCATTTTTATAAAACATTCAATTCTAACTTATTATAAAATATATATATATATAACAGGATTTCTTAATAAAATATATTTTTCTACAATCTTTTTTTAAAAAAATACAAAAATTATATATATATATATAGAAATTCATCCATAAAAACACACACACACACACACACATATATATATATATTAAAAATCATTCATTTTATTTCTAAAATGTTGATATATGTGTATTCACTTGTTAATATATATATATATAATGTTTTACAAAATTGTATTAACATGTTTTAAATAAATTAAAATGAATCATAATATAACAATGAAATATGAATTAACATCAATTTCACATTCTATTAATTACCATAATTCATTGAAAATTATATCACTATAACCATGATATATAATCTACCAATTAATTGTATTTATAAAAATTGTATAAAGTTCATTTATCACTATAAATAATTTCCATAACAACCATATTTCGAATAAAAGTATAAAATAATAAATGTGTAGTAACCCTAAATAAAAAAATAAATAAATTAAATCTAAATGTAAAATAATGAGAGAAAAAAACTCAAATCAATTGAAATCAATTTCAATTGAGCCAGTGGGCACCCAAATAGGGAATAATAAACATATAATAATGATAAATATCAAATAAACAATGAAACATCTATAAATTTATTAACCTAGGATTTTATCAAACCATTTTTTCAAAAACAACTAATTATAAATCACAAAAGAAACAAACGGGTACGTAAGCGGATTCCATTCTTGGAAGATATGAGACTAAATTTTCTATAAATCAAGTAAAATGTACTTTTTTATATAATTTGTGGGTGTGGTCAGTTGAGGGTGTTTTTCTGGCTGGTAATAAGGTTTATGAAAGTAATTGGAGGAGGAGAGGATCCCATCACATTATTTTTTTAATAATATTTTATGATAGGTTAGTAGTGATGAAATTTATCTCAAAACAATTTTTTTGAATCAATTTTTTGATGGACTATATTACCCTTTCCAAAATAAATCTATATAAATCTATATGTAAAGGGAAAAAAGTTCATCAAAAATATGTTTTCTCTTATTATACTCCCACACAATGGTTCACAAGCGCACCAAAATCATTTATAATGGTATTGGAAATTATTTCTCATATAAAATCTTTTACTAGACTACTTTTGATGGGTATGTCATGTGTCACAAATATCCCATTAAAATAATTTAGTATTCCTATAGTGATGGTATTACATATGATGTATTATAAAGTAAAATTAAGCATTGCTTTAAAAATTATTTTGTAGGATATCGAAAGGGTTTTTTTGGATATAATATTACAATTTATTATATGTGAAATCATATATGGTGAAATGTTTCTTAGCCTGTGAGGATTTGGTGTAAGTGGGTGATTTTTTGGACATCTTCCATAATGGTCATATAGAATTTATATGCATTGGTCCATCAATGGTACTACATAAATATGTTTTGGAGTATGATATATGTGTAAATTATGTATATCATATTCCTTTTTAAAGGGATCTCATAAGGCATGCAATATAATATCATGTAATTTATGGAGAATAAGAAGGACTTTTATTTTTAAATAGTTAATATATCAGAATCATCTATTACAATTCATCATAAATTAAACTCATTATTTGATATTAGTTTTAGGTGAATCCTTGTTGAATTTATGTTATTGATGTATGATTTTAATAATAATCAACCCATATGTTTTGAATCATAGGTTTTAATTTTAGAAAAAACTCAATAGAGTCCTATGGGGATAAAAAAGATTGTTATGACCATGGGATGGTGGTCATCTAAACAAACCTACAAATGCATCTTAATATTCTCCTTGCAAAAACCACTGTTCCTTCATTTATGTAACCTAAAAGGCTATAACATGTCATTATGAAATGAAGAGTCCCACCAGAGAATCAATTTATCATTTCAATATGTGTATACACCCCTGAGAATTGAGTCAAATATAACGACTGAAAAATTTATATTTATTTTTTTAAGAAAAATATATATTTTTTGTTCTAGAGCATGGGATGTTCATAAAAACATATACTTGTATAGAAGTTAGAATGGTTTTAATATCGCAATTATATTTGATAGAGTATTAGTGTATCTGGTGGTGTTTTGGGTGTATGAGTGAGTATTGTATGAAGTTCACGGTGAACTCATTTCTGAATTTTCGCTACATATGGATTTAAATTCCTTGAAACGATAAAATAACACCATGATGATGGGAAAATTAAGGTCACAACATATCCTTCAAAGGGAAGAAAATAATGAGGTCTTTGAAGGAATTATTTAACTCTATGAATACCAGATGTCTTGGCCTTGAGGATTTTGTAGGGATTTTTCGAAAAGGAAATACACTCGAGTATGGGAATTATGTCATGGATAAAGGGGACATGGGTTTAGGATTACCTTTTTATATAGTTATTTATATAAGTAAAAAACATTACATATATTCATTTCATGGAAGAGGGGGTTTATTCCATGTTGATGACTCATACATATGAGTTATAAAAACCCTACATTTTTCCATTATTATATTTTCATGAGGAAGACTAGACTTGGTGTTCCCCAGGGGTGTCATTGGGAAGTGTTACCTATGTGTTGGAATTACAACATGAAAGGATAAAACCATGATGTGGATGGATAAGGTGATGTCTTCTAGTAAATATGAAAAATTTGGAAGGTCTATTTCATGGTTTTTTGTTCTCTCCAATTGTGGTGTGTTCATTCACCACACGATGGGCTCCACAATAAGTGATTTTTAGAAGGTGATTCATGTTTTGAGACGTATGGCATGATCTTATGAGGAACTATTATTTTATATTTTAAAAAAGTGTAAGGCTTTTCATTTCAAAGTTAAACCATTCATAATTTAGAGGGAAAATGGGTTACCCATATGGACATATTATCTAGCTCATTTTCCATTATTCCTCTCATCATACCATTTTATGAAAGGGTGTTGTTGGAGATATTTTATAATGGTTTTTAGAATTTTATTCCCTTAAATTCCAATCATTATTATCCACATTAATTTCCCTATGTGTTATGATGATTTTGGATTGCGTTAAGTGAAATTTTCAATTAAATAGAGTGGAAATACTTCTGATTATTCAGTCATTTTATTTTTATGGATAAATAGAACATCAGTAGTATGAATTCCCATGGACATTTGAGGAGTTAGTGATTCACCATTTAAAAAATATTTTTTATGGAGTTATGACTCATTGGACTAAGTTGAATAACTAATTAATAAATATTATAATTTTGTTGTTCAATTTTTTTCTTCAGATAGGGTATTTTACGATTGTAGATGAATAGATGATGCATGCATGGTCTTAGTCATAAATGGTTAAATATTTGGGAGAATAGTAACTCCTTTTGGAGGAAGGTGGCTAGTTATATAAAAAAAATATATTCACATTTCCTCGTTACTTTTCATGTCAGGATTATTATAAGTGTTTTGATATAATGGATTAGAGACTAAGAGTTCCATAGGTAAATTATTTGGATGAAATAGAGAAAACTAGTGTTTAATAATGTTCTCATATTCACCATTCGTAATTGGAGATCAATTAGAGATTATTTTTTAAAGGGATGAAGGAGTCAACTAAGTTATAGAGAGACCTCGGGTAGGTCTCAAGATCAAAGATGCTATTCTGGTAGCCTAAGATGTTTTTAGGGGATAATTTGGCCATACATAAGAGGATTAATCTTAGTGAGGATGAGTGAGAAGGCCATACATCTCACACATGTTGGCTAAAACCCTCTTGAGGATTGATAAGATGCTTGGTGTGAACAGAACTAGGAAATGTCCTCTATAAAAATATGGGGTGTTAATTGGAGGGATCCATTTTTGTGAGATCATTAAGGGATATTTAGGTGATATATTAAATGGGACCCACATATGGGTTATGGAAATTTTGTAGGAAACAATGTATTAAAATTCCAAGAGCCTTAATATGAGTTATCTTGAGATAGTCCCAATTTATTTTGATAGATTTGTGTCGTAGAAATTTTTAGAATAAATTAACTGACCTCTTTGATATGGGGATGGTTAGGGACTATACACAGTGAAGAGATCACAATATATCAATGAGTGCTAGTTTTTTTATTTAAAGAGACCAGGTTAGGTATATATAACCAAATAGATACCCTTATAGAAAATATGATAATTCCCACAGACTTATTATGTGGTTCATGTGTGATTAATATGGTCTTGAGGAGATAATACTATGAGGTTTGACTGATGATGATATACACTTCATGACTTATGGATTGGTCTCAAGGGAATAGCACTATAATTACTCAAAATTTCTCACTTTTATTTGTAAAATAACACATATTTCAAAATTATTTTGTCTGTATATTACACAAGAAAATACTATAGAAAAACTATTACTTTTCATAGAAATATCACAAATCATGAAATAATATGTACCATAATGGATAGTAATATCACCAAGAGATAAACATAAATGATTAATTCACACACAATGGTAAACCACTTAGGCTTTAATTATCCCATGATGATCACTATAGTCAAAAATACCATAAACAAGAAAGAGAGTCATTAGTAATTCACTAGACATTATCATTATCAATCTAGAACCATTATAATTGATGTAGAAAATGATAAATTCTATAAATGTTTTAGTATATATATCAAGTAAAACGAAATGTGACCATTATAATATAATCATTACATTTCATTAAAATTTTATCAATATCTGGCCATTTAAATATAAAAAATATCCAATAGGATAGTATAATGCCATTTTTTGAATAAATTCAAAATTATTATGTTTAATTATTGTAATTTAAATATGTTTTTATATATCCATGTAATCTTTAAGAATATATATGTATATCATTATTAAATTTATAATTCTTTAGTGTCAATGAATAATATGTTTCCCTTTAATAAAATTTCTTCTTTGAAAATAGATAATTTTTTAATTAAAATAATTATTTTCCATAAAAGGAATTTTTCTCATAAAATAAACATTATATTTCAAATTTTTATGTTCATACATGTTTAGAGTAAATTAAAAAAATTCTAAAATGTAGTATATTTTAGGGAATGGTAAAAATAAAATATATATTTTTATTATATTAAATGTTTTAAATGATATGTAATAATTATGTGAATATATATATATGTTTAGGAAAAGAAAAAAAAATTAATTGTTTTATAGGTATTAAAATCATTTTCTAAATGCTATAAATAAATGAAAAATTCTAAATAAATCTTTTTCACTTATAAAAAAAATTAATGAATAAAGGTTCCTTTTTTTGATCAAATAAAAAAATTATAAGTAATTTTTTTTTCAAATTGTAGTGTTTCCTTAACCAAGTTAATAATATAATAAACCATGTGTGGATCATGGAAAATTTTGTTTCTGAAACCATGATTTCAAAATAATATATTTGAAAAATAAAAAACAATTATCCTAATTTTTATCTAAATACCCACATCTCAACCCCAGTTCATTCCATAAAAATGTCATTAACACTTCCTTCCCTCTCTTATTATTTCATCAATTCTATTAGATAATCCACTAAGATCTCTTTGATTCACCACTCTAATATTATAGAAAAATAATTAAGGTATGTGGTTCTCTTTCTATTTCCTAATTTTGATTAAAGTACTTTCATTGTAGTATATATTTTAATTTTCTACAAATTATATTGTAATGTATTTATAATCATTAAACTATTATCCAAATGATGTTATGTTATTTAGAGACAACCATTATATCTCTGCAAACCAATTACATAATCTTTCTTGAAAACACATTATGATTATGAAATCAATAATGGAATTTCGATGAACAATTTATCTATTGTGAATAGAAAGAATTATTTCCATTCAAGGGTACTTATATTGATATAATTACATTTCATTTGTTGGAGATGTCTGTGTGTGAAACTCACAATCCCAACTCATTGTTCAAAAAAGAAAAAATGTTTACGAAACTAAATAATTTACTTAAAAACCATATTTCATTTTCTATGGGTTATTTATTAAATGATATGTGATGATTAATGATTTATATGGAATACATATATTTACTAATATAAAAGGATAACTCTATGATATTTCTAATGCATTTAGTAAATAGATATTATTTTGAGATATTATATTTATGATATCTTGGTTGTATGCCTTTTTAATTTATGATGACACCTTGTTGTTATGATTACAAATGTCTCATTTTAATGTTTTGATAACATTTCTATGCTTTTTTTCAAATGATTATGATCATTTTATATTGTTATTCCTAATGATTTATTCATTGGGATTATTAACATTTCATTTCCCTCTCTTATCTCTTTACATGGCTTTAAGGTATCCCTTGTATTTTGATTTATTTCCATAACAAATGATATCAAATAGGTTATACTAGGATACAGTAATAATAGAATATTTAGATAGGATTATATAATGTTTATGTGCGATCAATTTACATTAAATATTATGTACCTAGTTTTTAGGAAATAGAACATCCAATATTTTTTTAGATTTACCAATGAAACTCTCTATTAGGAAATTAAACTAAAAAACATGTATAATAAATATGAGTGTCTTTAGTTTACTTAAAATAAACTAGTAGTTATAGAGGAAAATTTATAATATATAAAATTATTTAACACCACCGGGAAAATTCTAAATGAAGAAAAACATCATAAAAATACAATAAAGTTTAGTGTGTATAGTTTCTTACAAATAGAATCCATGTCTGGGTACAAAAAGTTGATTAAATATCTAGTTAATATGAACCTATGAGTAATAACCCTATAAATGGTTAGTTATGAGTTATCTTGATCATCACATGTAGAATAAAAATATGTCCTAATAGAACACATGTTTTGAAACTATTTGGGGATCTACTTTGGTTAATAACATTCTCATAAAGAACAATTATGAAAGATATATAGATAATGTGATTATTTCATTTTAATTATTCAAAATATTTAATTATAATATCCTTTAAGATTGATATAATTTAATTTTAGGATTAGAAAAATTGATTTATGTTGTGGATAGGAAAAAAGTGATGCTCATTTTTTAAGGTGGAGAATGCGATGGAATCAAAAAAATTTATTTTAATTTTAAAATAACTCTTTAATCAAAATTAATTTTTTTATTATGTTTCACAATAAATTCATATTAAATGATATTAAATTTTATAGGAAGAATATACATAAAGAAATAAATTTGACTTTAATAGTTTGGAATAGTACATGGTGATAAACACCAAAGAATTGTCCACAAGTGAAATATTTATAGGCTATAATTATCACAAAATGTTCACTCCAACCATAATTATTATCAAAAGGAAAGTATGTCTTAGGTATATAGTAGATTTTATTTTGGGAAGTGAATATCCTTGTCAAGTAATTTATTGAATGGATATATATTATATTGATAGACTATATATAGGTTGTAAATGAAAATGATTGCATTATAATTGGATTATTACATACAATTATAATGGGACAATTATATAACAATAAAAATTGTAAAAACACCACTTTAAATAGTAAAAAACAATTTGAAAAGGAAATTAAAAATTATTATATCTAATAATTTTTTTTAAAATATTATATGTCCCTATACTCTTTAAGAATCAGTATGTGTGATGTTGTGAAATATATAATTCATTAAATTTATAAATAAGGTGGATTTCATTAAAATCCATATTTTATAGAACATTTGTAATTTTAATTTAGAAAAATAATTTAATATACATTCGAATTCACATTCATAAAATAAACAATATATTTTAAATCATTAAATTAAAATTATATTAGGGTGAGTTACGAAAAAGTTTCAAAAATAATTTATTGTTTAATTAATAGATAAAATATAATGTTGTGTTTTTGTAATATTTAATGCCTTCAAAATTATTTAAATATTATTTTAAATGGTATATTATGTTTTTCATGACATTAAAAATGATTAATTATTTTATAAAATTTAAAATTCATAGTTAAAACTTATAAAGAAACTTCCTGAACTGAAAATCATTTTATGACTTCTATAATGAACTTAATTGATATAATGAAAATGAATTATATTTTTATATTTTCTTAAGTCAAAAAATATTTTCATATTATCGTAAACCACGAATCAAAACCATAGGTGGCCGATAAGAAATTTGATTCCTAGAGAACTCATTTTTTGAAAGCTATATTTAAAAAATAAAAAAAAATTCCATGTTAATCTCTAAATATAAATCCCTTCACATCATTTAATTGGCTCTAATTATCATTATCATGTAATTATATCTATTAGTATTTCATTTACTTATTTTATAATCCCACAATATTTTTGGTAATAACTCCAATAAGGCTATGTGGTGGTAATTAAGGTAAGGGGTCTATTTCTCTTTACTAATATTCATTTAAGTTCCTCTATTATAGAAATTAATTTTATTATTATCTTATTCAGTTTTCATGTATTTTTAATAAATTTTTTATTGTACAAATAATGCTATATTGTTCAGGTTCTTCTATTTTTTTCTCAGTGATATCATTCCCTACTCCATTTTTGGACATGTTATGTCACTAATGTTATTATTTAATTTTATATGAATTATTTATGTTTGGTTTATATAAAGATAAATTAATAATAATGTTAATTCACGTAGGTATAAATATACTCTATTGATTGGTTATATCCATGTACGATACCCACATTATCATATTTTGGGTCAGAAGTTTTGTAAATTAAATAAAACGCAAGGATTTTATATAAAACACATTATTTATTCTCCACATGTTAAGTAATAAATTAATTAATATGATATATTATATATATAAAACAAATAAATATTTGAAGATGAAATATGAGGCATGTAGGTACTCTAATACATTAGGTATATAATTAATCTATAGAAATAACATGTTTATGATACCTTGGTACCACACCATGGTAATATTTCATGATACATTAACGAAAAACCTATGTAATATTTTTTTATTAAACCATTGATATATTCTTATGAATATTCATATTTATATTATAGAAAATTTTCTAATTTGTGTCTCATGTGTAAATTATCATTCTTGCTGTCATGCCACGTGATTAATCATGATAAGTTAGGTGTATTCCATTTCATTCATGTATCATCTTGTTAGGATTTATGCACACCAATTACTCCTGATATATGTCCCCCTGAATTCAAATTTGTTGATTCTACCTATGAAATAACTATTAAGAAAAATTGAAAATTTAAAAATAAAATTGATGTGTTATCAACATACTTTATATATTATTTATTTAGTTTCTATGAAATTAAACATCCAAAGATCCTATGGAATTTATAAAAAAACATTGTTAATGAAATATGATAAAATAGTTTTTGAAAAATGTAGGTACTCAAACACTATATCAAAGTATTGCTTATATAATTATGCAATTTAGGATTTAATTAATTATTTCAATAAATATAATTTTAAATATATGTCGATATCATAATATTTTGGTGAATTGCATAGTGTTTCATTTTTTTACAATGGAAATCCAAATCTAGAAAATTAAATTGGATAGAGGCTCTAGTTTAAATGTACCCAATGTGTGATACCAATGAAAGGGGATCGACAGGAATCAACTCGACCTTCACACAATTCAAAACAAGTAGGTCTAACGGTTAACCAAGTATGATACTCCTTGAGGAAATGATTTGGTTGACCACATGCTCTTTATATACCATTAAAAACGATATATAGAAAAATTAAATATTTTTGTAGTAGTTATAAAATATTTAAATATATAATCCTATAATAATGATATTATAAAATTATAATATTAAAATTCCAATTTATATTAAGTAAGACACAATTTTCAATGAAAATATTTGTTAATGGAGTGACTGTATCGACCCAAAATATCATTTTATTATTAGTAAGACAACTCATTTTTTATAATGAATATTTTATTAATATTTATAATAAAATAACATAGAATTTATATAACAATTTATAATAACATTAAACATAATGAAAAAATCTTGCGCATAATGTCTAGGAATGGACATGGGTGATTTCCACCAATGAGTACTGAACACAGAAAGGTAAACTCCTTAGTCTTGATTTATCTTATAATTAACTTTACATCCAAAAAGACTTTCAAACTAAAGATAATAGTTAGTAATTTTTTTGACATTAACAACAAAAATTTAGATCATTTTCATTTTATGTAATCAATGATAATGTATTATAATAGTGGGCTATATATAGGGTGTGAAGGTCAATGTGACTTTCATGATCATAACATTACATATAGTCACAATGTGACCATTAGATAACCTTTAGAAATATAAAAGTACATTATAGAAAAGTAAAACAATAGTTTAAAAGTAAATTAAAAATTATCATATATAATAATTATACTATAACTATATTATTATATGTCTATTTTATTTATACGAAACAATATGTAAATTATTATACTGGTTATATGTCATCAAATTGAATAAATAATGTGTGTCCCATTGAAAACCATGTTTATAAAAAATATGTCACTTTTTTAAATAATTATTTCTCATACCTCTGAATTTATTATCAGTAAATAAACATTATATTTGGATTTGGTAAAATTAAATTATCTTATGGTGAATAATTGAGGATTTTCCAAAGTACATTTTTTTAAAACAACTAGTAAAAATTATGTTTTGTATATTATGTATATTTTATGACATCATACAATTGAATTTTAATTTGATAATATATATTGTTTTTTTCATTTTTATAAATATGATTATTTTCATTATAATTACTAAAATTATTTTTAAAAATAAATAAGGAAATTAAAAGGTTTTGAAATAAATTTTTAACTTTTAAATAGAATATTAAGAAATAAAGGGGTTTTCTAATCAAATAAATATAGTTAATAGAAAATAGGAATATAATATATAATATTTAATTAAAATCATCTATTTAATAAATCATGATCCAAAATCATGAGTGGCCAATTAAACTTGTGTTTTCAAAAACCTTGAATTCCAAATCCCGTATTTGAAAAATAATAAACAATAATTATCATTTTTCTATAAATAAAAACCTCTATAACTGGTTTTATTAACTTAAAAACTCATTATCTTGTCTCTCCCTCCCATAATCATTAATTAATTATTTTATAGAACCTTTATATATATAAATTAATCGCATCTCTATGATTAGAAAAAGGTACTTAAGGTAATGGGTACTGTTCCACTTTTCTATTTTTCATTCATGTACTTCCTTTGTGTTATATATTTTGATTTTTAATATAAAATATTTTAATTTATTTATTTCCATTACAATACATTAAAAAGGGTATTCGACTGATATACTATTACTCTTTCTCAATAGTCTCACTCTATATTCCATTTTGAATTCCCATTATGGAGTTGAAATCATTCGTTGATATTTATTTCAATGGTCTTATTATTTCAATACAACACCCTAATCTCATTCAAGGTTACTCATATATATATAACTAGTATTCAATGATTTGGTATTTCCTTTTATAAAAACCATATTCTATACACATGGGTCAAAAGTGATTAAATTTTAAAGAAACTAAATGATTTCATATTAATCCCATTATTTGTTCCAAATTGGTTATAGTTGAACTACATTCTATTGAAATAAAATATATTTTGAATATAAAAATTTATTCAAATAAATATTGTTCCCTAATTGCGATCTGATTAATTGAGTGAATAATTAATATCTAAAGAAGACGTGTTAATGATACCTTGGAATCATTTCTTGTTAATGTTTCATGATACCTCGGTAAATAAAAATTGTATTTTATATTCAACACCATGTTGCTGAATCATGGTGGTATAATTATGAATTTATCATTTTTTTGTTCTACATTTATATTTTTTGTTTCATATACTTAATAACATTATCTTATGTAATGATTTTTTATTTATCCATGGCAATCACTTGGTTTCCCTTTCCTTTACTAATCCTCGTATGTAGATTTATTCATACTCTTTTCTTTTTATGTGTGGCCCTACGAAATATTATCCATTTATATAATCTAGTACTAAAATTTTAATGAATTTTTCAATAGGATTAAGTTAAATTTCTATGTCATATGTGTGATTTATTTATTATATACCAATTTTTCAAGACACTAAACATCAAATGATCATATAGAATTTATATATGCATCATTTTTTATGTAATTATGTTGTAAATGATGTATGAAAAATATGGATAGTCATATTTTGTATCAAATTAAGATTTATTTATTTATTTATTGTAATATTTGATATTAATCTATAAGTAAAACTCTATTTATATGTCTATGTATTAGAAAAAAAAATCTAAAACTTTTCTATAGTACAATGTGTGGTTTTTTGGAAATGACATCTCTCTCAAGATAATATATGTTTATATTGGATCGTGCTCAAAGTCAACTAGTGGTATGTACCCTAAAAATGATTTTTGAGTGTTAACTCGATCTTCAATTGATGAAAAAAAGTGTGCCTCACTTCACATATGGCTTAACACTACTAGGGGAATTTTGGAAAAGGAAATACACTCAAGTAATAGAATTAAGTCATGGATAATGGTGACATGGCTCCATGATTAACTTTTTTTACAGTCATCAATATATTTAAAAAACATTTCATATAATTATTTCATGAAAGAGGGGTCTATTCCATGATGGTGAATCATACATTTGTTGTATATAAACCGTTACATTTTACCATTATCATTTTTTCATGAGGATGACTGGACATGGTGTACCCCATGGGTGACATCAAGTAGTGTTACCTATGTGTAGTAATTACATCTTAATGGGATAAAATCATGATGTGGATGGATAAGGGGATGTCATAAAGTGAGTAGGGCACACTGTGAAGTTCTATTATATGGTTTTCTAGTTCTACCCACATGTTGTGTGTCCTTTAGGGACATAAGGGGCTCCACTATAAGGGATATCTTGAAGGTGAAACGTGTTGTGTGTCATATGAACATGTTCTAATGAGGATCTTTTATTTTATATTTTTCAAAACAGGAAGATTTTTTATTTTTGAGTTAACCCCTACATAATTTAAAGGGAGAATGGGGTACCAATATAGCTATTTCATCTAGCTCATTTTAATTTCATCCTCTCATCACTTCTCCTTGGTGAAGTGAGTTGTTTGGGAAATTTTCAATGATATGATGTATTTTATTCCATTATATTACATTATTTATTATTCAAATTATTTTCCCTATGAGTTATGATAATTTTGGATATGTTTATGTTATGTTTTTAATTCAATAGAGTGGAAATCCTTTTGATTGGTGCTACATTTCCTCTGTGTTGATAAAGTAGATATCATGTGTATGAATGCCCTTGGATATTTGAGGTGTTAGTGAGGCCGAAATTAACAAATATTTTTGAGGGAGTTATAACTCATTGGATTAAATTTAATAACTAATTATAAATTATTATAATTAATTATTTACATGTTCGATATTTAGAAAGGGTATTGTGTGTTTGTACATGAATAAATGATGCATGTATAGTCTTATACAAGGATGGCCTGATCTCTAGGGAGAAATTAACTCTTTTTAGAGAAAGGTGTTATATTAAATAAAAACTATATTCAGGTTTTCTCATGACTATTCATGTCGAGATGATTATATGTGTTATGATATGATGGAATATAAACTGAGAGATCCATATGTAAATTAATTGGATGTAATTGATAAACATATATTTCAAGCACGTTCGCCTTTTCACCATGGTTAATTTGAGATTTATAGGATATTATGTTTTAAAGTGGGGGGGGGGGTTAACTAAGTTATTAAGAGTCCTTAGGTAGGTCTCAAGATCTAATATGAGATTTAGGTATCCTACGATGTATTTAGAAAATAATTTTGGTATACATAGGAGGATTAATCTTAGTGGTGATGAGAAAAAGGCCATACATCTCGCACATTATGGTTAACACCCTCTTGAGGATATACAAGAGGGTTGGTATGAACACAACCAAGAGAATTACTCTATAATAACATGGGGTGTTAAGTGGAGGTATCCCTTTTTGTTACATGGTTAAGGGATCAATAAGTTATATATTAAATGGGAACTATATATGTGTTAAGGAAATTTTGAAACAAACCCGGTATTAAATTATATTTCTTAATATGAGTTAACTTTAAGAGGTCCTTGGTTAGTTTAACTGAGTTTTAATAAAGAAATTTGAATAATATATTAACCATTCTCTTTAAAATGGGGATGGGTATGGACTTTGTGTAGTGAGGAGATCACCATGTGGTGATGAGTGCACGTTTGATTTAGTTAAAAGAGACCAGTTTCAGTATATAGAACCCAATAGATACCCTTGTAATAAATAGGAGAATTCCTATAGAATTATTATGCATTTCATGTGTGACTAAGATTGTCATAGAAAGATTATACAGTGAGGTTAGAATGATGATGATATAGACATCATGACTCATTTATTGGTCACAAGGGACTAGCACTATAAAAACTCAAAATTTCGGTATTTTATTAGTAAAATAACTTATATTTTACATTTATTTACTGATTATTTTTTCACAAGAATATACCATATAAAAACTATTAATTTTCATATGAGCATCACAAATCATGAAATAATATTTACCATAATGGCTAGGAATATCATATGGTGATAAAAAAATTATGAATTCACACACAATGGTAAAAACTATAGGATTTAATTCTCCCATGTTGATCACTATAGATAAAAAGGATCATAAAAAAGAAATATAGTAATTATAAATATAGTAGACATTATCTATTAATTGTAGAACCACAATAATTGATGTAGAAAATGATGATTTTTATGAATTTTGGAGTATATAGATTGAGTGATAGGAAATGTGACCATTAAACTATAAGCATTACATATCATTGAAATGTGTTCATTATATGTCCATTTAAATATAAAAAATATCCAATAGGATAGTATAATACCAATTTTAGAATAAAATCAAATGTATTTTATTTAGTTACTATATTTTAAATATGTTTTCATATATCCTTATACTCTTTAAGAATAAATATATATGAAATTATAAAATTTATAATTCTTTAATATGAATGGATAATGTATTTCCATTTTAAAAAATTAATTCATTTAAAACATGTAATTTATTTATATAGAATAATTATTTACCATACAATGATATTTTTTCTCAAAACATAAATTTCATATTTAAAATTTGTATGCTGAAATTTGGTTAAGGTATCTTAAAAATACATTTCTAAAATGAAGTACTTTTGAGTGAATAGTAAAAATATAGTTATCTGTATTTTTTATATTTATTTTTTACATAGATATGTAATAATTTTGGGAAATATATATATTTTTGTTTATGGATAAAAATATTTAAAAATATTTTATTTGTATTGAAATCATTATCTATAAGTTATAAGTAAATTAAAATTTCAAAACGGAACTTTTTCACATTTAAAAATAATTTTAATGAATATAGGATCCTTTTATGGTAAAATTAAAATAAATAATAAGAATTGGTATTTTAAATTATAGTGCTTCCATAACCCAGTTAATAAAATAATAAACCATGTGTGGCTTATAGAAAATTTGGTTTCCCAAACCATTATTTCAAAATTATATATTTGAATCATAACAAAAAATTATTATAATTTTTATCAAAATACCCACCTCTCAAACCCATTTCATTACATAAAAATATCATTAACACATACTTCTATCTCTTATTATTTCATTGATTCCTTTATAGAATCCCTTGATATCTTTATAAATCACCACTATAAAATTATGAAAATCAAATTAAGGTTTGGGATTATCTTCCCCTTTCTTAATTTTCATTCAATTACTTCCAATGTAGTATATATTTAAATTTTATTCATATTATATTGTTATGTATTTATTATAATTACATTATTAACCCAATGATGATATGTTATTTAGAGACTGTCATTCTATCTCAGTAATGGAATTCCATAATCCGTTTTGAACACCCATTTTGATTATAAAATCAATCATGGAATTCCTATGATCCATTACTATATTTTGAATACCAAGATTTATTTTCAATCAAGGGTACATATATTGATATAATTATATCTAATATATTAGAGATGTCTATGTATGAAACTCATAATTCCCACTCAAAGTTCAAAAACATTTAAATTTTTATACAACTCAATGATTTTATATAAAACAAGTTCGTTATTTTCTATGGGTTATAGATTAAATGATTTTTTGTAATAAATGATTTATATAGAACACATAAATTTATTTATATAAAAGGATCACCCTAAGATTTATCTAATTCATTATTAAAGTGTTATTCTTTTGAGATAATATGTTTATGATACCATGGTTGTACGCCTTTCTAATGCTTGATGAAGCCATGGTGATATGATTAAAAATGTCTCATTTTAAAGATTGGGTCACATTTCTATGTTTTGTGAAAAAAATCCATATAACTGAGAAATAATGTTATTCCTAATGATATATCAATGGGGATTACTAAAATTTCATATCCTTCACATATCCCCTTATATTAATTTATAGTAACCCTTGGATTTTTATGTATTTTCATAAAAATAATATCCAATGTGGTATCCTAGGATGCACTAATAATGAATTTTTTTGATAGGGTTCGATAATGTATATGTGTGAATAATTTAATTTATATATTACGTTACTAGTTTCTTGGAAACTAATCCACTAATATATTATTATATTTATCCGTGAAACACTCTATTTTGATATTATGATCAAAATAATGTATGAAAAAAATGGTTAGTCGTAGTTTATATCAAATATATTCTTTGTTATTTATGAAATTTTATACCATATATTATTTGCTCTACATAAATAATAAAATGAGGCTTCAGCCCCATCCTTTTAAAAAGATATGATAGGAATAATACAGATCAAGAAATAGTTATCACCTTAATAATTTGGAGTAGTACATGGTGATAAACACCATTGAATAGTCCACAAGTGAAATATTTATAGGAATTAATGTCACGAACCAGCCCGAGTCGACCCTGAACCGGTCACCCAGGCTAGCCCACAACAAGTCCCGAGAGGCGTTCCCGATCCTCCCGGGATGGTGACAAGAACCAAGGGCATCAATAGAGTACACAAGGGAACGATTTCTACCATATATAGACAATCAAACAAATAGCGGAAATAAACGGACAGCCCAAAATGAATTTATATAAAAATTAAACAAAATATTTTTTATACAAGAAACTAAAGGTAGAACAAAAACAAAAACTCAAATGAACAATACCAATGACAAAATAACTCCATGTGACACTTCTGGTCACTCTCCAACACAATGATCAAAAGTCTCCCAAGGTGATCGAACTAAAGATGAAACCTGCACAAGGGCTAAAAAAGAAGAAGACTATAGGCGTGAGTATTAAAACTCAGTAGGTTAGCCCGATATTCTATTCCCAATGCACATTACATTAAAATAAAAGAAACATCAATTTATAGTTTTAAATTCAATATTTGAAAGTATGGTTTTCAAATGAGGTTCCATGCTATAATAATTATCAGACAAAAACATGCATGTTTAATAAACAAAAATGCAAGTAACAATTATTTTCAAAGAGGTGAAACTTCAAAATGAAAACAGTTTTCAAGAGGGCTGCTTTAAAGAATTTTAACATTCAAATAAATAACACATACTACTGAATTTACCAACCAAACACACTGTATGCCGACGTTGAGTACAAAATAGCCAATGAGCACTAGTCACAGGAAAACCCATAGGCACTAGTTAGTTGTGAGCCCCAGGTACCTCGTATCTCGGTGAAAGTAACCATAATAAATATCCGTTATCGTGCACGAGCCACTAGTAGGGAACATACCCATAACCTAGTGGTCCCCAATCATCATCATCATCATAGTTTAGTTAGTGTTGTCATCGTTAAACTTGCTACGTGAAACAGGGGCCAACCCCCACAGAATCACTAACATACTAGTACACGTCTGCCCAACAAGATACCCGGGATTCCCTTTAGTGCTCAATCAAGTTACACATATTATCAAATACACATTTCATATCCACATTCCATTCCAAACCCATAAAAACACAAACAGCCCATAATCTTTATTCACATTTCTTACACTAATCAACAAACCGCTAAATATTTTGGTAAAACAATTTCATGAAGTGTATTGAGGCTTTGCACATAAAACTCTTTCAAAATCACACTTTCAATTATAAAAACACATCAAAACCAAACCAAATAATATTTGGCATCCCAATAAACATTTAATAAATTCATTTAATGGACCATAAAATAATCCCAATTTCACAACTTGTTATATACAAGTAAAACACTCCTTCATTTCTAGGAAATGCCAAACGGGCCTTTAAACATTTTCTCAAAACTAACCTTTGAGGAAGGTATGCATTTTAATTTTATTAAGGATCTGTATAAACACCATTTACAGAAGAAAACCACATTCATAAATCTCTTATAATACTCAGGTTACATATTCAAAACACAACCATTTTCATAAATATGTGAAACAGTCCATTTTTGGGCAACTCGGGCCAAAATATGTTGTAAATCAAAACCCAATTGATTGTAAAAACAAATACAAATGGGAAATCCATATAAGTACCCAAAATTACCATTTATCATTATTCCAATTACTTTATAAATCCAAAAAAATATCTTTTAAATCACACATCACACATAAAAGCCAACCGGGCAATTTACCGAACACATGACATGCCCTTTTTAAACAAAACAATTTATTTTAAGTACATGAAAAGGAATAAAACACCAATTGAAAGCCATATTTTCATTCAAGATACTGTAACATGTTAAAAATACCATAGACCAGATTATAAACCTCACAAAATATTTGCAAAAGATAACGGAACATTTAAACAAACACTTTTTGAGAACTTTCATGACAAAACAACACTACCATTCACAAACCAATGATTAAACAACCACTTTGAACACCAATAAAATTATCCAAAGGATGAAAAACAATAATAAAAATGTATATCTGGTGTTAAATATAATAAAATGATGAAACTTAAATAATAAAGTCATGTGCATGGGGTATCCTACTTCAAATCTTTGGCGTAATTGAAATGCACACCCGAAATCACCCGCCGCGGGTTTATAAACCCTAAAACTAAAAATACCATAGCTAAACAGACATAAAACCCATCAAAAAACATTTTATAACAAAACCCTAGGTCGATCAAGACTAGGGTACAATATAAAACCAAGAAATAATGAAATGAGGGGGAAGAGGAAGAAGAAAGGAGAAGGAATCTCACCTTTCATCCTAGAAAACTCTTCGTATTCCATTAGATATGAAGCCCTAGAGAAAATGGAATGTCTTGAAAATTCTTTGAGAGACTTTTAAGATCTGGGCGATCCAGGGGAAGAAGAGTTGTGGCTTAAAGATTACGAATTAATTGATTTATGAATGATAAAACTTACCTTGGAAATTCTGGGAGATTTGAGGTTCCCTGAGAATATTCGCCCTAATCCGCGACCCACATGAGCTCCAAAGAGGTAAAAACGATATTGGGGGTGATGATAGGGATATTGGCTTCGGGTGGGAGGTGGAATCACCGAAAAAGATTAACAAATGAAAAATATATAAATGAAACAAATTATTTTTTTTAAAACAGGAAATGGGCCCATGGGCTGGCCCAATACCTAAATAAGTAACCCAAATTCACCCAGATTTTGAATTTCTAATGGGTCCAAAAGGATACATAAATTTTAATATATCAGTATAGGACAAGTGGGAAGTTGATTGGGTGAAAAAGGATGAAAAAAAAGAGTTATGAAAGAAACAAATTCAGTTTTTAAAACTGGGAATGAGCTCACGGTTGGCCCAAATCATGAAATAACCACCCTTTCTTCAAAAACTCATAAACAAGCAATGGGGATCCCAAATTAGGGTGGTTAGACATATATGAAACTTCAAAACTCAAGATTTATCTCATCAAATACCCATTAAGAGTATCGGGATTTCTAATGGGCCGGATCAATACAAAGACAGAAAAAAACCGTGTGTGACAATTAATTTACCCAAGAAGATCAATCCTACAAATATTATTATGAGAAGAAAAAAAAGTCTTAAGAAAATGGTACATAGTATTAAGGGAAGTGAATATCATTTTCACATAAAGTATTTAATGGTTACATATGATAATGGTTGAGTAAATATAAGTTGTAAATGAAAATGTTTCTTTTTATGATCTAACTATTACAAACCATTATAGTAGGAAAATTGAATGACTATAAAAATAGTAAAAATACCTAATTATATAGTAAAAAAAATTAATACAAAATTAAAAACTATTTTATCTTATATTTTTAAAATAATATTATATGTCCATATATTCTTTAAGAATCAGTATGTGTGATGTTGTAAAATATATAACTCGTTAAAGTTAATAAATAATGTTTTTTCCATTAAAATATTGATTTTATAGAAAATATTAATTTTAATTTAGAATAATTATATAATATAAATTTTAGTTTACATTTATAAAATGAACAATATATTTTTAATAATTAAATTAAAATTATATTAGTCTGAGTTGCTAAATTTTTTCAAAAATACATTATTTATCAAAAAATAGGTAAACTATTGTTTTGTGTTTTTGAAATATTGTATGAATTTATAAATATGTAAAAATTATATGATAGGTTATATTATGATTTTCATGTCCATAAAAATGATTAATTGTTTTATAAAATTTTAAAAATGGTTGTTAAAAATTATAAAGAAACTCTATAACTTAAAAATAATTTTACAAATTTTAGAATGAATTTAATGAATAATGGATTTTTATGGTCAAATATATAATATGAAATTGAATTATATTTTTATATTTTCATATGTCAAAAAATATTTTTCTAATATCATAACCCATGAGCTAAAGCCTTTGGTGGCCTTTAAAAATTGTGTTTTATAACAAATTGATTTTTTAATGATATATTTAGAAAATAATAAACATGTATCCTCATTTATAAATAAATATTAACCCATCCACATAATTTAATTAACTTTTATTATCATTATAATGTATTTATATCTCTTATTATTTCATTTAGTTATTTTTATAATCCCACAATATCTGAGGTAATAACTCCGATAACCCTAGGAATCAGTAATTAAGGTAAGGGGTAATATTTCTCTACCCCAATATTCATTTAAGTGTCCTATTTTTGAAAATTAATTCTATTTTAATATTAATATGTTTTCATGTATTTATAATCAATACATTATTGTTAAAATTGTGTTATTTTATTGTGCTTTTTATATTTTGTCTTAATAATCCCAATCTGTAATCCATTTTTTGAACCTGTTAAGTCAATGATATTATTATTTGATTTTACATGGATTATTTCAATGTTGTTAATATGAATCAAAATTATTAATAAGATTAATACAAAATGTATAATTATACTCCGTTGATTGTTTGAATCCTAGTATGATACCCATATTACCGTTTTTTGGGTTAGAAATATTGAAAATTTCCAAAAATTGATGATTTTATATGAAACCCACTCTTTATTATACACATGTTAATGTAAAATTAATTATTATGATATATGATATATATTTAACATATAACTTTTTTAATAAGATATATGATGCATGTGGTCACTCTAATGCATTAGGTAAATAATTAATCTCTAGAAATAACATGTTAATGATACCTTGGCCGCACAGCTTGGTAATCATTGATGTACATTGGTGAAAGGCCTTAGTAATGTTTTTTATGAAACCATAGATACATTCATATAAATGTATCATATTTATATTATGTAAAACATTATATTTTGTGCCGCATGTGCATATTATCAGTCTTTTTATTTTGTCTCAGGATTAATCTTGGTAGTTCACTTATATTCTATTTTATTCATGTATTGTCTTACTAGGATTTATGCTCAACACTTCCTCTTGATGTATGTCCATAGATAATAAAATTCAATTAATTTTCCTAGAACATAATTATAAAGATAATTTAAAATTTACTAAATATATTTTAGGGGTTATCAATACAGCCTTATATATTACGTATATAGATTCCATGAAATTAAACATCAAAAGGTCCTCTGGAATTTATAAAAAATCATCATTAATGAAATATGACAAAAATAATTTTTGAATATTGTTGGTTCTCATACCTGTATCAATATATGGTTTATTTAATTATAAAATTTAGGATTATAAGACATTATTGATTAATATAATGATAATATTAAATATATGACAATATTGTAAAATTTTGGACAATTATAAATTATTTCAGTTTCCCCAAATGAAATCCATATCTAGAAAATTAAATGGGATATAGGTTCCAGTTCAAAGGTACCCAAAGGGTGATACCCATGAAAAGGGATGAATTGGAATTAACTTGATATTCACATGATTCACAACATGGGGGTCTAACAGTTAATCTAGTCTGATACTCCTTAAAGAAATTATTTGGATGAGAACATGCTCTTCCGGAACCATTTTAAAGGATATATAGAAAAAACAATTTTTTTTCATAATAGTTATAAAATATAAGGGTATATAATCCTATAATAATTATATTATAAAATTATAATATTAAAAGCCATATTTATTTTAGGAAAGACACAATTTTCATTGAAAATATTTATTAATGGAGTGACTGTGTCGACACAAAATTTCTTTTTATTATTAATATTATAGCTCGTTTTTTATAATTAAAATTTTATTAGTATTTATAATAAAACAACATAGAATTTATATATAATTTAATTATAAAATTACACATAATGAAATAATCTAGAGCATAATGGTTATGAATAGTAATGGTAGATATGAACCAAAGAATAGCGAACACAAAAAGGTAAACTCCTTAGTCTTGATTTATCTTATAATGAACTTTACATCCACAAATACTATTAAAATAATGATAAGAGTTAGGAAAAAAAAAATTTATTATGAAGTGAATTTTAGAACATTTTTATTTTAAGTAATGAATGATAATGTACGATAAGATTAAGGTATATATTGGGTGTGATGGTCAATGTGACTTTCATGATCACAAAATTACATACTATCACAGTGTCACCATTAGATAACCTTTATAAATATTAAGGCACATTATAGAATAGTAAAATACTAGTTTAAAAGGAAATTAAAAATTATTATATATAATAATTGTACTAAAATATATATTACTATATGTCTATTTTTTTTGTTCGAATCAATATGTATAATATTATATTTGTAATATGTCATCAAATTGAATAAATAATGTGTTTCCCATTAAAAACAATATTTAAAGAAAATATGTTACTTTTTTTACTTAATTATTTCACATACCTCTAGATTTATTTTCATTAAACAAACATTATATTTGGAATCTGAACATTGAAATTATCATAGGGTGAATTATTGAGTATTTTCCAAAACAACTTATTTTTTAATGAATTAAAAATAATAATATTTTTTGTTTTCATTATATTTTATGAATTCATATAGAGTAATTTTAATGTGATAGTATATAGTATTATTTTCATGGGTATAAAAATGTTTCATTTTTTATAATATTTATTAAAATAATTTTTTAAAACCAATAATTAAATTTAAAAGTTTTGAAAGATATTTTCAAATTTTAAATATAATTTTAATAAATAAAATTTTTTTCTATCAAATAAATATAGATAATAGATATTAAGAATCTAATCTATAATATTTAAAGAAAAATCATCAATTTAATAAACTTGATCCCAATTAAAGAGTGTTCATTGAAAATTGTATCTTCTAAAACCTTGAATTCCCAAGCCTATATTTGAATAATAATAAACTATCATTCTTACCTTTCTATAAATGAAAACATATAAAACTAGTTTTATTCTCTAAAAATTTTATTATCATGTACCTCCCTCTAGTATTAATTAATTAATTATATTATAGAGTCTCTAAATCTATAAAATAATCACATTTATATGATAAGAAAGTGGTACTTAAGGTTAGGGCTATTCTTCCCCATTTCTAATTTTCATCATTTAAATCCTTTGTTGTATGTATTTTGATTTTTAATATAATATATTTTCATATATTTATTTATATTCAATTATATTGAAATGTATATTTTTTTAATAGACTATCATTCTTTATAAATAGTACCACTCTATTTTACATTTTAAATTTCAATTATAGTGCTAAAATCATTCTTTGATATTTCTTTATGAGGTTATATTTGTTCAATAACACACACTAATTTCATTAAAGGGTATCCATAAAGATAAAAATATTAGTCATTTAATGGGTATTTCCAATTATAAAATCTATATTCTCTACACATGGGTCAAAAGTGATTAAATCTTCAATAAACTCAATGATTTCATATTAAACCCATTATTTATTCCTCATGGGTTATATCTGAATTACATTCTTATGAAATAAAATTTATATGGAATATAAAAATTTATTCATATAAAATGTGTTCCCTAATAGTGATCCAATTAATTGAGTGAATAATTAATCTCAAAATAATACATGTTTTTCATACCTTAGAAGCATGTCATGGTAATGTTTCATAATACCTCATTAAAAGACAATGTAAATGTGTTTGAAAACACTATGGTGATGAATCGTGGAGATATTATTATGAATTTATCATTTTCATTATTTTTTGAATATTTCAATGTTTTGTTTTATATAATTATAAACGTCATATAATGTTATGATTTGTTATTTATCCATGTTGATCACTTGCTTTCCCTTTCATCCCTTAATCTCCTTACTAGGATTTATTCTAACCCTTTATATTTAATGTGTGGCCATATTAAATATTATCCATTTAGATTACCTATAATGGAAATATTATTGAGTATTTCAAGAGGATTAAATTGAAATTATGTGTCATATGTGTAATTAATTTATTATATACCATGTTTTCAAGATACTAAATGTAAAATTATCGGGGGGAATTTATAGATGCAATAGTTTTTATGTTATTCGGAAAAAAGTCATTTAGGAAAAATATGGATCAAAATATTTGGTATCAAATTAAGATTTAATTATTTATTTATTGAAATATAGACTATAAAAACAGAGTAAAACTCTTTGTTTAAATTTATGTATTTTAGAAATTCCTAAAATTTTCCTAAAGAACAATGTGTGCTTTTATGTCAATGAAATATTTATCTTTATAATAATTGTTAATGTATGATTTAGCTCCAATTCCACTTGGGGTATATAATCTAAAAAACATATTTTTGATTGTTAACTCAATTTTCACTTGATGAAAAAATGTGGGCCTAAATTTACACATGGTTTGACACTCTTTGGGGATATTATATATATTATCACCTTCTACTAAAAATGATTATAAATGATATATATATATATATATTATTTATTTATTTTAAAATATAGAAATGATTGAACTCAATTATTCATGAATCATTTTATCTGAAATATTTAACATTAAACTTATAATTCATTTTATGAAATAGAAAAAATAGGCAAAAATGTTATAGGGGGTATGTAACACCCAAAAATTGCGTTCTATTATTGAAAGAGGAAGACTTATTTCATAATGAATGTTTTTTTATTCTTTAAAATGAATGTTTAAAGAGTGAATATTAAATTTCATGGGAACAATTTAATTCATGAAAATTTATGGACATAATGGTCAGGAACAATACTTAGATATGAACAAAAAATACTAGTACAAACATAGTAGTAAACCTCCATAGACATTAATTTTTAAATAAATATATCTCTAAAAATAATGATTCTACAATGAAATCGTAGAATATATAATATAGTAGACATTATTGTGGAATATTTAAAACATTTGAATGTGAATTAAGGAACAATAATTTATTGAAATTCTACAGTATATGTATGGTGTATAAATAAATGTCACTATTATGATCTAGTCTTTATATACCATTGTAATGTGTCCCTTATATTTTTTTTTAATGTTAGTAATACCCAATAGAATAGTAAAATACCAAAATAAATGGAAATTAAATAGTATTATATATAACAATTATTTTAAAAAAAAATTAATATATGTATATGTAATCTTTAGTTGTCAAATTATTCGATATTATAGAATTTATAATTATATAAAGTTAATAAATAATTATTCCTTATTTACAAATACAATATAGTATAAAATATTTAATTTTATAGGAATAATTACTAATTATAATAGATACGAATTTAATTTTTAAAAATAAATATAATATTTAAAATTTGTTCATTCAAATTTGATTAAGGTGAGTTATTTATAATTTTTTAAAATAAATTTTTTTAATGAATAAAAATAATACAGTTTTTTGTTTTTTGTATATTTATTGACTTCATAAATATTTAATAATAATATAATAATATATATGATGTTATGAATAACCAAAAATATTTTAAAAGGAGATCCCATATAGTGATCTAATGAATTGGGTACATAATTAATCTTTAGAGATAACATGTTTATCATTCATTCAATGCAAGCCTTTGTAATTTTTCATTATACCTTAGAGAATAACTTGGTTAACATGTATTGCAAAAAATCAAGGATAAACATTGGTTTTAATCTTATAAATGTTACACCCCAAATTTTTTTTATTATTTTTCCATTAAATAAATCTTTAGTTGATTTCATTATTTCACATGAAACACTAAACTAATATAAAACTGTGATATATTTAATTAAATTATTATGTTTTATCATTATAATATATATTCATTATTATATGGAAAAAATAAAAGATTCCAAATTATCATATCTATGTAGGGAAAAAATAATTGAATGGAATTATGTAGTTGATTTCTTCTTTACGATGCTAATTTATCTGAACATGGATAGCAAGTAGCATTACTCGTATTTTTCTTAGGTCAAGAACAATATGAAATCCATCAATTAATGTTTGTGAGAAAAAGTTTGTGAGAGAATTTAAAGAATGATGAGATTTCAATGAGATCTATAATAGCTGAACCACTACTCGTGAGTGATATAAGAGTGTATCATAACCCTAGGTCTTATATAGAGATATTGATGGGTTATATAAGTATAAGATAAGGTGGCATATAGAAAAAATTATAATTTAAATTGGTCATTTATATATAGAAAAATTATATTATAAATGGAATTGATAGAAAAATTAATGGGAAATAAAATTTATTTTTAAAAATAATTTACTGATGAAATTCAATTTTTATAGTAAAACAACTAATAATATAATTTTAAGTCTAAAATTTTATTTTACTAAATTTTTTCAATTATAAAATTAATTTTATTTTATAAAACAAAATATATTATAATCAAATGATGGAAAATTATATGTCATATATATAAAATATATTAACACTAATATAGTTTGTAATTGATAGGATATATAAATTAATAATACTTATTATTTGAGAAAGTTATCTTCATATAAAAAAATAATTAAATTTTATATTTCAACTTAAAATATAAATCTATACAATTAAATTTTTTCATTATAAAAAATCAATATAATTTTTGAATTTTTCTTAAAAAATATGACTTTAGTATTATTTTTTTATATTTTCATAAAATTATTGATTTTTAGGTAATGAGTGAAAGATAATCTTTTCACTTATACCATAAAATTTATTAAATAATCATTATATATTTAGGGAAGTAAAAATTATAAAAACTTACCAATAAAAATTATTCAATGGGTAAAAGTATTCATTTAAATATGAAATATTTAATTTAGATTACATATGTTTATCATTTTGGAACATAATAAATGTTTTTTTCAAATAAAAACATATTATAATCATTTTGTTTAATAAAATATTCCCCTATTATATATCATTTTTGGAATGATTTAAAAGCCACATAACTCGTATTTTGTTAATAATAAACTAATTAATGTTATTATTATAAAAAACAATGATAATTTTTTCCTCAATATTATTTTCATACATTAAGATGTTGTCTTTCAGGAAAATAGTTTATACACATTATGTGTACTAATATAGAAATTAAATATTGCCACCCTGAAATATTAATTTGATAAATTTATTATCTTATTTTAAATAATCATATTAATATTATTTAATATGGTGAATTTAAATTTTGGGGATTAAATTAAATTTTTGATTTCAAAAAACAAGTTACAATGTACTGGTAAATTATTTTAGAACATAAAACTAGGGATAAAAATCATCAAATTACTGAAACCCGATATCAAAATAGTTCATTGAAATGTTTTCATAACCCAATCCTTATGAAACATTCATTATTGTAAAATCATGGACTCAAATTCCTTTAAGAGTAAATTATCATTTTTTGTTATTTCAAAAACCTCATTGTCCTCAATCATAAAATAATACATCCACCACCAATTTAAATACACTATAAAAATTCAAACTACCCTTGATAATTACCCATTTTACTTACACTAGTCCCTCTGGTAATAGTTTCATACCCTTCATTACAATTAAAGCACTAAATCATTCACTTCCATGTTTCCCCCATGAGAAGGTTTATATTCGCATGGAGAGTATTGATAACTTCTTATCATTTTTTCATCTCTATAATTCCACTCCAAATATATTATAACTATTCTTATATAAGTAAATAACTAATATAATTATATTTAAATTTTCTTATTTTAATGTTATAACCATTATCTATCATTCCCCTTCCATATAAAAAAGATAACATTGGGCATAAGTGGTAACTACAAAATCCATGAAGAGATTTCATTATTTTAGCAGGATTATCTTATAGATCTATTTTTTAAATGATATTTAATAAATAAATATTGTTTTTATAACATTTTTCTGATTTTAGAAAGTCTAACCATGTTAGACCTTCTTCCCAAACAATAACAAATTAAAATGGTACTTAAGATTATATGAAGACTACAACCTCTATGAATAGAATATTTTATACTTCATCACATCCTTATAGGGATTTTTTAAAATGGGTAATTAAGGAATAAATATTATATTTCAAACATTATTAAAATTCTCACAATATAAATTAAAATATACCTTCTTGTCGTTAAATGGAAAATGAAATATTTTACTATCTTTGCGTGCAGACTACATCCCCTATAGATTACTGTATTTCATTTTTCATTAACATGATACTTGGATGATTCATGAAATTTATTTAATGAAACATTAAAATTTTCATGAAATTTTCTTTGATATAAAAATATTATATTAATAATATCATCAACATTAATGTACCAAAAGTTTTTCAAAAAGATATTTTGAAACAAGGACATCATTGTTTTAATATTCATGAATGATGACTAAAATTATCATTGAATTATATTATAACATTATAAATAATTAGAAAAAATGTATTTACATTAATTTTATATTATAGGAATGATTATAGTAGTAACAATGAAAGGAAATAGACATTGATATTTTAAATCATGCACAAAACAATCAAAAACAAATTATATTCAATGATGAAAATAAATTATAGCTAATAAATGTAAATTTAATTTTTATCATTTATGTTTATACATGTTTAAATATATGAAAATAGTTATGATGTATTTTATTAATATTTTTATTTATATTATATAGGATTTTAATGGGATTTCATGGATGCTAAGAGTGAAGGTATTGGTTTTTAAATCAATATTTCTCTTCTCGATAAATGTTTATCACTATACACCTACCTTTTATTATAAGATTTATATACTAAATATTTGATACTTTAAATAATTATTATACATTTATTTATATAATTAATTTCATTATTTTATTTTCATTATTTTTTATGGATTTTTATTTGAATGTGAAAAAAATACTAAGAGGTTTTCATGAATCAAATTATTTTCTTGAGTCATAATTTTACTTTCATGACCATGGTTATAAATTATTGTTTTCATATATCCTATGAATAATTTCATTTGATAATAATATTTACCTATACCTCCTTTTTAATATAAGTTTTATGACTATTTTTTCATGTATGTTTTAAATAAAGGTATTTTAATATTGATGAAATGATGATTCCTTTTCTAATAGAACACTTTATCTTCAAATATCAATTTCCATTTGATTAACTTTATGAAAATTCGGTGATTAATTATTTAAATTTACTTATAAATAATTTTTAAAATATCTTCTTTTTTATATCTTAAAAATGATATTTATGAATGTGACTCACAACATGGTATCTTTATGAAATTGGTAAGAGATTATTTATAAGGGCTCTATTATATTTTTATTTAAATATCATATTTAACAAATAAATATATAAACTATTTAGTATTGTATTATTTATAAAATTTTTAATTACTTTTTTAAATTATCATTTTTATTTGTTTATTTGTTAGTATTAATCGATCTAATTCTAATTGATTTTTATGTGATTCCATTTTTTAAGGTTATAAAACCCATTTTCATTTTATGGGTTCCTTATGATATGATGGATGAATAAGTTCATAATAAACACACACACACACCCACACACACACACACACACATATATATATATAATGAGGGTGGGGTCCTATGTAAATATTCAATTCATTGGTTTTTTAATTTTTATCATATTAGAAAATAGAATTTAGATATCTTATGATTTTTTCACAACTTAATGTGTGAACCTTCATGGATATGTTAATAAAATAGAGGGTGTAAATTATGTGATATTAAAAAAATATCTAGACTACTTATGATTATTTTTTCCATAATGATACATCGTAATTACATTTCTCTATGATATAACACATTTTAATGTCATCTTCATATGATTATGAATTCTGGATAGGGTTTATTAACTCACACACATAATACATGGGACATATTTGTTCATTTGATATTATATGTTTGTCTGCCATGACTTATGGATAAATATTAATGTTTAATATTCATTTAAAAACTATATTTATCAAGTTTTCTAGTTTTATCATGTGTTTATATTATGAAACATGATAAAATTTTGGTACAGTACATCATTACTTAGTACTTGACTTCACCCTTTTCTAATGATTCCATTCCCGGTGTTATGAGGATGGCTGTTACTTATGAGAATTATAGTAGGGGTATATAGTTAAATAAATATACACAAATATTCATAATTGTTTTCAAATATATTGTATATATTTCTAAATGGAAAATTCACTAATTATTTGGTTCATGGGATTATTATATTATTTGTGATGAAATATTTAGCATATATAAATGATATAAAGAAAACATATATTAATCTGTGGTCACCATACTTGGTGAAAAATATCATATATAAAGTATTTATATTTAGTACCGAGTCAATGAAAGTTTTTCTAAAGCAAATGTGTTACTATTAGGGAAATATTATGTAACATAACAAGATTTTAAAAGAAGATAATTATGTTTTATAAATGAAATAACACGAAACACTATGCATAGACAAGAATGTAACACCTTGAGAATTTATGATATATTGATTTTTTAATAATTAAATATCTTAAATAGATTTCATTGAAAACACCAATGAGTTTATCTAGTGTTATATTCAACACTATGATTTTTATGCATTATAGGAAACACTATGTTTAGCTTACATTACACACAACATCGAGTTTAACCAAAATGTAAAATATTATTAAAATATAATTATTTAATATAATAGTTATAACCTACCCATTAAATATTAGGGTATTAATATAAATAACTAAATTATTATAAATTTGGTTATATTTTTATTTTTTAAAAAATAAAAATCATTTATATAATTTTTTTTAATAAAATTGTAAATTTTTTAAAGATGATTTAATCACACTTTATGCGCATTATTTAAAATATATTTTTATCAATTTTAGAAATAAAATATTTTTAAAAAAATAAATTAATTTTCTAATACTAATATAAAAATTATCTTATGGTGATTTATTTTATTTTCTTGGAAGCTTTATTTTTTTGATGAATAGTGAAAAATACTAGATTTTAATTGAAAATTAAAATTTTGTTTCAATAATTTAAAATGATAATTTATATTTTGAAATCATTTTAAAGTAATATTATATCAATTTTATATAAATTATTCTAAATTGGGTTATTGGAATAATATTAATTTTGAGTTTTGATATAAAACTTTTGAATATTTTCACTTTAAAGACCTAATTTGTTATCACCTCTGTGGAATTAATTTTAATTTTAATTCTATCACTTTTATTAGTTTAATTTGGAAAAACTGATTCCATATTTGGAATGATAATAATTTACATTATATATTAATTTCTTCTTCATTTATTAACATAATAATTAATGAAAAATGTTAAAATTAATCGTCGTGATTAAAGTTAAAACATATTTTTACGCCTTACTTGTGTTTCTTTTAAAATCAATTTTACACAAAAAAAAAAGGATTTTTATTTTACAATTCATATTTATTATTTAATATTATAAGGTATATTTAATCCAATAATGCTTATTTAAATTTTATTCTTAAATTATAAATGACCCTGGTAATTAAAAAGTTACAAGATTCTTTGGTAAAAACAAAGTGGGTAAAATTGAGTATTCATAAGGACTAAGGAATAACATTATAAAAATGTGTTTATTTTTGAATGGAATAGGTTTTTATTTACAAAATCATTCATATCCCACATTATTATCCAATTTTTTAGGAACAGGAGTTATGGGAGACCAACCAATAGTGAATACTTTGGGGTATTTTGAATAATGTCACTCCTATTATATTATAAAATGGTATTCAATCCCCTAACATATTTATAAATATCAATCTATTTATATCCACCAAAACCTGACAAAATCACATAAAAACTTCTTTTACTTGATACTTTATTCCAATTTTTGGGCATAAATCATTCCTAGGAAGGTTTCAGTGAAAACCGACGGAGGATACTTGAAGAAGAGGTATCATTAATCCATGAGCCTTTTGATTTTATTTCTTACACCACCACCTTAAATTGTTATTAAAAATGATTATATTATATCATATGAATATTAAATATAATGATATTTTATTATGTAAATTTATAAACTAAATCATTTCCCATTTTATCAAATTTGAGAGTACGATGGACTACTGCCACCTGAACTGATGTCGTTCGTTTTTCTTTTACAAACTCACACAGTTGGGTATGATGTTGGGAATAACATCTATATATGATTTTTATAACATTATTATACCTATTAATTCATTATATCGACTATAAACATTTAATATTCTATTATGTTAGAGATATAATAATGCAACTCATGTGTGTGGAAGATTACTGCCTCACATAGTAATGTGATTCATTCTTCACTGGCACATAACATGGACGATAATTATGGTAAATATATTTAATATATATAAATTTTTTTATCGTATTGGCATGTTTTTAATTCTTTTTTTATTATATATCATTTTATTTCTAACCTTTTCTCTCATTGAAAAAGTGATAACATTGTTTGTGGACTTGTGGACTCCAACCTCCACAATAAAATGTGATTTATTATTTCCATAAACACATCTGTAAGATGATATATATAAGAGTATATTATTAATTATTATGTTTTATATGAAATAATAATTATTCTAAAAGGATGAAATATTACTTACCTTCATTCCATAATGATCATTGAAAAATGGAAATGGTACTCATGCGTACGTACAACTAACCCTCTCCATAACTATAATGCTAGTTCATTTTTCTTATACATAATTCAAGATTGATTTTCAAATTATTAATTATGTATAAGTACGATAAATATTTAATTATTTTTATTCTATATGTTTTTAAATAATTACGTTATTGACCATAGTCATCCTACCTATGTTTTTTTAACACAAAAGTCAAATGTGGTCCAAATATTTGACATAAATATAATTGAGTAGGAAATTGTATGTAACATGTCAATAAAAGAAATGAAACTAATAATAAACATTAAATAGATTTTATATCATGTAAATATATTAATAAAAGTTTATTATTACTAGAATATAAATACAAACATGATAAGTCGAACTCAAGGTAGGGGACTTTATCTCAATTTCATTTCATTGAGGCATATTTTTGTGCAATATACCTATAATAATTTAGGAGTTATATATACAGCCCCATAAAAATTATATATCAAGAATTTATCAATTATCAGAGTGTTTATAGTTTTGTTTAATGTTATAATTTCTAGGGAACTATGTTTCAAATATTCACAATGTGATAAGAAATTTTTGCTTAAAAAATTTTCTTTTAATGTTTTTCTTCTTCATTCTTCTTTTCCAAGTAAATATTTTTCAACTAGTTTTTTTGTACGAAAATATAATATTTTATATTTTATTTTAATCCACATATTACATTATTTAAATGGTTTTCAAATGGATTATTTCATATATTTTTTATACAAAACATTTTGAAAAATGAAAAAAGGAATGTTCCACATTATGACAATGACTTTTCCACCGATGTGACCATTATTCGATTTCTATCTTCTTTGTTGATTTTTAGTTTTCTTCAAAAAAACCCATATTTCCCTTTTTTGGGTGTTTTGGTATTGAAAATTATTTTTCAACATGTAACATCTCATCCTCGGTTTCACTCATTAGTGCCCCAAGTAAGTCATTCACATGACCTCAAGTTTCCCCCCCCCCCCCATATGCTAGAGGTTGTTGACGTGCAGTGAGGGTATGATAAGTTGATCATGGGGAGACTACACCCTCTTTTTTCATAGAAAAACACAAGTGTAAATATAAATAAATATATGAATGAAATATATAACCATTACAATACCAATATCTCAAGAAAATAAGTAGAAAATACAATATCCGACTGATGTTGAAAAGTTATCATGTTAATGTATGTGTCAAATTTCCAAAATGAAAACTGAAAAAATGGCAATGATGACACCCATACAGGTCCCGACCCACTTATGGTTCCTTATTCCAAGATCCATCACCAAATTGGTAATCTAACCCATGTCAATTCCTCTTAATCTGTCTTCTAACAATAATGTCTATTCGTGTACTAATTAGAATGACCAAGTAGGGTGTGAGTTTGACTTAGTTGGCCACCACCAATGGTGTCTAATTCAATATATGGTCAAAAATTGTGTATATGGTATTATAAAGATATAATTAAAATACATAATTAAATATTTTTCGAATTATTAATTAATCATCATTTAACAACTTCTTCATTGGGTTCCCATAGACACTCGTACCTCAATAATTGCTTCAACGCATACAAAAATAAAAACTATCCTTGACGTATGTCATAGGTATGAATTTCCATATTACCATTGTTTTCTTTAAAAATGAATGAACATGTTAACTTGAATTAATTTACACAATTAAATGGCCATGATACCATTCTTTATTTCAAAAATGAATGACCTTGTTGCCATTATTTGATTCACAAAAATGAATGACCATGATACCATTCATTAATTATCACAATTAAATGACCATGATACCATTATTTATTTCACACAAATTAATTTCCATGTTACTATTAATTAATTCTCGCAATTGGATGACCATATTACCTTTATTTATTTCACCCAAATTATTGACCATGTTACCAATCATTAATTCTCATAATTAAAGAACCATGTCACAATTCATTAATTATTGCACAAATTTCCATGTTACTATTCACCATTTAATAATCACAGATATCATAATAACAAACTATTAAATATATATCAACCACACATTAATTTATTCTATAATTAATTAATCCATTCACATTATCAACATCCAATAATTAATTCTCTATTTAATTATTTAAACACATAATTTCAACATCTCATAATTAATTCACCATTAAATTATCCAAATAATGATATCTACGTCACACAAATAATTTATGAAATTAATTATCACCAAATCATATATTTTTACCTTTCCTTAATTAATTAATTCTAAAAACTAATTAATTACCCTAGGAAATTAAATTGATAAACAAATCTAAAAATACAACAATTTTCTTACACAAAATCAATACCATGAATGTATGATTTTAAAATTATAACAACAAACATGATTCGTTGAAGAATGATCTCCCAATGGAAAACACCAAAAATTATCTTCATAGAAATGTAGATCTAGATATTAATCTCATAACACAAATTCAACATTAATGAAATCAAGATCTTGATAATATTAATCTAGATCTAGAATCATATATTTCGATCGTAAAAAATATATATCCATAATCCTAGATATATATTAACCAAATATGGATCTACCTCTATAAAAATAATACTTCCACACACCCAATGAATGAGATAAGAATGAAGGATAAATGGTAAAGAAACGAGAAAGGGTCCACTTACCGAGAGACGATAAAATCTTTGATATCAGGCTTTATATCATAAATAAAGGATGTCATACTACGATGAAATCCCTATGGAAATCAGTAAAATAATAAAAAATTGTAAGGGTATGAGTTGGGATGAAATAGGTTGGTTTTGGGGGTTTGGGGGAATTTGAACCTAATTTTTTATCCACTTTAATAATTGTATAAGGTTTCCCGCACAGCGGAACACGGTTATTCTAACCATCTTCCAACTGTGTGCCTATTATTTCATTGGGTGCACAATTTCTATTTTTAAGGTGAATGGTTTGAAAACCCATGGGACATCTATTCAAAACTCCACTATCTAAGGTCACATTGTTTCCCAGGTTGGGGTGCAAGGGATTCTCTAATAGTGTGCGAACAATGCACAACACCCTTTTTCTTCCATTTTCTAAATTTTACCCCCAAAAAACATTACATTACATCCTAGACAAAAATTACTCAATACAAAAAAATAGTACACGAAATCATGTTCAATACCATTCTATAAAAGTAAAGGATTTCCCCATCTCTCCATCATATAATAACTTATCGTCAAGCTGCACTCCCAAGATTCCCCAAGATTCCGAGGAAAAAATATTTTCCCACTAAACATGCATATCTACTTCCCCATCCCATGGTTCCTCCTAAAAATTACAATGTTTCCAAAATTCATGAACCAGTGGCATGATCATTCCTACACAAAACATTCACACTACGATCCAACACATTTATTGGGTGCTTCGCAAAGGACGCATCTAACTCAAGATCAACATCATCCACATTAATCACAAGAGAAAGGCCATGCTAACATCATCATGGTTATGATATATGGAAAAGTCATTCATTGAAATATATTATGGTGGAAGATACAGTCTGTATGCCGTAGTCACAATTCTCTCCATAACCACAAATGGTCCGATGAATATGGCCAGTAACATTCCCTAACACTATATCCTATGGTGACCCAATCTAGATGATTTTTTTCCGAAGAAATGATCATCCAAAATAAAATCTATGGTTCTTTGATGTTTATTTTCTTATTACTTATTCCTACTCTATTCAATAGTTATATGCTTCTGAATTAGTTGCACCTACTCAAACATCTCTTGCATGATTCTCAACCATAATAATTCAGACTCACCAACCTCCACCCAGCATAGAGGTGGTCAGTATGGACTACCATAAATACACTCTTATGTTTCCATATGGATCATTTCCTAAATATATTGTTATAGTAAAATTACACTAAATACAAGTTCCCCACTCAAGACCTAATGAATTAAAGAACACACATTTGTAGCATATACTCAAGAACCATTATAGTAGGTTATGGATTACCATCTGTCTATGGGTGGAAAATCATAATCAATAATACCATTATAGCAATCACTTTATACATGACCTTAAAAAGGAGTCAAGTAAATATTGAGTCACAATCTGAAACTATAGTCTGTGGAACCCCGTGAAAATGGACTATCTCCAAAACCTATAAATCTCTTAGCATTTCCACTGAGAAAGTCTATCGTATATGTATGAAATGGGATAATTTCCCTAGAAAATATATAATGACTCAAATAGATTCAGTATTCCTTGGAATTAATAGTAGACCCACCATAAGTTTTATTGGCACTTTATCCCAATTCCTTACTGGAATGGGAAATAACTGCAAAAAAAAGATCCAAGTCTTTGACACTTTACCTTCACCTACGAACTGGTGTATTATAATTTCATGAACTATACTATCTCCTTTTTCATTCTCGGCCATAAATAAAATTATTATAGGTCTCAGTACTCCATTTCACATATGTATGTATCTCCCACTTCAATGAATGAAATTTTCACATCAGTTCCTCTCGTATATTCATAGGTGCAATAACCCAATTCCTGACAAAGATGATCTAATCCTCATCTATGCTCCAATATAATGGTGGATACCGACCTTCAAGGTTTTACCTCAAAGTAAAACACTTTGGATAATCGTACTTCTTGTCTTGGATCCATCTCAAAATTGTAGAATCCATTTAAACTAATACCAGAGTACTCTGTTCCTAACTCTACCGATCGACCATAAGCATTTTACATAGCAAATCAATCATCTTCCACTCAACACTAGACTAATATTCTACCTAAGTCCTATTATTCCAAATCAAAGAGTCAGGTACACTATTTTTCTTCTCGATCATATATTCTACCTCAAAATCAAAAGACTACATCTACTCAACCCATATCTAATTATAAATATTCAAATCTCATTGGTAAAAGATGTACCTTAGGCACTAGTGATCTATAAACACAATAAACATCATTTCCAACGGATAATTGTACCAAAACGTCAAATTATAAATCATATCTTTTAACTCGAGGTTGTGTATGGGGTATTTCCATTCACGTGGGCTTGGTTTTTGTGACTCATATGCCACAACTTGATCTTCCTACAACAACAAAACTCTATTTCAAATCCTAGAATTGTCATAATACACCGTTTACTCCTCTCCCAGCATACATTGGATATCGATCGGTGCTGAAGTCAAAAACTTGTTCATCTCTATGAAGGACTTCTCACATTTTTATAACAAATCAATATTTTTCCCCTTCTGAGTCATGACAAAAAGTGGTGCTTCCAAACTATAAAATTCTTGGATGATTCTTCAATAATGTCCATCTATCCCCATAAAGATATGGATGTTTAAGACATTATTCATCTACTCCCAAGAAGCCATTGTCTGTACGTTCTATAGATCTACTAAAACACCATCCTATAATATTATGTATCCCATGATGTTTACCCAATCAGTCCCAAACTGATATATTGTCAGTTTTTTTATAGACAATTATCTCTTAGTTCACACAAAATGATTTCATGATTTTTTACATGATTGTCATTAGTCTTGGCATCCACCCTGTTGTTGTCCACAAACACCACCCCAAACTAATTCTGGAACGGATTAACGATCTTGTTCATCTTTCCCATAAACACTAATTGTTCATTTTTCTATATAATCAGCATTACAATAGACTCATATAATTCATACATACTTCTCAAAGAAGTACAAGGTATATTAGAAGTTTGAAATGTCATCCAATGATACCATGATCTCCAATTGATCTTCGATATTATGCAAGATCCTCTCAACTAGTCAAGTAGATCATTGATACATGTATGAGGATAATAGTTCTTTAAAGTCATAACGTTTAATTTCTAGTAATTGACACACATGTAGAAAATATTGTCAATCATCTTTTAAAACAACACAGGTGATCCTCAAGGCGATATACTTTGATGGATAAACCCTTTCCACTACTACTCCTCCAATTGATTAATGAACTCTTGAATATTTTGTAGTTCCATTTTCTAAAGTGGAATAGATATTATCTCATCCCCCAGGATGATCTCAATAGTGAATTAACCATCTCTCTTAGGTGGAATCCCAAACAAGTCTTCAGGAAACACATTCTGATACTATTCCACCACTGGTGAAAAGATATCATGATATACTCCTCCATCATCCAGTAATAAACTGGAAATTTGGACTTTGATCTATCCCATTTGCTGAGTAATTAGCCCTGCTCGGCCTTCCTGTATATCCCATTCTCCATGGTGAATAAATTTTTCACACTTAGGAGATGTAAATGTTACTCTCCAATGGTAAAAATCAATGTGCGATCAGTATGAAACTACCCAATAAATACCCATAATTAGATCAAATCCTAACATAACAAGAATTTTGAGATCATAAAGAAAACAGTACTCCCCGATCTCTATAGAACATCCATTAAACATACAGATGTCTCTAGACTGAACTACCTACAGTGTAACTATTGTCATTACCCAACTCACAAACTCCACCATTAGGCTCATACCATTAACAAGATTTACATATATAAAGGAATGAGTGTAATCTGTATCAAATACATATGTAGCTAATGTAGAAGCTACAAGAATAGTACATTTCACTATCAAAGGTCTATACTTTCTACCCATAAGTGTAGGTGGTATTGCATATAGTTTTCCTTCCCCTTTTCCCTATGATGTTGTCTGACTCCCATGATTTATTCAACTCTATTGATATGGGATCCCTTTCCTAAAATAACCATGTCATATTCATGTACTGCTTCATCGAGAAGAACTCTAGCTATCGGTCTGATAAGTTATAGAAGATCCCCTTCCCAGACTCTAACCCTGTAAAAATACACCTTCACTAACTGTATACAATTGCATCCTACATAACATTTTCGTACATCCAATCATTCCACAATATGGTTAATCTAACGCTGGTTAGTGATAGTCTCTATGATAATGGACTGGCCTACGACAATGATAACATATCACTCCTATATGATCTTATGTAATCTATCCACATTCCTTTGTACTCTAATTTCCATTATTATAACTAAATCTATCATATCGATGCTTACTCATATCAAAATTCTCACCTTCTAATTGTCTGTTAGTAGTTTTATGCCTGGAACTAAAAACCACCTTCAGGTTACCCACACCTATGAGATCATGATCCACCAACTCATCAAGCTTCTTTAACCAAAATATGTTAGGATGGTATATAATATCACAATTAACCTCATCAAAAAATCATATCACTGTAGTTGTCTCATCTTCGACAAATACTGGACCATAGCACAACATGTTTGTAAAGTTTCAAACATGTTTCATTATGGACATTCTCCCTGGAGACATCCGTATGAAATCTACTACTCTCTCCTATCACAGTGTCTCTGGATATAAGTACTCCAAGAAATTCTCCAAAACATACTTCCATAACATGCCATTAGCCATTCTATTCTATGAATTAATATACCACCAATGCTTTGCAGATCCTCATAGTATATAGGTAGACAACCTCACGATATTCTCAATAGGAGTCTCTAAAAGGTCAATTATCATCTGGATAGCCTCAACCTAGAACACATCTCCCTTAGGTCCACCCTCTACAGTTAAAGTATGACAGTTCTTCAACCGAAAATCCCTCATCAGGTCATTCATGCTCTTCTCAACCCACCCTGGATCTCTTCTCATGAATTGCATGAACTGAGTGATGTTTTATTTGAACTGATCCCCTTCTTCCGCAACTAGAACAATCGATGCCTTAGGTTCCACCACCAGTGGAGCATCTCTAGGAACATCATTTTTTCCTCCGATCAAAAATAATCATATTAGAGGAATAAATCTATAATTCTAAACACAAACCTTCGTAATCATAAATGAAAATTATCACATTTACAAAATAGGAACAATCATAACATGTTACAATAAGTCTTCCCCCCCAAATATCACCATGTGGCCATAATTGAGGCTTTATCACTACCCTAACACATTATACACTTAGGTCATGGTTATAAAATGTTATTCTCGTTCTCATTGTTCTTTTTTCACATTAGACATCCATTTATTCTCATCTTGCATCATTTTACCCCATTCAATTTCATATTAGACACAATTTTCATTTTACTTTCACTTATATAGAAAAAATTATAACTTAAAAAACACACCCAGAACACATTCTCATATGCCTTCATAAGTTGATACATGTCAAAAAATAAATTTGAGTTCCTAAAATTATTCATGAAACACAAATCTCACATTATATTGGGCCCTGAGTCAAATCTAAAAAAATAAAACTCTTTTTTTTAACAAAACACTATAATTGTGTCACCCCTTATTAAATAACATTAAACTATAACACCAAACAACAAAAACAACAACCACTCCATGGGTACTTCCGTTTTCCGTCATACATGGGTTTGAAACTCCCAATCATGAGCTCATTACCAAGCTCGAATCTTACTAGTCTCATATCTACCATTCCCAAAATAGTAAGAAAAATGAAAAAGAAAAGAAAAATATTATGGAACCAACTTGTAACATCCCATCATGGGTAACACTCTTAGGTGCACCGATCTGGTCAGCCACATGACTTCCAGTGCACTTACCCATATGTCAAAAGATTCTAAATTGAACTGAGGGTATAATTATTCAATCATGAGGTGGTTATACCCTCTTCTATGAGTGAAGAAACACTATAGTAAAAAACAATATATAAAGCCTATATATAACCATAAAATTAACAATTTCTCATGATAAAGAATATTGGAAATATAATATCCATCTAAAGCATAAAAATTTTCTTGAAAATGTATGTTTTAAATTTCTAAAATGAAAACTGAAAAGAAATACACGGATGACTCCCAAAAATGTCATGAACCACGTTTGTTTTTCTCATCCAAGATTAATCCCCAAATTAGTAAACTAACCCATAGGCTTTACAGATAACATATTCTACAACAATGATGTTTAATTAGGTACCGATTAGGTAGTCGAAGTAGGATGTGAGCATGACACAACATGCCACAACCAATGGTGTATAAACAATATCCATTCAAAAATAGTTTATAAAGTTCTATAAATAAATAATTACAATGTGTAATTAAATTATTGTCACATTAACAATTAATCTTAATTTAACCTCATAAACACTGTGTTCTTATAGACACCCATACATTAATAGCTACTTCGGTCTATATTAGAATCTAAACTATCCTTAAGAGATATCAGGTGTATTAATGACCACGTTACCAATATTATTTTTAAAAATTAACAAAAATGTCACAATTCATTAATTTACCTAATTTAATGACCATGTTTCCATTCATTATTTCACAAATGAATAGACAAGTTACCGTTATTTATTTCACACAAATGAATAACCATGTTACCATTAATTAGTTATCTCAATTGAATGACCATGTTACAATTATTTATATCACACAAATGAATGACCATGTTTACATTATTTAATTCTCACAATTGAATGACCATGTTACCATTCTTTATTTCACACCTGTGAATGTCCATGTTACCATTCATTAATTCTCATAATTGAATGAGCATTTTTTCCATTATTTAATTATTATTTTAATGTCTATAACCATCCACTATTTAAGAATCATATATATCTTAATAACATAATATTATATATATCTCAAAAACCCATTAATTAATTAAATAATTAATTAATCATTTCCCAATATAAATATGAAATAATCAGTTCTCTAATTAATTCTTCAATCTCACAATTTCTAGATATCATAATTAATTCACCAATTAATTATCCAATTCATAACATCAAAATCTTGTAATTAATTTCCATAATTAATTATCCCTAAATCCAACAATTTCATAATTCCATAATTAGTTAATTCAAAAAATTAATTAATTCCAATAAGAAATTCAATTTCTAAACAAATATAGAAATTCAAAAAATTTAATGCTCAAAAATTAAAATCATGACTATGGGATTTGAATATGAAACCACCTAATATGATTCATTAATGAATGAACATGAAATGGGAAACCTCAAAATTAAGCAGCATAATGACATAGATCTAGATTCAAATCTGAAAACCAAAAATCAATATTAAAGAAATAACGATCTTGTAAATATATATTTAGATCTAGAATTATATCTCTATATATCACCCAATATATATCCACATTCCATGATCCAGATCTATAAAAATTAGATATAGATATGGAAAAATAAAATATTTCCTAAAAATAAAAGTATCAGATGTGGAAGTAGGACTAATGGTAAAGCAATGTGATATGATCCACTTACTGAGAGAGGTGAAGATCTTCGATTCAGGATTCAGATCGTAAAGAACATAGGTTGGATGACCTTGGAATTCCTTCAAAAAGATCTTAAATCATCCAAAATTGAAAGGGTCTACGTTTAGCTCAATATAGGTGTGTTTAAGGGGTTGAAGGGAATTATAATCTAATTTTGAACACACTTTTATAATCGGGCATGATTTCTTACACAAAGTGACCTAATTTTCAATAACTATATGCATGCTATTTTTACAGTGCGTGGTTTCACTTTTTAGGGTACACTGTTTGAAACATTATTCACCAAAAATGCCGACCCCCAATATCATATTTTGCACGGTTTCCTATGATGGGGTGAATAGTTTTCTCTAACTGTGTGCAACCATGCACAACCCCTTTTTTCTTCCATTTTTCCAACTTTTCACCCAAACACACCCCAAATTACAACCCAACCTAAATGCACTCAAAACAAAACAAAATAGTACCTATAAATGAGTTAAAGACCATTCAATAAATGGAAGAGATACTAAACAATTAAAAGGATGTTTTTATATTGAAAATTGTTTTTAATAGAAAAGTTTATTTTTATCCAGAATTATTTTTTAATATTTGTTTAAATGAAATTTTCAAAGGGATTTGTAATGAAATAGTTTTATTCATGATATGTTACACGATAATTATATGAAATATTTGTTCCTAATACACCATATACGAAGGGATGATCCCCATTATAGCTCACGATTGAACCTGATGTTGCTTATACAAAGTTTCGATCCAAATTATAGCTCTTAGAAAATGAGTGAGCCCCATTATATCTCCAAATTCATTGAGTAATTATTTTTTTGGAATTTTATAATATGTTTATTCCAATTTAAAATTTTATGAAAATATTTTATTAATATGATTCTCTAAGTCACTAAAAAGTAGTTCTAATTGAATATTATGGGTTTTAAATCATTTCATTCATGAAGACATGTTTGTCCTTTTCTTGTAAAATTTTTTATTTTTTATCTCACAAAGAAAAATTTTTAATTTTTAATATTACATGAGATCTTGTGTTATTATTGAACTGATAGTTTCATTTCTTCGCATATACCTTATTGAGATTTTCTTCTTATCCCAAGTTTATGAAAAAGATTTATAGGGTTTATAGATGGGTAATGAAAATGAAGAAGTCCTGTTGAAATTTGTGGTGTTTTTTCCATGAGAAGAAATCATTTGTTAACTATATTATATTATAAAGAAAATTGATAGTAATAAAAATTGTACACTTTTTATTTTTTAGTTTTGTTATTTATGTGTTTTGGCCTTATTATTTGAAAATCTTAACCTAAATTGATCCTCAAATATAAGAGACTAAATTCCTAAAGAAGACTAATTATTTTTTAATATTTAAATTTGATTCAATAAAATTTATATCAATGGTTGGCTTATACATATTTTTATTTTTGGATAGTGTTAATATAATTACATTGGAAGATTTTACTTCGTGTATATGTTGAAATGATATATAATTCATAGATTATTGTGTTTCTTATTCTAACCTATGTTTATTCTGTAATCAGAAGAAATATGGAAGTTGTATGGGGATGGCACCAAGAGTAAAATATCTTTCCAAATCATCTTCTTTAGATGATTTGAATTGGAATAGAATAGTTTGTTGTATTGATGGATTAGTTGAAACAATATTTAAATTATTGTGGAATCCATTCCAGATGGGAACATTATCTACCGTGAAGGAACTTGTCTATTGTATCTCATTTCATGGGGAAACATCCCTCATATTTTAGTGGATCATATATCCCCGTGATAAATGAAGTATGGATCAATTCTATAAAAATGATATTTCAAGTATAGGGGTTTTTAAAATGTAAACGGGTAAATATTTCCATTTATCATTTTTCATGTGAAGTTGGTCGAGGGTGGTATTGGGTTTACAATAACAAAGAGAAATATAATGATGATTCTATGTAATGGAAAAAACTTATGAATCTTATACCTGAGAAATATTTTCCTTACATTTTTTGTATTTATTTGATGAAACAACTCTTTGAATTGAGGTAAAACAATGATGATTTTGCAGTTTTCATAATATTAAAAATTTACAAGTTTGTCCAGATACATACAATATTTAGTATGTAATATTAATAGTAAAATAAATAGATTTAACTCATGATTAAAAACAATATTGACAATATATTTTGAAACATTATTATTTAAAATATACTAAATATTCATTCATTGTACTATGAAATATGAGATTGTTTTTTATATAACATATGTTCCATGACATGAAAAGATTAAGAAACAGAGAATGTGGTAGGAAATAGAAAACACGAAAAACAAAGAATCCATTATGTAAGACCCAAACATGGTGAATTCGTAGTGAAATATATTTCTAGGAATGGTTATGGGGATCTAGAAAGTGTTATAGATGTGGAGTATTTGGTTAAAAGTTTCAAGACTACAAATAAATAGTTCAAGAACTCATGAGTGAGATTATAGATAACAATTCAAATGTGAGATGCTTTAGCTATAATGATTTGGGACATTATGATAACCTGTTTCCAAATTTATATACTTCGGGTGTTCAATATTAGAAGTAAAAAATTGGGGGAAAATTCAATTGTAACATCTACAATTGATGTTGAGACAATACTAAGGTGGTGACATCTCTAGAGAGATCAGTACATTTTCAAGGTTGATCATATGCACAATGTCTTCATGATTTAAGTAATAGAAACTTTTATCCCAAATAGGTTAAATACCCACAGAGAATGGTGAATATGAGTATGATAGATTAAAACAATTTCCCATTAGGATCTCATTTCATTATTAATCAAAACTACATTCTCTCTCTTTTCCATAGAAATGTAGGAAAAGAAATGAATGTATGCACAAAAAATAAAAATTTTACATGGTTCACCCTCACTGGCCTACATTCAAGGAGAAAACAAAGGAAATGTTCTTATGTACCAAATAAAATAAAGCACATAGTTGAAACAATTTTCATAGAGGACCCCCTATCCTATATAGTTTAAACCCAATAAAAATTTGAATGTTTACTTCTCTCTCAACTGAAATTTTCTCACAGATTCATTAGAAGATCCAATTTTTATGTCTTGAATCAATGTGTTTTACACTTCATTTAGAGTATCATTATGTTCTACTTTAATCCACTATATGAATACCAATTTATAATATATTTACATGGAAATAACTTCTTGTTCACACTTTTTCTTTCATGAAACCATTGGATGTATTTCGTGGAACTCTTTAACCTTGTGTGAAACAATTATCTTTGTCGATGAAGTATAACATGAATGAAAAGTTTTTTCTTTGCACGGAACTCTCTTGGTCATGCAGACTAAATTTCTTTTTTTTTTGTATAGGTTATATTTTATTTACTAATTCATGGAACACTCCACATGAACAAATTTATTATCTTGCATAAAACACATATATGATATAGATACCTTATTTTCTCTAATGGTTGAGATACTCAAATGAAGGGGTAACCATATATTTATTGACATGGCCGACCATACCCACAACATCCTAACATGACTTACTCTAAGTATTTAATATGACCCCAAGTGAGGAATACCTATATTTAATTTCTCATTTGGTGTTTAAAATATTTTCACGCAAAAGCTCCATCTTTATTTCATGAATACATGTAAATATAAATTTGTTGCCCAAACTCATATTTTACGCACATTTAAATCATTCGTGCACTACTTGCCTTATCCATATTTTGATGTGATAATCCTAAATCAGAAGGTGTTCACAATATTAAAATTCACCAATAGTCTTGTAAACAACATTTAATATTTAATAATAAATTACTTCCTTTTCCAAAAAAAAAACCCTTTTCCATCCTTCATATATTGGACCCCAAGAATTTCGAAAACAATGGGAAACAACACCACCTTGTATACACGCATTTACGTAACTCTTCTAGATCATTTATTCATTTTTTATATATGTTTTTCAATAAAAATTTTCAACAATATCAATCTAACTCTACAAAATAACTTATAAAATAATTTTTTCAACAAACACAATCAACCAAAAAACCCTACAATATTAACATCAAGGATTTTCCCCAAAACTCTCTAGCTTTTGGGTTTTTCGACAACTCTTTTCATTTTAATACCTCATTTATGATTCATCCATAATTTACCAAACTTCACTTTATTCGATTCCAATACCGATCAATAATTTAATCAACACACCCTATGGGGACACATGATCCATGCTCAATGTGGGAAACAAGAGTAGCATGAAAATATCACTAATGAAATTCTTTATTCCTAAAACTGGCCAACAATTATCATTCCAAAATCCTTCTATCATGATGTATATCATTTAATAGATCGCAGTTAGCATAATTAATATTAAATGTCCCCCTACATCACAACATGGGATCTTATTCTTTGGAATGCTTAAATATGTCTAATATAAGTTCTGATAGCCACGAAATGTTACCTCACAACACTTAATTATCATAATTTTATAGAATCGTTACATGGTTTTTTAAAAATAAGAACCATTAAAATTTTGAAACCTCCCTATATCACTTCCCACTATCATCTTTTATCCTTGTCCTGATTAAGACATTTTCTCAACTTTAGTATCTATAATCCCCCTTGTCAATGAACCTAATGGTCTCCTTATTGTTGTCTGTAATAGGGTAATGAAAACATATCAATAAATTATGGAAATCACACCTTGCATCAAGGAGAAGGGGGTCACACATTCACACTTTTTCAATTGTGGGGAGTTGACTAATCTTTCATAGTCAGTCTATATCAATCAAATTTTTCTTTGGGTAAGGTCGTTGTCAAAATTTCTACAACCTATAGTTCTGTAGAAACAGAATCTAACCATAAAATCCCTTTCTCCACCTTCTCCTTAATAAAATGATATTTTAAATCAATATACTTGGTCCTAGTTTGATAGAATTGATTTTTTAAGATTTATAGAACTTGAATTATCAAATTGGATTCTGATCAGAGGCTTCACATCAACCCACATACCATCAAGACTCTAATTCATCCACAATAACTATATCCATGTTTGAGTATGTATAATATATTCATCCTTTGCAATGATCAATAAAATACAATGTTGTTTCTTAATTAGGGCAGAAATACACAACCTATCGAGATAGAATACACCACATGATGTTTAATTTCTATCATTAGTTGATCCAACCAAATCTACATTTGTATTTTCCAATAACTATTGTTGAGCTTTACCATTGTAAAGTAAACCATAATCCATTATACACTTGATATAATTATGAATTCTTTTCACTATAAAAAAGTGTATTTAATTGGTATTTCATTTATACATTGAAGCATGGTATGTGGATAAATCAATATCATGTCTTGTCACTATCATGTATAATAAACTGCCAACGACATTCATGTATTCTGTTACATGAACTACATTTCCTTCATTATCCCATGATAGTTTCATCAGTGTAGCCAACGAATTAATTGCCACCATAGATTTATCCATTCCAAATCATCTCAAAAGATCGTTGTAATATTAATTTTGAGAAATTAATGTGTTATTATTTCCTTTTGTCACATGTAAACCAAGGAAAAATTTCAGTTCACCAATCATTGGAATTTTAAATTAAATTTTAAGGAATTATAATATCATTATTCACTGAGCATAATTTGATCAACCAAATATTATGTCATTTCCATACACAATCACCAATATCCTTTTATTACTTCCATTATTGAAAAAAAATATTACAATCAATTCTACCATATTAAAAAAATGATCATTTTAAAAAATATGTTGAGACTTGAATATCATGTACATGGTCCTTTCTTAAACCCATATAGTTTATTTCATAGGTGAAAAACTCTGTTCTTATCTTTAGGAATGATAATACCATTGGTCTGGTCATTATAAACTTCTTCTTCTCAAATCCCATTCAGAAAAGATGAATTTAGAACCATATAGAATGAGTTGAACATTATTTTCACACCTATGTCCATGAATAATATGATTGTATCAAGCTTTATTATTGGTGATTTTTTTTATCAATATTGATACCCTCAATTTGAGAATAACTTTTTAACACTAGTCATAATTTTTTTCAAATCACTATGGCATCATCATTTATCATGTTCTGAAATACCCATTTATTCCAAATGAAATTCTTATTCATTATTCTCAAAATAGTCCCGATTTATGATACTTATTAATTTTTTCTATCTCCTCATTCATATATTAAATGAAGTTTTCATCACCAGATGATTCCTCAGAACATTTACGCTCTACCATAAATAAGAATGATTTCTGTTGTTAACACTTAATTCACTATATTTTAACTTACATTGCCTAATCACCGATGATATGGTTCCTATCAATTTCATCTTGACTATTTTTCTTCTATGTAAATTTATATTTGACTTCCTCATAATCATTAATAGTATATTATTCTAAATCATCATTTTTAACATTGGCTCCCTCGATGTTTCTTACCACCTCATAACATAAATCAGGAACTATTCACTAAATTTTTAATGATTTTGTTCACTTTCCACTACAGTGACATCATTTCTGTCAACTAATTTTTCTAGACTCTTATTGAAGAAATTATATTATTTTCTTTTTCCCGAATATCTATGTAATATACCAACATATCCACATTACTCCAATTTCATTTGTTTCTCATAATTTATAATAAAACACTTAGTTCGAATGATTAGAAATCATTTGAATGTAGGGTTATTTCCATAACACATCTCATACAAATTCTTTTCTTCCATAGGAATAAATAGATACCTGTTAGATATGTAGACCGATATCAATACTACATCCTTGTAGAATTTATATGGTTGGTCTTTTTCATTAAGTATTATTATTTCCCTATTGTTGACAATCTGATTTCCCCCCTATACCAGTAAATTTTGTTAGTGAGTTCTCACATATTAAAATTGATGCATTATCCCATGTTTGTCAATATAATCATCCACCTTTATATTTTTAAATTTCATTCCATTATCAATATGAATCTTTAGAATTTTTTGTCCATGCATTCTTTTTTATTCCCTCTCATCTTCTTTTATGAAACTTAACACATCAGTATTATGGGAAATTAAAAATACACATTGAATCCTAAGAAAATAATCAATTAGAATAACATAATACCTCTTCCTATCAATAGATCTTGGTGAGATAGGTCCACATACATCTGTATTCACCAATTCAAGCACACTGTTTGAGTTTTATTCTTTTTCCATGTACATATTTATAACAATCTTTCCTTTTTGACAAGAATATTATATATGATTATGATCACATGATTTCTTATGAAGGTCTCACGATGCACCAATGTTTACTATATCTCTTAGAGATGTTCAGAATAGATTTCCAATACAAATTTTCCCAAACAATGTTTTACATCTCTCAAGAAAAAAGAGCATATCATCTTCTCCACTTACAAGTTAGAGATTACTTTTTTTCTTTTTCCCCTTCAAACAACAGTAATATCACATACATTGTTAATAAAAATATTATTAATAAACCTTATATCATTCTCTGAGTGACATAGTTGAGTGACACTAAGAATGTTGTGATTGATACCTTCAATGACTAAGACATCAACACATATCATTCCCCCCCCCCCCAATTGGCCTTTCCCAAGAAAGTTATCATCAGTACTTCATCACTTCCAAATTTAACCAAACATTCCTCATAATATTTTATGATTATATAAAGGTCCTTGTTTTATTTATTATGTGATTTTATCCACTGACCAGGATCTATACACTAGGACGAAATAATTCTTTAAGGGAAATTTTTGTAACTATTACCTTCTCAACTAATTTCATTTTTTATCCTTGGTATTTATATCATAATTAACATAGATTTATAATCTTGATATTCCGAAAAGTATGATGGACCATATTCATCTTACATAGTTGTAAATCGATTTAAAATTTTCATCTCACTTGATGATTCATTAAGTTGCTACTTATATCCAATTTGGTTCTACTTCGGCACATTCCTTTTATGGATGATGTACAATATATGGCCATGTGTCCAAATCCTCCACAACAAAAGCTATAAACCATGAAATATATAATATATTATTTAGATATTCTTGGTTATCTTTTTGGTTCTTATTCCCTTCATTATCTCTTGGAAATGGAACACACATTTTGTGACTATACATTTTTTTTATAGTAAAAACACCTAATGAGGGGTGCATTCCTGATAGTCAATTCTACGCCACTGGATGTTCCTTGAGTTGTCTGAATCTTCTAGTTCTCCATTATTCCCAAATCAATTATCAATGTCATTGTTGGTTATTTTGTTCTATCACCAATCATCATAGTTTTTTTGTTCAATCCCTATATCATATATATTATTTGAACATGATTATTTCATCATTTATAATGGTTCTATATGCTCCAGTTATGTATTTTCTATCACTTGAATAATATTCTTTCCCAAATAAAATACTAGGAATTAAGAGTTTTTATTGATCATTAACTTTTTATTATAGGTATATGACTTCCTCTTCAAGTTCATCAATATGTTTGATTTATTCTTTCGTTGTGTTATTCAAACAATCAGTCTCCCTTTTTTGTTCTTCATCATTGATTTTATAACCACTAATCATTTTTGAGTCCTCTAGAAATAAAGACATGATATTCCAAGTTACTTTAATTATAGCATACTTATCTTCTTCATGCTGCTACATATATAGTTTGACATCACAAACAACTTTGTGGGATTTCATCATTTGGGCTCTCTAATCATGTATTGCATCCAGAGAGGATTCCAATTCAGCCAGCATATAAACACTTCTGTTGACCACTTCTTCATCAATGTTGCTTTATTACTTTTTATAAGAGTTACATAAAATTGACACCATAGAATTATTTCCATGATTTTTGTAGTTCATCACCTATTCATCCTCATATTCGTCTAAACTATCATTTTCTTAGGAATGAATATTCATTGTTTTGAGGTAATTTCTCACAAATTTTTTCTTTCATATCACATAGGATTATGAATTATTCAAAGTAATTTCAACATCACCCACATCATAATAATGAAATTTTAAAGTGCACCTTGCTACATGATGACCAATATTTTCACATGCTAATCATGAAAGTGGGAGTTTCCCTTTAGACTTTCCTTTTACACTTTGATTATATGAGGAAAGGAATAAAATTACCTCATCTTCCACTTCTTCTTTTTGTCCATATTCAATGGTGAGATTCTTCATGACCATGAATACCACTTCATTGTATATTTCTTTTTCTTAAGATTCAATATCTTAATTTCACATCTCACATGCCATAAGAGTACTACAAAAGTTATCGAGTGCCATATCCTTTGGAACTTTATCTTCCAAGGCATAAAAATTCAGAATAAACCATGGGGGAAGACCTCTCAAGATGTGCATAAAAATATATATATCTTAAATAATTTCTATAAGACCAAACATTTCTTCTTCAATAACATTTACTCTATCAAACAATTCTTCAGCAGACTTATTGGGTTTCATTCATAGATCCTCAAATTTGTTCCATAGAACATTTATTTTTGTTTCTTTAACTTTTGAATCACCTCCATAGACATTTAAAATTTTTTCCCATATGAAATTAGATAAATTACATGACAAAACCATTTTATAAATAGAATTGGATAAGTCTCCCCTAAATCATTTATTCTCCAACAATCAGAATCCAATTACCTTTTCTCATCTTATGATAAATCACTATTTTTTACACTGTCTGGAATACCATATGTTACTGTTGTATAGACATGTGTACCTTTGGATAAGAAAGACTGATGCACATAAATCTTCCATAATTGAAATTTTTCCTATCAAATATCATAATACCTTTATGATTAACAACCTCTGTAAGAGAAACATTGAAATTATCCTTTCTCTTTGAAACCAATTGTTAGCCCAACTATGTTAAATACCCTGAGTAGGGGGTGAATAGGGGTACAAAAAATGATAGAAATTGTCCCTTTATATCATGTTCCTTCATTAAAAACTACATTCTCTCTCTTTCCTAAAGAAATGTATAAAATGATATGGAAACATGCATGGGAAATGGAAGTTTAGAATGTTTCACCTACAATGCACTACATCCAAGGAGCATACAATGAAAATGTGCCTCTGTAAAAAATCCATTAAGGATCATTGTCATTATAATGCTTAGAACAGACTCATTATCCCTCATGATTCACAACCAATCATAATATGAAATATCTAAGCTCTTTCACCAGAAGTGTTCTCACAGCTTCGTTGGAATATATTAATTTGATTACTAGAATCAATGTATTTTACCCTTCATTTAGTTTTTCATTAAGTTCTACATTCATCCACAAGATGAATACCACTTACCAAAAATTTACTATGGAATACCTTCTGGTTCACACTTTTTCTTTTGTGTAAAATTTGTATGTCTTCCATGAAACAATACCACCATACTCAAAAAATTTAAACATAATCGTCAAACTCCAACTTCTGTGAAATTTTTATGATTTAAGAGGAACTCCCTTACTCATGCAGACTCAAGTCCCTTTTCACACACAAAATATTTTTTTCATTATTTCACATAACTCTCCTTGAGCACATCATTTGTAACACCCCAAGTAAATAAGGAATATGAAATTTTCCTATTTATCCATATTTGTGAATAAAATATTAATATTACTTTAAAGGGGATTCTATGCTCGATGGCGTACCCAATACGCAACAACAAGTTTCTTGGGAATCTTATGTTGCACTCTAATAATAAAATAATATTATTTTAAATGGTAGTTAACGCCTAGCCGTTGTAATGGCGGGAATGAACAGAACTAACTAAAAAATGATTATATAAGTTTGTCAAATATTTTTACTCTTTACAATAAATGTTAGATGATTAAAAATGCGAATGAATCTAATTTTAAGTGTAAACATTCTAATATTCATTAAAAGGTCGATTAACCGCCTTATGATGGCGAACCTCTTTTAAATCCACTTTTAGAAAATTTTATGTGTTATATTTGACAAAATAAAATTCTTCTTTAGAATTTGGACATCAAAATTTACTTTGTGTAAATTTTTGGTATTTTTCCGATAATGTTCATTTTTTAATGAATAGTGAAAAATGTTGCATTTTAATTCAAAACCACTATTTAATCTAATTTATTTATATGATTAGATTATATTTTGAATTTGTTTTAAAGTTCAATTAGAATATATTTTTACCATTTAATCCAATGTTGGTCATTGGAATTAATTTCACTATGAAATCGGACTTAAACTAGTGTTAATCTTTTGATACTTATTGTTTCATAAAAACATGCTATTTGCTCTGACAACGGGAATTAATTATTAAATTAATTAATGCAAATTATATGTGTTGAATTTTGTAAAATAGACATAATTTTTGAATTCAGAAAATCAAATATATCTTAGGGTGATGTTTTGGTATTTTTCTGAAAAACATCAATATTTGATTAATAGTGAAACCACTTAGTGGTAGTTAAAGAAACTGATTTTTTGTTTAAATGATACTTTGCCACCTCTGTATTTTTAATTTCAAAAATCCAACATACATGGTTGTCATTAGGAAGTAAAATGTGGTTCAAAGGGATTAAAATAATTTTTTGGTGAATAGTAACTTTTATGTTCTTAATCGTGATTAGAGGTAATTATTGTAATTTAAGGTAAAAATAATGTTTTAATAATATGAAATGATCTATAAACATGTCCTACCCTCATTGGATATGTCATGGCCGACCAAGACAATCCATGGGTCAACTTGGGGACCCCATGGAGCCACTTTGGTTGGAAAATGACATAAATAATTTTTTATTTAAAGTTAAAATAAAAATGTCACAAGCATGAGATGTTTCACTAAAAAAATTTATAAATGGGGGTATACAAGTAATAGTTTTGACTATAAATATTCATTAGAAAGATAAAACGATTTCCTACATCATGATATTTGTTTTATAATTTTTAGACATTAAATAAATTAAATTATTTATGACATCATGATGATGCAGCGATTACCTCATTATTTAACGATTTAAATAAAATGAAAAGATAATGTAAAAACTAAAACATACACTTGTCAAAAACCTATTGGATGTGTATATTTAGAACCCTTATCACCTTATACTCTAATTATATCAATGTGGGACCTTTTAAATCCGAAACTCATTTTCAAATAAAGTAAAATTTCTTTACTTTCGAAGAGTGCCCCTCCTCTCCTCTTATAAAAGGCCCCCACCTCTACCTGCTTACCCACACTTCCAAAGCCTTTGGCTCGGCCAAACCCTGCTCATTGTGCCTCTCCACATCCCTCTATTACTCTTAGAAGCCTCACTTTGGGCATAAGTCTTCCCAAGGAAGCCTTTGAGCTCAAATAAAAAAGAGTTACCCGATATTAAGGTAATGTCTTCACTTGTGTTCTTTTGATTCATTTTGCTTCTCCAACCCCCTAAACTCTTTTTATTAATTTCTATTGTAACAACTCCAGTATATTCAATATACTAGTATGTTGTTATAAGAATCATTAAAGCTACACTTACACACACCTACATCAAATGGTTAATGAACACACTGTTTATGTGGATGGCGAATTTCTGCCTCACGAAACGATGATTGTTCAACACTCATATAACACCTTAAAAGGTGGCCATTAAGATGTCACTATATTTATATATGATATATGATATTTTTATGTTTTACTTAAGCTTATGTATTTTTATTTTGTGGCATACCTTTATGGTTTCCATTGTGGGTAAACACGATAATTTCATTTTAGGAAGTGCGGACTACCGCCCCCTCAAAGTGATTTGATACGTTAATGCCATATGTGGGATTATAAAGGATGTATTTAAAGTTATTATATATGATGTATGTTACATATAAATTATGAATATAATTCTAGAATTAAAATATACATACCTCTCATTTAGTTTTAATTCCATTAATATGACATAAAAATGAAAGTAGCGTTCATGCGTACGTACGGCTTACCGTCTCCATGAACGATGCATTTCATTTCTTACCTCTAAATGATTATGTAATATTATAAATACATGTATATTATGGATATATATGACATATATGATATCCAAATCATGAATATCATTCTGGATATAATGAACCTTTGACCACACGAACAACATGTAATTGTAAGAAGTCCACGTTCGACTTAAGAACCAAATATCGACAAAACAAACATTATTTACTTAAATGATTACATAATGTTTATAACATGGAAATAAGTGATATAAAAGGAATAATGAACTTGAAAGAGGTTCTTAAGAAAGTAGAAAATAAACCATGTTTATTATTCAGGATGTTAAAGAACGATCGAATCATGTCGGACCCGAGGTAAGGGATCCTACTCCTCTCTTTCTTTTTAAGTACACTCTTTTATGTCATTCCTTTTAAGCTAATATTTCTTGTGATTGGGATGTTATTTTATATTACCCTTACTGTAATTTTTATGTTCATATGATGAGAGACCATATTCTCTCTCATCAATCCATTTTGGAATTTTTGAGTGGCGCCATTAGGCTGCCGAATTTTCGTAAGGGATCCAACCTCTCTCGTTCTTTTTAAGTAATCTCTTTTATGTCATTTCATATAAACTCATCATTATTATTCTTGGGATGTTCTTTAATATTCATCATAATGTAATTTTTTTTATATTATGAGAGACCCTATTTGGTCTCATTAATCCTTTTTGGAAGATTTAAGTGGCACCGTTAGGCTGCCGAGTTTTCGTAAGTGATTTTTCATCTCACTTTTATTCTCGTGACATTTATGCTATGTTTGCCACTATTTCCATTGAGTGGTGTATGTAATTACCATTATTATATAATTTGTGTAGTATAATTTCATTTATGGGTATTCACATATTCATTGTATGACCCTTCTTCCATGGGGTGTACATTTCGAAAGTTACCCAACTCGGTAAGCGGACCTTTCACCCTCCTCTTTTTAAAAGACTTCTTTTGTTATGTCTTTTAATTCACATACTATTATGTTGGGATATGTTCTTTTATTTTCTTATTGATGTAAATTTTATGTCCAAGTGATGGGATTCCCTTTTTATCTCTCATCAACTCATTTTCTTAATTTTGAAGTGATGTTGTCAGGGTGTCAAATTTTACCAAGGGAACTTTTTAACCCAATTTCGATTTCATTGGGTTCAACATGTAGTTATTGAATATGTCATCCTTTAAATATGTGTGAATGACCTTTTATTGTTTTAAACATAATATCCACTTATATTGGGTGTATTTATATTTGTCACACATCATTTTGAGATTGATTTATCATTGATTTAAAGATACCTTCTTTATAAGGTATTTCATCACATTTGACATTTCTATTGAGACTTCATTGTTGTTATGCACCAATTCACTCTTATATGGTGTATATACCGTCCTTTGGAATATTATATCATGAATCCATTTAAACTCATGATATTATAATGTTCTGACTAAATTATATTCCTCAATTATTGTATTCAAGTGTCTCTAATTTTGGTAAAACCCCTTTATCCAAAATATCGTGTTAAATGTTTTAATGATTTTTTCTTATTAATATCCATGTTTTCAGAATGGTTTTAAGGATTTATTTATATAGATATTAATGGTTTAATATTTTAAAAGCTTCATGGTGGTATGGGACACTTTGGTTCAAAAATCTCTTTATTAAATGTTTTAAATGGTTTTGGAAATGGTTTCTTTTTGAATGGATTCATTATTTCAATATCCTAAAATGTTATATTGTGATTGAAATGTGGAAATGTTATGTTTCCTTTATGCATGTTTTATGTGATAAGTTTATGTTATGGTTCTTGGGCATTGTTATGAAAACGGGTGGTTCCGTGATAAACTAAGGGCGGGTGAGCCCGATATAGCTCTCCAATGCATTGGGTAACACGAATGGGTTAACCATTAAGGTTTCTCTGAAGAGATTTAGGGAATATACTGTGATGGGTATTCCAAACATAACCAACAGGGTTACTCCATACGTAAGAATGTTATGAATGCCTCAAGTTACCTTTATGTCTTATGATTTCTATGATTTATTCATGATTTTATGAGGGTTGTTAAAGTGCTTATGTTTTATGGGTATAGTATGATTTCATTCATATATATACATGTAATCATGTTTCCTGTCTATATTTTTATATCCCTTACTGAGCTTTTTATGCTCATCCCAAGTTTTTGAAATGTTTTTCATAGGTCAAGGGAAGGGTACATGATATGATGACAGTGTCAAGGAATTGTCAAGAATGAATCCATGTTTTATTTTAAATATGTTTCTATTGATGGGAAAAATGAATACTATCTTTTATGTAACCACATTGTTTAAATGTGGAATGAAATGAAAGTGTTATGATCTAATTCTCTAAAACTCTAAACCTGAGAAGGTCCCCAATGTGTAATCTTGTAATAACTCAAGATTAAGTAAGGTTTAAGGCTGGGGCCTTATAGTTGGTATCAAAGGTCGGTTTAGATAACATTAGAGGTTAGGGTATTCTCTAAGAACAAGTGACAATACCATAATGGTTAGGATTTCAGAAAGAGTCCTTGTTTTAGATAAAGTGAATTAGTAAGTATATCTTAGGTTTTTACGGTCCTCATTAGTACATTATGGTTTTGTTTATATAATCACACTAACATTTCTGTTTTTAGTGAATGGATGGATCTAGCAGGCACAAAAGAGACAACAGGTTTGAAGGAAACTGTGGTGGTTCTCTGTTTAAGATACTAGATAAAATGTGGGATTCAATGAGGAAACTCGTGGTTGTTCTAAACCAACTATCAAGGAGTCGTGCTAAACCACTTGATCCTTGGTATGATCTGTAATGCATCATGTACGAGATGACCAATAGATGTGGAAGTTCAGGTAATAATTATAAAGTTAACCATTAGAGTTTATATGATCCTTACTTTTGAGGTAATTATGGGTTATTATATGTTATGATGGAAAATGAAAGGCATGAGATAATCTTGAGGTTAAAATATGTTATGATCATTTTTGAAGATTTTATCCCGTTTTGGGGAATGATTTATGAATTATATAGTTTTGCAAAAAGGACAACACGCAGACCGTGTGACAACCCATCGCGTCGGACAAAGTTACGGGAATCAAACCCACAACCAAAGTGTGACTGGTATTTATTACCTACCATTGGACTACGTAAAGTCCCTGGTTAGTTTGACTAATTCTGTTTAGTTAGATGATTTTAGGAATAAAGAGTAAGTTTATTTTGGGTTTTATATGGAAATGATTAACCTATTATCGAGGATATGTGATTAGGTAAATTACTTTTCAATATTAGAATTTTAGAGCAACTAATGTTATTTGGAGGTAAAAGTTAATTTGTACCTTGGAAGACTATGTGACTAAATCCATCAAATATTTGGGTTTCAATCTAAGTTTGGTATACTTTGAAGAATTGTATGGAAAATTGTTTTATCAAATGGTCCTCGTTGAACTTTGGGTTTTGTTGGACAAATTTTGGAGATTAAGAATAGATTTTCTTTTTATAAAGGGTTATCCTTTTCTGGATTATCTAATCTTGTACTAACCATTTTGGTTTCGGATTTGGTTAAAGTCTAAAGACATGGGAAGTATATAGTTCTCTTTTGTGGAATAGGTGATTCTCTAGAAGTTGATTATAGTGAACCAGACTTCCTAAATGCTCGACTTTTGGAGAAAATATGAGTTTGTGTAAGAAATCTAATAAAAGTTGAAAGTCAACATGATAAGTAATTATGTTTCCTTATGAATAAATTCCTCAATAAAAAAACAAAAATGTTGTCTATTAACTTTTTCTACTGGGGAATCGAATACCGTTTAACCCATCACAAGTTTGTGATTTTCTTGAGGTTAACTTTCTCCTAAACATGTTTTTTATCACTCTCCATCAGAACATGACCCTATGTTTTCTCCTCCATGTCCATCTTTTCCTAGATGGAATCCTAGTATGGGTTAACTCGGGTTACCTCTGTACTTCTCATTCTTTATTTTAAAGTGATTGTTTTACCGACTCTTGTTCCGATGTTGGACTTTCAATGATGTTTCCGAGACCAATTTTAAAATTGTGAGGACGCAATTCCCAATAGGGGGAAAGGATGTAACACCCCAGGTAAATAAAGAATATGACATATTTATATTTATCCATATTTGTGAATAAAATATAAATATTACTTTAAAGGGGACGCTATGCTCGATGGCGTACCCAATATGCAACAACGGGTTTCTTGGGAATCTTACGTTGCACTCTAATAATAAAATAATATTATTTTAAATGGTAGTTAACACCTAGCCATTGTATTGGCGGGAATGAACAGAACTAACTACAAAATGATTATATATGTTTGTCAAATATTTTTACTCTTTACAATAAAAGTTAGAGGATTAAAAATGCGAATGAATCCAATTTTAAGCGTAAACATTCTAATATTCATTAAAAGGTCCATTAACCGCCTTTTGATGGCGAAACTCTTTTAAATCATCTTTTTGACAATTTTATGTGTTATATTGGACAAAATAAAATTCTTCTTTAGAATCGGGACATCAAAATTTACTTTGTGTAAATTTTTGGTATTTTTCCGATAAAGTTCATTTTGTAATGAATAGTGAAAAATGTTGTATTTTAATTCAAAACCACTTTTTAATATAATTTATTTATATGATTAGATTATATTTTGAATTGGTTTTAAAGTTCAATTAGAATATATTTTTACCATTTTATCCAATTGTGGTCATTGGAAATAGTGTCACTTTGAAATCATACTTAAAGTAGTGTCAATCTTTTGATACTTATTGTTTCATAAAAACACCCTATTTGCTCTGACAACGGGAATTAATTATTCAATTAATTATTGCAACTTATATGTTTTTAATTTTGTAAAATAGACTTCATTTTTGAATTTGGAATATCAAATATATCTTAGGGTGAAGTTTTGTTATTTTTCTGAAAAACTTCAATTTTTGATGAATAGTGAAACAACTTAGTGGTTGTTAAAGAAACTAATTTTTCGTTTCAATGATACATTGCCACCTCTGTGTTTTTAATTTCAAAAATCCGACACACATGGTTGTCATTAGGAAGTAAAATGTGGTTCAATGGGATTAAAATAATTTTTTGGTGAATAGTAACTTTTCGGTTCTTAATTGTGATTAGAGGTAATTAGTGTAATTTAAGGTAAAAATTATGTTTTAATAAAATGAAATGACCTAGACACATGTCCTACCCTCATTGGATGTGTCATTGTCGACCAAGAAAATCCATGGGTCAACTTGGGGACCCCATGGAGCCACTTTGGTTGGAAAATGACATAAATAACTTTTTATTTAAAGTCAAAATAAAAATGTCACAAGCATGAGATGTTTCACTAAAACAATATTTAAATACGGTTATACAAGTCATGTTTTTTAATATAAATATTCATTAGAAATATAAAAAGATTTCTTACATAATTATAATTTTTTTGTAATTTCTAGACATTAAATAAATTAAATTATGTATGACATCATGATGGTGCAGTGATTACCTCATTATTTAACGATTTAAATAAAATGAAAAGATAATATAAAAACTAAAACCTAAACCAGTCAAAAACTAATTGGATGGGTATATTTAGAACCCTTATCACCGTATCCTCGAATTAAATCAATGTGGGACCTTTTAAATCTGAAACTAATTTTCAAATAAAGTAACATTTCTTTACTTTCCAAGAGTGCCCCTCCTCTCCTCTTATAAAAGGTCCCCACCTCTACCTCCTTACCCACACTTCCAAAGCCTTTGGCTCGGCCAACCCCTACTCATTTTTCTTCTCCACATCCCTATCTTACTCCTAGAAGCCTCACTTTGGGCAGAAGTATTCCCAAGGAAGCCTTTGAGCTCAAATAAAAAAGAGTTACCCGATTTTAAGGTAATGTCTTCACTTGTGTTCTTTTGTTTCATTTTGCTTCTCCAACCCCCGAAACTCTTTTTATTCATTTATTTTTTAACAACTCCAGTATCTTAAATATACAAGGATTTTTTTTAATAATAATTCGAGCTACACTTACACAAACCTACATCAAATGGTTAAAGAACATTCTGTTTCTGTGGATGGTGAATTTCTGCCTCACAAATCGATGATTGTTCAACACTCATATAACACCATAAAAGGAAGCCATTAAGATGTCACTATATTTATATATGATATATAATATGTTTATGTTTTACTTAAGCTTCTTTAATTTTCTTTTTTGGCATACCTATATGTTTTCCATTGTGGGTAAACATGATAATTTCATTTTAGGAAGTGCGGACTACCGCCCCCTCAAAGTGATTTGATTCGTTAATGCCATCTGTGGGATGTATAAAGGATGTATTTAAAGTTATTATATATGATGTTTGTTACATATAAATTATGAATATAATTCTGTAATTAAAATATACATACCTCTCATTTAGTTTTAATTCCATTAATATGACATAAAAATGAAAGTAGCGTTCATTAGTACGTACGGCTTACCGTCTCCATGAACGGTGAATTTCATTTCAAACCTCTAAATGATTATGTAATATTATAAATACATGTATATTCTGGATATATATGATATATATGATATCTAAATCATGAATATCATTCTGGATATAATGAACCATTGACTACATGAACAACATGTAATTGTAAGAAGTCCACTTTCGACTTAAGAACCAAATATTGACAAAACAAACATTATTAACTTAAATGATTACATAATGTTTATAACATGGAAATAAGTGACATAAAAGGAATAATTAACTTGAAAAAGTTTCTTAATCAAGTAGAAATTTACTCATGTTTATTATTCAGAACGTTAAAGAACGATCGAGTCAATTCGGACCCGAGGTAAGGGATCCTACTCCTCTCTTTCTTTTTAAGTACACTCTTTTTTGTCATTCCTTTTAAGATAATCTTTATTGTGATTGGGATGTTATTTTATATTATTATTACTGTATTTTTTATGTTCATATGATGAGAGACCCTATTCTCTCTCATCAATCCATTTTGGAAGTTTTGAGTGGCAATGTTAGGCTGCCGAAGTTTCGTAAGGGATCCAACCTCTCTCGTTCTTTTTAAGTAATCTCTTTTATGTAATTTCTTATAAGATCATCATTATTATGTTTGGGATATTCTTTTATATTCATCATACTGCAATTTTTATTTTCATATTATGAGAGACCCTATTTGATCTCATCAATCCATTTTTGGATGATTTAAGTGGCACCGTTAGGCTGCCGAGTTTTCATAAGGGATTTTTCATCTCACTTTTATTCTCGTGACATTTATGCTACGTTTGCCACTATTTACATTGAGTGGAGTATGTACTACCCATTATTATACACTTTGTGTAGTATAATTTCATTTATGGGTATTCACATCTTCATTGTATGACCCTTCTTCCATGGGGTGTACATTTCAAAGGTTACCCAACTTGGTAAGTGAACCTTTAACACTCCACTTTTTAAAAGACTTCTTTTGTTATGTCTTTTAATTCACATACTATTATGTTGGGATATGTTATTTTATGTCCTTACTGATGTAAATTTTATGTCTAAAGGATGATATTCCCTTTTATCTCACATCAACTCATTTTCTGAATTTTGAAGTGATGTCGTTAGGCTGTCGAATTTTACCAAGGGAACTTTTTAACCCAAATTCACTTTCTTTGGGTTCAACATGTAGTTATTGAATATGTCATCCTTTGAATATGTTTGAATTAACTTTTATTGTTTTACACTTAATATCCACTTATATTGGGTGTATTTATATTTTTCACACATAATTTTGAGATTGATTTATCTTTAATTTAAGGATACCTTCTTTATAAGGGATTTCATCACATTTGACATTTCTATTGAGACTTCATTGTTGTTATGCACCAATTCACTATTATATGGTGTATATTCTGTCCTTTGGAATATTATATCATGAATTCTATTATTATCATGATATAATAATGTTCTGACTAAATGTTATTCCTCAATTATTGAATTCATGTGTCTCTAATTTTGGTAAAACCCCTGTAACCAAAATATCGCGTTAAATGTTTTAATGATTTTTTCTTATTCATATCCGTGTTTTAAAAATGGTTTTAAGGATTTATTTATAAGGATATTAATGGTTTAAAATTTTAAAATCTTCAAGGTGGTATGGGACACTTTGGTTCAAAAATCTCTTTATTAAATGTTTTAAATGGTTTTGGAAATGGTTTCTTTTTGAATGGATTCATTATTTCAATATCCTAAAATGTTATATTGTGATTGAAATGTGGAAATGTTATGTTTCCTTTATGCATGTTTTATGTGATAAATTTATGTTAGGGTTCTTGGGCATTGTTATGAAAACGGGTAGTTCTGTGATAAACTAAGGGAGGGTGAGCCCAATATAGCTCTCCAATGCATTGGGTAACGCGAATGGGTTAAACTTTAAGGTTTCTCCGAAGAGATTTAGGGAATATACTATGATGGGTATTCCAAACGTAACCAAGAGTGTTACTCCCTACAAAATAATTTCATGAATGCCTCAAGTTACCTTTATGTCTTATGATTTTTATGATTTATTCATGATTTTATGAAGTATGTTAAAGTGCTTATGTTTTATGGGTAAAGTATGATTTCATTCTTACTTATACATGTACTCATGTTTCCTTTCCATATTTTTATATCCCTTCCTGAGATTTTTATGCTCATCCCATGTTTTTGAAATGTTTTTCACAGGTCAAGGGAAGGTTACATGATATGATGATAGTGTCAAGGAAGTGTCAAGAAAGAATCTATGTTTTATTTTAAATATGTTTTCGTTGGTTGGAAAAATGATTACTATCTTTTATGTAACCACTTTTTTTAAATGTGGAATGTAATGCAAGTTTTATGATCTAATTCTCTAAAACTCTAAACCTAAAAAGATCATCAATGTGTAATCTTGCAATAACTCAAGATAAAGTAAGGTTTAAGGCTGGGGCCTTATATCATTTCTTTCTTTAAAAAAAAAACTTATGTGATTCATTTCCTTAATTTTCTCAAAGGGTTGAGATACTTAAATGATTGGTATCCTTCACATTATAAACCTGACTGACCCTACTCGCATGATCTTTACACTCCTTATTCTACATGCATATGATTCCCCCAAGAGAAAGAGACCTCAATTTTTCCTTGCATTGGGATCATAAAATAATTTTTCACACAAGTTCTATCTCTATTTAACGGGTGCACACAACTTTGCTTATATCAAGAAAACTCATCTTTTGCATTCATTAAAATCCTTCATGAACATATTTACATTGCCAAATTTTGATTCCATGGTCCAAAATATTAACTTTGATGGATAATTTCAAATCACTGAAACACTTATATGAAATATTTTTTATTTTACATAAAATTACTTAATTTTCCAAAAAACACTTTTTCCATACTCTATATTCTTGACCCCGAAAATTTGGAAAATAGTGGGAAGTAGTGCCACCTTATATACATAATATTTTATACCTCCTACATATCATTCATTCCTTTGTCTTATATCTTTGCAAAAATATCTTTTCAAAAATCACTCGATTACTCCACAATATACCATGGAAACCCACTTTTTCAACAAACACAATCAACCCAAAAACACTTCAATGTTACTTTGAGATATTTTTTAACAATATAAATACTTTGAGATACATTTGTTGAGTTTTTATATATATCTAATGTATATTTTTAGAGTAAGATTTATTTGAAGAAAAATGAATTTAAATTTTTTATACATACATTTCAATTTATTAATACCATTTAGGGTTAATAAGACAATGAATTTAGATAAAAGTTATGGGAAGTAAATATTAATAATGAACCAATGGTGTTACTTTTGTGGTCTAGAGATTAATTTTTTATATTTGATAACATGTACCATGCATGTTGATTTTGGAAAATGTTTAGAGATGTATGAAAATACTTGTCACTCTTTAATGTTTATTATTATCCGTTAGACGAGAATTTTAGTTCTCTAGAAATAAGAATTCATTTTTATAGTAAATGATTAGTTTTAAATTTATCATAGCATAATTAAATGATAAAATTATTCTTCTAAAATATAAAAGTATCAATTAGTCATATTTATTTATATTATTAGACATCATAATAATTCCTCACCATTTTGAAAATGATATAAAAATAAAAGTTTATCCAGTAACATTTATATCTGCTAAATCAGATGGACTTTTAGATCGTCAAAGATATGTGGTTTTGAGGCCCCTAACATTCTATTGTTCATTCACAATCTTATGATAAATGAAATTGAAAACTCACTATGATTGTTTATTCTTTTCTTCTATGTAAAAATATTCACTTCTCAAATATTTTCCCTACTTTGGGAACCTATTTATGTGTTATTTAGTATTAACATTATACGTCTATTTCTCTCAAATTAAATTGATTTTTTATAAAAAAAAATTAATATGGGTTAGCGATAAAATTATATTTAAATGTACATCCTTTGATTAATGACATAGAGCTAAAATTTGGAGTTTAAAATTTGTTGAATGAGAGAGTATGTAACTCACTAATATTTTCGAAGAAGTAAATTTTGTTCAATATCATAAAAGACATATAGAATCAATATTATATAAGAATGTAACACCTCAATATATTAGAACATATTTATTAATAAAATAAATAAAAATATTAAATATTTTACATTAAAAAAACAAAGTTTATCATTCATTACAATAAATACTATGTTCATATTCTGTTATAAGCAACACTTGGTTTAGCTTCCATCACATGAAACACTGAGTTTGAATGAAATATGAAATATTATTAAAATATTATTACTTAATATAATAGTTATAACATATAAATTAAATATTTGGTTATGAATATTACTAGCTATATTATGACAAATTTGTTTATACATTTATTTGTAATAAAATAAGAATTATTTTGATGAAAGACACACGTTTTCATAAAAAACTGTATTTTTCAAAAACATGGTTTAATCTCACATGACACAAATAAATAAAAATTAATTTTACCAATTTCAAAAAACTGAAATAAAAAATAGATCCCATTTTTTTAATTATAATACCAAAATTATATTATGGTGAATCATTGGTATTTTTATGAAGTTTTTTTAATTAATATTGAAGAATTCTAAATCTTCATTGAAAAAAAAATTATCTTTTAAATAATTTATATTGATAAATAGTATTTCTAATTGGTTTTTAAGTTAAATTGGATAATTTTTTTATCTAAAAATTTAATTTATGTCATTTGAAACATTTTAATATTGAATTTTGATAGAAAACATTTTAAACTATTGAATATTATCACTTTTAAAACCCCTTTCTCACTCAGTCTGTGGGATTATGTTTAAATTAAATTAATCTAATTTTATAACTTATACATGGAAAAATGTATTAAATATTTGGAATAAGAATAATTTTAATTATCAAATAAGTTAAACATAATTCTTGAACAGAATTATTAGTTAAAAAAGATAAAATTAATTACTATAATTAAGGTGAAAACATGGTTGTGTGCATTACATGATTTTCTTTTACAACTTATTTTACACAAACGTATCATTTTTATTTAATATATTTTTTTTATATTCAGAAGAATTGATTATAAAATATCAAATATACCTCATTTTTTTTATTAATGTCTAAATTACCATTTTGAATAAAAAGATAAACTTTACTATGTTAAAAAAAGGGTAAAATTGAGTAAACATAAAGACTAAGGAATAACATGATAATTTTTTTATGTTTGAGTGTAGGGTTTTTATCTCAAGCACACCAACCATACCCTTCTTTATTTTACAATTTGTGTGTCAAATGAGTTAAGGGATACCTCCAAATAGTGAATATGTTTGTGTATTTCCAAGAATGTCAGTCCTCTGTTATAAAAAGGCATTCACTCCCCTCACTTACTCACACATATAAAGAAATTTGGACCAATTAGAACCAAAAAAACTCATTTAATATTCCCTAACCATATTATAGAATCCATATTTTGGAGATAAATCCATCCTATGATGATTTTGGTGAAAACCTATGGAGGATAACTGAAAAAGGAATCATTCATCCTTAAATGTTTTGATTTTATTACGTCTACAAACCCATTTTGTTATTATAGAACCAAGATAAAATAATAACCTAAGTTTATTCCATATATTGATATGTTATTATGTTAATGGAATAACCTAAATAATTTCCCTCTTCTTTTAAATTGGTTACAAAATCAAAATTCATGTGTATGGTGGACTACTGCCTCATGAACTGATGTCAATAAGGTTTCTATTACCACCTCTCATGATTGGGTGCGATGGTTGATCTAAATATTATATATGATATTAAAATTTTAATTATAACTGTTGATTAATTATATCATATATATAACCATTTTATATTCTATTTTGTAATGTATATAATAACATCATTCATGTGAACTGCGGACTACCTCCTCACAAAGTGTTGTGATTCATTTTTAATTAACACATAAAATAAAAGGTAATAAGGGTAATGATAATAAATATATGTGATATTAATCACATAATTTTGATATTAAGAATTATTTATCATTATATAATTATAATATATCATTTTCATTATTACATCTTCACCCATTGGAAAAGTGATAATGACATTCATGGACGTGTGGACTACAAACTCCTCATGATGTGATTCCTTTTTTCATCACCAAATAAGAGAGATGATTTATATAAGTGTGTATAATTAAATATTATGATATATATTAAATAATTATGTTTTAGTATATATAACATATCACCAACCTTCTTTCCATAATGGTCATTGAAAAATAGAAATGTTATTCATGTGCATGTATGGCCAATGGTCTCCATGATCATGAAGTTAGTTCGATAATCATTGACATATTTAATTATTTTTATTAAATGTATAATTTATGTATAAATATAATAATATTTTCATGATTATTATTTTCGACATTTTTAAATAATTACCACTTTGATAATATTTAACTAACCTAAGTCATTTTTACACATAAGCCAAATATGGTCAAAACATCTGACATAAAATTAATTGATTTTTTAATTTTATATAACTTATAAATAAGTGAAATGAAAATAATAATGAACATGAATTTTTTTCTAAATTATTTAAATTAATTAACCTATGTTTTTTACTTAGGAATATAAAGATACGTGTAATAAGTTAGTCTCAATGTAAGGCGCTACATCTCATTTTCCATTCATTGATGCATATTTTGATATTATACACCTATGATATTTTAAGAGGTTTACATACAATCACATTTAGATTCTATATCATCAATTTATATATTATAATTTTATTTCTAGTTTTTCTTAATATTATTGTTTCATGTGTAATATTACTCAAATATTCACAAAGTGATAAGGGCCTCTTCTTTAAGAAAAATCATTTAACATTTTCCATCTAACTTATTCTGATTACATATAATTATTTTTAAAAAGACTTTTTATATGGTCATAAAAATATATAATGTATATTTTATATATTCATTAAATATTTATGAATTTTCATAAAAATTTATGTTTTTATCTATTTTATATGGATTGTTTTGACAAACATCAAAAGAAATGTCCCATACAGTGATAATGACATTTCTACGGCTATGTCCATTATTTTATTTGGACAATCCCTTCTAATAATCCTTGTTTACATAAATAAAAAACTCTTCCACCTTTTCAATTTTGGTATTGAAAATGGTATTTAAATAAAAAGGTTAATTTCTTATTTAGAATTGGTTTTTAAAAGAAATGTTTATTTTTATCGGAATGTTTTTCATATAGGTTTTAAATAATAGTTAAAATGGATTTATGATAAATAAATTTTGTTAATGATATGTAAATTTAGAAATATATGAAATTTAGAAACCCAATATAGCTTATACTAAAGTTTAATTCCCATTATTTCTCATTATTTAGTCTTATATAGATTGTACAGAGGGTTGAGCTCCATTATAGCTCATTGAAAACAGGTGACACCAATATAGTTTTTATTATTGGTGAGCACATTTGTAGATCTCAAATTCATTGTGTAATGATAATATTTAATTTATCTCTAATATTTATTCTTGATAAAAGGGTTCTAAAAGTGTTTTCTTAATATGATTGTCTATATCACTAAAATGTGTTTTAATTACTATTTTGGGTTTTAATGGATTTTTTTGAGAAAAGAATCTGTCTATCTTTCTTTTGAATAAATTATATTTATTTCACACAAATAGAATTTTAGTAAAGGATACTATTTCATGGGTTTTCATTTTTTTTATTAAATCGATTGTTTTCTTTCTTTTTTATATCCCTTAATTGAAATTTTTGTGCATCCTCGATTTTTAAAAAAATCACAGGGTTTAAGGATGGGAAATAGAAAGGATGAATTCATGTTGAAATTAATAGATATTTTCAATGAAAATAAATATTATTTATTTTAAAAGTATTACATTGTAGGGAAAATGGATACTAATTAGAAGTTTCCAAATTATAGTTTATGGTTTTTTATGTATGAGTTATGATATAATTTTCTGAAACATGAAACATTAAATGATTTTAAGATGTAAGATAATGATTTATTGACTTAAAAATAAATATTATATAATATTTAAGGACAATTCCTTATATTTGGTTTTAAGGGATGGTTTGGATAGTATTATTATCATTCCCTCAGAAGATTTTACGTTATGGATAAGTTGTAATGATATACCATTGTAATAATTTCATGTTACATCAACTAAATTGTGTATATTCCTAATAGGATTATAGAGATGAAATAGGGAAGTTCTAGTTGGAATTCGTAGAGAGAAAAAAATTCTTTCAAATCATTATCTAGAGATTATTATAATTGTAATAGAAAATTTTTTTCGGTGATTTCTCAGTTGACACAAGCTATATATGGAGGTGGTATACATACTAGATAGGAACTCAATCTACCATGAAGGAACATTTCTATTTTGGTGAATTTAATGAGACAATAACCATCATCATTTTGTGGATCATATGAATCTTCATTTCAAAAATATGGATCAATTATCTCTAAAGGATATATTATGTTATGGGATGTTTAGAAAATGAAAAGGTAAATCTTTGCATTTATCATTTTGAAGGTAAATATAATCGATGGTGTTTTTGGTAAAAAATGAAATGGATAAAGATAATCTTGAATCTATAGAATATTACATGTTAAAGAATATTTTTCATTATAAATATTCCCCTATGGTTGTTTTGATTTAGATAGATAAATAATTCTTTTGATTTTGGAAAATGGAAAAAGATTTGGCATCTTCATATGAAGAATATTTAACATGGTTGGTCAGGTAGATACAAAATTTTGTACAAGATATTGATATTAAATAAATATATTTTACTCAGGATTAAATCCAAGATCATGAAGATATTTGGCCACATGTGAATTTAAATGTTATGAAAAAATTATTCATTATAATGATAAAATTGAGATAGGGTTTTCTAAAAAATATGTACAATGAGATGAAAAGTATAAGAAAAATTAAATTTAATAGTAAATAGTAAAGAAAATAGCTATGAATACTAAAGGTAAGAACTAAACCTATCTGTCTATGGAAAAATACATTTCAGGGAATGTATGTCAGGATTTTTAAATTGTTTCTGATGTGGTATGTTCAGTCATAAGGCTCGTGATTATGATGAAAATTATTCTGAAATAACTAAGATAGATATAATAGTCATATAGTAAAAAATGGTATGTTTTAGCTACTTTCATTTTTGAAATTATGATAACTTGTGTCCGAAGTGAATTACTCATAGTGGAAATCATCTTTAGAAGATGAAAATGGGAGAATAATTTTGTATATCTATATTCGATGTTCTTCTATCTATTGAGGTGGTGACAACACTATAGGGATTAATGTTTTTCAAAGGATGATAAAAATACATGTTTTTTAAGAACAACATTTTTGATGTTTTAAGTAATGGAAAAAAATTTGGGATACAAGTGTTATATTTTTATAGGAATTTTATGTTTATGTTTAAGTGGAAGATTTATTTGATAAATAATACATTTTTATTTTATAAACATAATTTTATAGGTATTTATAATCTTTAGGGTTATAATGACCTTATTAAAAGTTAATCATTTTTAAACAAAGTCAAATGATGAACCATTGTTGTAACATTTTATATTTATAGATTAATTTATTATATTATATAACTTGTTCTAGCATATTAATTCGTGGAAAATGGATAGGTATGGATATAATTCCATTTCACTATTAATAAATCTTATGATATGTTAAAATTGAATTTTAGTGCTTCATTTTTAAAACATTCCATCTTGGAGTAAGGGAGAATTTGGGAAATGATTAGTGAAAAAAAGAATGCAATTGTGCTTATGGGATAGATACGCATCGAGTAAGTATATTTCATTATATTCATAGATCGTAAAATAATTCCTCAACTTCTGGTAAAGGATCTTGAATGAAAATACTATCTTATTAAATTCATATCTGACAAATTAAGTAATCCTTTAGATAATTAAGAATTTATGTTATTAACACCCTTAACATTCAATTCTTTATTCAATCACTTTTGATCAATAACATAAATCAATCTATATGATTATTTATGATTTTGTTCCATGTAAAACCCCTTAATTATCACATATTTTTTCTTATTTAGAAACATAGTTATATTTTATTCCATACATTCTTTTTTATTTCCTTCCCTCTCATATTAAAAGGATATTATATTAACCCTTTTTATGATGTTGGTTTAAAAAAACATTATTTTCAAATGTACAACCATTGATTACCAAGATAAATTTTAACATGTGAGGATTCAATCTATTAAAGGGATAGAGGTTGAAACACAATCACAATTAAAGAGATGAAAATTAAGTTTGATAGTGTAAACGACATGCAACACTGAGCATAAAAAACAATGTAACACCCAAAGACATTAAGATATATTTATTTTTAAATTAATTTAATTTCCTCAATAGAACTGAGTTCACCTGGTGTTACATGAAACACTATGTTCATTTTTCATTACACACAACACTCAATTTACCCTGTGTTACATGAAACACCGAGTTTAAAAGAAATGTGAAATATTTTTAATATATTATTATATAGTATAATAGTTATAACCTAGTAGTTAAATTTGTTGATGTGAATAGTATATATTAAATTATGATAAATATGGTTATCTGATGATTAGTAAAAAAATAAGAATCATTAGGAATAATAAAAAATGTTTTCAGAAAAACAATATTTTTCTAAAAGACAGTTTTATTGTGCTTTTCACACATATTATAAAATTTATTTTTATCAATTTTGGAAAATTTATTTAGAAAAATAAAATTGTTGTTACAAATTATAATTCAACAATTATATTATGTTGAATTATATTAATTTTTAAAATAAGTTTTATTTTTTCATGAATTGTTAAAAATCATGGATTTTAAATTAGAGCTGCATTTTCATTAATGTTATCTTTTATTTTCGATATGTTTTAAAGGTATAACAGATTTGTTTTATTTCAATTAATAAAATTTAGTTCAATTTAATAATTTTCAATTTAATTATTATATGAAAAAATTGAAAACTTTTGAACTTTTGAACATTAAAAACTACAACTAATCACGTTTGTGGGATTAATTTTAAATTAAATTACGCCGCTTCTATGAGTTTTATTTGGAATAATATTTATCAAATTTGTAATTATAATAAATTATATTATCTTATAATTTCCAATTAATTTTTAATAGAATTATTAGTGAAAATAATTACAATTAATTAACGTGAATAGGTTTAAAATATTGTTCTGTGTATTACATATAATACCCCAGCCTTAAACCTTACTTAAACTTGAGTTATTACAAGATTACACATTGAGGATCTTTTCAGGTTTAGATTTTTAGAGAATTAGATCATGAAACTTGCATTACATTCCACATTTAAACAAGGTGGTTACATAAAAGACAATATTCATTCTTCCCATCAATGGAAACCTATTTAAAATAAAACACGGATTCTTTCTTGACACATCCTTGACACTATCGCCACATCATGTACCTTTCCCTTGACCTGTGAAAAGCATTTCAAAAACTTGGGATGAGCATAAAAAGCTCAGTAAGGGTTATAAAAATATGGAAAGGAAACATGAGTTCATATATACATAAGAATGAAATCATACTTTACCCATAAAACATAGGCATATCAAATCATGAATAAATCATAGAAAACATAAGACATAAAGGTAACTTGAGGCATTCATAACATTCTTACGTAGGGAGTAACCCTCTTTGCTACATTTGGAATACCCATCACAGTATATTCCCTAAATCTCTTCGGAGAAACCTTAACGTTTCACTCCTTCGCGTTACCCAATGCATTGGAGAGCTATATCGGGCTCACCCGCCCTTAGTTTATCACGGAACCACCCGTTCTTCATAACAATGCCCAAGAACCATAACATAATCGTATCACATAAACATGAATAAAGGAAACATAACATTTCCACATTTCAATCACAATATAACATTTTAGGATATTGAAATAATGAATCCATTCAAAAAGAAACCATTTCCAAAACCATTTAAAACATTTAATAAAGAGATTTTTGAATCAAAGTGTCCCATACCACCTTGAAGATTTTAAAATTTTAAACCATTAATATCCATATAAATAAATCCTTAAAACCATTTTTAAAACATGGATATTAATAAGAACAAATAATTAAAACATTTAAAACGATATTTTAGTTAAAGGGGTTTTACCAAAATTAGAGACACTTGAATACAATAATCGAGGAATAACATTTAGTCAGAACTTTATAATATCATGAGAATAAAAGGATTCATGATATAATACTCCAAAGGACAGTATATACACCATATAAGAGTGAATTGGTGCATAAATACAATGAACCCTCAATATAAATGTCAAATGTGATGAAATCCCTTATAAAGAAGGTATCCTTAAATTAAGGAAAAATAAATCTTAAAAATATGTGTGACAAATTTATATACACCCAATATAAGTGGATATTAAGTGTAAAACAATAAAAGGTCATTCACACATATTCAATGGTTGACATATTCAATGACTACATGTTGAACCCAAAGAAATCGAAATTGGGTTAAAAAGTTCCCTTGACAGCCTAACGGCATCACATCAAAATGAGTCGATGAGAGATAAAAAGTGTATCTAATCACTTCGACATAAAATTTACATCAATAAGGATGTATGAGAACATATCCCAACATAAAAATATGTAAATTAAAAGACCCAATAAAAGAAGTCTTTTAAAAAAAGAGGAGGGTGAAAGGTTCCCTTACCGACTTGGGTATCTTTCAAAACATACACCCCATGAAAGAAAGACAATTGGTCATTGATGTAAATATTCATAAACGAAAGTATATTACACAAAGAGTAGAACAATGGGCAGTACATACACCACTCAATGGAATTTGTGGCAAATGTAGCATAAATCTCACGGGAATAAAAGTGAGATGAAAAATCCCTTACGAAAACTCGGCAGCCTAACGGCGCCACATAAAACTTCCGAATATGGATTGATGAGATCAAATAGAGTATCCCATCATATTACAATAGAATTTACATCAAGTTGAATATAAAAGAAAATCCCCCAACATTGCAAGGATGAGTTTAAAAGAAGTTACATAAAGGAGAGTACTTAAAAAGAAAGAGAGAGGTTAGATCTCTTACGAAAGTTCGGCAGCCTAACGGTGCCACTCAAAACATCCAAAATGGATTGATGAGAGAGAATAGGGTCTCTTATCTCATGAACATAAAAATTACAGTAAATGTTATATAAAAGAACATCCCAATCATAATAAAGATGAGCTTAAAATAAATGACATAAAAGAGTGTACTTAAAAAGAAAGAGAGTTGTAGGATCCCTTACCTCGGGTCCGACTTGACTCGATCGTTCTTTAATCTCCTGAATAATAAACTTGAATTAATTTCTAATTCCTTAAGAACCTTTTTCAAGTTCATTATTACTTTTATACCACTTATTACCATGTCATAAACATTATGTAATCATTTATGTTAATAATATTTGTTTTGCCGATATTTGGTTCTTAAGTCGAAAGTGGACTTCTTACAATTACATGTTGTTCGTGTGGCTAAATTTTTATTATATCCAGAATTTTATTCATTATGTAGATATCATATATGTCATATATATCCAGTACATGCATGCATTTATAACATTACATAATCATTTAGAGGTAAGAAATGAAATGCACCATTCATGGAGACGGTAAGCCGTACGTACGCATGAACGCTACTTTCATTTCTATTTCATATTTTGTAGAATGGAATAATAATGATATAAAGGTATATTATAATTCCAGTATAATATCATATATAATATCATATTTCCATCCTTTATACATACCACATATGGTATTTAACGAATCAAATCACTTTGAGGGGGCGGTAGTCCGCACTTCTTTAAATGAAGATATCGCGTATACCCAAAATGGAAGCCATAAAGGTAAGACAAAAATGAAAAATACAGAAGCATAAATAAAACATAAACATATTATATATCATATATAAAAATAGTGACATCATAATGGCCACCTTTGAATGTGTTAAATGATTATTGAACAATCATCGTTTCGGGAGGCAGAATTTCACCATCCACGGAAACCGTATGTTCTTTAACCATTTAATGTAGTTGTGTGAGAGTGTAGCTCGAATAAATCTTATAACAACATCCTAGTATATTGAAGATACTGGTGTTGTTACAAAAGAAGTAAATAAAAAGAGTTTAGGGGGTTGGAGAAGCAAAATAAAACAAATGAACACGAGAGAATGAATTACCTTTAAAAGTGTAACTTCTTTTGATTTGAGCCTAAAGGCTTCCTTTCAAAGGATTCTTCCCAAAGGGAATCCTCTAGGATGAGGAGAGGGATGTGGAGAGAGTAAATGGGAAGGGTTTGGCCGAGCCAAAGGCTTGAGGAGTGTGTTAAATGAGGTAGTGGTGGGGGCCTTTTATAAGAGGAGAGGAGGGGTACTTTTGGAAAGTAAAGAAATATTAATTTATTTGAAAATGTGTTTCGGTTTCAAAATGTCCCAAATTGATATCATTCGTGGATAAGGTGATAAGGCTTCGAAATACACTCATCCGATAAGTTTTGGACATGTGTAGTGCATATATTTTACATTATCTTTCCATTTTATTTAAATCGTCAAATAATGATGTCATCGCTCCATCATTATTATGTCATAAATAATTTAATTTATTTAATGTCTAAAAATTATAAAAAAAATACTATGATGTAGGAAATCTTTTTATATTTCTAATGAATATTTATAATAAAAAATATGACTTGTATAACCCCACATAAAAATTGTTTCAGTAAAACATATCATGTTTGTGTCAATTTTACTTTTACATTAAATAAAATGTTATTTATGTCATTTCCCAACCAATGTGGATCCATGGGGTCCCCAAGTTGACCCATGGCTTGTCTTGGTCGGACATGATACAAACAATGAGGGTAAGACATGTGTCAATCTCATCTCATTTTATTAAAGCATTATTTTTACCTTAAACTACACTAATTACCACTAATCACGATTAAAAACTTAATAAGTTACTATTCACCAAAAAATCATTTTAATCTCATTGAACCACATTTTACTTCTTAATGACAACCATGTATGTCGGATTTTTGAAAATCAAAACAAAATGATGGCAAAATTTCATTTAAACAGAAAATCAGTTTTTATAAGTACCACTTAGTGGTTTCACTATTCATCAAAAATTGATGTTTTTCAGAAAAATCCCAAAAATTCACCCTAAGCTATATTTGATATTATGAATTCAAAAATTAAGTCCGTTTTAAAAAATTCAACACATATAAGTCACATTAATTAATTTAATAATTAATTCCCGCTGTCATGACAAATAGCGTGTTTTATGAAACAATAAGTATCAAAATATTGACACTAGTTTAAGTCTGATTTCAAAGTGAAGTTGATTCCAACGACCACTATTGGATTTAATGGTAAAAATATTTTCTAATTTCACTTTAAAACCAATTCAAAATATAATCTAATCATATAAATAAATTAGATTAAAAAGTGGTTTTGAATTAAAATACAACATTTTACCCTATTCATTAAAAAAATGAACTTTATCGGAAAGATACCAAAAATTTACACAAAGTAAATTTTGATGTCCTGATTCTTAATAATAGTTTTATTTGGTCCAAAAGAATATTTAAGGGTGAACAAAACTATATTTAATGACGGTTCTCCATCAAAAGGTGATAAGTGAACCTTTAGTGAAAACTAGGGCATATACGCCTAAAATTGAATTCTTTCTGTATTTTAAGCCTTTATCTTTTATTGTATAAATGTAAAAATATTTAAGAACATATATAATCATATTTTAGTTATTTCTATCCATTCCCGCCATTACAACGACTACATGTTAACTACCATTTAAAATAATATTATTTTATTATTTGAGTGCAACGTAAGATTCCCAAGAAACTCGTTGTTGCGTGTTGGGTACGCCATTGAGCATAGCGTCCCCTTTAAAGTCATATTAATATTTTATTCACAAATATGGATAAATATGAAAATGTCATATTCCTTATTTACCTGGGGTGTTACATCCTTCCCCCCTTTTGGGAATTGCGTCCTCGCAATTTTAAAATTGCGCTTGGAAACATCCTTGAACGTCCCACATCGGAACAAGAGTCGGTAAAACAATCACTTTAAAATAAAGAAAGATAAGCACAGAGGTCACCCGAGTTAACCCATACTAGGATTCCAAGTATGAAAATATGGACATGGAGGAGAAAACATAGGGTCATGTTATGATGGAGAGTGATAGAAAACATGTTTAGGAGAAAGTTAACAATAAGAAAATCACAAACTTGTGATGGGTTAAACGGTGTTGGGTTCCCCGGTAGGAAAAGTTAATAGACAACATTTTTGTATTATGTTACTTTTTATTGAGGAATTTATTCATAAGGAAGCATAATCACTTATCATGTTGACTTTCAACTTTTACTAGATTCCTTAGTCAAACTCATATTTTTTCCAAAAGACGAGTATTTAGGGAGACTTTTTCGCATTAAGAGTACTATAATCAACTTCTAGAGAATCACCTAATCCCCAAAAGAGAACTGTATAAATCCCATGTATTTAGGCTTTAACCAAAACCAAAACCAAAAAGGTTAGTACAAGATCAGATAATCTAGAAAAGGATAACCCCTTATAAAAAGAAAATCTATTCTTAATCTCCAAAATTTGTCCAACAAAACCCAAAGTTCAACGAGGACCATCCGATAAACAATTTGTCCATAAAATTATTCAAAGTAAACCAATATAAGATTGAAACCCAAATATTTGAAGGATTTAGTCACATAGTCTTCCAAGTTAAATTGTAACATTTATCTCCAAACAATATCAGTTGCTCCTAAAGTCTCACATTGAAAAGTAATTATCCTAATCACATATCCTCCAAAATAAACTTACCCTTAATTCATAAAATCATATAACTAAAAAGAATCATTCAAACTAACCAGGGACTTCACGTAGTCCAGTGGTAGGCGATAAATACCAGTCGCACTTTGGTTGTGGGTTCGATTCGCGCAGCATTGTCCAACACGACGGGTTGTCACACGGTCTGCGTGTTGTCCTTTTTACAAAACTATATAATTCTCACATCATTACCCAAAAAGGGATAAAATCATCAAAAATAACCATAACATAATTTAACCTCAATTTTATCTCATGCCTTTCACTTGAATCATAGCATATGGTAACCCATAATTACCTCAAAAGTAAGGATCATATAAACCCAAATGGTTCTTTATAACTATGTCCACAAAAGAAAAGATAACTATTACTTGAATAAAATTTTCCTATATTAAACATCAGGGTTACACATAATATAAAAAGTCTTTTAATGTAACCCCATCATCAAAAGAGACTTAATACTCTTAAGAATTTCACCATAACTCTTGAAGCCCTTATATGTTGACATCTTACTCTTTCAACATTCTTCATGATCCATTATCCATTCCTTTCCAACTTATTCCGAAATACCTCTTTCCTACAAATAAAATCATGAATCATATCCTAAGATTCCAAAATAAGAAAACAATAGTCATGAAATAGTACATACCTTAGATTGGTCATTGTCAGTTTCTTCATCCTCAATCAGAATGGCATTAGGTATTGGTAAACGAATATTGGTACGCTCTTGGTGACCCCATTCACGAAACTTCTTCATAGGACATGTGTTTGCAAAATGACCATGCACACCACATTTAAAACATTCAATTGATCCCTCAGAAAGAACTTATTTCCCTTTCCTCGAGTCAACTGGATGCTTCCTTTTTCCATGGCAGGTTCTTGCTTTATGACCTTCATTTCCACATCTATAGCATATTTTTGTCCCTTTGAAACATTTTCCTAGGTGTTTCTTTCCACATATTTGACACATAGGTTTTTGAACACACTTACCTTTATGATTATTACCTGTACTTCCGTAGGGATTTGTTTCTTTCATATATGATGCCTTAGAGAAATCTCCAAGGTTTAGGTGTTCAATCATGACTCCAGATAGTTGGTTGAGGATAATCAAAAGAGTTCTCATTGCAGCTCCCATATCATTCAGTTGCTTGCACAAAAAACTGTCACTGTTTCCTTCACATCCACTGTTACTTTGGTGCCTGCTAGATCCATCCATTTACTAAAACCAAAAAGGTCAGTGTGAGTATATCAACAAAACCATCATGTACTAATGAGTAAGATAGACAATAAGATATACTTACTCATTCACTTTATCTAAAACTAAGACTCTTTCTGAAATCCTAACCATTATGGTAATTGTCAATTATGTTTAAAGAATACCCTAACCTCTAAAGTTATCTAAACCGACCTCTGATACCAACTATAAGGCCCCAGCCTTAAACCTTACTTAAACTTGAGTTATTAAAAGATTACACATTGAGGATCTTTTCAGGTTTAGAGTTTTAGAGAATTAGATCATGAAACTTGCATTACATTCCACATTTAAACAAGGTGGTTACATAAAAGACAATATTCATTCTTCCCATCAATGGAAACCTATTTAAAATAAAACACGGATTCTTTCTTGACACATCCTTGACACTATCGTCACATCATGTACCTTTCCCTTGACCTGTGAAAAGCATTTCAAAAACTTGGGATGAGCATAAAAAGCTCAGTAAGTGTTATAAAAATATGGAAAGGAAACATGAGTTCATATATACATAAGAATGAAATCATACTTTACCCATAAAACAAAGGCATATCAAATCATGAATAAATCATAGAAAACATAAGACATAAAGGTAACTTGAGGCATTCATAACATTCTTACGTAGGGAGTAACCCTCTTGGCTACGTTTGGAATACCCATCACAGTATATTCCCTAAATCTCTTCGGAAAAAACCTTAACGTTTCACTCCTTCGCGTTACCCAATGCATTGGAGAGCTATATCGGGCTCACCCACCCTTAGTTTATCACGGAACCACCAGTTCTTCATAACAATGCCCAAGAACCATAACATAATCGTATCACATAAACATGAATAAAGGAAACATAACATTTCCACATTTCAATCACAATATAACATTTTAGGATATTGAAATAATGAATCCATTCAAAAAGAAACCATTTCCAAAACCATTTAAAACATTTAATAAAGAGATTTTTGAATCAAAGTGTCCCATACCACCTTGAAGATTTTAACATTTTAAACCATTAATATCCATATAAATAAATCCTTAAAACCATTTTGAAAACATGGATATTAATAAGAACAAATAATTAAAACATTTAAAACGATATTTTGGTTAAAGGGGTTTTACCAAAATTAGAGACACTTGAATACAATAATCGAGGAATAACATTTAGTCAGAACTTTATAATATCATGAGAATAAAAGGATTCATGATATAATACTCCAAAGGACAGTATATACACCATATAAGAGTGAATTTGTGCATAACAACAATGAACCCTCAATATAAATGTCAAATGTGATGAAATCCCTTATAAAGAAGGTATCCTTAAATTAAGGACAAATAAATCTCAAAAATATGTGTGACAAATATATATACACCCAGTATAAGTGGATATTAAGTTTAAAACAATAAAAGGTCATTCACACATATTCAATGGTTGACATATTCAATGACTACATGTTGAACCCAAAGAAATCGAAATTGGGTTAAAAAGTTCCCTTAACAGCCTAACGGCATCACATAAAAATGAGTTGATGAGAGATAAAAAGTGTATCTCATCACTTAGACATAAAATTTACATCAATAAGGATGTATTAGAAAATATCCCAACATATAAATATGTAAATTAAAAGACCCAATAAAAGAAGTCTTTTAAAAAAAGAGGAGGGTGAAAGGTTCCCTTACCGACTTGGGTATCTTTCAAAACATACACCCCATGAAAGAAAGACAATAGGTCATTGATGTAAATATTCATAAACGAAAGTATATTACACAAATAGTAGAACAATGGGTAGTACATACACCACTCAATGGAATTTGTGGCAAATGTAGCATAAATCTCCCGGGAATAAAAGTGAGATGAAAAATCCCTTACGAAAACTCGGCAGCCTAACGGCGCCACATAAAACATCTGAATATGGATTGATGAGATCAAATAGAGTATCCCATCATATTACAATAGAATTTACAGCAAGTGGAATATAAAAGAAAATCCCCCAACATTGCAAGGAGGAGTTTAAAAGAAGTGACATAAAGGAGAGTACTTAAAAAGAAAGAGAGAGGTTAGATCTCTTACGAAAGTTCGGCAGCCTAACGGCGCCACTCAAAACATCCAAAATGGATTGATGAGATAGAATAGGGTCTCTCATCTCATGAACATAAAAATTACAGTAAATGTAATATAAAAGAACATCCCAATCATAATAAATATGAGCTTAAAATAAATGACATAAAAGAGTGTACTTAAAAAGAAAGAGAGTTGTAGGATCCCTTACCTCGGGTCCGACTTGACTCGATCGTTCTTTAATCTCCTGAATAATAAACATGAATTAATTTATAATTCCTTAAGAACCTTTTTCAAGTTCATTATTACTTTTATACCACTTATTACCATGTCATAAACATTATGTAATCATTTATGTTAATAATATCTGTTTTGCCGATATTTGGTTCTTAAGTCGAAAGTGGACTTCTTACAATTACATGTTGTTCGTGTGGCCAAATGTTTATTATATCCAGAATTTTATTCATTATGTAGATATCATATATGTCATATATATCCAGTACATGCATGCATTTATAACATTACATAGTCATTTAGAGGTAAGAAATGAAATGCACCGTTCATGGAGACGGTAAGCCGTACGTACGGATGAACGCTACTTTCATTTCTATTTCATATTTTGTAGAATGGAATAATAATGATATAAAGGTATATTATAATTCCAGTAAATATCATATATAATATCATATTTCCATCCTTTATACATACCACATATGGTATTTAACGAATCAAATCACTTTGAGGGGGCGGTAGTCCGCACTTCCTTAAATGAAGATATCGCGTATACCCATAATGGAAGCCATAAAGGTAAGAAAAAAATGAAAAATACAGAAGAATAAATAAAAAATAAACATATTATATATCATATATAAAAATAGTGACATCATAATGGCCACCTTTGAAGGTGTTAAATGAGTATTGAACAATCATCGTTTCGGGAGGCAGAATTTCACCATCCACGGAAACCGTATGTTCTTTAACCATTTGATGTCGTTGTGTGAGAGTGTAGCTCGAATAAATATTATAACAACATCCTAGTATATTTAAGATACTGGTTTTGTTACAAAAGAAGTAAATAAAAAGAGTTTAGGGGGTTGGAGAAGCAAAATAAAACAAATGAACACGAGAGAATGAATTACCTTTAAAAGTGTAACTCCTTTTGATTTGAGCCTAAAGGCTTCCTTTGAAAGGATTATTACCAAAAGTAATCCTCTAGGATGAGGAGAGGGATGTGGAGAGAGTAAATGGGAAGGGGTTGGCCGAGCCAAAGGCTTGAGGAGTGTGTTAAATGAGGTAGTGGTGGGGGCCTTTTATAAGAGGAGAGGAGGGGTACTTTTGGAAAGTAAAGAAATATTAATTTATTTGAAAATGTGTTTCGGTTTCAAAAGGTCCCAAATTGATATCATTCGTGGATAAGGTGATAAGGCTTCGAAATACACTCATCCAATAAGTTTTGGACATGTGTAGTGCATAGATGTTACATTATCTTTCCATTTTATTTAAATCGTCAAATAATGATGTCATCGCTGCATCATTATTATGTCATAAATAATTTAATTAATTTAATGTCTAAAAATTATAAAAAAAAACTATGATGTAGGAAATCTTTTTATATTTCCAATTAATATTTATAATAAAAAATATGACTTGTATAACCCCACTTAAAAATTGTTTCAGTAAAACATATCATGTTTGTGTCAATTTTACTTTTACATTAAATAAAATGTTATTTATGTCATTTCCCAACCATAGTGGATCCATGGGGTCCCCAAGTTGACCCATGGCCTGTCTTGGTCTGCCATGATACAACCAATGAGGGTAATACATGTGTCAAGCTCATCTCATTTTATTAAAGCATTATTTTTACCTTAAACTACACAAATTACCACTAATCGCGATTAAAAACGTAATAAGTTACTATTCACCAAAAATTTATTTTCATCTCATTGAACCAAATTTTACTTCTTAATGACAACCATGTATGTCGGATTTTAGAAAATAAAAACACAATGATGGAAAAATTTCATTTAAATGGAAAATCAGTTTTTATAAGTACCACTTAGTGGTTTCACTATTCATCAAAAATTGAAGTTTTTCAGAAAAATCCCAAAAATTCACCCTAAGCTATATTTGATATTCTGAATTCAAAAATGAAGTCCGTTTTACAAAATTCAAAACATATAAGTCACATTAATTAATTTAATAATTAATTCCCGCTGTCATGAAAAATAGCGTGTTTTATGAAACAATAAGTATCAAAAGATTGACACTAGTTTAAGTCTGATTTCAGAGTGAAGTTGATTCCGACGACCACTATTGGATTTAATGGTAAAAATATTTTCTAATTTCACTTTAAAACCAATTCAAAATATAATCTAATCATATAAGTAAATTAGATTAAAAAGTGGTTTTGAATTAAAATACAACATTTTACACTATTCATTAAAAAAATGAACTTTATCGGAAAGATACCAAAAATTTACACAAAGTAAATTTTGATGTCCCGATTCTTAATAAGAGTTTTATTTGGTCCAAAAGAATGTTTAAGAGTGAACAAAACTATATTTAATGTCGGTTCTCCATCAAAAGGTGATAAGTGAACCTTTGGTGAAAACTAGGGCATATACGCCTAAAATTGAATTCTTTACGTATTTTAAGCCTCTATCTTTTATTGTATAAATGTAAAAATATTTAAGAACATATATAATCATATTTTAGTTATTTCTATCCATTCCCGCCATTACAACGGCTACATGTTAACTACCATTTAAAATAATATTATTTTATTATTAGAGTGCAACGTAAGATTCCCAAGAAACTCGTTGTTGCGTGTTGGGTACGCCATTGAGCATAGCGTCCCCTTTAAAGTCATATTAATATTTTATTCACAAATATGGATAAATATGAAAATGTCATATTCCTTATTTACCTGGGGTGTTACATTACATGCATTTATTTAATAATTAATTTTACTCACACATATGATTTTTTTATTAAAATGTATTTATTATATAGAAATATTAGGTATAAACTACATAATAAATCTCATTCTAATTGTACTATTAAAGGAACAATTACCTAGATAAATATAATGATAGAAGTTACTATGGTAAAAATGAAAAGAGTTAAATTGATTAGACTTAAAGAGTAACGAATAACATGATAAAAATGTGTTTATTTTTATTTGGGGATATTGTTTTCAAACAAGTAAACTATACCCTCCATTATTACTAATTTTTTAAGAAATATTAGTTAATGGAATCCTCCAAATACAGAATAATGTTGTGTATTTACTATAATTCCATGCATCATTTATTATAAATGGGAATTGACTACACTAACTTATTCATAACTACAATGAAATTTTTATCAACCAAAACCTTACAAAAAAACATACCACCTTCCCTACACTAATTATAGAATCCCAAGTTTTCTCATAAATCCATCCTAGGAATGTGTTATATGAAACCAAAGGAGGATACCTGAAGAAGAGGTTACATTAATACATGAGAGTTTTGATTTAATTTTCATAACCACACACTTCAATTATTCATAAAACATGGTTATTTAGTAATTATAGAATCTTACATATATTAATTAGTTATCATGTTAATTCAATAACCTATATCACTTCTCTCTTCCATTAAATTGGATATGAAATCTACGTTGAGCATAGGAAATACTATTGTTTTGGGAATCCATGTCATTCAATTTTTCATTACCACCTCTCACAGTTGGAATGTTGATGGATTGAATGTTTATATATGATATTTAAAATATAATTATACCTATTGATTAATTATAAAATATAAACAATTTTATATTCTATTCTTTAATCTATATGACAACGTCGCTCATGTCTTAAATAGATTAACGCATCGTCAAGCGATGCAATTCATTTTTCACTAACATATAACATGTTAGGTAGTATGGGTAAATCTAATCAATAAATGTGTTATACATGAAATATTTATGATATTAATGAAATATTTATCATTATTTAAGTATAATATTTCTTTTTATTTCTTACCATTTGAAAGACTAAAAAATTGATAACGTCGTTCGTGGATATGTGGACATCAACCTCCTTAAAGCCATGTGGTTTTTTTCTTCTTCATGAAATCACAATAATGATATATATGAGTATTTATAAATAAATATTTTGGTGTATAATATATACTTCTCATTCTATAATTTTATAATATTACATATCTTCTTTATATGATTATTACTTAAAAATTGAAATGTTACTCATGTATATATATAACCACCCGTCTCCATGATCGTGAAATTTGTTCGTTGTTCAATAAAATATTTTATGATTAAGTTTAAAAGTATAATTGATGTATAAATATAATAATTATTTCATTATTATTATTCCTCTTAATTTTAAATACCGTCATATTTGACCATAGTGAATCTATCTATGTCATTTTTCACACATATGCCAAATATGGTTAAAAAGTACGACATAAAATTAATGGTTTAATTAATTGTATATAAATATTTAATTAGTGAAATAAAAGTAATAATGAAATTGAAAATTTTTCTCAATAAATTAAATTAATTAACATAATATTTTTATTTAATAATATAAATGCACATGTGACAAGTCGAACTCAAGGTAAGGGACTTCATCTCAATTTCCTAACAATAAGAAATATTTTTGGGTTATACATCTATACTCATGGAAATGGAGTATATAAATCCCATTTGAAATGTAATATCACAAATTTATCTATTTTATAGCATTTATATATATATTTTTATTTATTCTAGCATGTTTATTTTCATTCAAATATTTTTAACGGGATAAAAGGATTTTCTTTAAAAAACACCATATTAATGTCGTCCTTAAAAAATCTTATTTTCATTATATAATTATTTAAGATAAATATTTATATGTACATAAAAGACTTATAAATTAAATTTTATGTATATTTTTACTTGATTTAAATGTTTTTTAAAAGGAATATTTTTCTACATGGTTTATATAGAATGTTTTAAAAAACTAAAAAAGTTCTTCACTCTAAAAAAACTTTTCTACCACTGGGAAATTTATTTTATTTATATAATCTATTAAAATATTTCCTCTAAATTAAAATATAATCCCTATTCCAACTTTTTTGTGGTTTTTGAATTTATTTTTTTCAGTTAAAATGTTTGTTTGGTGTCAAAAATTGGTTTTTAAAAGAAAAATGTATTTTAATCCCAAAGTTTTTTTCATGTGGGATTAAAAGTGTTTTTAAGGGATTTATGATGATAGTGTTTTATTCAAGATAGGGTAATTGTGAATTATATGAAATTTTTTTCTTGATATAGCCTATAGAAAGTATTCAGAACCATTATAGCTCATGGGTGAGACCATTATAGCATATATGAAGGGGTGAGCCCCATTATAGCTCATATAAAATGGGTGATATATATATAGATTATATGAAGGGTGTTTCTTGTTATAGCTCCCCATTGAATTTGGAAATGTCTATACAAGAATTATGATGTATTGTAATTCCAATTAAAATGGTTTTGAATGGGTTTTAATAATATGATTCTATACATCCTTAAAAAGAAGATTCAATTTCTAATTATGGTTTTTAGAGGATTTTTCTGAGAAAAATGTGTATGGGTTGTTCCTATGAAAATATTTCATTTGATTCCCCAAAAGTACATTAATATAACGATTAATATTTCATGAGTTCTCTTATTTTTATTAAAATAGGATTTTACTTTCTTTTTATAACCCTTAATGATATTTTGTGATCATTACATGTTTTTAAAAATGTTTTTCATAGAGTTTAAGGATGGGTATGAAAAAGGAATAATTACAGTTGAAAATCATCGCGATTATCCCAAAAAATAAATCATGACTTATTTTATAAATTTTATTTTATGGGGAAAATAAATACTAATAATATGTTTTCACTTTTTATTTTATATTTTGGTGAAAATGAGTTATGATATAATTCTCTAAGACATTGATACTAAAAAATCCTCAAATTTAATAGAATGAATTCGTTATGTAATTTTTAAGGCCTTGTCCTTATAGATTAATTATTTTTTAGTGATTAATTTTGTTATTTTTTTGATTATGACTATGTAAAATTAATGAAACACTATGGATAAGATAAAGTATAAAATGACAACCTAAAATTTGGATATATGAAGTATTTTATTGTTTTGTATTAATAAAATACCTATCTAGATTTAAAAAACATGGTACATGAATTGGCAATGATATAGATAGGGGTAATAACCTATAAAATGATGGTTGAGTTATAAATTGATCTTCACCTCATGCATAAAAAAGATGTATATCTGAACTACTAGATCAATATCATTATGGGATATTCATTTATTCTTTTCATGATCTCTATAAGACAATATGATTTATTTTAAAATATTTATATGGTATAATTAGAGAATACTATAAGAAATTTTTAATTAATAACATTGATTGAAACCTATAAATAATTAATTTAAGGTACATGTTTTATTTATAATTTATTCTTCAAAATTCAATAGTTTTTCTTCTAATAATATTAATAAATCCTTATAATTAATCTTCCTTTATTAATTTATTGTCTTTAGAATGTAAAAATTGAGGTAAACATTAGTGTGATAGATAATGAAATTATTATCACACGAGAAATAAATGTTAAAAGAGATGGAGTAAGGAATTAAATGGTAATTCTTAACCAACCATCATGAGTAATGATTGAATATTTATACATATTTGAATTTAAAAACTCATAAATAAGAGAAAATAGAATTTCGGGGAATTTTATGTTATAAATACCTTATATTAAGGAATTTAAAATTTCATAAAAGTCTTGAATATGGGTAGAATAACGTAGAAAAATGTATCAAAGTAATTAGAATATGTTTTATTTATCGAAAACAATGTCATCAGGATTCCCATTGTTAAGGAAAATTTATGATTTAATTATTGCAATTTAGGGGAAAATATTATCATAAAGTAAAAAATAAATGTTTAACTTATTGAATATGGGGAGCATTGGAATTATCGAATCCATTTACAAATTCAAATGTATAATAAGGATGAATAACATATGAAAACTCATAGAATTAGCAGATATGGAAGGGTATGCTCTCTGAAAATCACATATGTTCATTTTTTTAATTATGGTACACTTATCATACACATCGGAGTTATGGATGTCTTATTAATGTTTATTTCTAAGATAATATTAATATCTAATAATTTTTTTGGATAATTAAATCACTAAAATAATAATTTAATTATAATGTAAAACCTATATACAAATTATTATTGTATCCCATGTTGATGATTATAGAAATATACATTATATATATCGTATTAATTATTCTATTTGATGGGTTAAATTTAACTTTGTAAACGGATTTCCTATCTTTACATATAGGAAATATTGATTACTATAGGGGGAAAATAATATTTCAAATTTAAAATAGACATATAATCATCAATAAATACGTGGATGACTGTGAAATATCTACAGAAAGAAATTATATTATAGTAGTCATGATACCCAATAATAACTGATGTCAAGATAAAATTATTAGAGAAAAAATAAATATTAAGGATGAACTTATTATGTGGAAAACGATATGTTTCTTCAAATTTTATGGCTAGAATCTCCCAAAAAATTAAATCTTCAGTGAGGTCTATATTTTAGATAAAATTATATTTATTTTATTAGTATTTAATAATTCAAACGGTGAGTGTGAAATTAATTTTTGGGTTAGAATATATTTCCTTAAATTTTATTTTTTATTTCCCTTAAAATGAATACTATGCAGTATAACTTGTTTCACATGAAACACTGAAGTAAAATGAAAATTTGATACTTTAAAATAAAACAAATAAATTTTACCCCTATAATATATCTGTTAAATTAGTAGGTATAATTATAAGTAACCAAGTTATGAAATCATTGAAAGATAAATGAATGAAATGGACTTGTGTAGTAGAAGCCTCCATTATGAAGCTTCTTTATCTGATATTTCTTGGGGGTGTAACACCCCAATATTTTATAGTGTGTTATCACTTCAATGTAATTAAATAATTTGCACAATAGGCAACACCGAGTTCAAGCACACCATGACTTTCCAATATTGCCATTAAAAAGAGGTTATGAATAGTACTAACTGAATTTTAAATTTTATATACTCCATATAATTTTTACATCCATATTATGTGTTTTTTAGATATAATATAGGAACAAATTCAATATTTTTGATAAAGAAAGTATTTTTCAGAAAATGCAATTTCACAGCCTTTCGATGTTGAACACTTTTTAAATCCAATATTTGACACTTTAATGAAATTTAACAAAATATAATTCTTATTTATAATCTATAGATAAAAATTTAGTTTTGATTAATTTTTGGTATTTTTCTGATAACTTTCATATATTGGTAAATAGTGAAAAACACAAAATTTTAATTAAAAACAAATTTATTAATCGAATTAATTTATAGTGTTAAATTATGAATTTTATTGGGTTTGAAGTATAATTATATTATATTTTTATCATTTAATACAATTTAGTTCATTATAATTAATTTCACTTTGAAATTGGATATAAACAAGTGTCAATCTTTTGACAGATATTGTTGCTTAAAAACACGCTATTTATTTTGACAACGAGAATTAATTTTATATTAATTAAAGAAACTTATATGATATTAATTTTGTAAAATATAAATAATTTTTGAACTTGGGATATCAAATATTACTTAGGCTGAAATTTTGGTATTTTTCTGAGAAACATCAATTTTTGATGAATAGTGAAAAACACTAAGTTATTGGTTAAAACTGACTTTTTATTTAAATAATTATTTATTTTATTTAAATTTATTTTAGGCCCAAATAGATACATATTACCAATTTATGATGAAAATAACTAATTTGAGTCATTTTATAATAATTTTATATATTAAAAACTTTTATTGAAATTTTTACCGTCTTTTACCCACCTCCTAAGAATATTTTCAAATTTGCATAAAACATAATTTTACCGCTTCTAGGAGTTGAATTTCAAAAATCTGAGAGACAGGGTTAAACTTAGTATGTAAAATGTTGTTCAATAAGATGAAAATAATTTTTTGTAGAATAGTAACTTTTGACTTTTATTTACCACGGTAAAGGTAAATATGGTAATTCAAGGTGAATAGAATATTGTAATAATTCCAAACTAACTTAACACTTGTCATAACAATATTGTATGAGTAATGAATGACCATTTTAATGCTTTTGTAGAATTTGGGAGCTTATAAAGCCACTTAGGAATGATAATGACACTTTAAATTAATTAATTTAAAGTAAAGGCAAAATTGAAAAAAACAAAAATATTTTAGTAATTAATTTGTATATGCTGTTATATAAGAAATATTTTTGACTATAAATATTAATTGTAAAGATAAAATTATTTCATACATCATGGTATTTTTTTATAATTATTATACATCAAATAAATTAAATTATTTATGAAACAATAATGGAGCAGTATTTACCTCATTAATAAATGATTTAAATAAATTAGATTATAAATATTAAAATAATATTCTAAACATGTCCAATTCTTATAGAGTGATTATATTTAGACCATGAGTAATCATATCACTGTCCTTAAGGATTTTGGGACCTTTAGAAACCGAATCTGAATATATACAAATATTATATTTTCACACTTTCCTAAAGAGCCCCTCCTCACCCTTATATATGGTGACAACTTCTAACCAATTACTCACACCTCTCAAGAATTTATTCTTTCCCAAAATCTTCCAAATTAAGTTCCCTACATACCCATCCTCCTCCTAGAAGCCATACTTTTTGCATAATTCACTTCAAGAAGTTATTTTGGTTCAAACCAAAGGAAGTTACCCAAATTAAGGGTAACCATTTCTCTTAACTTATTTTCTGTTATTTTACTTCTCCAAACCCTAAAATATTTTTATTAATTTATTTTATTAAAAAATCAATATCTTCAATATACTAGGATTTTTTATGAGACTGATCCGAACTACCCTTACACACACCTCCATCTAATTGTTGAAGAACATAATGTATCTGTGGATAGAAAACTTACTTCTCACGAAACGTTGATTATTCAATTACCTCCAACCACCTCTCATGGAGGCCATTATGTTATAAAATTAATTATATATGATATATATTATGTTTATGGTTTCATCATTCATCTATATTTTAATTTTATACCATACCTTAATGGTTCCCATTATGGGTAAAGACAATAATTTCATTTGAGGAAGTACGGACGACCGCCCCCTCAAAGTGATGTGACTCGTTAATACCATTTGTGGGATGTATTAAGGATTTAGTTAATGATATTATACATTAAATTATAATAAACCTATTTATCATTATTTTTTAATTCCATTAAAATATGAAATATGAATGAATGTAGCATTCATGCGTAGGTACGACTTACCATCTCCATGAACGATTCATTTCATTTCATACCCCAACGTGATGTGAAATTTTATAAATATATGTATATACTGGATATATATTATATATATGATATTTAAATCATGAATATCATTTTGGATATAATGAAAATTTGACCATCTGAACAACTTGTAACAATAAGGTGTTCATTTTTAACTCAAGTGGTAAATATCAACAGAACGAACGTTATTAACTTCAATTATTACATAGTGTTTGTAACGTGGAAATAACTGATATAAAATGAATAATAAAATTGAAAAAGGTTCTTAAAAATGTATAAATTAACTTTAGTTTATTATTCTGGACATTAAAGAATGAATGGGTCAATTCAGACATGAGCTAAGGGGTTTCTTATCTCACTTTTAATTCTGTGAGATTTCCATTGGTCATCGCCTATTTATTGAATGTGGACTATTTGGTACTACCATATGATATATATTATCATGATTTTATTTATATTATTGATATTCTGTGATTCATTCGGTGGTTATTGACTATTTTTCATATGACTTGATAGATCACAATGAGGTAAGGGTTATATCCTCAATCTCATTATTATCTAAGATTGTTCATGTGTAAGTATTTTATGGGTCATACTTATCATAGATACACATATTTTATAAAAATTATTTTAAAAGTAATATTTTAAGATTTTATGGGAGGGACTATTTAACTGGATCGTAATTTTAAATGTTTTAAAGATTTATCCTTCTAAACACTTTTAATTAATGTCCATCTTTTAAAAATGATTTTAAGGATTTATTTATATGGACATGAATGTTTTGAAATGATAATTATTTTAAATAGATTCAAAGTGGTTTGGGACACTTTGAATCAAAAATCCTTTCTAAACGAATACCTTAAAAAATTGTGAGAATTCTAAAAGATTTCACAAAAAATGTGTATTTCTCTCAAAGCATTTAACTGATCATTTTCAACTAAGTCAACACCCTTTAAAGGATTTTAATGTTTTTGAAGTTGATTTATTATGATACAAATCTTCCATATTTTATTGAATTCATTGGGATATGTTTGACTATGGATGTTTTATTTTTTACCATACATGGATTATGGATAAAGTATTGAAATTTTGTATGCTAGTTTTAATACAAATTTTAATGTTATATTTCAACCTTTTCTTATGATGAATGTATTGAACCAGAATGTTCCTGTATGGGGACCAGCTAAAGTAAGCCCTCCGGGTTGGGGTCCAGTTACAGCAGACCCTCCGGGATGGAGTCTGGTTACAGAGTCTCTCCGGGATGGAGTCCGGTTATATATGCTCTATGAGATGGAGTCTGGTTACAAAGGTTCTCTAGGATGCAGTCCGATTACAGAGGTTCTCCAGAATAGAATCCGATTACAGAGGGTCACTGGGATGGAGTCCAGTAAAAGAGGCTCTCTGGGATGGAGTCATGTTAAAGAGGCTCTACAAGATAGAGTCTGGTTACAAAGGCTCTCCGGGATGGAGTCTGGTTATAGAGGCTCTCCTGGTTTGGGTCCGATAATAGTTATCCCATAGGTCCTGGAACAAGGCCTTGACACAGCAATTAATGTTTGGTATTATACAATCTCTTATTATGAAAATAATATTGATGGTTCATGTGGTCATTCAACTAGTAAAATACCCATAATTATCTTTTATTATGGCATTATTTACTCATCTCATATTCCTACCGTAAAAGTATTCATTTTTATTGTTAGTAAAGGCATGTGGTTTCAATTAATCACCATGATTAATATTTATATTATCATGTGTTGTATTTCATACCCTTACTGAGCGTTTGATCTCACCCCTTTCTATGTTTTATTTTTCATAGGATTCCCAAAATCGTATTGTGATTGATATGCAAGGTTAAGCTAAGGGAATAATGTCGTTCATAATGAAATATTTATGTTGTGTTGAATATTAGAAAGTGTAGTGTAACATTCATGTACGTAATCTATTTTCCAAGACTGCTAGACTGATCGGTCCTTTGGGAATTGATTCTTTGTAATCATGAAAATGTATTAAAATAATGCACCGACTCTAGGTAACTGGGGTTAGAGCATTATAGTTGGTATCAAAGGATGTTTAGAAATAAACCTGGAAACTATATTTAGATAAACTCTTATTAGAGAACATTACCCTAAGTTATTCATTGAGGATTAGTATAGATGAACTTCTTATAATTTTGGAACAATAGTGATTTTTGAGTTTTTCACGAAATACATCCTTGTCTGGATACATGCAGGTAGAGGTGGCTCTGGTACTGAGGTACCTAGGGGAAAAACTCGAAAACACCACTTTGAGCTTGACTCGAACAAGAACTGGTGCACGACAACGGGCCTTGCAGTACTCTTGGTTACGACACTCCCATGGGATATGCTAAAGATAATTCTCATTTTCATTACAAATTTTTATGAATGATGTACGGGTATATACCTCCTCAATGAAATTTTTTTTACCTTTATGGATTATATCCATAAACTGTTCGATTTATTTAAGGTATTTTACAATTTTGGAATTATCCATTGAAATTCATAAACTGAAAAAGTTTATGCCATTGTATTGAAATGGCGCCTAGTAGAAGGAATGTGAACTCCAGCAATACGTATGATCCAAAGTGTAATAAGGATCATATATTTCATGGTATTAATCCATCATTTTGATGGGAAATAGTCTCTCATGTATTCTCAACATATGAAGAAATAATATAATGTACTAATAAGATAAGTAAACAATTCTCTAAGTCCCATGGTTTTGAAGGGAAGCAAGAGAATAAAATGATGGAAGAGAGAAAGATGGAAAAAGGGAAGAGGGAAAAGAAGGATTTTCCCATATGTGATAACTATGGAATGAATCACATTGGTAAATGCTTGAAGGAAATTGGAGTTTTTTATAAATGTGTAAAAAGGAACCCCAAGTACGTGATTGCAAGGGTATGAAAAAAAGTTTCAAATGTACAATGATTCATCTACAAGGAGCTGGGACACTACGTGAATCAATGAACAAATCATCAGAGTATACCCTAAATGCTCCTATTGGATAAGAATCATGTTATAATACTATCAAAGTGAAAAGGAAGGATTAAGAGTTCTTATGTTGTTATTAATGTATTGTGTCATTTTAGTGTTGTATCAACTATGTACTAGTTATATTAATTATGGAAATAAATAAGGATTGTATTGCAGTAATATTTCATCGGAAATTTATGATTATATGGTCCTGATACTAAGGTAGTAATTTTGGAATAATATATTGTTGATTTGGATAAATTATATTAGCTATTCTTGACTATCTTGGAACTGATTAATGGTTTGTTTATTTCATGATTATAGGAATATTAAAATTTTTTGGATATAAGGAATATATCCAGTATTATATAAAGGATAAGGGAGCATGTATATAATCAATATGGTTTTATGGTAATTGACTGTGTTACCATGTTTTAAAATAATACATGATGAATGTGTTTACATGTTATTACCAGGAAAAAGGGATCTTCATTATCATTAAATTCTTTATAAATATTGGACAGTGATTTTTGATAGAAGTATTTTGGATAAGTCGAATGGCAGGAATAGATTATTTTTGAAATTTGATATTATTATTAAGGTTATTTTTAGATTTGTATAAAAAGGACAACACCCAGACCGTGTTACAACCCGTCACATCCGGCAAGGCCATGAGACTTGAACCCTCCACTGAAGAGTGATAAAGGTACATCACCTACCATTGGATTATGTGATGTCATGGTTTGTATAAGGTATTTTTTAGGTCATATGGATGAATTATAAATTCATTTTTTTGAAACCCTATATGATTGCGATAAATAGATTATTTTTGAATTCTATTATATTTTGGAGAAATGATGAGTTAGTGGTAGAAATTTATTTATGGATTAATCTATACTGAAAATGTATGTATTTATCTTTATGTTCTTAGAAAATCTCATAAATAAATTCCACATCTTTGTGAAAAGTAACTTAAAAAAAAAATTTGTCCGTTTACTTTTCCTATTAGAGAATCAAATACCATTTAACACATCACAAGTTTATAGTTTCCAGATCATTTACTTTCACTTAATAATATTCCTTATCGCTCTCCATCAAAACATGATGGTTATTTTTCCCTTCCATATCCATGTTTTCCTACATGGAACCCTATTATGTGTTATTTCCGGTAACCCTCATACTTACATTTATTTATTTTAAAATAGATCCCCATTAATCCAATTTTCTGATGTGGGTTTTCTACAAAGGTATTTTTCTATTTGTAACCTTTTATTTTTGAAGAAAAATTTCAAATTGCAAGGAAGCAGTTTATTAGAGGAGGGGAGAATGTAACACCATAACATTTCAAAGTATGTTATCTATTCAAAGTAATTCAATAATTTACACAACACGCAACACCGAGTTCAAGCACACCACGACATACCAATCTTGCAGTTCAAAAGATGTTAGGAATACTATTAGAAAATTTTTATATTTTATATACTCCATATAATTTAAACATACATATTATGGGTTTCATAGACATAATATAAGAACAAACTCAATTTTTTTAGATCGAAGAAGTATTTAAAAAAAATAATTTTACAACCTTTTGAGTGCGAACCCTTTTTAAATCCAATATTTGGCACTTTTTTTCAATTTGATAGAAGAAACTTCTTCTTTAGAATCGGGAGATAAAAATTTAGTTTTGATAAATATTTGGTATTTTTCTGATAACATTCATATATTGGTAAATAGTGAAAAATACTAAAATTTAAATAAATTTTTTTTAAATGAAAATAATTTATAGTGTTAAATTATATATTTTATTGGTGTTGAATTACAAATAGATTATATTTTTATCATTTAATACAGTTTATGTCATTATAATTATTTTCACTTTGAAATTGGATATAAACAATTGTCAATCTTTTGATAGATATTGTTGCTTAAAAACACGCTATTTATTTTGAAAATGGGAATTAATATTAAATTAATTAATGTAAATTATATGTTTTTAATTTGGTAAAATAGGCATCATTTTTGAAATTTGAATATCAAATATAGCTCAGGCTTAATTTTTGTTATTTTCATGAGAAACATCAATATTTGATTAAATGTAAAAAATACTAAGATATTGGTTAAAACTAAATTTTTATTTACATAATTATTTATTTTATTTAAATTTATTTTTGGTCAAAATAGATATATAGTACCTATTTTTGTTCAAAATAATTCAATTGAGTCATTTTATAATGTGTTTAGATGTATAAAAATTTTAACAAACTTTTTACAGTCATTTACCCACCTCCTAGTAGTATTTGAAAATTTGCATTAAACTTAATTTTACAGCTTCTGTGAGTCGAATTTCAAAATTCCAAGAGACACAGTTAACCTCAGTAAGAAAAATGTTGTTCAATAAGATTAAAATAATTTTTTGGGGAATAGTAACTTTTGACTTTTATTTACCGCGGTTAAAGGGAAATATGGTAATTCAAGGGTGAAATAATATTGTAATAATTCAAAATTGCCTTAACACATGTCCTGACCTTATTGGATGAGTAATGTACAACTATTGGGATCCTTGGGTCGATTTTGGGACCCCATGGAGCGACTTATGAATGATAATTACACATTAGATTAATTAAATTAATGTAAAGGCAAAATTGACAGAAAGAAAAATCATTTATTAATTTATTTTTATATGGAGTTATATAAGTAATAATTTTGACTATAAAGTTTAGTTGGAAAGATAAAAAGATATCCTATATCATTTCAATTTTTTTATAATTTTTAGACATCGAATAAATATAATTAATTATGACACAATTATGTTGCAGTATTTACCTCATTAATAAATGATTTCAGTAAATTAGATTATAAATTTTTTAATAAAATTCAAAACTTGTCAAATTATTATTGGATGATGTTATTTCGACATTAAGTCATCCCTAATTATTTTTGGACCTTTAGAAACCAAATATCATTATATAATAAAATAATATTTTCACACTTTCCTAAAGTGCCCATCACCCCCTTATAAAAGGAGACAGCTTCTGACCAATTCCTCACACCTCTAATGACTTTAGGATAATCCAAACACTTAAAAATTAATATCCCTACATACCTCTACTCCTCCTAGAAGCCTTACTTTAGGTATAAGGCACTTCAAGATGTATTTTTGGTTCAAACCAAAGGAAGTTACCCAAATTAAAGGTAATAGTTTCTCTTAACATATTTTCTTTTATTTTACTTCCCCAACCCCAAAACTCTTTTTATTCCTTTATTTTATAACAACATCAATATAATAAATGTAATAGGATGCTTTTATTAGATTTATTCAAACTACACTTACACACACCTCCATATAATGGGTGAAGAACATAATGTTCTTGTGGATGGAAAATTAATGCCTCGCGAAATAATGATTGTTCAATTACCTCCTAATGCCTCTCAGGGTGGCCATTATAATGGAATTTAATTTATATATAATATATATTATGTTTATGTTTTCTTTATGCTTTTTTATTTTTCTTTTACACCATACCATAATGGTTTCCATTATGGGTAAACACGATAATAATTTTTGGAAAAAAATTTATTAATTTATTTTGAGATGAAATTAATTTACTCGTTAATCGAGTATTTTAATGTTAAATTAATTTTCATATGTTTTTCATTATTATGTAAAAATTAAATTCATTGTCCAATTTAAATAAATAATAATAAAATATATAAATAATTTGGAAACAAATTATTAAAAAACTATAATTCCTTTTTTTGTTCATTTAATTATGTTATCATTTTATAGCGTTATATTATCATAGTTAAGGTTAAAATGGTCTTAAAGGCGTTCAACTAGAATATATGGCTTCTATTGTGTGCAAAACATTCCCAAATCCTAATGGTTGAGTTCTTATAGACCATATAATATATTATATTAGTATTTTGGGTCAATTTGTTCAACTTGACATGATAAAGATATATATTATTTAATCTTTTATATAATTCAAATTGTTTCATTCTCTCTCCTATAAAAGGATAATCACTATATTTAATTCTAAAAAATTCTATATACTTATATATTATCTAATACCTAAAATAAAACCTTCCAAGGTTCATTACCCATTTCTTAGTGCTTCTATTATTTCTGAAATCCCATTATTTCAAGGTTTATGTGTATATAAAAGAGTTTTCTCTACGGGAAGGTAATCATCTTCACCAAATTAGTTTTTTATTAGTTTTTATTTTAGAACCATCAATTATGTCCTATAATTTTAAAAAATTATAACAATAGTATCTCTTATATACTAATAATTTATTTTTTGATTTCATAAAATTTATCTATCTCATTCTCCATCAAATGGGAAATAAAACCATCACTCACGTGTATGAAGGAATACCTCCTCGTGAACCGATGTAATTTTTTTCATCACCTACTTAGATGGATTTTAATAATTATGAAACAAAAGAATATATATAATAATTATGAATTATTATCGATTCTATAAATTATATATATCACGTAATTCCATACCCATTCATACATTAAGAAATGATACTGTCATGCGTGTGTACATACAACTTACCATCTCCACGATGATATGTGATTCATTTTTCAAGAATAAAAATAAATATTGATTATAAATATGTATATAACAAGAAACTAATATATTAATAGAATTAATATAAATTTTTATATGATTGAAAAATATACTATGAACAAGAACTAGAACATCTGTGAAAAAAAATCTATGAGATGAAAGTGTAGTTAACACCCAAAATAGTTGGAATAATAAAATATTATTAATTATTGTTTGATAAGATGACCAAATTTAGAAAAGGGGATGTTTGAATTATGTGGTTTGTTTACTAAATTTCCATTTTTAGGGTTATAACACTTTTTCATTGAATTTTCTATGCAATTATTATGTATCAATTGATATATAAATTGTTTTATTCCATTTTCAAACAAAAATATTTGAATTTACATTTGTAACTCGTAATCACTTCATTAATTAATTCTCAATTCAATGTTAAATTTTTTTTATAGAATTTCATCTGAATTTCTACTCTATTAGGATATACACTACTAAAAAAATCCTTTAATAGAGCTAATAATGGCATTTATCAGTGCTATAGATGAAATGAAAACCCAAGCATGATAAAAATATCTTGACTTTTATCAGTGCTAAAAATGTTTTGATAAATTGGACCTTTACCTATGCTAAAAATAACAAATAAATGGATCCTTTATCTGTGCCTTTTGTAGCAACGATAATGGAACCATTTATCAGTGCTTCTTTTAAGCACCGATAAAGAGTTCATTTGTCCTCATTTTTAAAAGTGCTAATAAAAGATACATTTATCATCACTTTCAAAAGTTCCCATGAAATATGAATATATCATCACTTTCAAAAGAGATTATAAAGTACCCATTTATCATCGCTTTTAAAAGAACTGATAAAGGGCCATGTTGTAATGTACTGTAACATCACAAAGTATCACCAGTGCATTATGCTGTAATAGCACACCACATCACTAAAAACACTACCAGATATCAACAACATCAAGTGAGAATAAATAATTTAAACGAAATGAAATTTATAACACATATTTAAGAAAAAACACTATAATATTGATCTTTCAAACATTGGTTCATACAATTACATAAGTAGAAATTATTACATATATTCAAAACCATCAATATTCCTTGATCTTTTGATCCTGTCCCTAACTCGTGCTATTTTTGAAAGAAAACTATCCCAACAAAAGAAAAAGAACACACCTCTATAAAAAATATTTTTTATGTTAGTTATAATATAATGAAATAAATTAACAAAAAGTGTTAATTTTATACTAAAATTGCATTCATACCAGGAACAATGTGTATCATATTTTGTTTTGGTTAATTCATACATATGGCACTATTTATTATTCATATTCAATAATTAACTCTATAAAGATTAATTAAATACTTATATGAAAAAGAACTACATGCATAGCCTAGTGGTTGTGTGAGTGATATTTTGTCTACTAAAATACTGATCTTGAACTAATAACGGGAACTATGAGTCATACTGAGAACATCGCATATCGGATTGAGTTGAGACTAATTTATTCACATCTCAAATGAAATGTGGATCATTTTTGTAATATATACAAATAATATAAATGAATTTTCTTGGTTTTGTGTAGGTCATTTTTCCATTTTACTAAAATTTATGTTAATATTAAATAAAAAGTTTGCACGTTGAGTCATATTGATCACACCATGAGTCGGATTGATATGAAGATGATAATACACATCTAAAATGACATATGGATCATATCTTCTACAGTTCCAAAACACCATGAATGAGTTCGATCAGATTTCAGTGGTCTAGTTGTCTATTTTAATAAAATTGTCAAATTTAAACAAAAAGACGTACTTGGAGTCATACTGGTGACACTATGTGTGGGATTGTGGTGATTCCAATTAATAAACATCTCAAATGACTTATGTATCATTTTAGTAATGTAATTAAACAATCTGAATGCATAAGGATTGTTTTGATTTTTTCACATGTCATTTTTAATAAAATGACATTTTAAACCGGAAACACAAACATTGACTCATATCGATCCCATCATGTATCATTTTGATGTGATCTTAATTCCAACATGTCCAGGAAGACATATGAATCATTTCCCTAAATTATCATGAAATTATGATCATGTTTTATTGGTTTTAAGTTACTCGCCTTTTTTAGACTAAAATGTCAATTTAAAACTGCTAACCGACACTTGGAGTCATACCGGACACATCATGTATTGGATTGTGGTGAGGATTATTACTATATGTCAATAATGACTTTTGGATTGTTTTTGTAAATTATGAACACAGTCTAAACATGTTTGTATCGTTTTGAGTAGGATTGTTGTCTTTCTTACTAAAATTTAATTTTTAATTGGAAATTGGGACTTTGAATCATACAAATCACATTATGTATCTGCTTGATGTGAGACCAATTCATAAACATCACAAAAGACTTATGAATAATTTTTTTAATTTTAAAGAAAATACATGTTTGTTTGATAATTTTTTTAGTTGTATTTTTTGAAATAAAATATCAATTTTGAACTAAAAATCAACATTTTGAGTCATACTGGGCCCATCATGTATTGGATTGAGGTGTTTCTGATTTATACACATCCCAAACGATTTATAAATCATTTTACTAATGTATAAAAATAATAAGAATATTTTTTCTCAGTTTTTGAGTATTTTAGATGTCTTCTTTTCTATAATTAATGTCAATTTTAAATAAAAATATGCACTTGTGGTCAAATATTTAATTTATATTATATTAATACTATATAGATCATCTAATATTCTGAACAAACACCTGGTATATTAAAAGAAACTTTTACCTTATAATTATACACTAATTGATTTTTTAAAATGGTTTTATGGATATGTTTCTCTATCAAGAATCCAAATACCCTCTTTGTGGTCCTTTCTAATGTTCAATACATCGTCTCTATTGGAATCAGAATGAACTGATTGAGATCTCACAATGAAAGGGTCACCCTCAATTGAATTTTCATCTGACCTGGCATTATTTTAGTCTCCAGTATGAAAATCAACAAATTTTTATTTATTAGATCTGAGACATGAAATACTTGCACTGGTTGTGATTCCATTACAAAAGCCTCATATTTTCCCCCTTATACACTAAAATTAATCTTCCAAAATCCCATTTCATAAAATATCACTACACTCATATTGTCAACCCATTTTCACTAAAATAATTACAATTTATATTCTCTATAATCCAACTCATATATCTATTTTATAATGCCAAAATATTACATAATTTCATTAATGAGATTTATATCCTGAGAAGAAGATATGTGCATCACATCATCAGTAAGCATAACAAAACGATTTTGCATCATACTGTATTTATGATGTTATTTTGTATAGAATGTATAACTATTGATTATAAAACCATTATAATTATAATAATTCAATTTTCTCCCATGGTCATCCATTGATGTTGTTCAAAAATTTAATTTAGATTTCCAGATAACTCTTTATAAATTTTATATTCAAACTATAATATAAACTAATGATTATGTGTATATGATATCCATACTTAATCCCTTAATGGATACAAATATCTAAGAATTTATTTGTGGGCTTCAATTTATGGATCAACATCATCACAATTATGAAAAATGTAAAGGTCTTATTGCTAGCACTCTTTCAAAGTAATTGTAACAACATATCTTCCAGAAATCCCTTCACCCATAAGGTGCTGACAATAATGAGACATTGTTTGACTTATGATGTCAATATCTTATTGGTAATAGGTAAAAAATTCAATAGATTCATACATAATATATCTTTATACAATACTACCTTATGGATGACTTTGATTATTCATATACACTTTAAAAATAATAATATACTTTTCAATTGGGGTACATCCATCTGTAATGGATAGGATGACATAATTGATCCTCTCTAACCAAGTGAAAAATTAGGTGGATAGTTATATCATTGAATTATGGTGGGAATAACATATTTAATTCACATAATATGACTAAAACCTTCTTATTCATGATGGGAAACATCGATAGGTTTATAAATTTACAGTAAATGACTTTGAAAAAGAAACAAGGTCTGCTTAAACTATGTCATTTATTTTTTGTTATAAATAAATAGAAAGAAATTGGAATCAAATCTTATATCAATACATGAAATTCATATGATTTTTTTCCTGGTAACATTATATTAGTTATTGACAAAAATTTCTTGTTATTTTATGAATAACCCTATAGAAATTTTACACAGTAAATAAATGGAAGAAATGAAATGGTTCTTATTTGGAGATAGTGTAAGTAGTTATAGGAAGAAAAGTATGCATTTTACCCTTCATCAGTGTCAACTCTTCTCTTATACCCATTTCAATCTAGTCCAACCTAGCCTTGATGTCATCATTCTTTTTTCAAGTAACATTAAAAACCGTGATAATAACACTGTCAAATAAATTTTTTCTCTACATGAATGAAATCAAGAAAATTTTTTACATATAAAAATTACAATACTATAATTCAATGAAAATCTATCTCTTCTTACAACATAATTTTGTTAGGTTTTTTGAAAATATTTTACCAAAAATAATGGAACTATATTTTACTTTATTATACAGTTCATCACCCATTATTGAAGATGGTGGTGTACCTTGATCGATATTATCATCAAATGTTATCACCCAAGATTGGTATTTATATCTTCGAGGTAAAAATGTATAATTTCTTAAAAACAATATCCGACGAATGATTTAACCAAACTGAGTATTTTTGTTTTTCACAAATTGGATTCCCCAACATTCATTTAATGTGTAGCCTGATAAATTTCTATATGCGAGGAAGTTGATTATCATCCCATGAAACAATTCCCTCTATGTGACTGCTTTAGTTAAATGAGCATCATATATTGTGACACCTATATCCTAAATCAATTTCAAATCTTTGATCAATGGAGCCAAATAGAAAATAATATCATTATGGGGTTTCTTTGGTCGAAATATATGTAGAGAAAACATAATTTATTTATGTTTCATGCATAACCATAGTGGTACGTTATAATTTTTCAACAAGATGGGCGACGTACTATGCGTACTACATTGTACACCAAAAATATTTATTCCATCTATAGATAATGCAAGTTGAAATTTCATGTATCATTTCCAAATTCAGGATACATGTAATCACTTTTCTTCCACTAAGGAGATTCTATTTTATGTCATTGGCTCTAATAATTTATTATTATATATGAATTCCATGTCAATTTTCTCATGGTTTCATGGCATAGATATATTAGTCTAAATCGAGAAATGATAAGGAAGTACTATATATATTTAAAATGAACTGATTCATTTTTCTTATAACAATATAAACCATACTTATGGAATTTTATGAGTGACTCATGATACTTGCAAAACAATATGAAATTATGTAGACAAGAATTATCGTTATATAGATTATTCCCACTAAACGTAACATTTGTTTAGAATCTTTTCTTTGATATGGTAGTTCATTTTATTCTGATAGAATATCATTCTCGAAACTAGGTAGTTCTATAAATTTGGTGTCACTCCATCTGCTACCATCTTAAAAATAATGCAACTTCAATATAGCTAACAATGGTGGGTATTTTTCACAACTAGTATACAATGTTCTCTCAAAAAAGTTATTAAAATTATCAAAAATCTTTTGAAAATCATGAATTTCATCTTCAATTGTCATTATAATTTCTTCTATGTGATCTCCATCATAATTTACACTTGTATTCAGATCAAATGATCTATGAACAGAAGTATCATCCCAATTAGTGTCCACAATCAGTTTTTCCCCGTGTATAGTCCAACATTTATAAATCTGGTCTATTTTATGAAAATAAAATGTTTTTCCAACTCTTCTAGAATAATATTTCATGAATTACAATAATCTAATCATGAAAAATAGATTTTAGAAGTGTTGGATGCATGCTCTCTTCCAAACATGATGGAATTAGTAAATCTATCATCATACTATATTTTCAAGGGATTAACATTCATGCATTTTCATTTTATATAAATCTTATTAGGTTAAAAAATATTAATTTTTTATAATAAATAAATAAATACACATAATATATTTACTATCAAAGGTGAAAGTTATAGACAATTGTAACAATGAAAACCCAACATCGGATTGTTTCAATGAATTTCTCAATGATTTAAAGAAAATGAGTAATTGATTTTAAGAAAATAGTTACTCCACTATGGTATGTGTTATCCTATGAATTAATTTAAAGGTTATAATTATAGAATGTTGTCATCCACATCAGCTCATATATCAGAAATTTAACATTGCATTTTTTAAATGCATCCTCCATCTCCTGTGGAAAAGCACCAATGTTTCTTGAAATACTCTAAGGAGTTTTCATCCATGGGATGAATAATACTAATATTTGTACAAGAAACATAAATGATATAGAGGAGGAGTATTAAGAAAAAAATTTCAATAATAACTATTGTTTCACACACATCAAGCCATTATAAAATCTATTAAACATATAATAATATAATATAGGCAATTAAAGAGTAAATAGAAGCCCAAATATATTAAACAAGAATAATAACCTCTCATTCAACCAACTAGAAGGTATTAAAATTTAATGATAAAAAATTATTAAATAAAGTGTTATTTATTATAAATGGATAGAAATAAAATATTTTTTGGGGTCGAACCAACACATGTAAAAATAAAATGATGAATACCTAAAAATAATTTCTAGTATATTGAATTTGATAACATTCAATCTATTTTTTGGAACAAGTGATATAAGAACCGTAGGAATTATTAAATTTAATTTTAATGGTATGTTAAATATGTGAAAAAAATTTCAAGACCCTTGGGATGTCAAATCCCCACACTGACGCATCCTAAGGATTATAGGGAAGTCATCACATCATATTTAACCATCCAAATAAAGGGGGTCTATGTAATACACATTGACATATATCGTTGAGATTCTAGGAAGGTCTATAATGAAGTTGGCATAAATAAATAATACACATCAATAAGATATATCATAAACAAAGGAGAAAAACACACTAACCATTGCAATATCTATGCCATACACACTAGCCTCTACCGAGATGGAATGAATCCCATGAGGTCCCCTTTTCTATGTAAAATACCTTTACATCACTTATAAATCTTTTTTGGAATCAAATAATTAATAGAACTAAAAAAATAACCCCCATCTATTTCTATACTATAAAAAAATAACTAGTTACATTAATATGCCTGGAATCAATCTCATAGGATACCGAACCACCATAATACAAATCGATAGACACAAAATTATATAGAATATGTAAAATGGGATGGGACTTCTACTGAATGGTTAATTACACTATTTATCTAATGAAAATAAAGCAGGATTCATCCAAACATTCACATAAACAAAAAAGTAGATCAAAAATTCCTAGATGAAATTGAGAAGAAAGGAAATGCTCGTATGGACTAGGAGAAAAGATGGGAAGGATCATAGTATAGGATTTTCACACTCTAAAAATTCCAATAATCAAAACTGGATGATCTCAATGGCCAAATCTCAAAAATGGATAACTCACCACACTCAGAGTAACAAAAAAGTAACCACAATTTCCATAACCATTGATGTTTTAATCCATGAGTTACACAAGATAAAGTAGATAAAGGCTTATATTTCAAATAAATTATAAAAATACTTATGGTAAATCCTTGGATTCATTCAACCCTTAAGCCATTCAAGCCTTGACAATGATCCTTGGATATTTTTGGTCCTTGATTCAAGCCTTGATTCAAGAATTGATTTACCCAGGAGCACCTCCAATAGTGGATGGCTTCTATGGAATGAATCCAATATCGTGATGGGTTTGTGATAGGTTATAAATTTTTAAATAGGTTGGGACACTTATATCCTCGCCGAAAAATGCATTAATAAAGATACCATTTACCAGAACTTAAGTAATAAGCACTGATAACATGCTTATTTATCAACACTTTTTTAGCACTTATAATGATTGATTTTATGAGTGCTTTTTAGCACTGATAAAGAGATATCTTGTTTGTGCTAAAAAATAACTGATAAATAACACTTTTTAGTGATTATAATTTTGGTGTTGATAAAGGATTAATAAATAAAATTATAAATAAAAAATTATATACATATAGTAAATATTTTTTTCATTTAAATATATTTATTATAATATGATAATTATTTAAATATATAATTATTTATTTAAATAAATAAATATTTAAACATATTTATAGTTATGTCATTATATATATTTATATTAAATTTTATATATATATATATATATAATATATATATTTATATATATTAAATATATTCAATTTTTATATGAATTAATTATAAATTTAATAATTATTTAAATATATATAATTATTAATTGATACTTATATAAACTCTTTAAAAAAATTATTTACTTATAATTATTAATATATAAATATAAAATTATTGTAAACGTACATTTATAAATATATTTTTTTATAAATATTCTTTTACAATTATATGTACTTATATATATTTTTAAAATATGTTTTGTTCACATTAATAATGAATATATAATCTTATGTTCACTCATGTTAAAAATGAGTGTAATTGAAAAAATTTAAATTAAGTACACTTTAACAATATTGAAAAAATGGATATGTTTTGTGTGTGTGCGTTGTATATAAAAATGAATTAATTATGTATATGTGAAATAAATTTAACACACATTTGATCTATGTTAAATTTGGAATTCAAACAACATTTAATTATGTCCATTACCTATGCAATTAGTGACTATTTTTAATTCATATTAATTTTTACCTATAAACAATTTCACTGAATATATGAATATTTCTTACTGAGCATAAATATTCTGTATTATATATATCATATTTATAAAAATTCATATATATTTATATATTTTATATAAACTATTTATTAACATTATAAATAATTATCTAATTAATAAAATGTTTAACATTTCTCTCAATTTACTTAATTTTAATTTTTATTTGATTAATTTTAATTTTTTATATATCTATATATTTAATACATTATATTTTTTGTAATTTTAATTTATATATAGTAAAATAAATTTATTTATTTTTATCAATAATTATTTAATTAAACATAAATTCATAATTTTTTTAATAAACTTATTTATTATTTTTTATTTATCTAATTAATTCATTTTTTCGGTCATTTATTTGTGCTTAAAATAAAACACTGATAATGGGTAACCTTAATCAGCATTAAACATAAAGAAATGATTAATGGGCCACCCAATGCCTTCGGGCAACCTCAAGGCCTTCGAGGCTCTCCATGGCCTTCGAGAAACTTGAATTTATATATGTACCAGTCATAATACAAGGGGAAAGGCTCCAAATGAAGGATTCAAACTAGGCTCATTCACTAGAGCATAGCTCACCAGATTTTCAAGAATGGGAGGGTATGTATTTTCCATTGGTACCAGGAATGTGCAACTCTACATAAAATAGCTAGTTGACCCGCACTTTCAAGGTGCATTGTTGATATCATGATATGTGTTGGGGAGTAGACTTTCTATGTTGTCTTGTCTGGGGGATTCCCTCTAAGACATACAGGTCATGTAATTGTCTCTAAATCCTTAAAGGCCTTGTAAGGGTTCCACGTCACCCCCTGAAAGGTGGATTATCAAAATAATAAAAAACAATTAAGGCCTTAGGGCCATTCGGCCAATAAAGGCAACCCTTTATCAACAATAAAAACAATGATAAAAGGTAGAATTTATCATTGCTTTTTTTTGCACTAAAATTTACTAACACTGTTAATGTTCTGTTTTGTAGTAGTGATATTTGGTTTTATAAACAAAATTCATTTTAATTTGTGTATAAACATATCCATTGATATATATATATATATAACATGAAAAAATATTTATTAATGATGAATAAAATTTCAATTTTGGTTTACTCTTCATCGGGTCCTAATTAAAAAGTTAACAGTAAGTTATAATCATACTTTACAAGCTCATCATTGAAATTTATCTAATTTTCATTAAAGGAATCCTATAATCCATCAATCAAAAAATACATCAATTATATCATCCACTATAAATTTATAGACATTATGTGTTTTATTCAAAATTTTAATCTCTTTAACACATGAATAATGTAAAGATATTTTTAAAATAAAATACAATATTATATCTCAATTTTTGGGTATATTTTTAATCCACCTCCATATATTTAAAAATTATTTTTAGAAGGTATACTTTATACACTCAAATTATTAATAAAGTTACTTTATGTTTTCCTTCACCTGTTAACAGGTTTTATATAAACTTTTCTAATGTTTTTTGAAAGACCCACTTCGAACATTCTTTAAAAAAATCAAATGTAGTGTTTCTTTTTAACATATAAAAATTAAATATATTTTCCATATGACATACCTATTTTATGCTATTTATATTCTACTACACTATTTAAATTATTTTTCAATGAAATCAGTTTTATGAAGAAATGGTTTTCATTTTTTCATATTCATTATTTTTATACTTTTTAAGGTCAATTTTTTCTATAAAATCTATATTCATGGTGAATTGATAGTCATATACTATCTCTTGATTAATTTCATAGTTAGTAAATTTCTCTTTAAATATTCAATTTCATGTGACTATCTGTCATTGGAAATTATATTTCTCTTATATGTCCATATTAATTTTAAAATTGATTTTATTATTTCCAAAACCATCTACCATTTCTATAAATGGGTTTTTACTTAGTAGCTTATTTGACTAACTATATAAATATTTATATTTTTTATTTTTTATTCAATAATGATATTTTTTGACAAAGAATATTTCTTCTAAATCGAATTATTCATTCAATATATGAGGAATAAATTGGACATCCCTTGATGGGTGGAACCTAGAATTATATGGACCCATGATGTGTTAACTTGCATCATGATACAAACAAGTTAGCCAAATATATTAAATTGTTTTTGGTGTATACATTCCCATATTTTAAATACATTTGGTTAAAGACATTGAAGGTAAATAAATCAATATGTTTGAGATCATGACATCCAATACAATACATTTCTATCGATGAGAATTAAGTCTTGAATGTTCATGATATTACTATATTGATAATATATGTGGGTTCATTTTGTGGCCATGTTATTGGTTAAATGGATACATTTTCAGTTATCTAAATTTCCATATTTAATCTTCCTTATTTACTCATGAAATCATCCACTACACATAACCATTAATTAGAATTTGGGATCAATTTTATTTTTTCCCTCTCATCGAGATACGTAGAAGAAACTGTTGAATAAGATCAATAATGATGAATATTTACTTTCACAATGATTTTATAATTTATTTATAATTAAAAAATGGAACCATGTTTATAAATGGTTCTTCCAGACTACTAAACCGATCAACCCTTGGATATGTGATCCCTTCTATCATTTGAAAATTTAATAAAGTATACATTGACTATGTGTTACAATATTTGGGTTCTTTAAAGTTATTATCAAATGATTTTTAATAGAAAACATGAGAACTAGACCCCTGGTTTAACACACAAAGAGGATATTCTCTGGATAATTCTAATTTTCATTATGAACCATTTTTATGAATTAGAAAATATGTCATATGAAACCCTATGATATCCGATAGTGATATGGGAAAATCATAAAATGAATTGAGTTGATAATTATAAGGTCGATCATAAGTTTAAATTAATAAATAACCATTTTTAATTTCTATGTATTATGAGTTTAACACGATTAAGAATATTTTAAGAGATTTATATTAGAATAAAACCATTTTGTTTAGTATATGTTTTATTGAAAGGTTTATTTGAGGATTAATTATTTTTTATTTTTTGGAATTGATTTTAATGTTACTGATAATCATTATAGATAATATGATTATTGATGTTAAGTTATTAATATAGAATAAAGAATACTGTATTTTTTTAAATATGAGGTATAGAAAACCATAGTTGTTAAAGACTAATTTGATTATTTCTGTTATTATTGAGTTTATTCATCATATTTTTGATACTTTTCTAAAAATTATACTAATAATGTTTTATGAAAAGTAAAAAACATAGGCCATGTGACAACGAATCACATCTGGGAATGTTGTGGGGATTGATCCAAAAATTGAATATTAGAAGGGGTGTAACGCCTACCATAAGCCTACGTGATTTCCTTGTTAGTATTACTTTTTTGTACTAATTTTTTTTATTAAAAATGATTATGGTAATTTTGGTAAACATATAATTGGAACAAAATTTTCATTTTATGGGATTTTGAGGTGATAAATTATATTTTGAGAGATGTTTATTTGGATTGAGATGCATATATCCTTTAGCTTTAACATAAAATATTATTTCGGAAGAATGATATTACATTTTCTAGAGTTGTAAGATAAATTGTATGAGATAACCATTGGGATTAAACAATTGTTTAATTTAGAGACTGTTGGGGTTATTTCAGATATAAAGTTATTTCATTAGGGAATTTTCTATTTTAATCTTTTGGATTTGTTAATTAATTTTAGAGATAAATATATTATTTCTCCATATTATGGTTTATTCATTTTGGGTACTATCATACATTTTTCTAACAGTTTTGGTTTTGTATATGGAATGAGGAATTGATTTTTATTCATTTTTTATTAAAGGTAAATTTTATTTCCTAAAACATGAAGATTTAGTATTGAATATTCATTTCATTAAAGAAGATATAATGTATAAATTTATCAAAGTACAAACAATGGATGAAATTGTTCTTATAAAAATGAAATACAGTAAGTAATTAAATTTTTCATTATTCTATAAATTGGTAAAAAAATAATCCTTCAACAATATAAAATATTATTAAAATAAAAAAATTACTCTTTTTCATTAATTTTCAATGAAATGAAATTCTATTAACCCAGAACTAATTTATGGTTTGGTGGTCGTTAACTTTCTCATGACCATATTATATATCACTCTCTATTAGTCCTTATATGGTAATCATCTTTTCAAAGTATAGATTTTAACTTTCCATCATTTTTTCTCCTTATATGGGAACTAGAATACATGAAATATTTTGTATCATTTATTCCTCTATATTTCACTATTGAAAGGAAGTTTTTTAATCCATTTGTAAGTTGTGGGTCTTCAACAAAAATATTTTCCAATATTGAACCATTGATGGCCAATATAAAAGTTTGAGGGTGAAATTTATTTTTAGAGGTTATAAAGTAAAATATTTAGATTTTATAATATATTTAACTTGAAATAAATTAAATTTTTTCTATAATTTATATTACTTACAACATTGAGTTTAAATGAATCGTATTTTACTAATAAATTATTATTATTTAAATGTGACTATTATAACCAAGGTATTAAATTGGGTGGTAGAAATAGAATTAACTAAATTGTGAAAATATGTATCATTTTTTTATATAATTGTTATAATTTAATTAAAATATAACAAATAAGTACAAATTGTTTAGTAAAGTCATTTTATATTTCAAAATAAAATTACCTTCAAAAATGTTTTTATGGAATTTTTTATGCATATATTATTGATAATTTCTATTGATTTAAATAAAATTATAATATTAATATCATTTTTTTGATTTATCTAATTAAAATTAAATTTGGATCAAATTTTGGTATTTTTTTTTGAAATGATTTCTGATTTAGGGAATAGAGAAAATATTGATTCTTCAAATACTCTCATGAATTTTCATTAAATAATGTACTTTAAAAGTAAATTTTTTTAGATATTATCTTAATGTCATATAAGTTAAATTTTATTTGAAATAAGACTATTAATACCATTAGGATTATCATTTTACATGATTTTGATATAACTTAATTATTATGCCTAAAAAATCTTTTTTATGGAAATGTGTGTGTGAGAGAGTATTTAATTAATAATTTAAGCACATTTATAACATTGGAAATATGTAAATAATTAGTGTGGTAATTTCTATCATGATGAAGAAGCTGATGATAGATATAATCTACCACATGATCATCTAGTATAAGCTCATAACCCAAGCCTATTCGAGAAGCATAATAGAAAACCACATAACCCTTACCCAAATTTAGTAAGATCAAAATTGGATCTCTTGTAAAAAATATTTCTATATATTCAAAATAATACATAAAATTATTATCCCATATAAATCTCACCCATTTCCTAGAAATAATATTAAAATTTGATTCTAACTTTAAGAAATATTTGAAAAATCATCGATAGGATCACAAAAGTATGATTATGATTTTAATATCAAATAAATTACCTAGTTCTTCCCATTAAATAAAAATATTCACCTTCGTACGATCAATAGAAATCCATGCTTATAAATGATGATCCTCGAGAACATTAGTTCATGGACACATAAATCTCATTTAAAAATATCTCTACACTAATAGTGACTCCTCAAGATTTCTAGAACCTAGAAAAAAATAGTATTCATGGACATTCCCAGATCTTGAATAAAATAAAATACCATCCAAAATAACTACCACAAAATTTTCAAGATAATAATGTAATATTTCATTAATAAAATCCTTGAGAACTATATGATGATTATTCAGACCAAACAAAATCAAAAGTTATTCAAAATGATCGTACCTACTCCTAAAATATGTGTTCGGTATATCAATCTCCCAAACACTGTGGTAATGATAACCCGATTGAAGACCAATATTCAAAAAACACTCAGCCAAAGAATGATCCAACAAATCATCCACATAAGGAAAATGATACTTTTTCTTAACCATTACCTAGTTTAACCTCAGATAGTCCACAAAAAATCGAATTGAACCATCTTCCTTCCTAGAAAAGTTCACTGGGGCTTCCCTAGGTGAAGCACTAGGTTGAAAAAATCCATCACTATTAGTTCATCAATATAAATCATTATTTCCTTCAACTACGATAGTTCCATAAGACATGAGGTTATCAAAATCGGTTGCATACCTTATATCATATAAATCAAAAACTCTACCTTTTTCTATAAGATAATCTAAGAGAATGTTTCAAGAAAAACATCAAGAAAATACCCAAAAATATTCAGAAGAACAAAAACTGAATAATCATCATCAAGCTAAACTGTGACAAAAAAACAAAAACACCCTAAACTCTAGGGGGATGGTCATGAATGACTAAACCTTATATAATAATATCACTAAAAAACCCATGATCTCCCATCATCTATAATAAATAATATATAATGACGATAACAATAATCCTTAGCATGATGAGGATCAAGATAATCTATTTGGATGATGCCAAAAAAATCCAAATCGAGACCAAAAAACCCATACTAACTTCACATTAGCTACCAATAACACACAAGAAAGGTACAAAAACCCATGATCCATATGTTTAACAAGAGGTTTCACAAACTCCATAACTATGTAAATGATCTCCATTTGATGTTTAATCATAGCAACAAAATGGATATATATAAATGAGCGGGAATCACAATTATCAAATAAAGCAATTTCTACTAAAGATGCAACAAATAGGGTACCTTTTACTATCATTAGACCCACATATACCCCTACCTAAAACTTATCTACTATGTGATAATTCTTTACTCCTGATTCATGTGGCTATATCCCTATATTCATTGAAGTATATGATTATGCCACATTGTACTTTGTTACCGATGATATATGATCAAATTGTGGAGTATAAATAGCGATATAGAAACACTATATATGATATTAATATCAACAAACATTACAAATCATTATAGGTGAAGGATAATAATGTTGGTTGTGTTCAAACATCCCACATTAATGAAATTTATATGAACTTCACTAACTACATTTGAAGGTTCTGAAGAGGCCTACTTGCATGAAACACCTCCACTACTCCAATAATTATCATTCCACTTCATATTTTTCCTAGTATAGTAGTGAAACTACCACTAGGGGAAATTAAAGGGTAATAATATCAAACCTTACCTTCTATGTTCATATTTTCCATTATAGACCCCTGAATTTTTTCTATATAGTTAAAACTCTTCATCATAAATACCTACAATTAGATATCTCATTGAAAACACTATAGGTACTTTTGAGAATTTATCTGGCCATTATTTATAACCTTAAGTAGAAAACAATCTAGATAAGTAAAAATATTTTTGTACACTGACACTGAATGCACTCCCTACTGAAAAATAGAATAATTCTATAGAATTTTCAATCATCAATTACTTGAGAAACAACTAGTGAAAGTTGTGGGTCTTGAAACCCTTATAATCCAAGCCCATATGCCTATCCACATGTAAAATGGAATACCCCCATCACTTGATGAGATCTTGAAGTATGAACACCACTCAATTCACATTGAAACTCTTTGGTTTGTTCAAGAAGTCAAAGATCTGATCGAAATTTTCAAGCTAGTCCTCTCCCTTTTGATGTTCATTATCACCCTTAAATAATGGTGGATTCACACACAATAAATCCTATGATTTATTCATATCTCCTATAGATCTTGGATATAACTCCTAAAATATGTGTTGGACATGTGGTATATTCTATTCAATAGAACAGACTACCCACATGATATCCTAGATAGGATTATAATACATATGAGGTTTCCCTGGAGGAAAATTAGCTGCACCCTCCCATAGAACCTGGGAATCACGTCTCGAAGGTATACTTCTACAAAAAAAATATAATAAATAAAAATAAGTTCGATTAATATTAGTTCAAACCAGAAAACCATATGAAAAAATATTATTAAAATGAAAACTCATAATAGGAGACAGAAATCCCAACATCCCAAGGTAACTTGAGTACCATTGGTCGTTGGGTCTTGAATTTCTTTTTAGGCTGCATTATTTTCCATGCCTAGAGCTCTTTGGATAGAGTGATATTATATGACATGCTTGTGTTAGACTTTGTAGCCATTTATCCAAGTATTATTTCTATTTTACTTTGGCTGATGAATATTTTTTGTGAATGATTTCTTTACATAGGGCTATGTGAACCAGGTGTAGTGAGACCATAAGGGGGATTGAAGTTGAGGGCTTCCCGAGAGTTTAAGGTTTACTTTCCATGTTGCAAGACCGTAGGGGGATTTATGTTGAGTGAAACCTTTGAGTTTCTATAGTTATCATTACGAGACCATAGTTGCAATTGACGTTGAGTTCTTCCACATAGAGTCTCTTATTTATCATTAAAATACTATATGGGGAATTGACGGTGAGTTCATCCTCAGAGAGTCTTATTCTGCATGAGACCAAAGGGGTTACACTGTGTGAGCTATCCCAGGGGGGGTCATTATATATTTATTTTCAAATGATAAGTTAAACCATAGGGGTTTGGCTATGATAAAATTCCCAGAGGGTTACTTGTGAATTATTGGTTGAATATTTAATAAATTTAAATGAGTGTAGTTGAAACTACATGACTGTCTACTTTTGAGTACATCCTTGTTTATTACTTCACATGGGATTTTTTTATATATATTCACTAATATTTAGGCATAGATCTTTGGATGGTTGCCTACTATAATTTTTATCACACGCTATTTGGGTATTTTTTTGGCCCAAACAGATTATATTGTTGCAGGTATAGGTAAGGGAAAGCACCCTTCTACTTCAGGTGCTTGACTGATGTGGATCTGGGGAGAATGGGACCAAGCTAAGGCTAGTGATACTATTGGAGTTTAATCGTTTTCTTTGTACATTTTCTTAGTACATTGTTTCAACATTGTGACTTTTTGGGATAATTTCCTAGATACCTGTGACATGAATTATTATTTACATATATATGTTGTAGTTGTTTATTTACTTTCAGTCTTCAAATTTTTACTTATTGTATAGAATTATTATTTCCTCTACTTTTATATGTTTCACCCTAAGATACTCTTTTAATTAGAGAATAGATTCCCCACTATTAGCCCTAATTCCCTTACTTTTAGATGGTAGCCTCTAGAATTTTGTTAAATGTGCATGAGGCCATGTGGCCAACTGGGTACAGGGAACCTTTGGGGGGAAACCTGAATCGGGATGTTACAAAGTTGTATCATAGGGCCTCTTTCATCTTGAATTATTACATAGAGCCTATAGACAAGGATTGGAAAAATATGTAGTTGTTAATAAGTTGGTTATGGGAGTATCAAGCCCGTGTACAGGGAAAAACTAATTTACCACTATTATTGCAATCTTTCTAGTTTTGCACATTTACAATTGATTTGATTCCTCCTTAGGGTGATTAACCTGTTTTGTGTTTATGTCAATGATATTATTGAGGTTATATTTCTATTGCAACCCAATGAGATAAGGGTATTCCATCTCATGCAACATATAGGCACTTTCTGGGGATCACGTGTCTTGCAGTATTGTCATACAATTTAGGGTGAATTTCGAATTTCTTGTTGTTGTGATAGATTATGTTATAGATATGAATGATATTGTGGTAGATGCTTTGATAGAATATCTTCTATTTGATAGGGTATAGAATAGAGTAATTTTTCATTTGAATGAGTGCCAAACATTAGTACATGAGGTGTTATGGGACCTCAAGGATCGGAATTTGGGGGGTTATTTATTTATTTCACTGTTATACCTTGTGATATAGATAAATATGATAGAAAAAGTTGTTTCATGGGGCTTATGGACCCCCGCATATCATAATTTGGAACTTTAATGTTTGTTTCAGTGTTTTTATTGGATCACAAAGTAGTTTTTAATGCTTACTATCTGGAAAAATCTAGAATAAATAGTCTATATTTGTGAATACATGCCATGTATCCTTCTGTTCGGGAGGAAACACAATTTCTTAAGTACATGCTTTGTTATATATGTACAGGTCATGTAGTCCTAAACCATGTGATGGGAAGTGTGGGAAGGGGCACATGGTTTGGAAATATTTTTTGACACACACTGTGTACTTGGAGTATATGTCGTGTTCTAAGAGTGGTGTACCCAGCTGGGTGAACGTCAACACTGGTGGATGAAAATCAGATTGTGCACATTGTATTCTATTCTTACAAGACATGTAGAGTCGGACATGTTACCGACTTTGTGACTAACGACACAGATGGTTATAACATAAGGGATACACATCATGTCTTGATATCACACACCATGTAGAGATATTCATGTAGGAGTCATTTGTATAGTCGTGTAAAGGAACTCGGCTAGGGGGGAATGATTCAAGAACATGTCATGTCCTTGGGAGGAACACGCCATGTGTAGTGGTGTTACACAACCTATTTTGGAAGAGTTACAAGCCCATGTAAAGGCTTTATGGAACATGTTGTGTAGGGGTCATACATTCCATGTATCCATGTTTTGAAAAACATGAATGTTTTATTTCTCATATTCCTTTCCATACACTTATATGTTTCAATCCTTGATGATCTTAAACTGAGGTGTACGCTTGACCTTGAATATTCATTTCAGGTAGACATCCTCCAGTTGTATGCCAAATACAGGGAAATAATCAGACATAGGGCATGGTAGATCAGGTAATACCATAATATCCTCTCTTTTACCTATCTTGGACCCTTACGTTATCCCAGATATAGGTGTTGATGCACAGTTCCGAGAGGGCTTCCTGACATTTATGCAGACCTTCTTGAAAGCACTGCCTCTTGCCCTGTTTGTGGAAAAACTGACGCGGTGTTTTTAGTAGCAACATACTCCCAATTTCTTAGGGTATGGATGACCTCAGGATGCCGAGTCATGGTTAGATTCAATGCTATCTATATTTGAACAATTTGGGACGCCAACAAAAAAGAGGGTGAATCTCGAAACTTATATGATTCGGGATTCCTCCAAGAGATGGTCGGATGTGATATCACTAGTGGGAAACCATTAGGTTGTGGCTTGGAATGAGTTATAGTAGACCTTATATGACTAATTCTACCCAGAGACCTTGAGGTCAGACCAATCCCAAGAGTTCATGAGTTTGGAGTAGAGTACACTCTATGTCATGGAGTATTCTTCTCTCTTCACAGAGCTACAGTGCATCACACCCATTTTGGGGGGTGATGAGTTATTCATAGAGAGAATGATTGAGGATGGTCTCAGGCATGAAATATGATCTTAGATGAAAATATCTTGGTTTATGAACATATCATCCATAGTCAACCTGGTGCTGATCACGGTGCACAACCTGAGGGATTCTGGAGCAGTGGGCCAGGTCCTTTAAAAATCCAAAGTTGGTTCTTTTTTTTATGATAGTAGGAACTCTTGTTGGTAGTCTGCACATGGAGATCAAAGTAGGCAGGATACACCTTCATGTATCAATGTGGTATCCTAATAGTGTGGGATGGTCGGGCATACGAGGCCATGTTTCCCGAGAGACCCATTTGGGTGCATATCTTGCGGCAAGATGGGTCATCTTCATTGTTTCTGTCAGTTATTATCACTAGTATCTAGTGATAGAGTTTCTTATATGGCTCGTCATTCTAAAGTAGGACCACTATTTTCTTATCAATTTGGGAACTAGTTTTTTTTCGACCATTCAGGCTGAGGTGGAATCTGTGGATGTGGTAGCCAGTTGCAAGGATTTTCGAGACAAAAGGGCGGATCAGCTCAGGGTGGACATGCAAGGTCGTACTGCCGTCATACAGGATAGGCTTTTATAGTGGAGCTGACCCAATAAGGGCAGGATCTTGGACACTCTGTAGTTATAGGTATAATTCTAATTGCCTTAGTTTTAGCTTTTGAACTTATCGATATAGGGGATTCCATAGTTTCCTATTTTTTGTTATTGTGGAGAGCCTTGAGATCTGTATCTTTACCTCTTCTGATATCATGACACTAGACACTCCTTTGGGGACTATAACGGCTAGTGTACGACAATTCAAGGAGTTACCACTTAAGTATGTTGGTTTTCACTTCTTATGGGACTTTTATGTCATAGAGATGACGGGATACAAGTTTATTCTTAGGGCATACATGTTAGTTCCCTTCCATGATTTTTTCGACTGCTATCGTCGTATGGTGCGTTTCAAATCACCATAGGGTGGATTGTTTCTCCATAAGGGTGAATGGGATGTTCACGAAAGGATAGTAGGACCCAAGAATCATGGGTTGGGAGGAGTTGTAACCCATATTTCTAGTTGATATCCGAATTACCAAGGGACTTCAGAGATGGTATTACCTCCTATGGTGGATTGTTTCTGGGATGTTTTTTTAGAGGACTATTCAGTTTTTTCCTTCAGAGAGAGAGGTAGACTTATCTATTGAGTTTGTTTCAGGAGAGGCACCAATGTCCATTCCTCCTTAGAGGATGGCTACACCAGACATACAAGAGATCAAGAAGCAGTTAAAGGAGTTACAGGAAAGGGGTTTTATCTGACTGAGTACTTCCCATTGGGGTCCGCCTATCCGATTTGCAATGAAGTTGGACGGTACCCTCAGAAATTGTGTGGATTATTATAAATTGAACCAGTTGATAGTCAATAATCAATATCCCTTACTGAGGATTGATGATCTCTTTCATCTACTTCGAGGAGCCCAATTTTCTTTTAAGATTGACTTGAGATTCGGTTATCATCAGTTGCGCATTAGACCATCAAATATAACTCTTATAGCCTTTCAAATAAGATATGGTCTATATGAGTATGTGTTTATTCCATTTGGTCTCATGAACACACTTTTAGTTTTTATGTCACTAATGAAATGAGTGTTCCATCCATACTTGGATTCCATCATGATGGTTTTCATGGACGATATCTTGTGGTACTCTCACACTCGACACGACCATGCTACCCATCTTGAGATCATTTTGAGTACACTAAGAGATCATAATTTATTTACTATGCACTCAAAAAGACAATTTTGGATGGACCAGACTCACTTCTTGGGTCATGATATATTAGAGAAAAGATTATTAGTAGAACTAGATAAAGTTAGAGTAGTAGTGTCCTGGGAGAATCTAAAGAATGTCTTTGAGGTACAGATTTGCCTAGGAATGTCTAGTTACTACAGACATTTTATACATGACTTTTCACACATATCCTCACCACTAACGGGCCTAACTATGTTGGGTGTGAAGTACATGTGGACAGATTCTTGCGATTCAGCCTTTCAGGAGCTGAATGGGAGGTTGAATTCAGCATCGATACTAGTTTTTTTAGAGTTAGGAAAGATGTATACTGTTTACTATGATTCTTCAGGTATCAGGTTGTGAGTACTGCTTATGTAGGGGGATGGAGTCGTTGCCAATGGGTCTGGGTATTTGAGTCCACATGAGAGTAATTACTTGAAGCACAATCTTGAGTGAGTTGTAGTTGTCCATGCTTTATGTTGTTTGAAACATTATAGGTTGGGAGAGAATTTTGTGTTTTTCATAGACCACATAAATCTCAAGTATGTCTTCACTCAGCGCGATATGAATTTGTGATGGCAAAGGTTGGTTGAATATCTTCTGTCCTTTAATTTTGAGCATTCCAGCACACCTAGGAAAGGAAACGCAATGGCTGATGCATTGAGCAAGAGGACTCAGATACAAGAAGTTCATGAGGCCATTAGTGAGTGACAAATTTGGGATCTATTCTCTGAGATGCATTTGGAGGTGAATGATCGACAGGGACATACGTTTCTTTCTTCTGATGCCATTACCTCTTCTCTGCTTGGGCGAGTGAAAATGAGGAATCTATCAGATACTAAAGGCCATGTCTTGAGGGATAGTGTGTCAATAGAGGACCCTATTTTTGGATTGACCCTTTGTGAGGATGAGATCTTCCACTTTTAGGGATGCGTATGGGTTTCAGCAGACATATGCGAGGACCTAATGCCAAATTTCCATTAATCAATTTGGGCAGTTCATCCAGGTGTCACCAAGATGTATCGAGATCTACACTATCAGTATTGGGTTTTATATATGAAGAGATATGTTGTTAGTTTTATGATGAGGTTTTCCACCTATGAGTAGGTGAAGGTGAAGCATCAATGACCAGTAGGACTTTTTCAGTCGTTACCTATTCTTATGTGGAAGTGTAATGATGTCACGATGGACTTCATGACAAGTTTTTCAATGTCACCTTGGGGGAATGGTTCAGCTTGTGTGGTTATCAAGAAGTTCAAAAAGGTTTCACACTTCTTACAGATCAAGTAAACCTTCAGTGTTGATGAGTTGGTATGGTTGTATGTCCGGAAGACTGTATGCTTACATGGGGTTTCACACTCTATCATTTTAGAAAGCGATTCATGTTTTACTTCTCAGGTCTGGAAGGGATTATAGAGGGATTTGGGAACACAGGTACATCTGAGTATAACTTACCATCCCTAGAAATATGTCTAGTCTAAGTGTATGATACATGTGCTGGAGGAAATTCTATGAGGTTGCATTCTAGATTTTGTAGGTTCTTTGGAGAAGCACTTACCTCTAGTGGAGTTTTCCTAGAAAAATAGTTTTTTGGAAAATATTTAGATGCCACATTACGAGACTTTCTATGGTAGTCTATGCCCATCACCTGTATATTGGTAGGATATAGGAGAGGTAGCTATGCTGGGGCCTCGTCTTATCCATGAGACCACAGAGCAGATAGAGTTGATTCAGAAGAGGATGTGTAATGCACATTCATGACAGAAGTATTGTGTTCATCGATGGTAACCAACTCTAGAGTTCGAGGTCTGAGATCATGTTTTTCTACGTGTAACACTAAGGTTGGGACACAGGAGGATAATAAGGATGGGTAAGCTTTCACCGAGATACATCGGGACGTTTCAGGTTGTGGAGAGAGTCTGGCTGGTTTCTTGTCGGTTGTAGTTACCTCAAACATATTGGGTTGTGCACAAAACTTTCGATATTTCTCAGCTACGACTTTACTTCTCAGACTACTCTCGTGTTTTTTAATCTAAGGAGGTTGTTTTTAAGGAGGATATATCATTCGAGGATCAACCTATCTTGTTTATTAATCACAACATGCAGGTTCTCTGTGGTCAGTCTGTTCATCTGGTACAAGTGCTTTGGCAGCATGGGCTTGTAAAGGATGAGACTTGGGAGAGGGAGGCTGATGTACGATTGTAGTGGCCAGAGTTCTTTGAGGATTCAACTTCACCTCCATCATAGGGACATTTGGGAACAAATTTCATTAAGTTGGGATGTTTTTAAGAACCTGGATATTCTTTTTAGAAATGAATATAGTTTTCTAGAATTTTTATGAAAAAAGGGAGAATTTTAAAATTTAAGGAGTACACGCCGTGTACCTAGGAATATATGAAATGTATCAAGTTACTATGGGTGTACTGGCCAGGTAACGGCTAAGTACACGACCATGTGTGGTGAGTAGGAGACTTCCTAAAGAAGGGCCTAATAAAAACATGTACGTGCAGTGTATCCTTAAATCACACGCTGTGTATTTGTATTTTTTTATATCAGATAGGGGTTGCATTTCATTTATAGAAACATTTTATTTTGGCTCTATCTCATCTAGGAGCGACCATAAATCACTGATTCTTCTCCATGACATTAATCTGCCTTCTATTCTCTAAATCAAACAATATTAATTTTTTTTTTGAATCGCCTTAGTGAGTTCTTCCTTCTTCTAGAGCCTCATTTCTTGATTTCACCTCTTTTAGGAGTTATCCATGGATGAACGTTTTAGATACTTTTGTAAATATACTGCCTTCTAGGTCAATTAAAAGGATAAGGTTCAATTATATCGAATGTACAACATTTAGGTATGTGGTTTGTGAATTTAGGTAGTTTTTCGTTGAATTATTTGGGAAAATAGTGCCCAATACCCTAATATAGGGTATTGTGTATTTAGGGAATTTTATCCAGCTAATGTCTTCCATGACATGTTTTCTTGGGTATAGTTTTTTTATGGGAAATAGAGTTATTTACCTAGATGTGGATTTATTTTTCTGTGTCTGATCAGATATTAGCCATTGGGTCTAGAATTTCCTGTTATGATGCTCTATTTTAAATTCCTAGTACTGTTAGGCTGGAGTGATATTATTAGACATGCTTGTGTTAGGATTTGTAGCTGTTTAGCTGAAATGTATTTATATTTTACTTTGGCTTCTAAATATCATTCATGCATGATTGCTTTACATGGGGCTGTGGGAACCTGTTGTAGTGAGACTATAAGGGGAATTGTCGTTGAGAGCTTCCCGAGAGTGTCTGTTATATTTTTCATGTTGCGAGACCATAGGGGGGATTGATGTTGAGTGCTCCCTCATAGTGTTTATAGTTATTGTTACGTGACCACATGGGTAATTGACATTGAGTACTTCCCCATATAGTGTCTTTTTTAACATTAAAAGTCTATAGGGGGAATTTAAGTGGAGTTCATTCTCAGAAAGTCTTAGTCTACATGAGACGAAAGGGGTTAGACTTTGTGAGCTATCCCAGGGGGGGTTATTATATCATTATTGATAAAGGAAAAGTTGAACCATAGGGGCTAGGATGTGAGAACATTCCCAAAGGGTTAATTGTGAATGATTGGAAGAGTAATTTATAAATGTAAATCTGTGTAGTTGAAAATATGGGAATGTCTACTTTTGAGTACTTCCTTATTTATTACATAATTTTTCATTTTTTTTCTTGTTATATATATTCCCTGATAGTTAGGCATAGATCATTGGGTGGTTACCTACTTGGATTTGTCTCACACCATTCTTGGGTCATGCTTTTGGGCCCAATCATAATATATTGTTGCAGGTATAGATAAGGGAAAGCACCCATCTACTTCAGGTACCTGACTGCTATGGATATAGGGAGAACGGGAACAAGCTGAGGCTAGAGATGATGTTGGAGTATACTCGTTTTATTTTTACAATGTTTTATTACTGTATTTTAGCATTGTTACTTGTTTGGATACTTTCATAGATACCTTTAACTTCCATAATTATTTACATATATTTGATGCAGTTTACTTAATTTCATTCTTCCACTTTTTACTTATTGTATGGAATTACTATTTCTTCTACTATTATATATATGTTTCAGCTATGTTACTCTGCCATTGAGGGAATAGTTTCCCCTCTATCTCACCCAAGGCCCTCACTGTAATTTGATAGCCTCTGGCATTTAGGGAAATGTGCTTGAGGCCATGTGACCAACTGGTTACAGGGTACCTTTGGGTGGCACCTGGAACCAGGATATTATAGAATTGGGTAGGTAGCCTATCAGTTAATATTACGGGTTCAGTTAATTGTAATTCATGATGTTTTCCATATATCACAGCTTAAAGTAGGAGTGAATCCTTATAATGATTTTCACTATGTTCCATCTTCATACACGAGGGGGATGTCTCAGGTATGGTTTTCGCTAGTTTTTAGTTATAATTATCTCTCCTTTAACCTATTTTGTAGATTCATAAGAAGGATGATGAATTCAGTGGAGTTTGGGAAATTTTATATGGCGGGGAGACCATTATTGGTTAGTCTCCCTTCTCGTATGGTATTATAAATTTAGGGATCGGTTTTCCATACAGTATCCATAAAGAGTTTAGTTTTATATTATTTTAATTTTTATTCATTGTCCATTCATTAGTTCAGTATGAAGATGTATTATGACATGAGATAGTGATTCTAGTGTATGGGTATGAAGTGTGACATTGTTAATTATGTTTCCAATTATTACACCTATTAAAAAATAAATGTAAAGTATCTGAATCCTTCTAGTTTCCTTCAACCACTTCTAGTGTGGGTATAGAAATGGTATGAGGTATCCATGGAATTTGATTTTGGATTTACATAGACTCCAGTAGGGATGAATTCTATCTAGGTGTTGTTTGATCAGTTTTCGAATTATTCTCAAATTATTCTAATTAGGGACACAACTAATGTAAAATATTTGGATAATCATTATTTGTAGGATATTATTATCTTGCATGGGTTAATTTTGTCATTTTATTATATAGGGATCCTTGTTTTACATTGTGGTTATGTAGGGGCCCCAAGAATCAATGGTGAATCAGATTAGGTTATTTACTACTTTACATCCATAGAAAGATGATCTGAATGATCATTATATTTTGATATTAGAGGATTATCTCTTTACTTTTGTTTTATATTTGGGTTGATCTTGGGATACCCATTTGAAAATGGTTAGTTTCTCTTAAAAAACATTTATCAATTATCAATAATAATGGATATTTTTGTGGCTTTGTATTATATCCCATAATGGTCACCTCTTTATTGGTCACAGGTGGGTGAAGCCACACTTGTGGGTTCTTGTTATTTTCATGAGGTGTCTGCAAGGATTTAGGATCTACTTCGGCAATTGGATATAGATTAGAGATGACAAAAATCTTATGTAGAACAATAGTGTCATCCTTGGAGTTTTCCATATGTTACAAAGTTTTCATGAAATTTTATCTTCAGTTAAGTCCCCATCATCTTTGGAATAATGTAAATTTGTATTTGAGATATCAATTATCATTTTAGATCACATACTAGCTTTGTAAGAACCCAGATCTTCTTTTCAAGTATGGATCATGTTTTCTAGAATTTTTTAGAAAAATAGGATATTTTGAAAATTTAAGGAGTACACATCATGTTCTTTCTAATTTCATCGTGTTATCTTCCTCCTGAGGATATCAATTATGTTGGTTTTGGTGTGTCATGTGGATTTCTAGAGAAATGGGTTGTTTCTTCCACCTTTACTAACCTTTTTAAAAATTGAATCAATTTTTATTTGTGGTTAATGATTTTTTAGTCTCCATTGTTGTTGTGTTCTCCTCTTTGGTGGGTCCCTTTTAAGCATGTGTGGCCCCAAGTTTTGAGGTATTCAGTTCCCTTTCTATCCTATGTTAGTGAAATTCATTTCTTTGGTTTTGAAAATTCTTTTATAAATTAAATGGAATGATTATATTGTCTGATTTATATGAGTGAAAATGGGTTATTTATAAAATATAGATTTTCCCAATTTTGGTAATTGAAATGGTTTTTTCAAATCATTATGAAATTGTTATATTAAATTGTTTCTAAAGAATCATTTTGATGAATTAGTTTTTAAAATAGAGGACATCGTAATCCTTGGGTACATGAATGTATTTTTTAGTATTAGGCCTCATCTATTGAAACTATCATGGGGTTCACTCATGGGGTGTTCCCATGCTCCATATGCCTATTATTATTAGATCTTGATAGAAACTATTGGGATGTTCACTTTCTGGGTTGTTCTTATACTACCTAGATTAGATGAATATGTCTAGGGGAATTATGTGGTTGTTGTTTTCTATGTTTTAAGTATGAGATTATTAGATATACTAGCCTGTATTGGTCCTTGAAGTGATGTTACATGTGCATTTAATTATATTTTTTAATGCTTTGAGAATGTACAGTTTGAGTTGTACTTAAAGGGATTTGATATCATTTGTGAAGCATGATTTTGATTTATTTGACATATTTATATGAGATACATTTAAATTATTATACATGAATTTATTAGGAAATGTGGTATAATGGAAAAATAAATTTTTGTCTATGCTTTTGAAATAAAAATTCTAAACTATTTATCATAGTCTATTTTCATAAATTTGACCATTCATGGATTATTATACCAGAATCGTTAGCGAAAACTTGGGTAAGATCCTACTAATCCTGAGGGCTCACACTCTACACACCCATTTGGAGTTTCATAGACCATTTCATTTCTTTCAGTTTATCAAAACTTAAGGTGTTATTGATAGGTGGTGAGGCTTTTTGTCAGCTAGTTTTGGGTAGTGAGTGGTTATGTAGTGGGATTTTTCCTATGATATCACATGGATATTGTTATATAAATTGATTTTTCCTTTGTAATTGTAATTTTATCTTGGATATTTTTCATACCTTTTTAGTTGTGTCATTGTTAAATCCTTTTTAGTTATGGATTATTTGTATTCCAGCTATTAATTTTCTCTCTATTATATGTGTGTGTGTGTGTCATTTTGTTGCTTCATGTTAGGAAAAATCATTCCCTTTGAATGTTGTTAGATGTCCGGGTGTTAGTCTCGAGCCCTTGGGAATTGAGAAAAAACTTCAGCTATTTAGAAATTATTGTCTGGTATATGTTTTAGAGGGTAATTGGGTTGGCTTCATCATAGAGGATGAAAATTATTATAAAAATAAATACTTCATGGGAAGAAATTATTTAATGAAAGAAAATTGAAAAGAACTTCATTCCATTGTAGGGTAAGAGAAAATACCATGAAAAAAATAATGGTGTGAAACAAACCAATATTTTGATAAATTAGTTCAATGAGACACATTATAACACAATGAAGGGACTATAGTTAATAAAAACTATTAAATGATCAATTTCTTTGGAATAAAACCCCATTAAATGAAATAACATGATATGGATATTCATACCCTATGATTTATAAGAATATGTTAAAATAAGTAAATTATCAAGTAATCATTCCATTTAATTAAATTATAGAAAAAAATATCAACCATGCCTCTTTGATTTGAAAATTATGCAAAGAAACTCTTACATCTTAGAAACATTCAAGTCATAATCTCGTAAGGAATATGATTTAAAATTAATCATTGAGTTTCCTGAATAATGAGAATATCATTATACAAAATATTAAAGGTAAATATATTCCCAAATATAATAAAAATATGGTGTATAGTATGAAATATTTGTAATGGGGTGATTATTTGAGAAAAATCCTTTACCATAAATCTTGACATCCACTAAAGTGCTTAAATTTCATGAAGATAAAAAATAATTATACAAAAAACCCACTTTATAGCCTTATTTTTATATACATACATTGATTATTTTAATTTATAATTATTCACTTCTTATATATTAGTTAGTTATTATCTATTTTCAATATCAACTATGAGTAATCCTTATTGTTTTGAATAGGTTTCATAATAGCAGTGTTTTTATTCATTCTTCTAACAATGTTTATTAATACCATATCATAAAAGGTACATTATATTCTTATTTAATATAATTTAAGATTATATTATTTCATTCTATTGGATTTTATATTATGATACTAAATTATAACCTTGGTTAAGATCATATTTCATACATATTCAACAAATTATTTTTGGTTTAAAACATTTTTGCGGGGTGATGGTTGACGTGAAATATGAATTTTCAAAATCACCTTAAATAAGGTTTCCATTAAATTGGGTATTTGGAAGGAATCATAGAAAAAATAAACCCACGATTTGAAGGGATATTAATATATTTATATATTTATGGGACGTATACTAAAAAAGTAAAATATTTTCATGAGAATAGTATTAAATAAAAATGGGATAAATGAGAGTGTATAACATGGAAATAATTTGGGTGGTATGGAAGATCCCTTACTCAAAGACCATATTCAATCTACAAATATTTTTAAATCCCAAAATAGTCAAATTATGATTCCTAATAGACATAATTAAAATAGTATGTATATATCATTTATTTTTTTGGGTCTATTTATTTTCAAAATTTGTTCATTTGTTAATTAATATCATTCATTGTCAGTTACCTGAGGTAGTTTGGTCGATTTTTATATTATTATATTCACATATTGACCTCAGTTATATTAATCATAAATATAAATTCAAAATCTCCAATTTAAAATAGTTTTATTAATATATGTTTTAAACATAAAATATTTAATTTATTCAATGTTTGGTGATAATGGGAAAAAATTATCACTTATGTGGTAGTGTTAGTTTTCACAAACATAGGAAAAAACTCTTATTTTCTATAAAAAAGTGGCTAGGTAGATAAAATGATGAATAATTTATGAGTTATAATTGATACATAAAAACATATGTATTCATCATGTCCATCATTTATACTAACTTTCAATGGTGGTGACTAAAAATAAACCCCATCACTTTATGGAGGTGGTAGACTGCATAAATTCATGATCAATGATTATGTTTATTTTAGTGGATGGTTAAGGATGAATAATTATTGATAAATAAATATAATGAAACATCGGTATATAAAATTATACTAAAACTAATATATTAATTTGTTTTAAAAAAGTAAGGATAAAAAAAATTAATTATATAAGAAAAAACACTCACGTTGACGAATTTTATTTTCCCTAGAATTCCCATTGGAGAAGAAAGGATCAAGATAGCTCAATAATGAAAAGGAAATAGTTTCATGAGATCTTTCTATATTATGGGAAAATGGGTATATTTTTTGGAAACTAAAGTAAATTTTATACATTGAGGCTGTTGAAGTGCTTCTTTTTATAAGTGAATGAATGGGTTTTTTCATAAACATATACACTTATTGAATTATTTCTTTACAATAATAAATGTCAATGACACTATACATAGAAAATATGGAGTAATAACCCTTATATGGACGAAACTATTCTGATACACTATTTTTTGGGACATATTTTAGTGATTTATGGGATTTTACTTCAGCTTTTTTCCTAACCATTTGTTCCTTTTCAAATGTAACGTTCACATTCAGCTATGTTACTTAGAAAAAGAATTCATTATTAAAATGAATATTAGAAATTAACTTGATTATTATAGTCCAAGAAATGATATATATTTTTAACTAAATTTAATATGATTCAGATAATATAATTATTAAATAAATGCACAAAAATCTCAAATTAGTTTTTAAGATAAATATGTTTTTTGGCATAAAATTTATATGTAAAATATAATTATTTGTTTTAAAAAATGTGCTAAATATATTTATAATAATTCATATGAATTTTTGGTAAACAAAAAATAATTCATAGAAAGATTTTTGAAAGATATTAATTACTAAAAAAATACATAAAACCGTTTTTATTAACCATAGCTTTTACTTTTGTTCTAAAACAATTGATCATGAAATTTCTAAGATAAAGTAGTATTTGAAATTGAATAATGTTTTCCCTTAAAATCACATTTTATTATTTAAATGTTTTTGTGAACTTCTATGTCATTATTATATATTAATAACGTTATGAACATTATATTCTCTATAAAAACTATATTTTCAACTAAAAATAAAAATTTTAATAAAATAATGAAATATTCATATTAATTAAATTTTGATATTATAAATTCTAAAAAATATATTTCTTTCCTGTTTAATTTCTAAAATTTGTATATTAAACGTTTAGTTTAAATTAAAAAATATAATAATAAACTGCATCAATTTAATAAATGATCTTCTAGAACATTAATTATTTCTAATATTATATCATTCCAATTTTATAATATAATGAATTAATATATTACGTATCCCATATATATGTATTATATGTTATCATAATGACCTTTTCAATATTATTAATTTTATAATGATTCATTACTTTCATTCTAGTGTGTGTAAAGAAAGATGTCAAACTCGATATTATTTAATGGAAAGTAAATATCGTAGAAACTTGTGCAGTTGTATTTAAAATTTAATTTATTTATGTTTTATTAATGATAGGTTGATTTAATGTTTTATAATTATTACAAGTGATATTGAAATATCTATGATTATGGGTGATGCTAGAATAGTTTTCTAATGAACTATGTAAAGTGATGGAGATTAGTGGTGATATGTTACTCTTAAGAGATGTGTGAATTATACATTTAGAAGAGTCCATTAAAATTTTGATTTTAAGTGGGATTCTAAGGATAATTCCCCAAGATATATGTGTGGTTTTGCAATTATTTCTATAGGTTTTAAAGTAAACCATCAAATTTTATAAGGCGATAAAATGATCTCTTGGTTTATAGAATAGTTATGATATTCAAATGTTGAATAGTTTATTTTCTTGATTTCTCATGTTTTCATGTGTAGATATTAGAATTATGATTTTTCCATTATTGTTAATTGAAAAATATTTTATGAAAATTACTGTATTTTTAGTTGATTTCATGAGTAAATAATGATTATTTTTAACTCAATGTTTATTAATTAAAAACAAAATATTCCTTACTAGTTTTCATGAACATTCAAAAGGAATAACTACAATCCTTTTATTTTTATATCCCTTTTATATTTATATTTCTCATCCCATGTTTTTAAAAGATTTTAATAGGGATTAAAGATATGTTGGAATTTTAATAAAGTTAGAGAATCAGTTATGGAAGTTATCTTGATCATAGAAATTGTGTCTTTGTAAAGAACTTTTGATTTATGAAAAGTGGAAATTATATGGAAGTGTCTGCATTATAATTTATAATTTTCGTAATTCCCAAAACTATTAAAGATAAATTAGTATTTCGGTTAAAATTGATGAAATATATTCCATTGAATGTATAATTTATGGGATTATAATGTGTGGGTTTTTATATGATCACTTGGAAAAATTTATAAGTATTGTAATAAATAAAATCATAGTTATTTTTATTGATAGAATATACTAATAAAAAAAGTAAAATGTTTATTTGAATATAATGAAATGTCAATTAGTAAAGATGTAATTATGAAAATAACACATGTTATCCTTGAAAAGTAAATAGATAAAGACAAATGTGAAAAATACTCCCACAAAGTTATAATATAATGCAACATATAATTTCAAACCCAAGAGAAGATGCTTCTATTATGTTAGAAAATTCCTCACCATAAAACCTGGAAAATAGGGCATGGAAATTATTATTCGATGATTTAACCTAAAAAACAGTTAGATCGTTCCAAAAATGGAATAGTAAAGATTTTATAGAATAAACCCCTGATGAAAATCATGATAAGGTTCAAAAAATAGAAACTCAGTGGTTTTTGAAGATGTGTGTTGAAGTTGTACTAAATAGAAATGTATAATAAATAAATTTTTTACTTTTTAACTAGGTAAATATTAGTTATTAAAAGAACAATTGACTTATTGATCTATGATTTTAGTTACAAATAAGGAGTGTATAGACTAAAAGATGCCTTTTAATGTTCTAAAATAATATTTAAGAGTTTTTTCAATCGAGTTAGAATTATTCAAGAAGATAGAGATAATAGAAAAATCTGTTTATTTATTACTAGTTAAAGTGAATTTAATATTTCCTCTAATAAGAAATACAGAGAAAATAATAAATCCTTGCTCCCAAAATACTCATATATAGAAAAAACATGGGTTAATAAATAATGATTTCATTTAATATTTTAAATCTACAAATGAAGGAGTTTTGTTAGGATCCAACACTTATATTTGTTTCTCTCATTAAGGAGCAAATTGATAGTCAAATTTTTCCCATACTTATTTCATGGAATTTTTTGTGAAGGTATTTAAGGTAATATATCAAAATTGTCAATATATTTTCTAAAATTATATTGATACAACATGGAAGGTTCTTCTCTTATAGAGTAACTTAATTATTTTCTTCTTAAAACACATAATCTGAAACACCCTAGATAGTATCATAACTCTACAAGTAACATAAATACTAGGAGATTATTTTTTGAAGAGGAACAACCAATATGTAGTTTTTTTATGTGAATCCCTAGAAGAGGATCACATAAGATAAAGAATTAATTGATTTATCAACTTATGGATAATTATAATAATCTAGATAACCCTTTCAAAATTTTAGGTCATGTAAGGTAATCACTTCCCCATCATGTTTGGATGATGTTTAATCTATTTAATGTGTGAATGTTAATATTTCAAATGTGGTTGGTTAGGGGGAAGAAATTATTACATTATAATATTCATTATAATATTGTTAATGATGAATTTAATTTAATAATTTCTTGAAAAAAAACTTCTTAAACTACCCATATGCATTTAGTATTAACAGGTATCACGTAATATATATGTCAAGGATAGAATTTTTTATAGATTATTCGCCCTTATTTTCTATATATATTATTACTAACATAGAACTAGTGTTCATTGGTTGATTACACATTTTTATGATAAATTTGATACTACATGTCTCAAAAATATTCATGTATTTCTCCCCAATGGTGTCTCTCAAGAAGTCAGCTGATCAAATAATGGGGGTGATCAAATTGGAGTAGATAATTTTGAGAATCAATAATGTTTAAGAGATGATAAATACTTTCATTGAAATATTAAATTTTCATTTATTCTCATTAATGGGATGAATAATAATATTAACTTTAGTTGGTAATCGGGTGTTGAAAAATATAAAAGAGAATGATTAAAAAATCAAAATATATTTGTGGAGCTAATGTCATATTTATTATCAGTATGGTTATGTATATAAATATTAATATGAATTGAACATTTGTAATGGTGGAAGAGGAAAATGAAGAGAATGAATATGATTCCAAAAAAATATGGGTAAAGAATTTTTAAGTATTTAGAGTGATTATCCCTTAAATATAATGATTAGTAAACAGATCTTCGTCTATAAAATAAGTGTTGATACTTTGGATAAGCACTGAAAAAAATATTATTGTGTAAATTGAATATCTATCTAATGAACGAGCTATTGAACATCTCAGAGTGTTTATTTTAATTATAGTGAGTCCTTATTAACATTGAAAAACTATACAAGGATTTATTAACATAAAGGGTCCCAAATATATTTATTAATATCGATTGAATTAATATAAGGAGAAGTTTTTTATGTAAAAATGAAAAGTAATTGAAGTTTTGTTACAACACTCAATAAAGTGTTTATATATGATGAAGTAATTAGTGTATAATGATCAATAGGTTTGATTAGGTTTTATATATTTTCATTTGGATTTGAGTTATTTGGAATGGTGATATATTTATTGATGTGTAAATAACATCAAGGAATATTATATGTAAAGGATATGAAATTATGATTAATGTGGTAATTTTTGACTTTTTATTTGTGATGTGTGGTTTTTTCTAGATTCCATGTTGTGTTTAATATATGTCTAATAATGGTAAACATGGTAAGTGAATATGGGCTTGAATAAATTAAGTACAGGGATGTTAATTAAATTTAAAATCCAAAAATGAAAGGGTGATGGTTTTTTTAAATGTGGTTGATGGCTAAGAATAGTCTATCATTAAAAATATAAGTATATAAATAATGAAAAAAAATATGTAAAGTAATATAGAAAATCTAGAAATGATTAAATAATGTTACTTAATGTGAAAATATTAATGTGTGTCATGTATTTATATTATGGTAATATGGTATAGTGGATTATGTAGAGGTGGGTGCAGTTATTCATTAAAAGTTGTGGAATATTTGTAATATTTTTAGGCAATGTTATGGTTCGTTTTGTGTGAACCTACTAGTTTGGGAATTTGTGTGTCTATGACTATATTTATATTTTCTTGTGATATTTTTATTCCCCCCTCATTTTTTAGAAATCTTTAATGAACTTGAAATATTTTCTCATTTTAGGGGCCTTCTTAATTATATATTTTGGAAGGAGAATTGATGGTTGAATACTCAATATTTCTTGGTCTTCTATCTAGACATTAAAAATTTGGGTATTAATACATAGTGTGGGTCATGCATTAGATGAGAGGGGAATGAGTTTTATATAATCCATGTTCATGATACGATACTTTGTAGGTCATAGATATGGATATAGAGATGAATATGGGTTCATGGTTATACAATTATTCTAACATGGGATATTGGACCCTATGGGAGGTTGTGAAATGTAGGGTTTTATACTAACCTATAATTATCATGAATTGAGTATTATAGTTGATGTTGGGATAGGATGCTAAACCCAAGATGATATTGGGATTAGATGGTCTAACGTCTGAACTACATCGACCAAGACATTAATTGTATTTTGTCGATATTGTTTTGATGATACTAATGGTATGGAAACAGAAAGGGTTTCTCATCATAGATTGAGAGAAAAAATATAGTTACCCAAGTTAAAAATATCTTTATTTAAAATAATTACTAAATTTTAAGCAATGAATCTCACAATAATCACACATAGCTCATAGAACCTTTTTATTTTGTGACTTTCATGACCACAAATATAGGAATCAATTTTTGTAATATTTGTGAACAATTATCTAAAACTGATCAATGCTAGAATTAATTATATAATTATCATATGGTATAATATTCCTCATATCCTAGAGAATAGAAACATAATAAGTTATGAGGTTAAACACTAACTAAGGTAAAACATATTTCCATGGCATCAATGGTCAGATCAAAAGAATATAGAAAATAACGATCACGGAGAAATTTTCTGGTAAAAAGAACACGGGAAGTATGAGTTATCTATAGATACATAAGAAATTAAACATTATACCAAAAGAAAAGTCATGAACCATTACATAATATTTTTATTTTACAAAGGAAACAAGGAAAAAAGGAACTTATATCCTAGGATCATGGATTCTTAAATATATGGAAACACCATAAAACTTGAAAACATAATAATATGTCAAGGATCACTTCCAAGACTATCATAGTGAATAGAGTTCCATGGTGGATTGGGTTAAATTTATATTATAATAAACATATTGGAAAGAGTCCCATGGTAGATTATTTTTACTCTCCATTCTTGTAAATATAGTGGATAGAGTCCTATTATTGATTGTGTTTTCTTTCCATTCCCATAAACATATAGAAAATATTTCCATAGTGGATTGGATTTACTCCTCATTAAATTTTTTATTATATCATGAGATGTAATTATTTACAAAATATATTTTATGTAAATATAATTATAGGTCCACCTATCGCATATCATATTACATTGAGACTAACCACTCATGCACAATACATGGTTTCAATGAGATGAAAATATTATCTAGTGCATTGGAGGGATAAATATTCTGGGACCCACCCTTTACAAAACAAAAATGTAAATATTTATATTCATACATGTGAAAAATATGTAAAATAAATAATTGATAAATAATAATCATCATATAACCCATGATAATGAAGTGGTTTGTAGAATATTTCCTCAAAGAAAAAAAACATTTTATATCAAAATTATTCCAAAGAGACGTATGAATTAAATTATTTTTGTAACCCCCCCCCTGATTTTTTCAAATATTTTTTCTTAAATGAATTTAATATTTTATACATTTTTTCTTAAAAAAATAAGGATTGTGGATTTTTTTTCCTGGAACATTTTGTTTATCTTGCATTAAACACAACACATGGTTTATCCTATACTACATGCAATACTGAGTTTAAAAAAATCAAACTATATTTGAAAAATATTATTATCTCAAATGATAAGTACTCCCTAAAGTTTTTAATGGTTTCTATGAATATGATTAAAAAAAATATTAAAATATATGGTTTACACATTTATATAAAATTAATTAATGGGTTATCAAATAATTAAAAATTAAATTAATGACTATTTGAAAATAAAGGAAATCATTCTCAGAAAAACAAATTTTTAGAAAACAAAATAATTGTACGTAAAAAAAATTTAACAACCCAATTTTGGTGAAATATTTTAATGAAATTTATATATTATATATTCAATCAAAATTTTAACATCCATCTTATGTGTTTTCATGATAATGGATACTAATAAATCTAATTTTACGCTTGAAAATTGTATTTTTCTAAAAAGCAGTTTTGTCTCCTTTTGTACACTTATTTTAAAAATAATTTTTGAAAATATTTGAAACTTTTTTTCAAATTTTTTTTTCATCATTTTAAAATTATCATATGTTGGCTGTATGATAATTTTCTAAAAACTTCCTTTTTTGGATGAGTAGCGAAAATACATGATTTTGTTGGAAAACATCCATTTAATTTAAATTATTTATAAAGTTATATTTTTTAAATTTTTTTAAAATTTAAATTAATTAAATTATATATCTATTAAATTTATTTATCACTTTTTAAAACTTTTAATATTGATTTTTAATATAAAAACATTGTAAAATTCTTATCATTTTCACTTTAATAACATCTTTTTAATTGATTCTATAAGATTCGTTATAATTTAACATTTTCCACTAATATGAGTTGAATTTGTAAAAATGAATTCAATATTTGGAATAAAAATTCTGTATATTTTATATTATGTTAAAATATATTTTTTTTATCAAAATTAATAGTGAACCACCATGGTTAAGATAATAATGGGATTACCAGGTGGTTAAACTAGAAACATAATGGTTAAAATAACCCAAAATAGGAGTATAATATATTTTATGGTAATATTCCAACCCTATAATTTGAATTTATTTAAAATACTAGTTTTTTTATCCTTTTATAAGGAGAAAAATGTGAAGAAACCCTTCTCTTTTCATGAAAATACAAGTGTGCCACTCACCTTACTTATAAAAGGCCACCCCTCTCCACTCCACATCACACCTACAAACCCTTTTGGTTCAGCTAAAAATTCCCAAAAGCACTTCAAAAATCCCTCCTCTAATACTATAGACCATATTTTTGGCCTAAATGTGTCCTAAGAAATAATTTTATGCAAACCTAAGAAGGTTACTTAAAAAAGAGGTAGCATTCATCAAAGATCGCTTTTTATTTTATTTCTTCCCCCACCTCCATAAATTATTATTAAACCATTATGATATAATAAAATCATTATCTTAAGTATACTTATATTTTGGTTTTTTATGTTCATGACCTATAATCTTCCCCTATTATATCAAATATTTTTTGAAAACATCATTTGTGTGTATGTTAGACTACTGCCACGCGAACTGATGTCATTCATTTTTCCATTACCACATCTCATGGTATTGTATGATGATGGATATAAAGTATATATGTTATATTTATAAAATAACTATTTTTTTATTCAATATATTATATATCCCTATTTAAATTTCCTTTTTTTGGGGATATGATAATGTCATTTGTGTGTACATAGAATTACCACCTCCGGAAGTGATGTTATTTGTTATCACTAGCTATTTACATGGAAGATAATAATGATGAAGTTAATAAATATATATGATATAATTTAAATAATTATGATATTAATTACATATATATCATTATAAAAATAAAAAATAAAATTTTCTTTTATACCTTTTCTGTCACTAAAAGATGGTAACATAGTTCATGTATGTGTGGACTACAGCCTTCATGAAGCGATGGTACTCCCTCCTTTCATCACCACAACACATGGATGATATGTTTAATTTTATTTAAATATATAATATAATATTTATTAAATTATTATTATTCATTAAAGATAAAATATTAATTACCTCATTTGTATAATTATTATTTAAAAATTTAATTTTTACTCATGCGTACGTTTGACCAACCATCTATGTGATCGTAACATAGTTCATTTTTCAAAACCATCATTATTTATTAGTAATAAGTGTACAATTTATATGTAAATATAAAAATTGTTTCATGATTATTATTATTTATGTAATTAAACCTTGATCATTAAAATAGGATTGATAATATCAAATCAAAACATGTGTGACAAAGAAAGTGGTTATTTCCATAAATGTAACTTTAATATGAAATTGTTAATAAATTGGTAGTAAAAAAGACATAATTAACTCATATATGGTATTATATATGAATATTTTTATATAATATATTTATAATAAACTTATATTTATTATAAAGGATGTTCTAATTAGTACTCAGGAATTCGAGACTTATAGTAAGGGATTTCTGGTCTGTTTTTTATTTCAATGAGACATATGAAAATTCACCAATAATTTTTTTTGTGTCGTATATAAATCCCCTTTGACATGCTATATCATATATATCCTTAATTTCATGTTATTTATTGTTTATGTTTATTTAATTCCTTATCAGGGCCTATGATTCAAAATATTACTAATAATGTAAGTGATTTTTTGTCTCACCATTTTATCCATGAGATATATTCCATATTCCCCACTACTTTCTCATATGTAGTGTATATTAAGCACATTCATGTATTTTATATTTATTATCATGAAATTATGTTTGAGAAAATATTAATTTCAGTATCTCTCTTTCATGGGTTTTACAGATCATACGATTCCCAAGTAGTAATGGATTTTTGTCCCAATTTTCCTTCATTGAGACATATGAAATATTATACACCTATCTTACATTAAGACGTCTATATACAGACACTTTGACATGTAATATCATAAATTTATTTAGCCTCATTATTATATAAGTTTAATTTAATGATGTTCCTTTATGTGTCTTATGATTCAATTTTACGAGAGCAGCAAAGATTTTATGTTGCAAGCTCATCATTATCGAGACATATTATGACTGTGTTTCCGATGAAAAAATAATATGATCTATCTCTCAAGAAACTAATGTACATTATTTTCCTATTATAATTAATTTTATTTTCAGTCAATAATACCATTAATCGATTGCATTTTACTTAAAATAGTGGAGTAATTGTATATATGAAAATATGAATTTATTTCTATCTTCGGTCAGAAATTGTTTTCTTCCAAAATCATGTTTTCATAAAATATTATCCAAAACAAAGTTTTAAGATTCTTAAAATTATATATTAAAATAATTTGTAACCATGCTTCACTAGTTATTAAAAAATTCAATTAAATATTCATGTTGTTTTCCAAATAATTCCCCATTGTATTTTATTGAAAATGTGAAAATAAATCCTTGTTTTTAACATGCATGATATGAGTAGTAATTCTTGTTATCAAGACTAAAAAATGATTTCAATATTCCATTAAAATTTTTAAACATTATTTTCCATGAAACAAAATTCCTTAATATCTTGAAAATATAAATTTTCTAAATAAATTATTTCAAAGTGGAATGGAATTTTTAACATGTTTTATGTCTCTAAATAATCATTGAAATATTTTTTTCCTCAGGAAATGTTTTAAATAATCTATAAATATTTATTTATTAATTCTAAAATTTATTTAAAAGTTTATTTCCAAAATATTTGTAGTTTTAAAAAGTGATTTTTAAATTAAAATTATCTTTCTCAAGAAATAATATATGTGATTTATCTTTAAAGATCATTTTCAACTTGAGATGAAATAATTTGATAGAACTTACGTTTTACTAGGTATATGAACTAATGATACCATTCTTATATTTTTATAAATGGGTTATTATTAAAATATTTTCGTTGAAATCCATTTTTCTTCCATGGGTTTTACAATGAATTCTGTATTATGAAATTCATTTCCTATCCATGGATTATACTATTAGATAACTATCTTGAAAACTTATTTTTTAATGGGTTATGCTATGAATGAATTGATGTAATTATTAGGAAAATTTTATCATTTCCATGGGTTATGATATTATGGAAATTTTAAGAAACCCATTTTATTACATACTTTATGGTGTGATGAATGTTTTATGAGATTAAGGGACAAATAAATATGGCTTTAATTATGAGAAATGTGGGACCTATATCTCTATCTTTTATTCTCTAATGATTTATATCTCATGAAATACAATGGAATAGAATGGAGAATGAACCAGATAAAATAAGGGGATTTGTTTCTATTATGTTCTTGTGAGAGAACCATGGAACGTATGCTGATTTTTGGATTGAACCATCACACTATGATTTCATTTTCAGAGAACCTTGACTACTATGGAAAATATTTTCAATACTTATTTATATGGAACAATTCTATGTCTTAGGCAAATGTTAGGATCTCAGGGCTCATGATCAATGATTCCTTTTGGATTCATGTCTTATAAACTACCAATTTTTATTCTGTGAATCATGACTATGATATTTGATATGAAGGGTTTGGTTTTCACATGTTAATCTCATTCCCTCATACCCTTATGTTCATTTTATGATTAGATATGTCACTTATTTACACTTAGTAAGAATCTAAGGTCACCTTATCTTATGTTTACTTTCTCAAGGTTGTGAATAAATTTTTTTAGAATGGTATGTTTGTGAAGAGTAAAAAATGACTAGATATTTAAATGAGATGTTGATGACCTTTCACCAAATTAAATAGTTCTTGTTCCAAGATTCCAGAGGAACTAAACTATTACAGTCCTCATCCCATTTTATGTAGTCTATTTAATATTCAACTAAAAATATTTAATACCTACTTATCAAAATAATGGGTCACTGTAGTTGGAATTAGAGGAAATGTTTAGTTATCTTTTGAAAACTATGGTGATAAAATGATATTGAGATCCCTAGGAAAATATCGAAGTATATGTCTATATATGTCTCTATGGATAAATATAAGTATGAGTAAATATATAGAAATATTATAAATAATTTGTTATTGGATAGACCATCTGTTTTCTATGAAATTAAATCCATTTTGGGATTCTAAAATTTGATGTCGATATCGTAATGAGGTAACAAGGGGTAATAACTGGTAAAAGGGTGCATTGAGTTGGACTACATCATCACCAAGTACAAAATAATAGGCCTTGTTTCATAGTATGTATAATACTCCCAGGGAATATACATTGGAAATTTACAAATTATTTACAATCCATAAAAATTATTTAAATATATTATTACTATGAATATCCTAGGTCAAGCATATGCTGTCATAGATTTAGAAAAAGGAATCATGATTTAGATATAATATAAGTAATTTTTCATGATTATAGTGATTTACACCATGATAAGTGTTTCTAAAAATTTGTTTTTTGGTTTTATTCAATGGTGGGAACTATAATTGAAGAAGTTAATATTGAATATGATGGGAAATTTTCGAATGAACTTATAAATGGGATGATGACTGGAGTGAAGGATGATATGACAATGCCTAATCATTTTTCACATAACATGATAAAAAATTAACACCATAACTAAATATTCGACTCAATAAAGAAGAAAATAATAGTGTCTGTTGAGATTTCGAGTATTATAGACCATCTTGGAATGATTTTTTGGTTCCTTAAATGTCAATAATATAGGAAGAAGCACTAATGTGTATGTCTCAAAGGAATGAGAAGATGTTTTGAGTGTAAAAAATAACATAATGAATGTAATTTCTAAGGATTTATGAAAAGTTCATATAACTCAATTGATGAGAAGAATGGTCTCGGAAAGGTATCAATGATTATTGAATTTTCTAAATTTGTAATGTTTGGAAATTATGAAAATTGATGTCTTAAGGGGAAATATCTTGAAGATAATGATAAATGATGTATGACAAATGGGTTTTCTTTTAATGTCTAAGAGACTATGAATGAAATATAAAAGGAAATTTGTATTAAGGAATAAGAAAATTAATCCATTTTAATATTTTGGGAATGAAGTGGTTTTATTAAAGTATTTCTATGTTAGAAATAAGTAATTTTTTAAATATATATATACATTGTTCGGTATAGTTTTTTCATTAATTATTGCAATAATATGTTGAATTGTACTAATGACCTAGATAATTGATTTAATGGAATGTTTATATTTGATGTAAAGCATGTTATTAAGGTAATATAATGAAAAATAGGTTACTATGGTTAAGAAAATGGTGTTCGGTTTGGGTAATGATTTGAATGTTATGAACAATGTAAATTGGAAAGTGTTGATCACCACAGAATTGATAAATGATTTTTTGAAAAATTGGTTTACATTATCACTGATAAAGTTTAAATCATTATTGGATCTATGGATTGTGTTTAATAATCCATGGTTATATTTAGGCAATGATGAATCATGCATGTTTTCATTGATTTTTTATGGTAATTCTATTTATTACCATGATTGATAAGAATATATGACCTAGATATTTACATATTTTTAATGTGACCATTAATATCTTATTAATGGTATCTGGATGAATAAATTTGTGTTTTGGGAAATTTAGTAACCTTTTACATAACATCATTCGGGTATGTGTGGACTACCACCTTCATGATGTGATTTGACTCTTCCTTATCATCACCACACCACATGGATGATATGTATAAGTATATTAAAGAAAATAATATACAATTTTGACGTTATTATTATTATGGAATGATAAAATATTACTTTCTTCCTTTCCAAAATGATTTTTGAAAAATGGAAATGTTACTCAATCGTACATATGAGCTACAGTCTTAATGATCATATTGTACTTCATTTATCAAAACCATATTCCATGATTGGTATGAAAATATATTTATTCTATAAATATGAAAATTATTTCAAGATTATTTTTATAGAGATAAGTTAACCATGATCAATGTAATAGGACTTATAATAAAAAATCAAAATGTATATGAAAAACAAAGCATTTATTACCCAAAATGTGACATTAACATTGAATTTTCAATAAATAAGTAATAAAAAGTCGAATGTAAATCATATATTGTATGATATATGTATGTGTGGTTAATTAATATATGTATGATAATCATATATTTATTATACATTAGTTTTTAATGAGTTTTAATGATGTCTATGCTTACATTTAGGGGTTTTTAGTCTATCTTTTATTTCTGGGAATCATATTAAAATTCACAAACCATTTCATTTTTTGGTGTATATAATGAACATTTGACATGTTATATAATTAATTTAATTATTTTAATTATAATTAATACATTTTTATATTATTGTTTATTGGTGATTATGATTGAAATGATTACTAAATAAGTAAGGGTTTTTTCATATCTCTTTTTTATCTGTGAGGTAAATGAAATATTCACCACTTGATTATCATATGTACTATATATAATATACACAAATATCTTTTATATTTATCTTAATTTAAATTTTTTGGATTTATATGTCCTTTTGAGGATTACATTTTCACGGATTTTACAGTTCAAAAGATACCCAAGAAGTAAAGGATTTTGTTTCTCAATTTTCATTCTATGAGAAATATGTTATGTTATACACCTATATATCTTAAAAAAATTTATATAAAAAACCTTTGACATGAAATATCATGAATTTATTTAACCCCATTTTATTTTAATTTCCATTTAATAATGTTTCTTCATGGGTCTTAATATTTAAAGTTACCAAAGTGGTTAATATTTTTTATTATAATCTCATCATTTATTTAGATTGTTTATGATTATGTTTTTTAATTATAAAATATTATCATCTACTAGTAACATCCTATCCTGAATGATCACTAAGACTGTATCCATACCGGTGGGTAACATGGTTTCAAGCACGCCTCCCATTATGCCAGAGATTGTCGACTAGCAACAAGGGTCTGGAGAGATGTCAATTGGGAGACTATACCCTCATATCAGAGTAGCACATAATTTTATTGGATAATAAATAACTGAAAATAGTATAATTAGTAATAAATGAATGAAAGATCATTATAAGATTAATATAATCTACATTAAAAATGAAAATACAAAAATATAAAAGATACATGCATGTCCCAATGATGATATATAACTGAAGTAGAATACATATAGTAGGAAACAATATATAGTATAGTACTCAACAATGAAAGAAAATAAAATCTCCAAGGTTGATCTCCATTAGCATCCCATGATATAACTCAATCATGTTCTCCTAACTCCTTGGTACATGAAAACTAAAGAAGAAACCATCCATAGTTTTACGAACATATGGCCTACTTAGGTACCTCTTCCCCCCAATGAAAAGACAGCCCGAGCAGGGTGTGAGATATAAATCCCAATAGGGTCCCACACACTATGTCAACAACTAAATCCAAGACACGTATAATATGTAATTTAGTACATAGGTAACATGAATAATAAACACGATTGAATAAATAAACAGTCTAATCATGTCCTTAAAGGACACCTAGAAGTTATACATGCTTCACCTCACATATAGAAAGAGATATATGACTAGTAACTATATATATATATATATATAGTTTTGTTATAAATTTCATCCATCTATATTATCCAAATATGTACAGATGTAAGTGGTTATATACCTAGCATACATGGTGCTAGAAGGACAAAGGTGTAAATTTGGAATCCATAACTAGTCTAAAAATTCCTATAAGCTCAAAACAAATGGTATATTTCCTATATCTCTAATGAGCGGGATACTTTATGATTAATACTCAATATGGTAAGTGTGTCATCATGTCAATAGTCAAACACGAGAGTGTCCAATCATGTCAACACTCAATTAGGGATGTGGTGCATTAGGCCCATCCTCCCAATAATGTCAATGGTGTGAGATGCCATGACTCAACACCCAATATAAGGAAGAATGATTTTTTCCATGCTCACCAGATCCCTTACCATCATTCTAAATCTTATATCAAGGTGTAATCACATTTATAATAACAAAAATAACTATAGCCATGAGTCATTGCATTACATGTCATTCATTAATTTTAATAATCCCATTATAAACAAGGGAGATCCATTTATTTCAATTCAAATTAAACATGTAATTAAGCATGAAATTATCACCCTAGCATATCCTCCTTTTATATTTCATTCCATTTGATTTGATTAATGAAATTCACATTATCCATTCATATTTAATCATAATAACAAATGTGGTCACACCACCCAATTCAATTCTATTTCAATTAAACCACCTAACATAATCAAGGAAATAAATCCATCATAGAACTTCTATTTAAAATAGTACATTCCATTTAACTAAACCAAAACTTGTAAAATCATTTTAAAAGGATAATGGAGACACCTAGTAGGTGTCGATGTTAATTGGGAATTTACCAACTTAGGTAAATCCCATTTATAAATAAAGTCAGTCAATTTTTAAAACCAAAGAAATACATATAAGGTTCTTTGATTCATTTTAGATTCATATAAAAGGAAGTCCAATACATTTAATAACATCATTTGAGGTCGTGTTCCAAACATTCCATATACCAGGCAATGACATCAAAGCATATAAGAAGGGCCAAATCATTATGGCCAAGAACATTATAAACCGCTAATCATCACTAGGTAATTTCTAATACAACTCACCTCATTTGATGGGTTTTATTGTAAAAACAGAACATTGTTTATAATAAATAATTTAACAGAATTATGCTTCGTTTTAAGAGTCACAATTCAATTTATCAAACGAGGCTTTAAAATGATAGCAAACATGAAAAGACTACTAAAAGGTTTAACATGGAACTTAGGAGATTCCACCATAAAATGGTAAATTTCAAAAAGATATAAATTCAATTAATAAGACAAGATGATTTATTATAAAGCATTTTAGGGACTAATTTTTTTAATTAAAAAGGACTGATTTGGGTTAGAACACCCTTGGGGTGTCCATGATCATGGTTCACATTCTCAAGATACTAAGAAATAATCAATGGGTATGTCTCAAGGTGACTATAAAAATTTAAAATGAAGAAAAAAATAATAATTCAACATATGCAGAAGTCCAACATGTAGTACAACGACACTATTCATAAATGACAGAGATTTAAGAAAATGGAATAGACCACCTACATTATACATAGGAAGTTCCACTCATCCAATATCGAGGTATTGATTATATCCAGTTAGGAAGAAATATAAGAGACATATATCCTTTATGAAAATGGGTAAAATGACATTTCACCTTGATAACATGATCAATATAAGATTAAGCAAAGAAATATTCAAAAGGAAACAATATATTACTGATATAGATCCATAGAGACTGATGGTGATCGATTCTAATGATGAAGGGAGGAGATATCATAATGCCTAAAATAGGCCTGATGAAGAACCCATGGTGTATAAAGAGAGGGATCATGTACATAAAGGAGGAGAAAATAAAAGGGGAAATAATTTTATCCTAATTAAGTGAAATTTTAAATATTCCCCCACAAAAATGGGTTTCATTGTTTAGCCACACAGTTTTTTCAAACCACTCAAAACCCACTACCTGGAAAACCACCCTGCATTGTTAATCATGTTTGGTTTGCCTAACCATGCGCTAACTGTGCCATGAATAGTGTGAGGGTAGTACCGATGTGTCCCTAGCCATATGGGCTTGGCACACAGTTTTGGTAAATCTTTCATAGCTCATGCTCTTCACATATTCTCACCTTCATTATCTACACAGTTTGTTGTTAGCAACTACACGGTTTTAGACAAACCATGTTCCCTATTCAGAGCACCCAAACATCTGATTTCTAGGGGCCTGTGCTAAAAAAACTCAATAAGATAAACAAGGGACCACCATGCCTTTTTCAAATACTTTAAACAACACTTTAATGTGTTCCAACTCTTGGAATTACATTCAAAAGATTAAATCAAAGAACATCCAATCCACCAAACACCAAAATTCGAATTCCCATTGAATCTTACCTTTTCTCAAAAGCATGGCTTAATAAAACCTCCCCACCTTAAAACTCTTCATAATTGAGAAGCCTTTGAGAATACCAAAAACATCACCCGGCCTACATAGGTCATGAATTTCTATTTAGATGGTCATGCCGTGTTTCAAAACACCCAATGCAACTCTAAGATTAACTTTAGAACACGACTCTTAAATCACTAAAACCGGATCCAACGATTGTTTTATGATTATAACTTCGATATAGATCTTACCCAAGACCATTTGGAATGACACATGATTGTTTCATTGTCTCATTATCATATGACTAATGGTGCTCCCCACCAAGGGTTTTTTATAGCAAAAGGGTCCAATTATAAACCAAAGTTCCCTCACCATCAGGATTTCATAAAAATAATTCCATAATCATTATGATGATGAACCTAGAATTATATCACTAGTAGGGAGAAAATATTTATAAAAGATATTATAATATAAACCTCGCCACAAGGAAATGGTCAAATCCCAATAGACCAAACTTGAAATGGTCAGGTAAGCTTTCCAAGAAGACACATCAGACCCTAAAACACACTCACCTTAACCCAATGACATAATTAAAAATGGTTTAATTCTACTGTTACATTGAACAAGAAGGAAAAAAATGTCAATCCACCTCTGGGTAACAATTCTCATGTCTCTCGACTTAGGCGGTCAGCATATTACAAACTGAACTGAAATGAATTCCTCCAAGGAATTTCATGATTATAATAACCGTGTTCACCAAATTCCATAACTAACATATGGTGATGTTGCATTATTAAACCACCATATGTTCATTAAAATTATCATTCCTCTACCACTAACAAGTTTGTAAACCAGATCTAGACCATTGGAACCATCCACCCATAAAACATAACCTTTGATCCTGACAGGAAGTCCCGGGTAACCTTAGATTCAACCACTAGAGTCCAAGGAAGTAACCCAATTTATTCAATACCCCATGTATACAAGTGATACGTCATTAAAAATCCATGACATTCAAATAAGACCCTTTTCTAGGAATATAGTATCATCAACTTGAAAATTAAATTAAATTAAAATGTCTGGTGTCAAAGAGTCCATCCAAGGGGTTCCTATATGATAATCCAAGTAACACTAAGGACTAACCACGAAAATTTAACAACCCTGATTTCAACATGTAACATTGATAGAGATGAAATCACAATCCCATCATCTTTTAAAAAATTAGCACATAAGAACATTGACACTCTCTTAGTGCATCGATGAAAATGTTATGATAGGGGACATGCTCATGTCTTTCAGATGATTAGACTAAGAGGAAGCCAAGAAATCCAAAGAGGAACAGTCAAACCACTTCTGGTCAACTTATTGAAAGAATATGGGATTCACCTTCCGATGCATCTCCATTAGCTCATAAAAATCTTTTACCACTCAATGGATTTTCCTAATCGTTAAAAATAACCACCAAATATTATCCATGACTGGTGCTATTTCAAGTGGTTTCATACCGTACCAATGACATCAAAAATTTTCTTCCATGAAAGCACTGACACATACACCAAAACATATGTGTTGTTAACCACTTTAAGAGTGTCCTAGTCATCATAGTAAGGGATATATTAGCCACTAAAAATCATGATATATCAAAACCACCGTAAACATATGTGTATCACTCCTCTAAGACATGATTACCATGTCAGAACATCTAGAATGAAGTAAAAACCAACATGATTGATGTGTCAAAAAACTAATTCCACCTGGAAGTCATCCCAATAATTATGATGAACAAGAATAATTTTAACACACAGGTCACTCTACTTTGGAGATGACCCAAGAACATACTCAATAGCTCAAGGCTAAATGATTTCACCAACCTTAACTATATCGTTACATCATTTATGAACTCGATAATACCGTGTATATCAACACATGAGAATGCAAGATTTTCGAACCTAGATGTCACATCCTTGATACTATCCATAGGCTTGTAACCCTCTAAATTCAAGTATTAGATGTCTTGGGAAGAAAACTAGATCAATTTCATTCTAACTCATACGAATTTAAAATAAATTGAAGACCTCTTAAGTCACCCATGGAAAGAGAAATAGGGTAATGAAACCTATGAATTGTCCAACCATTCCCATAGAATGTCTAAACTATAGAAATGACAAATTACTTGATTCTCACTCACATAACAATGGTTACAGAAAACATGACCACCCGTCCATGAAAGGGTGTCATTTAAAATCTATGACTCCTACTATGTATAAAAAAACCCAAACGGTACCATAAAATAGAAATATTACAGCATTTAACAAAGAATTAAAACTCTAAGGGTTCTCCCTACCTTAAGCAACCCCTCATGAAATCAAAATCAAAGATCATAACACGAATTCATGAAAAATATATTTCATTAGGTCCAACACTTATCATTTTATCCATTTCTAAAAATAAGAAGGCATATGAAAAAATATTATGGTTCTATTCCAAGGAAACTCAAATGATAAGTTTAAACTACCCTTACAAAAGCGTTTTAAATTACAGACACCAATTCATATTCCAATTAAATTCATTATGTTGAATCAAAATAAATATTTAATCATTTAAAATCATTGTAATAAAACACTATGGCATAAATGGAAAGTCTTATCAAACTCCATTATTTAATCATTGACCATTTGTTGAAATCACACATCTATTAGGAAATTTACAATATAAATTCCTTTTTTATGATATAACTGATTAGGTGTCCTATTAAGGTCCCATTTAACCGACTTGGGTTCATCAAAATAAAACTCAATAGAATTTGTTAAATTATCTATCTTTTAAAACACTTGTACCGGGTTATCTCATACGAAACATGCCCCAACTGACCTACTTGGGTCCAGCTGTGCATATAGAAAATTTACCCACATGATTCCTATTAATGTGTGATAGATTCACCAACCTTTTTAAAGGGGCTCATTTAATTTTAGTTTAAAATTAAATATTTCTTACATTTATAACCATTTTAATGTATATAACATGGTCACATACAATAGTTGGGATATATTGGTGGCTATCTACTAATATATAAAGCACCCCTACACTTAATAGTTTTTCATTTGGATCCCATTAACTGAAATCATTTCACTATAGAATTTTTACTTAAGCATCCTTTTCATTTTAACAACATTCTCTAAATATGTATAAATCTCACAGTTGGATTGAGTAAACAAGTTAACTTTTCCCAATTATAAGGCACCCATATACCTTACAATTGAAAATTGTATCTTATTTAATTGAAATCTCTAAACGCATCCCATTAAATCAATTAAATATTAACTAAACTATAATGTTAGTATATGCAATAAACACCTAACAACATGCTATTAAGAACAAAAAATGATACATAGGAAATACAACACTAAATAAGCAGGCACCATGGAGTATAATCACTAAATCATGGAAACAGAATAAAATTATATATAAATCACCCAAACATGTTATAAACATAGGCATACTAAAAAAACTCAAGGGATTGAATTCACTCAAGGCACACAATCACAATCAACAGTCAAGCTATAAATGCAACTACATGGCATGGAATATGCATGACATGTCAATTTTTATGTTCCTGATACGATTCATTAAATGATTTATCCCTGTCAAACCAGGAAAAGGTAAGAGTAACATAAATTCCACGAATCAATAGGAATCAGAAAGTATAAAATTCAGTCAAGTTGAAATATAAATCAATTATAATAGTGAATAGCATGAACAATAAATTTATCTATGTACACTTAGAAATTTCCCTAAACATGTGTTGATAACTCCACATCATGGATATTTACTATGTTTTGACACATTCCTAGTAACATATATACTAGTCCCAAATAGTATGAAAGGGGAAAAGGAAGGCTCTGATGCCACTTTGTAACATCCCAAACTGAGTGAACTCTAATATGATATCCACCCCAATGGGTCACATGGACTTAATCGCACATCCCCATTCACAAGAGGGTACTGACTAGCAGCGAGGGTCTTAGAAGGTGATAGTGAGGATATGATACCATTATATCAGAGTATCACAATAGTTTATCAGATAATAAATAATAGAAAATTATAGAAGAAATAATAATTTAAAGATATAGAAGTGGAAAAATAATATAAATTGAATCAAAAGATATACAATGATGATATATAACATATGTATGTATGTCCTGATGATAATACATAACTAAAGCATCAAATTTACAATAGGAACAAATTTATAGTAGAGTACTGAATAAAGAATTAAAAGAAAATATCCAAGGTTGATATCTGTGAGAATCCTGGGCTCCAACTCAGTATTATTCTCTTAAATCCCAAGTACAAGCAGAACAACACAATCAGTCATCCATTGTCTTCTGAACATAACGTCTACCTGGGTACCCCTGTGAAATGGTGGGCTGAGCATGGTGTGAGATATAAATCCCAGTAGTCTACCACCTATGGTGTCTAAAACTAAATCCATTCCATGTATAATAATTAAAACATTTCATATGTAAGATGAATATTAAAAAAACCAAATAAATAAATAGAAACCTACTCAGGTCCCTAAAGGACACCTGATGACTTTACCAACTTCAAATCGTGGATGAATGATACATCATCATGTAACTAAATATATTAATAATTATATATATTTTTTAGATATATATTGCATCCATTTATATGACCAAATTATTTATGGACATAATTGGCCATTTACCTGGAATACTAGGTGTTGGCTGGAATGGGATGTAACTCAGGAATCCATAACTAGTATAACTGAGCCAATAATCACAAACCAAAGGGTGCATTCCCTAAATCTCATAATGAGTGGGAGACATCATGCTCATCACTCTGGATGGTGAGTGTGGCTTCATGTTAACACTCAAAGTCATGAGTATGTCATTATGCCAAAAGTTAACCGGGGACATGGTGTGTCATTCCCACCATCCCAATATTATAAATGGTGTGAGACTCCATGACTCAACACATGATACAAGGATGTGTGCTTTTCTTATAGTCTCAAAATATCCCTTACCATAATTCTAAATCCTATATAAAGGTTTAATAACATTTATAATAATAATAATAATAATAATAATACTAACTGGAGCACTGAGGCATAATATCTCATTATCTACATTTCATAATCATGTTATAAATAAGGAAATTCCATTTGTTTCAATTAAAATTAACCATGTACTTAAGAATGTAATGATCAGAGTGACCTTTCCACCCTTTAAATTTTATTCCAATAGAGTAATTGAATTAAATTCACATAATATTTTCATATTTAATCATAATAAGAAGTATTGTTGCACCGTCTAATTCAATTCCATTTCAATTTAATTATTTAACATAATTAAGGAAATCAATCCATCATGAACAAACTATTCAAATTAATACAATCTATTTAACTATACAAAACATGGTAAATCATTTTTACAAGGCACATAGAGTCACATATATGGTTTTGGTGTCAATTATGCATTTACTAACATGGGAAAGTCCCATTTATAAAGAAATCCATTCAATTTAAAAAACTTGCTAATCCCTTAAAAGGTTCTTTTATAAATTTGAAATTTATATAAAATCAAGGCTAAACCATTTAATAAAGTAATTTCAGTTCAGGTTCTAAAAAATCCATATATGAAACCCTGAGAGTGTATGGAACCTACCATAGAGAAAAGCCTATGAATACACGGGATAGCATAGCCGAATAGCCATGGGAAGGTGGATATATGATTTCACGATGAAGATGGTGGGGAGGAATAGTTCTAAGTAGTTAGTCTGGGTTTTTTGTAATGTTTAAAGCCTACGGGAAATGAATTACTCTAAGTCCTATGGTCCATGTTAGGCATACGCCTACGGGCCTTGTAAGGGTTCCACCTCACCCCTTGAATGGTGGATTATCATAATCAATAAAAAATGAAGGCCTTCGGGGAATTCGATACATGGATATATGAAAGCATGACATCAAAGTATAGAAGAAGAACCAAATCATTAAGGCCAAACATGTTATTAACTAATAATCATCATTTTTTAATTTTATATACAATGTGCCTCATTTTAGGGGTCTTATTATAAATGAATGAAATTTTTTATAAACAATTCACTCAACATTATTAAGAATAATATCAAGATTCGAAATTCAATTTATCAAAGGATATATTTTCAAATTCTTCCAAACATGGATAAAAATTATATGGTTTAACATGGAACTTTTGGGATGGAATCCTCAAATGGGAAATTTCCAAAAGGCGGAGATTTAATTAATAATCCAAGACAAATTCTTAGAAGGTGTTAAAGAATTAATAAATTTAATTCAAAATGTATTATTAAATCAACCACACTCAAGGGGTGTCTATGATAAAGGTTGAAGTTCTCCAAATTCAAAACAACTGTTCATGGTTGTGTCTTCAGTTTTGTATACCAATTTAAAATGAAGACAATAATTTTAAGGCAATGTGTGGAAAAGGCCAGCGTACAACACAACTGCTCTCTTTATAAATGATGGAAATTTAAGGAATCATTCATAAACCACCTACCTAATTCTTAAGACATTCTAATTTTCTAATATCGAGGTATTATTCGATCTGGTGTCAAATAATTATAATAAACAAAGATCTACCCCAAAATAGGGAAAATTGTCTTGTACCTTGATAACTCAATCAATAGAAGATTAAACAAAGAAATATTCAAAATAAATCGTGATATTTCAAATGCGAATCCACAAAGACAAACAGTTATCAATTCTGATGATGAACGGAGGAGATATTTGAAATCCTATAATGGTATTGAGGAGGAAACCATGGTGCTAAAGGATATGGATCATGCGGCTGGAAGAGGAGAAAAGAAAAGGAAAAACAATATTAACCACATTAAGGGAAATTTCAAAAATTACCCCTCTAAATTTGGTCAAATGGTATGGTCACATGGTTTGGCCAAACATGACATAACAATTCAGTACCCACTACCTTGAAAACCCACCTTACATGGTTTGAACTGCATGGTTTGACTAATCGTGTTCCAACCGTGATATGAATAGTGCATTGGTACTACCTAATTGGTACTAACTATGTGGAATAGGTTCATGGTTTCGGTAAACCGTGTGCAGATCATGCACTTCACATATTCTCACCTCCATAACCTACATGGTTTTCTATTGGGGCTGTGTGGTTTCAGACAAACCGTATGCCTTGTTTAGAGCACCCAAACATGTGATTTCTAGAGACTGATGCTCCCAAAACACAACAAGAAACTTGAAGGACCCCTTGGACATTAACATAAGTCTATTGAAAACACTTTAATGTGTTCCAACCCCCATAATTATGTTTTTATTCTCATTTTAAAGAGTGGTTTGTCCACCAAATTCTGAAATTCAAATTCCCTTGGAATTACACCAAGGTTCAAAAACATAGTCCAATACACCATCACTCAAAAAACTCATTATTTTTATTCTAATTTGGTTATTTTTTATAATTCAAATTAATAGTACTTTTTTCTTCTCTTTAGAACATAAAATAATTGAGTAATGAAATTTAATAGAATTTGACTTTATTTATCTCTCTTTTTAGAAGATTATTTTCTTCCAAAATGATGTTTAATAAAACTATTTTCCAAATAAAATGTTTTTAAAATTATTAAAATGATATTTTAAAGACATGTATAACCATGTTTTCTTATATAAAAAATATTTTCAATGGAGTCTTCATGTCATTTTCTAAAATATGTTTTGGATTTAATTAAAAATGGGAAAAGAATATTTCTCTTTCACATGAATGGAAGGAACAATATTTCCTACTATCATGATCAAAAAATTATTCCAATCTTCCCTTAAAATGTTTTGAATTTAATTTTAAATAAAATCATTACCTTAATATTTTGGAATTTTTTACATTACAAAGAAATTATTTCAATGTAAAATACATATTTTTAAATATTTAATGTCTCAAAAATTGTTTATAAAAAAAATTTATTTTCTTAATGAAAAGTTTTAAATGATTTTTGAAGACCAATTTATAATTTATTGATGTCATTTTAAAAAATGATTTAAAAAATATTTTTAGTTTTAAAAATTGATTTTAAAACTAATATTTACTTCTTCAAGAAGGGTTTTAAATGATTTATCTTTCAAAATCATTTTCTATATAATATGATATTTATTGATGTGTCTTATTAATTACTAGGGATATAAAAAAAGGTAAAATTATTATTCTTTGTAGGGAAAATTTATAATGAAAATATGATTATGATACCCATTTCTCTTCCATGAGTTGTACTATAATAGAACTCTCATGAAACCTGCTTATTTTCATGGGTAAAGCTATGATGAATTGAAGAAATGATTGTGAAGCCTTTATCTTTTCCAAAAATTATGATATGATAAAATGTTTGTGAAGCCCATTTAATATCATGGGTAATGAAAATTTGAATTATTTATGATAATTTTCCTCTAAAGAATATAGTTTTCATTATGAGATTTATTGGACCTATATCTCCATTCAATACATTGGATAATGATTTATATCTCTTAATATAGACAAAAATGGAATGGGGAGTGAACCCGGTACAGTAATGTAATTTTTTTACAATGATGGTATTGGGAGTGAACCATGACCACCCTGATGGTTTGGGAAGTGAACTTGGCCCACTATGATATCATTAGAAGTAAGGCATGACTATTATGGAAATAAATTTTATGACTATTTTTATTTTAAAATTTAAAGTCTTATGTCAACGTTATGATCTCGTGGAACATGTTCATCAATATCCTTATTATTAATGTCTTAGGAACTAAAAATACTTATTTCATGACTCATGACGGTGATATTTTATATTAAGGATATTTTTATTAAAATATATTATCATTAACTTATACCCTTATTTTAATGGCATTCTTACATATCTCTCTTGTTTACCCTTACTGAGCACTCGATCTCCACCTTTTTTACGCTTCCTTTCCTAAGGTTATGAAGAATGGTTTTATGTTTGGTGTGTCTTTAAAGAGTAGTAAAGGAAAATATAATTATTTGAGATCTTAAATATCCTCACCAAATTGATAATATAGAGTTCTATGTTTTTTGAGGAACTAAATTGTTATAGTTTTCATTAATTTGTTTGTGTAATATATTAAATATTATTCTAAAAGGGTGTAATATACATGTAAGAAAAGATTAGGTATCTCTATTTTTTGAATGTTCATTTTTTATAAAGATACATTGGTATTGAATGTTGACATCCAATGTAGATAATTTCATGAGATTTATTAGAAAATATCAAAAGAAATCAATACACTTAGTTGATTCTTTATGAACATTTTAAATGATATATCACATAAGGGAAGATATTATTACAACTATTTAAAACATAATTAACTCATTAATGTTTTCTAAAAAATACATAAGGTTTATAAAATCAATTGAGGGTAAGAATAATTTTATAGGAGTAGTAGATAATGTGAAACGACATTTTTCAAAGATATCTTAAATCAGATTTACTAAGAGGATATAATCACAAAGGCAATATAAAGCATGTATTATACCTCATGAATATAGGAAATTTAACATCGGTATATATGTTAAGAAAATAAATATATAATAATTATGAAATATATAATAATAATGTACAGTAATTGTGAGAAATATAAATTGAACATATAACCAAAATATTACTTTGGTGGTTTGTAAGGTTCTATTTATGTTTTAGATAACCTTTTGGGAAATAACACGTCTAAAAATGGGTAAAAGACTTATTTTAAAAATAGGATAAAATAAATAATACTTTTGAGGTAGATAAATAATAAATAGGATTTCATTTAAATAGGATTTAATTTATAGGAAGGGAAAATATAGATGTGGAAGGAAAACTGTCGTTAAAGGGGATCAGAAATATATTCAATAATTATATAAATTTTATAAATAAAATTCATCAAGGTATGATATTTTAATTTAAAAATTAATTTACCTAAATTTTTAATATAAAAATAAATATAAAATATTATGTTTTAAGATTCCAAGAATAGTAGAATTCAGTTCAAGATGTACCATACTAATTCAATGAAACTATTCTGAGTTAAAAAAACCCTTACATCGTCACAATATTTGAATTTGAAAATACATGAAATGTATATCATGAGATAGATATTGTAATACCCTTAATAACGTGAATTTTAGGATATAATTAAATATATTTAAAATGCATACACAACAAATAGAAATAACTGGTGAATATGAATCTTATCTTATTGAAAAAAAATCAATAACACCTTACCATGGGACCTAATCCATTTTTTTCACTTAAAATCATTAATAATAAAATTAAATTTGATAAAAACTTTCTCAATATCATTATTTCTCTATATTTTATATTATTATGGGTATATATTACCCTATGTGTTTAATTTACAACATATTTTTTTCATGTTAGTTACATGAGGTGATCAAGTAAATTTCTCCACAAATCTGTTTGTCTGATTACAATTATCAAAAATGCATTAAAATATTTTAATAATATCCAAAATTGTGTATGTCTATTTCATTTATTATACCATTATAAACATATATATAGTTTTATATGTTTCCCAAATGGACTGAAATTAAAAAAAGTTCATCGATATTTTTTTTTGATGTGGTTATATTTACTGTAATGATTTATTATTAACATTAATTATAAAATATAAAATATTATCATTAAATAATATAAATAGCTTTATAAATATCTCTATCCCGAACAACCCCAGGTCGACCCTGAACCAGTCACCCGAGCCAGTTCGCGACATGGCCTAAGGGGTGTTCATGATCCCCTGGGGCTGGCAACTAGTGTCAGGCATTAAAATTTTAATCGTTGGGAAGGATTTTTCCCATGAAAAAAATAATATAAACAAGAAAACGTATAAATATAAACAATATATAAACATAACGCTAGCAGCAGAAAGAAAATAAAACTGAACATACCTCCACGTGACATTTTTGGTCACCTCCCGACCAAAGGCTGTCTTTTCTCCAATAATGAGCAACTCTGCAAAGAAAACATGAGCAAGGAAACCTATAACGGAAATGATAAAGATAGGCGTGAGCATTAAATATTCTCAGTAGGGTTTCCAATATAAACCACATAATCCAACGTCTCCTTTCCCGAAACAATCCATTGACACATGTTTGAAATATAATTATAAAAGTAGGGATTTCATATTGGAAAATAAGTAACACGTTTTTCCAATTTAAAAACCCAACACACGCTACATACCATTTTCCAAAAATCATATGTCATTTTATAAAAAAAATCCAAAATAAAATATAATAATGTTGTAGTAGAATAAAAGGAGTAAGAGTGAAAGCTAAAAATAAACTAGTGCATGGAAAGTAAACAATACTAGTGCACGGAAAGTAAACAATCAATGAAATTAACCCAGTAACCATGGGTGATCCTAAACATCCCTTAAAGACCCCTGGACGTACTCGGTTTCAGAACCACATGCTGGCACTTGATGAAGCTCCTAAGTCTATAACCAACTAACTTCCCTAACTAACCAATCAAGTGGCAAAGCCCGCCTGGCCTAACAACAAATCTAGGGGGTACCAACCAGTCTAATCGAGGTTGGTCAGCAACCGTCACTCGATCTCTAAAAGACACCCAGGAACCCATGGTGGTTAAAATTATTTTATGTAAGTAGGAGGCCCTCGCATGTGTGACTCATCTCACCGCACTTGCCTACCCCAAACACGGACATTCCATACGATAACCCATAAGCGATATCTCTCCTATAGAGATTCCCCAGTATATATATACATATATATATATATATATATATCATCAAAGGTGCCAATCGGGCCTTCAATCCATGAAATCATTAAAACCATTTGATACCTTTTTAAAAATACTAAAGTTGTTAAATAGGAATAAAGTAATCAAAACGTTGTCATTTCAAATAATCAACACAAACATTACACTAAAGCTGAAAGTGCCAAACATGTTATCATGTCACATCATGTTGAAACCATTTTTTTTCTAAAAACATTTTTAAATCTCCGAGCAGACATATAAAACATTCCAAGCGACATCCCATAATAATATCTTAGTCAACAGTCTCCCTTTTTACGTTCAAAGCACCAAATGGTCCCTTATCCTTTCCAGACACAGACTAATGAAATTTCCAAGGCCCGAGGGTCGAAATCCATAAAAAAAATATCTATAGTCATATAAGGGAAACACACGAAGGACCAAACCTCTTTTAGGAAAATAGGAATTATTTGGAAAACCAAGGATTTAAGGAAACATCATTATAAAGGTACCATTATCATTGGTGAGCACATCCATGGGTGCACCTCATGCACCCATGGATGTACCAACATCTAATAGAAAAATACAATCCAAAGAAAAAATTTTAAAAACAAACCCAAATGCACATTGAAACACCTTAAACCCATGATTTGTATTTCAAACATCATTCACTAAATCATTTCATAATTTAAGGAAACCCTTTTCAAAAGAACGCAACATACGATTACACCATGATTTCATTAACTTTACACACAAATTCCATTTAACCATCGGATGCATTTCCACACATTTCAAAAACTACTTTCACACATTTCAAAACATGACTCGTACCACATCCACAACCAAAAGAACTAGTTTCACATTTTATAAAAACTAACACAAAGATGAAAAGAAGTTTTCTCCCAAACACACTTCATGGCATACAAACATGCTATCAAAAATAAACCAAAAAAATTTTCTTCTTCTTAAAAATTATGTTTTCACTCACTAATTTAATTAAAGAACTTTCTATGTTAATTAGACATGATAAATATTTTACTGTGTCATGATTTTCACAAAACTACTCAAAATGAATCTTATAATTCATGAAGAAACTAATTCCATCAATTTTGACCAACCCAGAAACATATTAATAAATTAAATATAATATCAATGATGATGAGAAAGACATATAAATATTAATTTGAACAATTCAAGGGTCTAAGCGTTATATGAAAAAAAACAGCCAGAAATGCCTACCTCAATGGCAAGTGACTGCGACAAAAATCTGAATGAATGTAGAATAACCCCTTACGGACTAACTACGCATGTTGAACAGTGATAAAAGACCACGACACCCAACCTGTGAAAGTATTAAGATTTATCCAAGTTAAATAAAAACCCCGAGATGAAATTATTGAAAAATAAATAAACAAACAAATAAATAATCAAATCAAAGAATAAATAAATAATTAATTAATTAAATAATTAATTAATTAATTAATTAATTAACTAAAAATATAAAAGAATCATTATAAGAACAAATAAAATTATAAATAAATGATAAAATGAATAAATAAATAAATAAATAGATAAAAGAATAAATAAATGAATGAATGAACAAACAAATAATTATATAAATAAATGAGTAAATATACCGGATGAGGGGGAAGTATCCATCAAAGAGGGTTGTGGACACACTGAGGCAAGGCAGATGCGCCACACACGGGGTTTCGAAAAGCCGGTGAGAGGAATGTAAGTCGTGGATTGCGCCGGTGAGGGGAATACCGGCTTTGGATGCACCGGTGAGAGGGAGTCAGGCCTTGGGCCGGACACTGGAGTGGTGGGGTGTTGGAGCAGTGAGGTTAGAGCTCTAACAAGGAGGTGGCAGGCTGGAGTGGGGTCTGGTGGAGCCAGCATAGGGCAGGTCGGAGTGAGGGTGAGGAGGGGCTGCTGGACGAGGCCTAAAGAGTAGTGGGTAGAGCAGTTGCCGGGTGCGCTATAGGTAATGGATCGTGGTAAAGGATCGAAGTCAAGGGCATGGCTGGTGCTGGTGAGGGGGAGTGCGGAGGTGATGGGCGTGGCTGGGATGTTTTATGGTAGGATAATCCGTGAGGGAGTTGGAACGTTCGGGGATGGCTGGAGGCGCGGGTGAGGTGGAGGGTGCGTGCAGCCCTAATGGGAAGTGACAAGAGGGAAAGGTGTAGTCTAGGTTAGCATGGTGAGCATAGAACTAGGGAGAAGCACTGCGTAGGGAGGCATGGGCGTAGAGTGGGTCGGTAGGCGGAGCGAGGGTGATGGGTGCGGATAGCAGGATTATAGTGGGAGGTTGGAGGTAGGAGGTTGCTACCGGGACGTGTCAAGGGTGAGGGTTGCCATGGTGAGGGAGGCAGGGTCCTACGGTGAGAGGGGAAGCTTGCTGTACATGAGGGCGAGGTGCGGGGGACAAAGTTGTAGGTGGCTGGGGCGGCCATGAAGGAGGCAATGCGGCTCGCGTCGGGGAGAAGTAAGGATGGGAAAAGGTGGAACCAGATGTTAATGTTATATTAGGGTTACAATATATATATATACATACATATATATATTATAACAATAATTCTAATAATAATAATAATAACAGTAATAATTACAACAATAATAATAATATTTCCAATAATAATAACAATTGTAAAAAAAAAATTTATAATATAAATTATAATAAAAATAAAAATAATATAAATTATAATAATAATAATAATACTAATAATAATAATAAAATGATAACACAAATACTAGTAATAATAAAGAGCGATTGAACGACTCCTAGGCCGTCTGCGCTTCTATCGCCAACTACGCGGTGGCAGTGCATGGGTCTGAAACCTAGTAAAAACATTAAAAATTAAAAATTATGATTTGGGACCCAGCTCAGACCTTGGAGAGGGAACCAAGGGCCGAGAATTGAACAAATAAAAATTAATTTATAATGGCAGGTGTGACAATTCCCCCCACCACAAAAACTTTCTACCCCCATAATGTCACCCAAGTGAACAATGGACAAACCAAGAATCCATGCCTGACTAAAACTGAAAGAAACCACACCACAAGAGTATGGGAGAATAAAAGAGGGTTCTACCAACCACAAAAATTCAACTAGCATGGAAATTTAACACATAAACATACCACCCAAGTAAGGGGGTTCGAGGTGGGAACTCCCAACCGATCCAAACTATCTTCTCTAGTATGAGAGAAACAACACCTCTGTTGAAACTTGGAACTCTCAACCCATAGCAATAACCCCTAACACTATAGAAAAACCACCGAAAAGAACATCATCCCAACAGTGAAACTGAGTATAACTACAAACATTGGTTCTTCCATAGGTACTTACATCTCCAAACAAGTATGTTATACCGATATCAATATATAAAATGGTCAAACACACTTTTAAGAAAAACGCACGATTCAAGAAAACCATAATCCGACAAACAAAAATTTTGGATTGCAACAGAACATGTATATTATAACTCCACAATTAAGCAATGAACTTACAACGACATCCAAACTTTAATTGTTGAAAAATAAATGATGAAAATACTTTAAATGTTCCACTACCAACACGGAAAACAAAACACAGACTAAGGCTTCACACCCCTTACAACTCCTGACTACGTGTGAGCTTCACCCCAATGATCGTTGATAGGGCTCTGATGGATGAAGCATCTCCAACCCCATAGCCAGGTATGTAAATTTCTCTGGTCATAGTGCCTTCTTCTGGTGACGATTCTTAAAAACATCTCTAGATGACGCAGACACCCGCAACGATGACACGTCCTCAGAGGGATACAACATGACAGCTTCATGTGTCCGAACCGACCACACTGGTGGCACACCACTGAACAATCCAATGAACTAGAAACAATAACCACTAAAAAAGACTCTTTAGAAACATGTCCCTCTAGCACACCCTTCTCGCCAAATGGGGAACCTTCACAAGTAACTAGATTGACTGGATTGCCAAGAACCTGCACTCCGGAGACAAACTCAGCTATGAACACCGCATCCACTAGCTTCTCGAAATGATGGTATTTATAAAAGATCACCTGCCCCTTTATCTATAAATGAAGACCCCCAATAAAAATAGAAGTCTTCATCAAATCATGTGACATTACCTCTGGAGAAAAGGGCACAAACTCCTTGAAATCGTCAACATATGCCCTCACCATCTGTTGGCCTTGTTGAATATGAATGATCTCTTCCCTTTTCATCATTTTATCTTCTTCAAGTATAAACCATCGAACGAAGATGGATTTAAAGACATCCCATGTCATCCCCACTTGCACCGATGGCGGGGAGAAAAACTCTCATTCGTCTAGAGTTGGACCTTCAAACAGCACCAAAACAGCACGCACTCTGACAGCTTCGAGAGTTCCCAATACCCTGAAGATGTGTTCAACCTCTTCAAGCCAATCTTCTGCTTCTAATGAACCCTAATCACCATGACAGATAGGCAATGTCCGAGAAGGACCAAAAATTGGGCATGACTTATTAGAAACCTTGTGGACCTTTCTGGGTGGAATTTCCTGAACAACATATAAAACACAGAACCAAAACCAATATCAAGCCGAAACAACATCATTGAAACCACCATCATCCAAAACAACCAGCTCAAAAAAAAAGCAAAAAAACACAACTCAAAAATTTCTCATTCAAAATCCCCTTTTCTTTTTATATTTCCAAAACCTCTTTCCATCAAGGACACTTTCCAAACACCAAGTCCACTTTTTAAACAAAATTCCATACCCAAAAAAATCATTTCCCTTTTCTAAAATTACTTTATAAAAAAATGTCAAGCCTTTAATTCATAGTGCACACCCCTATAATCCCTTGAACTATTGCAGATTTCTCCATCCACTTTCATCAATACACATAAATACACACTTCTCATGCATTCCCTCACATGTGGAAACTTTTATACGGAGTACCCGAGGTTAAACAAAACCATATATCTACATGTTCCAAGAAACCACCAGATTTTTAGACCAAGTGACTCCAGTTTTCTGTTTAAAATCCCTTTAATAAATTTAAATCCATTTAAAAGAAATCATTCTCATTTTAAAAACACTTTTTCATTTTAAAAAGTTCACTTACACCAATCAAAACCAATATGACACTCAACTTGCATCAAAATATCAAAGGGGGAACTAGTACTCTATAACTCCTCATCCCTAGTTACCCAGAGTCGGTGCATTATTACATGACATTGGCATGATCATAAAAGATCAAGTCTCAAAAGACAGATTAGTTTAGTATCGTTGGAAACACTAGATACATTCAAAAAGTTTAAATTAAATCATAAAGTGAAAACTACAACAACATCTTGTATCCACACTCATATACCCTTATACTATCCCTATAGTTCATTCATAAAATACTTCTTCACATCCTAGGAAAAATAAAACATACAAATGGGTGAGCTCAATTGCCCAGTAAGGATAACAATATAGCAGAAACCTTCATAAATAAGAATAAACATTTAAGAAAATGTATAACTAAAACAAAGTCCTTTTAAACATGAACTACAACATAATATGGTAGAAATAAAATGAAATAATTCAATTCACTTATTCACATGGATATTATACTAGTCAAATAATCACATGCAATATCAATAACCACTTTCATAATGATGGAATGCATAATTCCAGATTATCGTAACCACATAGTCAATGCCTTTTGCCAAGACTACAAATAATATTTTTCCAAGGCCTTCTTCCAAGACACTAGTTTGTCACATGAGACCTACCGATGCATCAAGGAGCTATACGGGGCTCCACCCGTCACTTATTAATTCCAATGCATTCCTCATATAAATAGGTTTAAACATAACATAAACATTTTTATTAAAACTAGCATAAGAAATGTCAATAATTTATCCATAAACCATGAATGATATAAAAATAAAACATCCACAATCAATGATATCACAAAACCATCAATACAATATGGATGTTTTTTATCATAATAAATCAACTTCAAGTAAACTTAAAATATGTCAAATAATGTTGACATAGATGAAATGAAAACTATTTGAGAGAAATATCTCTTTTTTTAATCATTTAAAAGTCACATTATTAAAAAAGAAAACATTTAATTTGAAAATATTCTTATAAGATTGTAAGGGATTCCTCGACGATTTTATTATGGTGGAAAATAGACGCACCCACCATATAAGTTAAAAAAAGTCATTCTTACCTTAATTTTGTCGAAAAGGTTAAAAGGACCTTGTTTGGAAAACGACAGAAAGATTCCTTTATAAACATCTTATAAAAATTAAAACAAGGGTATAAATGACTATAACCCATAGTCTTTAAAATAGTAATACTGATTTGAAATACATTTTTAAGAAACATGGATGTGGATGATAAAGAGGCCCTAGTAGATAATTACGTATAAACAACTTTGGGTAATGAAGAGATTGTGAAATAAATTCTTACCCTATACTTTTCCTTGGTTGTGGGAAGGTAAACCTCCTATATAATGGTAAATAATAGTTATTAAATTATATAATAATCATATACATTAATATGATATCATATATGATCTTTTAAAATTGCTTTGTTAATAATATCTTAGTATTATCGTCGTTTCGGGTGTTAACTTACTCATTCTCTTTTATATGTTTTGTTACATAAGTCGTGTTTGTTTTCGATAGGTTGTATCTTATTCATATAAATAATGATATTAAGTCCTTATAAATTATTTTTTATAATAATATGAGAATTATACTTGTATTTTTATGATGGGGAATGAATCTCATCGCGTTCGTGGAGACGATAGTCTGTACGTACGAACGAGCGCCAATATCATTATTTTGATATTAAAATAATATATAATTGGATGTTATATCATATATAAATAATAATTATCATGATATATTTTTTATTTACATCAATTACACATCATTATCATACCCATCCATTTAATATTGTTTTGAATAATAATTACACCACGATGTGGAGAAGGTAAGTCGTACGTACGAACGTATCGTGAGATGTCATTCAAAGGATGGATAGAATAATGAATATGGTTCTAACATATTTATAATAACATCACATTATATAGAAGATACTCTAGTTATTATTTTATAATGTAAATAACAAATAATGAAAAAGTTGAGGAAGAAAGGAACTTGAAAGAGGGTGGTGAAATCATTACCTCTTTTTCAGGTTCTTCCTTTTGATTTGATCGATTGGGATCCTTAAGTTGTATTTATGATCAAACTAAGGCCTCTAGGTTGAATTGAGGTAAGTTGAGAGAATATTTTGGAAGGGGTTGTCTGAGCCAAAAGGCATTGAAGGTGTGAATTAGAGGGATGGGAAGTGCCTTTTTATAAGAGGGGTGAGGGGCACCTTATGAAAAGCTAGAAATATTATTTTATAATAAATTCATATTCGATTTATAATGGCTAAAAAGTGTATTATTTAAATTTTAAGGTGGGGATAGTTCGAAAACAACTCTAACAATAGGTTTTATATAGCTTTGGGTCACTATATTAACTTTATCATTTGGATTTAACTCTTCGTTCAATAGTTTGACATTTACCATGTCTCTTAATATTTTTATATTATATAGTTAATAAACTTACTATAAACCTCCAAGAGACCCCCCAAGTGGTCCATTAATGATACAAATATAATTATATAATTCCTTTTTCATAACCTTAGATTTTTAGGAACAAAATATGAATTAATAATATAATAGTTGTTTTAAAAACTCTTTTATGTCAATTTTGACACTATTTAAAAATTGATTTTTTTGAAGTCATAAAAACATTATTAATTCGAAACATATTCCTAAAAGTAATCCTAACATGTCATAGTAACCAATAAAATATATGTATGTCATCAAAACTTTGAAATTATATTTATTTTAACTTTTGTAATACAAATAATTTTATTCATTCATTAATAAAAAAAATACTGCATCATTATTGTGTCATAAATAAATTTAATTATTCAAGGTCTAAAAATTATAAATAAAATCCCATTATGCAGGAAATAGTTTTATCTTTCTAATTAATATTTATTCTAAAATATAACAAAAATTACCCTATGTATAAATTGTTCTGCTAAAAGATATATGCTTATGTCATTTTGTTATTTACTTTAACTTTATTAATATAAAGTGTCATTAACACTTACAAGTGGATCCAAGAGGTCCCAAAATCGACCCAAATATGCCCATGGTCGGGAATGTATCATCTAATAGGGTTAGGATACGTTTTAGGGTAATTTTGTATTATTATATTTTTATTTTTTTACACTTATTTATCGGATTTACCCTTTAATGATGTTAAATAAAATATTTACCGAAATAATTATTAAAAATGTCTAAAAATAAAAGTTACCTATTTACACAATTTGGACCTCCTGATTCTAAATATGGAATCCATTTTTCTATATTCAAAACACATAATTGGCAGAAATTAATTTAATGTTAATTCCCGCTGTCAAATCAAAAAGGGTGTTTTTTAAGAAATAAAAACTATCAAAAGATTGACACTTATTTATGTCTCATATAAATGTGAATTATGTAAAATGACCAAAATTTTATTAAATGGTAAAAATATATTATAAATATACTTTAAAACCACTCAAATTTATAATATATCACTATTAATAATTTCAATTAATAATGTTTTTTTAAAATTAAAATTTAGTAATTTTCACAATTCATCAAAATATGAAAATTATCAGAAATATACAAAAAAATCACCATAAGATAATTTTGATATTCCAAATCAAAAAATGAAGTCCATATTGAATTAAAAAATGTATAAAACATTAAAAAGTGGGTATTACTATTCATAACGGCTAGTTTGATTGGTCGTGGTGTGTGTTAGAACTCGAAGTTGTGTACACCAAACGCTACAGTATTATTCAAATAAAAGCGTATTGTGGAATATTGGGGTGTTAAATTCTCCCCTCCGTCAAATAATTTCATCCTAAAAATTTCTATAATACTAATGCAAGAAAATACTCGGGTGGTTCGTCATCATTAGTACCTCGGTTTCCCACGTTGCCTCTTCCATCTTATAGTTTCTCCATAGAACATTTACCAGATGAGTCGTCCAGTTTCTCAGCACTTGTTCTCTCGTAACAAGAATCTTGAAAAGCTCTTCTCAATAATACAAAGTGGGTCCCAGTTCTAATTCCACATAGGTGAGTACATGCGTTGGGTCAGGCATGTATTTTATCTACAGTGATATGTGGAACACATCGTGAACTTTCGATAGACTTGGTGGCATTGCCAAATGGTAAGCTACAACCCCAATTCATTCTAAAATTTCGAATGGTCTGGTGTACCTGGGACTCAATTTTCCCTTCTTACCAAAACGCATGACACCCTTCCAGGGAGATACCTTCAAGAAAACATGATCCCCTACCTGAAATTCCAAATCCTTCCTTCAGTTGTCAGTATAGCTTTTTTTCCTACTTTGAGCTACTTTGATGTGGTTTTGGATTAACTTCACCTTTTCTGTCATTTCCTCCCCCAGTTCTAGGCCTATGAATTTTCTTTCACTAAAATCATCCCAACATGTTGGTGTGAGACATCTCATTCCATATAATTCTTTATATGGTTCCATCTGAATACTTGAATGGAAGTTATTTTTATAAAAAAATCTACCATATGTAAATATTGATCCCACGTAACCTGAAAGTCATGTGAGCAAGATCTCAACATGTCTTTTAATGTTTGAATAGTCCGTTCTAATTTTCCATCGGTTTGGGGGTGGTAAGTAGTGCTCCAATGAAGTTCAGTATCCAGGGATTTCTGATGAATTTTCTAGAATCATGATGTAAAACGGGGATCACGATATGAAACAATTGATAGAGGTACTTTATGAAGTCTCACAACATCATTAATATATAGACGTTCAAGTGGTAAATCTTCAGTTATAGTAAGAAAATGTTCTGACTTGGTAAGACGATCAACAATGATCCATATTACATCGTCCCTTCTAGGATTCTTTTGTAGTCCCGCGATAAATTTCATTATAATATTATCCGATTTCCACTTAGGTATGGGAAGATGTCGCAATACTGTACCAGCCTGTTGCCTTCCAGCTTTCACTTATTGACAAACCATACATCTTGACACAAAATCAGTATTCTCCCTCTTCATGTTCTCCCACAAAAAATTTTCTTTCAAATCTCTAAACATTTTGGTGCTCCCATTGTGTATAGAGAAATTGGAACTATGAGCATTGTCCAAAAATTCCCTTTTATGTTTAGGTATATCGGGAGCACAAAGTCTCCTCCCAAATTTCAAAATTCCATCTTCATACACAAAGTCACTCAATCTCCCTTCATTCACAGCTTTAATTTTTTTTAAACTCTTCATCATCGGTCTGAGAACTCTTTATCGTTTCTAGTAAAGATGGTTTGGCACCCATTTGAAAAAGTATCAATGTTTCACCTTCCATGGTTATTACCGTATCCAACATTACTAGATCCATTAAAATTGGAATCTTTTTAACTCTCATTTTGTTCAAAACTCCATGATCTTTTCTTCTCAAAGCATCTACCACCTTTTTTTCCTTCCTCGTCTAGTAGTGTATAGTGCAATCATAATCCTTGAGTAGTTCACGCCATCTCTTTTGCCTCATGTTGAGTTCTTTTTTTGAGAAAATATACTTCAAAGTCTTTTGATCAGTATAAATCTCACATTTTTCACCATAGAGATAGGGTCTATAAATCTTTAAATCAAATATTACAGCAACTAACTCAAGATCACGAGTATGATAGTTTTTCTCATGAATCTTCAGCTATCGTGACGCATAGGCAATAACTCTATCATCTTTCATAAGGACACAACCAAGTCCTTTCTTCGATGGATCACTAAAAATAACGAACCCATCATTCCTCAATGGTAGAGTCAATATAATAGAATTGAATAATCTTTTCTTCAGTTCTTCAAAAAATTCTTCACACACTTTTTTAAAAACAAATTTAACCCCTTTACGCATGAGCATTGTTAATGGGTTAGCCAATCGGGCAAAATTCCTGACGAAACTCTGATAGTAACCTACTAAACCAATTAAACTGTGTACCTCCGTTATACTCATCGGTGTTGTCCATTCTTGGATTTCCTTGTTCTTAGAAGGATCAACAGAGATTCCATCTTTGGATACAATATGGCCAAGAAAAAAAATCTCCTGAAGCAAGAATTCACACTTTCTAAACTTCCCATATAATTCATGTCTTCTAAGAGTCTTCAGGATAATGCGCAATTGATTTTCATGATCTTCATAGTTTTTGGAATATACCAAGATGTCATCAATAAATACCACCACAAAATCATCGAGATATTCCTTGAAAACTCTATCCATTAGATCTATGAAAATAGAGGATGCCTTAGTCATCCCAAAAGGCATTACTGTAAACTCATAATGCCCGTACCTAGATTGAAATGATGTCTTTGGAATTTCTTCCTTTTTCACACACAATTGATGGTATCCAGATCGAATTACAATCATTGAAAAGTATTGATCTCACTGCAGTTGTTCAAATAAATCATCAATGTGAGGTAGGGGATACTTGTTCTTTATTGTTATAGAATTAATTTCCCTATAGTCGATACATAACCTCATAGATCCATCGTTCTTTTTAACAAAAAGGATAGGGTATCCCCATAGAGAAACACTAGGGAAAATAAATCCCTTATTACTCAATTCCTCTAGTTGTTTCATTAGTTCAATTAATTTCACAGTGGTCGTTCTATAAGGGGTATTTGATATAGGCCTTGAACAAGGAATTAAATCAATGGAAAACTCAATTTCTCGTTCAGGAGGATGTCCAGGTAAATCTTCCGGAAACACATCTACATATTATTTCACAATAGGTACATCCTCTATTTGAAGATTTCTTTCCATACCCACTATTATTTCATTCTCTTCCTCCCCAATAATTGAATTTAGTTGAGCTACTGGGGGTGGATCTAGATAAGGATCAGGTGGTGATGATTCTGATCTAAAGATAAAGTTTTATTTATCATCCTTATCAAAAATTGTATCCTCCTTATTCTTACAATAAATCATCACATCATGGTCCTAAAGAAAATCTATATCGAGGATTATACAAATTTCAATCATAGGTATGACGATGAGATCAGTGGGTAAAGAACATTTATGTGCTCTAACGAGGAATGATTCAGAAAACTATATTTCAATGATACATCCCTTAATAGTTTTAACTGTAAACTACATTTTTAAATAAAATTTGAAATATATAATTTTCATAGAAAACTATAATGATATAAAACAATGTGATGATCCATAATCAAATAAATAATTTGATAAACTTTAGGAAACCATTAAATTACCTGCCACAACATCTTTCAGAGCTTCTACCTCAGTAGTAGTGATAGCAAAAGATTGGACATGATCCCTTGGACTTTTATGAGGTAAGTTCCCTTGACACATATGATATTCATTTTCATAATTCCCCATATCTCTAAAATTATAGCATTGAACATTTGTAGCTTCATTATTCCCCTTGCAATCATGAGCTTGGTGGCCTTTTTCACGACACTTGTAACAGACTCTCATTCCCTTCAAGCAAGTACCAGGGTGTTTCTTCCCACATTTACTGTAGGATGGATATTCAACTTTTCCTTTATTCACCTTATTTCCATTCCTAGAGTGATCAAAATTTCTCTTCTTTTATTTCATTACATTAATGTCATAAGACTTAGAGAATTCCTTTTCGGTCTTGATAGCGCATGAGACAATATATTCATACAAGGAGAAGGTTTGCTAGACAAATGCTCGATGTAGAAACGGTTTTAACCCATAAATGAAACGATCAATATTACTTCTTGGGTTATGCATAAAATCTTTAGCATGCCATGTTATCCCTGTAAAGTTAGCCTCATAGTTTGCAACATTCTCATCCTCTTTTTCCCTCAGACTTAGAAATTACCTTTCCGTATCTTCTCGATGATCATGAGGAAATTATTTTTCTATGAACAGCTCTTTGAACTCCCTCCATTCCATATTTGATACTTCCTCATCTTCCTTTGTGTTTTGAATCAATGACCACAATTTATTAGCATCTCCAGTGAGGCGGTAAACTGCCATGATAACTTTTTCGTTTTCACTACCCCCCAAAGCATGGAATATTTTCTCTAAGGAATTTATCCATTTCATAGCTACTAAGGGATTTTTTCTCCCATTGAATGATGGTGGTTGTTGCCTCATTAATCGATCTAGAATTGATCCTCCATGTTGTAGATCAGGGTGCTTCATAAGGGTAAGGTTATTATTCATAACATGAGTGTGTTGTCCTAGTATGGTGACTAGCTGATCAACACTAGTTGCATCACCAGCCCTACTATAATTATCTTGAGATAGAGGGAAATCTCTACATGGAGTGTGTCCATTGATACAGTTTCCATTTCTTCCACTATGCGCCATTTCTAAACAATTTCATACACTTGATTATTTTATGGATCACAATACATAAATCCAAACTTGTAAAACACTTAACATGAATTGAACAGTTTATGGATATAATCCATAATCATAAAAATGTTTTCTTTGAGGAAGTATATACTCATAAACCCTTCATAATGGTTTGTAAAGAAAATGATAATTATCCTAAGAATATCCCCAGGGAGTGTCGTAACCAAGAGTGCATCAAGGCCTGTTGTCGTCCACTAGTTCTCGTTCGAGTCTAGCTCAAAGCGATGTTTTTGGGTTTTACCCCTAGGTAAATCTATGCCAGAGCCGCCTCTACCTACTCATATCCATACATGGATGTATTTCATAAAAAACTCACAAAATCTCTACAATACCAAATTTTTTAGAAGTTCTTCTATAGTAATCCTCAAAGTCTATCTTAGGGCTATGTGCTCTAATCAAAGTTTATCTAAATATAGCTTCCAAGGTTTGTACTAAAAATCATCTGATACCAACTCTAACACCCTGACCCCAGTTATCTTGAGTCGGTGCATTATTACATAACATTTTCATGATCACAAAAGATCAAGTCTCGAAAGACCAATTAGTTTAGTATCCTTGGAAACAATAGATACATTCATAAAGTTTACATTACATCATAAAGTGAAAACTACAACAACATATTGTCTCCACACTCATATCCCATTATACTATCCCTATAGGTCATTCATAAAATACTTTTTCACATCATAGGAAAAATAAAAAATAGAAAGGGGTGAGCTCAAATTCCTAGTAAGGATAAAAATATATCATACACTTTCATAAATAAGCATAAACATTTAAGGCAAAGTGTAACTAAAACAAAATCCTTTTAAATGTGAACTACAGAATAATTTGGCAGAAATAAAATGAAATAATTCCATTTACATATTTACATGGATATTCTACTAGTTTAATAATCACATGTAATATCAATAACCACTTTCATAATGATGGAATTCATAATGCCAGACTATTAGAACCACATAGAAAAAGCCTTGTGCCAAGACTACAAATGAGATTTTGTCAAAGCTTTCTTCCAAGACACTAGTTTGTCTCATGAGACCTATCGATGCATTGAGGTGTTATAGCGGGCTCTACCCGTCACTTATTAAGTCGAATGCATTCCTTATATGAATTGGTTTAAACAAAACATAATCATTCGTATTAAAACTAGCATACGAAATGTCAATACATTCTCCATAAACCATGAATGGTATAAAAATAACACATCCACAGTAAAACATATCACAAAACCTTCAATACTATATGTAAGTTTTGTATCATAATAAATCAACTTCAAATAATCTTAAAATCCATGAAAGGATGTTGACAAAGATGAAATCAAAACTATTTGAGAGAAATATCTTTTTTTGAAATCATTTAAAAGTAACATAATTATAAAAGAAAATATTTAATTTGAAAATATTCTTATAAGATTTGAAGGGAAGTGTCAAAGATTTAATAACATTGGAAAATAGCTGCACCCGCCATATATGTTAAAATAGACATTCTTACCTTAATTTTGTCGAAAAATTAAAAAGGACTATGTTTAGAAAACGACAGAAAGATTCCTTTATAAACATCTTATAAAAAATCAAGAAAGGGTATAAATGAATTCAACCCATAGTCTATAAAATATTAAGAATGATTTTAAATACATTTTTATGAAACATGGATGTGGTTGATAAAGAGGCCCCAATAGATAATTACGTATAAACAACCTCGGGTAATGAAGAGATTGTGAAATAAACCCATACCTTGTACTTTTCCATGGTTGAAGGTAGTTTAACCTCCTGTATAATGGTGAAATAATTTTTATTAAACTATAAAATAATCATATACATTAATATGATATCATATATGATCCTTTCACAGTGATTTGTTAATAATATCATAGTATTATTGTCGTTTCGGGTGTTAACTTACTCGTTTTCTTTTATATGTTTTGTCACATAAGTCATGTTTGTTATGGATATTTTGTATCTTATTCATATAAATAATTATATCAAGTCCTTAAAAATTATTTTTAATTATCAAATGAGAATTAGACTTGTATGGATCTGATGGGGAATGAATCTCATCGCGTTCGTGGAGACGGTAGTCCATACGTACACACGACCGACAATATCATTCTTTTGATATTAAAATAATATATAACTGGATGTTATATCTTATATAGAGAATAATTATCATGTTATATTGATTATTTACATCAATTACACATCATTTTCATACTCATCCAAATAATATTGTTTTGAATAACAATTACACCATGACGTGGAGACGGTAAGCCGTATGTACGCATGTATGGTGACATGTCATTCAAATGATGGATAGAATAATTAATATGGTTGTACAATATTTATAATAACATCATAGTATATATAATATACTCGAGTTATTATTTTATAATAGAAATAACAAATAAAGAAGAAGTTGAAGAAGAAAGGAACTTGAAAGAGGGTGGTGAAAACATTACCTCTTCTTCGGGTTATTCCTTTTGATTTGATAAAAAGGGCTCCTTAGGTTGGATTTATGATCAAACTAGGGCCTCTAGGTTGATGTGAGGGAAGGTTATGGAATATTTGGGCAAGGTTTGGCCGATTAAAAAGGCATTGAAGGTGTGAATTATAGGGATGGGTAGTGCCCTTTTATAAGAGGGGTGAGGGGAACCTTAGAAAATTTAGAAATATTTTTTTTATAATAAATTCATATTCGTTTTCTAATTGCTCCAAAGTAGATTATTTAAAGTTAAAGGTGTGTATAGGTCTAAAACCACTAAAAAAATATGTTTTAGACAGGTTTGGGTCACTGTATTAACTTTATCCTTTTGATTTAACTCTTAGTTAAATAGTTTGACATTTACCATGTCTCTTCATATTTTTATATTATATAGTTAATAAACATATTATAAACCTCCAAGAGACCCCCAAGTGGTCCATTAATGATACATCTATAATTATATAATTCCATTGGAAGATCCTTAGAATTTTAAAAATAAAATTTGAATTAATAATATAATAGTTGTTTTAAAAACTCTTTTATGTCAATTTTGACTCTATTTAATAATTGATTTTTTTAAGTCATAAAAGCATTATTAATTCGAAAAATATTCATCTACATAATCCTAACATGTCATAAAAACCAATAATATATATGGATGACATCAAAACTTTCAAATTATATTTATTTTAAGATTTATAATACCAATTATTTGATTCTTTCATTAGTAAGGAAAATACTACATCATTATTGTGTCACATATAAATTTAATTATTCAATGTCTAAAAATTAAAAATAAAATCCCATTATGTCAGAAATATTTTTATCTTTATAATGAATATTTATATCCTAAAATATAACATATATATCCATATATAAAAATTTTTCATCTAAAAGATATATGCTTATGCCATTTTTGTATTTACGTTAACATAATTAATATAAAGTGTCATTATCATTTACATGTGGATCCATGGGGTCCCAAAATCTACCAAAATATGCCCATGGTTGGACATGTGTCAACCAATAGGGTTAAGATACGTTTTAAGTTAATTTATTATTATTATAATATTATTTTTTACCCTAATTTAGCGGATTTACCCTTTAACCATGTTAAATAAAATATTTAACGAAATAATTATTCAAAATGTCTATAAATAAAATTTAACTATTTAAAAAATATTGACCTCCTGATTCTAAATATGGAATCCATTCTTCTAGATTCAAAACACATAAGTGGAAGAAATTAATTTAAAATTAATTCACACTGTTAAAACAAAAAGCGTGTTTTTAAGAAATAATAACTATCAAAAGATTGACACTTGTTTATATCTGGCGTAAATGTGAATTTATGTCCAATGACTAACATTGTATTAAATGGTAATAATATATTATAAATATACTTTAAAACCACTCCAATTCATAATTCATCACTACTAATTATTGCGATTAAAAAAGTTGTTTTTAATTGAAATTTAGTAATTTTCACTATTCATCAAAATAAGAAATTCTGAGAAATGTACGAAAAATTCACCTTAAAATAATTTCGATATTCCAAATAAAAAAATGAAGTCCATTTTGAAAGATAAAATGTATAAAATTTCAAAAAGTGGTTATTACTATTCATAACGTCTTGTTTGATTTGTTGTGGTGTGTGTTAGAACTCGATGTTGCGTACAACACACACTATTGTATTATTCAATGAGAAGCGTACCACAGAATCTTGGGATGTTATATAGTCCTTCTTAACCTAGAGACATGGTAGTGGGCCATGCCCCAAGTAATCTTCAATGACTAGGAGGAACATAAAATTTGTACGCGGGCTCCAAATGGGTCACTACTCCATGTAAAATCATGATGTAACATCGATTTGCTTTCGTTTTCATCCCTCAACCAAAAACAAACCAGAACAAAACAAAGAATCAATTCCAGAACTACCCATGGTGACTCGAGGTTCAGAACAGGTGAGGGTTCATGACGTCCTTCTCGTACCTACCTCTCAAGTCCCAATAGTTCTAATCTCCATCTACCGGATACCCCAAATAACAACAAACCTCCTCTGATACCATTTTTTCACGAGCCAACCCAGGTAGAACAAGAACTGGTCACCCAAGCTGGTCCGCGACATGGCCCGAGGGGCATTCCCGATCCCCACAGGCTGGAAACCAGTGTCGGGCATCAAAATTTTAATAGTTGGGAAAAATTTGGACCATGAACAAAAAAAAAATAAACAAGAAAACATATAAATATAAACAATCGATAAACAAAACGCTAGCAACGGAAATAAAATAAAACTGAACAAACCTCCACGAGATGTTTTTGGTCACCTCCAGACCAAAGGTCGACTTTTCTCTAATAACAAGAAAATTAGCTTAAAAAACTTGAACAAAGAAGGATACAACTGAAATGATAAAGATTGTTATGAGCATTAAAGAAGCTCAGTAGGGTTGTTAAGATAAACCACATAATCCAATGTCTCTTTTCCCAAAACAATCCATTAATGCAAGCTTGAAATAGAATTATAAAAGTAGGATTTTCACATTTGAAAATAAGAGACACTTTTTCCCCATTTAGAAACCCATGACACACTACATACCATTTTCCAAATATCATTGGTCATTTTATAAATAAAATCCAAAACAGAATATACCAATGTTGTGCTAGTGTAAAATGACTGGGAGTGAAATTTAAAAATAAACTAGTGCACCAAAAGTAATCAAGACTAGGGAACAGAAATCAAACACTCAATGATATTAATCCAGTAACCATGGGTGATCCTAAAGATCCCTAGAATACCCCTGAACGTACTCGGTTTCGGAACCACCTGCCGGTATATGGTGAAGCTCAAAAGTCTATAACCAACTGGCCGCCCTAACTGAGAAATCCGGTGGAAAATCCCACCTGGCCTAACAATAAATCCAGGGGGTACTAACCCGTCTAATCGGGGTTGGTCGGCAACCGTTACTCGATCTCTAAAAGACGCCTATGAACTCATGGTGGTTACAATAATACTATGTAACTAGGAGGCCCTCGCACACATGAATCATCTCACCGCACTTGCCTACCCCAAACATGGACAATCTATATGATAACCCATATAGGATATCCCCCCTATAGTGATGCCCCAATATATATATATATATACATATATATATATAACATATCATCAACAGTGCCAACCGGGACTCCATTCCATGAAATCATTAAAACTATTTAATACCTTTTTCAAAATACTAATGTTTCTAAGTGGGCATACAGTAATGAAACTTTATCATTTCAAAGAATCAACACAAACATTACACTAAATCCGAAAGTGCCAAATAGGTCGTCACGTCACATCATGTCGAAATCATATTTTTTTTCTAAAAAAATTTAAAGCTCCGACCAGACACATACAGCTTTCCAAGTCACATCCCTTAAAAAGATCTCAGTTAAAAATCACCTTTTTTTCTGTTCAATGCACCAAATTGGCCCTTATCCTTTCCAGACACACAATAAAAAAATTTCCAAGGCCCGAGGGGCCATATCCTTAATGAAAATATTTACAATCATTTAAGGGGAACACACTAAATACAAAACCTCATTTAGAAAAATAGGAATTATTTGGAAAACCAAGGATTTAAACAAACATCATTTCAAAGGTATCATTATCATTTGTGATCACATCTATGTGCGCACCTCATGCACCCATGGATGTACCAACATCCAACTGCACAATACAATCCAAAGAGGACATTTTAAACCCAAACCCAAATGCACATTGAAACACCTAAAACCCATGATTCATATTTCAAACATTATTCAATAAATAATTTACTAATTAAAGAAAACCCTATTCAAAAGAACACAACCATGGATTATATCAAGATTCTATAAACATCACACACAAATTCCATTTAATCATCTGATTCATTTTCAATCATGTCAAAAACTACTTTCGCACCTTTCAAAACATAACTCATACCACATCCACAACCCAAAGAACTACTTATACAATTTAGAAAAACTAACAGAAAGATCAAAATAGGTTTTCGCCCAAATAAACATCATTCCATACAAACATGCTATCAAAAATAAAATTAATACAAGATTCATATTCTTAAAATCTATGTTTTCACCCACCAATTTAATTAAATAGCTTGCTAAGTTAATTAGACATGATAAATAATTTACCAAGCCATGATTTTCACAAAAATACTCAAAATGTATCAAATAATTCATCTAGATACAATTTTCAACAATCTTAACCAACCTAGAAACACTATAATAAATTAAATATAATATCAATGATGGTTCAAACGACATATAAATATTAATTTAAACAATTCAAGTGTCTTTTGGTTATGTTGGAATGAAAATAGTTAGAAACGCCTACCTCAATGGCGAACGGCCGTGATGAAAATCTGACAGAAGGTAGAACAGTCCGTTTTGGACTAACTGCGCATGCTGAACAGTGATAAAAGAAAATGACACCCAGCCTGTGATAGTATTAGGATTTATCCACATTAAATAAAAACTCCAAGATTAAATTAAGGAAAAATAAATAAATAAACAAATAAATAATCAAATAAAAGACTAAATTAATAAATTAATAAATAATTTTTTAATTAATTAATTAATTATAGGAATAAATAAATGAACAAATAAAATAATAAATAAATCAACAAATGAATAAAAGAATAAATAGATAAATAAATTGATAAAAGAATAAATAAATTAATGAACAAATAAATAAATAAATGAGTAAACATACCGTATGAGGGGGTGGTTGCCATCAAAAAGGGATGCAGCCACACCGGGGAAAGGTAGAGGTGTCGTGCTCGGGGGTTCGGATCACTGGTGAGAGAAATGTCGGTCACGGGGTGCACCGGTGAGAGGCAAACCGGCTGCGGATGCACCGACGAGAGGGACGCCGACCGCGGGCATGAAACTGGAGTGGCGTGGTGCTAGAACAATGGGGTCGGAGCTACAATGGGGAGGCGGCTGGCTGGAGCGGGGTCTGCTATAGTCTCCATAGGGTAGGAGGAGAAAGGGTGAGGTGGGGATGTTGGACGAGGCATGGAGAGTCATGTCCAGGGCGGTTGCCCGGTGCGCTTCGGGTACCGGATCGCGGAAGAGTACTGGAGGTAGGGGTGAATCTGGTGCTGGAAAAGGGGAGTGTGGAGCCGATGGGCGTGGTCGGGAGGTTGTAGGGTAGGAGAATCCATGAGGGAGTTGGGACCTTTGTGGATGGCTGGAGGTGCAGGTGAGACAGAGGGCGCACGCAGACCTGAGGGGCAGCGGCACGGGGGAAAGGCTGAGGCCATGTCACCTGGGTGAGGGGAGAACCGGGGAGCAGCGCTGTGCAGGGAGGCGGTGGCGTGGCATGGGTTGGTAGGCAGAGCGATGGTGAGGGGTGCACATAGAAGGATTCAGGCAAGAGGCTGGAGGCAGGAGGCTGCTTCTGGGACCTATCGAGGGTGAGGGTGGCAAGGGAGAGGGAGGTGGGGTCTTGGGGTGGGAGGTGAAGCTAACTGGGTGTGAGGGAGAGGAGCGATGGGTGAAGCCGGAGGCAGTTGGTGTGGTCGTGAAGGAGGAAAGGCATCTCGTGATGGGGATAAGTAGAGATGGGGAAAGGTGTCGTCGGTTGTGTGGGATAGATGTGGTTTCCAATATATATATATATATATATATATATTATTTTATAACAATAGTAAAAATAATAATACTAATAATAACAAAAATATTTACAAACCAATAATAATAATAATAATAATTGAAATAATGAAAATATTAATAACTATAGTTACAATAAATTTAATAATGTAAATAATAATAATAATATAAATAATAATAACAACAATACTAGTAATAATAATGATAACATATTTACTAGTAATAATAAAGAACAGTTTCATGACTACTGGGACATCTGTGCGGCCACTGCCAACCGCACGGTGGCCACACATGGGTCTGAAACCTAGTAAAAACGTTAAAGGTTGAAAATGTTGATCTGGTACCCAAATCAGACCGTGGAGAGAGAACCTGAATCTGAGAATTAAATAAATAAAAATTAATTTAAGATGAAGGGTGTGAAAATCCTTCTTGTAAATTAGATAAATTTTTAAATCATCCCTTTTCTGTATTTAGGAAAAAACATAATACGTCATTTGGTGGAGGAAGTAGTCCGCACATACATGGGCGATGCTCTCATTTTTCACAGAGAAGGAGGGGAGTATTAAACTAAAATAACTATAAATTTAGAATATTAACAAGGTTATAATTATTATATTTGTTTAGTTAAAATATTTTTTACCAACTATGTGATGAGATTATGAAAAACTAGAACCTATCATTCATGGAGGTGGTTGTCTTCACAAATGCATATTGATGTTTTAATTTTTCCCAATGATTTTGTAAGAATATATAAAATAGACATTCTGCTATTATAAAAACATATGATTATATTAGAACACTTTATTTTATCATACCATCATGGATGTAAGGTAATTAAGGGGGATAGAAAAAGTAATTAAATAGGATAGTTGGGTTGAGGAAAAAACCTCTCCCATTATAAGTTCTCCCAAGGATGACTCATTAATAATCCTTATATTATCCTTTGGGGAAGGCCAAGGATTCTAGGAAATTTTGATATGGTTTATTAGAGTATAAGATATATGTTTTCAGGACATTAATATTTAGAATGGGTGTAGAACTGTGGTTGGAGTGGTCCACATTTATAAGTGAAGGAAAGTGGTATTGTGTAAATATCCATTAATTTGAAAGATCCCATTACATTATTCATGTTCCAATTCATCTAAATGTGAACCATTATCATGTGAAAACGGTTTTGGGTTGATCTAGCCTGAATCATGCATTTTTTAAAATGTTATAAACATGTTTTTTCATCCACTATTATATTTTTACACTTTTGGATATTGGTTTTCCCTAGGAAACTAGTTTACAACTATGTAATTTATATTTTACTAGATATATATGAAATACCATAAAACCAAAGTTTGGTGTGATTAAGAATATTTAAACACTAATAAATGCAATTTAATTTATAACAATGAAAAAATTATCATTTATTTTAAAATATATAATATATTGGAAATTTGATTTTTATAGAAAAACAAGGTATTTACCATTATGTGTCCATAATATATTTTAAAAATAATCACCAATTAAATAAGTAATAATATATTAAAATATATGTTCAAAAAATAATATCAGAGTAATTAAATAAAATTAATTAATTTAATTTATTAGATAAAAATTACCCAAAATTAATAAAATAATTCATTAACATTCATCATTATCGACATCATTAACATTAATCTAGGAAATCACAGCTTTATTCCTAAATTTAAAATTAATGTTATAAAATAAGATAAAAATTTTGACATAATATATTAAATGATTTTTTCTCATTTAATTTCTATAAGTAATGAAATCAAATTTTTCACCCGACACATTAAAAAAATATTTAGTATAAAATATGACATAAATTTCTATGATGTTAAACATGGGTATTATAAAGTTTACATTGTTTATTTATAGGATTTATTTTCATTTTATAAAATATATTTATATATAATAGGTATTTGAAAAAATATTCAATACATTCTTGTATTATGATAACATCAAAAAAGTTAGAGCTTTAGTAGAATCAATAAAAATCCATATTCACTAAAAAACAATTAATTTAGAAAAAATCCCAAAATACTTTTCGTAAGATAATATTGATTTTATAAATCCAAAATTGATGTAATTTTTTTCAAAATAAAACTATATAGTTTATAATTTTACCATTTTAATGAAAATTAAAAAAATTCATGAATATTATTTTCATATGAAAAATTATTTTTTAAATATTAACCATTATTATTCTTATTTACTATCAATTAATAAAATAATTATTATTAATATATTATTCATATAAATAATATATTGTATCATTAGTAAAAAAATTAATATATTCAGTTTCATAAAATGAAAATTAATAGTGCCAAAAAAGATTTTTTTTGGAAAATATATTTTTAATCATAACATATAGTGAAACAAACAGTACATACATATATATAAATATATATATATATATATATATTATCATACTAAAAAATATTCATTACATATCAGTACTATCCATTCAAGAACTGTAGTGTTTTAATATATTTAGAATCTTGGAACTTAAATACTGGTACATTAATGATCTATGTCATTTCACAATTTATTATTAAAAACTACCACCCTTTATAGACAAAACATACTAAAAAGCCTTCTCCATAACAAGTAGATGGGAATTATAATATAGGGTGATGTAATATGCTCAGTATGGTTAAAAATAAGTGATATCAATCAATTATCATAAGTGTGAGTTATATAATCATAAGTGTTAGAGAAGATGAGCTTAAAAGAAAAAAAATCATACTCATCAATTCATTGATCATAAGAATGAGACATGACATAATGTTTTATAAATATAAAGACATAAGATATAAAAATATGGAAAAATCAATAATAAGTCATGATTTATGAGAACATATCATAATTATAATACTTGGGATTTGGAATAAACATAATAATATAAAAAATTATTAGTCAGTGCTCACTTCCATGAAAATTATAGTGGATTGGGTTCACTCCCTATTCCATCATTCCTTAATCATTGTTCAATGCCAAGTTTATTTTATTGGAAAACATCTGTTTAAAAACTGGGTACACTCCCCATTTCGGTCCTTATTATCTCATGATATATCCATATTTTCCCATTTCATATGAAGTTTATATAATTATAGGTCCACCCTTCATAAATAATGAAAAACATAAATATGTTTTCCATAATATCATAAAATATTCATCATATTACCATACCATAACCCATTGAAGGGATATGGGTTTCAAAAAAAAATTACTCATTATAATAATAAAAAATTTAGAGATTTAATAAATATAGTAACATTGTATCATATCCCCATTTAATCATAAGAAACCTAAAATTATTTAGTTATATATGAAAAAAATAAAATATATTTAGAACATTTCATGTTGAAAATATCCATACATTTTGAAAAAGTTTATTTAAAATATAAAAATTTCAAAAATATTAATGTACAAATTCTCATCTAAAAGATCCAACCAAATGTATAAAGTATGAATCAATGAAAATAGTATTCATGGTGGTGGGGAAATTCATTCATGCAGTGTGTGATAAAATAATAAGAAAATTCCCTTCATGTTTCTTGTAAAAAATAACAATGTACCATGATTATAAATTGATAAAAATATTCTTCATAAAACTTGTTAAATAATGAAATATATAGTTAAAAATTAAATTAAATAATTTTAGGTGAATATTAAAAGCATTATTGAAATCATTTCAATGAAAATATTTATATGGAAAAAAAGAATCCTCATTGAAGTGAAAAAATCTGATTTTTCCTTAAAAACATTCTTTCAGTCTCCCGGTTACTTGAACTAATGAAAATAAATAAAATGTAATCTAATGAAATAAATATAGTATAACAAACATAATATTTGGTATGCATATATAATATAATTTCATGATCAAAATTTTAATCATAAAAAATCTTTCAAAAATGAGATTATAATATAAAATGTGTACCGCTTTGGTAACATTGGAATCATAACCACTGTCCAATGAAAAACATAAAATTAAAATAGAAATATCATGAATATAATGATAATCATGAAATATAATATCAATGGGGTAGAATATACACCACATGAAATAAAAAAAGTGGTGAATAGGGTGTATCTCTCTAAAAAATAAAAGTTAGGTTAGAAACACATACATCATGTCAACCTTCTTTTATATCTGCTCCAACTCCATTATAATAAATTTGAATTTATTATAATTCTATACCATAAATTAATTCATGCCCATAATACTGAACATGTTTTAATTATTACAATGTCACAAACATTTCATACATATATATCACATCTAAATATATGAATATTCCATACATAATGTAATGATCAACACCTGAATCATTTAGGTCTAGTGCCTTTGGAAATATGGACACATAAAGAACTATATCACAAGTTAACTAAGTTATCTCCCAATTCTATAGTCATAAAAAACACCCTTCTGAGACATTTCATACAAGATGTCCTTCTTTATAACATTGGTGAAGGAAACATAAGAAATGGTGTGCTTTGATGCTCAATAAGTGTAAAAAAATTGAGATATCAACTTAAAAATATCATAAAGGTATGGGAACATGATAATAACATTATAAAATCATACCCTATATATCATAGAAAAAAACACGAGTCATGTAATAAATCATGGTAATCTGTAAGATATTAATCCAAAATAAATAAATGATCTTAATTATAGAGACCCTCACTTTTCATACATGTACATTACATCACTTTTGAAGAATACATAATATATTACACAAAAATAAACCCAAGGATTGTACTAGTCTAGTACCTTTTCAAACATGGAAGCAAAAACATTGGTTCATAAGTTATTTATCTCCAACTAGGTTCTTCTAGACTAGCACCCAACTTATACACATAAAACATAATATATATCGTTATAACCTAGGGAAGGAAACATATAAAGGGGTGAGCTCATATGCTCAGTAAGGGTAAATTGGTGATACATGTAAGCATAATCATGAGCATAAGGGTATGATAACATGATCATGAAAATAGAAGATCATACCCTTCATCTCAAAGATCATAAACACGAACCATGGAATAAATATTTGTTAGTTCATAATACATGATTCATAAGTAAATAAAGTATCCAAGACATGAAATAATGACATAGGAATAAAACATAGAATTGTGGAATACACATAATATTATAAAAATAACTTCTATAGTGGTAAATCCATCACTTCAATGTCCATATTTGTAATGCCCTGACCCAAGTTACCAAGATTCGGTGCATTATTTCATAACATTGGAATGATCACAAAGGATGAAGTCTCGAAAGTCTAATTTGTATAGTAGCCTTGGAAGTACTAGATACATTCATAAGGTTTACATTACATCATAAAAAGAAAAACTACAACAACATTGTTTCCATAGAAAACACTGAGATCCCATAGACTATCCCTGCAGTTCAGTAATAATATACTTTTTTGCATCGGGTGAAAATAAAACATAGAAAGAGTTGAGATTGGATGCTCAATAAGGATAAAAAAGAGTGGAATATTTCATAAATAAGCATAAACATTTAAAAAATGTATAAATCTAAACAAAAGCCTTTTCAATATAAACATCATCATAATATAACAAATCTAAATAAAAATAGTGTCATTTACTTAATCACATGTATATTTTTATAGTCCAATAATCACATGCAATATAAATAGCTACTTTCATAATGAATGAATGAATAATGCCAGACTATCATAACCAAATAGTCAAGGATTTTCCCTAAGACTACAAATATGATTTTTTTAAGGACTAGTGCCAAGACACTTGTTTATCTCATGATACCTACTGATGTATCAAGGAGCTCTAGCGGGCTACACCCATCACTTACTAAGTCCAATGCATTCTTCATATGAAAAGGTTTAAACATAACATAAACATTCATATTAATACTAGCATAGTAAATGTCAATACATTATCCATAAATCATGCATGGTATAAAAATAACACATTCACAATCAAACATATCACAAAACAATCAAAAAAATATGGATTTTTTGTATCATAATAAATCAACTTCAGATAATTTTAAAATCCATCAAAAGATGTTGACATAGATGAAATCAAAACATTTCTTTATAGAAATATCTCTTTATATTTTGAAATAATTTAATAAAACATTTACTTTAAAAACATTCTTATATGCTCATAAGGGATGCTTTGACGATGTTATAATGGTGGAAAATAGCTGCACCCACCGTATAAGTTAAAAAAGACATTCTTACCTTAATTTTGTGGAAATGCTATAAAGGACCTTTTTTGGAAAACGATGAAAAGATTCCTTTATAAACATATTATAAAAGTCAAACAAGGGTATAAACTACATTAAACCATAGTCTGTAAAATAGTAAAAATGTTTTGAAATACATTTTTAAGAAACATTTATGTGGAATGATAAATAGGTCCCTGTAGATAATTACGTATAAACAACCTTAGATGATGAATAGATTTTATAAATAACCCTTACCATGTACTTTTCCTTAGTCGAGGGTAGGATAAACACATGTATAATGGTGAATTAATTGTTTTTAAATTATACATGAATCATATACATTAATATGATATCATATATGATCTTTTAACATTGTTTTGTCAATAATATCTTATTATTATCGTCGTTTCGGGTGTTAACAGATTCGTTTTCCTTTTTATTATTTATTTCATAAGTATTGTTTTTTATAGATAGGATGTATCTTATTCCTATTCAAAAAGATATTATGTCTTTAAACAATAATTTTAATCTTCTAATGAAAATTATTCTTGAATGGATACGATGGGGTATGAATGTCATCGCATTCGTGGAGATGGTAATCTGTACGTACGCACGAGCAATAATATCATTTTTTTGATATTAAAATAATATATAATTGGATGGTATATCATATATAAATAATCATTATCATGATATATTTATTATTTTTATCATTTACACACCATTATTATATCCATCCAAATAATAATGTATTGAATATCAATTACACCACGACGTGGAGACGGTAAGTCGTACGTACGCACGTATGGTGACACGTCATTCAAAGGATTGATAGAATAATGAATTTGGTTGTACCGTATTTATAATAACATCAATGTATATATAATATAATAGATTTATTATTTTTTAATTGAAACAACAATGAAAAAGGAAGTGGATGAAGAAAGGAACATGAAAGAGGTGGTGAGATATTTAACTCTTCTTCGGGTTCTTTCTTTTTATTTGATCAAAAGGGATCTGTAGGTTGGCTTTTTGACTAAATTAAGGCCTCTAGGAAGAAGGGAGTACAGTTGCGAGGGTATTTGGATAGAAATATTCCAAGCCAATTGGATTTTAAGGTGTTAATTAGAGATAAGGGGGAGTTCCCTTTTATAAGAGGGGTGAGGGGTACCTTAGGAAAAGCTAGAAATATTATTTTATAATAAAATCATTTTTGGGTTCTAATTAATCCAAAACAGATTATTTATAGGATAAGGTGGGTATGAATCGAAAACCACTCAACCAATAGGTTTTAGACATGTTTGGGTTATTATATTAAATTTATCGTATAGACTTAACTGTTAGTTAAATAGTATTACATTTACCATTTCTCTTTGTATTTTTACCTTATATGGTTAATAAATGTACTATATACTTCCAAGAGAACCCCAAGTGGTTAATTAATGATATATATATATATATCATTATATACATTTTTTCTCCGAACCTTATATTTTTATGAATAGAATATCAATATATAATATAATATTTGTTTCGAAAACACTTTTATGTCAATTTTGTCACTATTTGGTATTTTGTTTTTTCTAAATTCATAATAGCATTATTACTTCAAAAATAATTCATATAAAAAACACTAACATGTCATATTAACCTATATAATTATTGGAATTAATTAGAAGTCTCAAATTACATTTATTTGGATATTTATAATATCAATTATTTTTATATTTCATTAATTAGGTAATTGCGGCATCATCTTTGGGTCATAAATAAATTAAATTATTTAATGTCTAAAAAATATAAATAAAATACCATTTTGTTGGAAATATTTTTAGATTTATAATTAATTTTTATAGTACAATATATCTTCTATATAAAAAAAATATAAAAAATTATTTAGCTATTAAACATTGATATTTACTCTTTTAACTCTTCTTTAAATAAAATTATAATAAGGGTCCTAATCTAATCCAAGTGGACCAAGAGGTTAATATATTAATTATAAGGTTGTTTTTGGTCGAATTATACTTATCCAATATAATTAGGACTTGTGTTAGGGTAATAATAATATCATTTTTACCCTTAATTACCCTATTTACTTTTAACTGTGGTAAATAAAAGTAAAACGTTACTATTCAGCAAATATTATTTTCATCTTATTGAACCAAATTTTACTAACTGATATCAACCGTGTTTCCCATATTTTGAAAATTCAACTCACAGAGGTGGGAAAATTATGTTTTATGTAAATTATCAAATTCTCCTAAGAGGTGGGTAAAAGACTTTGAAAAGTTCAATAAAATTTTTATATATCTAAAATTATTATAAACTGACTCAAATTATTTACATTGAAATTATATGGTTATTATGTATCTATTTTGACCTAAAATAAATTTATATAAAATAAATAACTGTTTAAATAAAAATTCCTGTTAAAACTATAACTTAGTGTTTTTTTACTATTCATCAAAAATTGAAAATTTTCAGAAAAATACCAAAACATCACTCTAAGCTAATTTCGATATTCTGATTCCAAAAATAAAGTCCATTTTTAAAGATATAATTTTATAATTTCAAAAAGTGGGTTTTACTATTTATAACGGCTAGTTTGATTTTTTGTGGTGTGTAAGAACTCAAAGTTGTGTACAAAACAAGCTATTGAATTATTTGTAGAGAAGCATATCATGGAAGCTTGGGATATTACATTCTACCCTCCATAAATTAATTTAATCCTCGAAATTTCTAGAATATTACTGCATAAAAAGACTCGGGTGGTCTTCATCATAAGTTCCTCAGGTTCCCACATTGCCTCTTCCATCTTATGGTTTCTCCATTGAACTTTTACGAGATGATTTGTCTAGTTTCTCAACACTTGTTCTCTTGTATCAACAACCTTGATATGACCTACACAATAAGACAGATCAGGTTCGAGTTCTAATTCCTCATAGGTGAGTAAATGTGTTGGGTCAGGCATGTATTTTCTCAATAGTGATACATGGAACACATCGTGGAATTTGGAGAGACTAGGAGACATTTCGAAATGGTAACCTACAACCCCAATTCAATCTAGAATTTCAAAAGGCCCGATGTACCTGGGAATCAATTTACCCTTCTTACCGAAATGTATAACACCCTTCAATGGAGATACCTTCAAGAAAACATGATCTCCTACCTGAAATTCCAAATCCTTCATTCGGTTATCGGCATAGCTCTTCTGCCTAATTTGAGCTACATTAATGTGGTTTTGGATTACCTTCAACTTTTCCATCATTTCCTCCACATGTTCTGGGCCCATGAGGTTTCTTTCACTAACATCATCCCAAAAGGTTGGCGCGCGACATCTCATTTTGCATAACGCTTCTTAAGCTTCCATATGAATACTTGAATGGAAGTTATTGTTATAGGAAAATTATACCAAAGGTAAATATTGATCCCATGTACCATTAAAGTCAGGTGATCATGATCTCAACATGTGTACTAATGTTTGAATTGTCTGTTTTGATTGTCCATCAGTTTGGGGTGGTAGGAAGTCCTCAAACAAAGGTCAGTATCCACGGATTCCTGAATACTTTTCCAAAATCTTGCTCTAAAACGTGGATCATGATCATAAAAAATTGATAGAGGTACTCCATGAAGTCTCCCAACTTTAATAATATATAGTCCTATGAGATGTTCAAGTGGTAAATCATTTATTATAGCATAAAAATGTGATGACTTGGTAAGATGATCAACAATGACCCATATTGCATTGATCCTTCTAGGTGTCTTTCGTAGTCCCATGAAAAAGTTCATCGTAATATTATCCCATTTCCACTCTGGTATGGGGAGAGGTTGCTTTAATCCTCCAGGCTATTGGCTTCTAACATTCACTTGTTGAAAAACCGTATATCTTGACACAAAATCTGCAATCTCCCTCTCCATGTTGTCTCACAAAAAATGTTCCTTCAAAATTCTATACATCTTAGTGATACAAGGGTGTATAGATAAATTGGAACTATGAGCATCATCCAATAATTCAATTTTTAGATTAGTTATATCGAGAACAAAAATTCTCCTCCCAAATTTCAAAAATCCATCTTGATGCAGAATGTCACTCAATCGTCGATCATTCACGGATTTAATCATCTTTTTAAACTCTTCATCACCGGTTCGAGAACACTTTATCATTTCTAGTAAAGATGGATTAGAATCCATTTGAAAAATCATTGATGTTTCACCTTCCATGGTTCTTCCCAAATCCATCATTAACGGGTCCATGTATATAAGATCCTTTTCAACTCTCATCTTGTTCAAAACTCCATGATCTTTTCTACTCAAAGCATCTTCCACCATATTTTCCTTCCCCGAGTGGTAGCTTATAGTGCAATCATAATCCTTGAATAGTTCAAACCATCTCTTTTGCCTCATGTTGAGTTCTTTCTATGAGAAAATATACTTCAATATCTTGTGATCAGTATAAATCTCACATTTTTCACCATAGAGATATAGTCTCTAAATCATCAAAGAAAGGATTACAGCTGATAACTCAAGATCATGAGTAGGATAGTTTTTCTCATGAATTTTCAGCTATCTTGATGCATAGCCAATAACTCTATCATTCTGCATAAGGACACAACCATGTCCTTTCTTAGATGCATCACTATAAATAATAATCCCATCATTCCCAGATGGTAGAGTGAAGATAAGAGAATTGACTAATCTGTTCTTTAGTTCTTCAAAACATTCTTCACACTCTTTAGTCCAAAAAAATTTAATCCCTCTACGTGTGGGCTTTGTTAATGGGTTATCCAACCAGGAAAAATTCTGGGCAAAATGTCAATAATAACTTGCTAAACCAATAAAATTGTCTATATAAGTTATACTTTTCGCTGCTGGAAATTCATGGATTGATTTGTTCTTTGAAGGATCAACAGAGATTCCATCCTTGGAGATAATATGGCTATGAAAAGAAATCTCATGATTCTAGAATTCACACTTGTTAAACATCCCATATAATTCATGTCCTCTCTGAGTCTTTAGGATAATGCGTAAGTGATTTTCATAATCTTCGTATCTTTTGGAGTATACCAAGATATAATCAATAAATACCACTAAAAATTCATCAAAATAATCCTTGAAAACTGTATTCATATGATCCATGAAGACAAAGGGTTCATTAGTAAATCCAAAAGGCATTACTGTAAACTCGTAATGCCCATACCTGGTTCAAAATGTTTTTTTGGAATGTCTTCCTTCTTGATACACAACTAATGATATCCAAATAGAAGGTGAATCTTTGTAAAGTATTGATCTCCATGATGTTTTCCAAATAAATCATCAATTCGAGGTAGGGGATACTTGTTCATTATTGTTATAGCATTGATCTCCCTGTAGTAAATTCACTACCTCATATATCCATCTTTCTTCTTAACAAAAAGGACAGGGGCCCCCCATGGAGAAACACTAGGGTGACTAAATACATTATTACTCAATTCCTATAGTTGTTTCTTTAGTTCCACTATTTCCACATTGTCCATTCTATAAGGGGTCTTCGATATGGGCCTTAATCCAGGAATTAAATCAATGGAAAACTCAATTTCTTGTTCTGGAGGATGTCCAGATAAATATTCTAGAAATCGTCAACATATTCTTTCACAATAGCTACATCCTCAATTTGAACATTCTTTTCCTCACCAATAGTCGTTTCATTCTCTTCTTCCCCAATAATTTAATTTAGTTTAGCTACTGGGGGTAGATCTAAATAAAATTATGTCTGCTCTAAAGATAAGGTGTTCATTATCATCGCCATTAAAAATTGTAACCTCCTTCTTCTTATAATAAATTTTTTCATCATGGTCCGAAATACAATCCATATTAAGTAATATATCAAATTAAATCATGGGTATGGCAATGATATCAGTAGATAAAGTGCATTTATATGCATTAATGGGGACTGATTCACATAAAATTGTTGCAATGATACTTCTCTTAGGAGTTTTGACTGACAACTCCCATATCAAATAAAATTGGAAATATCTAATTTTCATAGAAAAATGGGATGATATGAAACAATTCGATGATCTAGAATCAAATAAATCATTTTCTAAACATGAGGAAACCATTAAATTACCTACCACCACATCTTTCGGAGCTTCAAAATCAGCAGTAGTGATAGCATTAGCTTGGCGTCGATCCCTTGGACTTTTCTGAGGGAAGATCCACTGACGCTTAGGACATTCATTCACATAATTCCCCATTTCTCTACAATTGTATCATTCACCATCGACAACCTCTTTCTTCCCCTTGCAATCACAAGCTTGGTGGATATGTTCACCACACTTGTAACAGACTCGCATTCCCTTCAGGCAAGTACCAGTGTGTTTCTTCCCACATTTTATCCCGAATGGATATTAAACATTTCCCTTCTTCACATTATTTCAATTTCTATAGTGTTCTACATATATCTTCTTCTCTTTCTTTGCTTTAAAGTTGGAAGACTTAGAGAATTATTTTTCAATCTTGATATCACATGAGACAATATCTTCGTATGATTAGAAGGATTGTGAGACTAATTCTCGATGGAGAAATGGTTTTAACCCATAAAAGAAACAATCAATCTTACTTCATGGGTTACGTATAGAATCTGCAGCATGCCTCGTGAAACTTGTAAAGTTAGCTTCAAACATTGCAACATTCTCATCCATTATTTGCGTCAAACTCAGAAATTGTCTTTCCAAATCCTCTCGATGGTCATGAGGAAAGTATTTTTCTATGAAAATTTCATTAAACTCCTTCCATTACATATTTGATAATTCATCATCTTCCTTTTTGTTTCGAATCAATGAACACCATTGATCAGCATATCCAGTGAGGCAGTAAACTTCCATGACAACTTTTTCCATTTCACTACTCATCAAGGCATGGAATGTTTTCTCTATGTAATTTATCCATTTCTCAGATACTAATGGATTTTTACCCCCATTTAATGTTGGTGGTTGTTACCTCATGGAACGATCTAACATTTATCCTCCACATTGTGGATCAGGGTGCTCCATACAGGTAAGGTTATTATTCATAACATGCATGAGTTGTCCATGTATAGTGATAAGATAATCATCACCAGTTTTATCACCAACTCCACTATAATTTTCATGAGAAGGAGGGAAATTTATCTATGGAGTGTGTGCATTGATACGGTTTCCATTAATTCCACTAGGCTCCATTTCTAAACAATGTCATAAACTATATTAGTTTATGAATCGCAATACATAAATACAAACTTGTAAAACACTTAAAATATTTTGAATAGTTTATGGATATAATCCATAATCATAAAAAAATTCTTTAAGGAATTATATACTCATAAACCCTTCATAATGGTTTGTAATGAAACTTCGAATTATCCTAAGCATATCCCACCATGGTGTCATAAACAATAGTGCAGAAAGGACCATTGGCATGCACCAGTTCTCTTTAGGTTCTATCTCAAAGCGGTGTTATTGGGTTTTACCCCTATTTACATCTATGTGAGAGACGCCTCTACCTTCTCATATCTATAAAGGGATGTATTACTTGTAAAACTCACAAAATCTTTACAATACCAAAATTCAAGGAAGTACTTCTATACTAATCTTCAAAGTCTATCTAAGTGTAATGTACTCTAATCAGCGTTTACCTAAATCTAGATTACATGGATTGTACTAAACTTCTTCTGATATCAACTGTAACACACTGACCCTAGTTACCTATTGTCGGTGCATTATTACATAACATTAGCATGATCACAAAGGATCAAGTCTCGAAAGACCGATTAGTTTAGTAGCCTTGGAAGAACTAGATACATTTATAAGGTTTACATTACGTCATAAAATGGAAAACTAAAACAAAATTGTTTTGATAGACAACACTGATATCCCATAGAATATCTCTACAGGTCTTTCATAATATACTTCTTTATATCCTGGGAAAATAAAACATAGAGAGGGGTAATCATAGATGCTCCGTAAGGATAACAATATAGCAGAAGGTTTCATAAATAATCATAAACATTTAAGGCAATATATAAAACTAAACAAATGCCTTTTCAACCTCAAATTCATCATAATATAGAAAATATAAATCAAAATAATTACATTTACTTACTCACATTGATATTCTACTAGTCGAATAATCACATGCAATATCAATAGAAACATTCATAATGATGTAATGCATAATCCAGACATTCATAACCACATAGTCATGGACTTGTGCTGAGAATAAAAATAATATTTTGTAAAGGTCTTGTGCCAAGACACTAGTATGTTTCATGAGACCCATCGATGCATCGAGAAGCTATAGTGGGCTCCACCCATCACTTACTAAGTCTAATGCATTTTTTGTATGAAAAGGTTTAAACATAACATAAACATTATTATTAAAACTAGCATATGAAATGTAAATACATTATCCATAAACCATGAATGGTATAAAAATAACACATCCACATTCAAACATATCACAAAACCTTCAATACAATATGGAAGTTTTCTATCATAATAAATCAACTTCAAATAATCATAAAATCCATCAATGGATATTGATATAGATGAAATCAAAACCATTTTTTAGAGAAATATCTATTTTTATTTTGAAATCATTTATGAAAATATTTATTTTGAAAATATTCTTATAAGCTTATACGGTAAGCTTTGATGTTGTTATAATGGTGGAAAATAGCTGCACCTACCATATAAGATAAAAAAGGCATTCTTACATTAATTTTGTCAAAAAGGTTATAAAGGACCTTGTTTGGAAAATGTCAGAAAGATTACTTTATAAACATCTTATAAAAGTAAAATAAGGGTATAAATGACATTAAACCATAGTCTATAGAATATTTAGAATGTTTAGAAATACATTTTTAAGAATCATGGATGTCGATGATAAAGAGGTCCTAGTAGATAATTACGCATAAACAACCTCAGATAATGAAATGATTGTATAATTAACACTTACATTTTACTTTTCCTTGTTCAAGGGTAGGTTAACCTCCTGTATAATGGTGAAATAATTGTTATTAAATTATAAAAGAATCATATACCTTAATATGATATCATATATGGTCTTTTAACATTGCTTTGATAAAAATATATTAGTATTATCATTGTTTCGGGTGTTAACTGATTTGTTTTCCTTTATATGATTTATTTAGTAAGTAATGTTTGTAACGGATAGGATGTATATTATTCATATTCAGAATGATTTTATGTCTTTAAACATTATTTTTAATCATCTAATGAAAATTAGTCCTGAATAGATACGATGGAGAATGAATCTCATCGTGTTCGTGGAAATGGTAATCCGCGCGTACGCACGAGCAACAATATCATTATTTTGATATTAAAATAAAATATAATTGAATGCTATATCATATATAAAGAATACCTATCATTTTATATTTATTATTTACATCAATTAAACATCATTATTATACCCATATAAATAATAATATATTAAACATTATACCAAAAAAATCAGGCCTCCCCACAACACATACCTAAAAAACCCTCTAATATCAAATATCCCAGGCTCACATTACATTCAGGAATCCTCAACCCATATAACAAAATAGAACTCTAGGATCAGTTGTCCTTGTATCACATTACATCACAAGTAACGGGAAATACATATATAAACCATGCTTTAGGCCCTAAAACTAGGCGTCTATCCTTTAGAAATAATGAGTTCTCATGACTCCAAAGAATAAGGAACATATAATTTTCAAGCATGTGGGAAACCCAATCCCGGAAAAGGGGTAATGTTTTATCTCATAACTGGTTATTATTCCATTTTGAATTAGTCAATTTCTTAGTTATAGGTTCCAACTATCCGTAACCTAAACAGTAAGCTATCACAAGCTATCACTAATTAATTAAAAAATTAACTTAACATTCCTTTTATTATTTTATCAAAAATCATTAACATGATTTGGGTTCATTAACCAATTATATTAAACATGTATATTTTCATCAATTTTATAATCAGTAAATTACAAGAATAACCAAATTCAGTAAACATGCCTCTTTAATATTTTATCAAATTAATTATCAATTAATTCTAGATTTATTTCATTTACCAATTTCACATGCTATCAAAATTATTAAAAGAACTGCACGGATATAACACTATCTAGAAAATCAATAGGAAGCTTTTTATAATGGTATAAATAGCAACCACACAATGTGATCGACGCTAATTTTTTTATTATGGTTCAAGTAATTAGTTTGTTAATTTCATTGTAAATTAAGGGGTGAAATCATTATAGATCTTTTATTTCAAAAAAAATAAATAGAGAATCAATAAATCCACTATGTTAAAATGGTTTCAACATTCTTCCCATGATAATGGATCAATGTGGCGGATCCTGATCACCTCTCCCACAATAAATGCATCCACTGAAAGATGTCGCGCCAAATATTCTCCAACAAAATTCCATTGAAAATATAGAGATCCAACTTCATCCCATGTAAAAGATGAATAGGGGAATTAGATCGATGAAACCACAAAAAAGGAGGTATAACATACCTCAAATTGAAAACGGATTGAATGAGGCAAGCTAGGGATCAATCATTGACAAAGGAATCCCTAAAACGTCAAAGATGGTTTCATCAAGTCATATGGAATTGGTATTGAGGCACGACAGCCATAGGGTTTGACAAACCTGAGTGTCTAAAAAAATATAAAAAATATAGAATCAGGAATTTACGTGATGTGTAATCCCCTTTCACATCATGTAATCCTTTGTGTTTAGTTTCATCCATAAAACGTGTCTCTCTTTTTTTCGTCATTTTTAATCCCCAATTCAATACACATTGTTAACACCACTTTCACATCATATTAAACCTTACATGTTTGGAAATCACTATCATTCCATCTTCTAGTAGTCGAACTATTCAAGACTTCCTTCATGCCTCCTATGAGAACCTCGGTCTTTGAAAATATGCAAAGGGTAGATCCACGCGTATCTGGGACCTTACATGAGATACCTCTCAAAACATTCTCATCCTTGAGAATCCAAAACCAACCTATAGAGTATATAGAATTGGTTCATTTGAAAAGCCACCCTATGAGAAACCTCTCAGGGCTATCATTACTGTAGGAGCTAAACCACCTCACCCAAGCACAAGTGACTCGACAGGTTGAGTATATGAAAAAGTCATTGAGTTTTTTCCACATATATGAGCTTATAAGACTCATCCAACAACAAAAGGCTAAATATGGAAATTACATGGCATACACCATGCATTTTTTCTTCTCATAGTAAGAGATTAATCCATAAAATGAAACAACATAAAGTCAACTCACAAACTAGAAGAGGTATACAACCACAAAACGATCAAATTTACAATATAAGAGATAAACATAAAACCACACAGGGTACTGAGTGTGTATATACTAATCACATTCCTCGGTACTCTCCTCCATGCCATGGTGCTACCAGAAGAAACAAACCAAGAATATATCATGGTTATGCAACACCTTCTCCTAGTAGTCTTGGATCTCTATAGGCTGCTCTTCGAAGGTTCCATCCCATTCAACATCAATCTCTCCCTAATCGATGATCTGTGAGTCACTATGAAGATAAAGATGAAGATTAGACACATGAAAAACAACATGTATTCATATCATCTGTGGGAAGAATTGTTATCTAATACTCCATGGCTCCAGCAGAAGAAAACACCGCTAAAGGCCCAACAAAATGGGGGAGAAATCATACTCTCATGACCAAACAATCGCTTCCCACAATATGGAGTGACCCTCAAAGACACATGATCCCTAATTTCAAACTCTAGAGGTATCCTCCTATGATCGACATAGCATTTTAGGTGATCCTATGTTTCCTTCATCCTCGAATGAGTCCCCTGAAAGATCTCTGTTGTATTTGGTACCAGCTCCGTCCTAAGAATTACTAACTCTCCTACCCCAATATAGAACAACAAAAAATGAAAAGGTCAGCCATAAAAGTCTTCAAACAACACTATATTGATGGTGGAGTAATAACTATTGTTATTAATTAACTATACTAAGTGTAGGTGCCTCAGCTACATTTCTCCAAAATCCATGTCACAAGAGTGAAACATATCTTCAAGAGTTTTGATAGTCCGCTCTATATAACCATCTATCTATAGATGAAAATTAGTGCTAAGGAATAGCTAAAAACCAAACAAAATCTGGAGACCTCTTGACACACTGGAGGTAAAATAAGGATCTATATTGGAATTGATTTTCCTTGGGACTCTGTGGAGTCTCACCACCTCCTATAGATATTTCTTTAGAAAACCTCCACCGATCTCAACTCCTTGATCACTATAAAGGGCAGAATATTTCATCAAACAATCCATGACCACCCATATAGCATCATAGCCTCCCTGAGCTCGACGTATACTAGTAAAAAAAATCCATTGAGATGCCCTCCCACATCCACTAAGGAATATCTAAAGGCTGGAGCATGCCACTAGGAACTTGGTTCTCAGCCTTCACCTTCTAACATACCAAATATCAAGACACAAACCTTGAAACTACATACCTTAACCCAGGCCACCAAAACCGACCTCTCAATGATTGTTACATCTTATTTAATCTAGGATATACCACCAAATACAAACTATGGATCTCTCTGAGAACCATCTCAGGAATCAAAAAAGGAATGAAAAAACTTCCCTAAAACAACACATGGTGTTGTTCATCCTCATACCAACCATCATAGGCCTTGCCACAAACAACCATGTCTCTCCAGACCTCCACCTCAAGATCCCACAACAAGGAATATTCCATCTATTGCAGCAGAGATGACTGCACAATTATCTGAAAAAAAGACAACATCTACCCCCAAATTCTCTCATATCATGGTGAAATAATGAAAGTTCTTCCATCACCCTCTACTAATCGCCTCATTCCCACACAACTTTACTAAATGACTTATATCTCAGTGCATTGGCCATGAAATTATTCTTTCCAGGTGTATACGAAATCTCAAATTGGAAATCTTGTAAGAACTTTATCCACCGATGTTGATACAAGTTCATGTCACATTGGGAGAAAACATACCCCATACTCTTTTGATTAGTTAAGACAAAAAATGATCACCTATGAGGTAATGTAACCAAAACATTTGGGAAAAACATCGACTACAAACTCGAGATCCAAAAAAGGAATTTCTAATAATTGTGATGGCTTATTTGTGATAGATTATCATTCTAAATGACTTTTTGTGATAGATATATGTCGCAAATATCTCGACTGGGAAGAGGGTTTCACAAATATAATTATTTTTTAAAATTGGTTAAAAAAACCATTTGTTTTGATGGATATGAAATATTTCACAACAAAACCCTAAAATACTATTTAAAATGCTTTTGTAACAATCCATCTCGTATAACCTTTTGAGATGGATTATGCATTTTTCGTAAATAATTGTTTTTTAAAAAAATAAAAATGAAATGAAATTATCTAAAAATAAAAATTTAAATAAAAAATATTTAAAATTATTTAAAAATATTAAAACACACATAAAAGTTATACATAATTTCAAATATAGTATTCCAATCAAACCAAATTAAAAAACCGCAATAAAATATTTAGAAGTAATCAACTTCCATCAGGTGGAGGAGGATCACTTGAAGGACCTAGGGGAGAAAACATCATACCAATTCCTCAAGGAAGTCGCCGAATATACTACATCATCTACTCATCTATGAAATTCTACTGCTCATGCTTCTCCTCCATATACATCATCATATGTAATATTATCTCATCATAAGCTCTCAACCTATTCTCATAATGTGTAAAAGATGAAAGCGTCGATGAATAATCTCCACAAGATCACTTCATCCTCACAAATTTAATAGCAAAAGTACCATAATAACTCTTAGGTGTCAGTTGAGAACCAATACCAATCACTCAATATTTCTCGACACCCTGTTAAGTCATGTGTATCAAAGCCCCCTCATTGATACCTGAATCAGTAGTGACATCTTGTTCGGCCTAAGCTTGACTCTCCTGTGACTGAGAAGTCATGTCCTCATATGTTTCCTCTAAATATAATTTCATATTAGAATAAAAATAAAATTAATATTGAATACATAGTTCAAAAATATCACTAACCATAATACAACATTGTTGCTCGCATAAAACGTATCATGTATGGGGAAATTTATACATCTTCTTATAAACATAAAACTCTGTAATCCATGGGTCAATAACGACCTATACAATATAAAAAACATGATACAATTAAAATAAATATAAATTATTAAATAATACCCCTTACCACATGTTGTTGATGTATTCAAAATGTAAAATATTCACTCTTATGGGTGGAGTCTTTCCTCCCCCATCTCTGACGTCCATCTGATGATATCCTCCTAAAAGTATCTCTTATCCAGAAGGAGCACAACCCATCCCATACCTTAGTTGATATATAGTCGAGATGATAGGATATGTAAGACTAATTCACAGATATTAGAACAATATTTATCCATATCTCTCTTTATAATGTTGTGTAGAAACTGAAGAAAGTGATCATGTATACAAGTATTCTGTGCCTTTTAGATTGGAACTCACTGACTATCAAAAATTAGAGAAAATAAATTCTGCAATGAAATTAAAAAAATATGTTACTAATTAAATAAATTTTAAAAAGGTATATATTATTTAATAATGTAAAATATAGTGGTCGAACATATGGTCATATATGGAAATGGGTACCAAGTCCCATGACACCCATGGTTTGGGAAAAATATTTCTCAGAATTACACCAGCCTACCTATTGACTAAATGCGAAAAATTGTGAAAATTGAAAAAAAAAATATAATAATCAAATAATTATCAAAATTGATTCACTCGGTTAATATAAAAGAAATATCTTAAACAATTAATCATACCTCTTTAAATGAAGATCAAAATAAACAACTGGTCCTCTCTCTACAATAGGATCAAGAATCATTAATTAAGCAAGACCGCACCCCTCCTAGTAGGAACACCACCCTAAGGTGGAGAAGATAAAAAATGGATCATCATTAGAATGTATGAAATCAATGACAGAACATAATAGACCATCTGAGTCATCTCCAGCAATCCAAAACAAATATTTTCTCTAGTAAGTGATTGTTAAAATAGATATGAAATATAAAAAACTAATAAATGTCAGAATAAAATAATGTTACCTATAATATATTGTTAATACAAATATGAAATTTAAAAAACAAATAAATATATTAATATGATACATGTATCTAATTACATGAATATAATACATCAATCGTTATCTTCATCACCATTTTCATCGACATCAATGAATTTATCCTCATCGTTAGCATTACCAAAATCCATATTACATTCAGTTTCATCATACCTTATTACATCATCAACATTATCTATATCATCAGCCCTTAAATATGGAGTTTCATCATTTATATCTATATCCATTTGGGTAATAGATATTTGTTGGGATGTTTATTGAAAAATTTAAATACATTTCACTTCCGTAGAATGATTTTCATTTGCAATAAATTGATTATCATTGATTTCATTTTATCGCACTCCACCAGTCCTTCAAATCTCTTGAAACATCATACTAATTTTTATAGTAAACTTGGTGTTCTTCATGTGCCAATATAAATGGTTCATTTTATGTAAGAAGACTATTATATTTAATGTCAATGACTCAATGTCATGGATTTACTCATAACCCCCAATCAGTATCAAACCAATTGCATTAAAACATTATAACATTATTTTGTCCCAGATAACATAACTCAATTAGTTCATCTAGTATACTAAAAAAGTCAACTTCACATTTCTTATGATGGTATACTTTCAAATGAACACCATTAATCATTGATTTATTTGAGTCGCCATTAATGCATGTATGGAATCGAAATCCATTAACCGCATACCCATTATATGATTTTACCAATATAGATGGATGGTTTTTAAGAACAAATAATCGACTGTCAATTTTATTTTCATGTTTTTTTACCTGTAAAAAATAAAAAATGTTAATAATATATATCATTAAAAGTTCAATTTTTATTCAATCAAAAGATACATAACTTACAGGTCTTTGAAACTGATATAAAAATTTTGTTTCTAACATTCTTCAAGGGAAGTGGATGAAATTTGAATAAGTTTATTTTTGATATGGTCATCAAAATCTTCAAAAACCTTAATGAAAATAAAAAGATCTATTTAAAATATTTAACAGAATAATAAAAATATATTATTTACTACATAAATCTTGTCATTTATTCATAGTTCAGTAGTACAAAAGTATGTTCTCTATGTGGTTCTTAATCTATAAGCCATCGCTCATGATATCCACTGAAACCATGCTCGAGATGATTAAAGACAAAAAACTGGTGGTTTGGGACATCAAAAGTTGAGGTAATGCAAAGACAATAGATTTTACCTGATTACCTAAGAGAACTACTGGAGGAGCATCCATTTGAATTTGAAATTTTGTAAAATTAATTCTATTTATTCACAAAGGGTGATCTTGGGGAAGAATTATACGATGATAGTCAAAATAACTTACTTTTATCCCATTGCAAATCATAAACGCTTTGTTCTCTTCCATGAATTACAGTTCTGATTTTAGACCATAGATACTCTATCTAGATAACATACTGTATGCGGAAAAAGTAACTGATCATCTATATTAATGAAACCTCTAATATAAAATTATGATCTACAGTTATATGAAATGTAGTCACACCATTGTCCCATAATGAAATTTCGTCATCCATTAGTGGTTTCAAATAAATAACAATATTTTTTTAAATGTCCTAGAATTAATAGAATAATATATATATATATATATATATATATATATGATTCCTTCATAAACATCCATGGAGGCATGTTCTAAGGAGTAATGAAAATAATAAAAATAGAGTATTGACTATCGTAAGCACCAAATGGACAAAAATAATCTGTAGAAAGGCTCAACCATATGTTATGAGGTTCTACAACAAAATAAGGATGTTTCTGATCAAAATTTTTCCATGAGTCACCATCACATGGATTATTTTAGCTTTTTGTGATGGAAATATTTTATTTAAGCCATGTAATAAATCCAACTATGTTGCAAGACATAAATAAACACTATAAACAAGATTTAATTAGAAAATATATCAACTGTTTCATGAGAAATCTGTAGTTTCCTTGTTTTGATTCTTTATACTGGGATTCTCCACATGTTGGACAATTAACAAAAGATTCATATTGATCATAATATAAGATGCAGTTATTTGAACATGCATTGATCTTCTGATAACTTAAACCCAAATTATGATTCATCATCTTACAATCATAGAAACATGGAGGTAATGTATTTCCATTGGGCAACAATGAATTAACCAAAGATAAAATATAATAGAAAAAACAATTATACATTCCAAAATCATAAAAATAAATTCAGTAACAACTCCATGTTTTCTCATTTGGAATCCGGGATATAAGGACGCCTCTGCAGATTTCAACAAATCATAAAACTGAGATGGTTTAGATTCTTGATTTGGAATATCATTCTGATTTATTGATTCAGAAATAGATGGATCAGGTGCCTCATGTATTAAATTTTGAAATGATGGATTTGAAACCAAAAAATTATATTTTCTACTAAAATCTTTTCACCATGCTGATACAATAAAATATAATCTTTCTAAAAACTGGAATACAATAAATGAACCCCAACATTTTTAAATGCTTCATATATCCTATGATCACATTTCTTTCATGGACATTTAATTCTTCCTTTAGAAAAAAATCTCAATTTGACGATTCAAATGAGATATTGACTTCAACACCTTCAATGTAGATAGGATTTAAACTGGATCCATTTGGATTTTTGTGATTATTTATCCAATCACGAACACATAATGGATACTGATGTCAACTTCCTATGTCCATAGTTATCTAAAAAATAGAAAAATAAAAAAAATTATAACAGATCATATTGACTAAATGAATATTATTATTATATTTTTACACCTTGAAATATGTTATGGAATATGATAGGAGTGAGGCACTGGGTTAGCACCGGATTACAAGTTCTATAGAGGCTAGACATATATAAAATACCAATGTTAAATATATTATATAAGACACAAACTATTTTTTTAAAATAATAGAATATATCTCGATTATTGTCTTATATGAGACACATGCTATTTTTTATATTTTTTCATATATTTTTCTGGTTTTTTATTTTTTTACAAATTATTATTATGATTATTGAATCATCAGTAATATTAAGAATTTATTAATAATATTGACTCATTTTTTACTAAATATTATAAATTATATAAATTAATAATATATTTTTCATAATTACATTGTTTGAAAAAAATTTAAAAAGTCTTGTAAAAGTTATATTTTTTAAAAAAAATTAATACAAAAAAAATTTGTAATTATTATTTACTTAGTTTTAAATAAATTGATCATATTTTATATTTTTTTAATAAAATTTATTTAAGATTTTTTAATATAAATAATTCTTATAAATAACATTTAGTTAAATTGTTTGCTTAAAATTACTTTCCTCATCATTCTTAAAAAACAATCATTTCTATTTATTTCATAAATTATATATATATATATAATACATAATCAAATATATTTAAATTATAATAATTTTTACATTTTTTTCAATGAAATTAACATATTAATATTTATACATACATATATGCACACACACACAAATTTTCATATAATTAGTCACTTTTTCTGATTATTTATAATATTTTGTAATTAACACTATTATTTACTATTTATTATTAATATTAATTAAATTACTATTTTTATATATTTATATTAAAATATTTGTAAATTAATATAAATATACCAAAATAATCTGACAATTTTCATTAATCCAATATACATATTAAATTTATATATTCATAGATATAAACTTATATAAATATTTAATTTGGATTATTAATATTGAATAACTAATTAGTAATTATTATAAATTATGTAATGATTATTATTTATTATTTAAATTATTATTAAATTTTTAATAACAATTATATATATGTATATCATGATTTTATAATTAATATAATACATAATATAAATACCCACTATTTTTAAAAAAAATATACATATCAAAAATTAAACATTACATGTATTGTAAAAATATTTATATATAAATATTCAATTGTGAATATATATATATATATATATATATATATATTTTACACGATTAAAAAATCAAATATATTTTTAAAGGTTTTTTTAAACAACTATATATATGAGATAAATATATACATACATACATACATACATACATACATACATACATACACACATATATATATTAAAAACCATAGCCATTTTCTAAAATGTTTATTTACAACTATCTGTAAATATATCATAATCTTTAAATGTTTTTTTAAAACTTATAAATACATATATATATATATATATTCAATTTTATTGTACATACATTTTTGTATATATGAATGTATATATATATATATATAATTACACAATCATTTATATAAATATAAATATATTATATATAATTACACATTTTTAAAACATTTATAAATGAATACACATGATGTATTTTTTACATATATTTAAAGTAAAGAATTTTTTAATTAATAAGAATGTATTATTTATATGTATTTGTATTACAAAATTTATTAATTAATACAAATATATAAAATATATTTTTTCAATTTTTTAACAAATCTTCATGTCATATTTATATATACATACATAAAAAATACAGACAGAGATACATATATGTATATACATATCAAAAACCATAAACATATTTTTACAATGATTTATATATATAAACATTCAAATCTCAAAATTAAATACACATTTTAATATATATGTATATATATATATAGACATAAACATATATCAAAATAATAATGGTATGAAAACATACTTATATATATATATATAAATATAAATACAAAACACTTATAAATATCAAAATTTAAATATTATCACAATTCCTAAAAACCAATTAAAATAAATAAAATGAGAAACATTAAAACTAAAATATATATTAATATAATTATGTCAATCCTAAATATCAAATAAATCATGAAAATTAGATAAATTTATAAACATAGGGTTTAACCAAACTAGTATATTCGACATGGAAAAAAATACACAAAAAAAAAATTAAAATCAAAATATAGATTAATAAAAAATTTATGTCCTAAATAGCTTATAAAGCATGAAAATTTGATAAATTGTTAAACCTATTGAACAACCCATTATATTTGACATTGAACTAAAATACACAAAAAAAATTGACGGAGATTTTATGCTGAGTCCATACCTTGAAGATCTGAGCCGAAATCAGCCAAAAAACGGGAATAATGGAGCCATAGAGAGTTGAGAAAAATCAATTTGTTGTAGGGTATGAAGTAAATTTTGGAGAGGGGGGGAAATGAGAGGGGGAAGAAATAAATAAGGGATGTGTGGTTGTTAAAATGATGTTGTTTTTTGTGATGTCAATTTTCGACAGAATTAATTTCATCACAAATAGTTTTATTCAAAATTATTTGTAACAAACCCTAATTCCCATCACAAATAATCTTGAGCCTATAGTAATTGGCAATGGATTTCGTTATCCATAAAAAATTTGTATTGCGATTAATTTTTGCAATGGATGGTGGGAAATCCCACCAAAATTATTTGAGATGGATTATTTATTTTGTCGCAATAAATCATTATTTACGATTTAGTAAATAATCTATCACAAATAGTAACAGAAAGAACACTATTTATGACGGGTCATCTCACTATCACAAATGACCCATCGGAAATCTCCAAAATTCTTGCAGTTGTCATGGGTGGGATAGTTATGCTCACGGGGACATAACATTCATGACCCCTAAGAAACAACTAATCTATGTTGCATCAGAACAAATCCTAATAGAAGATGTGAAGCATCTCATAAAACTTCAAACTGAACTCCTTCTACTACAAGAAAAATAACTAGATCATTGACCAACTACTCTTTCAGATACTCAAAATATATCTATCATTGATCAGTCAATAGTATCACCTGATCCTTTCTAGTCAACACTATTAGGGGAGTTGAAAACCTAGAGATATTGGCTACGAACATTCGGTGATTGATTTCAAGACCAAGGAAACTTTGTACCTCTATGAATGTATTAGGGTCTTCCTAAGACAAAACTACTTCTATCCTTGAAGGATCTATAGCTACTCCCTTCTAGGATACAACAGGTTGTACGAAGCAGACTTCTTGATCCCAAAACTCATATTTCAAAAACTTCTTAAACAAATTCTCACAATGAACAACTACCAAAAAGACATGAAAATTCTCTACATGATCCTCCACAAAAATAGAGTACACAAGTATTTCATTGATGAAAACCACCAAGAACATATCCAAGAACTCATGGATCACAGTTTTTATTAACCCCATGAAAACAATTAGATCATTCATCACAATGAATATAATTAAAACAAAATCATAATTTACTTGAAGACAACTGAATATGTCATCAGGATATCCTCATCCTTCACACGCATCTAATGATATCATGGCCAAAAATCAATCTTCAAGAAACAACTTGAACCCTTCAGTTGATTGAATAAATCATTAATCCATAGAAGAGGGTAGTGGTTCTTCACTTTTACTTGTTTTAAGCGACGATAATTGATACACAACTGCCAAGTACCATCAACCATATTTACAAACTAAACTTGTACACCACATAGTGACACACTCGGTTGAAACAAACACACCGCAGTAGACTATAAACATATATACACCACTCTTTCAAATCAGAATGTTCCATCCTATACTGAGACATAGAGATAAGAGAAACCCATGGTTTTACTTTGATCATGAACTCAATATATCATCGAGGTGGTAACTCTAAAACCTCCCCTTGAAATAAATCAGGGTACTCTTCAATGACACTAGAAAAACCAATTTCTAAACATCTAATGAACTCATTAAAAACCCAACCATCTAGGATGATAAGGAAGAAACATTCCTCGGACGCTTCTGAGTGTCTCTCTCTCAAACAAACAATATTGTATCTCCATTAGCATCGAATAACACAACCATACTACTAAAGTAATCCATGATATCCTAAATGTAATATAACTAATCCATGTAGTGGATGATGTCATATATTTTTATCCATAAACATAGGAAATCCTCCCAAGAGAGTTATTTCCCTTACCCCAGCTCACAGTTTTTACATACATTAAACAAGTCAGGTCAACCTCCAACTATAGCAGTCAACCCTAAGGGAAATGGATGTGTCTCTAACTAAAGTCACAAATCATGGACAAGGAAAGTTGATATGAAGGATTTAATCTCTCCCATATCAAATAAAGAATGTACCCAATTACAAAACAAGAAAAGGGTACCCTGAATGACATCTAGTTTTCCTGGTGCTGGAAACACTAAAGCATGAAGGTGACAATGACCTACTCCAAGGCTACTCTGAACGTGTTGATGAACACCTCCATGGACATGAACTACTATATGGGGATAGGGAGAATCATAGCGATGTCCTATTATTACCTCATTTACTCTCTACTAATCTTAAATTGGAAAAACTCACTGGTGTCACCTTAGTTGGAACTACATTAGTAGATGAACCTAAAGTGGACGAACTGGCACACACTGACTACTTAGAATGTTTGGTCACTCTCTTCACTGATGACCATGGTCTCCATAAGAAAAACATGTTTTTGTTACCTTTTATTAAGCTTAAGATCCATATCCCCAAGAGAAACTAGAAATTGAGAGGTGGGACCTACCCCTAACTAATCATAAGCTCTTATGTCCTGACAGCTAGGAACCCCGGACACAACTCTACTTCTCAAGGAATCATGACGACTCTCCTCTTCGTATGATCCGGTTTGGGAAAACCTCCTCTAAATGAAATCTACTCTTTCCAGCACCTCGAGATAAACCTTCAACATAAATGGGGTGACCTGGAACTGGATATTTGGATGCAAATACTTCTCAAAATGCATTTCCATGGCCTCCTCATCAAGAAACATGTCTGAAACCTATTGAAGAATGTTCCAAAAATGGTTCTCGAACTCTCACACATTGGGGAATCTGGGCAGGAACCCCCTGGAAATTGGTCATATTCGTGGGTGAAGAAAAAAATTCAAATCTAAACAGGTCTCATAAATCCTCCCATGAGACTGTCATCTTCTCATGATCCCTAAGGAACAAGGACCACCATTGCCTCACCACCCCACATAGCATCGTCACAACCAACGATAATCAGTGTTACTTCTGGGCATGGATCAATCTAGAGGCCATCTTAACCTCCTCCAACACGTATTATGTGACTGTATCTAAAATGGATCCCTTATACATCTACAGACTTTATCTCTAAAACTATCAGGGTGTCTGCCTCCAACTGCCATCTTTGTCAACCTATACTATACGGTCACCTACTAATGCGACATGCTAAACATATTCTATGTGATCCTAATGAGGATATCGAACCAAATCCATTCACACATAAGAACAAATAGTCAGATCTCTTAAACCTTGAATATGGATTAATTTAACATTAATTAATTTTTTTCTTTTATTCATTTTATGTAAACCTGTCCCAAAGTCTACCCATTCAAACACAGGTGCATGAATAATGATGCATGATCCTTTCCAAGGTCTCTACTTTGTAACTAGTATCACCCATTTTAGTTGTCATTGTATGCTTAAATATTCATGAATCATATCATGGGGGCCTAAATACATGTGTCTAAGATGGTCTCCCATGTTTATAGCACATTCTAAACATAGTTGACATCATTTCCTTACCCGTCAAACCCACCTCACATGTTCCTAACTCTAATCACCATCAAATCTCTCAACCTTCCCATGATACTACTCTATCATGACCCCCTCCCAACAAGGTGTACCCCTTCTTGTACAAAAATAGGTTAAGAGAGATATTTTTACCTATGTCACACCTCTAATAGGTATTAGGTTTGTGACTGGCATCAAGGGTATAGTAAACATACAGATGGGAGGTAATTCCCTTTAAGATTATACATGCGAAAGAGATATATAAGGTATAAACCAACCATCTTTTTCTCAGACTACAATATAAAAGAAAATACAAAGTGCGCATATGTAATGTCATGCAAGAACTACTACCACTAAAAGGAAAACTACATGTTTTAAAGGAAAAGTAAAGATGGTAGTGACCAAGAAGCCCAAAAAACTCCCAAAAACCACAATCTAGTAGTAACCAGTTTAATCTCCTACCCACTCTAACTGACCTTAAAAATAATTTATATATACATAGGGTGACTATAATATTATACTCAATAGGATCCTCCCTAACACATCTTGTGAAAAGGGTAAATAAATAATGCTAAAGAATAGTGAACAATAAGTGAAACTTACTCATTACATAAACAGTTATTCTAAGTTCCAATCTTCACCAGGGATACTCTCCCCAAGTATTTCAAACAAGATCATATAATATAATTAATAATATCAATGTTAACCCACTACCGCTTCCCCACTAGTTTTCTGCTTTTCCCCAATATCGCATGCCCTGAGCATCTCGCTCCAAAAGGGAAATCTCACAAACACTTGGGTGATGCACCGCAACATGAACCTCATGCTAAAAACCAACACATCCACATAACCAAAAGTAACAAGGTAGTTTTTAGGTGCCACCACAACCCATATAATATGTATCGTGCATCATGTATTATATGTAAAGCTGTCATAGCCCATACATCAACTAAGGAATCCTCGAGCCATCACAGCCTATATATGTTATACCTATAGTACTACTTAGGAAACTATATCCAGAATACATGTTTGTGAAATAACCACAAGCCATTATATCCCTCTACACACATATATGGTGAATCTAACAATCGTGCATACCAACATGAATAACTATAAAGGGAAGAGAGTGGGGCCAAATGGGGTAGTCAGTCATCCATCCTCTGACCAAGATGTTGGGGAAAACACACCTCCCCCCAAGGCTCAAAATCCCCAGGGTGTCAGTTACCATATTTGATATGGTTGAGTAGCATATAAAAACACAAAATGTACATGATGTAATATATCTTATAACCACACTATATGTATAAACAAGTCTTAGACTCAACTGTATCTAATTTCTCTTAGACTCTTAGCTTCCTCTTCCAATACCATATATCCTATATGCACATAACCATTTAAGAATCTGCATTAAAATATTATATTCCTTTTTATTGGTTTCACTTTACGTTCATTAATTCATTAACCTTTAATTAACCATTAACATTATCTAAATTACATTGCAACAAAGTTATATTCCCTCCAAGAATAAGAAAACAGAGTCCACAGCTTCTGATGATTATAATTATAGCATTACATACTATTTAGATCCAACCTCATGGGTTAAATGTTTATTCAATTATAAACATCATTACTTTCCATAGTAATAGGTTCCCTCTAAAAAACCCTAAGATACCAAATAAGGAATACAACCAAGAACCTTAATTTTACAAAAGAAATGGGGAAAGGAATTTAGATAAACAAACAACTTGGTTATCAACCCAACAATAGATTCAAACAAGAATCCAGCTTTCACATCAATGTATAATCTTTGCTTCAACCTGTTATATCGTATCTTATGTCCTTATTGACACCCACATGGATATACCAATGCATCTCACCACTCCAGGTGTCAACTTTGACAACGACAATAAGGCCTCCCAACCACACATACAACAACATCCCTATAGGCTTAGCTATCCTAGTGTCAGAACATATCTGGGCCTCCCTGTCCCATATACCACAACATCCCTTCAGGATCATCTATCCAAACGTCATGTCACACTACAAGATGTGGGAAACAGACATAGAAACCAGGATATTGTCTCTAAAACAATCTTTTCATCCTTTACATATAACTAACTCTCAGGTCAACAATGTACAATGCACCCTAGATTTATTAAAAAGAAGGAGACTCATTCCCATCAAAGGAATTATCTGTTTTCACACAACTGATTCTTATTCTGTATTGAATCATATAATTTATTATTCATATTTTCCAAATATAGGTAACATAAATAGAATGATATCACATGCTATCACAAATTAATTAAACAATTAATTTAACAAGCCATTAATTTTTTTATCAACAAGAATTAAGGTGTTGAAAGTTCATTAACCAATTTAATTAAACACGTCTACTTGAATCAATTTTACAATCATAAAATTATAACGAAAACCAGATTCATTAAAAATGCCTCTACAATATTTTTGAAAATAAAATATCAATTAATTCCAAATTTATGTTCTTTACCAATTTCACATGACGAACCAAGGAAAAAAAGTACTGAATATATATCACCCTATCTAAAAAATTCAAAGGCAACCCATTATCATTGTATAAACAAGAACATCGCCAAGTGATTGATACCAATTGTTTATTTTGGTTAAAATAATTATTAGGTTAATTTCAATGAAATCTAAGAGGCTAAATCATGCTAGATCAATGATTCCACATAAATTAATAGAGAAGCAATGAATCACTAACCTCAAAAGGTTGCAACATTCTTAACATGAAAATGGACTAGTGTTGTGGATCTTTATTCCTTATCCTGTAAGAACTATATACATCAATAGAAGTCTTACTATAATTTCACCAACAAACAAAAAAAACTATATTTGAAACATGGAGATCAAGAACCATCACCTGGAAAAGAGGAATGGGAGGAACCAGATCAAATAATCCTCAAGAATGAAGGTAGAACATAGCTTGGATCAAATAAGGATTTAAGGAGTGAATCTAGGTATTGATCCTTGACAAATGAATCCTTAAATCATTGAAGAGGGGGTCATCAGGTTTTCTAGAATTGAGAGAGAGGTGTTGTAGCCGTAGGTTTTGAGAAACCAAAGAAGATGAAAACATTTAAAACATAAAGAATTGGGGATTTCCATGACATGTAATACACTTTCACATCATGTAATCCTCAAGGTTCTATTTCCACCAAAAACAATGTTTCCCTTCTATTTTATTCATTTTTTAACCTCGATTCAATATCAGTCATGAAACCCACGTTCACATCGTTTAAAATCTTTACACGTCATGAAATCTCCATGTTTCCAGCTTCTAGAACCCAAAATACTCCAAAATTATTTCAAGACTCTTCCAAGAACCTTGGACAACAAATATATAAAAAGGGTTTATCTATGTGGATCTAGGCCCCTATAATTACATTTTTTACATTCCTTTAATTAAATTATAATAAATGTCTTAGTCTTATACAAGTGGCATAAAAACGTTATAATCTCATACCAATGATGATTTAGGTAGAAATACACTCACAAAATGAAATTCAAAATAGTGTGACGGTAATTTAATAATATTTTTAATATTATTTTTACCTTTAATTACCAGATTTACCCTTAACAATGTGGATCAAAAAGTTCTAAAGTTATTATTAATAATGTCCAAAAATTATGTTGATCCTATTAGACAATACATATCACACTAATTAAAATTTTGTATGTTTATTTTTTAAAATTAAAATTACTGAAGCAGAAAAGTTATGTTTAATTCTAATCCCGTAGACATGGTGAGAAAGCGGGATTTTAAAGTGAGATTGTTCAAAAGTTCATTAATATTTTATATCTAAATTCAATATAAAAATATTACGGTGACCTCCATTTGATTAATAGATTAAAAAATTGTCTAATATTACTTCAAAACCAACATAAAATATAATCTAACTATATAAATAAATTATATTAAAAGGTAGTTTTGAATTAATATTCATTATTTTTCACTATTCATCAAAAAATGATGTTTCTTGGAAGACCCCCAAAAAAATAATCCTAATATTAGTTCAGCATTCTAAATTAAAAAATGATGATTATTTTATCAAATTGAATTTACAAAATTGGCTAAAATTAATTTTTTTTACAAATGGAATGAAAATTAATTCATTTGAGAAAAATAATATTTTCAAACATATAAAGAATACCATAAATTATACTTTTCATTATCATGATGTTTTATTTATATAAAACAATTATAAATAATATTTTAAAGGTATTTATTCGGATTCATATTACTATGTTTAACAAATAGGTTATAATTATATCTTTTAAAAAATTATAACAATAAAATGATGTTCTGTACAAACTCTGTATTGCATGTAACACACAGAAAGTTAGTGTTGTGTGTAGTGAAAGACAAGTCAGTGTCTCATGTAGTGAAAGTCGATTTGGTGTTGTTTGTATGGAATGTTTTACATAGTGTAATGAAAGACATCAATGAAAACTAATTTATTTAGAAAAAAATTCATAAAAAACTAAGGGTGTTACATTCTACCCCCCTTAAAACGAATTTCACCCTCAAAATTCATCTATTATCAAAGGATTAATTCTTAAAAGTCACATTCATAGGAACCCAAATCCTAAAAATTAATATTAAAAATCCCTTTTATAAACTAAATTTACAAACATAATGGTTACCCAAAGTAACTCGTAACTAGGTTTCTGTTGTTCCCAAGTGATTGCATTTGTTGTCAACAACCAGTCAATGAGTGCTAACTAATTGAGTGGGATTGAAGAGTGATGAAGCTTGCGGTATGATGGTTGAAGACGCTTTACATAAATCAGAAGATTGTAGAACTGATCATGAAGTTCCAAGACTTCTATCAAGGAGATGCAATGTCACAACATTATTAGTAGTCCATGCATTGTCTTCACAAAGCATGAGGAGAGAAAGGTGATCCATCCACAACTACTAAATGGATGAAGTGTTTTGGAGAATACCATGCACTATCTCTTAGTGCATGTGGATTTGAAGATGATCCAACCTTATCTATGATTGGATTGAAGAAGAACATTGAAGATCAAAGTGATTTATGATTATTTGTTGATTAAGATAGTTGAGAGATCCTTGAGAATTCTATAGAAGAAGAAGAAGATATGTTGGAGAAGATATATGGAGTTCATAAGAAGATGAAGAGGAGAAGAAGTATGGTATGGCATTTTTGTACTTGTTTACTTTGCTTCTATACAAAGTACCAAGTATGTACTTTAACAAAAAATAAGCCAACCAAAGAGGCCAGCCGAGGTCCCTCACCTCAAGCACTTGCGGGACCCGAGGGTCAACCGCGCTCAAGGGAAGTCCTCAAGGCCAAGGCCTCCCTGAGGCATGGTGCGGGCCGTGTGTGATCTCGCTGGTGCCACATGGTGATGAATCCGTGCAGCGTGGGCGCTAGGTGCGCACCTGAAGGAAGCAGAGTGGGAACTAGTGCACGCCCGCAGGAGAACCGGTGTGGGGCGGCACCAGAGGGGGGGGGGGAGGAGATTTCTAAGCCAATGTTGGGGGGCGATGGTTGTTAAACCGTGTAAAAATCGCGGCGCGTTTCGATGTGGGACGATTTTTTTGAGACGCGGAGCTGATCTGAGCCGTCCATCTGATCCGCATGTTATCGCAGCCGCATGATCTATCCACGACGCCATCCAAGATAATTTAACGCCGATCCAATGACCGAGGTGACAAACCATGGTTGTCCTCAACCTCCCGCTAGCTGAAGCTACCCCGCGATGCCTCCCACGAACCAGAGGCACCCGATCGAGGGAGATGGAGCTCACGTCCACTTCTGAAGAACATGAATCCTCCATGGTGATCGTCTGTTCGAACCGAGACCATGCATGCAATCTACGTCTTTCATGCATGAGAAATCTCGAAGAATAAAGTACGACCAAGGCAAACGGAGTTTCCAAGGCCACGTGGATTCATGCGAGATTTATGCACAAGAATCCGGTATATGATCTTGAATCCATACACGATGTTTGGAGCACACGTTTGGAAAAATGAAACACCCGAGGTATTCGTAAAATCATTAACGCTGGTTGAATGTTTTTTTAATGAACCGAATATCTCAGTTATTCATAGGAATGAATCTTGGACGATTCATGGATGGATTTTGAACGCATTCTCTATCTATAAAAGGAAGAGTCCGAGCCGAGAAGAGGCTGCTGCCTCCCGGACATTCAAGTGCTTCTGTTTCAAAAAATAGAGCATCTTTGGAGAGGAGAAACGCGTAACCACTTGCGTGATGGAGAACCACGCATTCCTTGCGCAAAAGAAGAGGCCGATTCGAGTCTCCCTGTGCACTCCCTTGCGCGACAGGGAAGAGGCCGAGCCATGCGCGCCTGCGGTCCGCATTCTTGCGCGGTAGCAAGTGGCTGCACCCTCTGTGCCCACGAACTCGCGCGGCAGGAGGAAGCCACTGGCCACCCCCACAGTTGGAGGCAGCTGCCGCACCTGCGTGGTAAGATTTTCCACGCCACTTGCATGGTAGAAGATGCTGCCGCACCCTGCGCGCCTATTGCACCCAAGCACTCTTGGTGTGTAGAAGACCCATGCTCCCTGGTTTGCACGAAGAAGGAGGATTGTGCACTCTTGTTTTGCACAAAGAAGGAGAACCCGCGGCCTTGTGTTGTCACAAAGAGGAATGCATGCATGAGGCCAAGGCCTTGATAACCCTTGAGAAGAAACCCTCACACATATAATATCCACATACCCATTCGGGTTGTGTGTGATTTACTTGAAGAAGGGTGATTGCATAGTGGAGTACGTGTGCATGTAAACATAAGAACAAAGTGTGTGTGCACGTGTGAAGAGAAAGATTAACTTTGAAGAAGGAAGGCCACACCATATCTTGGTTGTGAGGGTGTGTGCTCAAGTGAAGAAGAAGGGAGTGAACGTATGCACATGCATGCATATTGAATAGAAGTATTGGTGAGAAAGACCGACAAGTTCTCTTGGAGTTTGTTGAAGCTACTTGAAGAATTTAACAACACATTTGAAGAAGAGAGGTGGAGCTGTGAAGAAGAAGATGCTGTGAAGTTGGGGGGGGGTTTAACCAACTTGTAATTGGGGGGTATAACCAATTACCGTGTAAACATCTTCTGGCATAGTGAAGAATCTGTGTTGGAGAGTGCAACCAACATGACAAGGAGTTGGTCGTTGTACCGAACCTTGTAAATCTCTGTGTAATGTTCTTTCATTATCACTGCACCACCAATAGAGTAGATCTAGGCCTTAACTAGCCACATAGGTGGAATTGATCATTCAAAGGGAACAATTCTTAAAAAGAAAAAGTTATCACTGATTCATCCCTCCCCTCTCAGTGATCACAACTGATTCGGGCATTTCATGTGGTATCCGAGGGAGGTTATCTCTATTAGGATCTACTTCTGAGAAAATGTACAATCTGAATTATATTAATAGTAGGGGTGTTCCTACATTATATGGAAAGAATTACCACAACTGGAAGAATCAGATGTTACCCTACCTTCTATCTCTCAGCCTTGAATTTAGAGATGCATCCTTATTTAGATTCCCTCCTCTTGCTAATGAAGCTGTTATGACACTGGATGAGAAAATAAATATGGAAGTTGATGGTAAAGCTCAAAATGCCATTCTTATGTCACTCTCAGAATAGGTATATACAAAATTCATGGGACTCAAGAATGATAAAGAAATTTGGGACAAAATGGAAAGCAGTTATGAAGGAAACATGAAACTCAAGGAATCCAAATTACAAATTTGGAGAAGCAAGTTTGAAAATATCAAGATGGGAGAAGAAGAAAATTTTGATGATTATTTCACAAGAGTCAACGAAATTGTCAGTAAAATTCGGGGCTTTGGAGAAAAGTTGGACGACTCAACTATCATTAAAAAACTAATGAGAAATTTTCCTGACAGGTTTGACCCCAAAGTCTCAGCATTAGAAGACAGAGATGATCTCTCTCTTGATGAACTACACAACATTTTCATTGCATTTGAAATGGGGAAGATCCCAATATTCAAGAAGAAGATCAAAGATGAGATGGCTTTTAAGGCCATGAGACAACTCAAGAAAAGAGATGACGAAGTCCTAGAATCAAGTGAATCTGACAATGAAGAAAAGGATGAAGACTTCAACAAAATTATTTCTCTTTTATAAAAAAGGTTTGGAAAATTTAAATTCAAGGGAAAAGGGAAATTATCACCGAGTTGTTTCAATTGCAATAACATCAGACACTTTTTTGTTAACTGTCCCAAGAAAAGATTTAGTGCTCCAGAAGTTGAAGAAGAAAAATCACAAAATAAGAAATGGAGTAGAAACCCAAGAGAAGGAAGAAAATTTGGTTCAAGAAATAAAAGGTTCATTCCAGTTGAAAGAAGAAGCTATGTGAGCAAAGAAGAAGAATCAGACTCCACTTCAACCAGTCAATCAGAAGAAGAAACAAATTTTATGGCTCATGTGGAAAAACAGTTTGATACCTGAAGCAGTGAAGATGATGAAAGTGAACGAATAGAGCTTGAAAACATGTTGAAAGATGAATTAGAGGCTTTCCTTGAACAAAACAACAAGCTCAAGAAAGAGAAGAAACTATTACAAAAGGAAACCAGAAGGATGAATGAGGAGTTGGAAGAGTGTATGAAGAAAGAGACATTGTACATTGATGAAATCAAGAGACACAAACTAAAGACTGCTGAGCTGGATAAGATAGCAAAAGATGTTGAAGAGAAACTTCACCTCAAAGAAGAAGAGCAGTCAGTGACATAGTCCAAGTGGATTGAACCATAGAATAGCTTGACAAAGATGAGAGAAGACTTTAACAAGGCTGTTGAGGTCAAGGCAGAATCATCTCATGATGGTGCTCAGAGGAAAGTCAATTTACCACTAAGTAAATCTCAAAATACATCTGTTATCTCTAACAATGCAAGTCCAAAGATGAAATTGAGACAAACATGGAATACAAAAACTTGTGAAAAATAATCTTTAATTGAAGAAAGTAAATCCCCAGGAAGGACTAATCAAATCTTGGATAGGAAATTACAACATGACTCATATCTGTGGAGAAGGTCAAGGTTTAGAGGCTACTGCGGGTGTTGTGGTGTGTTTGGACACAAGGCATGTACATGCTGGTATAACATGTCTCTTCCAAGTATGAGGCATGATTCAAGGGGGAGATATCCTGAAACCCAGAGTATATTACAGAAAGCATCAAAACTTCCAATTCAGAACAAATCTGACTCCCTGGGTGAAGCTTGAGGAAGATGTGACCAACAAGGTCATAGAGCTGATAAGTGTAGAACTATTCTTCCTGAACAAAGAGTCAAAGGAATGAAAGGAAAAGGCATTCAGGAACCCAATGAAAAAATCACATGCTTTGCTGAAGTTGCTCTAAAAGCCAGTAGTAAAACCAAGTCATGGATTCTTGGTAGTGGATGATCATCACATATGACTGGTGATACATAAATTCTAAGCAACATAGAAAGTCATGAGGGAGGAACCTTGGTGTTTGGAAATTATTGTTCTCTGAAAATAAAGGGAGTTGGAAAGGCTATTATTGAAAAAACAAATCTAAAATCTAATGATGTGTTGTTTGTTGAAGGATTAAATCACAACCTGCTGAGTGTAATCCAATTATGTGATGATGGACATGAGGTGTTGTTCTAGAAGAATTCATGCATCATCCAGAGCTCAAAGGATGGAAAAATCATCACTCAAGGAAGATGAACCACTAGAAAACTATTTCAAATTGGTGAGTCCATCAATTCTTCTTATCCTAGTTCTAAAGATGAAAACAATCTCTGGCACAGATGACTTGGCCATCTGGGTCAAGGAAGTATGAGTAAAATTCTGAAGTACAACATTGTACGAGATCTACCAAAATTAAAGAGAGAAAGAGAAGAAATATGTGACACATGTTAGAAAGGAAAACTGACCTATAGTTCACACAAAGGAGTAGATATCATGTCTACTGGGCCTCTTGGACTCATTCATAGAGACATATGTGGACCGATGAGACAGAAGTCTACAAGAGGAGAAATCTATTTTATAACCTTCATTGATGATTACACTCGGATGACCAACGTCATGTTCATGAAACACAAGTCAGATGAAATCACAATGTTCAAAAATTTCAGGAGGTAGGCTGAGAAAGAACTAGGACTCTATATCAAGAAAGTGAGATCAGACAATTGAAAAGAATACACTTGTGATTCTTTTGAAAGCTATCTGTTCAAGCATGGAATCAAGCATCAATACAATACACCATATACTCCACAACAAAATGGAGTGGATGAAAGGAATAATCGAAGCATAGTCGAAATGGGGAAGACTATGTTAGCTTAGCACAATATCTCTATGTTTTTCTAGAGAGAAGCAATATGCACAGCTATACACATACAAAATAGATGTCTTCTGGGTCCAGAAACACAAACGACAGCCTATGAAATGTGGTTTAACAAAAAACCAACTGTTAAGTACTTCAGAGTCTTTGGAAGTCCTTGCATCATCAAGATTAAAAACATTAATCTAGGAAAGTTTGAAGAAAAAATAGAAGAAGGAATCTTCATGGGTTACCTACCTGATGGAAAAGGCTACAGATGCTGGAATAAGAGGTTGAACAAAATGATTGACTACAGTGATGTTCAAATAATTGAAAACAACTCAAAACCATATCCTATGGATATTGATGACTCAAAGAATGACACAACCTTGGAACAGAAGAATGAAGAATTAACTTAGCCAACACCAACTGCTGGTGAGATCAACTCTGAACACACCAGTGATGAAGAGGAAAGTAATGAAGATGGAAGAAGGAGATACAATAAATTTAAAAAACATGTCGACAAAGAAAATGTCCTTGGTGACACACATTCCTCAGTAAAAATTAGAAGAAGATTGAGATTGGAAGATCAGACTGCACTGGTTTCTCAAGTTAAACCTCACACAGTGGCTGAATCAGTTGAACATGAGGAATGGATACAAGCTATGCATGAGGAGCTCAACCAAATAGAAAAGAACTCCACATGGGATCTTGTTCCAAGGCCCAAAAATAAAAATGTAATTGGGACAAAGTGGGTTTTCAGAAACAAACTCCATGAAAAGGGGGAAGTTTCCAGAAATAAGGCCAGACTTGTATGCAAAGGGTATTCAAAAATGGAAGGAATCGACTTTGAAGAAACCTTTGCACTAGTTGCAGGGCTGCAAACTATCAGAATTTTCTTAGCAGTTGTAGCACACAATTAGTACAAGGTATATCATATGGATGTGAAATCTGCATTCCTTAATGGAGACCTTGATGAAGAAGTGTATATAGAACGACCAGAGGGATTTGTGATGGACAAAGATGGTAGTATGGTATGCAAATTGAAAAAAGCCTTGTATGGATTGAAGCAGGACACTAGAGCCTAGTACTCCAAATTGGATGGTTGTCTCAAGAGCATGAAGTTTGTCAAAGGAGAAGTTGATAGTAATCTCTATGTCAGAGAAATGGCCACTGGTACTCTCATAGTCATTATCTATGTGGATGATATTATTTTTGCCGGTGACAAGGAAGGATTATGTGAAGAGTTTGCCGAGAAGATGAAGAGAACCTTTGAAATGTCCATGCTTGGTCAAATGACATATTTTATTGAATTTCAGGTGGAATAAAGGAAAAAATCCATATTTCTTTCACAAGAAAAATATGCAAGGGACTTAGTGAAAAGGTTCGGAATAGAGAGTGCAAAGGAAGTCTCAACACCCATGTCTGTTGGAACCAAGCTATGCAAGGATGAAGATGGCAATAATGTTGATCAGAAAGGGTTCAGGAGAATTATCGGTAGTCTCCTTTATCTCACGTCTTCAAGGCCAGATATAACATATGCAGTGACTTTGTGTGCCAGATTTCAAAGAGACCCAAAAGAATCTGACTTATCAGCAGCTAAAAGAATCTTGAGATATGTGAATGGAACCCTCAACTATGGACTCTTATACAAGAACAGTACAAACATAAAGTTGTTGGGATTCACAGATGCTGATTGGGATGGTGATTGTACTGATAGTAGATCCACATCTGGTGGAACCTTCTTTCTGGGAGAAGGATGTGTTAGTTGGTACAACAAGAAACATAATTCAATAACATTGAGCACAGCTGAAGCAGAGTATGTGGCAGCTACACATGCATGTACACAAATTATTTCGATGCAGGTGTGGCTAGCAGATTTGAGAATTAAAGCTAAAAAACCATTGAGGATCTTATGTGATAATCAAAGTGCAATTGGATTGTCTAAGAATCATATACAACACTCCAGATCCAAGCAAATTGATATAAAATATCATTTCATCAAAGAAAGGGTCACTAGTGGAGACATCAAGTTAGACTACATTTCTACTCAAGATCAAGTGGCAGATATTTTCAGCAAAGTTATGCCTACAGAAAGATTTGTTGAGGTATGTCTGAAACTTCATGTTCAGCCTTCTCCTCTCACTTGAGGAAGAGAAAGGTTCATCCTTATTCCCTAAATTTATATTATTTTGTACAAACATGCAGTGAATTGAAGGAGACAAGTGCATCCCTTGAGAGGGGCATTGGTTGCAGATTCAAGCGGTTATGAATTCTGGGAATGACTTCCCATTTATCCCATTGAATTTGTTGGCCAATAAGGGGGAGAAATCATCAAGAACACATTGTGATGTTTTTAAGTGTACTTAGGAGTATTGACAACCAAATACAAAGGGGGAGATTGTTGTGCCCAAGTGATTTCATTTTTTGTCAATAACCAGTCAATGAGTGCTAAATGATTGAGTGGGCTTGAAGAGTGATAAAGCTTGAGGTATGATGGTTGAAGACGCTTTACAGAAATTTGACGATTGTAGAACTGATCATGAAGTTCCATGACATGTATCAAGGAGAAGCAATGTCACAACATTATTAGATGTCCATGCATTTTCTTCACAAATGAATGAGGAGAGAAAGGTGAAGCATCCACAACTACTAAATGGATGAAGTGGTTTGAAGAAGACCATGCACTATCTCTTAGTGCATCTCATAGTGCATGTGGATTTGAAGATGATCCAACCTCATCTATGATTGGATTGAAGAAGAAAATTGAAGATCAAAGTGATTTATGATTATTTGTTGATGAAGATAGTTGAGAGATCCTTGATAATTCTATAGAAGAAGAAGAAGAGATGTTGGAGAAGACATATTGAGTTCATAAGAAGATGAAGTGGAGAAGAATTATGGTTTGGCATTTTTTTACTTGGTTACATTGCTTCTATACAAAGTACCAAGTATGTACTTTAACAAAAAAATAAGCCAACCAAGGAGGCTAGCCGAGGTCCCTCACCTCAAGCACTTGCGGGACCCAAGGGTCAACTGTGCTCAAGGGAAGTCCTCAAGGACATGGCCTCCCGGAGGTATGGTGCGGGCCGTGTGTAAGCCCGCAGGTGCCACACGGTGATGAATCCGTGCAGCGTGGGCGCTATGTGCGTGCCTGAAGGAAGTACAGTGGGCGCTAGAGTGCGCCCGCAGGAGAACTGGAGCGGGGCGGCACTGGAGGGGGGGGGAGGAGATTTCTGAGCCGATGGTGGGAGGCGATGGTTGTTAAACCACAGAAAAACTGCGGTGCGTTTTGATATGGGACGAGTTTTTTGAGACGCGGAGCTGGTCTGAGTCGTCCATCTGATCCGCGTGTTATCGCAGCCGCACAATCTATCTGCGGTGCCATCCGAGATCATTCAACGCCGATCCAATGGCCGAGGTGACAAACCATTGTCATCCTCAACCTCTCGCCAGCTAAAGCTACCCCGCGACGCCTCCCACGAACCAGAGGCACCTGAGCGTGGGAGATGGTGCTCCCGACCACTTCCAAAGAACATGAAACCTCCATGGTGATCGTCTGGTCGAACTGAGACCATGCATGCAATCTACATCTTGAATTCATGAGAAATCTCGAGGAAGAAGGTACGGTCGAGGAAAATGGAGTTTCCATGGCCACATAGATTCGTGTGAGATTTATACACAAGAATCGGGTATATGATCTTGAATCCATACACGAAGTTTGGATCACACGTTTGGAAAAAGGAAACACCCGAGGTATCCATAAAATCATTAACGCTGGTTGAATGTTTTTTTAAATAACTGGATATCTCGGTTATTCGGAGGAAAGAATCTTGGAGGATTCATGGATGGATATTGAATGCATTCTCTGTCTATAAAAGGAAGAGTCCATGCCGAGAAGAGGCTGTTGCCTCCCAGACATTCAAGTGCTTCTATTTCAAAAAATAGAGCATCTTTGGAGGGGAGAACCGTGCGACCACTTGCGCGACGGAGAACCACGCATTCCTTGCATGAAGGAAGAGGTCGAGTCGAGTTTCCCTCTGCGCTCCCTTGCGCGATAGGGAAGAGGCTGAGCCCTGCGCGCCTGCTGCCAGCATTCTTGCACGGTAGCAAGTGGCCGCACCCTCTGTGCCCCCGAACTCGCGTGGCAGGAGAAAGCCACCATGCCACCCGCACGGTTGGAGGAAGCTTCTACACCTGCGCGGCAGGATTTTCCATGCCACTTGCGCGGTAGAAGAATCTATCGCACCATGCACGCCTATTGAACCCAAGCACTCTTGGTGCATAGAAGACCCGTGCTCCCTGGTTTTCACGAAGAAGGAGGATTGTGCACTCTTCTTTTTCACAAAGAAGGAGAACCCAAGGCCTTGTGTTTTCACAAAGAGGAACGCATGCATGAGGCCGAGGCCTTGATAACCCTTGAGAAGAAACCCTCACACATATAATATCCACATACCCATTTGGGTTGTGTGTGATGTACTTGAAGAAGGGTGATTGTATAGTGGAGTACTTGTGCATGTAAACATAAGAACAAAGTGTGTGTGCACGTGTGAAGAGAAAGATTAACTTTGAAGAAGGAAGGCCACAACATATCTTGGTTGTGAGGGTGTGTGCTCAAGTGATGAAGAAGGGAGTGAATGTATGCACATGCATGCATATTGAATAGAAGTATTGGTGAGAAAGACCGACAAGTTCTCCTAGAGTTTGTTGAAGCTACTTGAAGAATTGAACAACACATTTGAAGAAGAGAAGTGGAGCTGTGAAGAAGAAGATGCTATGTAGTGGGGGGGGGGGGGTTTAACCAACTTGAAATTGGGGGGTATAACCAATTACCGTGTAAACATCTTCTGGCATAGTGAAGAATCTGTGTTGGGGAGTGCCACCAACACGGCAAGGAGTAGGTCTTTGTACCGAACCTTGTAAATCTCTATGTTCTGTGCTTTCATTATCACTGCACCACCAAAAGTGTAGATCTTGGCCTTAACCAGCCATAGAGGCTCAATTGATCATTCAAAGGGAACAATTCTTAAAAAGAAAATGTTATCACCGATTCACCCCTCCCCTCTCAGTGATCACAACTGATCCGAGCATTTCAGTTTCCACATAGGAAAAATTTGTTGGGAAGTGACAACATGGACATGGAATAGAATAATAACTTCAAAATTGTGATAGATAGTGATATATATCATGGGTAGGAGAAAATTAACAATCAAAACTTCTAAATCTGTGATGATTTAAGTGACTATATGATTAATTGAAAAATAAGGTACTATGATAACATTTTTTGTTTCCAGATCCTTAACCCAGAGTTGAAGAATTTTCATGAGAATAAATACTTACTGGATTTAATGAAATATTAACCAATTTTTTGTAACACCTGAAACATCCACAGTATGATTCCTTTTTAAACAATTTAATTGCATGTGATGTATGCAACACTGAGTTCAAGCACACCATGACCTATACAAATTGCCATTTAAAAAGTAGTTATAAATAGTATTAACCATATTTTGTATTCTATATATCTCATATAATTTTAACATTCATTTTTTTTTATTCTTATACAAAGTGTAATGAAAAATTCAATTTTTCAGATCAATGAAGTATTTTTCAAAATATGCAGTTTTTATGCCTTTTAATGGAGAACCATTTTTAAATACAATATTTGACACTTTTATATATTAAATTTGAAGAAATTAAATTATTTATTTGAATTTGAACATAAAAATTAATTTTGGATAAATTTTTGGTACTTTTCTGAAAACATTCATATTTTGATGAATATTGAAAATACTAAATTTTGATTGAAAAAAATTAATCAAAATAATTTATAGTGTTAAATTATAAATTTGAGTGTTTTCAAAGTATAATTATGTTATATTTTTATAATTTAATATAATTTATTTCATTGGAAGTAATTACATATTTTAATTGGACATAAAGACATGGAAATCTTCTAATAGTTTTTATTTCTTAAAAACCTGCTTTCTTGTTTTGTCTATGGGAATTAATTTTAAATGAGTCTCTTAAAATTATCTATATTTAATTTAGAAATATGGATTTAATATTTGTAATTATAAGGTCTAATTTTTTTACATATGTAACTTTTATTTTTTTGAGCTTACGAATAGTAAGCTCAGTAATTATTTTCATATACCATGGTTAAATCATAAATCAGGTAAATAAGGGTAAAAAGTAATATCATAATAATATTTAATTACCCTAACACATGTCTCAGTCCTATTGGATTAGATATTTCCAACCATGTTCCTCCTTTTGATTATTTTAGGACCCCATGGGACCACTTGGGTGTGATAATTCCATATTATATGAATTAATTTAAAGTAAATATAATTATAACATAAACATGAATATTTTCATAAAACAATTTTAATATAGGCTTATATGACTTATCTCTTTGACTATAAATATTAATTAGAAATATAAAATGATATTATACATCATTTAATTTTATTTATAATTATAAGATATTTGACATAAAATACTAAAAATATATGATTAAGAAAAATTACATAGATAATGTTACAAATTTCATTAATGATCTACTTTAGGTTCTCTTGTCATTTTATAGAAACTAAATCAACCCTACAGTATAAAAATACAAGAATACATGGTAAGTGTTAAACTGTTTACCTAATAGTTAATCCTAAACGATAAGGATAATTTCAAGAACTAAACCTGTCTAAAAATACTTTTATGAGAGGATTTAAACCTATACTCATATTATACTTGAAACGAATCACATTAGATCAATTATAAACTGAAAATAAGTTTATATTAAATTAATATGTCAAATTTTTACTAATGTGCCCCTCACCTCTCTTATTATAGGACACTTGTCATTCAATTTAATTAACACCTCCAAAGCCCTTTTTCAGGGATAACCCCATACCAAATATCCATCCAAATTCACTAAATTCATCTTAGAGTAAAAAAATTTGGGCATAAGGCCTGCTTAAGGAGTCATTTTCTGAAAATCAAAAGGAGACACCCCAAGAAGAGGTAATTGTTTTATCCGTTCTTTCAAAGTTCATTTTTTATTTAACCTCTTCTAACTAATTTTTTACCAGAATAAAATAATAAATACAGAATATTATATATTATGACATTTTTTAATATTATTTTACAACCATATTATTCTTTTTTACTCATCCTATGAAAAACAATACCACCATGCGTGTGTGCGTACAGTTTACCATCTCCACGTCGTGGTTTAAACTATTTGTCAAATATAATTTATTTTGATGGGTATAATGATGAATATAAATGACTTAAGTAATAAATATAACATTATATTATTTATTTAAAATTTATATTCCATACAAATTTATACCATATAACCATTAATAAAATAACAACTTCGCTCATGTGTACGTACAACTTATCATCTCCACGACATGATGAGACTCGTCTTACAAGTAAACTATCCAAGAATTATTTAAAAAATATATATTATTCATAATTATGAAATATATGAAATAATAATTCTACTGGGATGATATATATAAAAATATACATATATTTCATTCACTTTCTTCTATTAAATATAATAAGGAAACGGAAACAACGTTCAAGTGTACGTATGGAGTACCATATCTAAGAATGGTTTGTCCAATTTTATTTATCTATCCATTAAATATATTTATATAATGAATATATATGATATATAAATCATATTCAACATTATATAAGTAATTAAATAATTATCATAGTAATATGATCAAAAATAAAAAGTCAAAACATGTATGATAAATAAAGCGTTTATTACTTGAAATGTTTCATTAACATGGAATTATTAATAAATGAGTAATATAAAGTCATAAAAATCATATATGATATCATAAATATTATTATGATTATGATATAAGTTAATTATATGTTTAAAAAACATTATGCAAGAGTTTCGGACATCTACTGAGAGTATCAGACCTAAGGTAAGGGTTAATTATCAATCCCATAATTGTATAAGATTAGTTATGTGTAAGTATTTATTGGGAAAAAATTATAATCCCTGTCCATGTTTCATAGAAATATTTTTCAAAAGTACTCTCATAAGGTTTTATAGAAGGTTATCTTTAACTAGTTAATCAATTTAAATGTTTTCATGATTTATTTTTCTAAATATATTCAATTAATTTCCATGTTTTCAAAATGATTTAATGGAATTATTTATATGGACATGATTGATTTAGAATTTTTAATTCTTTTAAAATGTTTCAAATTGGTATGGGACACTTTTTTTCAAAAATATCTTTTAAATGAATTCATTATTAAATTGTGTGACTTTTAAATGATTTCATGAAAAAGGGATATTTCTCTTAATGATTTTCACTCATTATTTTCAACTATATAGACATACTTTAATGGATATTATTCTTGATTGAGGTTGATTTATAATAATATAATATTCCATATTGTATTGAATGAGTTATTATACGTTTGACTTTGGATTGGCTATTTTTATACCATTCATGGTTTATGGTTAATGTATTGATATTACGTATTTTAGTTTTAACCCAAATGATTATGTTATGTTTCAACCTTTTAATATTAGGACTGAATTGGGATTTTTAAGTGATGGGAAGGGCCTTATATATCCCCTAGATGAATTGGTAGGTCTCATGATACAAACTAGTGTCCTCACATAAGGTCATGACTAAAATTTTGTGTATGGTCTTGGCACAATGCCATGACTTAGTGGTTAAGATGTCCGGAATTATGAATTCCATCATTATTAGTTTTGTTTCTGATTTTACATGTTGTTATTATATTAGTAGAATTTCTATGTGCATGTTTATATGGTATGGTTTTATTTATTCTTTCCTTATTAAACTAAATATAATGTTTTAAAAGTCTTGTGAATTAGTTTTTTACCTTTCCTTAAAAGTTTATGCTTTTTTTGTGATAGCTTCTGCTATATTGTTTATACTTAATGAGCATCTCAGCTCACCCCTTTCTTATTTTTTATTTTCCTATGATTCCAAGAAGTGTTTTATTATTGATATGATGGGTTACTCAAGTAGAATAATGGTGTTATCAAAGGATTATCTATGATGTGTTTTATGTTAGTAATTGTAATATAAACTTCAGGTATGTAATCTATTTTTGAAGACTATTAAATTGATCAATATTTCGAGACATGATTACTTGTAATAATGTTAATGTATTAAAATAATGCACCATCTCTAGGATTCTGGGGTTGGGGCAATACATTTTTTATATTATCAATTTATAATTTCTTATACCATGAAATTAAGTTGAATTAATAATTCCAAAAGCATTAGCATATCATGAGATCCATAAATAGAATGATAGTCCATTTAATATACACTTTTCACTAAAAACGGTTATCGCAAGTTATTGTATATGAATAAATCCACCTTTAGTGACATAATACTTCAATCTCACAAGAATTATCAAAATTTTAACTTGTATTTACAATAAATAACCTTAGAAGCCTTCTGAAAGGTAAAAAACTAAAACTTTGTAAATAAGTTTACTAAATTACCTAACCATTTATCTCCCATATATCATTGGGTATCTCTTGGTTTTCACATTCCAAACATGTTAATAACATTGTTATTTTATCACTTTAATCATGTTAATAACATGAATTACCATACATACTTATTTAAAACAGGCATATTTCTTTATTCAAAAGTTTACTGAATATATTCTTTTAGTCCAAAAAGTTATAAACTTCATCCATGATATCATAAATCACATTTCAAAAAATAATTAATAAGTTCCAAGGAAATTAGTACCATAAAATTTATTAATTCATATCTAACATATATTTATCAAAATATCATTATCACATCATCATGCACATAATAATGTTTATCCTTCCCTTAATCATATGTATTCCTAAAATATCACCTTATTACCTCAATAAATTTTCATCATTACCAGAACCATTTAGAATATTCTATTAAATCTTTATGGATGTGGACCAATACATATATTTTTTATTATTACACAATACTATACAAGTAATTCTAGAACATTATTCTTGAATTCAATTACATAAATACTAAGTCATTCCACAACATCGTTGTCATACTCCACACCGGAAATAATGATCGCATTATATTTACCTTTATTACTTGTATTAAGAGGTTTCAGATGTGGATCATTATCACCAACCCTTATGTTTGGGCACTATTTATCATAATTCCCATTATACTTACACTTGTAGTACTAAAGTAGGGGAGGTTCATTCTCTATAGCTTTATCTCTAAACACCTTTTTAGTTAACTTCTTCCAATAAATTTAGAAATCAAATACTTATTGACCATACTTTCCACAAATAAACTATTTATTATACCCCTTAATAAAATTTCAAATATACTTCTTCCCACACTTAGAGCATAATGTAAATCTCATATTCTTTTCACCATGGTTTTTAGATTTTTCATTGAACTCTATATTCCTTTTCGTATCAAAACCATGATATTGGTATGTGACTCCAACAACCATTTCAACATTAATTTCACAATGAAAATTTTATTTTTATCTATTAATGTCTCTAATGGATAACTCCATTATGATACTTTTCATTAATCCACTGAATAATGCACCAAAATTACTTTTGTTTTGGATGATAATAACATAATAAAACCTCATAGGTCTACTGAAATTAGCCTCATAGGTACTAGAATATTCATAATCCTTTTGCTTCAACTTAAGGGAACCTTTATCTATATTGGTCTAGAAGAATACGAGGAAAGTAATTATTGAAAAATGAAGTCTTAAACTCATCCTAATCTATAGATTTAATTTCATCTTGCTACCTAGTGTTCTTAATTTGAGTCCACCACTGGTCCACTTCTCCATCTAATAGATAAAAATCTATAATGGATTTCCCATTCTCCAAACACTAGAGAATATAGTATATCATTTCAGTATTATTTATCATTTTTTCTCAAATAAGTGGATTATAAGTCACACTAAAAGAAGGTGGACATTGCCTCCTGAAATACATAATAGAATGTTGTTCCCTTCTTTCCTCATTTTTATGTCCATCAAGAATCGTAGCTTGAGAAATATGTGTGATCATAAAAATAATATTTTTCATTCTAACTCCCATATATTTTAGTTTATTAGGAGGAAAATCATTGCATTGTCTATTGAAATCACTATTTATTTGGTTCCTTCAACTTCTATCTATTGACTAAAACATAATGCAAATAGTAAGAAATAGTTATCAAAATTAGGGACCACATAATCATGAAAAGTTGCTTATAGTGTGTCTAAATTATAAAACCATCCTTAATCTATTACACCATAGGTTTATCCTAGGTTATTCATAGATATATTATATTTAAATCCTTTATGATAGTTTTTAAAGAGTTTTTGAATTCCCAAATCATATTCCCTAGGAGTGTCAAATGAGGTGTGTAACAAGGCCCTTTGTCATGTATCGAGTTATGTTGAGTCATCCTTTATGCACCTTGCATGATTTGTTTCTCATAGGTTTGTCTGTTCCATACCCACATCCAATTATATTATCCAGATAGATATATATTGTAATAATACCCCTTGTTCTATCTTTTACCATGATTCCATGACATTTTCCATTACTTTTTCTTATACTTAGACTTATCCTTAGATATTCCCTTCAAGTTCTCACTAATATTTTTTCATACAAAATTTAAAAGGTTAAGTAAACCTTTTATTTATTACCAAAGATAATGACCTTCACTATTCATACATAAAAATTACATCACTTTTTCAGAATACATAATACATTACAGAAATAGTCTCCCTAAGACTATACTAGTCTAGTGCATTTGAAAACATGGAAACATAAGCACTGGTACATAAGTAAGATACATTATCTCTCCCTAAGTTCTTCTTGGCTATCACCCTTATTATACCGAAAAAACATAATACCTATCTTCAAAACCTTGGGAAGGAAACATAATAAGGGGTGAGATTAGATGATCATTAAAAGTAAATGTGGTAGATATGTAATAATAAGAATGAGAAAATTGTACTACAACATGATCATGAAAATAGAATATCATACCCATCATATCAAAGATCATAAACCTTAATCGTGGATTAAATATTATTAATTCATAATACATGAATCATAAGAATATAAAGAACATAATCCATGAAATAATGACATATTAATAAGACGTTGAATTTTAGTAGAAAAATAATAATATCAAAATTATTTCAATAGTAGAAAAGTTATAGTTTATGAGGCCATATTAGTAGTATGAGTTCACTCTGCATACCATCTTTTCAGTCATGGTTCACTCTCATTACCTTCTTGGTAGTCACGGTTCACTCCCATAACAATCGTAGTGCTAACGGTTCACTCCCATAACAATCGTAGTGCTAACAGTTCACTCACAATACCATCTCAGAAGAAACGTTCCTTTATGTCTATATCATGAGATATAAATATTTACCAAATTCATTTGATGCAGATATTGGTCTAACACATCTCATAATGGAATCATGTATACATGTTCAATGAAATTGTAAACATTATTCATAACATAGCCCACAAAATGAAATATGTATCGTAAACATATAATCTTATCCAAACATGTGGAAAAGAAAACTTTTTCATAATATTTTTATTAAATCATAGCCCAGGAAAATAATCAGGTTTCGTAGACATATAACCCATTAATGAGAAACAGATTTCATAAACATAAAATCTGTGAAACAGAAATGGGATTCATGAAAGTTATTCCCAAAAAATATAAACCATTCAGAGAAATAAATTTAGTAGAACCATAGATCTCATTCCCAAAAAGGTATGAGTGACATAAAATAATTCCATTATATAGGTGAAATAATTTTTTTATGTCTCAAAAAATTTTCTTTAGGAAAATATCATTTCTTCTTCAAAAACTGATTTTAAAAACATAAAATATTTTTAGAAATATATTACTTTGAAAATAGCTTTGAAAACATATAATGGAATCCTTAAAACCAAAAAAACATTTTTAAAAACCATTTTCTAAGAAAATTACCTTAAAATAACATTTTAAAAACATTTTTTTAAAATGATTTTTTGAATAAAACTGATTTTTGACCGAAAAGATAAATGAGATCAAATTTTCTTAAAATCATTTTCTCAATTACATAAATTACCAAAGAGTGTAATTTTTTACCAATACCTAAATAAATCATGATTAAGTAAAGGAGAATATAAATCAGGAGTTTTTAGATAAAAAACCTAATATTTCATCAATGAATGCATAATCATAAGCAATCTCGATAAACAGTGATATTTTTTTAATAAACTCTTTCCACATGGTAACATTGAATCATACTCCCCTTGAACAGAAATGAAATTAAATGGAGCTTAAAATATCATGAAAAATAAGGATATTCATGATATAACATGTAAATTTCAATCATATAAACCTCATAAAATATGATAGGTTCATAACAAAAAATGTGTCTCAATGAACGAATATTGAGACAAAATTACATTACCGATATGATAAATTTTATTCCATACAATCCATGAATGAAAGATTATAAAATGAACATGCAAATACCAGTAAATTTAATAATAATAATCATAGAATAATTTGATGCATAGTATATACACCACACAAAATAAAAGAGTGGTGAATAAAGCATGTAATTCTTAGAAATAAAAATGAGATGAATTCCCTTACCTTGTTTCTTGATTTTTATCACACATAAAATCCTCCAATATAATAAGGATACATTTATTATATATTTATCACAGATCCATATTCATATATATATATATATATATTACCATATAAGGTTTTCTTATGACCATATATTACCCATTTATTAACAATATTATGTTAAATTAACGTTCCGAGTGATAATTGTTTTGTTTATCATATATGTTTTGACTTGACATTCATGATACTCTTAATTAAATCATTATTCAAATATTTCAAGAATGTAAAAATTGAATTATTAATCATATATATTAATTATATGATGATTAATAATAATATATAAAAGATAGATATATGAAATGAAATACAACGTTCATGGATAAGGTAAGTCGTAAAAGCGCATGCACATTATTACCCTTTCCATAGCGTGTTGAAAGACATGAAGTAAATGACATGTGTATATATATATGTGTATCTAATATTTCAGGACCTGTCTATCAGGGAATGTGCCATGACTCCCTCAATACCACCTCCAAAAGGAATTGGTATAACAATTAGCATCGAAGGCATCAACCTGCAAGTGGGAGGCATTTTCCTAAGTACTTGTACGCACACACACAAAACCACATCCCAAAAACTGGAAAAGTGAACATGCAAGCCAATAAAAAACCACCTAGTAAACGTAGAATCTATAATTCAAATGGGTTTGAATACAACCCCAATAAAAGACAAACTAAAAACATGAAAGTAGGAGGATCTCAGAAAAGTTATTTGCTGAAAACCCCACCTGATTGTAAGTGTAGAATTGCTGTTAGAAGCCGTAGAAGTTTGCACTGCATGCATGAACTCACTGGACCCTAACTAGTCATAAGCTACCATGTATTCCATCTAGTCGTCATTCATGTACAAAAGACAAGACACATGGGGGAGAATCCTATTTAAGGGTGTGTAACACAATACTCCATAGGGACCCTGAAACACAATAAAACACCAAAAAAGAAAGTATACACACGGTACTATCAACTCACATAGTTATAATCTATAGTATAAAAATACTGACCATCATACGCAAAAATGAACACCTTGGATAGGTGGGGTACTCATCCCTAATGATTACCTTTGGTATGTCAGTCATATAGTGTTTCTCCCAATTGTGGGCCAGCCCGGACAAACATAGTTGCTTCCCACCTTGTCTGTTGTACTGAGGTACTCATGCCTGATGAGTATCGTGGGTCTTCTGGGACCAAAAGCGCTTTTCTCCACTGTGGGCCTATTGGGTCACACATAGCCACTTCCCACTGGGCCATCATAGCTGATCCACATAGGGTCTCTTGTAGATGATCCACATAGGGTCTCTTGTCACCCGTCTTTTGGTCTTAGTCAGCTGCAAAATTCTGACACATTTCATGCTAGATTTCATGAGAAACCACTCATCAAGTCATTCATCGCATTTCAAAATCCATGAAAAACTGCTTAGATTATGCCAAAATAGATTCCTCATCACTAGGGTTCCAACTCCATAAACAGATCACTAATCGGATGCATGGTTTGAAAGATATTGGTGTTTTAGTAATCGAGGGATGGTCCTATCTGGGCCCCATCTGACCGGGACCGACCGACTCGACGAACACGGACCAGGGGCCCCACATGCCCCAGCCCGATTTGACTAATCCAACCTAACCCAGTTCGGGTCAGGGCCGACCCTGTCTGGCATAGCTATTGGGCCTAGCCCATTGGGCCTTACTGGAACCAGCCTAGTTCGGTTAGGGGTCCAACCCGAATGGTCACCCAGTAACCCTGTTCTATCAGGCTCAGCCTTCAATAGGTGGACCAATTGTTCCCAAAATGGGCCACCTAGTGGTTTGATGTTATTCTGTTATCCTAGCCCATAATAAATGGCCAGCATAATCCAACCATGATCACTCAGTGGCCTGGTTCATGTCCTACCTGCCAACCTGTCGGGATGGTCCCCTTCAGCTCAAATGCCCAGAAAAGCATCTAGTTATTGCATGTTGCAGCTGCCTAAGCTGGCCACACATGTGTCTAGTATGTGATCCCACTGGTCCATGTTCCAATGGGTCTCCTTATTCCGTGTGGCATAGGACACCCCTCTGACGCAACCAGATGGTTGCGTCCCTATCCTCCATCAACCTAACTGCTATTGAAAGCACTTGTCACACTGTCGTTGCCTAAGCCAATCGCGGCTACCACCTTGGGGTGCTGCCGTGACATGTTGCCACCTTCCTGCAGCCACTGGTGTCATCGGATCCTTCCACGGACAACCGAGTCTGCTCTGGTGCTCCGTTCCACATGTCATCTACGCCTCCGACTTCAATGGGATTCTACCTTCCTTGTTAAGGTCTCAAAATCTCCTTCCATCCATTTCGAAGGTGCATCCATGAAGAATGCACAAGAACACACAAAGGAAGCGGGGCCCAGGCTTTGTTCCTGTCGACCTTCACCCACCGTGTTAGAGGTTTTGAATACATGGAAAGGAGGTTCTTGATTCAATCAACAATCTAATCCAGATGAAATCCTCTAGATAGAATAATAAACTGCCACAAGAATAAAATTCATGGGGATCAACCTATTCATGGGTTGATCCTAGTTAGTAATTTTAGAAAGAAGAATGATGAATTAAAATTTAAAAATGGAAACCCCTAGCAGGGATAGACTCACATCAGATGGAATCTCGTTGTTGGTGGTGATCCATCCATAGATATTCCAGATTTTGAACTCATTTGAATTTATTTCTCACCAGTCCCCTTCTTCAAGGTGTGTTGATGTTGCTAGCTATTTTTTTACATTCTTTAGAGAGAAAATTCTACATCGTTCATTAGAGAAATTCTAAATCCAATTCTCTAACTTGTTATCTCATTAAAATAGAAATGTGTTGTAGTGTTTCTATTAGGCTGCGTCATCATGTCGTAACACTGTTTCATTAGTGAAACAACATTTCTGTTATGCTTCGAATAATGATTCATTATACTACACATTAATGATTTATTAAAGTGATTCATTTATTGAAACTTGATAGCCCATCATCGTCGTTTGGTAGTGCGTATGTGTCATCGCTCAATGGTGAAGTGAACAAAAATAATTAACTTTTTAAGTTAATTGAATTTTTCTCCTGAAAGGCCCAAAAACTAACTTTTGCAGTCGAACCTCACAGGTCAAAGATAGTTTATTTCTAGGAAAATCGTGATATTCTGAGTTCAGCAGTGCCCTTAAAATTTTGATCTATGATCCTGTTTAAAAGTTAGATAAAATTGGCCACATGTTTATTTAAATGAACTTAAAAAAGGTCAAAAATCTATTTCAGGCTCACCAAGACTTATAACAAGGTGTTTTCAGATCGTCTGGCCTCAAAATAATCGCTTATAATTTTAAAAAAATTACATGGAATTTATGGGACATTACATTATCTCCACCTTTAGGGATTCACGTCCCTGTAAGCCAAAACAACGCAAAAAAATAAATAAATGGTGGTCCTAAGCACAAATATATGCCTCTTTCTCCCATGTAATCTCCTACAGATTCCCATGTTACCATCAAACGTGCACCAGAGGAATCATCCATCCTTGAAATAACTTCTCATGTTGGTCCTCTACCTGCACCATAAGCTCTAAAAACATCACCCCATCATCAATGTCTGGCTCTCCCCAGTTTATAATGTGTGATGGATCATTAACGTACCTCCTTAGGTACAACATGTGCAAAACATTGTGCACCTGGTGCATCTATGGGGGTAGAGCTAGGCAGTACACCACCTTGCCAAATATGCTTAGAATTTGGAATTGTTCGATGAACCCCATAGATAACTTTTCACCCCACCCAAATCTATACAATCCACATCGAGGTGAGACCTGAAGGAACACATTGTCTCCATCTAGTAATTATAGGGTCCTCTGTCTCCAATAATAATAAGATTTATGCATACTCTATGCAGTCCTCATCCTCTCCTGGATGATCTTCACCTTCTCCATGGTATCCCATACCAACTCTGGACCCATGATTGTTGACTCCCCTAGGTCATTCCAACATTGAGGTTATCTGCAAGGATACCCGTACAAAGACTCAAATGGTGCTATTTCAATAGTGGAGTGATAGTTGTGGTTGTATGAAATCTCCACCGGTGTCATGTTGTCCTCCGAACTATGACTAAAATCAGGGAATCAAGAACGGAGAATGTCATACAACGTTTGTATGGTCTTCTCCATTTGACCATTAGTTTGTGGGTAAAAAGTATACTTAAGAGCAGGTGAGTGTTGAACACCTCCTGTAATCCCTTCCATAGCTGGGATGTGAAGCGAGCATCATGGTCTGAGATGATCATAAGGGGAACCCCATGAAGCCACATTATCTTCTGGATGTAGAGGCATCACAATCCCTCTACCAATCTCTACTCCTGGATGGGTATAATGTGAGATGACTTGGTGAGTCAGTCAATGATCACCCAGATAAAATCGTGGCCCTTGGAAGTGTGTGGTAATCCCATCACAAATTCCATCAAGATATCATCTCACATCCACTCTTGAACCTCAGGTAGTTTTTCCAAGCCTGCTGAAACCTGATGTTCTACCTTCAGTTACTGATATGTTAGACACCGTGAAACGAAATTTTCCACCACTTTCTTAATACCTGGCCACTAGTACTAACATCGTCAATACTGGTACATCTTCGCCACTCCAAGATGTAACTCCGAGGGGGAGGTATGGAAATCCCTCAATATCTCATATCTAAATGCCACTGGTACTACATTTCATTTTCTGAAAAGGATGATGTGCTCCCCACTGATCGAGAATCCTACAGGAGCATGTCCTGAGGATAAATGAGCATGTCGGGTCTCACAGTCAACATCTACAAGTTGTGCATCCCTAACTCATTGAAAGAGTGGGAGAGTGAAAACCATCGAATAAAGGTAAGATGCTCTATCATCATCTATGAAGGATATCTGCATCACGACTAGCTACTATGTCACCTCACTCAGCAGCTGCAAATCGGATCTTTTGTAGAGCATGTCTGCCACCATGTTCCCATTCCTAGAAGTATAGAATATCTCACATTTGTAGTCTTATAGGAACTCTATCCATCACAATATTCTCAAGTAATGGTCCTTCTAGGAGAAGATATAATTAAGACTCTTTTGGTCAAAGTAGATGTTAAATTGTTCACCCATCAAGTAGCGCTGCCAAATCTTATGATAAAATACCACTACTGCTAACTTTAGTTCATGGGTCTTGTAGTTAAGATCATGATTCCTCAACTGATAGGAACTGTAGGCGATCACTACTCTCCCCCACCTAAGGAAACAACCCAGTCTGGCCCCTATGGTGTCACAGAATACTACATACACAATTACCTCCTCTGGTAGTCAAAATATTTGGTAACCTATCAGTACACACCTCAACTCCCACAAACTCTGTTGGAACTTCTCCATCCACACGAAGGGCTTTCCCATCCATTTCAAAGATGGTAAGTGAGTTTTTACTCTGGAAAAGTCAGGTACAAACCTCTAGTAGTATCCAGCCAACCCTAAGAATCATTGAACCTCAATCACACTCCTGGGTGGATCCCGGGAAATAATTATCTCAATCTTCAGCATATCCATAGCAACTCTAGCCTCTGATATGACATGTCCCATAATGTGGACCTCCTAAATCAAAAACTATCACTTCAAGAACTTCCTATAAACATGGTGATCTTTGAGTGTATCTAGGAATGTCTGTAGGTGTGTAGTGTGCTCCTTTTCTAACGCTGAGTACACAAACATGCCATCAATGAATACCACCAAAAAATGATCTAGGCAAGGCCAGAAGATCAGGTTCCTTATTCCCATGAACATTGTTGGGGAATTTTTCCTTCCGAAGGGAATCACCAAGAACATATAGTGGATATACCTGAATCTGAAGGTTGTCTTCGGAAAAAGCTCATCCCGTACCTGAAGCTGGTCATAGCCTGATATGAGGTCTATCTTTGATAACCACCTCGATCCATTTAGTTGGTCTAAGAGGTCATCAGTTCTCGGTAGTGGATATATGTTCTTCATAGTCACCTAGTTTAGGCACCTATAGTCCACGCATAGCCTCAAGCCTCTATCTGCCTTCTTGGAAGAAACACTGGGGTTGCCCATGGTGAAATGATGGTCCTCGCGAAGACCTTCTCCTACAATTCCTCCAGTTGCACCCTCAAATCATGAAGATTTGTGGGAGATATCCAATATTTTGGTGTAGATATCAGTGTCATCCTATTGTACAAATCAGTGTAGAAATCTACCTCTCTATGAGGAGGTAGTCCTAGAACATCCTCACAGAAGACTTCCTTGTACTCATCCACCACTATAGGAATTCTGGGAGTCCTCTCATCCCCTACACTAAGTGTGGGGATAGAAAACTTGTGATTGGTTGGTTTCACCCTCATCTGAGATGTTTTTTCATGTGTTAGAAGCGTTCCCTTCTCACCAATGAATGAAAATGTGGTCCCATATTTGCGGACACACCGCACTCTATGTCTAAGATAGTTGATTTTAGCATGAACTATGGATAACTATTCCAAACCCAAGATGTAGTCATAGGGCCATGATGCCATTACTAGGAGATCTCAGCTGTCTCTCTCACCTCCCAGAGTAAACTCACAATTCCATCACAAGTGTATAATCATCAAATCCCCTCCCGTATGAGTCTCTAATCATAAGGATCAAGACATTGGCTCAACAATAATCATTGAACCTCGAATGAGGTCCATGGAAAGGAAGAAGTGACTATAATCTATGTCTATAAGAACTATATCTAGGGTAGGTAAGACAAATCCTACCTCTAATCATCTCCAAAGCATCAGGTTCATAGGCATCCATTGTCTAAAGCTGATCTCACCTCTATCCGCCTACTCCCTAAGGTCATGGTGGACCACCTAGGGGTGGTTGGGGATGTACCTCTAACCATCTCCCACCTCATTCTACTCGTCATTCTCCTCTACCACATATTCTTCCCTATGAACCTCATCACCCAAACCTCTGCCTATACCTTGGTGGTCCCTCGACTGTCTGTCGATCATCTGTATAGTAGGTTGGGAAGTCATGAGCCTTGTGTCCCTTCCCACCACATGTGAAGCACAACTTAACTCCATGTAGAATCCCTCTACTAATGGATCCCTTCACTACTGACCCTATGTCATGGGGTCATCCCCTGAAAGATATAACCCACTTGGGTCCCCGCATCTTCTGCCTTCTTATCACCACTGAAGACATTGTCACATGGTGTCTACCGGTGCCTCAAACTGTCAAAGCCAACTCTATCTGGAAGATATTTATAAGAAGGTCTTGCTCCAGCACCCCATCCAAAATAGGGATGTTGAGAGACACCATGGATTCCCATATCTCCCCACTCAATCCCGGATCAAATGATTGAGCCCTGAAGAATAGGTATCACACTATGTCTATAGAGTAGCGATAATTCTCAGTGAACCTCGCCGAGTACTCTTCTACTATCATGCTACCTTGTTTTAGGTGAAGTAGCTCTTATACGTGCATAGAGTGTAACGTCTCTAGGAGGAAATCCACCTTGAAGAGGTGCTCAAAGTTTGTACAGGTGAGGGTCACCTCATCATGAATCTGAATTATCAACATCCACCATCTCGCTACCAATCCGTGAAGAAGGCTTGTGGCTAAGATAGCCATCTGGTCAAGTGGCGTCCTCACTAAGTGAAAGACTCATGTCACCACCTCCAGCCAATCCTCAGCAACCGAAATATCTGAATCTCCCCTAAACCGAGGAGTTATCTATCTCTAAAACTCATGAAAGGCACTGAGTCTTTGTACACCATCTACCAGTAACACCGGTAGTAACTGTCAACCAACGGGTGCTGGTAACACTGGTGCACCACCTGACGTGGCCATCTCTAGAAAGGGTCCATGAAAAGACCCCTCCTCTCTAGGTGGGTTGTCCTCACGGTCACACATCAAAATGCTGCTGGTATTCAGTTTGGAGGCATTCTAATATAGATCAAGAAGTACCATGTTCAATTGATTATACCTGGTGAGATGACTCAAATTCAAGAAGAACATGAGGAAACGCAATTCCAATATGATTCATGAAACTAATGTTTTAATATATAGATCTGAAAAGAAGAATTCAAGGTCCCAGTGTATAGATACGTCAGCTGTCGCACTAACACTAGACTCCCCAAATCTGAAAGTCAAACTTAAAACATTTAACATTTTTACAAAAAACTAACTAACTGGCTTCCAGTCATTAAGGTAGAATCGACCAGCACTGATACCACATTTTCACAACAAGACCCCTAGGGCCCGTGCTATAACTCCCCCTAGCCCACCTCTTAAAGGAAAAGGGTGGGCAACTAGCACTGGAGGCATGAAACTGCAAGTGGGAGGAATTTTCATAAGTACATGTACGCACACACACACAACCGTGTCCCAAAACAGGAAAGGTAAAAATGTACAAAACTAAACAAACACTGAGTAAAGGTGCAATATTTATGTCAAATTGGCTAGATTGCAAACCCAACAAAAGGAAAACTGAAAATAAGAATGTACGAGGATCTTAAGAAATTCCATACCTTGAAAACCCCACCTTAAGATAAGTGTTGAGTAGCTTCTGGAAGATGTAAAAGTATACCCATCCTATATGAACTCATTGGACATCACCTGGTCCTAATCAACAAAGTCTGTCATCTAGGAGATAATGATATGAACAAGACAAGACACATGCTGGCGAAGCCCGTGAAGGGGTGAGTTACACCATACTCAGTAGGGACCCCAAAAAACAATGGAAAGAACACAAAGGAAAGTACACACAAGGTTCTATCAGCTCACATTGGTATAATCTAGAGTATAGAAAGAAATACCATCAAATGAAACACTGAACACCTTGGAGTATTTGGGTACTCATCCCTGATGAGTACCATTGGTATGAAGGGTCACAAAGATCCGCTCTCCACCATGGACCTATCAGGCCACACAGAGCCGCTTCCCACCTTGGCCATTATACAGAGGTACTCATCACGAATGAGTACCATGGTTCTGTTAGGTCAAACTGAGCCGCTCCCCACCATGGGCATTTTGGGTCACACAGAGCTGCTTCCCACTATGCAATCATAGTTGATCCACATAGGGTCTCTTGTTGCTGATTCACACAGGGTCTCTTGTCAGTAGTGTTCGGGCCTCAGTCAGTTACATGATTCCCGCATGTATCACACTTGATTCTGGGAGATACCACTCTTCCATCCATTCATCACATTTAAAATTCCATGAAACCACCTTAGATTATTATAGAAAAATAGCCTCATCGTAAGGGTTCTAATGCCGCTTACGGCTCATCAGTCGGATGCCCAATCAGAAACCTATTGGTGTTTTAGTAATTGGCGGCCCGGTCGTGTCTGGACATGGTCTGACTTAGTCGGGCCAACCCGACCAACCCATCCTGGGGGCCCCGTATGCCTATCCCGGTTCGACCGATCCGACCCGACCCAATACATGTCTGGGGGAGGCCCGTATTGGCCTAGCCAATGTGCCATGCCCATTGGGCCTTACTAGACCCAGCCTGGTTTTGCTAGGGGTCTTTCCCACTAGGTCGCCAATGACCCTATTCCATCCGGCATGACTCGAAATAGGCGGTTCAGTTATTCCCAACTCAGGCCGTCCAACAACATGGTGTCATTCTACTGGCCTAGCCATTAAATGGAGGCTGACTAATTCTAGCACAGGCCGATCAGCGACCCGATTCGTGCCCTGCCGGCCCGGCCCGCCCGGCTGGCTGGTCCCCTCTAGCCCGAACGCCCAGCGGGGCATCCGTTTCTTGCATTCCACGATTGGCTAAGCCGTCCATGCTTGTTTCCTTCTTGTCGTCCCATTGGACCACATTCTAGTGGGACGCCGTAGACCGTTCAGCATGGGCCATCCCTTTTACAATGTCGGGTGGCCGCATCCCTCTCCACCAACCACCGGCCTGCTGACGGAGGCTCCTGACACACAAATGTGACCTGATCCAGCCATGACTCCAACCTTGTCACGCCGTTTTGGAGCACCTTCACCCACCAACAACCACCACCGTGGGCCGGTGGCGGACCACCGGGTCCGCTCCAATGGTTTTTTCCTCATGTTTTCTATGCCTCTAATTTCCCTGGGATTCCACCTTTTTGCTAAGTCCTCCAAACCTCCTTGCCACAATTTTGAAGGTGAGGCCATGAAGAATGCACAAAGGAGGAGTGTCATGATCCTAGTTCATGTCGTCCTTCACCCTCAACATTAGAGGTTTCATAAACGTGGTTGGGGAGGTTTTTTATTCAACAATTGTCTAATCCTAATGCAATCTCTGAGATAGAATGATACCCTCACACAAGAACATGCAACCCATTGATTAATTTGTTCTTGGATTGATCTAAATTAATTTTTTTAAAATTAATAACAGGTCATTTAACCATCAAAAAGTAAACCCCTCACTGGGATAGACTCATGTTAGAGGGAATCTCGTTGTTGGCAGTGATCCGTCTATAGAGATTCAAGAGTTTGAAGCTGTTCGCATTCGTCACTCACCGGTAAAATTCTATGAGGTTCGTCGATGACACAAGTGATTATTAATCATTTTTAGGAGAGTAAATTATTATTTGTTCATGAGAAAAAAAATCTAAATCTAATTCTCCAACCTGTTATTTCATTAAAAGAGAAACGCATCACATTATTACTTGTTACGCTGCGTTGTCACGTCATTACATTGTTTCATTACTGAAACATCGTATCTATTACTCTTCTATTAATGAGTTGTTATGCTACACATAAACAAGCCATTAAAGTTATTCATTTAATGAAATTCACTATCAACTCATCACCACGATGATGTGCAAACAGGTCACCACTCAATGGTGAAGGAAAAAATAACTTTTTAAGTTATTTTTATTTTTCTTCTTAAAAGTATGAAAAATATCTTTTCTGGTCTCCCCTCACTATTAAATGTTAGGTCCTTTATTGCTGAATCCAGACATTATGAGTTCAAAGGTTCCCTCATATTTTTGAACTGGGCAATGTTTTAAAAGTAATAAAAACACACTCGCATGTTTATTTATATGAACATAATAAAAGTGCAGAAATCTATTCTAGAATCACCGAGCCTCGGAGTAAGGTGATTTATGTTGTTATTATTTTCATGTATTATTATATACTCTCTTTATTGATTTTATATGAAATCATCATAATTTGTGTGAAATATTAATGTTTTAATACTAAGTATAATTTTTGAGCATTTTTAAAAGTTGTCCAATTGAGTCAGTTTAATATTTTATTTAAAACTCTCACCCTAAGGATTACAATTTTCTGGTTATTGTTTTTTAGGATTTCTTATTCAAATTCAAACATATCCTTAGAAGTAATCATCGTCCAATTATGACATTTGAAGGCTCATATGGACCACACAAGATGACCCAATGAATTTGTGAAGAAACTAGACCAGCCATGATGATTGGGTTACTGGTCTCACTCCCGAAGACCATATTTTTTGAAACACTACCATTTGTTCGTGATTATAAAAACGAATCATGGATAAAAATTTCAGGGCCCAACTATAAGAACAAGGGGCCTAAATGAATCATTGAAATATAGCCCACCATTTTGGATGAGAATTAAAATCAGGATACTATTCATGACATATCTCATGATGTATTCATCAAATATAACGGATATGTTTTAGTGTGAAATATGATATATAAGCGGACAACTTTTTTGAAGAAATAAATCTTCTTTGAAGGCATCTTCCTATTCGAAAACCCTTTCACATTTTGGACATCAAAAATAATAGATTGAAATGGACAGATTAAAATTGTCTAATCAACCGACCATAAAATTGGCTCCATAAGTCCAAATGACCCTAAATTTTGAGATAGGTCGACCATCCTTATTATATAAAACATGGAAGAAGGAGACTTCTTGAGATTCAGCTGCCTGAATAGCCAACCTGGTGATGCAAGTGGAGGGACAGATTGGGAATGAAAACAGTCCACTTCCTTGGGCTGTAAATGCATCCCCCTATTCTACTTCAAAGGGTTGGCATTTAAGAAGAGAGGAGAACATATTGGAATGACCAAATATTTTCAAAGTAATTGAAAGGACCTTTTATATTCAATTTTTCACTTGAGATAGCCTTCCTCCTCTCTTTGATTCTGTTCACTTTTGTGTTGTTCTTCATTTATAATCTTGTATGTTTGTGTTTTGTATTTATGTCTTAATGCACGATTCTTCTTTAATATCTCTTATTCTCATTCACCTTATATAGTTTATTATTAACATTAATAATATACTTTATATAATGTCGAATAACCTTCCCTTATTTTTCACCCTTATTCAATCGAATGTCAATTTTTTTAATTATCATCATTGTTTGTGTGTGTGTGTGTTCGACACACCACTCTTTTCTTATCCCTTTATTTTTATTCTCTTCTTAAAGTATATTCGCAATAATTATACCAGATTATTAAACACCCAAATTTCTGAGTAAATCTTTCATTGGGGTGAGTGATAATTTAGGTATGTTAAGTGATTGAGATCTTTTCCTCGATGAATATTCTTTGAATTAACGTTGTGTATATTGGACTTAACATGTCATAGATTAATAACTTGTTTTGTTTAACATGTGGTTTTCATGGAATATTGGAACTATAAATACACCACCATCAATAAGCTCTGATTTATATTAGATCCTTATGTTACATGAAGTCTTGGATTAAATCCTTAACACTTAGGAATTCTAATCAACGTTATCTTGTGACATGGGTGTTAATTTAAATGCAACATAAAGAAAAACTCAAGGATATCACAAGATTACCTCCTTAATGATAAAATCACCCCAATCATTATCAATTTGGTAAATCAATTATAGTCAATCAATAATTTCAATTAATCTCTGAAAACAATCCCCCTAACGAAAATACAATCAACTAAAAACAATTGACTATTTACAAAGTATTATTGCCAAGGATTTGACCTAAGTGATGCTATACATATTAGTAGAGCACTGGAACCTTGACAGGTTGATAGGAGACAATCATTCGTGCATTTCAAATGGCTCCATTATCGAGGATGGTTATTTTAGTAGTCATTATTTTTTGGTTATTGTAAAAAAACAAAAAAAAATTAAAAAAAAATGAAAAAAACACAAAGAAAATCATGTCTTCTCATAAAAATCCTATACTAAAGAAAATATAATGAAAAATCCATCTTCCTTTTCCATACGATATTTATTTGAATTCCCCATATCCACCCAAACAATCCCTTTCATTTTTTTGATTCTGAAATTGAGCGAACACTTCTCTAACATAGGAGGAAAATAAGAGATAACCAACTAATTCAAGAACCCATCCTTGTCCAACCAATTGAATTCGTTATGGCCAATCCTAGGAAACAAACACTTAATGAACTTACTACCCCTGATATGAATTACCAACCTACTGGTATTGAATATCCAAGCATAGAGGCCGACTTATAACTCAAATCAGGTTTGATTCATCTTCTCCCTCAATTCCACGGGCTTGCTGGCGAGGATCCACATCTCCACCTTAAAGAGTTTCAAGTAGTGTACTCTACCATGAAGCCTCAAAGGGTTTCTGAGGAACAATTAAAACTACGAGAATTCCCTTTCTCCCTAGCTGACACTATCATGTAATGTCTTTACTACCTCTCTCTTGGTTCCATAACCACATGAAATGACATGAAGAGACTATTCTAGGAAAAGTTATTTTCTTCTTCTCGTACTGCTTCTATATAAAAGGAAATAAGTGGTATCCGTCGGTTCCCAAGTGAATCACTCAATGAGTACTGGTAGTGGTTCAAAAAACTTGTTACACCCTACCCACATCACCAAATTCTTGACCAACTCTTGATCCAATACTTCTATGAGGGGTTATTGGCTATGGAGAGAACTCTCATTGATGATGCATGTGGCAGTGTTCGTGTTGATAAAACTTCTGCCGCAACAAGAGATCTCATAAGTAACATGGCTACAAAATCTCAACAATTCCATACTCGAGCACATGCTCAATGCAAACAATCCCAAGATAATCAATCAATTGAGACGAACAAGATGACCGAGTGGATGAGTGAACTTACAGGTCTTGTGCGACAACTACTTGTGGCTACCAAATCCCCAACCTCATCTTATCTGCAATCAATGCTTCCTAGACCTGTTATGAACTATGGAATCTGAAAATCTTCATATCATACAACTGACACATGTACACAACTTCAAGAGGATCAATCTGATTCATCTAGATATATGGAGCTTAATACAGCATATGCTCAGCGCAACATCAACCCTCAACTATCTGGTCAGTTTGTTAGAAACATCATCCAACCTCACTCTGAGCCCTTATCTTCTTCCTATAACCAAGGCCTTAGGTATGGTAATCCCATATATCATCCCCCTCAATTTCCTCCTCAAACCCCAAAACAGTTTCAATATGGTCATGGTTTTGGTAAATTCCAACAACATTATCCTTTTATTCCTCAACCTCAAAGGAACAATCCTTCTCTTATATTTTATTATCCTAGTGAGTCTTCCCAATTCTAAAACCAATACAATTTTTTTCCTAATAACCAAAATCTAGGAAATCCCAATTTGTGACAAGACTCTTCTTCCAAGAAACCATGGTAATGTGTAGTGGAAGATCTGGCCTCTTTCACCCATTCCATCCTCAAGAACATTGAAACCCAAATTTGTCAACTTGTGTCCCACCTTAGTCAGCAACAACCATCCAATTCTTCCTAACTTCAACTCAACCATTACCCAACCCCAAGGGTAATGTAATTTCAATTGCACTTAGATCAGGAAAGAAACTTGCTATGCCTCAAGATAAGTCCGCCAAAAACCCTATAAATTTTGAACTATGATTAAGCATTATCGTGTGTGATCTCAAAAATATTTATAACTAAGTGTAGCACAAGGGCTGACCTAGGTCGTTCTCTAGAGGAGCCCTTTCAGTTATTTACTCACTTATTATAATTCACCTAAGAAGTGATTATTTTTGTTGTTTTAGGTATTATAAAATAAATAAAATACTTAAAATAACAAATAATAGGAAACTAACATTCAATTATAAATTACCATGCAATGCTAAACAGAATAGAATTATGGAATAAAGGAAGTTCTCCCAAGAGAATATTCAGGGAGCACCTTCATTGGTCAGTTTAAAATATTCTTACTGTACACAATCCATCATATGTGTGCACAACTTATTCAACACCGGTTATGAATGAAAATTCTACTTAGCGATTTCCAAGAACACCCTCTGTCCACCTCCTCAATCGAGGGAAAATGGTTGTAGATTAAGTAGTTAATCTTTAGACAACCACAGTGAGGATTACACCCACTATAAATTAGTCTTATAATTAACTCAAAGAATATTAAAAACATGGCCTTGGGTTCAAGATCCTGATTACTCCCTCGGGATATTCCTCGGATTATTTACTCATGATCATGAGTATTATAGTTCACAATGGTAAGATGAGAGGAAGAAAAGAGGGTGAATCGGTGGACACAAAAATAAAAACAATGCAAGAATTTATTAGAAATCTAAATTACAATTGAAAACTAAGAATATATAAAATAAATAAGTTAAAAATAAATGGGGAAGATTTAAGGATAGCCTCCCTCGGTGGAGATTTCCTCCTTGGTGCCTTGAAGGAATGGATGGAGAATGGGATGCTTTGGGAAGGAGGTGAGGGCCTCCATTTATAGGCAAAATTCTACCCCATGACAGATTACACGTTTTATTCCCCTTCAATGACCTCTTCACACGTTACACCCTTAATAAATGTTCTTCATAAAAATCTTGGACACCGCACCTCTAATGTTCATCTAATTTGGAAAGAGTATGAAGGTTTTATGAATTTTTCATTTTTGGTTTCTCTTTCTGTACGAAACTTCCAGGAAGGTTCCTCAAAACGTTTTTCATTCAATAGCCTCTTTAATGACCTCAAAAATCCCCCAAATTTATTTTAACGACGACACTATCTGTCCTCGTGGTATACCATGTGGAAACACATCATTTAGATATTTGTAGGTGGAGTTTTATGTCTGTTACTCTAGTGGTGTCCTTGTTGTCCGCCCGGAAAAATGTCCAACATCAATGATTTATTAGACCCTCTAGATGGCTGAATCATCTCCTAGTCCAGATAACAAAAATAAAGGAAATAAAATAATTATTAAAAAAAAACTTGAATCAGAATATTTGGAATTATATTTTTCATGTATTGACCAAAAAACCCTTGATGTAAAAATCTGCCAAAAATCCATAACTAGTCATTTTTCACATTTAGGCTCAAAATAACACTAAAGCCTAAAAACGTGACAATTACCCATTCAATAAAGCTATGGTGGGATTATAAACAATGATTTACAGTATAAAATATATGGAAATCTGATCTTCATCACTTCCCCACACTTAAGAATTGCACTCATGGGCAATCATCTTATATCCAAATCTCCACACAATAATCAAAAATGAGAAAATATCACTGATCTTATCCAAAATAGAATTATATCATGTCTCATATATTAATAATAATTATCTATAATTTTCATTTATATCATTAAATTTTTTTCAATGTCATAAATAAATCCATGGCCCAATCACAACCTACCTCACATTGAATTTTATGTCACTCTTCACTCAAAAGAAATTGAATCTAGAGTTATACTCATACTTGAAAATAGCATGTATCACCATAGGTTTATGAAAATTATCATTTCCCCACAGCGTGAAACATGAATATGAATTAAATCATGATGTATTTAATTAAAGGTTCAAATGATTTTCTGGCTTAGGGTTGGTGGGAAAATTATTGAAAATTTTCAGGCTAGAAAGTGGAGGTTGGACTCTTAAGTACAATGCATGATTAATTCAAGGAAAAACATAGAAACTTCCTCTCTCAATCCCACTTGAAAATGTGAAAAAAACACCACCCCCTTATATGAAATAGTACATGAGCCAAGAAGTGATTATAATGAATGATATCATCTCAGTTCTCCTTTTTATTGCAATGCTTCAGAAAGGCGCAACTTTATTTTCATTTTTTTCTTGGAGGATGAGATGAAAATTAAATTCAGTGAATGAATGAAAATTCATGCCCTTTATTTTTGAAGGGGACATGAGTCATAAAATAATGTACAATGAGATATTCAAGCTCTTCTCCATTTTGTTTCTTTTTTTTAAGGAGAAATGGATGAAACAAATAAAGCATAATGAAATGACGACCCATGCCCAATTCTCTTATTATCCACTGCCCAAAATATTGACACACACTTCACACAACCCATAAATGATACACATCCAAATGAGAAATACATCCCTGTCTGGATACAAGAAGGTAGAGGCGGCTCTGGCACAGATGTACCTAGGGTTAAAACCCGAAAACACCGCTTTGAGCTAGACTCGAACGAGAACTGGTGCACGACAACAGGCCTTGCTACACTCTTGGTTACGACACTACCAGGGGATATGCTTTGGATAACTCTCATTTTCTTTACAAATCATTTTGAAGGGTTTATGAGTATATACTTCCTCAAAGAAAACATTTTCATGATTATGGATTATATCCATAAATAGTTCAATTTTATGTTAAGTGTTTTATTTGTATGAAATTATGTATTTTGATTCATAAACTGATCTAGTTTATGACATTGTTTAGAAATGGGGCCCAATTGATGGAATGAAAACTCCAACAATACGCATGATCCAAAGAGTAAGGAGGATCATATCTTTCATGGTCATAATCCAGGATTTATAAAGGAAATAATCTCCCATGCATTATCATCATATGAAGAAATAATACCATGTGTTGATAAGATAAGGAAATAATTCTCGAAGTCCTATGGCTTTTAAGGGAATCCAGAGAAGGAATGGATGGTAGAGAGAAGGACAGATAAAAGGAAGAAGGTAAAGAAGTATTTTCCCATATGTGATAATTGTGGAATGAATCACCTTGGAAAATGCTTGAAGGGAATGGGAGTATGTTATTTGTGTGGAGTAAAAGGACACAAAGTACCTGACTGCAAGGGTAAGAAAATGGTTTCAAATTTACAATGCTTCATTTACAAGGAGTTTGGACACTACGTGAACCTATGTACCAGTCATCAGACTATGCCACAAATGATGTTATTGGATAATAATCAAGTTATGATACTACCACATATGAAGAAGAATGATTAGAGTTCTTATGTTGATAAGTCATTTGAGTGTTGTATCAACAATGTACTTGTTATAATAATTATGGAGTATATAAGGATTAAACTGCAGTGCTATTTCATTAAGGACATGATATTGTGTGGAACAAAGAAAAGTGACTCAATGGCGGGTTAAATTTTTGGAAAATATATGGTTGATAGAAATATAAACCATAATATGGTTCTAATAACGAGGTAGTAATTTTGGAATAATACATGACTGATTTGGATAAATTATATTGGATAATCTTGACTACATTGAAACTGATTAATGATTTGTATATTCCATCATTGTTGGGGTTTACAACATTTTTGGATTGAAGGAGTATATCCATTATAATTTACGGAATAAGGGATCATGAATGTAATCAATAAGGTTTTATGGTAATTCAGGATGTTGCAGTGTTTCAAAAGAATACATGATGAAGGTGTTCACATGTTATTACGTGGAAAAAGGGATCTTCATTGTGTTTACCCGACTTATAAATTTTGGGCTATGAGTTTGAACAAAATTATTTTGGATAAGTCCAGTTTGATATTATTTTTGGATTTCCTTAAAAAAGACAACCCGGAGGTCGGGCGGCAACCCGTCGCGTTTGGCAAGGCCGCGAGACTTGAACCCACAACTGAAGGGAGAAAAGGGTGTATCACCTACCACTGACCCACGTGATGTCCTGTATTGAATAATGTTGTTTTTTAATGGTTCTGTTAGATGAATTATAAAATTCATTTTTTTGAACCCTATACGAATAGGATAAATAGAATATTATTTTTGAGTTCTATTATCTTTTAGAGTGAATGATGAGTTTGTGGTAGAACATAATTAAAGGATGAGACTCTACTTGTCAAGTATATATTTTTCTTCTTTACTAATTCAATGAATAAATTAATTCATATACTTTCTTGAAGGGATCTTAAAACAAAAAATGAGTTATCCTAATATCATATGTTTTGTTGAACCGATGGTATTATAAATCATTATAGATCGATGAAATTTAAGGCCCTAAATTTACACTCGTTTGTGATTGATGACCTCAATAACTACCTATAAATATTTACATTTTTCCTCCAATTATATGTATCTAATTGCCACCAATGTTCTCCTAATCTATATCATAATTTGGTGGTGACCCTTTCATTTCCCTTTTCCTCATATTAAGACTAAATTTTATTAAACCAATTTTCGATGTTGGTTTTCCCATAAAGATATTTTCTATTTTCAACATTTTATTTTCAAAGAATTGTTTCAAATTGCGAGGACACAATTTATTGAAGGAGGGGAGAATGTAACACCCCAATATTTCATAGTGCGTTATATCCTTAAAATAATTCAATAACTTGCACTACACGCAACACTGAGTTCAAGCGCACCATGACTTACCAAACTATCCATTCAAAAGAGGTTATGAATAATATTAACTGAATTTTGAACATTATATAATCCTTAAAATTTTAGAATCCATATTATGAGTTTCTTAGACATAATGTAAGAACAAATTCATTTTGAGTATTGCACTTTTACAAACATTTAATAGTGAACCCTTTTTAAATCCAATATTTTATACTTTTATATATTAAATTTGGCTAAATAAATTTACTTTTTAGAATGGGGACATCAAAAATTTACAATGAAACATCCCAAGCTTCCATGGTACGTTTCCCTTTGAATAATGCAATGGCGTGCATTGTACGCAACTTCGAGATTCTAACACACCACAACCAATCAAACTAGCCGTTATGAATAGTAATACCTACTTTTTGAAATTTTATAAATTTTATCTTTTTAAATGGACTTCATTTTTGGATTCATAATATCGAAATTAGCTTAGGGTGAAATTTTGGTACTTTTCAGATAACTTTCATATTTTGATGAATAGTGAAAATTACTAAATTTTAATTAAAAACAACATTTTTAATCGAAATAATTAATAGTGATAAATTATAAATTTTAGTGGTTTTAAAGTATATTTAGAATATATTTTTACCATTTAATACAATGTTGGTCATTAGACAGAATTTCACAATTAAACCGAACATAAACAAGTATCAATCATTTGATAGTTATTATATCTTAAAAACACGCTTTTTGTTTTGACAACGAGAATTAATTTTAAATTAATTTCTACCACTTCTGTGATTTGAATTTTGAAAAATGGATTCCATATTTTCAATCAGGATGTTCAAATTGTGTAAATAGGTAACTTTTATTTTTAGACATTTTGAATAATTACTTCGGTAAATATTTTATTTACCATGGTTAAAAGGTAAATCCGGTAAATAAGGGTTAAAAAATAATATTATAGTAAAAACAAAATACCCTAAAACGTGTCCTAACCTTATTGGTTGATACATGGAATACCATGGTCATCTTTGGGTCGATTTTGGGACCCCATGGTGCCACTTGTAAGTGATAGGGACAATTTATTTTAATTAAGTTAAAATGAATACAAAAATGACACAAGCCTATAGCTTTTAGAAAAAAACTTTTTACATATGGTTATATATGACAGATTTTCTACTATAAATATTAATTAGAACTAAAACAAGATTTCCTAAATAATGGTATTTTATTTATAATTTTTAGTCATTAAATATGTTAATTTATTTAAGACACAATGGTGATGCAGTAATTATCATAATAGTGAAAAATTAAAATGATTGATATTGTGGATACCCAAATAAATATAATTTGAGACTTTTTATGAATTAAACTAATTTTATAGGTTAATATTACATGTTAGAAATTATGTAATTAACTTTTTTCGAAGTAATCATTCTTTTATGATTTCTTTAAAAATAAATTATTGAATAGTGTCAAAATTGACATAAAAGAGTTTTTAAAACAAATATTATATTATTAATTGATATTAATTTCCTAAAAATCTAAGGATCGTCCAAGAGACTTGTGTAATGATAGGTGTATCATTAATGGACCACTTTGGGGTCACTTGGATGTATATAGTATGTTTATTAACTATATAATATAAAAATACAAAGTGACATGGTAATTGTTAAACTAATTAACTAAGAGTTAAAACTAAAAGATAAGGTTACTATAGTGACGCAAACCTGTATAAAACCTATTGGTTGAGTGGATTTCGACCAATCCCCATCTTAAAATTTATATAATACACTTTGGAGCCATTATAAATCGAATATGAATTTATTATAAATTAATACTTTTAGTTTTTCCTAAAGAGCCCCTCCTCCTCCTTATAAAAGGACCCAATTTCTATCCAATTATTCACACCTTCAAAGGCTTTTGCCTCGGCCAACCTCTACCCAAATACTCTCTAAACTTCCCTAATATCATCCTAGAGGCCTTAATTTAGTCATAAATCCAACTTAAGGAGACCTTTTGATCAAATCAAAAGGAAGAACCCAAAGAAGAGGTAATGATTTCACCACCCTTTTTCAAGTTCCTTTCTTCTTCCACTTCTTCTTTCATGGTTATTACCATTATTAAATAATAACTCCAGTATCTTATATATATTGTGATGTTATTATAAATATTTTACAACCATATTCATTATTCTATCCATACTTTGAATAACATGTCACCATAAGTGCGTACGTACGGCTTACTGTCTCCACATCGTGGTGTAATTGTTATTCAATAAATTATTATTTGGATGGGTATAATAATGATGTGTAATTCATGTAAATAATAAATATAACATGATAATGATTCTTTATATATGATATACCATCCAATTAAATATTATTTTAATATCAAAAGAATTATATTGTCGCTCGTGCGTACGTACGGACTACCGTCTCCATAAAAGCGATGAGATTCATTCTCCATCGTATCCATTCAAGTATAATTCTCATTTGATGATTAATAATTGTTTCTAAGGACTTGATATAATTATGGATATGATTAAGATACAAACTTTCCATGACAAACACATCTTACGTAACAAAACATATAAAAGAAAATGAGTAAGTTATCACCCGAAACAACGATAATTCTAAAATATTTTTAACAAAGCAATGTTAAAAGATCATATATGATATCATATTAATATATATGATTCTTGTATAATTTAATAACAATTATTTCACCATTATACATGAGTTTAACCTACCCCAACCAAGGAAAAGTACAAGGTAAGAGTTTATTTCGCAATCTCTTCATTATCTGAGGTTGTTTATAAATAATTATCTTCTGGGATCTCTTTATCATCCACATCCATGTTCCTTAGAAATGTATTTAAAAACATTTTTACTTTTTAATAGACAATGGGTTAAAGTCATTTATACCCTTATGTGTTTTTAAAGGAATATTTCTGTCATTTTCCAAACAAGGCACTTTTAAACTTTTCGACAAATTTATGGTAAGAATATCTTTTTTTAACTTATACGGTGGGTGTGGATATTAACCGCTGTTATAAAATCATCAAAGCTTCCCTTACAATCTTATAAGAATATTTTCAAAGTAAATGTTTTATTTTATAATTATGTGACTTTTAAATGATTTCAAAATTAATATTTTAAGAATTTGTGAAAGGTACTCTTTATCAAGATCATAATTTTAAATGTTTTAAAGATTTATCTTTATAAATCATTTTAATTAATGTCCATGTTTTCAAAATGATTTTAAGGATTTATTTATATGGACATGAATGTTTTGAAATGATATTTCTTTTCAAAAGTTTCAATGTTTTATGGGACACTTTGATTCAAAAATCTCTTTTAAATTACTTCATTTATAAATGTGTGACTTTTCAATGATTTCGAGAAAAGTGATATTTCTCTCAATTTTTTTTGATTTCATCTATGTCAACATCCATTGATGTATTTTAAGCTTATTTGAAGTTGATTTGTTATGATACAAAACTTTTGTATTGTATTGAAGGTTTTGTGATTTGTTTTACTGTGGATGTGTTATTTTTATACCATTCATGTTTTATGGAGAAAGTATTGACATTTCGTATGCTAGTTTTAATACGAATGTTTATGTTATGTTTAAACCTTTTCATATAGGAATGCATTGGACTTATTAAGAGACGTGTGGAGCCCGCTATAGCTCCTCAATGCATCGGTAGGTCTCATGAGACAAACTAGTGTCTTGGCACAAGGCCTTGACAAAATCTTATTTGTAGTCTTGGAACGAGGCCTTGGCTATGTGGTTATGATAGTCTGGCATTATGCATTCCATCATTATGAATGTGGTTATTGATATTGCATGTGGCTATTCGATTAGTAGAATATCCATGTGAATAATTAAATGACATTATTTCATTTTAGTTTTTCCATTCTATTTTGATGTTTACGTTTAAAGGCTTTTGTTTTAGTTATACATTGCCTTAAATGTTTAAGCTTATTTATGAATGTTTTTGTTGTATTGCTTACCCTTACAGAGCGTTTGAGCTCACCCCTTTCTATGTTTTATTTTTCCCAGGATTCCAAGAACTATATTGTGATTGATATGCAGGGTTAAGACAAAGGAATAATGGCATTCATAAAGGATTATTTATGTTGTTTTGTATGTTATGAAGTGTAATGTAACATTCATGTATGTAATATATTTTTCAATACATATAAATTGATCGGTCCTTTGGGACGTGATTCTTTGTAATCATGCCAATGTGTTAAAATAATGCACCGACTCTGGGTCATTGGGGTCGGGGCATTACAGGCTATCTATAATTTGTATGGTAGAGCATATCCATGGTCAAATATTTTTAATATTACATGAGAACATTATAAATTTACTAAATGGATTGGGATGAGCTAAAGAACTATATATTCAATAAGTACATTCCTTGTATTCTTAATAAAAACGTGGATATGTATTTCTATAAGATAAATGTAACGTCCTGGTCCCGGGTTCCACTCAACAGGTGCCCCGAACCTGGTTCACCATGTGACCTGATGCGTATTTCCCCAAACGCCAGAGGCTGCTGACTAGCAGTGAGGGCCCAGGTCTGATAGTGGGGAAACTATGCCCTCATTTGTCAAAGTGAAACTCAGCGGAATAAAATAGAAATCATATAGTAACAGCGGAAGCAATAAACCATACACATTTCATATAACAACTGGAGTGAAAGATAACCAACAGGATGTATAGATATGATGCAACATGTCTCCAGTTCTATAAAATTTCCAAAACATGTTAAAGGGCAATACAATACAACTGAAGTACAAGTACAGAAAGGAAAAACAGAATAGCCAGCAGCATTGTGAGCCTAAACTCAATCCCATGATCCCCTAAACCTCAACAGCAATCAAGTACCTATATAAGGACCCTTTCCCTTATCCACACCTGTAGAAACATAATTTGGTTAGGCTGAAAAGCATGAACCAAACAGGGTGTGAGAAATAATCTCAGTAGGCCCCCACCAAAGTCGCATGCTCAACTGTTTGTAAACATGCAACAACAGTGTGCAAAAGTAAATGCAAATAACTAAGTCGTACTCAAAAGTTACTAACTGTTCTAGTTATATTTCCATTTTAATATCCATATAATCATTTAATTTAAAATACAACAACCATGAATATACTAAGTAAACAACCAATGTCCTCAGACACGTAATCCCCTACTCTCAGGTAAATAGAATCCAATCACAAGAATCTACCCATAGGCATACGGATATTGCCCACGGGCATAAGAAGTGTCATCCACAGGAAGAGAATCAGTTGTCGATAGGCACAGAAGTTGTTGCCCACATGCTAAATAGTATAGTGCCCACAGGCTAATCACAACACTGCCCTCAGGCTAAACAGATAACTGTGCCAATACCAACATATAAACAAGTAGTAAAAAATAAATTCCTATCAAGAAAATTCTACAATCATTACATTCAAGGCATACCCTCAGGTATCCTGGCCAAACGACTAAACAGAGGAACGCACCCCCAGTGTAGTCCTGGATCCAATCAATAATATCAAACAACAGTTTTTTTATAACAATTAATTACCTAATCAACCCTATATATTTAAAATATCCATGGCCTCAGCCACATGACACCCCAACATGGGTTCGTGGCACAACGGTACACAAAAACTCACAAGAGTTGGAATATAAACACTAAGCCACCTACCATTAACACCCACGAACGATATACACGAACGATGATCCTCGATTCTTCCTTGAATGATGAAGATCTGAGGTGAAAGAAAACCTCGTTCAACCTTAAATAACATCCCTATGGGGAAGAATTTGTAAGAACTACTCCATGAGAAGGGAGAACTCACCCGTGCTGTTCCAGGGAGATCGACGATGTAGAAAATGGATTCCCGACGTGCGCTCTGAGGATCCTCAAAGATTCGGCCATCCCTCCCCAGCTCCCTTCCATTTCTAAGCCTTCCCTGTGTACAGGGGAGGCTACTGCCCATTTTAAGCAAAAAACAAAGTACACGGCGTGTATTTCAAAGTACACGGCGTGTACTTCCCATTTTATTAACTATTCCTCTGGAGGTTTCCCGCCAGCGTGGCACTGTTCACCTACCGACATGACTACAAAGTTTGTCTGCATGAGTACACATTGTGTGCTGTCGCACAGCTGGCCACTGTCTAACTATTCGCCTGCTAGCTGACTACACGGCGTGTAAAGGACCACTACACGGCGTGTAGTCGGTCTTTACACCCTTCTTCGCCGACATGGCTACACGCCCTATGTACTCATCCCACAGAGACAAAAGTACATGACGTGTGGACTAGTACACGAAGTGTACTTATAAAATTTGGGATTTTCCCCATTTTCCTTTTTATCTCAAAAACACTTAAGTAAAAACAAAACGAAGAGACCCGTAACTCAGAAATAAGAACCAGGTTCTTACAAACATCCCCCATTAAAGAAATTCATCCCTGGATCCCCTTCCAAGGGTGGAGAAGATATAGCTGAGAATAACTCTGGCCACTGAGCACGTACATCGGTCTCCCGCTCCAAGGTTTCATCCTGCTCTCGACCATTCTGCCAAAGCACCTGTACGAGAGGAACTGACCGGCCTCAGAAAACTTTCGTGCTCATATCAACAATACGAATAGGATGCTCCTCAAAGGACTCATCTACCTAAAGCTTAACCTCCTCGGGATGAAAAACATGAGACGGGTCTGAATGATAGCGGCGCAACTGAGATACATGGAAGACGTCGTGCATGGCCAGGTACCTCTATGGTGACTGCAACCGATAGGCATCTGGCCTGACTCTCTCCAGGATCTCAAATGTCCCCATATACCTCGGTGAAAGATTACCATGTCTCCTAATCCGCTTGTGTCCCGACCTCAGTGAAACACGCATGAAATATTGATCCCCAACCACGCACTCCAAGGGTCGTCTGCGACGATCAACATAAGACTTCTGACAAGACTGCGTGGTATCCATCCACTTCTGAATCAACTGGACTTGCTCAGAATTCTCCTTCATGAGACGTGGTCCCAGTAAAGTTGTCTCACCTTCCTCTAACTAGCGCAAAGGTGATTGGCATGGCCTATCGTATAGAGCCTCATATTGTGCCATCTCAATAGTTTCCTGAAAACTATTGTTATAGGAAAACAAGACTGGGGGTATATGCTTCTCCCAAGAGCCCCCAAAGACTAGGACACATGCACGTACCATGTCCTCAAGCACCTGTATCGCACGCTCTGATTGGCCATCGGTCTAAGGGTGGTAAGTCAGGATCAGAAGCACCTGTGTACCGAATGCCCTTAGAAAAATCTTCCAGAAATGAGATGTAAAACGGGTGTCCCTATCGGAAACGATAGAAAAAAGGACCCCATGAAGACGCATGATATCATGGAGATATAACTTCCTGGGCTCATCAACACTGAAGGTATCCTTAATCGGATAAAAGTGAGCTACCTTCTTGAGTCTGTCCACAACAACCCACACGACATCATTGCCTCAAGGGGACCTCAGCAAACCAGTCATGAAGACCATCACGACATCATCCCATTTACACTACAGAATGGTTAACTTTTGTAACTGTTTGGCTGGACTCTGATGTTTCGCCTTCACCCGCTGACAGGTGGAACACCTCGTAACAAAATCAGCTACATCTCTCTTCAAACCCAGCCACCAGTTCTAACGTATCAAGTCTCGGTAAATTTTGGTAACCCAGGGATGAACTGCCCAAGCTGAAGCATGAAACACCCACATCAGCTCCTAGCGTGTATCCCATGGAACCCATAGTCGTCCATGGAAACACAAAATTTCATCATCGCCTATCGTCTAACCAGGAGGAGGGTCCTCACTCGCCACCGACTCCCGTAGAACTAGACCTTCTGAATCAGATAGCCGTCTCATCCTCACTCTATCTAGGAGGGTATAAGTCACAGCTAAAGATGAAAGATAAGTTTTCCCCTGACTGTCGTGCAACTCCAAATGAATCTCAGAGAACAAATCCATAAGCTGCCACTCACCACTGGCTTCCTACACGGCATGTATCTGAGTCTTCCTGCCCTGTGCATTACCTTTTCCTGGTGTGTAGGCAAGCTCAAAATCAAAGGACTGAAGGTACTCAACCCACCTTCGCTGCCTCAGATTCAAGTCACGCTAAGTAAAGTTATAATTGAGACTTTTGTGGTCGGTTAAAACCACAAAATTTTCTCCCAATATATAATGTCTCTAATAGCGCAACACATGCACAACTGTAGCCAACTCGAGATCATGCGTCGGGAAATTCTTCTCATGTGGCCTCAACTGTCGAGACCCGTATGAAACAACTCGATCGCCCTGCATCAACACTTCTCCCAGCCCAATGCCTGATGCATCACAGTAAACTGTATAGATTCTCCCCTGCTCTGGAAGTATCAGGATTGGTGTTGATGTCAACCTACCCTTTAGGTCCTGAAAGGCTGACTCACAGGCTTCCGACCATAAAAACTTCACACCCTTCTTATTAAAACCCAGCAATGGCACTGGTAAGCCGGAGAAGTCCTGGATGAAGCGTCTGTAGTAACCAGCCAGCCCCAAGAAACTCGGTATCTCAAACAAATTATTAGGCTGCTCCCAGGAAAATATTGTTCTTACCTTCTCTAGGTCTACTGCAACTCATGCCTCTGAGATGATATGACCCAAGAAGTGAATATGGTCTATCCAAAAGTGGCACTTTGAGAGCTTTGCATATAGCCGATGCTCTTTCAGTGTACTCAATATGATCTCAAGATGGGTGGAATGGTCGTATTGAGTGTGAGAGTACACCATGATGTCGTCTACAAATACTACCACGAAAGAGTCCAGATAAGGATGGAACACATGATTCATCAGATCCATGAAAATTGTTGGTGCATTCGTGAGTCCAAACAGCATAACCGTATACTTGTGTAGACCATAACTTCTCCTGAAATCTGTGAGAGGTATATCAGATGGTCTAACACGTAGCTGATGATATCCTGATCTCATGTCAAAATTCGAGAACACTTGTGCTCCACGATGTTGATCAAAAAAATCAGTAATCCTTGACATGGTTATCAGTTCTTAACCGTCAAATAGTTTAGATTCCAATAATCCCCATAGAGTCTGAGGGTACCATCCACATTCTTTTGAAAGAGAACTGGAGACCCCCATGGAGATGTATTGGGTCGGATGAAACCCTTTTCATGAAACTCCTCTAACTGCCTCTTAAGCTTTTACAACTCTTGTGTGTCCATCCTATAAGGAGGAATGGACACCGGCGCTGCTCTTGGCACAAGCTCAATAAATAAATACACCTCACGCTGCGGAGTAAGACATGAAAAGTCATCTGGGAAGACATCCCTGAAATGATCAACCACCGGAGGGGAATCCTTCTGAAAAGTCCCCCGGTCATCCAGATATAAGCTCGCAATCTGTGCTATGACTCCACCTCACCCACGAACCTCTGGTCCAGATCGGCTGTCCTGAACATCCCATTCTCCCTTCTATTGAAACTCTCTACCCTCTGGTGACATGAAACTCACCTTGCGACGATATCAGTCTACAAAGGCTCGAAAGGGAACCAACCAGTCCATCTCGAGAATGACATCATAAGCTATTATATCTAAGACATAGAGGTCCCAAAGTAAGTGACACCCACCATCCTCAATGGGGAACTCCTTGCACTGACGCACACCAGCCATTCTAGTCCCCAACAAAGTGCCTAGCATCATGATATTATGAGAAGTAGAAATACAGTGCCCAAGGCTCTCCACAATAGGTACAGATATGAAACTATGTATAGAAATCGTATCAAAAAGTACTTAAGAATAGACAGAAGCTACTATAATAGTACCTCTGACTGTAGAAGGTCAGGGATCATGCTCCTACTGGGTCTGTTGCACTGCGTATGCCTGCCCAGTGCCTCGGCCCTGCGACACAGCCTGGCTACCCTGAGTTGTCCTGCCCTGCTGCCTCTGAGATCCTGGTGTCTGGCTACCACAGCCATGACCACTATCTCTTCCTGCACGCCCTGATGTATTCCAGTTCCCTGACTTCTAAGAAACCACAGGTTCTGCTCTCACACGCAGAGTCTACACAGAACCCCTCTCACTAGCCACTGGTAGAAACTCCATGCAAAAGCACTATAGATGACCTATCTTGCCGCAAGCTCAGCACTCCAATGGGTCTCATGGACACTGAGGTCTCTTGTTCCCCTCTCTACCACACTGGTAGCACATGACTTGACCACCTGAAGCATTATTCTAGTTGGTACTGCCACCCTGAGAGAATTCCATCTGTCTCTTCCTCTTACCGGTAGAAATAGTACCAGAAACTAGTGCTGAACCACCCTAACCCACACTACTTGCTTCCCGCAGGTTCCTCTCTGCAATCAGCGCCTAGTTTACAATAGCATGTACTAAAGGAAACCTGAAAACATTCACCATTGCTCAGATGTCATACCGAAGACCATCCTCGAATCCCCTGGCCTCCAATGTCTCATCACCAACCAGAACGGGTGAAAAACGCTGAAGCTCGGTAAAGTGAGCAGAATAGTCCATCACCAATATAGTGCCCTGTGGCAGATTCACGAACTCTCGAGCTCTATCTTTCCTCAGCGTCTCTAAAAAGAAGAATTCATAGAAGACTACCTGAAAATCTTCCCACACCATGTCTCTATGATACTCTGATTTGGTGTTAACATCCCACCACCACTTGGCGGAATCACACAACATATATGTCGCAAGCTAGACCCTCCGCCCTGGAGGCATCTCATGTTGCTCGAAAATAGTTTGCATCGATTCTAGCCAAGACTCCACAGCATATGGTCTTCCATCCCTTGAAAACCTAGGTGGATACTGCTGCTGGAATGTACGTGTCAGCTCATCCATAGATGTGGCAACCTACGGTGCTCCTTGAAAGGTCATCATGAACCACATAAAGCCTTCACGGAACTGCGCATCTGCGCCTGTGTCCGGTATAGCACCTGGCACTACATCTGGCTCTACTCGATGATCCACTGGTAGCCCATGGCCCACCATCTCTGGAGTATAATCGTTGCCACTCTCCTGGGGAACAATGCATGGTCGTCTCAGTGGCATGACACTAAAAGGTCAAACGCACATCTTAGATCAATATTATCAAAGTTGAAAGCGAAGGAACTGCAAAGGGAATCGAAGGAGGAAGGCATTCATATTTTTCAAAACAAGACTACACGACATGTATACTGACTACACAACGTGTACTTGACTTCCTTTCCCCTTCATGGGTCCTTCTACATGACTACGCTACATAGCTCCCATTGAATAAAACTAAACAGTGTGTATATAACCTACACAACATGTATAGTGTAATTTTACAAATTCCCGTGTCGTTTGTGACACGGCTGACTACTCGTCTTGACACTACATGGCGTTTTACACCCCCACATGGCTTGTACACCACCCTGTTTCCCAGTCCCACAACTAAGTCCACACGGTCTATCCTCAGACAAGAATACACGGCGTGTCCCACAGGTACACGGCGTGTCCCACAGGTACACGGCGTGTACTAGATGAGCTTCACCGACCCGTGTTGGTAGTTACATGGCCGAACACACGGCTCACACTACACGGTGTGTACACGAAAGGATTACACCGACCCGTGTTGTTAGTTACACGGTTGGGTACCCAAGTAAGACTACACGGTGTGTTCCATAGTGGAAATGGCGTGTATGTCTTAAGGTCTCATCCGTCCGTGTTTGTTAGTTACACGGGCAGACTCTGGGTCAACACTACACAGTGTGTACTTCCAGTACATGGCGTGTTTTTCCCCAAACATTCCCAACCCCGTGTCGCCGCCCACACTGTTTGTGACATGGGAAGAGAGTACACGGTGTGTACTATGGGTACACTGCGTGTACACAAGATTTTTTATTTTTCTTCCCAAATAGAAGGCCATACACGACGTCTCTAAGGTACTACGTGGTGTGTATACCGAGTTTTCCAGACAGTATGCCTCAGAAACTTCCCCGGAACCCAGAAAAAAACCGAAAAAACAACACCTAAGTGTCAAATTCCGACCTGTGAGGGCCCATACTCCACACGAATCAAGGTTTGACACATTATCAATGTTTCAAAAAAACAAACAGCTAATGATCCACCAAATTCCTGTCAATGAGGGCCCATACTCCCCAAAAACCAAAGATTGGCATCCATTAATTTAACAAGTTTATACAAAAACACCCTATCACATAGAATGTATTTATCAAGAAGCTATCACAACAGCATGATTTTCTAGCACAACAACAATCACCACAATATGCAATTTCTAATGCACCAACAAGGCATAGAACTATGCACATAATGTGATTTATAGCATGTTCCTAAATGATGCATGAGATGGCATACCCTCATATAATTGGGTTGCAACTAAATAGAACCGATTGATAAAATATAAACATCATAGTCACAAGTGTGTCACCCTTCGGTGAAAACAAATCAACTGTAAAATTGCAAAATCAATAAAATTTCAATACAAGGTAACTTGGATTTTCCCTGTACACAAGTTAACCACTCTTGGGAACAACTTATTACAACTACTGTTCCAATTCTATCCCTAACTAAGGCTCTAAAAAGTAAGTCTAAAAAAAACTCCTTTGATACCACTTTTTAACATCCCAGTTTTGGGTGCCACTCAACGGGTGCCCCAAACCCGGTTCCCCACATGACCTCAAGCGCATTTCCCCAAATGCCAGAGGCTGCCAACTAGCAGCGAGGGCCCGGGTCTGATAGTGGGTAAACTATTCCCTCATTTCTCAAAGTGAAACACAGTGGAATAAAATATAAAGAACATAGTAACAACAAAAGAAATAAACCATACCCATTTCATTTAACAACTGCAGCAAAATATAACCAACCAAATGTATAGATATGACGCGACATGTCTCCAGATCAATAAAACATCCAAAACATGTTACACGGCAATACAATACAACTGAAGTACAAGTACAGAAAGGAAAAATAGAATATCCAGCAGCATCGTGAGCCTAAGCCCGGTCCCATGCTCCCCTACACCTCAACAGCAATAAAGTACCTGTAAAAGGACCCTTTCCCTTATCCACAAATACAAAAACGTAATATGTTTGGGGAAAAAAGCATGACCCAAATAGGGTGTGAGAAATAATCTCAGTAGGCCCCCACCAAAGGCCCATGCTCAACTGTGTGTAAACATGCAACAATAGTGTGAAAAAGTAAAGGAAAATAACTAAGTAGTACTCAAAAGTAACTAACTGTACCAGTTATATTTCAATTTTAATATCCATTTAATCATTTAATTTAAAATACCATCACATTGAATATACTAAGTAAAAAATCCAATGTCCTCAGACACGTAAACTCATACCCTCAGGTAAAGAGAATCCAAACACAAGAATCTGCCCACAGGCACATGGATATTGCCCACGGGTGTAAGAAGTGTCGCCCACAACCACATAATCAGCTGCCCACAGGAAAAGAAGAAGTTTCCCACAGGCTAAATAGTACAGTTCCCACTTGCTAATCACAACACTTCCCTCGGGCTGAATGGGTAACTAGGACAAGCCCAACATGAAAACAAGCAGTAAACAATCAATTTCTATCAAGGAAATTCTACAATCATTACATTAAAGGAATACCCTCAAGTATCCTGGCTAAATGGATAAATAAAGGAATGCACCCCCTGGGTGGTCCTAGATCCATGCAACGATCCCAAGCAGCAGTTTTATTATCACAATTAATTACCTAACCAACCCTAGGTATTTAAAATAACCATGGACTCAGCCACAGGACACCCCAACATGGGTTCGTGGCACAACGGAACAGAAAAACGCACAAAATATGGAATATAAACACCAAGCCACCTACCTTTAACACCCACAAATGATATACGTAAACGACGATCCTCAATTTTTCCTTGAACGACGTAGATCTGAGGTGAAAGAAAACCTCATTCAACCTTAAATAACTTCCCTACAGGGAACAATTGGTATGAACTACTCCAGGAGAAGGGATAACTCACCCGTGCGGTTCTAGGGAGATCGATGGTGCCAAAAACAGATTCCCAACGTATGCTCGGTGGAACCTCAAAAATTCGGTCTTCCCTCCCGAGCTTTAGTCGGCTTCTAACCCTTCCCTGTAAATAGGGGAGGCTACTGCACCTTTTAAGCGAAAAAAAGTACATGACATGTATTTCCATGTACATGGCATGTACTTCCCGTTTTTTTAACTGTTCCTCTAGAGGTTTCCCGCCAGCATGGCACTGTTCACCTACTGACATGACTACATGGTGTGTCAGCATGAGTCCATGGCGTGTGTTGTCACACAGCTGGCCACCACTGTACTATTTACCTTCCGACTGAATACACATCATGTAAAGGACAACTACACAATGTTTAGTCAGTCTTTACATCATTCGTCGTCGACATGGCTACATTCCCTATGTACTCATCCCACACTGCCAAAAGTACACGACGTGTGGACAAGTACACAACGTGTACTTATAAAATTTGTGATTTTCACCATTTTCCTTATTTTCCCAAAAACACTTAAAGAAAAACAAAAAGAAGAGACTCATACCTCATAAATAAGAACAGGGTTCTTACAATAAATAAAAATGATGATGATTATATTTGTATATATAAGGAATATTTTACATGACATATGAGTTAGAATTATCATATAATAATCATACCTGAAAGTATGGTTTATTTATTATTAAGTGGACTTAAATCAAATATTTGAATGGAATTGTCTGTAAGATACCTCAGTAGATATGAATATATTTTTCAATGTTCTCTCTATGTAGAAATTGATGTTGGAGTTATATAGAAATATCATGGTTTTGATAAGAGGATAAAATTTAATTAAAAGGAAAATCTAAAAACTATAGTGAGAATAATATGAGTTTTCATTTATGATCAAAGTGTGGGAAGAAACACTGAGGAAATTTTATTAAGGGAACTAGTAATTGTTTTATGTGTGGAAGGGAAGGTTATTGGGCAGTCAAATTCCAAATTTATGGTAAAAATAGATAATGATTCAAGAAGAGATAATCTCCAAAAATGCACCACACACTTTTGTGTTTAAATGTATAGGTTTTTGGGAATTTTTTGAATCAATTACAAAATAAAAGGGATAATTTGTATAACAGTCGACAATAACCTTTGAAGAAAAAATAAAATAGGAATGATTATTCAACTATAATGGATGAAGTGAATCATGATGATTAGGGAAAATCATCCTATTATATTTAATTGAGAATTCTTAGTATGATATGGTATAAATAAACCCTATGGATGTCTTATTTTTCATCCATAAGTGAAATTTCCTTTCATTTTGATCATTGATTTCTCCCTATATATGAATTTTGGAGTATTGAAATAACATTTGATAGTATATATGTGCAAGTATGAACGAAATATTCTAATAGAATTTTTTAAAATAAAATAAGAGATTGTTTATGGAATAAATAAACAATTATCTTTTGTAATCATATATGTCTCCAAGTATGATTAACTTATGATTTGTGGATACCATAACGAGTTTATGAGCTTATGGTTGATCATAAGTTTAAAGTAATTGACACCCCTTTGGATATTTAATGTGATTGTAATTTATCATTATTAAAGATATTTTAAGAGACATTTATAGAAATAAAACCCTGTGGTTTTTTATATCCCTTATTAACAATGTTATTTTATAAGTATTCTGTTAGATGCACCTGTAAGGGGCTCCCAGCTTAGGGTTTTCCTTTCGCCGCCACTGGTCTTTCGTTGCGGAGGGCGTGTCATTCCTCTTCAAGCTCAAAGGGTTGGTGGAGGAGCTCTACTGCAGTGGCGTCAAGCAGTCTCCTCTCTTACTCTGAAGATGCACTTTAGGCTTCTGTGGTTACTGGTTCAGATCTGATGGTGTAAGTCCGGTCTTCGTCGATGGAATACTCTTCGGAGAGCCCTTGGTTTTGTTCTCAGCAGCTCATTGTTGCCCAGCAGTGAGCTTCCCAGCGCTTGAAGGTCGCCCTCATGCGTCAGCGGTTATAGGGTTCCAACCCTTCTCAGGTGGGTTCGTTGGAGTTTTGTCGTGCCAGATGCAGTCGACTTGATTGGTGGCGGCGGGATCTTCAGAAACACAGTGTCGATGGTGGTGAAATTTTTTGCGCGGTTTAATTAGGTTTTTGGTGAAACCTCTTTTAATTTTTTAGATCTCATTTTGTTCAGTTCGAATAAGGGTTATTCTCATTTCATCTCGTATCATGATGGGGTGGAGATTAACTATGATTGATTTCTGATGGATTAGGGGTTCTTCGTTTCTTTATATGAGGCAGTTAAGGTGTTAACCGCGATGGTCTACGTGGTTTTCTATGTGGTTTTTGTAGTTTTGTGTATGGATGATCATCTGATGGGTTGTTTTCTGAAGTTGACAATGAAGGGGATTCCGACGGGCACTGTAGTCATGGTTGGTTTTTCTGTGGAGCGGATGATGATTGTGCAGTTGGAATTTGTGATTTGGGTTATGGTCGGTGATGAACGACGACGGTTGGTGCCAGCTTTTTCTCTACTGGATTGCATGACGAATGGTTTTGCGACTTGAGGTGGTGGTGAGGAGCGTGATATATGACGTATCTGTCAGTGATATGCGGGTGATGATGGCGGTTGGCAGCGACGCGACCCCAGCTGACCTGATGAGTCTCCTCGGGTTTGGTGTGGGTTTGAATTTCAAACATTGTTTAATCATCATGTTTTTGGTCTCCCATGTAGTGTAATGTGGTTTCCCTATTTTCTTTAAAGAGGCTTTCTTGAAAATGGAAAAAAACGAATTTTCAGTCAGTTATTTTATGAGGATTTCCATTACAATTTTTGGACATATGACTAAAGGTATTTATTACCATTAGAGGTTATCCAATCATTGATGTTGAGGTAATAATAGGTTGTAGTCAATCAAATTATAATGTCAGCACACTTTTTTACCATCATCTAAGATTTATATTTGGATTGACTTTCTATAATATACATTAATGAGGTGTTATGGTTTCTTGTAAGACCACATTAAATTTTATTTTACTAGTATCAATATTTTACCTTTCTGTTTTAGAGAATTATCCCATAATCTCTTAATAGAGAGTTGAGCTTTATCATTTTATATCATCCTAAGAAATATAATAAGTATGAGTGAACAATTAAAACCCTAATTTTTTTTGATATTGTTATATAGATGTAAAAGTTTTTTCGGATCAACACCTTCCTCTATTTAAATTTTCGTAAAAAATTAATTTCATTCGAGTATTCATATAGATCCATATGGATCCATTTATATAAATGAGTGTAGAACTCCAACGTACTGGAATAATGTTGTAGTAATAAATCTATAAATAGCTTATTAAATATAAAATAAAAATAGAACAATTCACCATCATGTAACTACAGTATAATTTTGAAAAAAATATTATACAAGTAATCACTAGAATGATCTACAATTTGAAGTTTTTTAGAAGGTATTTATACAAATTTCTCTGTTGAATAATTAAGGGATAACTAACCCAACCTATATTTGTACCCTTAAAATAAATTATCATATCGAGAAAGTAGCGTATTGTATGGTTCCTCTATAAATCCTCAATTTGTTTCAAGATGTTTTCCATGAATATCACATGAGGAAGTACATTCTTGGTCCTTCACATGTACTGAACTTAGAGGTCATGGAACTGGAGCATTATTTTTCTTATAAGGAATAGTTGATTTAGATTTTGGATCATACATAAACAATTATATGAAATAATACCACTTACATGGTAAATTGTTTTGTGAAAAAAAACCACCATTATAAAGAGGATACCTAGGGACCTAAGGATGTAATGAGGCAAAAGTATCCTCAGTTTTTGGTACCAATGTGATGAATTTTGATAGAGAAATTCATTTTAAGGGGATAATATTATAACATCATTATATTGTTTGAAAACAAATCATAAAAATTAAATATTTTTTATACTTTAAATTACATGAAACACTAGTTTAATCTTATGATAGACAAACTAATGAGTTTAGCTTTGGCTACACATGACATTGTGTTCTAACGAACCATGATATATTAAAAATAATATTTTTTAAACGTGACCTTTATAACATAGAAATTAATCTGATAGATATGAATAATAATAATAATAAATTAAATATCATGTATAATTGTTTCATATTAAGAAAAAATATTGGTTAAAAGAACTAAATTTCTAAAAAGTTCTTTATATGGTTTGACAATTCTGTTTTCTAAAAAAATGTTTTATTTCATTTTGTTAAAAATTAAAAAAAATTGTACCACTTTTATAAAATGAATATGTAAAAATAAACATAATTTTTATATTATTAATTTGAAAATTATCTTTAAGTTAATTTTCTAGAATATTTTAAAAGGGTAAATTTTTAAAAGGGCAGTAAAAATTACTGGTTTTCATTAAGACTTTACATTCCATTTAATCATTTAAAAAACTAGTAAACTATTTTAATATTGCTTTAAAAGTAAACATAGTTCAATTATATATCAATTAATCCAATTTAGGTGATTTTAAACAAATTAATAATGAATTTTTATATAAAACTATGTAAACTTTTGACTATTTTTTCTTTGAAAACCGGCTTTCTCATCACCTCTACATGATTGATTTAAAATTAAATTTTTTCCACTGATGTGAATATAATTTGGAAATTTGGATAAAATATTTGTAATTAGTATAATTTATATTTTTTTAAAATTTAAACTAAACGTATTACCATAATTAAGATTAAAAATAGTAAAATTTATTTGATGTGGCTGAGGTAAAAAATCAGTTTACCGAGAGTTAAACTAAAAAGAAATGTGTTAAAAATAACCCAAAACATTTCAAAATACCATCAAATGGACATATTAAAACCATATTGTAACATCCAAAGTAAATAAGGAAGTATACATTCTCATAATTGTTAATATTGGGGAATTAAATATTAAATTTTCTTTAAAGGGGTTGATATGTTCGATGGCTTACCCAATACGCAACAACAGGTTTCTTTGAAATCTTACATTCCTCACAAGGATGAGTCATACAACAATATATATAATATTATTATTTTAAATGGTAGATAACGCCTAGCTATTTTAATAGTGGAAATTAACAAAACTAACTACAATGGGATTATAAATGTTTTTTAAATGTTTTTACATTTGTCCAATAAATGTTAAAGGCTTTAAATGTGAATTAATCTAATTGTAAGCATAAATACTCAAATATTCATTAAAAGGTGGATTTACCGATTTTTAATGGAGAACCATCATTAAATATAGTTTTGGTCAATTTTATATGTTATATTTGAAAAAATAAAATTTTTCGTTAGAATCGGGACATCAAAATTAACTTTGGGTAAATTTTTGGTATTTTTCTGGTAAAATTCATTTTTTAATGAATAGTGAAAAATACTATAATTTAATTCAAAACTGCCATTTAATATAATTTAGTTATATTGTTAGATTATATTTTCAATTCGGTTTAAGTTGAAATTAGATTATATTTTTACCATTTAATCCAACGTTGTTCATTGAAAGTAATTTCACTTTGAAATTGGACATAAACAAGTGTCAATCTTTTGATATATATTATTTCATAAAATTACGCTTTTTGTTTTGAAAATGAGAATTAATTTTAAATTAAATAATGAAACATCTATGTATTGAATTTGGTAAATTAGACATTTTTTCGAATTTGGAATATCAAATATATCTTAGGCAGATTTTTTGGAATTTTTCTTAAAAACGTAAATTTTTGATGAATAGGAAAACATAGAGTAGTGGTTTAAAAGTTGACCTTTTTATTTAAATGAAATTTTACTAATTCAGTGAATTTAATTTCAAAAATATTACATAAATGGTTGTTATTACAAATTAAAACGTTTTTCAATAATATGGGAATTTTTTTTGTGAATAGTAACTTTTGACTTTTATTTACCGCAGTTAAAGGTAAATAGGGTTAATCAAGGTAAAAATAATATTTTAGTATTATAAAATTAACTTATAACTTGTCCTAACCTTTTTTTATGAGTAATGTTCAACCAAAAAAATCCCTGGGTGAGACTTTTGGCCTTTGAAAACCACCTGGGTAAGATAATGATGTGAATAAATTTTTATTTGAAGTAAAAATAAAAATATCATAAACATGTATTATTTTGCTAATCCAGTATTAATGCGGGGTTATATAATTGATATATTTGACTATAAATATTCATTATAAATCTAAAAATATTTCCAACATTATGAGAATTTTTTTTATAATTTTTAGACATCAAAAAAATTAAATTATTTATGACACAATATTGATGTAGTGTTTACCTCATTTATAAATGATTTAAATAAAAATGATTATAATGATTTAAATAATATCCAAAACCTATCCAATTCATATTTGATGATTTTATTTCGACCATTAGTCATCGTATCTTTTGCTTTAATATATTTTGGACCTTTAGAAACTGAAAATCGTTTTATAATAAAATAATATTTTCACACATTCCTAAAGAGCCCCTCCCCCCCTTATAAAAATCCCTCACCTCTAACCCATTACTCACAACTCCCAAGCCCCTTGGCTCAACCAAACTCTACCCAAATAATCTTTCATGATCCCTCTCTTCCCCCTAGAAGCCTTACCTTTGGCAGAAGATTCTTCAAGAAACCCTTTTGGTTCAAATCAAAGGGAGTAACCTGATTTAAAGGAAACATCTCCTGTTATGTTCTTTTGTTTTATTTTACTTCTCAAACCCCCTAAATTTTTTTACTCCTTTATTATATAACAAAACCAATATACAAAATATACTATGTTGTTTTTATGAGAATTATTCCAACTACACTTACACACACCTCCATCTAATGGGTATAGAACATATTTTTTATTGGATGACAAACTAACGCCTCACGAAACGATGATTTTTCAATCTTCTCCTACCACCTCGTATTGTGGAAATTATGATGGCACTATATTTATATATGATATAAATTATGTGTATGTTTTCTCTATGCTTCTGTAATTTTTATTTTCAAACATACCTTTATTCATTCCAATATGTGTATATACGATAATTTAATTTGAGGAAGTGTGGACTACCGCGCCCTCAAGGTGATATGATTCGTTCATGACATACATAGAACATATAAAGGATGGAATTAATGAAATTATATATCGTATATATAATATTATATTATAATAGAATTATTATATACCTATGTATCATTATGTTCTCCTTCCATTAAATATGAAATAGAAATGAAAGTATCATTCATGCGTATGTACGGCTTACCCCCTCCAAGAACGATGCATTTCATTTCTTATCTCCAACTGTTGTGTAATATTATAAATACATACATATACTAGATATATATGATATATATGATATCCAAATCATGAATATAATTCTGGAGATAATGGAATTTTGATCACATGAATAACTTGTAATTATAAGAAGTTCATTTTTGACTCAAGTACCAAATATCGACAAAATGACCATTACTAACACAAATGGTTGCATAATGTCTATAATATGGTAATAAGTGATATAAAAGGAATAACTAACTTAATAAATGTAATTAAGCAAGTAGAAATTAACTTTATCTTATTATTCAAGAGATTAAAGAACAAATGGGTCAAGTTGGAAACGAAGTAAGGGGTTTCTTATCTCACTTTTAATTTCATGAGATTTCCATAGTCTGCCACTTATTTATTGTATGTGGTGTATTGTGTACTACAAATTGATATATATTATCATGATTATATTTATATTTGTGGTATTATGTGATTAATTTTTTGGTTATTAACATTTGGTCATACGACTCAATTGATTACAACGTGGTAAGGGGTTTCCATCTCACCTTTTATTACCGTGAGATTCATGCTATATTTGCAACTATTTCATTTTTTGGTGTATGTACTATACATATTGTATTCATTGTGTAATATAATTTAATTAATTGGTATTTATATCTTAATTTTAGGATCCTTCTTTCATGGGGTGTATTATTCGTAAGTTACCAAATCAGTAAGGAAACTTTTTAACCCCATTTCCTTTCCTTGGGCTAATCTTCTAATTCTTAACTATGTAATGCTATGATTATGTGTGGAATAACTATTTATTTATTTATGTTGTAACGTATACTCCCCTTTTTGTGGATATACTATTTATGCACATAATCACTTTGTTGATAAATTATCAAGTCATCGTTATAAACTTGATAAGAGTAATTTTAACTCAAATTCCATTCATTGAGTTAAACATCCAACTCGTTGGTGTTGTTTTTACAAAAATATGAGTGAATGTTATCTGATTGATTTACAATTAATAAACAATAATATTGAGTGTATTTATATTTTTCCCACATTATTATTTAATTGATTTATCCTTAATCTAAGGATATAGTTTTTATAAGGGATTTCATCTCAATTTTCATTCCACTGAGACATCATTGTTGTTCTGCACCAATTCACTCTTATATGGTGTATATACTATCTTTTGGAATATTATATAATAAATCCCTTTATTCTAATGATATAATAATGTTATGATTAAATATTATTCCTAAATTATTTTAATTCAAGCATCTCTCATTTTGTTACCAACACTTTAACAAAAATATCGGTTAAAATGTTTAATGATTTATTCTTATAAATATTTCTCATTAATGTCCATGTTTCCAAAATGGGATTAAGGGTTTATTTGTATATACATTAATGTTTTCAAATGATGATTCATTTAAATGTATAAAAGTGGCATGTGACACTTTGATTCAAAAATCTCTTTATTAAATCCTTTAAATGGTTTTTGAAAATGGTTTGATAAAGAATTGATTATGTCAATATCTTGAAATAATATATTGTGGTAGTAGTATAGAAATTTTATATTTCCTTTATTTTTGTTTTTTATGTTATGAATACATTATGGTTCTTTAACATTGTTTAAGAATATGAGTGGTTTCGTGATAAACCTTGGGCGGTTAAGCCCGAGATAACTCTCTAATGCATTGGGTAACATGACGAAGGTAAACATGATTTTTTCTCCTAAGTGATTTAGGGAATACATTGTTATGGGTATTAAAAATATAACTCCCTATGTAGCTATGAAAGATTCAATGTAAGTATGTTATGGATGCCACATGTTACAATTATTATTTGCGTTTACAATGTAAATCTTTTGATTTCATGAGGTATGATAAAAGGAATATGTTATATATGAATTAATGAAATAATGTTTTATTTCATTATTTTATAGCCCTTAATGATCTTTTTATGCTCATCCCATGTTTTGAAATGATTTTCACAGGACCTAAATATGAATAGGGTTAATGATGGGATCAAGGAAACATCTTATTATCAAAATTATAGGACTTGACATGACTCTTTTTTCAAGAGTTTTAATTTTCTAAGAACATTAATGATTTCAAATGATGATTTATTTAAATGTTTCAAAGTGGTATGGGACACTTTGATTTAAAAATATCGTTATTAAATGTATTAAAAGGTTTTTGAAGTTGGTTTTATAATGAATTGGTTATGTCAATATCTTGAAATAATATATTGTGATAGAAATGTGGAAGTGTTATCTTTTCTTTATTCTGGATCTATATGTTATGACTAAGTTATGGTTATTTATCAATGATTATGAATACGAGTGGTTCTGTGATAATACTAGGGAGGGTGAGACCAAGATAGCTCCCCAATGCATTGGGTAACTCCCTATGTAGCTATGAAAGATACAATGTAAGTATGTTATAGAGTCCACAAGTTACCTTTATGATTTGTGATTACTTTTTTAATCATATGACTTCATGAGGTATGTCAAAGATATTATGTTATGTATTTATTGAATAAATAATTTTTTCATTCTTTGTCATATAACCCTTACTAAGATTTTTATGCTCATCCGATGTTTTGAATTTTTTTTCACTGGACTTAAAGATTAATAAGGTCAAGGATGGGTTCTAGAAAAAGTCGTGTTGTCTAAAATATGGGACTAGACATGAATTTTGTTTTCAAGAAATTTTATTTTATGAATAAATAGAAACTGAGTTGAAGTGTCTACCATGTAATTTTCTAGATGCAATGTAATTGTTGTGGTCTAATTCTATAAAAAACTAAACCTGAAAAGATCCTCAATGTGAATTTTTCATATAATTCATGATTATGTAATGTTTAAGGTCAGGTCCTTACAACTGGTATCAGTGGTCGGTTTAGACAACTTCAGGGGTTAGGAGTTTTTGTCAAACACATGGTTATTCCCTATGTCTATTATTTCAGTTAAATCACTATTTTATAAATTTTTCAGATCATGGAAAGTCATTTACAAATGGATGGAGGAGGATCTCAAATGACATTCCTATCTATTCCTGATGACATGCTCGCAATAATTATTTCAATGTCATGATTAGCTGATTGTGAAAAAATTTCAAGCATACAACTCACATGCAAGCAGTTGGTTAAGATATTAAACACCTCCACTATACCTCGATATCATCGTGGAACATGGGTTGTATTGAATAGAATCATATTTTCTTAATATTCTCATATTTTGAAGAAAGGTAAATATTATCTAGGGATTTTCAAATATTTTACCTTATCATAAGATTTTGAAGCATACTGTGATTTTGAAACAGGTTCGGAAGAAGGAGACCCTTGAACAACCTATTTATATTTTCTTTTACAATATATATTCACAACACGTACTTATGGTATTTTAAAATTACCATTTATTGAATGTTTCAACTAAAATTTTGTCTAATAGTTTAATAAAAATCATGTTTTATCAGATGTTTTGAAATTATATGTCGTACAAGGTTATTTTACGAAATGTTTTTTCTATGAACACCCATATAAACCAAATTTTACATGGAGTATTTGGATGAAGTAAGTAAATGATTTTGAAAAATATCTAAATCATTGTTGCAGTGCATGGACCTTGTACCTACATGAACAAGATGATAATAAAATCATATGGACACCATGAACAAGTTATGATGTTCTTTCTATTGGGAATAGTTTTATTTTATCATATGGAGCTGAAAAAAATGACAATATATAAGATGTTGAGGTCTTAATGTATTGGGATGAAAATGAAAGGTATAAAAAACCTTTTAGGTTAAAATATTTTAAAGTTACTTTTGAATATTATAAAAAGGACAATCCGTAAGATTGGTGACAACTCATCGCGTTCGGAAAGGTCGCGAAAATCAATCCCACGTCCCAAGGGCGACAAGGGTACATCGACTACCACTATCGTATGTGATGTACCTAGTTAGTATGGCTTATTATTTTATGTTAAATGATTTTATGGATCAATAATAAGTTGATTTTATAAACTAATGTGTTATCAAATAGATATCCTTAATATAGGAAAATGATTTGGTGATTAAGTGATAGAGGTTATTTAAGAAGATTTTGTCTCTTCTGGAAACATTGTATAATTAAAAGAAATATAATACTATGGGATCTCATTTGTTGAGAAATGGTTGAAATTTTATTTTTTGAAGAATATATGTTTTTATTGTAGAAATATGAAGATTTGTTTTATAGGTAAATGATTAACCTTTCCAGTATAATATGTGATTATGTTAATTACTTTTTATTATTAAACTTTAAGAGTAACTGATGTTATTTGGGAATAAATATTAAGATTTATCTTGGAACACTATGTGATTAAATCCTTCTAAGAATTCAGTTTCAATATTTTATTGGATTATTTGAATAATTTTATAGACCGTTTGTTTATTTAATGGTCTTTGTTGAACTTTGGGTATTGTTTAAAAAATTTATAGATTCAGAGTAGTTTTTATTTTTTTAAATATTATCCTTTTATGGGATTATCTGATCTTATACTAACATTTTTGGTTTTGGGTAATTTCTAAAGACATTGAAACAATATAGTTCATATTTTTTGATTACGTGACTCTATAGATGTTGATTATAGCGGTTTCAATGTGAATAAAACATCTTGAATACTCATCATTTGGAGAAAGGATGAGTTTGTGGTAGAAATCTAGTAACGGATGAAAGTCTTCATGAAAAATAAGTATGTTTTCTTTATGGTCTTATTGAAGATCTTAAATAAATTCATCAAAATTGTGAAAATTAACTGAAAACAAAAACATTTTTTGTTAACTTTTCCATCTGGGGAATCAAAGATAGTTTAACCCATCATAAGATTCTGATTTTCTGGTGGTTACCTTTCTCCTAATCATGTTTTCATCAAATTTCCATCCAACCTTAATGGTTTTTTTCTCTTCTATATACATGTTTTCCTATGTGGAATCCTAGAATGGGCTATCTCGAGTGACATTTTTATTTCACTTTCTTTCATTTAAATTGAAATTTTTATTGACACTTTTTCTGATGTGGGACTTTCAATGAAGTTCCCATGCCCAATTTTAAAATTGTAAGGACGCAATTTGGAAAAGGGGGGAAGGATGTAACATCCCAATTAAATAAAGAATAATAAATTTTCATAATTATTAATATTTGTGAATTAAATATTAATTTTAATTTAAAGGGGTTACTATGTTCAATGTCATACTCGATACGCAACAACAGGATTCTGTGAAATCTTACGTTGCACACAAGGATGAGTCATACTAAAAGAATAATAATATAATATTATTATTTTAAATGGTAGTTATGGCCTAACCATTGTAATGGAAGAAATGAACAGAACTAACTACAATATGATTATACATTTTTGTTAATTTTTTTTACATTTATCTAATAAATGTTAGAGGCTTAAAATGTGAATTATTCTAATTTTAAGCATAAATACTCTAATATTCTTTAAAAGGTTGATTTAGCGCCTTTTAATGGAGAACCCTCTTTAAATCTACTTTTGTTCACTTTTATATGTTTTATTTGAAAAAATAAATTTATTCTTTAGAATCGGGATATCAAAATTTACTTTGAGTAAGTTTTTGGTATTTTTATTACAAAATGCATTTTGTAATGAATAGTGAAAAATATTGTATTTTAATTAAAAAATTCCATTTAATATAATTTATTTATATGGTTATATTATTTTATTTAATTGGTTTTATGGTCTAATTAGACTATATATTTACCATTTAATCCGATTTTGGCCATTGGAAGTAATTTCGCTTTGAAATTGTACATAAACAAGTGGCATTCTTTTGATAGTTATTATCTCTTAAAAACACGCTTTTTTATTTTGAAATCAGGAATTAATTTTAAATTAATTAATGAAAATTCTATATATTTAATTTGGTAAAATAGACATTGTTTTTGAATTCAGAATATTAAATGAATCTTAGGATGAATTTTTGGTATTTTTCTGAAAAACTTCAATTTTGATGAATAGTGAAAACACAGAGTGGCTTTTAAAAAGTTGACTTCTTCATTTAAATGAAATTTTACCACTTCTTTTAATTACATTTTTTAAATACAATAAACATTGATTTCATTAGTAAGTTAAATTTGGTTTAATAAGATGAAAATATTTTTGGGTGAATAGTAACTTTTGACTTTTATTTATCGCGGTTGAAGGTCAATATTGTAATGAAAGGTAAAAACAATATTATAATAATATAAAATTACCATAACACTTGCCCTAACATTATTGGATGAGTAATAGGCGACCCATACAATCCTTGGGTGAGAATTTTGGCCTTTTAAAGCCACTTGGGTAAGATAATGATATTAATAACTTTTTATTTAATGTAAAAATAAAAATATCATAAACATGTATTGTTTTGATAAACAAATTTTAATTTGGGGTTATATAATTGATATATTTGACTATAATATTAATTATAAATATAAAAATATTACTTACATTATTGTATTTGTTTTATAATATTTAGACAACAAATAAATTAAATTATTTATGACACAATAATGATGTAGTATCTACCTCATTAATAAATGATTTAAATTAATAAGATTATAAAGATTAAAATAATATCCAAAACATATCCAATTCTTATTAGATGATTTTATTTCAACCATGATTCATCTTAAATTTGACTTAAATAAGTTTTGGACATTTAAAAACTGAAAATCATTATATTATAAAATAATATTCTCACACTTTCCAAAAGAGCCCAACCTCCCCCATTATAAAGTGCCCTCACCTCTAACCCATTACTCACAAATCTCAATAACATTCTCTCATCCATCCTTTTACGAAATAAGATCTCAAGATTCATCTCCTCCCCTTAGACTCCATAGCTTAGGCAGAAAACACTTCAAAAAACCCTTTTGGTTCAAACTAATAGGAGTTACCTGATTTAAAGGTTACACCATCTCTTAAGTTATTTTGTTTTAATTTACTTCTCCAACCCCCTAAAATCTTTTTATTCATTTCTCATATAACAACACAAGTATCCTAAATATACTAGGTTTTTTTCTTATAATTATTTAATCTAAAATTACACCCACCTCCATCTAATTGGTAAATAAGATACTGTTTCTGTTGATGATAAACTAACGCCTCACGAAAGAACGATTGTTCAATATTCTCTTAACACATTTTATGGTGGCCATTATGATAGAACTATATTTATATATGGTAAATATTATCTTTATGTTTTCTCAATGATTTTGTAATTTTTATTTAAAAACATACATTTATGCTTTCCAATATGTGTATATATGATAATTGCATTTGAGGAAGTGCGGACTACCACCCCTTCAAGGTGATATGATTTATTCATGACAAAGATGGAACGTATTAAATATGGAGTTAATGAAATTATGTAACAAATATATCATATTATATTATAATGGAATCATAATATACCTATGTAACATTAATTTTTCATTCCATTGAATATGAAATATAAATTAATGTAGTTTTCATGCGTACGCACAACTTATCGTCTCTACGAACAGTGCATTTCATTTCTTATCTCCAAATGTTATGTAATATTATAAAAAAAACATATACTCGATCTATATGATATATATGATATCTAAAAAGATAATATCATTCTGGACACGATGTAAGGGGTTTCTTATATCACTTTAAATTTCGTGAGATTTCTATTGTTTGCCACTTAATTATTGCATTTGGGTAATTTTTTACTACCATTGGATAAATATTTTAATGTTTATATTTATATTCCTGGAATTATGTGATTCATTTTCTGGTTATTAACTTTTGGTCATATGAATCGATTTATTACAACGTGGTAAGGAGTTTTCATCTCACTTTTTATTACTGTGATATTCATGTTATATTTGCCACTATTTCCTTTTGTATAGTGTATGTACTATCCATGATTGTATTCATTATGTAATATACTTTAACTTATTGGTACTTAAATATTCATTTTTTGATCCTTATTTCATGGGGTTTATGATTCGTAAGTTACCAAATCGATAAGGGAATTTTTTATCCCCATGTATATTCTATAGGTTAATCTTCTAATTCTTAACTTTGTCATGATATGATTATGTGTGGAGTCTCTATTTATTTATTTATATTGTAATTTCCACTCTTATTTGAGTGGATATAATTTTGATACAGATAATCACTCCATTGATAAATTCCCAAGTCATCGTTATGAACTTGATGAGAGTAATTGTAACTCAACTTCCATTCATTGAGTTAAATAGCCAAGTCATCGGTGTTGTTTTTACCAAACTATTTTCGAATTTTCTATGATTTATTTACACTAAATATCAAATCATATTGAGTGTATTTATATTTTTAACACATTTTTATGTATTTTATTTATCCTTAATCTAAGCATATAGTTTTTATAAGGGATTTCATCTCAATTTACATTCCATTGAGACTTCATTGTTGTTATGAACCAATTCACTCTTATATGGTGTATATACTGTCCTTTGGAATATTATATCATGAATAAATTTATTCTCATGAAATTATATTTTTCTGATTAAATGATATTCCTAAATTATTTGTATTCAAGCCTCTCCCATTTTGTTAAAAACTCTTTAACTAAAATATCGGTTAAAATGTTTTAAATCTTTATTCTTATAAATATTTCTCATTATTGCCCATATTTCGAAAATGGTTTTTATGATTTATTTATATGGAAATTAATGTTTTCAAATGATGATTCATTAAAAAGTTTTAATTTTGTATGGGACACTTTGATTCAAAAATCACTTTATTAAATGTTTTAAAAGGTTTTTGAAAATAAGTTTATAAATAATTGATTATGTCAATATCTTGATATTATATATTGTGATAACAATGTGATATTTTATCTTTCATTTATTCTTGTTTTATATGTTATGACTATGTTATAGTTGTTCAGCATTGTTTACGAATATGGGTGGTTCCATGATAAACCTAGGGCATGTGATCTTGAGATAGCTCTCTAATGCACTGGGTAATGTAATGAATGTAAATGTGAATGTTTCTCCTAAAAGATTTAGGGAATATACTATGATGGGTATTCTAAATGTAAAACTCCATGTAGTTATGAAATCTACAACATAAGTATGTCATGGATGCTAAAAGTTACCTTTATGATTTGTATTCACTATGTAAATATTATGATTTCATGAGGTATGTTAAAGAGCTTATGTTATGTATGTATTGATAAAATAATGTTTTCTTTCTTTATTTTATAACCCTTACTGAGATTTTTATGATCATCTCATGTTTTGAATTGTTTTACACAAGACATAAAGATGAATATGGTCAAGGAAGGGATCATGGAAAATTTATGCTCTCTAAAATATGGGACTAAACATGACCCTTTTTTCAAGAGTTTTTATTTTATGAATAAATAGAAACTGCGAATAAGTGTCTACCTTGTAACTTTGGAGATGTAATGTAATAGTAATGGCCTCATTCTCTAAAACTCTAAACCTGAAAAGATCCACAATGTGAATTATTAATTTAATTCAATATTATTTAACTTTAATGGTAGGGTCCTTACACATATATCTTTAGTTATTGATATTTACTAATTTTTTTGCCTTGTGAAATGTGTAAAACATGGTTAACCCTATTACTTTTCAAAAATTAAAATTTTTCCACTCACCTCACTTGTAAAAGGCCACCCTGTATCCTCTCACTTTTTCAAATTCAATGCCATTTGGATCCTCTCATACCTACCCAAGTACATTACAAAATTCCCTCCTCCCATCCAATAATACTTATTTTGGTTATAAATCAAACCTATGAAGCCTTTTTGTGTAAAACAATAGTTTTTTTGTGTAAGAGGTAGCATCTATAACCGAGAATTTAATTTTATTTCTTCTACTTTTTATTTAAATTATTATTAAACCGCAATGGTAGAATAAAATATGTATATTATATGTACTTATATGTCGTTAGGTTTTGTAATATCCTAATTCATCCTTATCTTCTATTAAATGGGTTACAAAATCATCATTCGTGTGTATGGGAGACTGTCGCCCCACAAATCGATGTTATTAGTTTTCCATAACCAACTATAATTTCTAGTATATATTTTTGGATATATATTTACTATATGATATTTAATATTTCTTTATTCTTATTTAATCACGATATCATATTTTCCTTCTTACTTTCCATTCTGTGTGAATACGGTAATGTCGTTCATGTGTACAGAAGACCATCACCACGTGAAGCGATTTGATTTGTTCAGTATTTACTAACATGGTAATAAGGATGGGTTCAAAATAAATATTTGAAATATGTGGCAATAAAAATGATTCTATAATGGTAATATATTACTTACATTTATTTATTTTTATCATTAAAATTGAAACATCGTTCATTGGTACGTACGACCTACCGTCACCATGAATGGTATCTTTTATTTTCTATCGATAACATCATTGGATCCCTCAAAATACCTTATTAATGAATATATATTATATTTAAATAATGATTAAAATTATGGATATTAGAAAAAATGAACAAATTAATATGATAACAAATAAAAAGTCAAAACATACATGAAAAACAAATCAGTTATTTCCAGAATGGAGACTTTAACATCGAATTATTAATAAGTGAATAATAAAAGATCATTAGTTAATCATATATGGTATGATATATATATTTATGTTTCTATAATAAATATTTAATAAACCGAAATTTATTATTAATGAGTTTATAATAGGTAAAATAGAAGACAAGACTAATGGTATTGGCTTTCTAGCCACTCTTTCATTTTGAGGAGATCTATGTCAATTTACCAAACATTTCTTTTGTGTATTGTATCTACTAAACCTATGGCATGTTATATCATTAATATAATTATTTTCATTATTTTTTTTATTCTTTAATGGGGATTTCAATTCAAAATATCACTAAAGCGGTAAGGGATTTCGTTCACACTTTTATTTTATATCAGACCAAAGAGATATTCACCACTTGTTTCTTTATTGCAGTGTATATAAATTCCATGGGTTTATTTTCTGATTATTTTTTTTGAAAATTATGGTTATTTAAATATTCATTTTATTATATCTCTTTATGGGGTTTATAGTTCCAATGTCACCAAAGCGATAAGGGAGTTTAATCTCCTATTGCCTTCTTAGAGACCTATGTTGGGTTATGTACCATATTCTTCTATGAGGTGTATATACTAAACCATTTTCAAGTTATATATTTAATATAATTATTTTAAATATATATAATTTTCAATTAGTTCTATTTTTTCATGGTGATTATGATACAAATCTACCAAAGTGAAATGTGTTTTATGTTACAATCTAAACATTTATCAAGATTGTTTGCGATTGTGTTTCCAATAAATAAATATTCCAATATATATCTAAATAAACTCATGAATTTTATTATACACTAGTTAATTCATTTTAATATATGTTTTCCCATTAGTTTCCTCTCTTCACGTACTCATTATTTTAAAATAATGATTTCATGAAAAATAACAGTTATTTATCTCTTCACTTCAATACCCTTTTTCATCTAATAAAATATTTCTAAAAATGATTTCAAAAAAGTTTAATCATTATTAAATTGATTTATTAGAGAAAATATTACCAATATTTCACATCAATAAATCTTTTTGAAATATATATTCATGTTTTTTTAAAACAATGCTCATTTTTTTACCGAAAATATGAAAGGAATCATTATTTTAACATGTACGACATGAAGAGACTTTACATTCATCATAAACAGTATTTAATTTTAAAATTCCTTTATTTGTTTTAAATATTATTTTTAAAGAAAAGTATTTTTTAAATTTGTTTTTTAAAATGAAAATTACATTTTCCTCATGAAATGTTTTAAATAAATTTTAAAACCTCCTTTATATGTTTTAAAGGTCCTTTTCAAAGAAAATGATGTGAAAATAAATTTATATCTAAAAAAGTATTTTTTGAATAGAAAATGATATTTTACTCAAGAAATGTTTTAAATTATTTTTAATTATTCCATTATAATTTTTAAAGGTAAGTTTTTTAAGAAAATGATTTTCAATTTGATTTATGTGTTAAAAAGTGGTTTTCAAAGAGAAAAGGATATTTTCCCCAAGAAGTGTTTTAAAGAGTTTTTATGCTTCCATTAAATGTTTTCATGGATATTTTCAAATAAAATTATTTCAAAAGTATTTTATAAGTTTTTTTTGTTCCAAATATTAATTTTTAAAGAGATATTATTTTCAAAGAAAAGTCATTTTCTCACAATATTCTCCAACTTTATTTTCAAAATTATTTTCCATCCAATATGCCATCCTTCTATGTTACCCAAACATTTTTAGGGATATGATCCAATGATTCCATTATTAATATTTCCCAAAATGGTTTATTATTGTGATGAAATGAAGTTTATTAGACCCTTTTCTATTCCATATTTTATTCCATGAGGAAGTTATTATAAAACCCACCTCTTTTCCTGGGTTATTCTATGATAAAATAAAGAAATGATTTTAAAACCTATCTGTTTCCATAGTTTATGTTATGATGATATGTTTATAAAACCCATTTAATCTCATTGTTTATTATAAGAAGAATTTTTTATGATCTTTTGTCACATATATGTATTGTTTTCATTATATTACATGTGGGACCAATGTCTCACTCTAATGTATTGGGTAAATATTTATATCTCATGAGATAGACAAGGGTACATACAGTGTGAACCAGTTTAAGTATGGGACTTTGTCAATTAAAATTGTATTTGGAGTGATCCTTTAATACTATGATGGTTTTGGGGTGAACCCATTCCAATATGATATCCTTGGTAGTGATCCTTTATTATTATAGAAATAAGTTTCAATTTATATCAGTATAATACATATCTTTGTATTATACTAATGTTAGGATCCCATGTATCATGTTATTTGATTTCCGTTTGATTTAATTCTTATGAACTTCCAATCTTTATTCAATGACTCAAGACTATAATATTTTTTATGAAGGGTGTGGTTTTAAAATTTTATACTCATTTTCTCATGCACTTATTGTATTGTTTTTCTTACATATCATCCAATATTACTCTTACTGAGAATCTAAGATCACCATTTATTGTGTTTCCTTCATTGTGTTTTAAATAAAGGTTTTATGTAGGCTATATCTAAGAAGAGTAATATGTAGAATGATCTTTATTAGATATGTTGAAGATCATTCAAGAAAAAATAATTCTATTTATAGAATCTAAAGGAACAAAACCATTACAATCCTTAGTAATTTGTTTTTTTTAATGTTATTAATATTAGTTGAAAAGATATAATATCTACATATGAAAAATTTGGGTCACTATATATATGTTTCATATTAATAAATTTATCAAGGGCATCATGGTTATTTATAATGAAATAAATACAAAATATTGGGGTGTTACATTATAATCACCTTAAAATTCATTTTTCTTTAATGATTATATCACAATGAAAGAAAACATTGATGATATATTATTTTCATCACATCCCCTAGTACCCTTGTAGCTCTCTTAAATTTTCCATTCTCCATATAATGTATCCATATGTGTTCGTGTTTCATATAACATTATCCTATGATAAAATATTTTTACCATTTTTTATTCATAAGAATGAACTTTTTCCATTGGTATAACCTCAGAGTTCAATGGATGTGAAATATCAGTTATGTACTTATTCAAGGAATTTTCATAGATCACATTATGAACATGAAATATTTTTTCTGTGAGTTTCAAGTGATAAGAAATTATTATAATCGAATCATGAATTTTTAAAGGAAATTTAATCCTGCAGAACGACATTACCTTCTTTCCAGCTATCAAAATTTTATTCCTTGGTGGAATTCCTAGTAAAACCTTATTAATAACTCGAAACTCAATATTTCTATTATGATAGTTGATATAAAATCTATATCTACTCTTAGCTTCCTTAATGTGATACTGAATGGATAAAATAGTATCCATCATTTACTCATCAATCTTAGGTCCCAATATCTTTCTTTCATTAAATTCATTCCATTATATCATAGTTCTACATTTATTTCAATAGTAGTAATCATAACGAGTCATCTGAATGATAGATTTAATGATATTATTTTTATAAAAAACAACTACAGGAAGGTATTTATCACAAACTCCATTAGAATCTAGTGAATATTATCTCAACATATACCTTAGGGTCTAAACTTTTCTCTCACACAGACCATCTATCTGAGTATGGTAGGTAGTATTGAATCAAATATATATATCCATATCTTGTTGAAAATTTTTCCTAAATCACATGGCAAACCATCTATCTTGATCAAATACTATAGACTGTGGAAATCCATAATTCCTTTCCACGTATTAAATGTATAACCTGTTAAGCTAATCAATGGAGAAAAAATCATTAATAGTAATGATGTGTGTTGATTTTATATGGATATTATCTACATCCCAAATAAAATTATGGGCGTTATATGTTATGGCGTGTCTAAAAATGAAATACATTGGTGATTTTTACCCATTTCCATTTGGGTATACATAATTATTATTTCATCACCTTATAATTCTCTCTATTATCTTTAACCTGATAATACACAATGAACCAATTTAAAAATTCAGCAATATATGTCAACATTTTTACCACTATTAATACTCATTCATATCTCTATACATCTTCTTACTTCTAGAATTAATAGAGAATAATGATATATGAGATTCTTCCAAATTTTATTTCTTCAAGTCTGGTAATGAAGTGACACATACCTTTTTCCTATACATTATCATTCTATCGCAATCATGCTCAAACTCTGAAATTTTCATCAGTTTATATTGTAGCTCCACATCCTCATTTTTCACCTATTTAATATTTAAATGGACACACAGTTGAACACTAATTTTAGACGGTTAATATTTCTCTCATTCCTTATATATTTGAAGGTATGTCCATTAAAAATATATAAATATGTGACCTTTTTATCATTGTCGTAGATAAGATAGCATGATCTTTTCAACTCAAACCATCAACAACTTATTTTCATTCTTGGGGTGGTAATGTTTTGATTGTTCATAATATTTAATCAACTAAAACCATATTATCTATTTAATATTCAACTCTATTTGGGTAAATATATAGATTAAAATTTTACGATCAGTATATATGTCCCAAATTTCTCCAAAAAGATAATGCCTCCATATATTTAATTCAAATATTACAACTACTAACTCAAAATAATCATTCCACTAATTTTTGACATGAACCTTAAATTGGTTCATGGAATAAGCTATCACTATATTAATTTTCATTACAAAATAGCTCAAACCATTCTTTGATGCATCCCTATAAATCAGAAACCATTCTCCACTTTAAGGTAGTGTGAGCATAGTTTTAATAACCAACCATCTCATTAGTTCCTTGAAATTTTCTCTATGTTCATAAATATAATGAAACTTAACTATCATTTAAGTTAACATGATGATTGGATCATATATTCATGAAAACCCATTCATAGAGAATCGATAATATGCATTAAATCAAAGAAAACTCACAATCATGGTCATAGTTGTTGGTCTAGGCCATTGTCAATAAGATATATCTCTAATGGATCCACTGATATACCCATGCTTGAGATTATTTGAACCAAAATTGAAATATTCTATAGCCAAAATTATCACTTAGTAAATCTTTCATACAACTTATCCATTCATATGATATTCAGTACAATCAACATTTGATATTCTGGATATTCAATGCTTTTTTAATATAAAACAATGTCATTTACAAAGACTACCACAAAATTTTCACAGTGGTCCATAATTGACTATATTAATTAAATCCATGACTATATAGGGGATATTAGTAAGACCAAATAGAATCACTATAGATTCATAATCTCTACACCAAAAATAGAAGGCTATATTGGCTATATCATTAATTTTTACCCTCCACATGTAGTATCCAGATATAATATAAAACTTGTATTAATATTGATGTCCTCCTAATTAATCAAATAAATCCACAACATGGGGAAAAAGATACTTAATATTTATTATTATCTTATAAATTCATGATAATCAATCCATAGGTGTGTTAAAAAATATTTCTTATTAACAAAATGAATATGTGCACCCCTTAGAGATGTACTTGGCCAAAATAATCACTTATCATCATTATCCTAGTGTTTATTATTTAATTCCTACAACAAAATTGGGTCTATTATTTATTTAGTCCTTTGAAATTGTTGTATTATTAGTTATGAGTTATATTTAAATTTCAACTTCATGATTCATTAGAAGATTTGGTAACCCTTCTATAAAGACATCAAAAAAATAATGTATAGTATGAATAACATTTATGGTGGGTTTCACTACTACCATATGAGATATATACAACCTATGAATAAAAATAAAGACCCATACAATAGATTTAATTTAAATTGGAAGTTCAATTTTATCCTCACACTGATAGATAATCATTGGTTTCTTTTATATATTAAATGTGACTTCCATTTCCCAAAAAATGATATGGGAATTATATAAAGAATTCCAGCCCATTTTCAAAAAAAAATATCATATTCAACTAGAGAATAAATAATAAGATATAAAGGTACTTCAATACAAAAAATAATAATGGGGTTATTTTAAGGACCCGGTTTTTTCATGTTATATTTTTCTAATAACTTGGAATTATTACGCGTCTGAAAAAATTGGCGGTGCGTGATTCTGAGACCTGGCGTGCTTGGAATAAATTTCTGAACATTTTTAAGGCATGTTTAGTAAAGGCCCGAGTGGAATTTTATAACCATTTAACTTGTGCTCGGATCCTAAATCTAAGGGCACCATTGAATCTGCAACATCGAGATTCTCTTAAGGGAGGATTCACTTCGATCGCAATAGGTTGGGAGAAAAAGATAGTTTTTGGAAATTTAAAAGAATAATAAAATATCAATTTTTTTTTATTTCTCTTTTGTTTTCATCCAATGGACGAGTGGTGGTGGCGGGACCAATGATGTGTGAAGCTATTAAATGGCTTGAATCCCCGTTATTTTTGTAACTACACCGTAGAAATTTGGAAGGTTCATTAATTAAATGAACCTCATTAATTCTACGTGTGTTACTCACCTTTCTCCTCTACTATATATATTGAGATCAGGGTGGAGTGTTTTCACGACTTCACCAAGCAATGAATCTCTGGAAAAGTACCATGATTCCAACCACTTAGAGGACGAGTCCTGTTTTAGTGAGCGGTCATGAGCGCCAGTGAATCACGAACCTACGACAGTGATGAAGGTTCTTCTATCGATCGTCACCAGCGAACAACTCTTCCAGGTAAGGGATTATTTAAAAGTTATCTTTGATGTTTTACCTTGATCCAACTTGCAATAACATTAATGGGGAGGGAGTGGGACAAATGAACAAGGATCGGACCCTCCATCTCTTTGCACTTATTCTGTATTTCAGGGATGATTTCTTTAGATTGACGACAATGGGAAATAGTGGGTCATGATATAACGGTGGTAGAATGGGAGATCCGTAGGTGAATATTAATCTATGAATGGACCACCAGAGCACATCTGGTGGACCACGGAAGAAACTGCTGGTGCACCATGGCGGGGATGACCGACGGTGTCTAGAGGTGACCCACAGCAACTGACCGCGGGTGGTGGAAGGTGGCGCGTGACGGTGCACCAAGGTGGACAAAGGTGGAAGGCCCAAGCCAGCCGCACAGGACAAGGGAATCGCAAAGCAGCTGTGGCCATTGTCCCACAACAAAAGGGGGTGGCGTAGAGCAGCCGTAGCCAGTGGGTCGTAGTAGGAAGAAATGACACGACCCAACATCATGCCACATTGGTGGAACCCGGTCGGCCAAACGATCGACCATCCTTGTGGTGTAGCAGTGCCCCATAGGCTGGTGAAATGGCCTCACAACCGCATGGCCAGCTGGACACAATGGTCCCCCTTCGGGTAGATCGAACCAGACAAGGGCATGCCATGTGGGTCAGACCCCGGCCCGACGAGACGTCACGGGTGGGCCGAGCCCCACTCAGCGGGCTGGGCCAACCGTGACCCAGGCCCACAAACAAAACTGGGGGGACCCTAATGGGCAGGACCTAGTGAACTGGTCTGACCCTTAATAGGTCGGACCTAGGCGTGGTCAGGTTGACCAGGAGACTTGTTGTGTCAGGTCGGTATGACCAAGTCGGACCCAGCCAAAACCCAACCAGTCCCTGAATAAGAAATTTCCATAACTGACAAACTCGGTGTCTGTTAGACATACCATTATGGGCGTTGAGATCCCATTTGGGAACCGATCCCTTTGGCATATTCTGGTGGGCCCAACCGAGCCTGGTTCGACCGACGTGTGATCACCCCTATTTCACTGAAAAGGGTGTAACTAACAGACTGGGCGTCAAAACGACGCTCCGTCTCTAGAATAGGGACACTTATGAAATGGCGGTCCTCTATAGGCACTCTAAGTGATTTTGATGGAGTTTGATGTTACACATCGGTTGGATTAGACTTGAATCCAACCAAGCCCTTTTTACAAAATGTGCATCTATCTCACAGAAGAGGCATCTGATAGATGCGTCGTCTGTCACATTGGGACCCCTATGATAGGGTGGTCCCTTGTGTATGATCTCTACGGGAATTTGTACTAGTTGAAATGTAACTGATGGCTTGAGGAGTGGTTCTCCCATAATCAAGCAAGCTTAGATCGGGAATCCTCTGGATGGATGTCAATCGAAGAGTGATCCTGTGTGGATCAGCATCGTACTGACCCTGTGTGGAGAAGCTTCTCAGCAACCCTGTGCAGATCAACATCGTAGAGACCCTATGTGGATTAGCATCGTAGTGACCCTATATGGAGCATCCTCTTAGAGACCCTGTGTGGATTAGCATCATAGTGACCCTGTGGGGATCATCATCATAGCGACCCTATGTGTATCAGCATCATATATACCATAAGTGGGTCGACATAATAGAGACCTTGTGTGGATGAGCATCATAACAACCCTATGTGGATAAATATCATAATGAACCTATGTAGATCATTAGTGTGTGACCCGATAAGGACTAGCATTAGAGTGTCCCATCGTGGATCAGCGACACAGGACCCTGTGTGGATCAACAATGGAACAATTTCTTCTTAGTTCATTTGATTAACATCCTAATGATATCAAATGAAATAGCTTAAGACTAATTATCTTTATTCATGGTCACCAAGTTATATACATGTTTTGAGCTGACTATTACTTTGTGATTTGTTATTGAGGTCTTGCATTGTGGTTTTTACTTTGTGGAACTATGGTAGACCTTATGGGGTCTCGGGGTCCCTACTGAGTATTTTTATACTCACCCCTGCACAGGCTTCACCTGCACCTTGTTGTGTCTTGTGCATATTATGAGGAGTTGGTTTGAGACTTGAGGGTGTCAGGACCAGGTGGTATACGAAGTAGATAGGCTGACATGGAGTGTTGTGGAGGAGAAATTTACCTACCCTTCTGGTAATAACATCGATGGATGATCAAGGATTTGTTCTCTCCATTCAGTTGTACTTATACTTTTTATTTGGTCTTGTATTTCGGGCCCTTTACATTCAATACATTTCTTACTACATCAGTTTACATAATGGTTGATTCTTGTTGTGTTCCTGGTTTTTGTGTTTGTATAGGTTTAAAGGTGATTCCTTCCCTTTATAGGTATACTACATTTCAGTGCAAGTCACCATCCCCTGGCTTATGGAGGGTGGTCTTGGGGTAGTCACAGCATGGGCCACAGGGGATGGGTCGTGACAAATTTGTATCAAAAGAGTTGGTTCTACCAAAGAACTAGGACTCTAATCTTTAAACAGATAAATAGTGTTAAGTGTTTTGATTGTGGTTTTCAGTTCGAAGACACTAGTGTTGGTACTGTGGCCAACGTATCCATATACCAGGATCCAAAATTATGATTTCTGACTCAGTGCACGAAAAAACTGATTACGTGTGTTTAGGAAGTGTTATATTTTTGATCTATTTGTGTCAGCCCATTAGGTATATATTTTTTACCGTAGCACACCTGTTTCTTTTTAGGATGTCACCATGCAGAAATCTATTCAAGATTCCCAAGAGAGTACACGATGACGGACCACCGAGCAATAAGGATTTGGTGCATGGCCCTCTTACTGTGGCATCACCTTTGGGTGGTGCACTAGCAGCAGCAACACCTGTTGGGCAGGAGATATCAACAGCCCCACCGGTGGACCATGCATGCCGACTGAGTGTGTTTCACAAGTTCTAGATATAGTGGTATCTAAGGTTTCATGGCAAGATAGATCCCCAGGAAGCTAAGGACTAGTTGGAAGCTGTGGCTAGAGTTTTTCTCTTGCATGAGACACCAGCAGAGCAGATGGTTAACCTAGTTGTTATCCTTTCTAGAGCACAATAGAGAGATAGTAGAGCCTGATGCTCTAAACACATGACGAGGTGACCCTCACCTAGACAGACTTTGATAGCCTTTTTAGGTTATAGTTTGTTCCAGTGAATCTATGCTTGGTGCGTATTCAAGAGATCTTGCACTTTCTGCAGCACAGCCTGACAGTAGCCCAATACTCGAAGAGATTCACTGAACTCTCACGCTACTCCACCGACATGGTACGAGACCCATTCTTTAGAGCCCAGACCTTTGATCAGGGTATCTAGAAGGATATATGAGTTTTGATGATATCGCAGAATATCTTGACGTAGGATGGAGAGCTCGAGGAAGAATTATTGGTGGAGAGCTTCATAGATGTCCAGGCACCGATGGTGAGAGCCACCTCCAGATGAAAGGTAGTTGAGTCATCTGCCAGAGGTAGTAGATAGATGATGCATAGGTCCATGTAGGTCAAACCCAATAGTGGATGATCCAAAGACATAGGGTTGGAAGTTCAGAGCTTGTCGGCAGAGAGGGTCAGCTTCGAGGCAGACAATTCTTCACATGTGGCAGGCAGAGCTATGTGGCTTGTGACTGCCCTACCCACTGTACCTATGATCAACATATGGTCGAGGGACTCCTGAGGCATAGGTAGAGATTTGAGTGAGTAGTTCTGTCGGCCGAAGGATGAGGCAGAGGTGTAGCTTGTGCAGTAGTTGGTGGGTGGCAATTTGAGGTTCTACCACCACCACCCCCAGGAGGTCCACCCCGACCAAAAAGATTAGGTGGATAGGGGTGAGCTCAGATCAAGGAATCTGAGGCCTATGCCCACTATGCCTGAGAGATGATTTGAGGTATGATCTATGTCTACTCCACCTTAGTTGCAGTACTTATAAATAGTGGTTCCAGTCACTCTTTCGTTTCCATGGCTCCAGTTCAAAACTCAGAGATTCCGGTGGAGTTTTTGGCTCGATTCTTGCGATTAGAGACTCCTACGAGAAAAGATTCTACAATTACACACTGGTGATGGCAGTGTGAGCTTACTCTAGGAGGTGAGAGATTTGGCTGGGATCTTCTAGTAGTGGCATCGAGGCTTTATGAATTCAACATGGGTATGGATTTGTTATACATAGTCCATGCTTAGATTGACCGAATTAGGTGAAAAGTGCAGTGTGTCCATGAGGATGGACCAGGTTTTCCTTCACTGGAGAGAAGGGAGCCTCTGCAGCACAGTATGGAAAAACTTGGAGGATGGTGAAGATGATCACACAATATTTTTCTATCCTTACCTTCTGAGTAGATGATGTTGAGAGTCTGGGCTATCCTATATTGGTGGACCAGTATGCTGATGACTTCTCAGATGATGTTCTTGGACTACCTCCTCACAGAGAGGTGGACTTCTACATCGACCTATACCCTACGATGGAATTTATATCTACACCAACATATAGGATGGATCACATGGATCTTCGTGAGTTACAGGTATAGTTGGAGGACTTACAGAGGAAGGGGTACATAAGGACTAGTTTTGCCCCTTGGGCATCCCCGGTTTTGTTCACCAAGATGGAATATGGGTGTTTCAGGCTCTATGAAGATTATTGGCGACTGGACCAAGTGAATTTGGAGAACAAGTATCCACTTCCAAGGATTGATGATCTCTTTGATCAACTGAAGGGAGATCATTTATTTTTGAAGAGATGCCTCATATCAGGCTATCATCAGCTCGGGGTACGAGATGAGGATGTGTAGAAGACGACCTTATAATGTAGATATGGCCACTATGAGTTCTTGTTTATTCCCTTAGTCATGACCAATTCCCCTGCAGTTTTCATGGGACTCATGACCAGGATCTTTCAGCCACTCCTATATTGCTTTGTGGTGGTCTTCATCGATGACAAATTAATATACTATGCATCGGAGGAGCAACATACCTATCATCTTAAGATAGTTCTGGATACACTCTTAGATCACTATATTTATGGTAATCTCTCAAAGATCCAATTATGGATATGAGGGGTCAACTTTCTGGGACACGTTATCTCGAAGGATGGGGTTGTAGTGGATCTAGAAATGATAGAGGTTTTGCTATCCTGGGAACCACCTAGGAGTGTGATCGAGGTTCATAGTTTCCTGGGGTTGGCTGGGAACTACTAGAGATTCATAAATGACTTTTCCAGAGTTATAACACCTTTGTTAGCATTGAAAAAGAAGGAAAAACCCTTCGTGTGGATGGATATATGCGATCTGAGTCTTCAAGAGTTGAGGCAGAGACTGACGAGTGCCCCCATCTTGAGGCTACTAGAATAAGTTGTTGGGTATGTAGTTTAATGTGACACGTCCGGGACCATAATTGGATGTGTCATGATACAGGAGTGAGTAGTGATCGATTATGGTTCATGACAGCTATGATGGAATGAGATGAACTAAGCTACTCATGACCTGCAGTTAGAAAAATTGGTCTCTACCTTGATTACGTGGAAACACTATGTGTTGGGTGAACGGTTTACTGTTTACACTCATCACAAGAGTCTCAAGTATATCTTCTCACAGAATGACCTAAACTAATGACAATGTCGTTGGATAGATTTCCACTAGGAATAAGACTTTGAGATATTCTACACTCCTGGGAAGGGGAACGTGGTAGCAGAAACACTCAGTAGGAGGTCTGGTATACAGGTGTTGAGTAAGGCGATAGAGAAGCTAGCTGCGCTGCAGATATCCTTTGTGGATAGAGATAGAGCATCTCACCTCCAGTCTATGACTATTACTCCCCCACTTCATTAGTGATTTCAGGAGACACAACTTGGGGATATTGAGTTTGAGGTTTGACGTGCTCAGATATCCTTAGGACAGGCACCTGATAGATTTTCCAAAGGTGGAGAGCATGTCATCCTCTTCAGAGGACACACCATGGTACTAGTGGAACTGTGGGAGGAGGTGTTAAGTGATTTAAAAAGGTGTTTGGGACTCATATATGTTTAAGCACTTCCTTTTGTTCATAGTCATATGGTCATACAGATCAGACCATTCAGACACTAGAGGACATTCTTTGTGATTGCGTCATAGATTTTGGTCGTATTTGGGAGGATCACTTTCCCTTGGTGGAGTTTGTGTACAAAAACATTTATCTGTCCCCCATCAGTATGGTGTCGTTTGAGGCCTTCTAAGGTCAACCATGTAGGAAACCTCTATGATGGACAGACCCGGGGGAGTCACCAATTATGGGTTTATAGTTGGTATGGGATACCACTGAGAATATGCAGATCATCCAGGAGCAGATTAAGACTGCACAAAGGAGAAACAGTTCTTACACTGACAGGATATGGAGGCATTTGTAGATTGAGGAGGGAGACCATATATTCCTACTGGTCTCACCTCGATGAGGTTTTTAGAGATTTGGTCGGGGAAACAAGCTATCTCTGAGGTTCATCAGACCCATTTAGGTTCTTAGAAAAGTGGGAGTGGTGGCGTATCGCCTAGCTCTTCCCCCATGGATGCAACAGGTGCATGATGTTTTCTACATGTCCTAGCTAAATAAGTATGTGCATGATCCATTTCACATTATTGATTGGGGAGAACTAGACATTGATGATGGAGAGACATTTACGGAAGTTCCAGTGGTGATTGAGAATCGATAGGAGTGAGTATTTCATAGATGATTGATCCCTCTGGCATGCATTCACTGGAAGCACAGGACCCTCTATGAGAGCACATGGGAACGGGAGGCTCATATTCATTTTTAGTACCCTCATTTGTTTCCTTAGTCTACATTGTGGATTTTTAGGATGAAAATCCCTAAGAAGGGGAGAACGTAAAGACCATTTTTCCAATGTAAATGTTTTTTAAATATTTGGTATTATTATGAGTCTGTGAAAATTGACACTGCGTGATTCTGTGGCCTGGTGTGCCCGGAATGAAATTTTGAACTTTTTTATGGTATGTTCATTAAACACACGGGTGGCGTTTTCTAACTTTTGAACCGGTTCTTGTATTAAAAATCAAGGGCACTGGGGAATCCGCAGCCCCGGGATTCACTTAAGGGAGGCTTCACTTTGAGCGTATTAGGTTGAGAGAAAAGGAGAGTTTTTGGTTATTTAAAAGAATAATAAAAAAAATGTTATTTTATTTCTCTTTTCCTTTCCTCCAGTGGAAGAGTGGCTGTGGTTGGACCAAAAACATGTCAAGACATTAAATGGCTTGACTCTCCTTTATTTTTTAACTACACCATTGGAATTTTGGAATGTTCATTAATTAAATGAACCTCATTAATTCCACATGTGTTACTCACCCTTCTCATATCCTTTTTATATGGAGCTCAATGTGGACTGATGGCATGTCTTCACTAACCAATGAAGCTATGGAAAAGTACCATGACACCAACCACTTGGAGGAAGAGATAGGTTTCAGTGAACAATGACGAGCACCATCGAATCATGAACCGATGACAATGATGAACGATGTTTCATCAATCGTCATCAGTGAAAATCACTTCCAAGTAGTGGGATTGTTTAAAAGTAATAGTTTATGATTTTTCCATGTCTCCCACTTAATATAACATTAATGAAGATAGTGTATCCCAAATGAACAAGGCACAGACCCTCCACCATTTCATTCATGTTCCGTTCTTCAGGGATAGTTTTTTCATATTGACGGAAATGAGAAATAGTGGGTCATTCTATGATGGTAGTAGAGTGGGAGAGCCGTAGGTGCAGACGACACCAAGAATAGACCAGTGGAGCACGTTTGGTGGCCCGTGGAAGAAACTGTCGGCGTTCCATGTCGGCGGCGGCCAGCGGTGGCTGGAGGAGTCCCACGGAAACTGGTTGTGGGAAATGGAAGGCAACGTGTGACGACATGCCACAGTGGCCGAAGGTAGCTGGCCCAAGCCAGTTGCACGGGACAAGGGCGGTGCCTGTAGGGGCCAACAGTGGGGTGAAGCAGCCGCGACCAATGGGCCGCGACAGAAGGGGTTGGCGCGGAGTAGTTACGACCAGAGGGCAGAGGTAAGAAAGAGCAGCGTAGCCCCGCACCATGCCGCATTGGTGAAACCCAGTCAGCCAAATGACCAACAGCTCATGCGGTGGAGCAGTAGCCCAGTAGCTGGAAAAACGGCCCCGCAACCGTGGGGCCAGCAGGATATAATGGTCCGCCTTCGGGCGAATAGAGATAGATGTAGGCCGACCAAGTAGCCAGACCTACAGCCCGGTGGGCCAGGCCAACTATGGCTCAATCCCAAAAACCGAATCGGGCTGACACTAACTGTCTGGACCCGGGTGGGGTTAGGTAAACCCTGGGACCCGATGCATCGGGTCAGTCTGATAGAGTCGGACCGGGCCTAGACCCAACCGTTCCCCAAATAATGAAACGCACATAACTGACGAACCATGAGTCCATTTGAAATGCATTCAGTGTTATTGGTATCACTTTTAGAAAGCAATCCCTTTGGTATATTCTGGCGGTCCCGACCATGTCGGGCTGGACCAAGGTGTTATCACCATCGTTTCATGGAAAGGGGTGTAACTAATAGACCGGGCATCCAAATGAAACAATGTCTATGTCATAAGGACCCTTGTGACTACTAGGCCTGTTGGAGTTACTCTATGTGAGTTTAGATATATTTTGACCTACGACATGGGTTGTATCAGACATGAATCCAATGGAGACTTCTTTAAAAAATTTCCAATATCTCACAGACCGGGAAACCGATAGACGCGTCGACTATCTCATTGGTACCCCTATAACATGGAGGTCCCTTGAGTATTCATTTTATGGGACATTGTACCAATTGAAATATGATCGATGAGTTAAGTATTGGTTCTCCATGAATAAAGCGTGTTATGAGTAGGAATCCAGTGGCTGATAGTCAATTGAAGAGAGACCCTAAGTGGATCAGCATCTTAGGGACCCTGTGTGAAGCAGCATCTTAGTGACCCTATGTGGATCAGCATTGTAGGGACCCTTTGTTGATCAACATCGTAGAGAAACTATGTAGCGTATCATCTTAGCAACCCTGTGTAGATCAACATCTTAGAGACCCTATGTGGATCATCATCATTGCGACCGTGTGTGGATCAACATCATAGAGACCCTGTCTGGATCAGCATCGTAGCGACCCTGTGTGGATCATAATCATAGAGAACCTATGTGGATCGGCATTATAAGGACCCTATGTGGATCAGCATCATAGAGACCCAATGTGTATTGACATCATAGCGACCCTGTGTGGATCTGTAGTGCTCGGCCCAGTGAGAAATAGCCTTCAAGCGGCCTATCGTGGATCAACAACACACGACCTTGTGTGGATCGAAAATGGAAAAAATTATTCATGTATTAGTTGTGGAATGTCCTAATGGGATAAAATGATATAGCTTATGAATAATAATATTTATTCCTGATCACTGAGTTGTAAAGATGGTGTGATCTGACTATTTCTTTATGCTTTGTAATTGAGGTCTTGCTTTGTGGTTTTTCCATTGTGGAACTCCGGGATACCTTTCAGGGTCTCACGGTCCCTAATGAATATTTTTATACTCACCCCTACATGGGATTTTCCCTCACCTTGTTGTGTCTTTTACAGATGACGAGCAATTGGGCTGAGACTTAAGGGATCACAGACCAAGTGGTACAGATAAGAGATGAGCTGGCGTGGATTGTTGTGGATATGATCTGTACCTACCCTTCTGGTAGGAACCTTGGGGGATTATCCATGAGTTGTTTTCTCTTTTCATTTTTACTTGTACTTTTCAATGGGTATTGTATTTCTATACCTTTACATTCAATACACTTTTTACTACATTAGTTTACTTCATGGTTTCTTCTTGTTGTGTTCTAGGTTTGGTGTTTGTATAGGTTTCAAGATAATTCCTTCCCGTTATAGTGATATGCCTTTCGGTACTAGTCACCAACCCATGGACTATGGAAGGAGGTCTTGGGGTATTCATGGAATAGGTTCTGGGAGAAAGGTCATGACATTTATGTTCATAGACATTAGATATGACAATCATTCCATTAAGAGTTCTTACATCTAAATATGTTATATTCTTTAGGATAATAAAAAACATTTTCTTAATCAAGAAGAAGTTAATAAACACTTGTATAATGATACCCATTCAAGATATTATTAAAACAATATAAAAATTGAAATTTGGAATACAATTTATAAATGGTGTACCAAACACTGAAGAATCCACAACATCATATTTGAATATCATCTCATGTTTTGATAAATATCACTAAGTGGCTAAAGCACCCCACCTTTATAAGTGTCCATGGGATGTGATTAAGTCACTAGATGTCTGATCAGAATCCAATGATCTCCATTGTATACTAGTACAATTTATACAATTGAGGATGATGAAAGAGAAATTCTAGATAGGGATTATCTATCATGCATGAGGATCTCAATGCCTAACCATTATTATCACATAAAAATATATTATATAGGTTATCATGGACTCTCTATGATTAGTTTCCCATTTATTCGGGAATTAAGATTCATGAATAAATTCCATATCCTATTCACGTATCATATTCATTTACTTCTCTAGCCGGTTTAATTTATGTAATGGAATATTAAAATATATCATATATGGGAGAAACATTAAATTATAATATCATTAAATTTTCTCCAATTAAACATTGTATAGAATAAAATACCCTTATATATATTTGATTCATAATTGTCATGCAATATGAAATGGGATATATATTTCATATATATATATATATAAGGATTTATAGTATATCTCTATCAATCCCCCCACCACCTTCACTAAAGCCTAATAGTCTTTGTAACATTTCACCTAATATTATAGCTTATATAATAACTTGTGTAAATATATTCAAAAGATCTTTTGGATATCTTCCAAAAATCCATGGGAAGGTTATCATTAACTTCACATTGAATCACATCATATTTAATACCTCACAAATACTAATCCAAAAGAATTTTGGATTAACTCTAAAATAATTTTATAGGGTCTCTTTATGTCAAACTCAATCATCATTTAGTCAAAAAAAAGTGTGTCCCTATGACATTTATTAAGTTGACACCAAATATGAGTCACTAGATCAATATATGTAAGAATAGAGTGGCCTCTATAAAATTTTCAATTCTGATTAGGCAATAAGGTACCAGGAATGATCTTTGACAAAGACATGTGTCTCTATACCTATTTCAACCAATCTGAATCTTATAAAAAAATGTATGCGAATGTTTCCATTTTTTTCATGAAATTGATTGTCCCGGGGACATAGATTATCTCAATAAGAATAGCCAAATCATCTATAGTTGATTCTTAGAGTATAGACTGATTTTATTGATGTATACATCACATATAACTCATCCTTATAGATAATTACACCACATGTTCCCTATCCAGATAAGTCTATAATATTTAGGTGCGTTCTAGCACACCCACGGTCTATCTCAACCATTGGATCAAATTTAATACTCATTATATGGGAGAAAAAATCCCATATTTGTTAATCCCAAACAAATGACATCATCAGAAGCATACCCAACCACCCCCATATTAGATAACTCAATATGTGGACTTCTGTAAATAGGGTATATATGTATAAAGGTTATCTTGATTGGTATCTCACTAAACTCATGTAGTAGGCACTCATATATGATCTATGGACCTCTAACATACCAAATACATTGTTATGAAATTCTATATGGTACACATAGTGGGCCATCAAGTGAATATAAAGAATCATATTGTTTTTCTTATATCTCATGATAATATTCAGTATCTCTATAAAATAATCCTACTCACTCTAACCATAAAATTTCATCACAACCTATAATAATCTATGTGGGAGACCAGTTAGGGATAAACTCAAAGTTATACATTCAGAGTTCATCTATCATTACACATCATGAAATTTATCAATGTATATAAATTTATTTATCCAATGTGAATGAATGATAATGTGGATGTTTCTTTTTAATATGATATGTTCTAGTTTTCTTAAACTCTATAAGAATATTTAACCAAACCAATATAACGAAAATATTATCATATCATATATGATGAAAAACCACATTATAATTACATTTAATAAATTTTTTTTGTTTTTTAATATATTACATCATATGTAATCCATGTCACATTTCTATATGACCATCTGATAAAAATATCCCATTATACTCTTTAGTGGTAAACATATATAATGTAAGAAAGTTTAAATAATGGTGATACTTATGAATCATATTCCAAACTATTAAAAATTTTAATCATATTAAAAATTCTTAACTTCACATCATCAAATGTTATGATGTAAACTTATATTGTTTATATAGAACACATTCTATGGTTATTATAATCATAATTTGAATCTTATTACATCAAACTCATTCATTGAAATAATTTAACTACATACATTTATTACCATCCACTTAAACACATTTTGGATGAATTGAAAAACACATTAACTTAAAACAGAATTTATTCTATATTTATTAATTTTAAACTATTATAATTTTAATTATTCTCCATAAAGTTTCTTAGACGTTATATTCTTTTCAAAATATCTTGTTAATAAAAAAATCTTTTGTGTTAAGAAATAACATATATTTTCATTCATTAGGACAAATAAAAATACTATAATATATGAGATATTCAATGTGTTGGGAATATTTTTGTTTGAAAATAAGACATTATTAAAATATAACAGATATGGGTGGTAGGAACACATTTTTATAAATTAGAAGAAAAAAATGGAAACAAATTTATCCTAGATAAATCTATTTTATCCATATCTTCTTTAAAACATTTTATATAAACATGAAAAATCCTAATACATATGTATACAAATAATCATCTCATTATTGTGCACAAAAAATATATGTAATCAAACAACTTCTCTTATCACACAAGGGAAATGAAATATAGATACATATATTTTACCTCAATTTGTTTGAGCGTCATAAAATCCTTTACATCCATATACTTTATATAGTAACCCATTACTTCATCTAATGATTATAAACTATTGTCTCAACAAATTCTTACTTTTATTTTCAACTCCTATAAATTTATAGAACTCTGTAAAACCTAAATTTGGTATCACATTCAATTGAAAACCGATGAATTAATTTCTATAAAATCCAAACCTAATAAAGATATTCCATGATGTTTTATAAACAAAATTAGTTATATGTTTGATAGTTCAATCATAAAAAATAATTAATCTATTATCCTGATAACCTTAGGTTTCAATGACCTTGATTATATTCTTAAATAAACATTGTTGAACTCTTTATCTAACTTTTCTTTTAATTATTTAAAATTTTACCCACATTTATTTTCTATAAAACACTTTAGAACTTAGAAATAATATTCTTAGTTCATATATATTCACAATGATTTGATAATACCATGTCAACTTAATATAAATTCGATCATAAATCTAAAATATTTCCATATATGACAATAAGATATATTCTCCAACCATAAAACCCAATTTTATACTCTATAAAATCATGTTATAAAATTTATTTCTATAAACAATAATATTTTAGGTAAACTGTTGATCTCACCTAGTAATTTAGAAAACTCAATGATATATAAGATCCTTTTTTATTATAATCAACATACCAAATCATATTGATTAATTGAGTGGAGACTAATATTCCATTAGAAGTTTTGTATCTAATTCTATTGAAAACATAAATTAATCACTCTATGTTTCCATAGGAATCTAGATTCACTTATTGAAAATTTTCATCACATGGTTACCAAGGAATGGATCTTTTTGAAACATATAATTTTTCTTTAATAAAATTTCATAAATAGAGAATATTTCCTAAGAATATTTCCCATGATAATAGTCTTCAGAGCAACTTAAATTAAGTTTGTTCTTATCAAAGAGTAATTACAGAGTACATCTTTATGATAATAATAATGATATTATCAACAATATAAAACTTTATCATAAGTTTTTCATGTATTTTTATCCATATAATTAGTTATTTTATTAAATAGTATCCCTCTAAAATAATGGACCATTTTATAATCCATTACATCTATTAGTAATAAAACATATGTATTTAACCATGACTTACACTGATTATCAAGTAAAGAAGCCACGATTATATCTTGTGGGAAAATATTTTAAATTATTTGAAATATTAATATTATATAATTTAGTATAAAACTATTTTTCCAATCGATTATATGGATAAAATTAACTCTATTCCTCTGGTATCCAAACCATTTGGGGATCCAAGGAAGTGTAACCCAAATAAAATACAATGAATAATAAAAAAACATAGAAAAAATGGATACACATTCTGATCTTGAAAAAGCATACAAAAATAATCTAATTTTATTTATAACTTTCTTTCCATACACATGAAAATTTAGGGGTACTCATGTTGAGATCAATAATAGCAAGTCGAATGAATGTGGTCTTAACAAGTTCAATATTGGAATGAATGTCAAGAATTTCATTTAAATAGTGTTTTTAATCTCACCATATTATATCAGGTTATTAATTTTTATATATTCCTGATTCTAGTCACATAATTTGGAATCTTATTCTTTCCACCAAATAAATATGTTCGAACCATATTTATTTTTAACTCTTTACACAACACACAAATTTTTGATACTCACCAAAAAAATGTAAAACATATTCATACATATAAAGAAGCATTATATGTATAAGATATATGAAAACATAATGTAAACAGATATAATTGTATGAAATTTAAAATATCAACATGTGTAATCATAGAGTGATAGATAGCTAACCCCAATAACTTTAATAGACACAACATAGTCCCCTAGGTAAGTAGGTAGTTTAATCCCAAATCCCTCTACCAAAGGATAATTTTATCAAGAGAGAATCTAATTTATAGTAAATTTGAAACATAATTCCTAATAACTATATTGAACAACTAAATTCAAGATAATAAAATTAATTACAAACTATGTCCAAGGTTGATAAAAAACTAATATCATTATAGAGTTAATCCACGCATGTAATGAGATTCTCATCCAAGAAGCAGTTTAATATTTTAAACTAATGAAAAAAATATTCTTATTTCTTAAATAATTTAATAACATTGAATATATAAGGCAATAACCTTTCAATAAGTGAACAATTAAAATATTTAAACATGAGATTAAATTTATGAACAATTAATAAATAAATTTTTATTAAAATCATTTTATAAATTTATAATTATATTATAGGAATTCCATAAACATGTATTTAAACCATTTATATTAATTGAAATATGAAATCTTGGATATTTATAATTATATAAAACGTCTATTTCAGATAAGCTATATTTTATGAATTATAAAAAATTTACTATTCAATTGAAATTATGTTAAAATTTTACATAATATAAATATTATATGTGGAATTATTATTCAAACCATGATCATATCTTCATCAAAACATTTTTTATATGAAATAATTAATATCCACATAAATACCAACATTTATTTTTTAAAAAAAATTAAAATAATTAATTATGAACAATTCATAAATTAAATTTAATAATTTTATATTTTGGAGTTATTATATAATTTTCAACAAATTATAATTTATTTCATATGATTTATGTATAAACACTTTTATTTCAAGATATTAAGAATTTATATATGTTTTGATAAATAATATTTAAAATATTAGTATTTAATATTTAGGGAAAAAAATTTCACAAACATTAATTTAATTACTTAAAAATATTACAATTAATTAATTTATAAAAAATTTATAAATTAAAATATCTCAAAATACACTACACAACGATTTATAAACATTTTATAAAACATCTAAATCATTTTATATGTTAAAAAATAATATATAATTTTTGTATTTACCCGTACCTAATAAAGAATTGTTGCGTAAAAGTAAGATTACTCTACCCTTAAATAGGAACACTATGTAATTGTAATTTTATTATAGATCCCTTTTGTAATGGTAATCCAATAATTCCCTTTATGTGGGTTAAGTGTAAAGTGCTACATAAGGGAAACACTATTATGTAGATGATTTATGTAAGGGTAAGTGGTCAATTTCCTTTACATACATCACTGAAAACCAAAACTCCATTTACATAGATCATACCCATATGCGAGCCATGGGACTACTCTTATGCAGACCACTACTCATAAGGATAAGTCCATATAACCCTTGAAGAAACACCTCTTCCTATGGGTAATAAATGTTGACCCTTATGTGAATCCCTTCACATAAAGTCAAGTCATAGTTTACCTTTATGGGACTACTCAATTATAGGTATCACCCTCGTTATACTTACACAACTCAACTACTTAATGGTTTGAAATATATTACTATTACAGAAATCATATGTATAATTGTAATAAAATTTGAAAAAAAATCCCGAAATTAAAAACATCATATTTTTTTTCATTCATCATTTCATCACATGTTTTAGAAAACATAATAATAAACCTTCTGTGACACAACGACTATTTTTTATAGGAGAATAAAATATATTTTTCTATTCAATTGGATGTAATTAGACCCTTTTCTGAGTATCTACACGTAATATAATACCAAAACTAAATGAAAACTAAAATAAAGAATACTATAAATAAATGAAATATCATAAACTAAAGAACTAAATACCTCATATTAAAATAGAATAAATTGGGTTCGATAAAGATCACTGACTAGAAAAAGTATCCAATCTCAAAAGGTGTCCATATACTACACCTAAATCACTCAATGTTTGAGAAAGATCCACCAAACTCTACAGTATGATAGTACCTAGAATGAATATGTGGAAGAAAGAATAGAGAATCAAGGCCAAAACTATCATCGAAGCTTGTGTATTTTAATCCAAACCCATTTTTATCACATGGAAATATAATATATAGGTTATCTATGACCTTCATTGATTATTTCCCCATATATTCATGCATTTAAATGCATGAATAAATCCCTTGGTCAATTCATGCATTTTATGAATTTAATCTTCTAGATTTTTAATTTTATATAATGTCTTATTGAATGACATCATACATAAGAGAATCATCTAATGTAACAACTTAAATTTTTCTACAATAACATATACCAACATTATACCCTTATATGCATATAAATAAAAATATTCATGAAATAAGAAATCGATTTTATATATCATATAAATGTAAGTATTTAGGTTGGATCTCTTTCAATTTAAACATGTAATCATAAATGTATTAATTTTATACCCTTATAAGATTCCTCATATATAAACGAGCTGTAGAACCAAAATCAAATAACTTTTTAAGAGTAATATAGTAGATATTAAGTATACCTTTCACAACATCATTATCAAACCTCACATTGACAACAATGATGACATGATATTTCTCTTTTTCTATATGATTAAGATGTTGTAGACATAATTTATCTTCATTAACACTCAAATTTGGGCATTGGGTAGCATTTTTTCCTTACTACTTGTATTTATTGAATTGAATTATTGGTGGTGCATTCTGCGCATCTTTCTCTCCATCTACATAAATAAATAAAAATTTTCATTAATATTATATTCAATTTACCAATGGACTTATTTTCACCACAAGAAACATTTACGAGTCCTGTTAATACAATTTCATCCATTATTATTTCCAGACCATAGGAATAAAGAAAAATACATCTTCTTCACACTATAATTTTGGTTACTATAATTTATTTTTTATTACATCTTTCTTTTCTTATCAAACCCATGAGATTTATAGGTGACTCCAATATACAGTACCATATTGATAGTATATTGAATGATTTCTTTATAGATATTAATGTCTCTTATGGATAACACCTATCAGAGACTCCACATTAAGACACTACAAAATTAAACAATCTTACATTCTTGTTTAATAAAAAACCAGAAGAGTTTTTTTCGTGTATTATACAATTTTCCTCATAGGTACCAACAAATCCATCATACTTTTTCATATGCTTAATGCTTTTTTTCTCTAACATCATATAAAGATTACAAGAAACTAATTATTAAAAAAATCCTTGAAACTCATCCAAGTACATTGATTTCATTCCATATCATTACCAAATATTCTAGATAAGAGACAGCCATTTATCCATTTCATATTTCACATAATAAAATTATAAGATAAAAATTCCCATGTTCTGAGCACTGGATAATTGAAAAAATATTCTTAGTTGTACTATTTCATTTCTCATCAATTATTGTATATTAAAACACACTTGATAAAGGTGGGAATCACCTCATAATTAACCTAACATCATGTTTTTCCCTTCTTTCCTCTTTTAGAAGCTCGAGAATATTTGTGGCTTGAGAAAGTTGTATAATCATAGAAATAATACTTTTTATTCTTACTCCCAAAACATTCTATTTATCATGAGTTAAATACTTGAATTGTTCGGTACATTTAGTGTTAATATATTTTCATCAAGTTCTAACCATTGAATGAAACCAAAAATAATTTTATAAGGAACAATGATCATAGAGGGAAATCATATAATCCTGAAAATAATTTTTAAAAGATAAAAATCATGTCACCTAATTTTCAATCGTTGACCCATTAGGTTTTACCATGGACATACATAGCCATTATCTATTCAAATCCATTGTATTGGATTTAAATGAAAAATTAAAATTAACCAATTTATTTCCTCATGACTCTTAAACCATGTTCCTAGAATGGACCAATTTAATTATCCCTAGAATAATAGAAGATATATACTTAACCAAATCTTTATAAGGGTATTACACTAAGAAAAATATATACCAAAACCTTGTCCACTTGAATTATCTTGAGAGGGATGTATTTATTTAAGAAAAACACACTCCATTGTTTACCATAACCTGGGATATTCTACTAGACATAGGTATATCCTAAGGGGTTTTATTAAAATTTTCTCATCCTACATTATAAATGTAACTAATCCTTACTCTGATTCAAACTACAGTGACCAAAATTTTACATACATGAATATTTCATCCTATCGGTGTAATATTCATTACATATCAATACAACACACTCTATAACTGCAATGTTTATATTTATTTAGAGTCGTGGTTATATAAAAAAACATTTAAATGAATAAACTACACCATTTTAAATTTCTTTCTTCACAATTATGACCCTTATTATACGTAACATACATAAAATCATTCTCCATAACCTAGGAAAGAGAAGCATAAGAAAGGTTTAGATAATATTCTAAGTAACGGTACAAATGATAGTTATTAATAAATTGTTATATGTGATCAGAAGATAAGAATATGTTTATTAAAATGAGCATAACAATATAAATTCATACCCACAAATTTATATATCAAAATCATGAAACATACAAAAATGTTTTATCAATAAAAATACATAAAAGTAATGAGTCATAAATAGTAAATAATGATCTAAGATAACATATAATTATCATAATAACTATGTTTTCAAAATACTAATATTATTTTAAATTCATTTCATTAGTCAAGACTCGCTACTAAAAATATCCTATTGTATTGTGTTCACTCTACATTCCATCATTCCATTGAATAAGTTCACTCCAAAGACTATCTTATTAGGAAACTTCTTTACTAACTAATATTCCTCCATATATAAGTACATATTATCTCATGAGATATATATATTTACTAAATGAATATGAGGTCTATTTAATTTTTTCACCACCCAACACATACGGATGATCATACATATTTGTGCATAAGATCATAAAACATTCATCATATCATAACCTTTGGAAAGGTTAAAAGTTTTACAAAAATTCATTCTTCGAAATAATAAACCTTCTAGAAAAATAATTAAGTTGATAAAAATTGACCATATACTTTTTAAATAAAAATAAACATCAAATGATATTATTATAGATAAAAATACCTTTAAAATATTAATAGATCATTTCTTTAGGAAATTACCATATCAATTTAAAATCACTTATTTAAATTCAAAAAATAACAAATGAATATTAAAGAAACCGTTTTATTTGAAAATGACCAAGTAAAAAAACGAATTAATCTTCAACGAAAATATTATTTAGGATATTGGTTAAATCTATTCATGCAGTGTATATTGAAAAACAAATTTTGTTTGTTTTTTTGGTAAAAAGGTCCAAAGTACCATGTTTTGAAAATGATAAGAATGCTAATTTAAAAAACAAGAAATATAAATTAATTTATAGTTAAACTTTTCATTAAATAGTATTAACATAATAGAAAAATCATTATTATGTTATTTTAAATTAATATGGACATCAAAGAAATGTTTCCAGACTGAAGAGAAAAACAAGGAATGTTTTCTAGAAAAACATTCTTTCAGTTTCATTAGTATAGTAAAAAGGAAAAAAGTAATGTAATTTAATAAATAAAAATAGTAAAATAATATACCTAACATTTTGGTCATTTAGATAATAATATTTCATCATTGGAAGTTTAATTATAAATAATCCTGGAAAAAAATGTGATTATACCATTAAACGTGTACTCCTTTGGTAAAATTTGAATCATATACCCCATGAATGGAATAAAATCCAATGAAACATTAAATACCGTGAATATAAATATATACATGATATAAGGTATCAAATGGGTAGTATAAATACCATATGAATGAAATAAGTGGTGAATAAGGCATATGTCTCATGGAAATAAAAGTGAGATAAAAAACCCTTACCTCACGTTCATCTTGTATCATATGATCTCTAACCTCAGGTATAATAAATTAATATTTATTATAATTATTTAACAGAGACATATTCACTCCTATAATATTATGCATTTTTAAATTAAAACATATTATCACCCATTCATTAAAAAAAATATTTTCATCATTTATTTCATATGTTAACTACTTCATTTTTCATGTAAGTTTGGGTTTGGAAGATTTCATCGATTCATTTTTATGATGGATACTACATATATATAATGTTAATAATGATAAAAATACCATATATTTTTATTATATACACAATTATAACTATTTATACAAAGAAGTGATAAAAATTAATTACATCACTATGTGGAGACTATAGTTTGTATGTATTTAAAAGTGATGTTTCTATTTTTGATACATGGAATGAAAGAATTATAAATAATAAATCAACATTACATAACTATTAAAATATTATAAATATCATATATATCAATTAAATTTGATATATATTATGATCCATAAATTGTAGGGATAGAAATTGATTAATATCTCTACAGGGAGATCGTTGTCCACATATATGCATGGGATCTACTTTCATATCACATTTGATGGATAATAGGTTGTAAGCTATTGTACCATCACCATATTAACATCTCAATATATATAGGATACTATATTAATCATTTTTTGATGGAAATAACATGTTTTTTTGATGTATAAAAAATTGGAATAGCTTGGTTATGATATATATCTCTTCTTTGGGATACCTTTTTTTCTTACTACATAAGCCAAGAAATATTATTCTTAAGAGAAGAATAGAATGTATTGGAATAAGTGAAGGAATTTATGATTTTTTTGGAGTATGTCATGGATAAACTATATGAATAAAATAGTTTGAATAAGAAATGATATGATCTTCAATTTTATAAGTTAGGGGAAGTACACATGTGTAATCACTTAAAAATTTTCAATGATATGAGGTCACATTCATGTGAAATCTATTCCAAATGGACAAAGATTAGACATTATGATATTATATGGTTTAAATATATTTAATAATTATTATTATACCAGTTTCTGGGACCTTACTTCCCCTATCTCTTGGTTTAACACACCCTCCTGATTAAAACCCATTTTAACCTTAAATATAGTAACAAAATTTAACTATTTTACTATTAAATATGAATAAATTCTATATTTACCCTATCAAATTATATAAATTAATATTATAATAAATATGTAATCCATTTTACTATATTATTTTTTTATAATTTTTATAATTTAAATTGAAATAATCATGAAAACAACAATTAAAAAATGTTTTAGAATAATGAATTTTCATATATATAACTTAATTTACTTCTATTATTTCCTTAAAAATCAAATTAATGTTAGAATATTTTTTTGAATAAATAAAATATATCAATTTTATTTAAAAAATTTGCTAATATATATTAATTTAATTTATTATGATAAAAACAAAGTGCTTGCATAAAATGATTTTACTCCAAATTTAGAACTTCTTTACTATTAATTAATCAATACATTAGAATTATTTAAAACCTTAATAAATATTATTAATAAATTTGATATTTTTACATATACCATCACATTTAATTTCTAAGTTATAATGGATTATTATATCATGGTTTATATCAACCCGGTGTTTCAAGTGAGGAATGTTATCAAATAAATGAAGTTTATTTCAAAGGAAATTCATATAAAGTATTAAGGTATTAAAAAATGATCTTATTAGTTGTCTAACAAAACTAATTGATTTGGTATTAAAATTTAATGTTTTTTATATATTTTTAAATTTGTTTACTGCTATTTATACTTTCCAATTCAACAAAAATGTTAGAACTGTAATATTTATCAAAAAACGGCATGGTTCATTTGGGTTACATGTTGTGTGTAATCAAAGATATTAAATAAAGTATATAATTAAAGTAAAATATATACTATAATATTAATATTGTGTATTCCACCTCCCCATAAATAAATTATCTCCTTCTTCTTTCAATTACTAATAATTAATGAAATAAATCAGGATACCTAAAATAAAGACATGACTCATGATATAATTCTAACTCAGTAAATATATATTTTCCTTATAAAAATATTATCCAAAATATTGTGTTTTTTCTCTAAAAATTTCATCCACGAGTATGATTATTGTGTTTCAAGACCCATAATATATAATTTTCATCAAATGTCTATTCATAATCACTTTTTAATTGATAGAATATCATATATTGATATGAAATTTGATTTCATTAATACAAAGAATAAATTTTCCTCTAACTATATAGACTAAAATCATTTCCAAAAATCTATTTAAATTTATCTAAAATTGATATAAAAATACTTGAATAAATCACAATCCCACAATTATTTAAGAATATTTATATACAATGGATAAAATTAAACTACTATTGGGTGTTTTTCATTCAAAAAATAATAATTTCTATTAACATACATGACCTAATACATCATAAAAATATAGTGATGAATATGTGAACTATAACCATTTAATTATCACTATCCACTTCAATAGTACTCATGGCATAGTATTTTCTTTGTTCACGAGGTCTAGGAAGTTGATGGTGTTTATTATTATCGTATTCCCTCGAGTTAGTTCACTAATATGTATAGTACCCAAATTCCCCATATATAGAAAAATAAAATTGAATGTTTATGATTAAGGAGAATATTATTTTTTCATTGAAATATTACTTTTCCCTTAGCATCTTGTTGCTCAATGAAGTCATTTTCCACAAATCAATCATCCTTCATTTCCCATAGGATATCCCCCTAGGAGTCTCTTCCCGCATTGTTATGTGAATGATATTAAATCTTAATTCATTCATCATATTCAGAAAAATAACTTCCATGACACTCTATCTCATATTAGGTGAATTTTGAAACTCAATTAATCATATGTTTTTAATCTCAATTCTTGATAGATGGTTTGGAATAATTATAAGATTTCTCTTACTAAATCTTATTGCATTATATTATTAATGGGGAAAATATCCACATTTTCTAGGGAATATATTGGTAAATTATTCCTTTTGTTTTCAATAATTACTATAATAAATGGTGGTTGTTGACAATGATGACTAATAAACATCATAAAATAATTATCCAAATTAAATTATATTTGAAACTCAATATTCGAATGTGTTTTTTTGACACCACCAAATTAGCATTTGGTGTAACCTAAAAAATTCTTTGTACACTATATATTTTTTATATTGGTTTCTGTCATACACTTTGACCTTACTCCTTAACATAATAACCCCTTTATAAAGGCTTTTATGGATAATGTTACAAAACAATGCATATGATGCATGAGTGTAAAACCAAATGTGTATTTGGGATTCATTTTATTCCACTTGGAAAAGATTAGTTAATACCCAATACACTCCATTATGGTTTACTACCCGTAGGTAGATCTATTCTTGAACCTATATCTACTTTGAGTGTCTATATATAGATTTTGTTTCAAGTAAAATCCCAAAATATCAACTTTTCCAAAATTTATGGATGATATCTTATAAATAAACTAGTACATTCATATTATTCCATTGGTTTCACTATTTTTAACAAATATTAATACCCAATATAACTTCACTAATCCACAAAAATAACCAAACCATCCTATGATACCAAATATAGAAACATAATCTCAACATATCATTATTTTTTATCATTAACAAAAGTTCAAAATTACATCTCACAATAATCTCATACATCTCATCAAACAATTCAGTTTAGTTTCATTATAGAGTATTTACTTTTGATACTTATTTTAAATAACATTATATTTTTTATCCATTATTAATCCACTCTATACGCCCTTATAAACTTATCATAAGTTATACTCATCTTCAAACCCTACTAAATTGAAATATAAGAATGGGTGAGCACAAACACACAACAAAGGAAAACCTATAAACATGTCTACAATATTAAGACTTGAATAATGAAATAAATCCTATGTGGAGATAAAATTTGTATTAAAAGGAACATGTTCTAGTAATGGTTATCAGAAAATCATTAATGAAGGACATGTAGTCTCAAAAGTGTGAACACATACTACAACATAAGATTGTGAGATATAAGTGGAATCATGGAATGGGGAAGTGATATCATAAGATCAAGGAACCATAAACATGTGGAAACAATATAACACACAATATCATAACAATCATTTAATGATCAATTCAAATAATATTGTAGTCTTTAGTGTCCCATGTTTTATAGGGTGTACTCTATATACCCAAAAACATAATGGGTAGATTCTCATGGTGAATTTGGTTCACTCCCTATTACTATAAACATAGGGGATAAAATACAATGGTTGATTGGATTCACTCCCCATTACCTTTAATACCCTCTTAAGAAATGAAATGATTTACCCAATGCATTGGAGGGATGCATAATTTTAGTCCAACCCATCCTATAGCATAGTGTACTTAGGATAACTGTATATGAACCATTCATGGTATCTTAGAAGATTAAATCATTATTAAATCAATTCAATGGATATATACTTTTAAAACCACCCATCCCATATTGAAAAAAATAATATTTAATTGAATATTTATTCCATAATATGAAAATAAACCAAACATGAAGTATATTCTTGATAATACGAATGAGAAAGAAGTTTGTTTTATAATCATATCTTAAAACATAACCAAAAGTATAAAAAATAGATTGTTAAGAGAAAATGGAATTAAATGAAGTCTTATGTTAATATTTTAATAAATAAATATTGTTCTTGAAAATTTAGTTCCATTTAAAAAAATCATGATAGGGATTGGAAAAAAATAATAAAAACAAACAAATTAGGTTATTCTTTATTAAATGGGTAAAAGATATTTTAAGGAAGGAAATATCTGATTATTTAAATTTAAACTAGAATTTAAATAGAATCATTTTATAATATATAATCTTGTTTTTAATAATCTAATAATTGTTAGATACATTTAATAGGATTTATACTTGGCATTGAAAAGGAATTTAGGAAGTTCCCTTAAACCAGGATTACTAAAAAGTGTAAATCAAAAAGGGAACATAAAATGTATAATTTCCCTTATATAGAATAGTAAATTAAGCTAGGTATATATGTAAATAAAAAATATAAATTAAATGGTTAATTTACAAGATATTTTTATATATTAATAGGGATAAAAAGAAATAGAACACATAATTGATGAATAATGAGGGTGTTTTAGAAGGTTCTATTTTATGTTTTAAAATATCATTCTTGAAATCACATATCATAAATAGGATCCTGAATAATTATTTAAAAATAAGGGTGAGAGATATATAAAGATATCATAATATAACATGAAAAAAATCAAATTAACAAGTAAATGATTGTTGGAAATGGAAATTATAGATAATGTGGGGAAATTTTCGTTAAAGAGGTTGGGAAATATTACCATTAATAATATTATTTTTCATGAATGAATTCATCAATGTATTATCCATGAATTTAAAAATTAATTTTCATAAAATATAATTAAATGAAATTAATTTATAATATTAGGTTTTGATAATCCAATAAGAAAAGAATGAAGTTCATGATTTAATATAATTATTCCAATAAAGGGGTTTGAGTTAAGGAAAATCATTACATTATCGTAATCATTCAAACTGAAAATCCTTCAAAGGGTGAACATTAGATAGATTTTAAAATCTGCAGTATTTTATTAATTTTTTGTAAAATAAATAAATATAAAACAAATACATGAACCAAATAATATATACAAGAAGTTTATATGAATCATATATAAATTAAAGATAAATGAGATCCTAAAAACATTACCTTGGGTACTGATTCATTCTGTTCATGAACCTAATATCCATAATAATAAAAAATATTTTATTATAATATTTAATAAGAACCATATTTATATTTATTTCATCTTATATGTTTTACCAATAGGCATACCATATAAATTTAATATATATATATATTTCTCTAATATAGTTTACTTGAGGATGTATGGTTAATTTCATCACAATTATCTTCTAATATTGACCATTGTCAATGTTGTTTTAAAATAGATTCAAACACTCTATAATGGTATATATTTATTTCCTTTATTAATAATTATTTAAATTTAAATTCAATTCCATAGGTTATTAAAATGGACTCAAATTAATAAAGGTTCCTCGATATGTTAATTTAATGATGTTAAATTTACTATAAATATTTATTATTAATATTTCACATAGATTGTCAAATATTATCAATATAGAAAATTTATAGAGTCAATAATATCATTTTTATACATAATATAAATTTTTTAAACCATTTATGTTAAGTGTTAATGTAAAAATGAAATACATCATTCTTTGTTGGCGATAGTCCAAAGGTACATAGATGATGCTCTCATTTTCATAGAAAGGGATGGGTATAAAAATAAATTCATTTTTCATTTATAATATTAATAACGTTATAAATACTTAATTTTTCAATAAATACCTATTTTTAACCTACCATTTAAAGTGAATATTAATAATAGAACATTTCATTAATAGAGGTGGTTGTTTTCCCAAACACCTTAAATTTTTATTAATTTCTCAAAATGATTATAAAATTGATATTATATTACTATAAAAAACAAATTTCATATTATAAATTTTTATTTTATTATAAATTCATGGATAGGGTGTACATGATGGGTGTAGTAGAAGAGAAGAACTAGGAACGTTTGGTAGAGATAATTACCTCTCCATTTAGATTTTATCCCTTGGCTAACTCCTTAAGGATCACTAGATTGGTCTTATGGGAAGACCAAGGATTCTGGTATGTGGGGAATGGGATGAAAAGAGACTAAGTTATATTTTTTAGAATCTAAATATTTTAAATTGGTATATATTTTGTCAGTATTGATCCCCTTTTATTATTTAAGGAAAATATAATATTTTTAAACACCCATTACATATCAATGATGTCAAGACACAAATCATGGGCCAATGGATCCAAACATGATTCATAATTCAATCAATAGGAATTAGGGTTGATAAATCCGCATCAATACATTATATATAATGTTATAAACATGATTTTAGACATTTAAAATTATTTTACACATTACAATATCAGTATTTACCTTGAGAAATAGTTTTTTACATTTTAATTTATATTTTTCAAAAATTAAGGTTACCGCTATTAAAAAAATTGTTTTTTGGAATATAATTTTTTTCTCTATTTAATTAAATTATATTATTATCTATTATAAAATTAAAAATTTGATTAAAACATATAATATAGAGTAAAATAATCATAGGAAATTTTAATGGGTCCAATATGTTTTAAAATATCAAATTGTGGTCTGGGTATTCGTAGATGAGGGTGAAATAGGAATATATCTTGAAGGATGATTTAACATATTTCAATAGGAATACTATGTATTATGTTATACTATTTTTAACTATGAATACCATATATATTTTCATGGGAGTCATGAACTACGTGTTATATGACTTCCTAGATCAATTCATGGAATTTTTCATTGATGACATACTTATATATTTGAGGTTAGAGGAGGAACATCTTTGTCACATTATTATCATTTAACTAGTACTTTCACTTTACTAAATATATGTAATGTTTTACATGTATATATATTGGAAGTGATATGTGAATTAACCTAGGTATGTGTTGTATTTTTAGGGAGTAGTGGTGAACCCATCAATGATTGAGGGTATTTTATTCATAGACAAAAATTAATAATTTTTTGAGGTTGGTAGCTTTCTTAGACACATGGTATAATATCAGAGGTTCATATTCAATTTCTCTCAGATTGAGTCCCCATTTATAATTATGATAATGAATAAAATATACTTTATTTGGAATAATTTGTTTCAAGCTTCTATTGACTTGATGAAGGGGAGGGTCATCTATTCTCTCATTCATCGATTGCCTAGGGTATGAGTGATGTTTATGGACTTTAGTGACATTTCATGTATCACTTTATCTTTCATCATGATACACTATATTGGAATGATATTTTATGATTCTAGGTAGTAATATCCTCATGATCATAGTTATTTCACCCAAGATAATGAGATGGAATTAGTGGTATTTTCTGTAAAGATATGATGATATTACCTTATCAGGGAGTGTTTTTTGGTCTTTAAAAATCCCAAGAGATTGAGGAACGTTTTCTCTCAAAGAGATGTGAATATATGATAGTAATTTTGGATGACTTTAATATATATATATATATATGACATTAAAACATTTGTACCCTAGGTCAATGCAATGTAATTGTTGACATGCTAAGCATGGATTCATGGGGAGATGTTGTTTAAGAATCAAGAGATACTTATAGTGGGATGAAAGAGCATGCGGTGATGAATATTTACATAAATGATGATTAAATAAATGGTTTCCTAGTTTATATGGTAGTATAATCATTTTTTTATTCATTGGTGGAGGTGTCTAAGGGGGGACACAAAAATGTATAGGATATGTGGGACTATTTTATCCATTATTATTATTCATACGGTTGTTAAATGGATGGAAATTGTAGGGTAATGTTTTCGAGAAAATTTTACATTCATTAAATGATATAGGATGTGGTTACCAATGAGTTCCATAGAACAAAATTGGTAGAGAATATTGGCGTATCCGAGATATATCAATCCATGAGTGGTTGACATTTCAGCACAAGAGGAAGAAAATGATTGTTGAGTTCTTGTCATAGAGTCTAGACAACTAATAGGTGATGGTTGTGCATTGTGTTCCAGGATCACTATTGTATCCACTAGATCTTACGAAATGGAAATGTGAGGTCATCATGATGCATTTTGTTTCTCCTATTTGTCTTGATAATAGGGAATATGTGAGGTTTTATGGGTGGTTCTGGATCTATTAATAATGTGATATCGTTTTCAAGAAACCAGAGTGACATATTGTATAGAAGAATTAAGATTGTTGTATGTATACAAGGTGTTTCGGCTTCATGAGGTGCTAAGAACCATCATTTGTATTCAAGATCCTCATTTTAAATCACAAGTCTATAGAGAATTTTATCATTATTTTTTATCAAATTTATTCCTTCACAAAGATTTTTATCCAAAAATGGATACTCAGAAATAAAATAACATAAATATGTTGGATGAAATATTTTAGTCATGGGATTTAGATATTTAGGGAACATGGTTAAAGCATATGAAATTAATTTAGATTTATAATAATAACATGTATCACTCTTCTATTGGAATTAATCTATTATAGAAATTTTATGGGCGAACTTGGAGATATATATTGCATTGGACTATGATATGGAAGTCAATGGTCCTTGGTCCTAATGTGGTGAAGTGTATAGTGGAGAAGATCTATGTGATTTAGGTATAGATGTGGATTCATTAAGATAGTAAGAATACTTATTTATACAATAGAGGGTACCTATATAGTTTGAGGTATATATTTATGTTTTATTAATGGTTCCCCTCATCATGTATATCGTAGTATTGTATGAGTATATAAGATTTGATCCATACAAATTGGTTTTATTGAGGTGTTGGGGTGCATTAGTGTGGTGTTATATTGGTTGGTTCATCCTCCAAATATAGATTGGGTCTATAATATTTTCTCTTTTTCTCATCTTATTTGATATATTCATGATGATTCCCATAATATTGATTGGGAAGAGGTTGATGTAATGAATAATAAAGAAAATTTTATATGGTTGGTCAAGGTACATAATCATTGGGAGATAGTGTAATATAGTCAGTTTATCCCTATTATTTGGGTTTTGTGAAATAATAGTGTCCTAGATTATAGAATGTTTGAATCTGAGTAACAGATGTGTACTTACTATCTTGACCTTATGTAATCTATTTTTTCTAAAATTATTTTTTCTATTCTATTGTGTTATTAAATCATAGATATGGTTAATTAAGGATATATTTTTTAATTGATTATAAGGTTTTTTTGGGAGTGTTGGTGGGTCATTTTTAATGAGAATCCCCTTAGAGAGTGTTTGAGGTTTTGGAAGTTCATGTTTTCTTTTGGAATTTTTATTATTATCAAGGGTGAGAATCATTTGAGAGGTATCTAATGTCATTATCACTCCTTTTATACTAGTTTTTTTTATTGGTTCAGGCCTTGGAGGTGATTATTGGAGATTATAGGATAGAATGTGGTGTTGGAGTATAAATTTTAGATAGATAGAGTGCATTGTGGTGTTTCTCTATTCTCTATGATATGATTATTTGATTAGAATGGGGATGTAGTGCTAATTGATGTGTTAACATGTTGCCATGCTAGTATAATCATAGATCTCAAAGGGTAAATATTCCAAATTTCATCAATTTTATGGATCAGTTTTAGTGTTTTTCTTTTATAGTGAAGTGTATGGTCATTAAAAATATCCACTACAGCATGGTTGGATAGATTGTGGTATGGGAACCTCAAGGAATGATGTTTAGGGCTCTATCATTTTGATATTCCCCTCACAATGGTCCTTTTACTACTCTTAGGTTTTTCTCCAGGTATCCCCACATGATTTTATGATTTTATATGTTTTACCATGGTGATATCCCTTGTACCATGACCTTCCTTCATTTATATTCAATTTGGAATGTTGATCGGGATTAAATGTGGGAGATATTTGGGTGATATATTACATTATTTCTAAACATTCATTTTAATTAGTCCCATTATAGAATGAGCATCCCTATTGTGGAATGTAAACCCCGTTTCTCAATGGTTTTAAAAAATATTAACCCTTACAGCATGTTCATCTCCCATATCATTTTGTCATATGTTTTTCAACAACCTATATTAATTCATAAGAAAATATGAATCCCACACACTTACCACATATCTATTGAAGTCTAGGTTTTCTATGGTTCCCATTTTTATGCCTCTTAGGTCCCTTGAATTTCTATTATCCATTATATTCTAGAGATATGATTATTATAATCCAAGGTGAAATTTATTATACTCCATCCTCTTTCCCCTATTCATTTTTAATTTTGGGTTTCATGGATCTTGTGGTTATTTTTTTGGATAATGTTGGGTCATAGATTTTGGTGGATTTTAATGTGATTTAGGTTAATCATTATTTTCATGTATGGTTTGGAGGTAATGGTATTTTATTACACTTTTCTTTTTTTGTAACTTGTAAAAGATTCTATTAAGGTTTTTGATTCGAGAATTCTACTTTGTTATGTGTGAATTACGGAAGTTTCATAATTTTTATATCTTTAAATTGATAGTGTATATTTGATTAATGAATATAATGAATTATACTAAATGTTTTAAATGAAAGTAATGTGGTGTTTCACATATGATTACTTTTTTCGATGAAATTGATCATATGATTGATGCATGTTTTTTGTTATTGCTAAAAATTATCACTACTACAAGGATTTCAATGTTATTATGGTTATCAATGTCTTGAATCACCATTAATTAAATTTTAATAACATATATGTTCTAATAAATAGGTTGTGGTGAACATGGAAGTTGAGGAAATTTTTTTCTATGAAAGAGGGATTGGATCATTATGTATTCGAGAATCAAATTAGAACCATGGAAGTGGTTGTTTCCATAACATTTTGTTATATAATTTTCATAATATAACTATTGTGTGGTCATCATTGGACATTTTTGTGGCTATTTTGAGATAGGTTTTTTTAGTAGAGGAATTTTGAATGACATTTCATTATTTTCTATAGGATTAGTGGTGATTTTTATTTAATTATGATATTGTTATTGATGTAAAAATTGTTGTTAGGAAAGTTAAATTGAAAGGATGTGACATAGTGAGGGATGTGGTGTTTTTCAGCTTGTTTTTGTTGTGGGGTTGTGTTCTTTAAGGGCTTGTGATGTCTAGTCTATGGTAGGTAATAGTGAATATAATAAATGAATATAGTCTGGAATTGAATAATTAAAAATCAATTAATAAAATGTAAATTCATAAACAGAATGTATAACGAAATTATTAAACATGGATGATTAAAAAAATTATCAATAAATTTAGAAATGAATTAAATAATGAAAATATGTTTTTTTTTTGTTATATTGAACATATAAATGGGGGGAAATTAAACTTAATTGGAAATTTTTAATCCATTAAAAAAATTACTAGGAAATTGTTCTTGTTGAGATGTAAATGCCGATTAATTTATTCGTGAGATGTAGCATATGTGGGGTGATTTCTGAGGTCTATTTTAGGGTCCATTTTATGGTGAACATGCTTGGCTGGGATTATGTGTTTCTATAACTATAAATTTATTCTTTTGATATTCAATTACACACATCACCTGAGTCATATGAAATACCGACTTACAACTATTTTGGGTCTCAAGTATTTTCCTTAAAAATGTAGTTTGGTGAGGGTCTAGATTGATAACACTCCCTCTTCCCTAATCTTCCTTACATTAATAGTGAATTATGGTGTTGATATATAGAAGGGATTATCCATGGGAGTAAGGGTGAATAAGAAAATCTTCTCCATCTTCATGATACCATGTTATAATGGAAACGAATATCAATATAGAGCCAGATATGGATTTCAAGTTTTAATTCATTCCCAATACAATATTTTGGGCCTTATGGGAGGTTTTGAATATAAGGTTGTGGTTTTACCTCAATAAACTATGGTATGAGTATTTTTTTATGAGGTCTTCACCAGATTATGGACCTTCTAGGACGACATTATTGGTAGCGTTATTGTATGAAAAACACCATTTATGAAATGATATATTTTATGTGGATTTTTTTATGATGATAATTAATGGATATGAACAAAAGGACTTTATTATTGTTGTTTGATAGTGATAATTTAGGTACAATGAATTTTTTGGGTACTCTTATACTATAATATTGATTTTATTTTATCATATTTAAATGCACAATTAGGTGAGTGGGATTTGGTGAGGCTGGGTGGTTTTAGTGCTTATAGGTTCTTGTTGGTTCTACTATTTACTCCCTATGGCATTCACTACTAAAAGATATTTATAAGCATGGTTGGGATTTAAAATGAATATAGGTCACGTTATCCATAGTAAAGTATATATCATGAATATATTGTTACTATTACAAGTATAGGTACTTTTTTTTATATAAATTCCATGGGAAAAATTTTGTAGCCACAGTTTCCCTTTCTCTGTTATTATAGAATGAGTTGATTGTGGTTATAACCAATGTTTTGTGTGAATATATCTATAGGTTATGGTGGTAATGGGCTATAGATATGGCCTTAATGGAGATCATATCTAGATTTTGTGGGGTTAAGTGTATAATTATGGTTCTACCTAACCAAGGTTACAGGTATGGCTCTATCCCTGCATGCCAAGGAGACATTATAATTAAGTAAATAATGATAATAAATATATTTCTATATTTTTACAAATAAAAATATAGAAACACACACACACACACACACACACATATATATATATATATCTAGTGAGAGTTATAGAAGAGTGCTATAAGATGATCTATATAATTTGATAGACCAATAATCAAATCATCCAAGGGATATAATCTTTCCTTGAAAAAATTATAGCAATTTCCATGTTCCTATAGCTATAGGTGAGACACGGTTACTAGGACATTTCAATGTGGTTATAGACTTGAGGTCTATTTATTTTGAAATATCCTACATGAGAATTTTAAATATGGCTAAAACCTATAACATGGTCCAAAGGGATAAATCCATTGACAAAATCTATGGTCGTATACAATTTGTCTAATAGTTATTAGTATGATTCTCCCAAATTTGAACATGTTTTCCTAAGGTATATCACATAGAGTATACATGTTATTATCACCCTATAATATATAAATATTTTTCATATGATTCTAGTGGGGAATTTTTGATCGATACGGATAGTACTAACTTATATATTTAGATTTTCTATATAGTTTCAACCATAGGACTACTTCAGTATTTTTGGAATTTAATGAAATTGTATCATTATGTAATTAACTGATTTAGTGGGATTTTTGTTTCTTTTATATTATAGTGTTGATTATTGTTTTAATTATATAATACTTTTATTTATGAGGGAAATACCTTCAATTTTTGTAAATTATACCCTTGATGTTTGTCATCATCATTTAGCTTATTATAGGTGGGTTTTTTGGAGTCACTCTCATATTCCCCATAGGTCTAAAAGGACGTAAAAATAGTTTTGGAATTTGATAACATCTGTTAGGTCCTATGTTGAAGGAAAAATATTATAATATTTGGAATAATATTTGATGTTTGGTAATTTATAGGGACAAACATGCATGTAGTGTAGAAGATTATCAACTACCTAATGATAGTTTTATTTTAGGAAACGAATATGTTCATAATGATGTAGTATTATCAAAAACTACTTAGATATATTCTATAGTAGTGGATGTATTGTTATAAACTAATCATAGTTGTAATAAATACTCTATGAGATGTGGTACCTTTTCACCATTTCATTATGGTGAATACTCACCAATTTTATATTGTCAAGAAATAATTTAGGGTGATATGCTCCATATTATAACCATTTGAATAATATAATTGAAAATTTATTTGTCAAGATAATTAATAAGAACAAAATATTGAATGTAACACCCCAGGATGTCAAAGTATGTTATCTTTTTAAAGAAATTCAATATCTTATATTTCACAAAACACTAACTCAACTTGTATTACACGCAAAATTGAATTTATGCAAAACAACACTTTAGTATTATAATTACTTAAATGATATATTTATAAATTATCCATTTAATATAATAATATTAATAGTAATAAATAATTTTTAAATATTATATATAAATTTTTCAATTAAATAAAACATATTTAAAATTAAATGTTTGTGTTTTAGTAAAAGAGTTATTTCTTTAGAGATTTAATTTCTTAAAGGAAATATTTTTTACCCTTTTGTGAACAATAATAAAATTAATTTTTGACACTCATATAAATTTAATTTGGAAAAATAGAAATAATTTTTTAATTAATAATATCAAAATTATATTAGGGTTAGTTTTTCATATCTTTCTGTAAAGTTTCAATTTATTTATGAATAATGAAATCGCAACATTCTTGTTTAAAACCCAACTTCATCCTTTAAATAATTATTTTATTTTAAATTTATTTTAAAGTAAAAAGTAGATAAATAAGACACATATTAACCCAATTTATTTCATTGTAACTATTTTTATAATATAATTGTACATATAAATTTACTGAGCTTTTTAAAGTCTCTTTCACCTCCCTTCTAGCCAAATTTGTGGGATTATAATTAAAAATAATTTGGCCACTTCTGTGAATTGAATTTTTAACAAATTACATACATGATTTTAATCATTACTAAAAACTTGGTCTAATAGGATCAAAATATTTTTCGGAGAATAGTACCTTTTCAATTTTATTTACCACGGTTAAAGGTCAATTGGGTAATTAAAGGTAATAATAATATTATATTAATATAAAATTACCCTAACACTTATCTTAATTTCATTGGATAAACGTTTTTCAACTCAAATTAACATTAGTTCTAAAATATGATCATTTTTAATCCACTTGTGTTAGATTAGGAAATTTATTATAATTTATTTAAAGAAGTGTTTAAAATTTCATATTCAAATTTTAATAACTATATCATTTCCAATATGAGGTTATATAAGTGATATGTTCGACTATAAATATTACTTATAAATATAAAAAGTTTATCTACAGGATTTTAATTTATTTACAATTTTATTAAATAAATAATTAAATTTACTTATTACATAATGATGATGTAGTACATCATTTATTATAGAATGAATTAATTAAATGATATTAATAATATTAAAATAAATTTATTTTTACTTAATTAATTACATAAAATAATGTTACAGATAACATAGACAAGTTAGTGACATTTTAGAAGTATTTTTTTATAAATATTCATATTTTTTTGATATTTTTAAAAATTCTAATATTGGATAGTATCAAATTTGACATAAATGATACTTTAAAAAAAATATTTTTTTTAATTTTATAAAGTTCAAAATAAATATAAGGTTCATCCAACTAACATTAATAGTGTTAAATATGTCATAAATGATGAAATTGGGGTTTTATTAATTTTATAGTAAATATATTAACCATATAGTGTAAAAAAGAAAAGTAGACATGGAAAGAGTTAAACTGCTTAACTAAAGGTTAATCCCAAAAGATAGGGTTAATTTTGTAACGTAAACTTGTATAAAAATAATTGGTTGAGAGGATTTAGACCCATAATCATCCTTATCTTGAAATAACTCTCTTTATGGATATTTAAAATTAAAAATCATTTTATAATAAATTAATATTTGTAGAGTTTCCAAAAGCGCCCCTCACCTCTCTTATAAAATGGCACAACTCCATCTCATTTATTCACAACTCTAAAGCCCTTTTTCTCACCCAAAATAAGCCCATATCCACTTCCAACTTCCCTAAATTCATCCTATAGTACATAATTTTGGATTAAATCCAACCTAAGGAGCCCTTTTGTGAAAATCAAAAGGAGACACTCGAAGGAGAGGTAATTGTTTCACCAACTCTTTCAAAGTTCATTTCTTCTTATACTTCTTTTTCCTAAGTTTTTTCCATAATGAAGTAATAATTATATAATATAACATATTTTGAGATGTTTTTATTATTATGGGACAACCATATTCCCTCTTTTACACATCCAATAAAAAACAATATCACTATGCATTCATATGTATGACTTTCCATCTCTACGTCGTGGTGTAATCATTTTTTCATATATAATTTATTTAAATGTCTATAATGACGAATATAATGGATATAATTAATAAATATGACATTTTATTAATTCTTTAGAATTAAAAAAACATCCATTTCCTTAACCCTTTAACATTAAGAAAATGATACTATTGCTCGTACGTACGTATGGATTATCGTCTCCGTGATGTGATGAGATTCATCTTCCACGTTAACCACTCATGAATGATTCTAAAAATATATATAATAAATAAGTATGAATTATATGACATAAAAATTATAATGGAATAACATGTGTTTTTATTTCATTTACTCACTTCTATTCAATATGATGAAAAATGGAAACAACGTTCATGTGTACGTACGCCCTACCGTCTCTATGAATGGTGTATTCCATTTCATAAATCTATCTTTTATCTTTATTTATTTTTATTCTAAATATATATGATATATAAATCAAATTATTCATTTTGGAATTATTCAAATCATGATCTGTGAAATATAATCAATTATAACAATTCAAAACACGTACGATAAACGAAGCGATTATTACCTGAAATGTTCCTTTAACATGGAATTGTTAATAAATGAGTAATATTTAGCCTTAAAAGAATAAGATATGATATACTAAAATTTATTACGATTATTATATAAGATTATAATATGTTTAAAAATGTTATATAGGATTTTCAGACACGTGCAGAGAGTATTGGACCTAAGGTAAAGGGAATTTTGCTTCACTTTTAATTTTCATGGGATATATGCCACTTTCACCACATATTCCATGTGAGTAGTGTTATTTCTACCCATATTATTTTTTATATCATGAATACATATATCGTAATGGTATTTAAATATTCATTTGAAGATATTGGGCTTATTATTTAAATTTTCAAAGAGATATGGGATGCTTTGAATGTTTAAATAATTAATCCTCTCTCCATTTGAATATTCTTGATATTATCAAACATATTTATTTATATGAATATAAATAATATAAATAAAATATTATGTATATTATTAATTTCATTCAAATTTTTTAAATATAAATATATTTATGGTTTTATGTAAGAGACTCTTTAAATAAAACATCATTTTTTTATGTTTTAAAAGTATATTCTTCTAAATATTTCTCATTAATAACTGTGTTTTCAAAATGGTTTTAAGGATTTATTTTTATAATAATTAATATTTTAAAATTCTAAATCCATTAAAAAGATTCAAAGTGGTATGACACACTATGATTTAAAAATATATTTTTTAACTGTCTTCTTTTACAGGTGTGCGGCTTTTGAATAAATGATTTTAAAGATGGAGGGGAATTTGTATCTAGATATTTTTAATGATTTTAATAGAGTGTTTTCATCTATGTCAACATACTTTTTTGGATCTTATACTTAGTTGAGGTTTATCTCTTATGATACCATATATCATATTTTATTGAATGGTTTATGATATGTTTGATTGTGGATTTTCTATTCAGATAACATTTTTGGTTTATGGTTAATGTATTCATATTTTGCATACTATTTTTTAATATGAATGATTATGTTGTTTAGTTTTCACCGTTTTCATCTAAGGGCTCTATTGAACATAGTAAGTGATTGGTGGGTCCTGTTATGTCCCCTCGATGAATCAGTAGGTTTAATGAAACAAAATATATATGGTATTCGATGAGGCCTTATGCATTTATTAAATTCATAGAATAAATCCTTGAAATAATTAGATTTTTTTCATGAAACTTTGAAAATATTAGATTCTTGGCATGAAGCCTTGTTGGTATGTTTCAGATTTCTAGCATAATGCATTCTATCATTATAAGATTACTCATTGATATTACATTTGATTATTTGACAAGTAGAATATCTATGTGAATATTTAAATGGAATTATTTCATTTATTAATTCCATATTATGCTGAAGATTATGTTTAAAAGTATTGTGTTTCATTTTTAAAAATTCCTTAAAGTTTATTGTTATTTATGAAATCTTCTACTATATTGTTTAACCATAATGAGCATCTAATCTCCCCCACCTTTATTATGTTTTGTTTTCCATGTATACCAATAATTGTATTATGATTAATATTAAGGGTTAATCTTGGAGAAAAATGGAATTTTAAAATGATTATCTATGTTGTATTTTCTCTTTTTTATTGTAATGTAAGATTCATGTATGTAATCATTTTCCAAGACTTCTAAACTGATTAGTCCATCTGGATTTGATTCCTTGTAATCATTCCAATGTATTAAAATAATGCAAAAACACTTGGCATCTAGGTTTAGGGTATTATAGTAATGTAATACCCCAATATTTCATAGCACAATATCATTTTAATGAAATTCAATAGCATATATTTCATGCAACACCGACTTGGCATGTGTTGCAAGCAAATTGACATTATGAGAAACAACACATTAGTGTTATAATTATTTAAATGATATATTAATAAATTAAACAATAAATATAATAATATTAATAGTAATAAATAATGTTAAAAGTTATTTATAACGTTTTCACATAAATAAAACATATTTATAATAAAATATATAAGTTCATGTAAAATATGTATATGTTTATAAATACTATTTTATTAAAGGAATTAATTTTTATAGCCTTTTTTTAACAAAAATAAAATTAATTTTAGAAAATATTATAAATTGAATTTATTTAAATAGACATCATTTATTATTTTTTAATATCGAAATTATCTTAGGGATTATTTTTTGGATTTTTTCTAAAAACATTCACTTTTTTATGAACAATGAAAAACACTACATTATTGTTTAAAAACTGAATTTTTGATTGGAATAATTATTTATATTATATTTATTTTAAATTAAAAATAGATAAATAATACACATATTAACCCAATTTAGGTCATTGTAATAAATTTTATAATAGAATTGGTATTAAAAAATTGAACTTTTGAAAGTCACTTTTACCCACCTATTAACCACATCTGCAGATTAGAATTAAACATAATTTTTCCACATATATGAATTGAATTTTAGAAAATGTAAATATATGGTTGTGATAAGTATGAAAAATTTGGTCTTATAGTAACTATATTAACCTAATATTTTAGAAAAACAATTAGACATGGTAAGAGTTAAATTGTATAACTAATGGTTAGACCCCAAAGATAATGTTAATTTTTTTACCTATCCTTTTTAAAAAATCATTTTTCGAGAAGATTTATATCTATACTCTTATTATCTTATAAATAACTTAATTTTTATCCCTTTTAAATCAAAAATTATTTTATAATAAATTAATAGTTTTGGAGTTTCCAGAAGTTTCCCTCACCTCTCTTATAAGAGGTAACCTATACTTGTCTTTTATTTACAACTATAAATCCCTTTGGCTCCTAAAAAACCTTCCCATTTACTCTCCCATCTTCCCCCTTCATCATAGATGCCATAATTTGGGAATAAATCAAACATAAGGAGTCCTTTTGTGCAAATCAAAAGGATATACTTGAAAAAGAGTTAATTGTTTTACTAGTTTAATTCAATCTCTTTTCTTACTCTACTTCCTCTTACTATGTTATTTCCATACTAGAGTAATAAATACAGAATATAATATATTCTTATATATTTTTTATGAATATGGGACAACCATATTCCCAATTTTACCTATCCTATGAAAAACATTATCACCATGTGTGTATACATATGGCTTACCGTCTCCACATCATAGTGTAAACTATTTTTCATGTATAAATGATTTATATGGTTATAAAGATGAATATAAAGAATTTAAATAATATATATTAAATAATATTTTTTATTTATAATTCATATTCCATCCTATTCCTTTCATTTTTCTATTTGGATTGATATCATCGCTCGTGCATACATACGGCCTACCGTCTCCATGATGCAATGAGATTCATCCCTCATTAAAACCATTTCAAATTGACTATGAAAATGTATATAATGAATACATATGAAATATATTAAATAATAATTATAATTTAATAATATATATATCATTTAATTTCATCAATTCAATATGATAGGAAAAGAGAAACAACGTTCATGCGTACGTACGACATATCATCTCCATGAACGGTGTATTCCATTTCATATATCATTATTTTAAATATAAATTTATATACTGAATATATATTATATATAGATAATGTTATACATTAAATAATTATGTAAATCATGATCTATGTAAAATGATCAAGAATAACTAGTGAAAACACATAAGATAAACAAAGTGATTATTACCCGAAATGTTTCTTTAATTTGTAATTGTTAATAAATAATTAATATTAATACATAAAAGAATAATATATGATATCATAAATATTATTATGATTATTTAATAAATTAAAAATTTGTTTAAAAACATTATGCATGAGTTTCGGATACAAGAGGAGAGTATCAGACTTAATGTAAGGGAATTCTATCTCACTTTTAATTTCCATGAGATATAAGCCATGTCTCTAACTTATTTCTTGTATGTGGTGTATGTAATACCCATATTATATTTGATATCATTATTAAATTTTTATTCATGGAATTTAGGGATTAATTTGAACATAATAGTATTATTATTTAAATGTTCAATGTGGTATGGGATGCTTTGAATGTTTAAAGGATTAATCATTTCTCTATTTCAAAATTCTTGATATTATCAAAAAAAATTATATGTATATAATGGATTATAAAGAAAATTTTATGTTTATTTCTATTTTCATTCAAATTTTTTGAAAGTCAATATTTTTAAGGTTTTATTTAAGGGACTCTTTAACTAAAAAATCATTTTAAATGGTCTAAATATTTATTCTTATAAATATTTCTAATTAATGTCCATGTTCTCAAAATGGTTTTAAGGATTTATTTATATACACATAATTTTTTTAAAATTTTAGTTCCTTTCAAAGGTTTCAAATTGTTATGGTACACTTTGATTCAAAAATTTCATTTTTAAATGTCTTCTTCTATAAGTGTTCTGCTTTTGAATTAATGATTTCAAAGATAGAGGGGTATTTGTCTCAAGATATTTTTAATGATTTTTATATATTATTTTGAATTATGTCAACATACTTTGTTGGATAATATTCTTAGTTGATGTTTATATCTTATGATATCATTTTCCATATTTTATTGAATGGTTTGTGATCAGTTTGATTGTGGATTTTCTATTTAGATACCTTTTTTGGTTTATGGTTAAAGTATTCATATTTCATATACTATTTTTTAATATGAATGATTATGTTTTTTATGTTTCACATTTTCTAATAAGTAACGTGTTGGAATTAGTAATTGATAGTAATGTCCCACTTTATATCCACAATGTATTGACAGGTTTCATGAAACAAAAGAGGTATGGTTTTGGGTGATGCCTTACCCATTTATAAGACTTTTCACATGAAGCATTTATAATATTAAGCTCTTGGCATTAAGTCTTAATGGTTAGTTTCAGATGTCTAGAAATATTCATTCCCTAATTATGAGATTAGTTACGGACATTACATGTGATTATTCGAATAGTAGAATATCCATGATAATGTTTAAATGGAATTATTTGATTTATTATTTCCATATAATGGTGAATATTATGTATCAAAATCTTGTTTTTAAATTTTATACTTACCTTCATGTTTAGGGTTATATATGAAATCTTATTTTGTATTGTTTAACCTTAATGATCATCCAAGCTCAACCATTTATTATGTTTTATTTTCCAATGATTTTAAGAATTGTATTATGTTTTATATGTAATGTTATGTTTGGATAATAATGGAGTTCTCAATGTATTATCTATGCTGTATTTTTTGTTTTTAATTATAATGTAATGTTCATGTTTGTAATGTATTTTTAAAGACTACTAAACCGATCATTCCTTTGGTACATGATTCCTTGTAATCATGCCAATGTATTAAAATAATGCTCTAGCTCTAGGAATCTTGGGTTGGGTGTTACTGTTGGAATAAAAGGAAGTTTATCAGCAACCTTGAAAATAGATTTAGAAAACATAGGTTATGTATCATAACCCTAATATAGATATTGAGGACAATCATAGAAGAACATTCAATAATTGTGTTAAGGTAGTAATTATGTGAGTAATTATAGAAGATACATACATGTCTGGATAATACAAGTGCGTGTGGTTCTGGATCCGATGTACCTAGGAGTAATAACCCTGACAAGTTGTCATAGGCTTGGCTTAGGGTAACCTGGTACACGACAATAGGCCTTACTGTATTCCTGGTTGGACACTCTCAGAGGATATTCTTAGGATTATTCACATTTTATTTAGAAATCATTATGAAGGATTTATCAGTAAATATGTCCCTAAAGAAGCCATTTTATGATAATTTATTAGATATGCATAATGTTTCCAATTTACGATTAGTATTTTACTAGTCTAGAATTATTTATTATGATTCATAACCTAATATATTGTATGTCATTGTTTATATATGGTGCCTAGTGGAAGTAATGGAAACTATATTAATGGTTGTAATCCAGGGAGAGATTATCCTCTTATTAAAGATAATGATAGTAGATCTGGTGATAAAATTGGTGTGGAAAATATTATAACCATATAGGAACCACTCACTCAGTTTAGGAATAATAACCTTACCCATGTGGAGCAACCTGATTGAAAACATGAGGGGAACAATGTTAGACTACTTCAGGATATAATAACATCTAACATTCAATGGGACTAAAAATCCTTTTGTAGGTGAGAAATGGATAAGTTCCTTGGAGAAAATATTTCTTTCTTTGGGGAGTAACAAAATGAAAAAGTCGTCATTGTAGTTTATCATCTCTTAGGATTTGTGGATCAATGGTGTTCATTGATTCAAAACACACAAGCAGAGGAAGAAATTGAATGTATGGAATAAACGGATTTTAAGGACATTTTCTTGGAAAGGTATTTACCTTGTGAAAAGAAAAAGGATATGGAAATAAAATTCTTGAATATAATGGAAAAAAGAGGATGTGTAATTGTCTAAACACGAAGCCAAATTCACATGATTATAAAGGCATACTATAGACTACATGTGTATCATAATGAGTAATATTGAACGTTTCTTTGAGAGGTTAAATCAATTTCTTCAAATGGTATTGGTTTCCCAAAAGTTCTTATTATATAAAGATATAGTCTCATGTGCTATCAAGATAGAGAAATAATTCTCTAAGTATTATGACTTTAAGTTAAAGAAATAAAATAATAGAATGGTGGATCAAGAGAGAGATAATGGGTATAAGGGAAATAAAAATTTTACATCATGTGACAATTATGAAATAAAATAACCTAGTTCTTGTGTAAAAGGAAAAGGAGTTTGTTTCAAGTGTAGAGGATAAGGACACCAAGTTTATGATTTCAAGGGTATGAAATTTTTTTAATGCATAATGATTTTACTGTAAGAATATTGGACACTATGAAAATCAATATCCCAAACATCAAAGGAATATACCCAAGATGATGCAATTGGATAATGATTAAGTTATGATACTTCCAGAAATAAAGATTAATGATTAGTATTTCTATTCAAGAATTATGTGATTTTAATATTTTATTATAAATGTACTGATTATAAGAATTATGGAGTATAAAAGTATTTTACTGTAGTACTATTTTGTTAAGGATTTGGGACTGTATGGTACCAAGTAAAGTGACACAGTTTCAAGTTAAACTTTTTGGAAAATCTATGGTTGATAGATAGATAACCCTTATTATATTTCTGATATAGAGATAATTATTTTGGAATAAATTGATGATTGATTTGGATAAAGTATATTGGATATCATTGACTACCTTTTAACTGATTAATGGTTTGTTTGTTCCATTATTGTTGGAGTTTAAAACGTTTTTTGATTTAAAGAGTATATCCAATATAATATGTTTTACATAAAAAATAAGAATGAATTATAATTCAATAAGGTTTTATGGATATTTATGTATTACCATGATGTACATGATGAAGGTATTTAAATTTTTGGTATGTCATAGAAAAAGATCAGAATTATGTTATGTGGCATTCCTTATAAATTTTTGGACTGTGAGTTTAGACAGAAGTATTTTGGAAAAGTATAATGGTTGGAAAGTATTAAGATGCACATTGGATAGTATTGTTTAATGTTAAAAAATTTCTTAATATTATTTTTAGAATTTTATAATAATATAGTTTTATGAAAATGACAACCCACAATTCGGACGACAACCCATTGTGTCTGGCAAGGTCGCAAGACTTAAACCCATAGTGGTAGGACGAAAAGGGTGCATCACCTAACACTAGCCAACAAGATGTCATTCTTTTTATAAAATATATATTTTTTATTTAAATGGAATGACATATAAATTATAAGTTCAGTTTTGGAACTGTATATGTTTAAGATAAATATAATATTTTTGAATATTATTATTTTGAGAGAAAGATGAGTTTGTTGTAGAAATTAATTAAAGGCTGATACTCTACTTGAAAAGTAAGTATGTTTCCTTGTGTTCTTATTATATGATGTAAATTAATTATTCAACTTTAAGGGAAAGGATCTTGAAACCAAAAATGTTATTTTATTACTTTTCTAAAGAATTAAATGGTCCCTTAGATCATCACCGACATCTAGCATGGTGATTTTTAACATTCTCTTAACCATTTTCTCTGCCACTAACCATTAGAACATGATTGTTATGTTATTATTTCATATCCATGATTTCCTATATTTAACTTTAGTATATGCTATATCTGGTAACTCTCATACTTATGTTTCATTATTTTAAATTATACATTTTATTAACCCTAATTTATGATGTGGGTTTTCCACAAAGGTATTTTCTAGTATCAATCTTTTATTTGCAAAGTTCAATTTAAATTTGAGATTATGAAATTTATTGATGGAGGGTAGAATGCAACACCCCCATATTTCATAATACATTATCTTTTTAATTAAATACAATAACATATATTGTATGCAACACCAACTTGGCATGTGTTACATGCAAATTGAGTTTTTGGGAAACAACACTTTAGTATTATAATTGTTCAATTGATATATATATAAATTATCAATTAAATATAATAATATTAATATTAATAAAGAATTTTAAATTTTATTTATTTCGTTTTCATATAAATAAATCATATTTTTTATGAAATTTATAAGTTTCAGTAAAGTAGTTATATATTTAGAAATACTATTTTTTTCAAAGGAACTACTTTTTATAGGATTTTGTGAACAATATTAATATAAATTTAAAAAATTCATATAAATTTAATTTGTTAAAATAGAAATCATTTTTTAATTCAGAATTTCAAAACTATCTTAGGGAGAATTTTTTGTACTTTTCTAAAAAATTTCAATTTTTTATGAATAGTGAAAAACACTTCATTATTGTTTAAAAATCGACTTTTTCATTTAAATAGTTATTTTAATTTAAATTAATATCAGGGTAAAATAGAAAAATAATAAATATATTAACCCAATTTAGCTCATTGGAATACTTTTTATAATAGAATTATATATAAAAAAATTGATCTTTTGAAAGTCACTTTTACACACCTTCTAATCACATCTACATAATATCATTAAACGTTATTTTACAAATTTTGTGAACTAAATTTTAAAAAAAACACATATATGGTTATAATTTTTGTTAAAAACATTGTCTAATATGAATAAATAAGTGTTGGTGAATAATAACTTTTGAATTCTATTTACCATAGTTAAAGGTAAATAAGGTATTTTATAACGACCCACACTTTACATACATTGTTAATACTTCAAAATTGAAGCACACTTATTACAACATATGACAAAACCACAAAGGACCGTATAGGTATAGTGTCTTTAGAAACTGGGAAACATAAACAACTGGTTCATAAATCTTCTACAGTGTCTCCCATTTATTTCATCATATCTAGGGTCCCTTTTAGCATATTCTACTTAATATCCATCTTCCTGACCTGGGGAAAAGAAAACATAAAAGGGTGAGCTCAAATGCTCAGCAAGGGCACATAAAGGAAATAAAAATCATATCATATCTTTATCAAAACCTGCAAAAGAGATCATAATATCTTAACATGGAATAAAACATAGAAGTGAAAATGAGATCCCCATAATAATAACATAAAACTTGAAACTTTGTGGCATGCACACATAATCATGGAGATCATTTCTTGTTAGTCATGACTCATTGCCAAGACTATCTTAGTGGACAAAGTCCCTTTCTGAACCGAGTTCACTCCTCGTTTCAGTCCTGTATCACTGAACCGAAATAACCTTCCGTTCCAGCCATGTCTATCTCATGAGATATAAAATCATTACCCAATGCATTGGAGGGAGATATAGGTCCCACCCATCTTATAATGAATCCTTTCTTATGTGTGCCACATAATCATAAAACATACATCATCGCATAACACATGTAACAAAAATGGGATTCTTGAAACATCATGACATCAATAAGATAATGGAATTCATAAAAATAATTCCATCACAACATGATCAAATCAATGTAATAATAGGGATAAAAACAGAACCCTTTATTATCTTATATGGAAAATAATTTTGATAAAACACTTGAATTGAATTCTTGAGGAAAATATCCTTTCTTCTTCAAAAACATTTTTCCTTTCATAACATGTCATACAACTTTAAAATAAAAGAAGTTGATTAAAAATAAACTTTAAAACTTGTAAAGGAAGCTTCTTTGAAGTAATGTTTTAAAAATCCATTCATGCCGTATAAGTTAAAAAAAAACATTCTTCGTACTTTTGTCGGAAAAGTAAAAAAGTACCTCGTACGGAAAAACGACAAAAGATTCCTTTCATATTCTTTACTAAAAACTCACCTAAGGGTAAAATTGGATTTAAACTATTTCAAGTGGATGGAAACAATATTACATATTGAGGGAACATGGATGTGGATGATAAAATACACCCCAGTAAATACTTACGAATAAACAACCTCGGATAAAAATGAGATTGTGATATTTCCCTTACCTTAGGTCCGATTTGCTTTGTTCGTGTCCGAAGCGCCTGTATAATGGTTTAAATAATGTTATTGACTTATTCCATAATCATACATATTGATATGATATCATATATGGTCATATTATTAGCTTCTTGTTAGTAATATTTCATTGTTACTTGTTACTCGGGTCTTTATAACTTTTTGTTCTTATGCGTGTTTTGTTGAATAAATTCTTATTCTTATCTTTAGGTTATAGATAATTAATTTCCAGAATGGTATTAGTGTAGTATATACCATATTAATTCATTCAATTCATTTATACAATCATTATGAAATGAAGATCATGTAGAACGAGTCGCATCACATCGTGGAGACGGTATTCCGTACGTACGCACGAGTGATGATATCGTTCCTATGATCGTGGAATTGTATTGGAGTATATATATATATATTATTTCAGTAATAATAATCATATATAGTTACTCATTACACCATTATACCCATCCTTGTAAGGTGATGGTGGAAAATAGATTACACCACGGAGTGGAGACGGTATTCCGTACGTACGCACGCGCGGTGATTTCATTTTTCCGTAGGATGGATAGAAGGTGAATTAGGGTTGTTTCATATTTATAATAACATATCAGTATGTAAGTAATACTGATGTTATTACTTTATCATGAAACAACTGAAGAAGAAGAAGTTGAAGAAGAAAGAAATTGAAAAGATCGGTAATGGATATTACCTCTTCTTTGGAACGCCTTTTTGAATCCTCCACTTAAGGAACTAAGATTGGTCTTTGGAGAAGACCAGGACCTCTAGGATTATTCTAGGGAAGTGTAGAAGGGAAAATGGCAGGGGTTGGCCGAGCTTGAGTGCTCAAATTGGTGTGAGGAGGAGGGGGAGGAGGTGCCCTTTTATAAGGGAGGAGAGGGGCACCTTAGGAATATCTCAAAATATTATTTTATATTAAAGTCAAAATCGGTTTATAATGGTTCCAAAGGGTCTTATTTCGAAGATAAAGTGGGGAAGGGTCGAAATCCTATCAACCAATAGGATTTAGACAAGTTTAGGGTATTATTTTAACCTTATCAATTAGATTTAACTCTAAGTTAATTAATTTAACTTTTACCGTGTCTTTTTGTTTTCTTTCACTATATGGTTAATAAACTTTCTATAACATGCCAAACGAACCCCAAATTGTTTATTATTAATATATATATCCTTATCTAAGTCATTTGGCCGAACCTTAGATTTTTAGGAATAAAATAACAATTAATAATATAATATTTTATTTAAAAACTATTTTGTGTCAATTTTGACACTATTTGATATATGATTTTTGTGAAAGTCATAACAGAATTATATGTTCGAACCAAGTTGATTAAATCAACAATAATATATCATAGTAACCTAGAAAATTAGTGGAATTCATAAAAAGTCTTAAATTACATTCATTTTGGTATTTATATTATCAATTTTGTCAATATTTCATTAATAAGATAATTACTGCATCATCTTTGTGTCATAAATAAATTAAATTATTTGATGTCTAAAAATTACAAATAAAATACCATCATGTAGGAAATCTTTTTAGCTTTCTAATGAATATTTACAATCGAATTTATCTTATGTATAACCCTATATTAAAAATGATTTACTTGTTAAACATTGATTTTAACTATTTTAACCCTTCTTTAAATAAATTAATAATAAATGTCCTAATCTAATCCAAGTGGGCCTAAATGGTCATATTTTATTCCTAAGTTTGTTTTTGGTCGAATTACACTTGTCCAATAGTATTAGGACATGTGTTAGGGTAATATTGATATCATATTTACCCTTAGTTACCCTATTTACTATTAACCGCGGTAAAAATAGTAAAAAGTTACTATTCACCAAAAAATTATTTTCATCTCATTGAACCACATTTTAGTCCTTGATATTAACCGTGTCTCTCGGATTTTTGAAATTCCATTCACAGAAGCGGTAAAATTAAGTTTTATGCAAAATTCAGTTTTTAACCTACCACTTAGTGGTTTCACTATTCATCAAAAATTGAAAGTTTTCAGAAAAATACCAAAATTTCACCCTAGGCTAATTTCGATATTCTGAGTCCAAAAATGAAGTCCATTTTGAAAAATAAAGTTTATAAAATTTCAAAAAGTGGTTATTACTATTCATAACGGCTAGTTTTAATAGCATATTGTTGTTTAGTGAAACTCGGTATTGCGTACGACGCAAGCTATCGAGGAAGGTCGCGATTGCGTGTAAAGCAAGTCAAGCAAGTGTTGCGTAGAAAAAGATTCCTTTGATAATTTATATAACATAAAAGTCTCGGGTGTTACATTCTACCCCCCTTAATAAGAATTTCGCCCTCGAAATTCGTCACTTTGTAACAAACAGATGAGGATACTTCTCCCTCATCATATCCTCAAGCTCCCATGTAGCTTCTCCAAGTTGGTGGTTCCTCCATAAAACTTTCACCAAGCGAGTGGTCTTGTTTCGTAGGACTTTTTCGCTATGATCCAGTATCTCTATCGGCTGTTCTTCATAAGAAAGATCTTGCTCCAGCGGTACAACTTCTGAGCTGAGTACATGTGAAGGATCTGGTATGTACTTTCTCAGGAGAGATACGTGGAACACATCGTGAACTTGAGAGAGATTCGGTGGAAGCGCCAATCGGTAAGCTACCTTCCCAACACGATCCAGTATTTCAAAAGGACCGATATATCTAGGGCTCAACTTCCCCTTCTTTCCAAATCTCATAACCCTCTTCCAGGGAGATATTCGTAAGAACACTTTATCACCCACTTCAAACTCTAGGTCTTTTCTTCGGTTGTCGGCATAACTTTTCTGTCGACTCTGAGCTGCTCTTATGTGTTGTTGAATAGATCTAACCTTTTCTGCCATTTCATCAACGAGATCAGGTCCTAATAGCTTTCTTTCCCCAACTTCATCCCAGCAAGTTGGAGTCCTGCATTTCTTTCCATAGAGAGCTTCATAAGGAGCCATCTGAATACTGGAGTGAAAGCTATTATTATAAGAAAATTCTACCAAAGGTAGGTGTTGATCCCAACCTCCTTTGAAATCCATAGAGCAAGCTCTCAACATATCTTCTAGGGTTTGAATTGTTCTCTCAGGCTGACCGTCTGTCTGGGGATGATAAGCAGTGCTGAAACTCAACTCTGTATCCAGAGTATGCTGAAGACTTCGCCAGAACTTCGAGGTAAATCTCGGATCTCGATCAGATATAATAGAAAGTGGTACTCCATGCAATCTTACCACTTCCTTTACATATATCCTGGCAAGCTGATCTAGAGAGAAATCCTCTCTAATAGCAATGAAGTGTGCAGACTTTGTAAGACGATCAACTATGACCCAGATAGCACTATTGCCTTTGGATGTTCTAGGAAGTCCTGTGACAAAGTCCATAGTGATGTTTTCCCATTTCCATTCGGGTATGGGTAATGGGTGTAACATCCCCTTAGACTTCTGTCTCTCAGCTTTAACTTGTTGACAAACCAAGCATCGAGAGACATATTCAGCAACATCTCTTTTCATGCCATCCCACCAGAAGTACTCTTTCAGGTCCCTATACATCTTCGTGCTTCCAGGATGAATAGAGAATGAAGAACTATGAGCCTCATCCAGCAGCTCTTTCTTTAATTCGGGGATGGGAGGAACACAAACCCGATTCCTGAACTTTATTATCCCATCACAATCAAGGTTGAATTCAGGAACATTTCTCACCTTCTTTTGTAACTCGACATCTTCTTTCTGTGCCTCTTTAATCTTCACATGTATAGATGGTTGAACATTCATTTGAGAAAGATAAGATTTTTCCCCTTCCATTATAATTCCAAGATCCATCCTTTGTAAATCCATAAATATTGGATCTTTTGTGATCCTCATCATGGATAAACTAGCATGGTCTTGTCGACTTAATGCATCTGCCACCTTGTTTGCTTTCCCAGGGTGGTAATGGATTGAGCAGTCATAATCCTTAATCAGCTCCAACCATCTTCTTTGGCGCATATTCAACTCCTTTTGTGTGAAAATATACTTTAAACTTTTATGATCAGTATAAATATCACACCTTTCACCATAAAGGTAATGCCTCCAAATCTTTAATGCAAAGATTACCGCAGCCAACTCCAAATCATGTGTTGGGTAATTTTGCTCATGGATTTTCAACTGTCGTGAGGCATAAGCTATCACCATATCATTTTGCATAAGAACACACCCCAATCCCTTCTTGGATGCATCACTGTAGATCACAAACCTTTCTCCACTACAAGGCAGTGTGAGCACAGGTGCACTGGATAACCTTCTTTTCAACTCCTTGAAATTCTCTTCACATTCCTCTGTCCAGACAAACTTAACTCCTTTCCGAGTCAACTTGGTGAGTGGATTAGATAATCGTGAAAAATCTTTTACAAAACGTCGATAATAACCAGCCAAACCAAGAAAACTTCGGATCTCAGTTACTGTTGTTGGTCTCGACCATCTTTCGATAACCTCTGTTTTTGCTGGATCCACAGATATCCCCTCTTTTGAGATTATATGACCCAAAAATGCAACTTTTTGAAGCCAAAATTCACACTTGGTAAATTTGGCATAAAGCTTCTCCTTTCTCAGGGTCTTCAATATAATTCTCAAGTGATCTTCATGCTCTTCCTTGCTCTTTGAATAGACAAGAATATCATCTATAAAGACTACCACAAATTGATCAAGATAGTCTCTAAAGACTCTATTCATTAGATCCATGAAGATAGCAGGGGCATTAGTAAGACCAAATGGCATCACTATAAATTCATAGTGTCCATACCTTGTACGGAAAGCCGTCTTTGGTATATCCTCCCTTTTGACCCTTAATTGATGATACCCTGAACGAAGATCAATCTTGGAAAAGTATTGAGCTCCGCGTAGTTGGTCAAATAAGTCATCAATGCGTGGGAGAGGATATTTGTTCTTGATAGTGATCTTGTTAAGTTCTCGATAATCAATGCAGAGTCTCATTGATCCATCTTTCTTCTTAACAAATAGAACAGGTGCTCCCCAAGGTGACGCACTAGGGCGTATGAATCCCTTATCAAGATTCTCTTGGAGTTGCTTCTTCAATTCCTGCAACTCAATTGGGGCCATTCTATAAGGTTTCTTTGAAATAGGCAAAGCACCCGGTACGAGTTCTATTGAAAACTCAACTTCACGATTTGGTGGAAGACCCGGCAATTCCTCCGGAAAGACATCATCAAACTCCCGTACAATGGGCATATTCTTAATCGTGAGTTTCTCACCAACCATTTGAGATAAATAACCTTCATTTAGTGGAATCAATACCCATAAGATGGAAGAAATTTCCACTGGAAGGTTATGTTCATCCTTGCATTGATAGACGATCGTAGGTTGATCTGGAATATGAAATGTGACTTCCCTTCTTTGGCAATTGATATGAGCTCCATGTAGAGAAAGCCAATCCATGCCAAGAATCACATCAAATTCCACTAAAGGAAGGATCACAAGATTTGCAGGAAGCACTTTCCCACAAACTTCGATCGGAGAAGAATTATAAACTTCTGATGCGATTGATGTTCCATTAGGTGTTGTCACGGCTAACTCAACATCTAATTGTTGAGGTAATACGGTGATACCCTTAGAAAAGTCTTCAGAAATAAAAGAGTGGGTGGATCCAGAATCAAATAAAACATTTGCTACTTTAGAGTGGATGGTAAGTGTACCTTTCACCACATCGTTATCGTACTCCACATCGCTGATAGAAATTGCATGTGACTTTCCTTTGTCTTTAGCCTTAAGAGTTTGTTGACGTCGACCATCATCATCAACCCTTGGATTTGGGCATTGATTGGCATAATGCCCCATCTCCTTGCACTTGAAACATTGAAGTGTAGCAGGTTCATTCTGTGTATCCCTTCCTTTGTTTGCATCATTAGACATCTTCTTCCCATTATCACGGCATTCAAATGCCCGATGACCTTCCTTTCCACATTTAAAACATTTACTTGTCCCTTTAAGACAACTCCCTCCATGTTTCTTTCCACACTTTGAGCATAAGGGAAAGTTCATCTTCTTTTCCGTGTGCTCTTTAGATTTTTCTTTGAATTCCATCTTCCTCTTCTTATCAAACCCATGTGACTGATGGGTTACTCCAATCTCCATCTCGACTTTGAGAGCACATCGAACGATTTCCTCGTAGCTATTGAAGTCCCTTATGGCTAATGCCCTTCGAATACTTGGTTTTAAGCCACTAAAGAATCGATCGATCTTACTCTCAGGTTGGATAATAATACCAGAAGCGTACCTTGCAAGTCTTGTAAAATTTGCTTCATAGGTACCAACAGATTCATCATCCCTTTGCTTCAGTTCAAGGAACTCTTTCTCCATCTTTGTTCGGAGAATACGAGGGAAGTACTTATTGAAAAATAAGTTCTTGAACTCGTCCCATTCCATAGACTCAATTTCATCCCTTTGCCTTGTATTCTTAACAAGATTCCACCATTGATCAGCATCTCCTTCCAAACGATACACTGCTAGGATGACTTTATCATGCTCAGAACATTGTAAAACTGAAAATATCTTTTCAGTAGTACTAATCCATTGTTCAGCAACTAATGGATCAGTAGACCCGCTGAAAGAAGGTGGACGCTGCCTCATGAAGGATTCAACAGAATGTTGCTCCCTCCTTTGTTCGTTTGGAAATCCTGCATGATTCATAGCTTGAGAAAGTTGTGTGAGCATGGCTACAAGATTTTTCATTCCAGCTCCCATATCGTTTGGTTGCTCAGGGGGACAATCATTGCATTGCCCATCGCATTCCGCATTAACACGGTTCCTTCGGGTTCCAGCCATTGACTAAAACCAAGAAGAATAGTGTGAGCAACACTAATTATAATAGGAAACCACATAATTCAAGAATAAAATTTTCATGCTTAAGGTCTTATCCTAGGTTATTCAAGGCCATTTCTAAAACACTAAGATTGTGTTCTATGCTTAGACTTATCCTTAGGGTTCTTACTAAGGCTTTCACATCCTAGTTTCCAAAGGTTGACTATACCTTTCCTCTGATACCAACTATAACGACCCACACTTTACATACATTGTTAATACTTCAAAATTGAAGCACACTTATTACAACATATGACAAAACCACAAAGGACCGTATAGGTATAGTGTCTTTAGAAACTGGGAAACATAAACAACTGGTTCATAAATCTTCTACAGTGTCTCCCATTTATTTCATCATATCTAGGGTCCCTTTTAGCATATTCTACTTAATATCCATCTTCCTGACCTGGGGAAAAGAAAACATAAAAGGGTGAGCTCAAATGCTCAGCAAGGGCACATAAAGGAAATAAAAATCATATCATATCTTTATCAAAACCTGCAAAAGAGATCATAATATCTTAACATGGAATAAAACATAGAAGTGAAAATGAGATCCCCATAATAATAACATAAAACTTGAAACTTTGTGGCATGCACACATAATCATGGAGATCATTTCTTGTTAGTCATGACTCATTGCCAAGACTATCTTAGTGGACAAAGTCCCTTTCTGAACCGAGTTCACTCCTCGTTTCAGTCCTGTATCACTGAACCGAAATAACCTTCCGTTCCAGCCATGTCTATCTCATGAGATATAAAATCATTACCCAATGCATTGGAGGGAGATATAGGTCCCACCCATCTTATAATGAATCCTTTCTTATGTGTGCCACATAATCATAAAACATACATCATCGCATAACACATGTAACAAAAATGGGATTCTTGAAACATCATGACATCAATAAGATAATGGAATTCATAAAAATAATTCCATCACAACATGATCAAATCAATGTAATAATAGGGATAAAAACAGAACCCTTTATTATCTTATATGGAAAATAATTTTGATAAAACACTTGAATTGAATTCTTGAGGAAAATATCCTTTCTTCTTCAAAAACATTTTTCCTTTCATAACATGTCATACAACTTTAAAATAAAAGAAGTTGATTAAAAATAAACTTTAAAACTTGTAAAGGAAGCTTCTTTGAAGTAATGTTTTAAAAATCCATTCATGCCGTATAAGTTAAAAAAAAACATTCTTCGTACTTTTGTCGGAAAAGTAAAAAAGTACCTCGTACGGAAAAACGACAAAAGATTCCTTTCATATTCTTTACTAAAAACTCACCTAAGGGTAAAATTGTATTTAAACTATTTCAAGTGGATGGAAACAATATTACATATTGAGGGAACATGGATGTGGATGATAAAATACACCCCAGTAAATACTTACGAATAAACAACCTCGGATAAAAATGAGATTGTGATATTTCCCTTACCTTAGGTCCGATTTGCTTTGTTTGTGTCCGAAGCACCTGTATAATGGTTTAAATAATGTTATTGACTTATTCCATAATCATACATATTGATATGATATCATATATGGTCATATTATTAGCTTCTTGTTAGTAATATTTCATTGTTACTTGTTACTCGGGTCTTTATAACTTTTTGTTCTTATGCGTGTTTTGTTGAATAAATTCTTATTCTTATCTTTAAGTTATAGATAACTAATTTCCAGAATGGTATTAGTGTAGTATATACCATATTCATTCATTCAATTCATTTATACAATCATTATGAAATGAAGATCATGTAGAACGAGTCGCATCACATCGTGGAGACGGTATTCCGTACGTACGCACGAGTGATGATATCGTTCCTATGATCGTGGAATTATATTGGAGTATATATATATATTATTTCAGTAATAATAATCATATATAGTTACTCATTACACCATTATACCCATCCTTGTAAGGTGATGGTGGAAAATAGATTACACCACGGCGTGGAGACGGTATTCCGTACGTACGCACGCGCGGTGATTTCATTTTTCCGTAGGATGGATAGAAGGTGAATTAGGGTTGTTTCATATTTATAATAACATATCAGTATGTAAGTAATACTGATGTTATTACTTTATCATGAAACAACTGAAGAAGAAGAAGTTGAAGAAGAAAGAAATTGAAAAGATCGGTAATGGATATTACCTCTTCTTTGGAACGCCTTTTTGAATCCTCCACTTAAGGAACTAAGATTGGTCTTTGGAGAAGACCAGGACCTCTAGGATTATTCTAGGGAAGTGGAGAAGGGAAAATGGTAGGGGTTGGCCGAGCTTGAGTGCTCAAATTGGTGTGAGGAGGAGGGGGAGGAGGTGCCCTTTTATAAGGGAGGAGAGGGGCACCTTAGGAATATCTCAAAATATTATTTTATATTAAAGTCAAAATCGGTTTATAATGGTTCCAAAGGGTCTTATTTCGAAGATAAAGTGGGGAAGGGTCGAAATCCTATCAACCAATAGGATTTAGACAAGTTTAGGGTATTATTTTAACCTTATCAATTAGATTTAACTCTAAGTTAATTAATTTAACTTTTACCGTGTCTTTTTGTTTTCTTTCACTATATGGTTAATAAACTTTCTATAACATGCCAAAATAACCCCAAATTGTTTATTATTAATATATATATCCTTATCTAAGTCATTTGGCTGAACCTTAGATTTTTAGGAATAAAATAACAATTAATAATATAATATTTTATTTAAAAACTATTTTGTGTCAATTTTGACACTATTTGATATATGATTTTTGTGAAAGTCATAACAGAATTATATGTTCGAACCAAGTTGATTAAATCAACAATAATATATCATAGTAACCTAGAAAATTAGTGGAATTCATAAAAAGTCTTAAATTACATTCATTTTGGTATTTATATTATCAATTTTGTCAATATTTCATTAATAAGATAATTACTGTATCATCTTTGTGTCATAAATAAATTAAATTATTTGATGTCTAAAAATTACAAATAAAATACCATCATGTAGGAAATCTTTTTAGCTTTCTAATGAATATTTACAATCGAATTTATCTTATGTATAACCCTATATTAAAAATGATTTACTTGTTAAACTTTGATTTTAACTATTTTAACCCTTCTTTAAATAAATTAATAATAAATGTCCTAATCTAATCCAAGTGGGCCTAAATGGTCATATTTTATTCCTAAGTTTGTTTTTGGTCGAATTACAGTTGTCCAATAGTATTAGGACATGTGTTAGGGTAATATTGATATCATATTTACCCTTAGTTACCCTATTTACTATTAACCGCGGTAAAAATAGTAAAAAGTTACTATTCACCAAAAAATTATTTTCATCTCATTGAACCACATTTTAGTCCTTGATATTAACCGTGTCTCTCGGATTTTTGAAATTCCATTCACAGAAGCGGTAAAATTAAGTTTTATGCAAAATTCAGTTTTTAACCTACCACTTAGTGGTTTCACTATTCATCAAAAATTGAAAGTTTTCAGAAAAATACCAAAATTTCACCCTAGGCTAATTTCGATATTCTGAGTCCAAAAATGAAGTCCATTTTGAAAAATAAAGTTTATAAAATTTCAAAAAGTGGTTATTACTATTCATAACGGCTAGTTTTAATAGCATATTGTTGTTTAGTGAAACTCGGTATTGCGTACGACGCAAGCTATCGAGGAAGGTCGCGATTGCGTGTAAAGCAAGTCAAGCAAGTGTTGCGTAGAAAAAGATTCCTTTGATAATTTATATAACATAAAAGTCTCGGGTGTTACATATTTAAAAATAAAAATATTATTATAATAAAATAAAAATACCGTAACAGTTGTCCTAATCTCGTTAGATATGTATATTTTTACTAAAATAAACCTTAGGTCGAAACTATGATCCTTTTTAATCCATTTTTGTTATATAAATACATTTATTATATTTTATTTAAATAAGAGGTAAAAATGTCATATTCAAATTTCAATAACTTTATCATTTTTAATATGAGGTTATATAAGTGATATGGTTAACTATAATTATTATTTATAATTATAAAGTTTTTATCTATATAATTTTATTTTATTTTTATAATTTTAGGTAATAAAAAATTAAATTAAATGGTGACACAATAATGATGCAGTAATTGTTTTATTAATTAAGATATCAAATAAATGATATTAAAAATAGTATAAAAATTTTAATTTTACTAATTAATTACATAAACTAATTTTATAGATAAAATAGTCATGTTAGTATCATTTTAGAATTATGTTTTTAAAGTTATCAAGTTGTTATGGTATTTTAATAATAAAAATATTGAATAGTATCAAAATTGACATAAATGACACTTTAAAATAAATAATATTTTATTAAATGAAATAAAATTCATAAAAACATCAGGTTCTTACAATTATGTTTTATAGTTTAAAAAATGTCATTAATTATCTCATTGGGGTATTTTTGTCATTTTATAGTAACTATATTACCCCTTTAGTGTAAAAAGAAAAGTAGACATGGAAAGAGTTAAATTGTTTAACTAATGATTCAACTCAATAGATATGGTTAATTTTGTCACCTAAACTTGTCTAAAAATAATTTTTTTAGATTATTTTGAACTAAACTCATCTTAGCCTCAAAATAACTCAATTTTAAGAAACTTAAAATTGATAAACATTTTATAATTTATTAATAGTTTTGGAGTTTCTAAAAGTGCCCTCACCTCTCTTATAAATGGGAACATAACCTTATCTTGTATTCACACCTCTAAGACCCTTTGTATCAGCCAAAACCTACCCATTTCCAATCATAAATTCCATAAATTAATCATATAGTCCATACGTTGGGCAGAAAGCTAACCTAAGGAGTATTTTTGTGGAAATTAAAAGGAGACACTTGATGAAGAGGTAATTTTTTTACCAATTCAATTCTATTTATTTTCATCTTCTACATCCTCTTACTAGGTTGTTTTCATACTCTTGTATTAAAACAAGAATATAATATATTATGATATTTTTATGATAATGGGACAAAAATATTCCCCATCATACCCATCCAATGAAAAACAATATCACCTTGCATGTTTAGATACGGCTCACCATCTCCACACCGTGGTGTAAACTATTTTTCATGTATACATTATTTATATTGGTATCAAGATGAATCTAAAGGATGTAAGTAATAAATATGACATTATAATTTGTCTATATTATTCATATTTCATCTTATTCCTTTCCCTTTACCATTACAGAATGATATCATCGCTCGTGCGTACGTACGACATACCGTCTCTATGATGTGATAAGATTCATCCTCTATTACAACCACTTATGAAGGATTATAAAAATTTATATACTGAAACAAAAAATGAAATGTATTAAATAATAATGCTTCTATAAATATATATATATATATATATATATCATTTACCTTCTACCATTCAATATGGTAAGAAAACGGAAATTGTGTTCACGCGTTTGTTCGACCTACCTTCTCCATGAACGATTTATTCCATTTCATATATATATCTTTCAAATATATATTTATATAATGAATATATATTATATATAAATAATATAATACATTTTTTAATTAATTAAACCATGATCTAAGTAATATTATCAAGAATAACGAGTTAAAATATGTACGATAAACAAAGTGATTATTACCTGAAATGACGATTTAACATAGAATATTTAATAAATGAGTAATATTAAGCCATAAAAGAATCATATATGATATCATAAATATTATTATGATTTTGGTATAACTTAATAAAATGTTTATAAACATTCTACAATATTTTCATACACGTGTGAAAAGTATCGGAACAAAGGTAATGGAATTTCGTCTCAATTTTAATATCCTTGAGATATAAGCCAGGTTCACCACTTATTTCTTATGTGTGGTAAATGTAATTCCCCCATTATATTTGATATCATGATTAACTTTATCTTCAATGTATTTAAATATTTTCTGACGATATTGGGCTTATTATGTAAAAGTTCAATGTGGTATGGGATTCTTTGAATGTTTAATGAATTTATTCTTTCTCCATTACAAAATTCTTGATATTATTATATAAATTTATTTATATGTATGTAAAGTATTATAAAGAAATTTTTATATATTTTTTGAATTTAATTCAACTATTTTCAGTGTTAATATTTTTAAGGTTTTATGTAATAAACTCTATAACTATAACATAATTTTAAACGTTTCAAAGATTTATTATTCTAAATCATTCTCATTAATGTCCATGTTTTAAAAATGGTTTAAAGGATTAATTTATATAGAAATGAATGTTTTAAAATTTTAATTCCATTCAAAGGTTTCAAAGTTGTGTGGAACGCTTTGGCTCAAAAATATATTTTTTATACATCTTCTTAAATAAGTGCACATATTTTTAATTAATTATTTCAAAGAAAGTGGGGTATTTTTCTCGAGATTTTTTTAATGATTTTAATAGAGTATTTTTGTATATGTCGACATCATTTGTTGGATATTACGCGTAGTTGAGGTTTATCTCTTATGATATCATTTACAATATTTTATTGAAAGGTTTATGATCAGTTTGATTGTGGATTTTCTATTTTGATAGCAATTTTTATTATTAAATTATTCATATTTCACATACTAGTTTTTAATATAAATTATTATGTTGTTTTTGTTTTACCATTTTCATATGAAGAATTTGTTGGACTTAGGAAGTGATGGGCAGGTCTCGCTATAGCCCCTCGATGCATCAGTTTATTTCGTGAATCAAAATAGATATGGTTTTGGAAGAGGCCTTACACATTTATTAGATTCTAAGCATTAAGCCTTGACAATATCTGATTCTTGGAATGAATCCTCAATGGTAATTTCTAGATGTCCAGCATTATGCATTCCCTCATTATGAAATAGTTTTAATGATGGTGAGAAGTAGGTATCTTAATCCTATGGTTCAACTATATAAAATCATAACATTAAATTTTATGATGTTAATAAATTATTTTTTCTACATAAAACTCTTTATAATATCATAATTTCCTTTATTCTTAAAACATCTTCCATTAAACATTTTCTATGGGAACTTTTTTTGAAAATATGAACTCTTTATAGTTTTCTTTACTAACTCATACAAAACTTCATTTGGACATAAATTATAGGAAAACATTAGGACATACTCAACCATAATGGGGGTGAATCAATGTTGGGAAATTTTTTACTAATTATAAATTTTGTCCAATTTATCTCATAGACTTTTTAGGATCTTGATTCTCATATACTCTTTTCATTATCATGTATATGTATATCAAAGAAGTTAAATATTTAACCTGACATTTTTACAAGGTTCACTACTCAATAAGAGTACATAGTCTTTGTTGTCATGACTCTTCCTAGTGGGGCCCATGCCACGACTCCCCATGATCCTCTCTAATAGGCCAGGGGTGGGTGACTAGCACTGAGTAGGCATATCAATAACTTGGTAGGCATTTCCGAAGTACTTGTACACAAACACACACACATCCAAGCCCACAAATGCTAAAATGTAAAAAATCCCACTAAGGAACAAATGCATTCATACAACTAAACCCAACAAATAGAGTATAGTGAAAAGTATAGTGCAGAAAGTAAGCTGGGATAGAATACAATCCCACCCAAACAAGTAGTCTATGAACTACAAAGTACAACATGTAAGAAATAAATAGGTATTAGGAATGCTTATCATAGTCGTTGAAACACCTTGTCCTTTATGGAATCTCAGAATGATCGGTTTAGTCCTGGTCTCCCATATACTCCATCAAAAGGTCACTCATCTATACAAGACACCCCACATGTGGGAAAATCCCATTCCGGGGTGTGTATAACAATACTCAGTAGGGGACCCTGAAAAAAACAATGCAATGCACAAAGTAAAGGTACAATCATCTCTACATAGTATATGTCTATAAAAATTATAATAAGAGAAACATATCCAGATATAATCGAAACCCATACCCATATTCTAGAGGTAAGTCACAATGACCACATACCCACACAAGGGATTCAGTATGAAGATTCAGTGAAGCCCACATCCAGGAGAACTCACTCCTTGATTCTGATAACTCTGATGATGTCTGTCTAAGAATTACATTCTTTGGAATGTTTCATGAGAGTGAAAGACGCACTGATAGATCTGAAGAGTGAATCAATACACTCATTCAAGGAGAACTCATTCTTGAGTGGGGAAATATCACGATACACATATGAGGATCACTGCCAGGGCCTTGGCGTATACCATGAATCATCCAAATTTTCCTACTAAGTAGAGTATAAGTGTATTATAGGATTGGTCACATAAATAACTGACTCTAAATCCGGCCAAGAATGGGTATAGGATTCCATTCTGGCCCTCTCAAAGAAATTCATACTCCGTCCAGAATGTCCTGATGAAGGATTCAAACTTCTATGGGTGGAAAAGATACACGAACTTCAGGGGAATGTGAAAAGGGGGAACTAACAAAAAAAAATTGTCCATGGAATGGTAAAAAAGAATATCATGCCATGTAAATAAAAGTACACGGCATGTAGAAAGGTCACATGTCATGTCCTATGAACCTAGGTACTACCTGTGTACAGGGGCCTGTGTCGAAGTGCATGTCATGGGGAAAGAGATATACATGGTGTGTAAAAATGTGACACATCGTATCCTACTATATGGGGGCTACATTGTATATGCTGTTCGTGGGCCTGTACATTGATTTAACCCCTATCTTCCAAACTGTGTATCGGTACATGGGGTAACCCCCGTAACCGACATAGTTTAGCCGTGTGGTGATGTATATGTCATGTAATCCACCCCATGTCTATGTATCATTCGAGATATATGCTAAATCATGTATAAGGACCAACATGTCATGTGAGAGTTGTCACACACTCGGTCATTGCTTCTTGTATCACAAAACCCTATCCACTGCTGATCCATCCCCACACATCATGTTCTTCATAGTACAAGTTGTGTTCTTCACGAATTTTTAGAACCCAACATTCTTCATCTGATACATTAGTTGATGTTATATCTCTTGATTTATCCATCCAATCGCCATGAAACTCATGTTTCTAGGCCGTCTCAACACCACAATCCCAATTCTCTTGGTTTTGGGCCTCTAATCGGCCTCAAAAACATGTTCTGATCCACCAGCATGAAGAAGTGTTGAAAAAATATTTATCTCAAACCGAATCGATTCATCCACCTTCATCGTTGCCTCACCTCTATTGTGACATCATGATGTCGGATATTAAATTTGGGATCGTTGAATTGCTAAATAGATGTGAATTCATTGTTCATAACCTCATGAAGAAAGCGAAGAACACGGGGTATAAGGGAAAAGAATAAATCCACACAACGAATTGCGGAACGAACCTCCACTATTGTTAATCATGGTGTTGATATTCTCATGTTAGAAGGATAAAATGGAGCAAATCAAATTAAATAAAATCATGCAAGGATTAATTCCCCAAAATAAACCTGATAAAGGACACTCCCGCAAGAACAATCGGTCTACGAGTCAACTTGTTTGTGGGTTGATCTGCATTTGTCATTTGAAACCAAGAATGAGGAAACGATTGACATAACAACCACTAACTCAATCATCAAGGAAGAGGGAGAGATTTCATCAGTTGGGATTCTATCTCATTGTGGATTGATCAACGCATTTTCGTTCATCTTCATTCATTGGGAATTCTACATGGTGGCTCCTCTCTAAAGATACATTGGAATCCAGGGAATGTTTCCAGAGTTATGATCCTAACATTGGGATCTTCATTATTTAAAACCACATAATGTGTCACCGCTTAATGGAAATGTTAAAATAAGATAAAATATTAAATTTATTTTATTTCCATTAAATTGTGAAAATATAACCTTTACTGTCAACCCACGTCAGTTGAGGTTCGACCTCACCTAAGGTAAATTAACTTCTCTAAACGCAATGGTGCCTTTAGATTTCTAATCTGGGCACTTATTTAAAAGCTATTCCACTTTTTCAAGGAAACTACTTTTCTACACTTTTTAAAAGATTAATTTATTTCAATCATTTATTCTGGCCACACCGGGCCTTGAAATTTCACATCATCATGAATTCTGGTCTCAAAATAATACTATATAATTTTTAAAAAATAAAACATGGAATATATAAGAAATTGAATTTCCCAAAATTAGTGATTTGTGTCCCCAAAAAGCCAAAAAAAGTCTTCTCAAACAGATGTTGGTATTATGAAACAATCTGAGCCTCATACTCCCATGTACGCTTCTGAAGATTAACGTGATAACACTAAACATGCACCAAATAAATCACTCACCCATAATGGATCCTCTCATGTCAATCCTTGATCACCACTATGTACTTAGTGAAGGTCGCTCTATCCATGATGTCTATCTCACCATAGTTGATGACGTGTGATGTGTAATGAATGTACCTCCTTAGCTGCGACATATGGAAGACATCACGTACCTGGTGCAACTATATTGGTAGATCTAGGTGGTACCCCATCTCTCCAACTATACTTAGTATCTAAAAAAGGCCTATGAACCTTGGAGAAAAATTTTCTCCCTAGATAAATATGTACAACCCTCATTGAGGTGAGACTTAAAGAAAGATGTGGTCTCCCTCATTGAACTCGAGATGTCTCTGTTGTCTGTCATGATAAGACTTCATCTAGTTCTGTGTAGTCTTCATCCACTCCCGGATGATCTACATTGTCTCAGTTGTAGCTCGCACCAACTCTGGACTCATGAGTGATGACTCTCTGGGGTTGGTCTAGTAAAATGGAGACCAGGGGGTCACCCATATAATGCCTGAAATAGTGCTATACGAATAGTGGAGTGGTAGCTGTTTTTGTACACAAACCCCACCAATGGTAGGTGTTCCTCTCAACTACAACCAAATTCCAGGATACAGGCCTACAACATATTCTACAACCTAAACGGTTCTCTCCATCTGACCATCTATCTAGGGAAGGAACATTGTGCTCAATAATAGCTAAGTCCCAAATGCCTCCTACAATCCCTTCCACAATCAAGATGTGAAACGAGCAACACAATCTGATACTATCGTCAAATGGATTCCATGAATTCGAACTATCTCTTGCACATAAGGGTATCCAAATCTCTCCATGGAAATATTCTCTCTGATAGCTAGGAAGTGGGATAACTTGTTGAGTTAATCAATGATCACCCAGATGGAATCGTGTCCTTTGGATGTTCATGGTAAGCCTATCAAAAAGTCCATCAATATTCTATCCCACTTCCTCTCTGGAACATCCAGGGGTGAGACAACACTATTGGAACCTGGTTTTCAGGCTTCACCTACTAGCACGTAAGGCCTTGAGAAATGAACTCTGCTGCTACCTTCTTCGTCCCTTTCTACTATAAATGATAGTGGAATTCATAGTAAAATTATTCCACTTTAAGTTTTACCACCAAGGGGGTTGTATGAAAGACCCTCATAACCACATCCCGGAACACCACTAACACAAATGTGAATCCTTTTGAATGGAAAACATGCTTTCCACCTTGAGAATATCCATCAGGAACATGTCATGTGGATAACTGAGCATGTAATGTCTCATAGTCAACATCCCCTATATGTCCCTCCCTAACTCAATGAAACAGTGGAGGGCTGAAAACCATCAATTAGAGCTAGGTTATATTATCTCTATCCTTTAAGGATAATTGTATCATGACCAACTACTATGATGCCTGTCTCAGTAGTTTTGAACTCAATCTATGACTGAGAGAATTAGCCACTATGTTCCCCTTCCCATGAGTATAGATGATCTCAACGTCACAATCCAAGAGGAACATCAGCAATTTCCTCTACCTCAAATTCATATCCTTCCATGAGAAGATGTACTTGAGGATCTTGTGTTCAGAGTAGATAATTAACCGTTTTCCCTAGAGGTAGTGTCGCCACATCTTCAACATAATGACTACCACTACCAACTCAAGATCATGGGTCATGTAGTTATGCTAATGTGTCCTTAGATGGTGCACACCATTATCAATAACCTCTCATCTTTGCATCAGGACACAACCACGATCTGTCCCATATGCGTTGCAGAAAAATATGTACTCAACAGTATCTTCTGGAAATCTCAGGATCGGTGCACTTGTCAAACTGTACCTCAAATACTGGAATGCATGTTGGGACTTCACTGTCCATATGAAAGGCTTCCCCTTTTGGGTCATTCCTTTCATCGGTGCTGATGTCTAGTAGAAATCTACGATACATCTCCTCTAGTATCCTACAAACCCAAGGAAGCTATGCACCTCTATCACACTCTGGGGTGACTTCTATGCTAGCACTACCTCGACCTAGGCTGGGTCCACTACTACTCCATATGTTGAGATAACATGTACCATAAAGTGTATCTCCTATATCTAGAATAGGCACTTCAGGAGCTTCCCACAAAGATGGTGCTCTCAGACTACGTCTAGATCCATTTGCAGGTGTCTCGTGTGGTCCTCATCTGGCTCCGACTACACAAGGATTTCATTCATGAAGACCACTACGAACCAGTCTAGGAACAGCTGAATTATAAAATTCATAAGTCCCATGAACATTTTTGGGGTGATTTTTACACTTAAAGGTGTCACTAAGTACTCGTAGTGACCATAGTGGCATCTGAAATGAATCTATGGTATGTCCTCGTCTCATACTCATAATGGGTGGGAACCCAATGGATGGTCAACCTTAGAGAACCAATGTGACTATCTTAGCTGATTGAATAGGCCTTCGATCCTCGAGAGTGGATACTTGTTCTTCACTGTTACCTTATTATTGAACTGGTAATCCACGTACAACCTTGTACTCCCATCTGCCTTCATGGAAAACAAAATTTAGGATGTCCAAGTTGAAACATTGGTTCTTATGAAGCCATTTCCAAATACTCCAGCTGCACCCTCATCTTGAGAAGCTCTATAGTATCCATATGATATTTTGGTGAGGATAATAGTGTCATATCAGGGTGTATGTTGATGTATAAGTCAATATCCTAGTGGGGAGGTAATCATGGATCATATTCTAGAAATACATCCTTTTACTCATCCACTACCGATGGGAACTAAAATCTCACAACATCTGATGCTCTGAGGGTAAGGCAAGCCAATACATGGGTGATCTAATACAACCTCCTAAGAATGATCACATTCTATTCTTCATGAATTTCCTTTTCAGCAACAAAAAAACCTTTTTCCATCACTACGAACACATCACACTCTTCACATAAAGCATTCAATCTGGGCATGGACTGAAGATAACCAATTCATATTGAGAATGATGTCGTAAAGCCTTGAGGCTACCACCAAGAGGTTCCAACCAAAACACTTACCTCTAAGGGTAAGATCACATTGTTGGCTAAGATGTGTGATCATTGAGTCCCCTCTCATAGGTGTCTACAAGCATAAGGGTCTATTCAATAGCTCTACCAGAATCTCAAGGTTTCTCAGAAGACATGTGGTGAGGAACGAATGGATGGAACATGTGTCTATAAGCATGGAATCCAAATTAGAAAAGACACAAATTGTACATCATATCATTCTTAGATTCCCTGGGTTTTACACCTTGACCGCATGTAGCTACCCTTGCCCCTATCCCCCTACTCTCTGAGCCTAGTTTGGACCTACTAGGTGGTGGTGAAAGTAGGTCAAAGAATTTTCCACCTCCTAAAACTCTCCATGTTCCTTTACCATATCCACCACCTAGGAGGTTTTCCTGATCCACTATATTCTTATTCTTTGGTGGTACATCCCTAGCCTCACTATCAGTTTCTTGATGGATTGATCAATCTCTAGAGAGATTTTCCATGTCATCTCATGAATAGAATCATCTCTCCCTAGGCTGACTACATCCATCCTAAGAGCCCTATAACATATATCCCCTATCTTAGGTCCTCATGTGACGTCTCGTGTGTCCCTATCCCTGTCCCTAACACCATCTCCCCATTTTTGAATTCTCCGCACCTGTCTTCCTACTTCTGACTACCACTGGTTGTCCCTACTCAGCCAAGAATCTATCGACCACCAAAGCTTGATCGAGCACTGTGACATAAGTCTAAATGCACAGAGTCACAACACTAACATGGATTTCCCATCACATACCACACTTTATTCTATGATATCTAAAGTACGGATCCCTGACCATATCCATCGGGTACCTGGAGAGGTTGTTGAACCTCAATGAATATTTATCCATCATTAAAATACCCCACTGGACCAGAAGAAGCACCTGGATACACAATTCTATCAATGTAACTTGAGATAACTCCTCTCTAAATAATTTCTTGAACTTCGTCCATTAAAGAGTCTCCTCATCATGAGTCTGCATGGTCAAAATCCACCATTGTCTTGCTGAACCCTGAAGAAGGATCACTCCGAGGATCACCATCGGGTTCTCTAGTGTCCTCAAAAGACAGAAAACTCTAGTAAACGCCTCAATCTAGTCCTTAACAATCTAAGGGTCCAGGTTGCCTCAGAACCTGAGGGGTCTCTGTCTCTGAAACTCATGGAACACACTCTTCATGTGACCCTCTTCTACTGGTAATGAGAGTACCACATGTTGCTCCACTAGTGGTTGTATAGAAAGTACACCACCTAGAGATAACACATGGGGAACTGGTCCCTAAATTAAAACCTCATAACCGAGGGGGTAATCCTTATGGTCAAGGTACTAAATCTAGTGGGTATGCATCATGGAGGCATCCTATAAAGAAAAAATAATATACCATGGTCAAAGAATATATCTGGACAGCTAACACAAAACAAAATGGAAAGAACAACACATTCCTATATGATGAACATATCATTATTGTTTTACCTACAACTTGTTTTCTCATGTACTGAGTTGAAAATAATGTTTTCAATTTCTGGGTGTATGGATAGGTCAACCATCAGCACTAACAATAGATTATATGGATTGTACGTAAAACTTGAAGCAATTAACCTTTTTTCCCAAAACCAATATCATAGACTCTCGCCCCTAAGGCAGGACCAAATACCTTTGATACTTCTATGTCACAACCTATCCTATTGGGGTTGTACCACGACTCCTCAATCCCACCTCCAATAAGCCAGGGGCTGGTGAATAGCATGAGTAGGCATATCACTAACATGGTTGGAATTTCCTATGTACATCTACACACACACACACATCTCCAATCCCCCAAATGATGAAATGTAAAAAAATCACTAAGGAACAAATGCATGCATAAAACTAAACCCAACCAATAGAGTAAAATGGAAAGGAAAGTGTTGAAATTAAACTGGGCCAAAATATAAACACACCAAAAGAAAGATTCTTCAAACTACAAATTCAAACCTCTTACAATGAAATAGGCACTGGGATTGTTTCATGTAGTCATACGAACACCTCATCCCATAGGGAAGCTCACAATTCTCGGCCCAACCCTGGTCCACCCTAGACTCCATCAAAAGGTCGCTCATCTACACAAGACTTGACACGTGCGGGCAAAGCCAGTGTAAGGGTGAGTATAACAATACTCTGTAGGGGATCCCCAAAACTACAATGAAATTCACAAATTAATGGTATATTCCTATTTACATTGAATATGTCTACAAAAAATATAATAAGATAAACATATCCAGATGCACTTGAAACCCAAACCTGTAACGCCCCGACCCCAGCTACCCAGAGCCGGTGCATTACTTCGTAACATTGGCATGATCACAAAAGATCAAGTCTCGAAAGACCGGTTAGTTTAGTAGCCTTGGAAACACTAGATACATTCGTAAATGTTACATTACATCATAAAGTGAAAAACTACAATAACATAGTCTCCATAGTCCACACTTCTATCCTCTTCGGACTATCCCTGCAGGTCATTCATAAAACACTTCTTCACATCCTGGAAAATATTAAAATATTGAAAGGGGTGAGCTCAGATGCTCAGTAAGGATAACAATAATGCGGAAGCTTTCATAAATAAACATTAACATTTAAGGCAATGTATAACTAAAACATAAGCCTTTTATACATGAACTTCAACATAATATGGCAAAAGTAAAATGAGATAATGCCATTTACTTCTTCACATGGATATTCTACTGGTCGAATAATCACATGCAATATCAATAACCACTTTCATAATGAGGGAATGTATAATGCCGGACATTCTGAAACATTTTGTCAAGGCCTCAGCCAAGACGTCTAAAATGATTAAGGCCTCGGCCAAAACCATAAATCAAATTGGGAAAGGGCCTCGGCCAATTCCACGTCTAGTTGTCTCATGAGACCTACCGATGCATCGAGGAGCTATAGCGGGCTCCACCCGTCACTTATTAAGTCCAATACATTCCTCATATGAATAGGATTAAAAATATCATAAACCATAACATAATCGTATCACATAAAACATGCATAAAGGAAACATAACATTTCCACATTTCAATCACAAGATATCAATACAACACATTGATATAATAAAAATGCTTTCAAAACCATTTTCAATACCAAAATAAAAGAAAGTTAAACCTTTGTATTTATTTTTCATCAAAAAAAATGATGGCTTGTAGAGGAAACCGAAACTCAAATAATGGTCACGGCGGCGGAGAAGTCGTTGTCGCCGCATATGTACGGAAAGAAAAACATTCCCTTTTGTCGTTTATCAAAACGCTTCGTATAAAAAAATATTCCTTTTGAATAAACGTAAATGTCAAAGTGGTTTATACACCGTATAAAAGAAAATTGTGTATAAAACCAAATATGCCTCAATGAAAGGAGATTGAGACGAAGTCCTTAAAAAGATCATTTTTAAAATAAAATAGACCTATTATGTGTATTAACTATAGGTACACATAAAGAATTTAAAAATACAAAATAGGACATAATAATATCATGACATAATTTGAAAGTAGGAGATTAACCCAAAGAATGGAAGTTGGGTTAAGAAATTCCCTTACCTTGTGTCTGACTTGACTCAACCGTCCTTTAACCTCCTGAATAATAAACTAGAGTTAATATCTACCTTATTAAGAACCATTTTCAATTTCATTATCCTTTTTATATCACTTATTACAATGATATGAACATTATGTAATCATTTAAGTTAATAACGGTCGTTTTGTCGATCTTTGGAACTTGAGTCAACAATAAACTTCTTATAATTACAAGTTGTTCATGTGGTAGAATATCCATTATATCCAGAATTATATTCATGATTTAGATGTCATATATATCTTATATATCCAGTTTATACATTCATTTATAATATTACGTAACATTTAGAGGTAAGAAATGAAATGCACCGTTCATGGAGACGGTAAGCCGTACGTACGCATGAACGCTACTTTCATTTCAATTTCATATTTAATGGAACAAAATCATAATGATACAAATGTATAATATAATTCTAGTATAATATAGTGTATAATACCATTTACTCCATCATTTATACATCCCACATATGGCCTTAACGATTCAAATCACTTTGAGGGGGCGGTAGTCCGCACTTCCAAAAATGAAATTATCGCGTTTTACCCATAATGGAAATCATAAAGTATGCCATAAATGAGAAATACAGAAGGATAAGTAAAACATAAACATATTATATATCATATATAAAAATAGTGACATCTTAATGGCCACCTTTGAAGGTGTTATATGAGTGTTGAACAATCATCGTTTCGTGAGGCAGAAATTCGCCATCCACAGAAACCGTATTTTCTTTAACCATTAGATGTAGGTGTGTGTAAGTGTAGCTCGAATACTTCTTATAAAAACATACTAGTATATTGAGGACACTGGCGTTGTTACAAAACAAATGAATAAAAAGAGTTTAGTGGGTTGGAGAAGAAAAATAAAACAAAACAACATTAGAGAAGACATTACCTCAAAATCGGGTAACTCTTTTTGATTTGAGCCAAAGGCTTCCTTGGGAAGAGTTCTGCCCAATGTGAGGCTTCTAGGAGTAAGAGGGGGAAGAGTATTTGGGCAGAGGTTGGTCGAGCCAAATGGCTTGAATGTGTAAATGAGGTGGGAGAGGTGGGGGCCTTTTATAAGTGGAGAGGAGGGGCACTTTTGGAAATTAATGAAATGTTATTCAATTATACAATGCTTTTCGGTTTCTAAAGGTCCCACACTTATATAATTCGTGGATAAGGTGATAAGGGTTCGAAATATACCCATCAAATAGTCTTTGGACAAGTGTAAGCCTTGGATTTTGCATTATCTTCTCATTTTATTTAAATCGTTAAATAATGAGTTCATCGCCACATCATAATTATGTCATAAATAATTTAATTTATTTAATGTCCAAAAATTATAAAAAAAATACTATGATGTATGAAATCTTTTTAGCTTTCTAATGAATATTTATAATCAAAATTTGGACTTGTGTAACCCCACGTAAAAATTGTTTTAGTAAAACATTTTATGTTTGTGTCATTTTTTACTTTAACATTAAATAAAAGGTGTTTATGTCATTTTCTATCTAAAGTGGCTCCATGGGGTCCCCAAGTTGACCCATGGGTTTTCTTGGTCGGCCATGACTCATCCAATAGGAGTAGGACAAGTGTCATGATCATCTCATATTATTATAACATTATTTGTACCTTAAACTACACTAATTACCTCTAATCGCGATTAAGAACTTAAAAGTTACTATTCACCAAAAATTATTTTAATCTCATTGAACCACATTTTACTTCTTAATGACAACCATGTATGTCGGATTTTTGAAAATCAAATCACAGAAGTGGTAATATTTCATTTTAACGAAAAATCAGTTTTTAACAACCACTTAGTGGTTTCACTATTCATCAAAAATTGAAGTTTTTCAGAACAATGCCAAAATTTCACCCTAAGCTATAATTGATATTCCGAATTCAAAAATGATGCCTATTTTACAAAATTCCAAAAATATAAGTTGCATTAATTAATTTTATAATTAATTCCCGCTGTCACAACAAATAGCGTGTTTTTAAGAAACAATTTATATCAAAAGATTGGCAATTGTTTATGTCCAATTTCAATGTTAAATTAATTGTAATGACCACCATTGGATAAAATGGTAAAAATATATTCTAATTATACTTTAAAACTACTAAATAGTGTAATTTCTCACTATAAATTATTTTGATTAAAAAAGTTGTTTTAAGTAATTTTCACTATTCATAAAAAATTGGAAGTTCTCAGAAAATTACAAAAAATTCAACTTTGGATAATTTCGATATTACGAATACAAAAATGAAGTCCATTTTGAAATATAAAATTTCTATAATTTTAAAAAGTGGTTATTACTATTCATAACGGCTACTTTAATTAGTCGCGGTGTTTTAGAACTCGAAGTTGCGTACAATGCAAGCTATTGCATTATTGAATGAGAAGCGTATCGTGGAAGCTCGGGGTGTTACATTCTCCCCTCCTTCAATAAATTGCGTCCTCGCAATTTGAAATTTTTCTTTGAAAATAAAAGGTTGAAAAGAGACAATACCTTTGTGGAAAACCCACATCGGAAATAAGTTTAATAAAATTTAGCCTTAATAAGATGGAAAGGGAAATGAAAAAGTCACCACCCAATTATGATCTCGATTAGGAGAACATTGGTGGCAATTAGAGACATATAATTGGAGGAAAAACGTAAATATTCGTAGAGAGTGATTGAGGTCATTAATCACAATCAACTGTCAAATTGAGGGCCTCAATGCCTTCAATCTATGTTGATTTAAAATATCATCAGTTCAACAAGACATAAGGTATTAGGATAACGCATTTTTTTGTTTTAATATCCCTTTACTAAAGTTTAAGAATTAATTTATTCATTGAATAACAGATAGGTATATATATATTTATGCCTGACAATTAGAGTTTCAACCTTCAACTCACCTTTCACTCAAAAAGATAATAGAACCCAAAAATATTATACTTTTCCTAATTTTATAAGGTTCCAAATGCTACCACATACAATTTAGATTAGTAAAATTATTTTTTAATAACCAGGGACATCCTGTAGGCTAGTGGTAGGAAATAAAGGCCTGTCGCACTATGGTTGTGGGTTCGATTCCTGCAGCTTTGTCTGACGCGACGGGTTATTCCCCACCCTGCAGGTTGTCCTTTTCCTAAAACTATAGTATCATAATATTCCAAAAATAATCTTCAGAAATTATTTAATTTTAAACAATATTATCCATGGTTCAACTTAATCCATTCTAACCTTAATAGTTATCCAAAATACCTCCATCCAGACTTTCTCTAAAAGGTCTCTAAATTCCAGAATCAATTGTAACATCAGATTCCCCAAACAAAGAAAAGTTTCTCTTATTGTCACATATTAAAAATATGATTACCTTAATCATATTAAAACCTTACTAAAATCAACAAGTACTGCAGTACAATCCTTATATATATATCACATTATTCTAATAACCAGAATATAATCCATGAGTCCAAAAGCACCAATACATTAGTTATTCCGCTTCAACTGTAGTCACAGCATAAGATTGGCCTTGATCCCTTGGCCTTTTCTGAGGTAAGTTTCCTTGACGCTTAGGGAATTCATTTGCATAATGACCCATTTCTCTACAATTGTAGCATTCAACTTTGACAGCCTCTTTCTTTCCCTTGCAATCACGAGCCTGATGACCCTTTTCTCCACATTTATAACAAACTCCCATTCCTTTTAGGCAAGTACCAGGGTGATTCTTCCCACAATTATCACATAATGGAAAATCCTTCTTTCCCTTTTTCCCTTTATCTGTCTCTTGTTCCACCGTTCTCTTATTCTCTTGCTTTACTTTGTTGTCATAAGACTTAGAGAATTCCTTTTCTGTCTTGATAGCACACGAGACAATATCTTCGTATGATGAGAAGGATTGTGATACTAAAGCTCGACGGAGAAATGGTTTTAACCCATCAAAGAAACGATCAATCTTACTCCTTGGGTTACGTATATGATCGGAAGCATGCCTCGCTAACCATGTAAAGTTAGCCTCATACTTTGCGACATTCTCATCCTCCTTCTGCCTCAGACTCAGAAATTGCCTTTCCATATCTGCTCGATGGTCACGAGGAAAGTATTTTTCTATGAAAAGATCTTTGAACTCCTGCCATTCCATGTTTGTTAATTCATCATCCTCCTTTGTGTTTTGAATTAGTGACCACCATTGATCAGCATCTCCAGTGAGGCGGTAAACTGCCATGACAACATTCTCCCTTTCACTACTCCCAAAGGCATGGAATATTTTCTCTAAGGAATTTATCCATTGATCAGCTACTATAGGATTTGTAATCCCATTGAAGTTTGGTGGTTGTTTTCTCATGAAACGGTCTAGCATTGATCCTCCACGTTGCGGATCAGGGTGCTCCATACGAGTAAGGTTATTATTCATAACCTGCGTGAGTTGTCTCGGTACGGTGAGAAGCTGATCAGCACCAGTGGTATCACTAGCTCCACTATAATTATCTTGAGCAGGAGGGAAATCCCTACATTGAGTGCATGCATTGATACGGTTTCCATTTCTTCCACTAGGCGCCATTTCTAAACAATGGCATAAACTGTATTAGTTTATAAATCAAAATACATAATTCCATACTTGTAAGATACTTAACATAAATTGAACTATTTATGGATATAATCCATAAAAATGTTTTCATTGAGGAAGTATATACTCATAACCCTTCATAGTGGTTTATAAAGAAAATGAGAATTATCCAAAGCATATCCCCCGGGAGTGTCATAACTAAGAGTGCAGCAAGGCCCGTTGTCGTGCACCAGTTCCCGTTTGAGTCTAGCTCAAAGCGGTGTTTTCGGGTTTTACCCCTAGGTACATCTGTTCCAGAGCCGCCTCTACCTGCTCGTATCTAGACAGGGATGTATTGCTCGGAAAACTCACAAAATCTCTACAATAACAAAATTCTAGGAAGTTCTTCTATACTAATCCTCAAAGTCTATCTTTGGGCTATGTGCTCTAATCAGAGTTTTTCTAAATCTAGCTACCAAGGTTAGTACTAAACTGCCTTTGATACCAACTGTAACGCCCCGACCCCAGCTACCCAGAGCCGGTGCATTACTTCGTAACATTGGCATGATCACAAAAGATCAAGTCTCGAAAGACCGATTAGTTTAGTAGCCTTGGAAACACTAGATACATTCGTAAATGTTACATTACATCATAAAGTGAAAAACTACAATAACATAGTCTCCATAGTCCACACTTCTATCCTCTTCGGACTATCCCTGCAGGTCATTCATAAAATACTTCTTCACATCCTGGAAAATATTAAAACATTGAAAGGGGTGACCTCAGATGCTCAGTAAGGATAACAATAATGCGGAAGCTTTCATAAATAAACATTAACATTTAAGGCAATGTATAACTAAAACAAAAGCCTTTTATACATGAACTTCAACATAATATGGAAAAAGTAAAATGAGATAATGCCATTTACTTCTTCACATGGATATTCTACTGGTCGAATAATCACATGCAATATCAATAACCACTTTCATAATGAGGGAATGTATAATGCCGGACATTCTGAATCATTTTGTCAAGGCCTCGGCCAAGACGTCTAAAATGATTAAGGCCTCGGCCAAAACCATAAATCAAATTGGGAAAGGGCCTCGGCCAATTCCATGTCTAGTTGTCTCATGAGACCTACCGATGCATCGAGGAGCTATAGCGGGCTCCACCCGTCACTTATTATGTCCAATACATTCCTCATATGAATAGGATTAAAAATATCATAAACCATAACATAATTGTATCACATAAAACATGCATAAAGGAAACATAACATTTCCACATTTCAATCACAAGATATCAATACAACACATTGATATAATAAAAATGCTTTCAAAATCATTTTCAATGCCAAAATAAAAGAAAGTTAACACTTTGTATTTATTTTTCATCAAAAAAAATGATGGTTTGTAGAGGAATCCGAAACTCAAATAATGGTCACGGCGGCAGAGAAGTCGTTGTCGCCGCATATGTACGGAAAGAAAAACATTCCCTTTTGTCGTTTATCAAAACGCTTCGTATAAAAAAAGATTCCTTTTGAATAAACGTAAAAGTCAAAGTGGTTTATACACCGTATAAAAGAAAATTGTGTATAAAACCAAATATGCCTCAATGAAAGGAGATTGAGACGAAGTCCTTAAAAAGATCATTTTTAAAATAAAATAGACCCATTATGTGTATTCACTATAGGTACACATAAAGAATTTAAAAATACAAAATAGGACATAATAATATCATGACATAATTTGAAAGTAGGAGATTAACCCAAAGAATGGAAGTTGGGTTAAGAAATTCCCTTACCTTGTGTCTGACTTGACTCAACCGTTCTTTAACCTCCTGAATAATAAAATAGAGTTAATATCTACCTTATTAAGAACCATTTTCAATTTCATTATCCTTTTTATATCACTTATTACAATGATATGAACATTATGTAATCATTTAAGTTAATAATGGTCGTTTTGTCGATCTTTGGAACTTGAGTCAACAATAAACTTCTTATAATTACAAGTTGTTCATGTGGTAGAATATCCATTATATCCAGAATTATATTCATGATTTAGATGTCATATATATCTTATATATCCAGTTTATACATTCATTTATAATATTACGTAACATTTAGAGGTAAGAAATGAAATGCACCGTTCATGGAGACGGTAAGCCGTACGTACGCATGAACGCTACTTTCATTTCAATTTCATATTTAATGGAACAAAATCATAATGATACAAATGTATAATATAATTCTAGTATAATATAGTGTATAATACCATTTACTCCATCATTTTTAAATCCCACATATGGCATTAATGATTCAAATCACTTTGAGGGGGCGGTAGTCCGCACTTCCTAAAATGAAATTATCGCGTTTTACCCATAATGGAAATCATAAAGTATGCCATAAATGAGAAATACAGAAGCATAAGTAAAACATAAACATATTATATATCATATATAAAAATAGTGACATCTTAATGGCCACCTTTGAAGGTGTTATATGAGTGTTGAACAATCATCGTTTCGTGAGGCAGAAATTCGCCATCCACAGAAACCGTATGTTCTTTAACCATTAGATGTAGGTGTGTGTAAGTGTAGCTCGAATAATTCTTATAACAACATCCTAGTATATTGAGGATACAGGCGTTGTTACAAAAGAAATGAATAAAAAGAGTTTAGGGGGTTGGAGAAGAAAAATAAAACAAAACAACATTAGAGAAGACATTACCTCAAAATCGGGTAACTCTTTTTGATTTGAGCCAAAGGCTTCCTTGGGAAGAGTTCTGCCCAATGTGAGGCTTCTAGGAGTAAGAGGGGGAAGAGTATTTGGGCAGAGGTTGGTCGAGCCAAATGGCTTGAATGTGTAAATGAGGTGGGAGAGGTGGGGGCCTTTTATAAGTGGAGAGGAGGGGCACTTTTGGAAAGTAATGAAATGTTATTCAATTATACAATGCTTTTCGGTTTCTAAAGGTACCACACTTATATAATTCGTGGATAAGGTGATAAGGGTTCTAAATATACCCATCCAATAGTCTTTGGACAAGTGTAAGCCTTGGATTATGCATTATCTTCTCATTTTATTTAAATCGTTAAATAATGAGGTCATCGCCACATCATAATTATGTCATAAATAATTTAATTTATTTAATGTCCAAAAATTATAAAAAAAATACTATGATGTATGAAATCTTTTTAGCTTTCTAATGAATATTTATAATCAAAATTTGGACTTGTGTAACCCCACGTAAAAATTGTTTTAGTAAAACATTTTATGTTTGTGTCATTTTTTACTTTAACATTAAATAAAAGGTGTTTATGTCATTTTCTAACTAAAGTGGCTCCATGGGGTCCCCAAGTTGACCCATGGGTTGTCTTGGTCGGCCATGACTCATCCAATAGGAGTAGGACAAGTGTCATGCTCATCTCATATTATTATAACATTATTTGTACCTTAAACTACACTAATTACCTCTAATCGCGATTAAGAACTTAAAAGTTACTATTCACCAAAAATTATTTTAATCTCATTGAACCACATTTTACTTCTTAATGACAACCATGTATGTCGGATTTTTGAAAATCAAATCACAGAAGTGGTAATATTTCATTTTAACGAAAAATCAGTTTTTAACAACCACTTAGTGGTTTCACTATTCATCAAAAATTGAAGTTTTTCAGAACAATGCCAAAATTTCACCCTAAGATATAATTGATATTCCGAATTCAAAAATGATGCATATTTTACAAAATTCCAAAAATATAAGTTGCATTAATTAATTTTATAATTAATTCCCGTTGTCACAACAAATAGCGTGTTTTTAAGAAACAATTTATATCAAAAGATTGGCAATTGTTTATGTCCAATTTCAATGTTAAATTAATTGTAATGACCACCATTGGATAAAATGGTAAAAATATATTCTAATTATACTTTAAAACCACTAAATAGTGTAATTTATCACTATAAATTATTTTGATTAAAAAAGTTGTTTTAAGGAATTTTCACTATTCATAAAAAATTGGAAGTTCTCAGAAAATTACAAAAAATTCAACTTTGGATAATTTCGATATTACGAATACAAAAATGAAGTCCATTTTGAAATATAAAATTTCTATAATTTTAAAAAGTGGTTATTACTATTCATAACGGCTACTTTGATTAGTCGCGGTGTTTTAGAACTCGAAGTTGCGTACAATGCAAGCTATTGCATTATTGAATGAGAAGCGTATCGTGGAAGCTCGGGGTGTTACAAAACCCATAGTCTAGAGGTAAGTCACAACAACCGCATACCCATGCTAGGGATTTAGTCTGAAGATTCCATGAAGTGCTCATCCATGGGAACACACTCCATGAGTTTGATGGCTCTGATGACATCTATTTGTGATGTACGTTCATCAGGAAGTGTCATGAGAGAGATAGATGCACTGATAGATCTGAGGGCAGAACAAATACACTCATTCAGGGATAACTCACTCCTGAGTGGGGAAAGATCATGATACACGGATGAGGATCACTGCTAGGGCCCTGGTGTATACCATGACTCATCCAAAGTCACCTTCTACGTAGAGAATCGACTTCCTAAAGGATTTTTTCACATCGATACTTGACTCTATATAGGGCCAATAATGGGTAGAGGATCTCACTTTGGGCCTCTCATAGGGATTCTAACTCTATCCAGAATGTCCTGCTGAAGGGATCATACTCCTATTGGTGAAAATGATAATTGACATTCAGGGGAACAATAAAAATGGGCACTAACCCAAACAAAACATATCCATGTAACGATAGAAAAGGAGATCAATCCTTGTATCTAAAAATATACAGTGTGTAGTAAGGTCACACGCCATGTCCTATGACACCAGGTACTACCTGTGTACAACAAACTGTGTTGAAGAGCATGTCGTGTAGAAAGAGATATACACAATGTGTAAGAATGTGACACACCATGTCCTACTATCCAAGGATCACTCCATGTATGCTGTTTATGTTCCCATACATGGCTTCAACCCGTGTCTGCCAACCCGTGTACCGGTATACGAGGTAACGAGTGTAACCGGCCTGGTCTAGTCGTGTGGTAGAGTACATGTCATGTACTCCAATCCGTGCTCATGTATCATCCACGATACATGATGAGTCCTACATAAGTACCCACACATTGTGTGAAATTTTTCACACGCCATGTCATCTCTTCCGGCATCGCAAAACCCTAGTTGTCACTGATCCAACCCCACATGTCGTGTTCTTCACAATTTTTTAGTACCCAATGTTCTTCATCTAACTCTTCAAGAAACCTTCTATCTCTTGATCCAACCATCTGACCACCATGAAACTCACGTTTTGAGGTTTCCCTAAAACCGCAAATCTGGTTCTATTATATTTTTGACTTCGATCGACCCCCATGACATGTTTTGATCCAAACTCACAAAGAACCATTGAAGAATGATTTCTCTCAAACTAAGCTGATTTATCTTCTGCTATCATCAATTAACCTCCACTAGGTTGTCAGGATGTTAGATCTCTAATTTGGGATCGTTGCATTGTGAAACAGATCTAAAATGATCCATTTTTTAAAACCCTCCCACGAATGTGAAGAATACAAGGTAAAAAGGTGAAGAATAAATCCACACAATGAATTGTTGAATGAACCTCATCCATAATTATTCATGATTTTCATCCTCTCTTGTTAAAAGGATCAAATAGAGAAAATTAAATTCAATCAAATCATGCACAGATTAATTAAAAAAAATAAACCCGATAATAGACCCTCCCATAAGAATGAATGATTTGTGGGTTAACTTGTTCATGGGTTAACCCTCATTCATCATTTGAAGCCAACAACATGGAATATAATTGAAATGAAAACCCCTACCTTGACCTTCGTTGAAGAGGGAGAGTAGTCATTGATTGATATTTGATCTCATTTTGCAATAATCCATGAGTCATCATTCATCGTCATTCATCCATAATTCTATGGGGTGGATCACCTCCAATGTTACAGAGGATTATAGATAATTTTTCAAGGGTTATGAGATTAATTTTGGGATCCTAGTCATTTAAAACCATATAATGTGTGACTGCAATATTGAAACATTAAAATAAAAAAACTATTATTTTTATTTTATTTCCTTTAAATCCTTATAAAATTAACTTTTACATCTGACCCATTCTAGTCAATGTTAGGCCTCACCTAAGGTAATGTCGATTGTCTAAATGCATTGGTGCCCTCAGATTTTTGATCTGGGCATCCCTTTAAAATTTATTCACCTTTCTTTGAAAAACCTCACGAATGCACTATTTAAAAGTTTAATTTATTTCAAACATTTATTATGGGCACTACAAACATCAAAATTTCATGTCGTTGCAAATCCTAGTTTTAAAATAATTACATATAACATTTAAAAAATAACACATCCAAAATCAGAAACATTACACTTTTTGTATATGGTGTTGACCAATACATGGATTCTACACTACAATTAGATGGTTTTTACAATGATTTGGATAAAATGAAATCTTTATTCATGTATGATATCCTAAAAATTAAAAGTGTGTTGGAAAAAATCATCTTCACTGGACTGGATAAAACATAATCTAACATGTAGATCCACGTTCTTTTCCTTACTTCCATTGAATCTAGTCTTAACCATTTAATTATGGTACATTGTAACATCAACACAGTCTTCCAAAATATGGGAATTCTATTAGATGTCACCGTGATTATTTAGTCTTCTAAAAACATCTTATACACATTGTTATTTTCACATAAGTAGTAAAGAAAAACTCATTATTCTTCATGGTAGAAAACTGAATGTTTATCATTTTTGTTTTTCTTACTATAAAAAACATATACATAGTACTTTATTATTCTTGATCATCTAAATCATATCCTAATAATGAAACTTCTCCATCCAATAACTTATGCTCAATATAGTACCTATACTTTTGATCATTTCCTATTTATGTCTTGATATAATAAAAAACATCCATTATGATTATTGTAATAATGAATGTTCAGTATTTCAAAATCTCAAGTTCTTATTCTACCTTTTATATTAAATTAAAATCTTGAGATTTTTAAATGCATGTCTCATATTCTCAAACAATATCTCTTATAGAATAATCAACTCAATTAGATCTTAGGTACTTCATGTATATAATGCATGGGTAGTGACATGTGGAACCCAATCACATTCATTAATTAGTAATATTTTTTAATATTCATGTTTTCATTCAATATCTAAAATTTTTATGAATTCACGTGTTCAAGATAATTGACGTATTCTTGGAAGAAGTCATGCACTGTTCACTTTATTATTTTTTCATGCACATGGGTATATGAACACACAAAAGTTTTTATGTTCACTACCTCATGTGAACAGAATCATGAAACCACTTATCAACTTCAATCCCACTATATCATTTAAAATCATCACATTAAAGAGTAATATACACACACACACTCTCTCTCTATTTGTGATTATCCTTCATGAAATTAGTAACACATACTGCATAAAATGATACATGTCATGTCATATCCATTTTTATAGTTCCAATTTATCATATGAGTATCACACAAACCAATTGCGTTTTCTTCTTTATGGAAGCAGGCCTTCTTCACTGAACCAGTTCATCATGAATCACTTTGAGTGTGCTTGGAACAAGAAAATTTCCCATGGTGTTTCTTCTCTATGAAAACTAGTACATGTTTCTTATTTTAAATTTTAATGAGTTTGGAAATCCAGTCTTGATGAAAATTAAATGGACCATGACTCTCTATGCTTTTTTCTGTAAAAGTAATTGGTAAATACATAATTTTTTTCAAAAAAGATCTCTCAAAGTAATATATGATCATAAACATCATTTTCCTCCTCAAAATGTTGGAATTTATATAGAATTTTCAATATCTATCTTTATTACTTTTCATATAATAAAATTCTAAATTTTATTCTATGTAGATGGAAATATTTAATTCAAAAATATATCATTATCTACCTTCTTTGAATGAGGGTTACATGACACTGAAAAACATGTCACCTCTTCTTATGTGATGAGGCCTTGTTTAATTACTTGTTGCAGAAAAACATGGATACATAATGAAAAATAATCGCATGCTTTATAACAATTGAACCATTTCATGAACCCATACTACATCAAGTATTTTGTACATTATCATTAATATTTGGAAGTGAAATGTTTTTTGAATAAAAGTAGAAATGGCATGGCTGATGATGATCTTGTATGTATCTTATCATCTCATTAATGGAAATTGATATCAATCCTCAGTGTAACAGCCTCACTAGAGAATACTAGAATAATGAAATCACGATGACTAGATAGATAGGAAATTGAAAGGTTGAGTACAACATCGCATATGTGATCAGGTGGTTGATATCAATTCGATTGAGAGGCCAAGATTATTTGTGTATCCATTAATGAAGGATGATCATTACTAGTAAGTAATGCATCACACATAATTTTTCAACTTGGTCTATATCAAATTAATAAACACTTTTATGAGTTCTTACTCTTTATTTAATATAGGGTCTAGCACTAGTAACACATCACACACCCAAATGGGCGGGCCGACACGCTCTCCCCCAACACACCACTATGCTCCCCTTGTAGGCATGTTATGCACCCACATGTAATCTTTTATTCCTATATAGGTTCTCACTACCTCTAGTTTCCATAAGATATTTAGTGACATGTCTCTAACATGTTGTTGAGGACTCCTCCCATCATGTGGTGATTGATCTGGCTCCTTAGTTATCTTGGATGGCCTATTTTTTACAATTACACATAGAAAATATCTAGTGTAAAATTCCATTATAAAGAACTCCCAACAAGTAATTCAATCCTTATACTCAAACTAAATCTTTAAGAAATCATAATGCAAAGTAGTGTTCATTTTCATGGACTTCTATTAACTACTCTTCTTCTTCTCTTTTTGGAATAAAAATCAATATAAATCTTTAATCATCAATTTATCTTAATTATATTAATCTTATACATTGTCCAAAACAATGTGTCAAGACAAAGTACATAGTGAAATATGTATATTGAAATTAATACTATTTTGAAACTTGTTAGAGTTATAAAATAAAAGTATTCAAAAAACACCCTTAAAATAGTAACACTTGAGTTATATCATCTTCAACCATTTATCAATGAATTGTTCATTTTTTTATTAAGATTGGATATCTTGGATGCTTTATAAGAACATCTAGAAATTTATTTATTTCATATTTATTAAATATATTGACATTAATTAAATATTATTGTTTCATTGAATACCATTGGAAAACAATTAAAACCATTTACAATAAATACAACTCATACACAAAGTGGGCTCTCCAATATCACATTTTTTATTTGTTGGAAAAACTATTAAATTTATTTCTAAATGATTATATAAATATATGAATCTCTCCCATATAAATTTCAAAACATTCACATGAAATTATCTACCCCTAATTGAAAATGAATATGAAGTTACTGGTAAAAAGGTACCAATTCATGCTTATGAAATGTGTCATAGATCATTTCACCTTATGTATATGTGAGCCATGCTTAGTGAAAGAAATAAAATATTTGGTTTTATAAAACAAAATTATTCTTTACCAACTAATATTAATACCACGTTGAAAGATAAAGCATATATTTATCTTCATGGTTTGTCCAACTTTATATAATTATAAAGATGATAAATGAGGTATGACACATTTTTAAGAATAATCAACCTAAAACTCACACACTAACTTCAAAAAACAAAAAAAAACATAAAAGTGTAACAAGAAGGATAAGTGGCATTAGGTAACTTTCATACTTAAAAATTTATTAGGTGATTTATTAATTAAATTAATCTCCCTTTGTGTTAATTTTTTTATTTTTAATAGAAAAAGATGATATATTAACAAAAAATATACATTTTCTAATGACATGAACTTCATGAAATTTATAAAATAATAAAAATTGATAAAAATTAAAATAATCATTCTAGGAGAAAATTGATCTTTATTAATTTTCCTTCCCATCAAGGGAAACAATCCTAAAAATTTTCATAATTGTGGATGTATTCACAAATTTATTTTAATATGTTTCGATTTGGGAAATACACCAAAATAGAACGTCAACTTGTGGCTGTCCTAATTCGATAACTTCTCTAAGTTCTCTAAGGATGATCTTCTTCGGTATATGTTTTTTAGGATACAAAAAGTAAGATCATGCCAATATTGAATTTTCATTATAACTATTAACTATGTTATGATATAATATTATTCAACTTTATAAAATATAAGCCTCCATTATATTTTTATTTAAATGAAAATTGAAAAATCATTTAAGGACAATGCCTACATCATATTTATAGTTATGAATTGATAGCACTTACTTCATCTCAGGTTCTCTCCCCAAGAACATGTTGCACCTTAACTTCCTAATAGTATATGAATAAATAAAATGAACAATCATTTAGGTAATAAGGTGGATCACTCCATTCTTCTCAATTTGAATAGAAAGTGTTTGATTTTTTTATCAACCAAGTTTCTCCTTTTCCTCAACTCCCCACACTTTCACATTTGAATTTCAGTTATGATTTGGGCAATGTGAATCTTATTACTTATTCAATTTCATTGTGTGTGAATGTAATTTGATTAAGGTATTTTAAATAATTTATATCACATAGTACAACATACATAATTTTAATGAATTCATCTTATGTGGGAATTATTGATGAACAATATTTAGAAGTGTTTATAACATTGTATAATCACATACATATAATGTTCTCTTTTTTATATGGAGTTATTTCTACTCCTGATAGGATAGATTTAACTGATTATTCTTCCATTTTTATCATTCTCACCAAATCATCATACCATCTTACTATCATATCCTTAGGAACATTTGAATCATGTTTTTATTTCCCAAATAGATTCTTCTGAGTGACATATATCTTATCATTAATTTTAGTGGATGCAAGATTTATTAACATCATATATTTGGAATCCAAGGCCTTCTCATTTGTTCCTATTCCAATATTCTAGGGATAATTTTTGTTAAAAGTATTATTCTTTTTATTACTCAAGGTTTCATCCTCTATTCTCACCAACATATATAGTTTTATTTTCTAAAAAAATCGATACACATTAAGATGAGTATGTGCCATTTTTTTGACCAATTCTCCAATATTTATCATATATATTTTAAAAAACTATAAATCAATTATATGTTTTAATATTTTTATTTAAACATTGAAATTTATAATTTATCCCTATATTTCTCCCCCATTAAATGGGATACCTCTGTTCTTTTGAATTTATAGGATTGTACCAACAATCTAATGTTCAATGCTTGAATCTATGACATCACTAATATTGACCCTCAAACTATGATCAACTTATTTACTTTATATGATTCTTCTATAATTTCTTCACAACATGTAGGGAATATCATGGGGAACTAGCATACACATTATTTCTTCCTATCCACTTAAGTCATGGTGGTAAGATTCTCATTACCTTTATTCATCCATTCTTATACAAATTTTTTTCGGCCTTTATTATTCATGATAACATATTTAGAATCATTTTTACAATATGGTATGGATGGTGGCTCATTATTCACAATTGTATGAGATAGATAATTTAATATAGTCATGATCTTATTTATCATATATTATAGGTATTTTAAAATTAAATTCCTCTAGTAATCTTTGAGTCAAAGAAACAAATTTATTCTTCTTTTTTAAAGTCTCAATATGTGTATTATTGAGATAAGACAATCAAAATTAAAATTATAGATATTGCGTATTGAGTGTACCTTTCTGATATTAAATTAAAATGTGCTTCTCGTCACAAAACCTATTCATTTATTCAGCTTTTATGTCATGAAAAATAACTTTTTTTATCAAATATACCTCTTATGTGATATTCTTGAATTTTCATTATAATTATTAATCCTTGATATCAACATTTTTTTCAAATGTTCTTCCTATGTATGGACCATTTCATCTTGATTCTTATTCAATAATTGTTTATATTCAACTTTATTGATCCACTTTTTTTCAAATTTTGAGGAAATTATTTCAAACTCCGCTATTCTTACTCCAAAAGATCTTTCTTTCTTTGATAGCATTATACATACAAAAATTTTTTTATTTAACATCATTATCAATTATTTTTGGCTTCTCATCATGTTGGGTGATCTCTTCACACATGCATTCAAATATCTAATAGAGAAAACATTCCAATTAATTGGGATATCCATGCATTATATCCATTAATGCATAATTAAAAAGTCAATTCTCATGTCATAACACCCACTTGTTCATGAATAATCATCACGACTATTTTTATAATAAATGAAAAATTCCCCGCGATCACTTTAACCTATCGATGAAATTGGGGTAGAAATACTATCAATCATTATAGTGGAATCATAAGCCACCTACTCTTCACTCTCCAAACCTGATATGTATTAGTTATTGTCAGGGCACAGAGATACTGATACTTTCTATTATTTAGATAAGAGGGGTATCTTCTTTATATTTTTTAATTATTTTTTTCTTGTTCATCATTGTCTTTGTTGATATAGTCTTCTACTGAAGGAAATATAAATCTTTACAAAAATTCTAATTCATTTTTAAAATAGGAAAGAAACTAAAATCATTAAATGAGAATAACAGTAATGTATAGATTCCAATAGAGGTCAACCAACATCTGATACCAATTGGGAGGGAAAATTTAGGATATAATCATCACTAGGAGAGAGAGGTGGATAATCAGTGTAGGGAAGTTTTCCATAAATTATAACATTTATCACTTTTACATCATGGATCTATTAGTATATTGATTTTATTATTCTATTCTATTTATTATTTTAGGACATATTGAATAAGAAAAATAGGGCACATGATATTTTTATAAGGTTCACTACTCAGTAAGAGTAGACAGTCCTTCCCTTATATAGTGACGACTAGTACACATATTCTCTACTATAATGAGACACTAGTTATACTGGTTCATCTAGAATAAATTCCAAATCTATGTGTGAGTCCCTACACATTAGCTGGGGGATGGAAACAGTCCTCTTCACTAGACTGGTGAAAAAATCATCCAATAAGAATATCATCACTAGTTATTTATACTTCTTATTAAGAAATAATTCACCTAATTTGTAAGTTACCATGTAAAACTATTGAAGTATTTCACTAAATGAGAGTTTTTTTGGATTCAATAGTGCTTCTATGATCTTCCACAAATTTATTCTTCACTTTTTCCTTTTACATCAGTCAAAAATTAACTATTCTTCTTCTCTATCACAATATAAATTAGAAAGATTCACATTAATATTATTCTTCTAATTTCTATCCAAAAAGATATTATCATTAATTTTTTTTTCTAGTTTGTTTGATACCTATTCATACAATGAAACTACTATGTCTGGTATCTTTCTATTAATCTAGTACCTATGTAACTAATCCTTTTTTCATTAAGTCTTTCTATTTTAACATACTTATTTTCTGATTATTAAAATAATGAATGCTCAGCTTAATATTTTCTCAATTAAATCTTATTCTTTTTGACTTAATTAAATAATGTGAGATATTTAATTATAGTTTTTTATTCTCAAACTACTTCTTTTATTGATTTATCAACTTAATTAGATTATATGTACTTATTTCATATAATTCATGGTGCATGACATGTGGAACCCTAACACATTCATTTATTTTTTTATTTTTATAGGTTCTATCTTCATGTATGTTTTGGGTATCTAAAATTTTTATTCATTCATGTGTGAATGAGAAGTCACATATGAATGAAAATATTCATTCGTTGTTTGCATTATCCTTTGTTTAATTAGAAACATAGTTATATACACACAATGAATTTTTTATGTTCACTAAATCATGCACATATAAGGATGAAACCCACTTTTGACATCATTCCCACTACCTCTTCTAATATCCCCTGTGAAAATTTTAATATTCACAAAATATCTTCATAAAAACCCATCAAACAATTAGTAACACGTAATGTATTTAATTATGCATGCACTATCTTTTCAATGTTCACATTGACTACCTCATATAGGAGTATCATGCTGACCATTATTGGTTTCTTCTTTATGAAATTAGGTGTTCTATACTGAATATGTTATTTTCAATTCACTTCATGTTTTCTTGGAATAGGTCCAACTCTCAGAGTGTTTCTCCATTACGTATACAAGTTTTCTGTTTTTATTTACTATATAAATGATCATAGAACTCCAATATATTTTATTCTATAATAGATCAGAATTTTTCTTTAATTCATAACTTAAGAAAAATATAGAGATTCACTATTTTTTTTAAAAAATATCGCTCAAAGGAATAAATTACTGGTGTCCACTTTTTCGTCATCGGTCTACTAGTATTTATTGAGAGGTTTTACCGTCTCTCTTCATTATTTCTTTGAGTATAAAATCCGACTTTTTATGAAATATAAATCAAAATCATGAATTTTTATGTATATTTTAATTTATCTACTATTAAAATGGGTTATGTGATTCTGAAAAAACTTGTCACCTATTCTTATGTGATGATTCATTATTTCTTTAAATGATATCAAAAGTCATGGTGTATTCATGATGAAGCCTCAAATGAATGATAGTATGTGAATCATTTCTTGTAACCACACTAACTTGAGTGGCCTTCATATAGTAATCATCATTAAAATGTGATATTATTTTTTAACAAAGGAATACATGACCTTTGGAACGATCAAGCATGTTTTATATCATCTTTTTTATCCAAGATGAAATCAATCATCAGTGTATCAGGATCACTAGTGATTTTTATATTAATGATAACCAATCATTGATCTTGGTAGCATATTGAGAGGTTTAGTACATCCTATCAAATAAAATCAGATTGTACATATTAATTTAATCAACTATTATAGCTTATTTCCTATTTCATAATAACAGATGTACTTTTTCATATAGTAGAATGTCCGATGTCTTTTTGTGCCATAGTATGTATTTTCTTAAAAAAATATAGTGACCACTACATCTTGAGTTAGTAGTGGGTTTATGATCCCACAAGACATGACACACCATCATGGTGTGGGATTACACACTATACAAAAACGAACCACTATTCACACCTTGTGGGCATGCTATGCACCCACTTTCACTTCTTCTAACCTATACAGGCCCACACTATATCTTACTACAATGATAGATTTAGTGTGATTGTTTCCCCATGCATTTGAGGTCTCAAAACACATTACTTTGATTTAATTTTCTCTTTAGTTGGTTTGTAAATCCATCGTTTTCTAATTACAATTAGGAAATATCTAGCATAAAATTCCATCTTAAAGATATCCAAAGTAAAATGCTAATCCATATACTAAAAATAAAAATACTATTCAATAATTATTTATGCTAAATATTGTTGATTTTCATCGAATTATATTAATTAATTTTCATATTATATTTTTAGAATATAAATTGAAAATAACTCTTCAATCATTAAATCATATTACTTATTATCACCTTCATCATTGTTGATTAGAATGTGTCATATGAAAGCACATTGTGACATGAGTCTTGTGAAATTTAAGACCAGTTCAAGAATCATCAAAGTTATAAACTCAATGTATTCAAAAAATTTACTTAAGATAATAAGATTTGTGTAATATGTTCTTCATCCATTCATATAAGAAATATCTACTTTGTTATCATACTAGGATATCTTGGATACTGCATCAAAATGTCCAATAACTTCATCACTTATAATTTCATAAAAATATTGAAATAAATGAAATCATACTATTTCATTAAACACCATTGAATACCAATAACAAACATTGAAAACATATAAAACTAATAACAAAAGTGTCATATTCAATAAAATATAATTCTATTCACTATTGTAACTAAATGTTACTCTTTAATTTCTCTTTAACAAAAAACACTAATCTATTTTAATATATTAAGTGACACTCACATAAAATTTGGATTGGAAATATCGTTTATTTTTTATACATGAAATTATCTAAGTCCACATATACCACCACTAATCTTTTGGAACCTATATTATTTATATAATATCACGCTAAAATCCACATACACTTTTATGTTTGGAAATAACACATATTTCCTTTGCAAAAAATATTCAATAAATAAGATAATCTATCTATATATTATATAGTATTCTATGTTTTTGTTGAATTATTCATAAAATATGATTTAATTCTTTAAAATATGCTACTTATGGGTATTGTAATCTCAATTTATCTTATTTCTAAAAAACATATACATACACATTATCTTAGTTAACACACATTTTGAACATATTTTCTTTTCTTTTCTTTATAAAATCCAATGAAATAATAACCATGTATATCATGGCATATTGTCCATGGAAAGATTTTATTAACCAAAAAATTATATTATAATACAAGATAAAAAAGATGATAAATTCAAACATTAATTATATCCAACTAATCTTGAAATATTCCAATACATTCTAATAAATGGTTCAATAACCCATTTCTTAATCACATAAATGAAAAAATTAATGTTCCTTTGTTTATTTTCTTGATTTTAAAATTTTGACGATTTACTATATTTATAATGTATGTATTTTGTGTAATATACTCTTCAAAACCAAAGAATGTTTTTCTATAACATCAATACCTTACATAGAGTCTCCATGGGGTTTTTAAAACCCTTTCAAGTATCATATAAAATTACATCATATGGAAATGATTTCCTTTCTTCCCAACACTAAAATTAGTTGTAAAAATACATGATTAGATTTGTTAAGAATAATTTAATGAAGTTTTAAATAACTTTTCTTTTTTGGGTTTAAGATTTTTCTCAGTTGTAATGTTAACACAACACTTTGAATTACAAATCACATTCTCAGTTCAACTATCCTCAATAGAATAAAAAAATTCGATAAAAGTTTCGGGGAATAATTTATATTTTCAAAGTGATTAAAATAATAATTATAAAATGAATCCAAAAATATATAAAGCCTTAAATTTTATGTCCAGTATTACAATGTATTAATTAGAGTCAATCATATTGAGTATATGGGTGAAAATTAAAGACAATAGATTAATTTTTTAACTAATACATTTGAAACATTGAATTATTAATTATATTTGTATTGTATGAATCCATATTCACTTTTTAAACAACATCAAAATAAGGTTACAACTAAATTATTTACTCAAACACATACATTTTTTATTTTAAATAACAATTTTAAAGTATCATTACTATTATGAAATGTTTTTTAGGTAAATATTCTTAATTATATATGATTATTATAAATTTAATAATAATGATGCTAATTATCTAAAATAGAATATATTTTTATATTAGTATCATGTTCTAAATTAATTTAATAAGGAATGTTTTAAATATTTTACAACAAAAATGGTGAGCCCTTTTAAAATTAAACAGATCTATTATTAGTATATGATCCATATTTCCCATGATTTGGGTCACTTTATCATTTCTACCATCACATTAAAATTTAGATATGATATCATTCATAATAGATCATATATGAATCTTTAATAATTGTGCAGCAAAGTCCTTTCCCGATCAATCATAAGTGTAAACTTATCTTTATTCTTATAGTTACAAAATCAGAATATTATATTCAAGATAAATGATCCCAAAAATTAATGAAAAATAGAAACCAAATACTATTAGTGTATCCAATTTTTTTTCTTTCAATACATAAGATAATATAGGGTATCCAAGATTTATCATGGAAAACCTCATTAGATGACCCAGGTCTTAACAATTATAACAAATCTAAAACTTATTATTTTTAAAAGTGATTCAAACTCACGATAATATCTCATGTATTCTCATAAAATTTATTCATGATTATAATTATTTAGTTTTAAATATAATTCCTTATTATAAAACAATATGTTCAAACTATATTTATGAATGACTCTTAACATAACTCATCATTTGTGTTACATACTCAAATTGAAAGTCAGTTTTATTTATACATATCCAAATGAATATCATGAAATAGGAACATAAAACAGTTTAATTTAAATGATTAGAACAAAATTTAATCAACAATCCATACAATAGTATTCTTTGAGCTATAGATATTTAACTCCCACATTTCTAGATAAGTAAAAAAACCACTAGTCCAATGAGTAGTTCAACCTAAAATACCTCTACCAAAGAATAATTTACTCTAGAGACACCTATACTCCAACATAAATCTAAACACTTATATTTATAAACTGTAACTAACATCATAATTGAAGATTTATACGAAATATACAGAAAATTTATGTTTTAAGAAAACTAAATCAATTACCATTCCTGACACGTAACTCTTTATATGGGTGTATGGAAGTTTACAGAAGATGTTTATAAATTTAATCTATTAATTGGATAAATTGAAAATATAACCTCAACATATTTGAATAAAATAAGTGATAAACTAAAAAATATAAATCAATATTTTTAACATGAGATAAACTCTTTAGTAATAATTTATAGATAAAAAATTATAATCATTTTATAGTTCATCTATGAATTATGGGAATTCCACTATTAAATAATCATAAACACATGATATTTAATTCTAGTGTAAAATCTTCCAAGATATAATTTTTTATGGAATATTTTTTATAATATATTATATCATAAAATATAGATATTATATATATAATATATTCATAAATTATGTAAATATTCAAAATGAAAAACAATTAATATTGTTTAAAACTTCATCATATCAATTAACAAATCCACTTTTGATACAACTCAAATAAATTATCGAATAATGATATTAATTTAAATAGCTCAAATTATATATTTAAAAATATTAATAATTTAAATAAAAATACTTCATATTAGGGATTATTTTGTAATTTATAAAAATTTCTAAATTACCCTTAAAATGTACAAATAAAATTTTTATATATAAATTACAACTTATGCCATATATTTTCATAAATAATTTAATAGAAATAATTAATATTATGGTATATTTATTTAAAAATTATTTCATAAACATTTATTAATTAAGTATAAACATTTTATAGATATTTAACTAATTAAAATTTTATAAATTAAAATAATATTCAAAAATTACATTTTCTATAGTTTATAAAAAATAATAAATTATACCACAAAGATTAAAATTCCTTTCTAGAACCAATGATAATAATTTTTTATAAATAACATGGTCTATTTTTGGCTACATTTTATGACATAACTATAATATAGTGCAAGTCTTTTTTTAATAACCTCATCACACATTGAAAATCATTAATTACTATATATACTATGTGTAATATTAAAACTAGTGCTTAACAATACTCAAGGTAAGAGTATCCCTTCAATATCTAGTTATCATAGGTTTTGATATGTCAAGATATCACTTTAGTTATATGATGATCTATATGGATTTATACATGTTTATATTATTATAGGTTATCAAATAACATATTTTACACTAAAAACATAAAAAACCAACAGATTTGAACTAGATCACGTAGTATGAAAACATATATGATATGAAATAGTCCAATAATAGATTAAAATATCAAGTAATATAGATTAAGAAATATTTCAATTTCTAAACTAGTTTTAATGTTATAACAATGAGTATATTACAGTACTTGATTTCATTATTTTTCAAAATAATTTCATAATCGAAACAAAATATCATTTCTAAGATCTCACTGATGGGTTTCAAAGGATCAAACAACATTTAATCAACATGTTTTAGGCTATTAGATACCTTAAATACGAAATATAAAGGTTGCATGAAACTCAAATAATGACCTAATAAAATAAGAATTATTGTATACCTTACACTAATGATATACACCGATTCTTTCTTCCATCATAATCTTGAAGAAGATCACTATGTGGAATATATCAGACTCTCTCCTTTGTGATGTATCCATGGGATGAACTGCATCATCTAGAATATATAGGGTATTTTTCTCACATATATGCTATATTAGTATCTTGTAATGAAAATGATAAATAAAGAAGAGATTAAAGAATATAATTTGAAGCAGGAAAGAATAATTATATTATCCCCATTTCAATTTTAAACACTAATTTTTTATCATAACAAGATAATCTTCAGTATTTTATAGAATTTACTCGAATTTTAAAAAACATTTGAGTAAAATCGTTCTATTATGAACATTTCTAAACCAATGGAAAATTTACTCACATGTGTTTCATCACAAGATTCATATTAAATAATAACATCTAACATAGATGATGTATGATAGATAAACATTATTATATGGATTCACAATTAATTTTAGGATGAATGGTGGATCATACAATATGATACCCCACAAAATGTTTGATTTACAATATAATTGGATTGTACGCTATTATTAGCTAGAAAAAATTAATTATTATCATTACAAAATTCTTTATGATTTTTTTTATATCCATTAATGGCAATCAATATGTCATGTATATATCATAAACTATCATAATGGGGACTTAGGTAATATCTATATCAATTTATTTCTCCTCTATGTGAGGATGGACTTGGTATTGAGCCTTAAAATATGATATGATTTTATTTTTTTATGCAAGTCACACATATTTAAGGAATGCCACATTTAATACCTTCTTTATTTTGTTATGAAAAATCATTATGTATGTTTTAATAATTTATTATCCATACATCACTACATGATATTTTTCCCATATTTCAATGAGTATGTTCTTATACCAAAATGTTTATTTTTTTCATTTATGATCATTATCAGAGTATCTTATATTAGAAATAAATGATTTCTATTATGTTTTAACCCTTACTAATCATCTTCCCTATCCCTTTTATTATGTTTAAATTCCCAACATTTTGAATATGATTGTAATATAAGATATATCTATAGTGGTATCATCCTTGTAGAATTTTTATGGTACGTGGTAGAAATTTATTAAAAAATACTATTAATATGTTTCTAATCTACAAAGACACTAAATATTTAAATTGAATGAATGATTTACTATGTTTTTACTATATAATCACGTGTAATAAGGAATTATGAATGTGTGTTATGGATGGGTTTTCTCATACATTGGGATCAAACACCTTTTAATTTATACATTGATAAAATGGTGTCATAATGTTTACAAGGGGGAATTTATATTTTTTATAGCTCATTAAAATGGCCATATTACATAAAAAATTCCTATTGATTTCACTTTTATTCAATGTGTTAGTATATTCTAGTTAAAATGAGTAAAAATATGGTTGTGGGTAGAATAATAAACTAAAATATTGTTGGTGATGATTTTTTTTCTATATAAGGCATTGGAATATTTCTAGGAATAATTCCAAAGTTAGGTGTGGAGTCAGCACAGAATTCCATTTTTTGTAAATCCTTGGTGTTGTGATATTAAAAATATTGAATATATTATTTCAAGAACACACATTGTTTAGAAAAAATAGAATAACACCCAAATAGAGCATTTTATTCAAAATTTGTACCTCTGTTAAATTTGGAATGGTGGTTTTACCCTTAGAGTGACATAAAGTTTTTCAGATCAAGAATTTTGTGGAGGAAGACCATTGAAGATTGTGATAATTAATTAATTAATTTCTTTTTTATTTAATTAATTAATTACAGATAAAATACATAATTCCCTTTAGTTTCCCTGTTTGAGAGAGGGAGATAGTTCTCCCTTGTGTGGGGGATTAAAATGGGTAGAGAGGGTGGTAATTAAAAATTATACATGGTAACTATTGTGATTAGATCATCTTGTAGTGGATTTTGGGTGTTTATCTAGACCTAAATATTAATTGTTTCTCCATGAGTTAGGTGAATTTTTAGTTTTACATTTTTATCCACATGGATGCATTGTTTATGAGTTTTAAAGCCCTTTTAATACTGTTAAGGATACCCTGGGGTCGATCTATGAATAATCAGTAAATTGATGTTTCATGAGGTTTATAGGGATTTTCTTTTTGGAGACACTGATCACACAGTAATCAGTAAAGGAGAAAATGTTTTGTGTTCTTTACATTTTTGGAAGAATGAGTTCTGAGAATTATACACCATTTACATGGAGTACATGCCTTGTAGGAGGAATTGACATGTGTCCAAGTACATTGGATGGCATTATTTGTTAGGAATACATGTTCATGTAGTAGTACACAACCAAACCCCATGAGTACATAGTCCTGGTTATATACACAGACCTGACTGGGGTACCAAGGCATAGCCGGATCCACGGGCATGAGGAGATGTATATGGGCACAACATGATGTTTAGTACACACTCTTCACCCTATTTATATGTTATATATAATCACATTCCCAACCAAGCTATGTGTAAGAGAGTACATGCCTAGGTGTCTAGGAAAGGTTACATATCATGTAACTTGATGCACCCAAAACACATCATTAATTCCTCCAGATGTGATTCAAATTATAAATTTCTATTAAACCAAACTATTCTAACTATAAAGGTGTAGTATATCATAAGTGCGAGGTCAAACCCACAGAGAGTGGGGTACACAACAATAAAAAATATAGACTAAAGGTTAGGTCACACCGATTTCTATTTGATTTTATTAAACTAATGGTGCAATTGAAATAAATAAATTCAAATAAACAAATAGAAGAGATTTAATTCAGTTTCTAAGGGTGGTTTTGCTAAATATATTTAACATCACTACGAGAATAATTATATTAAATAGTTTTGTAATCAAAAAACTTCAATGATAGAGGAAATTTTCAATCCCTATAAAACTACCCTATAATCCTAATTCATCGTGGTCATATTAAACAAAATCGTTAAAGTGCATTTAGTTCAGATTTCCATACACAGTAGTTTAATTCAATTTAATGATCGTGAATAAATTACCTCAATCATGTTGGGGTTAATTCAATATTGAAAACACATGGTTGATGATTAAATTATGAATAAAATATATTTTCAGGAACAACCTTATACTATCCAATAAAATCATCTTTTATGAGTGAAGGAAAATCATGATTTTTTGTTACACACCAACTTTAAATGGTCCCACTCTCCTCTATGGGGTTTAGAAAATCATCGTCAGGTAATCACTGATGATGAAAAAACTGATACCCATCGCAGAGAGATTATAAAATATTTATGGATAAAGAGAATGAATCAACAGATAGATTGGAAATTTTTTGAAATAATTCAATGATTACAACAAATAAAGGAAAAAAAACCAAAAAAGAAACCTATAGCCGGCAGGATGGAAGCCCCTTGGTGGTTAGACCACTATCATGGAATGTAATGGATGAATACTATGACCTACCATCATATTTATAATCATAAAAGTCATATTTTGGAAACCTTCATTCAAAAACAGGCTTTAATGGATGCTATGGGTCAAAAGAAATCATCAAATCCTATTTAAAGATTCATTGGAAATCAATATTTTTTACTATATAGGGGAATTACATGATGTGAAATTGGTACTCATGTCATGTAATACCAATCCATGATTTTCTATATGGATTTTGAATATGAATGTATCTCATGTGAATCTTATTTGAGATTTGGAATTTTGACCCTTCTCACAACGTGTAATGATGATTCACCACTATCTTCGTGTCTTGCATCATGTGGTAAAATGATACAACATGTTTTGTAATGATGTTTCCCAATGTTTAAAATTTGATTTTACCCATAAAATCTCCCTTTCATCTTGATTCTTCAATTTTGTGCCACCATAAGTGCTCTTTGATCATTCTCAAAATCTATTGTCTGCCGTAATTGAATATTGTGGGGGGGAGTTCCTTTTTGTTCCTTAATTCCAATGTTTTTCTACAAAACATTAATATAAGGGGAAAATATTATGTTAAATTAATTAATTTTCAAAGAATTCATATATAAAAACACATCGAAATATATATACAAAATAGGGTTATCATAACCACATGTACATGTTATGTACATTCCTTTTACATGTCGATTACCAGGAGGAGATATGTCCATGGTTTGGCCTCATGACATTTTCCATGTACCCTCATAGAAAACACTGTGTACTACCCTATGAGACTTCTTCTTCACATATATCAATCCTATGGGCTCAGTTTTCGGCCAGTGAATATCTTATCCTATGTTATTTTCCATGTTGACGACAATGGTGGCCTTATTGTGGGTATTAAAGAAGCAACAGGAGGTGATGATAATTGGTTGATTCTTCTAGAGATGAATAAACTAGTATTATTTGTCTGAATTACTGTATTATATCCTTATAAGTATACAGTGTGGAATCACATCCTAATCTATAGGCGTGCTTCCCTCTATGGGATTAGTTTGAAAAGAGTTTTGGTATCCCACTGTGTGAACCAGGGTGTGATCCTCTATCATTTCTTCTTCTACCCTATATGGGGTTTAAGGAATCATCATAACAAAAATATATGGTAATATTATCCCATACATATAATTTTATTCTAATAGGTTTAAATATATAACTTAGGCCCGAGGTGAGATCCCCTATTTATATATGGAGATATTCAAAGTTCCAATTAGGATCAGGTATACGCCATAGATCATCCGTGTGATCCCCTAATATTGTATCCAAATATATTTTCTTCAAATAGAACGTATCCCAAGTATGTGTATATAGTTGACTATCCATCACAAATTACTTCATACTTGTTCATGTAAATATTGAAGAGCAAAACAACTCTGACGAGAACTATTAGTGATAATAGAGATAGTGGTGTGAGTTCTCCTGGATGAGTGTTACCTTGGAGCCTCAAGAATAATAATGTGGCTAAAAATATATTTGACCACCCTTTGAGACTTGGTGTCTATAAATAGTATATTTTAGTCATCTACATGTAATGTCTCATATCACAATTTAATTACCTTAGTAAGTATGATCTAACTTATTATTCAAAATAGATTTGAGGAGATGAAAGTTTCCATTCTCTCTTTCTTGGGCTGTTTGTACACTCTTTCATATGGATTGAGCTAGATATTATTGTTTATATTTCTCCCTTTCGAGTTTTTTGGGAACCGAATATGTAAGTATATACTCACCACTTCATGTTCAATTCCCACACATGTCATGTCTTATGAAGATGATAGTGCTTTTAATGGATTCCTAGGAGGACATTGAGTAAGCATAGAATAGTTGTGCTAGCCGGACCATGCTTCATACTATGTGTTTAATTTTCCAGTAGTCCCATCCTTGTTAGGTGGTTGGACACTTTTATTAGTTATAGTGGGATTTTATTTTCCCCATTATTCTTTACAATACATTTTTCATACACTTTTTTCGGATATAGATATATAAAATTATTTGATATATATTGCAAACTACTTTTATGCATTGCATGGATTTTTGGAGATGTATTCATGTGTATCTGTACTTTAGGATAAGTCCTTTAATGTGTGTGATATTCCTACTCGATGTTGGTCTTAATCCCCTATTCTATTGAAGATGGTCTTGGGGTATCAGCATCAGCAAACCACCAACATTGAAAACCCCAGTGGGTTGGGATGTGATGGAGTGGTGTCATATTGGTCATCTTAGGATTTAAGATTAGATATTTGTCTAGTTGGGATGATTGATTTGCGATTTAGGGAACCAATGTTAATTTATCTTGAAATTTTTGGGTTGACAATCAACCCCTCTAAGAAAAATCTTATGTAAATTGTTGATTTCATGTGATTCTAAACCTTTACATAAAAGCGATTCATGTACCATATTCACAAGATAGATTTGGATATATATTTTTTTAAAATCTTGGGGTCTAAGAATCAATTTATTATTTAAAGAAAAGACCTCTTTAGTGTGGGTAAGTGAAGACCCATTACATAGCCCCAAGTCCCAAGGCCATGTGGCCTGAATACAAGGCTTTAAATCCCATTTTGGCCCAAAGGACCCCTCGATGAACAGTACTACTATAGTACATGCGCTGCTATAGTTCTGTCGTTGCTACAGTGCTGCATGTTATGGGTTCTATAAACTGTTTAATATCAATATGGTTAGAATATATTGATTTAGTGTAATGAATAATATTAAAAAATAAATTATTTGAAGTATATTTTATTTTAAGGGGAAAATATGAGATGATAATTTATGATTGAATCCCCAAAAAATTCGATGAGTTGGATTCTATCCAAACAAAACATATTCATAACCTCGGTCATCCAACTAGTAATGTTCATGATAATGTAGGGTGAACATGTATTATCATGTGTATGGAACTCAATTATTAAGGTGACCATTAGAGAAATGTGCTTCATTTTTAGTATTTATTTTGTTTCACATAGCTATGGAACCCTAACAGTTTGGATAGTAGTGGAATTTTGATGATTTTATACTTATGGTAGATTTGAAAATGATTTTCCACTCAACCATGCAATATTCATATATCATGTGATTGAATTAATTATCATATTACATATCCCTTGTGATGTGGTTCACTCTAGTACTCAGTCATTTCACATTAAAATATGGATCTTGGAATAGTAATGAATATAGTGTATTTTTAGCTTTCTAATCATTTTTGTGTGATCAAATTTAATTAATGTTTTTTCTAAATAATTTTAAAATATAATACACTTTGAATAAAGTTATAAATTGTAGAAAAATTTCACAATTATCATCGTAGAACATCACATTGAGATAAATCCTATAAAAACAATAATATAAATATATTAAACTTCTTATATCATTGTATACTCATTAATTTTTTTTAGAAATAAAAATCAAAATTTTAGTGCATTAAATTTATAAATAACAAAATACTGAAATTTTTAAACAACTAAATTTTTTTTATTAAAAGAAGCATATATTAATTCAATTATTGTTTCCATAAATAAATTTTTGGGATTAATACATCATTATTTTATAATTTTTTCATATTTTTTATTGTTTGAATAAATTCCAAAAATATATTACCATATTTCCAACAAAGTTTGACAATAAATGATTTTGGCATGTAATTTTTAGGCTCGGGGGGTGTGTTTACTATAAACATGGTGATGGTTAAATCCAAAAAAATAATATTTAAATTTTATATTAGTTATAGAATGTAATTAATCCTAATAAATGTTTTAATAAGGTGGATTTATTATCCCATATGTGAGGGAATTATCAATGATACTTTTAGTTGTTTCTGAAACTCTCTATGAGTCTATGTAAAATATTAAAGTTAGAGAAATCAATTCTTTAATTTTAAATGGTATAAGATAGTTAATATAAACGTAAAAAATCATATAAATATAATGAAGTTTAAAATTAAGTACATAGTTGTAAAATCGTATAGTATGTACACAAATGATGAGTCAAATGGTTTCTAAATCATGGAATTTAATGCAAATTCATATATTAACCTCTAACAGATCAAAATAAAGCATGTGTTTTGTTATCACATTTTTATTATGTTGGAGAATAATTTTATAGAAAATTTAATTTTATAACTAGTATTAGAAGAGTTATTTTTATTAAAAATGTTTATAAATAAGAATATTCTATAACATTTTTCAAAGGAAGATGAGGATAAAAGAGATGTACCCATAGTAAAAGTGTTTATCTGATGTGTTTGATTAAATTATAGGGCAGTGATCCCACTACCCAAAATGGAATATTTTCATGAATAAAGTATTTTTCATAATGATTTCCTAGACTCATAGAATTCAAGGTAATATAAAAAAAATAGACTATTTGATGAATAATCATACTAAAATGAAATTAGTGTTCTTTTTAACGCAAAAGTCTTTGTGTACCATAATATGATATTTTAGAAACAATATTGTTTCTAAGAAACTAGTTGTATTATACATGAACTTAGAGATATTCACATATAACTAAAAAATATTGCGTGAATTTCACTTAATATCCTAATGTGTTAGGGTATTTTAGGAAAATAGTAATATTAAACGATGCATTTCACTCCAAAACATTTCAAGGAAAATATTAGACATGAAGGGTTCCATGAATTAATATTATTAAGTAGAAAAAAAATTATTTCCATCATAAAATTTGATATTGTGTAGTAGATAATATTGGATACTACATTTAAAGTCTTGAACATTTATAATATGAATCACAAGTAGCACAATTATTCAAAATTCCATTAATCATAATTTTTTTATCACTAAAACATTTTTACAGTAAGTTTTTATCATATGATCACCTAAAGATATGGTAGGAATCACATAGAGGTATAAAGTATTTAACAAAACTAATATTGTTTAGAAACCATCATGCTTATCTCACTATTTTTTATAGGTCATACTACGGGAAGGGAATTTATGTAGTGTTTTAATATAATTCATAATATATTATAGGAATACAAAATACATCATATTATACAGAATTAAATCTACACATCATCATTATTTCATGTTGTTTGTATAAAGATTATGGAGATAAATAATAATTGTACAGTCAATGTATGATTTTATGTTATCCCTAACTGATGATCATTAGAATTTTATGAAATATTAAGTCTAGTATGAATATAATTTTTTACATTGATATTAAATATTCTCAAGAGGAATAAAATAGGTTTTTTGCATTGGATAACCAGCTGTGTATAACAAATTGAGTATCACACACTATATAATTTGAATTTTTATAGTGTATATTTGATATGTGTATTTCAAAAATACTTGATCTTTGTAAGACTAAAAGTATGAGAAACTTAAAACATCCACACAATTCTTACACAATCCTTTAGTCGTCTCTAATCATGGGGTGGTTGGGTTTGTTTCTAATCATGTATTCTGTTGAGTATTAGCTAGAATTGGATTTTTCCTCTTTTATAATTCGTATGGAATCTTTTCCATAAATTTAGTTCGAAATAAGATTTATTTTATGATACCAAGATAAAACACATGATATAATAAGAAATTTTAGTGAGGACCATATAATGACTTAATCCAATTAGAAGAATAACTTATGATGTATTCATTGACTTTGTCAGTCAATACATTAGGAATTAAGAACATATGGGGCTTGATATAAGATTGAAAAAAAACATTTAATGTTTATCCAATGCCTTTGACCAAGGGATGATATGAAAATGTGGTCTTTCATATAATACAATAGCTATATACAGGTATAGAAATATATGTATTTGACAGGGATCACGTGAGGTTACTTTGTTGCATTAGTATCATTGACACTTTTCTTGATGATACTCTTTTCTTATATTTAGTATGTTAGGAATATTTTTATATTCAATTCTATAAAATCCCATGGGGTCACATGTTGTGTTTGGTGTAATGGGGATTGACTTTTCAGAAACATGAATAGATCCCCTAAATATTTTTATAATTTTCCTAAAAGGAGTTTTGGATGTGTAAGATAAAGGTATCACATATTATGTGATACAAGGTAATGTTGATGATAAAATTCTAAAAGTGTTTCATTAGATATCCAAAATAGGATTTCTGAAATGGGTTAACATGTTATTTCATATAACACATTATATGGTGAAATGATACTATAAAAATTCATTTCATATTCTATAAGGGCGTATCATTAGATATGATATAGGATATAATATAACTATTTCATTATAAATTTAATTAAATATGATATATTGATATCAAAATGGATCCATATTTAAAAATAATGTATGACCACTCTCAAAATTATTAGTACATTAAATATCCACATTCATCTCATCATCAATGAATTGATTTCTTCAATCATAAATATCTTATATGATGGAACATATAGTAGAATGATCAATTGAATGATATAATATTGATAACCGTATTCCATTCATGCATACGTTATGAATATACAAATAAATGATATGAATGATTTGGGAGCACCCCCGAGACATATACCATGAATAAATAGAGCGTGGAACTCTCAAAAGGAGCATTATTGATCTCTCAGAATTCTATTTTTTGTCACTTGATAATATGATTATATTTTTTATTATGATAAACTAATTAAATATAGTGTAATTTTTTTTATGGAAACAAATATTATATTTAATAAATTGGTACAATAAGTCCTGCGTGAAAGGAATTAATCCCTATGGAATTCTACTAGTATACCTTATTTTTTTATTCTATTTGTTAAATTTGTTTCATTTTTTTAATAGATATCCTCCATCGATTATCATCCACAATATATTATTTGGGATACTCAATGGGGTTCAAATATTTTCAAATCCATCATGTCCCCTACACCACATTAAGAAAAAAAATGATGTCATGCCTCAATCATGTATGTGATACCATCCAAATCCCTACTCTGTCATATGTGATTTCATCTTCTAACACAAAAAAACATAATTGTATAAATAATGAGCTAGGTGGTTGGAGGGGTAATGAGTTAATAGTGAAATAAATTAGTTAAATGAAATAGAAAGTAATGAGTTTGTCACAAACATGGTGCACTTCAACTTAACTTCCCTCAATTAAAAAGAAACTAAATAAATGATCCATGAGGATAATAAACTCAAGAAGTCCTAGTCCTCCCTCAATATCGACACCTTAGTTTAGTTACCCATCATTATGGACATAAAGAAGAGTCATGGTCGAGGATACAAGAATAAATGGGTAGAGTAGAGACAAAATGAGACATTGTAAATGAACAAAAGCTACTGAAACCAATGTAAAGAGAAACATTATAGTAGATAAAATCCCATATTACATAACTATATTAAAAAAAATGGGAACAAGGGAGAAGAAAAAATGAGAACATGGAACAAGGAGAATCCCCAATTATTTTATAACCTATATTAATAGAATGTTAGGAATTTTCAAGTAGTATTCCTTATGTATATAAATTTTGTATTCTTGGACGATCAAGCATAGGCACACTCTAGATTATTTTCTCAATTATTACTCTATCATGCTATAAAACCCTATTTTCCATGAATGAGATCTATAAGGAATTTCCAATTAACCTTAACATAATTTGGAGAAATATAATGTCTGTATATTTTTGTTTAGGTTGACGAGAAATCAAGGAATACTACATATCATGAGAGATAATCCTAGGGATTTGAATGATACTTTGAAAGGTTCTTGGGAATTCTCTAATTCTCATAATCCTTTACTAAGTTTATCAAGTAATTCATAGGTTGATAGAATAATTTAATATACATTGAAGGTGATACATATTGTTTTCTTTTTAACAGTCTATTTCTAGACAAAAGTAATTGCATTAGTGAGCTTAAGAGTATGATTCATAGATAAGGAACCTATGATGAATTTCTTGATAATATAATACCTTGAGAAAGGATGTTTTATCTATCTTCAAGATTATGTTTAATGTAAATGGATTCTATGTGACTGATTTAGACTATATTTACCACTTAAAAGATAAGAGCATACAATACCTATTATGTTATAAGGAGTTCACATTATGGGTTGAACACCCTACACTATATTGGTGCAATGTAATTTTGTGTAATCATAATATTACTATGTGGTAACATGATGGTATGTTGAAAATATTTTTATTATTTTATAAAGTATGATGTTTTTTGGGTGGAATATGATTGTTTTTAAAGAGTGTTGATTTTATTAGGACTTTAGAAGACATCAAAAGGGTGAAGTATATTTCCTTTCATACATGAAAACAAAAAAACACATGGAATTGTGGTGGAAGATGAATAATAGTGGAACCCCATATATTAAAGTGGTTAAAATTATGTACCTCTATCCTATATTTATGTTACTAATGGTAGGGTCCATCATTATCAGTCAAAAATTGTGGTTTTTTATCTTGAAGTGTTCTATAGTTTGGTTTAGTGTTAATTATTATAAGTTGTATCCCAACAACTCTACTTTGTAAAGATATGTCTCTATACTATAGTTTACACATATTCTATGTTCCATTACATTACACATGGCCTCTAACACGTTTATCACACTATGATTATATATAATATCTTTTGAATTACACTTTAAATGTGTTTATAACCTTAGTTGACTTTCAAAGTGTCAAGGCATATTTTTTTGGTTAATTTATTTTTACATGGAAAGTATGTCCCACCAAAATAAACAAGTATATATTCATTTAGTATCTTCCATTGACCCATTAAATATATAATAATGATTAAATCATTAAAATACCTTATTTTTTCATTTTTTTTAATAAATTTGGAAAATAATCTATAAAAATAAAACATGATTACTTATAATATTTAATATAAACTATTTATAAATTCAAATTAAATGTATAATAATAATCTATAAAAATATTTATTATTCGCTTTCTTGATACATGAATTATCTGTTGTCTTCAAGGAATGTTTCTCAATAATAATATTCACTATGAACCCACGTCTTCCTGGGTTAAATCCTTATTCAATTAATGTTAATTTTTATTGGAATTATGTAAATAAAAAAATTAAGAAGTATTAACCTTTTTCTTTACTCTTATTCATGCTCTTAATCCTACTACTCAATTTCACAAACAATTATTCAAAACTATACAATTTACTAGATAAATTCATTTTGTTTTAATTATTTATTTTTAGTATCCACTCTCTCTTCTATATATCTCATTAACTGAACACTTATTCATATAATTTTTTTATTCATCCATGTGAACTGCACGTATTCAATTTTTTATTATAATAAATTTAGAACAAAGTTTTCGAAATAGTAGGAATCTGCCAAAGATACATGTAATAAACAAAGAAATGAAATCACGGTCGGGAAAACCATCCGAAAGATTGATATTTACACTAATTTATAGCTATTTATTTTTCACACAAATACACACTATTTGAAAATTTCTATTGAGATACATCTATCTAGTCCCAAGTGTTCAAAAAATACTAATTCAAAAGAATTTATCAAGTTAATCATTTAGTGGTGAATCATTGAAGCTATTTTTCCTTAGAAAGAAGGTTACTCAAATTCATGTACATTGATACAATGAATTCATATTAAATTATGGACCACCTGATCTCAATTCTATTAATATTCAATGGCCAATTTTCAAATAAGTGAATTCATGTCTATAAACTGAATTTTTTCTTCTATAGAACAAAAGATCCAAATTCACTACAGTTGTATAAAACATAATGAGAATATATTTTTCAATGAAAAATATTGGATGGATGGGTAATCAAAAAAACCACAATGAGATGGAATCACCCAATTCATAGTTTTCATTTCCCCTTTTTCAGTAATGAACATAATTATCGGTAATGAAAAATTTGTTGGGATGGAGAAATAAATAATTCTTATTTAAAATAGTGTCTTGTATTACGCTCTATTACAATGCTTTTATATAATCTATAAAGATAAAAAATATACATAAGAAATTTATTAAAATGAATGATAAGAAAAAGAAATATTTAGGAAGATAAAACATGGTTTAACACTACAAGTGCATATTGGGCTTAGACTAAATCCAGGAATAAAGTACCATTGTTATCCCAAAATTGAAGGGGGTTTATATTATGTTGAGTGAATAAAAACATTATTTTTAATGTAGTGATAATTTAATATTATTGTTTCTATAGTCTCCCTTATTAATAGTATTTACTATAACCCCCTTTATAGTGAAGGAAAACATGATTTATGAGAGTTTTAGAAGTTAAGGGTTCTCTTTTTTGAATACTTTTTTCACTTATTGTATGGATTATTTATCCTTAATATATGTGGCCTAATTAACTAGTTATTCATAAAAAGTTTTATAATAGGTGGATTAATGGACCCATTATATTTTAATGAAATTAATTCAAGATGAATTTACATATAAATCATCCCCCTCAATGTGATCATCTTGTAACTCTATCTCTTCATGAAGACCCATTGTAAATTCAGTGTACAAATATACACCATTAAATAAATGATAAATGAGTTCTAATAGATTAAAATATTATTTAATAGGTGAGTCTTCAGTTTGTTCATCATCTTGTTAGGAAATCTAGTTATTGGTTAAATTTTTTATCTCAATAATGTTTGATTTAGTGTTTAATTTATTTTCAATAAATTTTGACTATAATGGGTTTATCTAATGATTTTTTCCTAGGATTGTCTTATTTTTAGACTCTTATTATTTACTTTGTCCCTCATAATGGCATGTTATTGGATTTTGAGATAGGTATTCAATCTCACCAAAAATATCTTCAAATGAAACCTCCCATGTTGTACCTTTCATCCATAGTCAATGATATATAATGTGTTACTAACTCATATTTTTAAAATATGGGAGGATAATTTGGTATCTAACCTCTAAAAAGGTGAATTTTGTTTTTATTCAAGAGTTATTGATCTGCCACTTGTACTTTAGTTGGTAAGTCAACGTCTATGATATTTTTAATAGTTGGTGAGAAAATTTTGATAGTACGTTTTCCATGTTCTCCATAATAGCCTCCTTAGGATCTCCAACATCCATAGCGAGTTTAGAAACAACTTCCTCAACAGGTTTAGGTATTTTGTACTACATCTATTAAATATTATATGCTTGTAGGTACGTAGTGAAAATTATAATTTATTAATTCATCACCGACATCTCATATTGATGTTTCTACAACTTGGATTCCCAGAAATAATCAAATTATTCTTATACATTAGTGTAGATATCCATTTTTTAAAATTGGTATTTTTGAAAATTCAAAGTGAATAGAATAAAATTAAATAAGAAATAAATAAAATATGATTGGGTGTCTACAAATAGATATTGAATAATGAATAATCGAGTTATATCATTATAAATTTTTCTAAATTTGACTCATGTCTATCATAGATCCAAATAAAATAATAATTTATAAAATGTCATAATACATCATAGTGACTGATTCGGGTCATATCACAAGAAGATTTATCGAACACACATCATTAAATATTTTTTTTAATTTTTACTATTTTTATATATTTAACTATATAAAAGGAAATAAAATAAGGGTGGTTACTGTGGGTTAAAACCCCAAAATTAAATAAAATAGAAATAGTAATTTTTATATGTAAGGAGTTAAACCCTTTAAAAATATATCAGAATTCCATTATTGTTTTTTATTATTATATAATAATTTTTAATTAGCTAAATAAATATAATTCATTGAAAAATATCCACTATTTATGTTGTGGTATACTAAAAGGTATTCAAATATAATCAAATCTATCAAGTACCTAGCTCCATTATTAGAAAAGAATGATATCATAACTTAATTATGTATGGTATTATATCATAAATCCAGCTCCTTCATATCTCATCTCACCTCATAACCTATCAAACCCCATCATATGAATGGTTATATATGTTAAATTATAGTCATATGAACAAAACATAACATATATATATTTATATTATGTAATTATATATGAAAATTAATTACATTATCAGAATAAATAATACCCCTATAACTTATAGGGTAGTTTATTTAGATGATAAATACATAACCATTTTATTTTTCAACAATTCTTTAACATCTCCCTCAACAAATCTAAACAAATGAAACTTTTCTTAACCTATCAGAAATAATACACTACTTCATTATGTGAAAATGGAAATATAAGAAAGGGGTAGTTCAAAAACTCAATAAGGGGAAAGACATAAGATATTTCAATCGAGTTGACATAGGAAATTACATTTATATTCCTAAAGGAGTAATTATAATTTGAACCTATAGATATAGGAATATAATCATAAATTCATAGCTAATGGAGTAACAATGTAACATGAATCATAAATATTTGGTATAAAATATAAATGTGGAATCATAAGAAAATAATCTTGAGTGATTGATACATTGTGGATTATTTCACTATATACTAAAATATGAAATCTCTACCACAATTTTCCACTACATACAGTTTTACCACCACAATATCCTTTGTCAATTTCTATGAATCCCAATACACCAGGAAAAAACATCTTTGGGACTTCATACTCAACACATATTGAAATAAAATTCCCTTCCCCATGATGTAGGATATCTCAAAGTGATAGTCCTATATAAATTCCCAACACCATCATTTCCATAGATTTATTCCCCCTAAGAGAAAATTTACCTCCAGTTTTTGAGATATGTAAAGGAAAAAAAGTGTTCACTGGTGAGAAAATGTCACAAAACAATCAATGAAAAAACCACCACTACCAAATCAATATCATGGGTGGAAAAGTTACACTTATTGTGATATAACTTCCTAGACACATATGAGATTAGTGTTATCTTATATAAAAACAAAACCCAGACTAAGATGGGAAGTGTCATAGAAAAACTAATACAATACTCCATCCTTGAAAATACGATGAATTGAACCACTTATCAACCTGTCTTTATGGATGTCAAAACATTCACTGCACTGATCAGTCTATGAAAATTCTTAGTCCTTCTTGGCCATGTATGTTAATGGGGATATAGCCAGAGAGATGTCTAATGTGAACCTTTTATAATAGAATGTATCACCATGGAATCTACAAAACTCTATAACAATTATTCATGTTTCCTATGAAAAAATGCGTCAATATTTAATCGATTCATTTCTATAATATTTTGAGACACATAATTTCCATGGATATACGCCTCCTAAATCCTTAAAATTACACTTGGATATCTTCCCATAAAGATAATGGTTTTAAATAAAATTTTATATAACCTCGTGTGGTTAATAATAGTCTTCCTAAAACATCAATTAAATTAGGGTTTTTCAATAAAAATAACTAGAAACTGATCTAGGAACTCATGGAACAGAGAGTTCATGAGTGATATGAAATTAGCTAGGATGTTTGTGACACCGAATGGCATGACCAAAAACTCAAAGTTACAATATCTATTTCTAAAAGTAGTATTTAGAATGTATCATCATATATTATATTCTAGTGATATAAAAACAACAAACCAATCATATAAAACTATCAACATCTATTAAACAAGTTGATTATACAATCATTCCTAAAAAGTTGGTTAATGATATTGATTTTCATTTGTTTTAACATCCAATAGTCTATAAAAAACCTTAACCATTATACACCATCTTAGATATTAACATTAAAGAACCTCTTAGTTACATAGTTACATATATAAAGCCCTTCTACATCATATAATTTACCTAAATACAAATCTCCAATATCTTGAATGGTTCTATATTCTAAGGATTCATTGAAATCGAAGATGAGATGATGTGAAATGGTATTCCAAAATCAATATCACATCGAGGGGTCTCATTATAGAACCTACATAGTAAGGAAATATAAAAACATATTCAATACCATAGAAAACACCATTGACTATGCCCCCATTGATTCAAATTATTTGGATGGTAGCTGTCATAATAATTACTTTAAATATCTGTAACCCATCCAATGATCTCACCTACCATCGTATGCAACATGATGACCATCCTCATCGTATAACACAACTCTCTACAAAATATAGTTAATAAATACAGGCAAAGAATATAACTAGTCAATTATGATAATGAAATCGTATGACTATGTCTCATGTAGAAATAAATTCCCATATGGATGATATTGAACTATCATCATCTCACAACCCTATATATTATTATCATGACTCACCAAACATCAAATTGGAAAATTCAACACCAAAGGCATAAAATTCCCCCCAAATCAAGTCTCAGAGCATCGGATAATGTAGGTAAAATAATGTATTTTGATTCTCTAGAATAAAAATGGAATAAATAAAGGTATAAGATAAGAAAATTGTGTCATTGATGATCTAAGGTCCGTGTAGGTAAGGTATATGCATAAAATAAATATTTCTGATTTTATCACCCCTACCTCAAAATTGATGAGAATATCCGTGGTAATGTTATGAAATATGTTCCTCATAGTGATAGACATCATTGATTTGTAATCTACCAGGTTTACCTCCACCATTACGAAAAATTCCTACTTAATTTCTAATTATATGACCTCTAAGGAAACTAATACTACTTGGGTTGATGGTAAACCTAACATGCCACACCATGATGAACCCTAATAATGTATATAAACAGAAATTTTCAATGACCATACGTATCAAAAGAAAAGAACATCCTTACAGGACCCCTAATGGGGAATTGGGTGCTTCTATCACTAGAGAAACAAGAAGGAATCAATTATTCCTAACTCCCTTTTAGAAAAAACCAAAACATCCTAGAATCCTACGATCCACTACCAAGAGATCTACTCCATGAGGAACTCTGATTTATCCTCTATCAAGATAAAGTTTGATTTTTTTGTATCCTCTTGATGACCTTATCATTCTTATGCACCACCAATTACATAATAAACATAATTAGGGTGACTCCTTATCAAATAATATGATTCATCCCCTCTTATTAGTGTTTATCTGTAGATTCTGCATCCACAAAAAGACCAAGGGGGAAGAGAATGAGGTCGTTAAACTAGATCATGAGTTCTTACACACTCATTCTCCCCAGCTATAGAGAGAGTATCTAGTGCCTCTTCATCTACCACATCATCATCAATAATATATATTCATTAAACTACTAGGAAATACCACATATTAAAACACCTTCCTTCTTTTTCTCCCTGAAATAAAAGATACACATCTTTTTCATTTCTCCACACATATGAATAATGTTAAATGGTATATGATACTCTTCCAAAAAATGATTTAAGTTGAATAAAATTTCAATATCAGGTGCTCTTTATTGACATCAAATATAATTCCATCACACATAGTCTTTATCTTATACTGTAAATCACAAATAATATTCCTCTACTACTCATCATACAAAATCAGTTAAACACTAATGTGATCAAATGAGTCATCTGAAAGAACCTAACCATCTTAAAACATGTGATGGTGGTGACTTAAAAACATCTCTACAAACAAGGAATGAAATTCTAAACCTATTATCATGGAATTTTTTTAATAGAGTTGAATTAATTAGATTTATTTTAATTTCCAAAAAAATGCCCCATTAAAAAACAAGGGATATAAATTATGATTTATATACATATCCTAGTTATCTACTATATAATAAAAAGCATTTCACATGATCATTCAGTAAACTCAGGGTCCTTTCATTCAATCATATTGTTCAATAAAATAAAATATTTTAGCTAGTCTTTCTAGACAATGTCACAAAATTGTTCAACAGGTACTTTTTCCCTACCAACCCATGAAATCCTCACTAGTTCTTAACTCCAATATTCACAATGTATCATAATGAAAAGCACTGATACCAATCTATCATAAACTGACCCATCTAGGATCCCCTCATCCACCTATAGTGAAGCTAACAGTGACCATCGGGGACCACCGCTAATAGGATCTAAGTCTTCAACTTTCCCTGATGTTATAAAATATTCAATTGGGAGGCATTAACCTCATATCCCAAGAATAAATTTATAAACCCACCATTCAAAAAATCATATAAATAACCATTATCTATATTAATCCATCATTTCATATATATGATAGAAAAATAAAAATACAATGATAAAATACTAAATAATGTCATAGAAAGAAACTCCACCTCAAAACAAAAGAACCTAGCTAGTTCTATCAAACATTGTCTTCACACTTTCCCTTGAAAAATTGAATGAAATTTATTTATATAGTGATAGCATAACATTTATACTTAGTAGAATAATATAAAATACCTCTCATGAAAATGTGGATAAACAAAACCAATTCTCTAGTAAAAATATTATAACAGACCAAAACCTATCTGGTCATCTGGCACTAAAACTCACCAAGTATTACTCACCAAGTATTACATTCAACATTAATAATGTAATATAAATAATATATAAAAACAATATCCCAATAACTAAATCACAGTGGATTTGTTTCTCTTATAGTCTAACATCAAATATCATGTGCTCACATTCCCTTTTGTAGTTATTCCATAACACATCATATCTAATATCATAACCATACCACTTACCATAGCCTTATCATCCTCATAATAATATATCAACTACTATCTACAATGTATCATCTATCCTCCACATAATCAATATATCATTAACTTGAAGGATAATGACCTTGTTTATATCTCCTACCATGCATGACCCTCATTATGTAACATTGCCACATAAATACTCTATATGGTCATCTAGTACCCATATGCCACCTCATACAGACCATGCTAGGTTTGGTAGTACATCATGTACCTATCATCACACTAATAACACATAGGGTCCATCAGTATACCATATACTATAGTAGTATGATCGTAATTAACTGGATCCATCACAAAATATGCAGCATCAAGAATGTAGAGAGGGAAGTGGGTTATACGGTACACCTCAACCATACCCAATTTAGTATCCAGGTTGTTATACTACTATAGTACTACTATACTACCACTAAAATTATAGGCTACCCAATCTTAAAATGGGAGTTGATGTTGGATTTTAAGGGACCTTTCCACTTTAGTATTCTCCCAATTATGCTATAGTAACCCCTAAATCAACCTAAATTGCCCTAATTTTTCATTCAAATAAAATACCTAATATCCATGAAAACAAATTGGAACTTCCATTGTGAGTCATCAAGGGAATAAAATAATGGAAATACGATAAAAATAGGGTGAAATCACATTGGATCAATAATAATTAACCTCTCAATGTTAAGGACCAAAGAAAGGTAAGAGGGGTTCAAAGGCCTCCTAAACATTCCCCTAAAATTTCCAATTTATCAATAAAATAAAATTAAGGGAGATGAGTTTTCAAGGGTCCATCACATTTATACAGTGTTTGAAAAATAAAAGAACATAGTAAAAATTCATAATCAATGGTGTAATGGTAATGGATTCTTAAAAAATTCAATGAAATATTCTATACTACTCATTAAGGGTCCTTGCTCAAAAACACCCTCCAAATATATTTCTTCGTATTTAATCTATAACTCATCACACTTTAGTAATTATATAGTGAAACTTAGTCACCAAACCAAAATAATCACCCAAACAACAGAAACAAAAAAACTGAACTATGAGCTCTATGACATATCCAAGGACCTCCAGGCTGCTAGACAACCTATAATAAAATGAACAACCCTCAAAGACATTTCTACACCACCACTACATCACCATAGTCTAGGTACCCTTGAAATAGAAGAGGCATTAAAATTTGACTCTTAGATACCAATGTCACAACCACCAACACCAAGCCACAATCAGAACCTATAACAAGCCTCTCATGGTGCAGTATCGCCCTCCTTTTTAAAAGGATAATTTATAGATAATTGTTTATATTAAAAACCACTCTCTCTTCCTCAAACCTCTTATTGGAATATTTAATGCACTATATATATAAATTAATATGTTAGGAAAGTATACACTATTATAGGTTGAGTATAATTGTATAAGAAATCTACCTGTGCGAGATTTTGATGCTGACCTCCCCATAAATCAATCAAGTAGGATCTCATTATATATTAGTATGATTGAATTGAAAATATATATTGACCATCCAATTGATAATGAAAACAAATGATGAATATCATATCTATATTAATTTTCTATTATAAACTTACCCAAAACATTGAGGTAAACCTTGTATCTTGATCGTGTACAACTGTAGTATTTAGTCTATTTAGACTTTCCATATTTTTTATATATATCATGAAATGTTAACCAAGTGAGAAATATTTTAAAATATTAATTAAATGTACTAAATTCATAAGATAATCATTCATAACCCAAATAGAATTATTGACTTTGTCAAACCTGGAAAGACATATAATGAGATCCATGGTGATTTTATCCTATTCCTACATTATTCACATAGAATTTTATCATTAAGCATTAAACTATATAAAAAACATATCATTAATTCAATTACATAATATTTATCACCATTATTTCCTACCAGATGTAATCCTTAATATCTCAATGCATCTTTTATACTTTAGGGATGGATGAAGAATAATAAACTATGTGAATAATAAAATATCTCTTTCTTTAATACAAATATAGAAGTGAAACATATTAATTTTTTAAATAATATAATTCAGCCATAATCAATGATTAACTATGTCATATATAGTGCCTTTTAACGTATTTCCATATATTCCTTTAATTAATACATTATCATCACAAGAATGTGTAATTGGCAAGAAATTTGGGAAATATATTTTTTCAAACCTTTTTTAGGGACTTTCATATCCATCCATTGAAAATCCATGAGTATTTTTACTATTCCAATTCTCATAATGGGAAAAAAAGCCTAATCATTCCTTATCAATGCATAATACACCTTATCCTTCTTCGCATAGTCTAGAGACCTAGTTTTTTCCTTGTAATAATTTTAAATATTTCTATATAATTATACATTTGTTGGCTAAGATGGTATGTGATTCCAAGACCCGGTGTACCCTGAATTAATTTTATAAAAATATTAAATATATTTTATATTTGACACATAGAGACTCTTAAATAAAATGGAATATTTCTTAAATGGAATCTCAAATCAAAATCTAAGACCACAGTTGAGTTAGAAACACATTTTTTACCCTAATCACTACATAAAATGGGTCGGTGTAGGGCGTTTATACTCCTTGATCATTAGCAGTACATTCAGTGAGTTAATTGATTATTAAATTCATCCATTCATTCATTTTGATGTAGAGAAATATTCTATAAGAATACTGTGATGTTGAATTGGCCAAGGTTAGCCGCATAATCCTAGTATCAGCAACGATGCTCTTATTTCTCCTTTTATTGGAGAATCGCATCAGACGACAATGAAAAATCAGATCGGATCAGATGAGGATGCAATGAATGTAATGATCCCCCTTCCATATTGGAAAGAATGTTATTCATCTGAAAATGATTCAAAATTTAGGTAAGACTCATCAATTGGTGATTTAGACCCTCTAATTAAATTGATCATCCAGATCTACCCTTGTTCTTGGATCTGCACCAATTGTCACTATTTACCTGAGACCAAGTATTGAAATCATAATTTATGTCATTGGTTTCTAACCTCGAATCACAATTCTTGGTTTTTGGCCAAGAACTCTTGTACAATGATCATTTAAAAAATGTATACGGCATTTTCTCCTCTTTTTCTTCCTGTTCACCACTGATGGGACTCTATGGCCCTGGTTTGACATTTTTGGGTGGTACCAAGCCCAATCGGACCGTCGAACTTGCGGTAGATCAACAAAAAGGAATTTTGTTGGTGAAATAAAACTAGATATGGGATGCTTACAAGGCATGGATTATCATTTTGATGATTGTATATTTTTTACTTTATGATTGATGATACAGGATGTGTGGTGGTATGAATGGCATTTGGTGGATCTCTAACACACCACAGAAGAGTGACTTCTAGGGAACGATGGATGGAAATTGTGGTCTATGGCCCGATCTATGAGTTCAAGGTAAGTATAGGGATGGATATCAAGTAGAAATACCCAATACGAGAATGAATATCAGATCTATATATCTAGTAAAAACTGGACTACACACCATATACAGGGATGAATACATAATGTGTATCCCCTTTGTGGTGATAGCTAGCTTTTTCGAAAAGTTAACGATGACATGTTGTGTAACCCTCCTACACCTCGTGTACCACTTCCACAGTTGGAAAACCCATGTGTAACTACATATATAGGTACACAGCTGTGTACTTGAGTACACTGACATGCTAGGTCACAAAATTATCTCCTTTTTTGAGGAAACACACCATGAATAGAGTACACAGACACGAGGTATGTACACAGACACAAGGTCAAGTACACGGACATAGAAAGCAAGACACTGCCTAGTCCCGGTTGTTCTGGACAAACTATGTAGTCCACCAAAATGACATTTACTACTACATGGGAAGGGATACATGTGTCGGCCTGCAACATAGCCATTTAGTGGAGTGGGACCACATGCCATGTGGGTTCTCTCACACGTCGTGTACCACTTGACCTCTATTAAGGAAATATCAAGGTTCTATATCTCCTTTATTTAAACATAGATTTTGTCCCATGAGTAGACTATCCTGAGTGAGATTCCATGTAGAACATGTAGGTTCCCACATATGGGGATTTTGATATACGATGTGAAATGTTCCAGGAATGGAACTTATTATGGAGATTCTTGATGATGGCAGTGATTATAAAGAATCACCAAAGACTACCATGTTGTACACTCTAGTAGAGTTGGGTAGTGGATTACAAGACCTTTAGAGTGGAACCCCCATTAGAATGGACATGGGTCCTCTATAGCTATCATTCTAGTGTAACCCCCTACAGGATGGGGTGTGGGTCCTCGATGACCAAAGTTTAACCCCTATTGTACCACGACATGAGTCCTCGATCTTTCGAGTGGAACCCCCTACTAGGTAGGCTGTGGTTCCTCGATGACTAGAGTGGACCCCCTATTGTACTAGGCCATGGGTCCTCAAATTTAGAGTCTAACCCTTTATTTAGTGGGGTGTGGGTACTCAATGACCATAGTGGAACCCCTATATTTTATTAGGTTGTGGGTCATCTACCTTCTGAGTGGAACCCCTCATTAGCATGGGTGTGGGTCCTCTATAACAACCTTTAGAATAGTACCCCTATATCGGATAGGGTGAAGGTCCTTGGTGACCATAGTGGACCCACCCACCCCCCCCCCCCCCACCCCCCCATTGTACCAAAGAATGGGTTCTCAACCTATAGAGTGTAACCCCCCCCCCCCCATTAACATGGTCACAAGTCCTGTACCTTTTGAGTGGAACTCCCTATCAGATAGGGTGCAGGTCCTCATAACCACTATAGTTAAACACCCTTAGGCATGGGTGTGGGTACTCTAAAAAATCTATTATAGTGAAACCCCTCCTGTACTAGGGCATGGTTCCCCTAATTCTTGTTTTTGGCCCCTCTACTGTGTGGTATTGTAAAGAGGAATTTCATGATTTGGATGATTACTTATTAGTAGACGCGTGAAAGGTTTGGCATCATTGATGGACTTCTTGAACTATTGGCTACTCTTCTTCTTGGGCTAAGCTGTGAGATGGATATCCCCTTACAATCTAGTTTTGGGTTTTACTTACTATGAATATATAAATATATATATATGTATCCTTTTGTATCCAGACCATGGATTTGGTTACTCTCCTTCAGTGATAGACGAAGATTCATGTGGAGTGTCATGTTATTTCTGTGTTTATATTCATGTGGTTGTATGAGTCTTCTCTCCTACTATAGCTATGGAATAATCTATGGGTAGTTTATATACTCACCATGTTTAGGCCCTTTTGTTTTTATGAGGTTACATTCACTCTTTGTTTGGTTTGAGCTGTTCTCTTGGACTGTATCTTGCATCTATTATCTTTCCTTCCAATGTATACCTATTACTACTGCCCCTTTAGCTTTTGAGGTGTCCTAATGGGTATACATATACTAACCCCTAAACAGGATTTTCATACATGGGTATTGTCTTATGAAGATGATGGATAGGTCGGTGGTGACTTTAGAGGATCATAGGGATACTGGGTTCTTGGGACCGCGTACAGTAGTCATAGCTTGGATATCTTCGGAAAGGATCTCTTAGTAGTTTAATTTTAATTTTTTTCAGGTTGGGAATTATTTATGGTTGGTCATGTATTTTCCCCCTTTATTTTTTTGGTTTGTAATATCTTACTCTTTTACAGGTTAGAGGTTATGCATGTTTCAATTACTTTATTTGTGGGTGTCATCCTTTACTCTTTCAATATTCACTTTTTCATCAAGATTGATATGTGTGTATGCAGGTACATAGAAAAAGGGATCCCTGAGTTTATATATACATTCTTCAATGGTTTTCATCCCTTATCCTATGGAGGAGGGCTAGTGGTAGTCATAGCGCAAGCCCTGGGTTGGGTTGGGTTTTGACACGTAGTGGTAATCTATTGAGTTGTAATAGTCCTTAATCGACTTCTACCATCTCCTTCAACTCATTTTCAGATCCTTTTATGTGAGTATATAGTTTATGGAATTTCATCAATATAGATATATATATATATATATATATATGATATTTTTTAACTTATGGATAATTCAACTATATCTTTAATTAAAATATTACTATTTATAGCTTTAAGTCATATGTCAAACAATTTTTTTCATGGAAAATTAATTGATGCGATGAATAGGCTACCACCATGTCATATTATATAATGGAACACCCTAATTTGATTTTTGATGATTCAATATATATATATAATCATTCTACATAGTATGATAGATTTAGTATAAGTTTAGTCACAAACAACCCCTTAAACACCCTGAAACTGACTTTATATTTTTCTCTCCATATGAACTTTATACCCTTACGAGTTAAATTAATTATTTGAATTTTTTACCATGAGAAATTTCCAACAATGAATCTATAATATCCATCTATACTTTGAAAAAAATGATCCCATGCAAATTTTTTTTGTTTGTACCATTATTTAATCACCACTATAATTGAGGGGTCTATCGATCTACCCTAAAATGTGACTACATGACCCCAGAATGATGCATTCTATATGTAATAATAATTCATGTTAAATTTCGAATATATTTTCTCCATTCATAATTTTTTTACCTCAATGCTCAAATTTGCTTCATGCTCTTCCCTCATATTGGAATAAATATTAATATCAACTATAAATAATATAAAAAATGGCCAAGTTAATATCTAAAAAATCTATTCATAAAATCCATAAAAATAGTGGGGTATTTTTATATTTAAAAGTAATCACTAGAAATTAATAGTTTATATATATTTTATATAAGGAAGTATTAGGTATATCATCCATTTTCATCCTTAATTGATGATATCCAAATAAAAGGAAAATCATTGATAATTATTAATCCCCTGGATGTTATTCAAATGATTCATCTGTATGAGGTAGTGGATTGTTGTTTTTCATTAAGATCTTATTAGGTTTTTGATAATAATTATGAAGACACATTGATTTTCATCTCAACCATTTATGTAAAATACACCACAAGATTGGGTATTAAGACCTATACAAGGGAATTAAAACCAATTGAACCCCAATGGATTTGTGTTATATTTATTGATAATATATATGGAATTAATACCAGATTTCTTTATTTAGAACACATATTAGATATAAATGAATTGATTAATTGGAATTATTGACAAATAATTTATATTTTTATTGATATTGGTATTTTTAAAAAAGGAAAAGGCATTGAGAATGGAGGTTTTCATGAAATAAATGTGCTCATATATTATGTTATATTCAATAAGAATCACATTAAAGTGTCTAAAAATATTTCCATTAATGATAAAGGATTATTTTTTTAGAGTTCTAAATAAGTGATTTATTAAATGAAACACTCAGTATAGAATTCACCATTTTTTGTGAATTTATCTAATCCAAAATGGAGACGGATACGGCCATTGTCAAAGTAAAGTGTGTGTATTGATTATAATTTAAAATGGAAAATATTCTTGTTAAAAATAATGAGTCCTGACAATGAAATATCGGTGATAGTGGTTTATAATAATTACTAAATCAATAAAGTAGTATAATTCAATGGTTAAATGTGAATATGATTTTTCCATTCAATAGTTTATATTGTTCTTTATGGGATATTATACTTGTGTCAAACAATGAATCCAAATTTAATATTGGTGGATCCTTTGGTGGATAAAGTGTTCGTCCAAAATATTTTATCAAGTAAAAATTGGGAGACCTGCACTATTTCACATGGCATAGTGGTATGGGGAAATCCCTATTGAAAACATGGAAGTTCACACTAGTACTTTTAGTCATCTTGGAAGACTCGTGAGTACTGACTATTAGGGATTCTTAATTGGAATTAAAAGTAGTGCAGTGACTATAGTTTTGGGAATTCAATATGGAATTTTTAGTATATATTTTCTACACTATGAATTGGTGATAAGATATAGAGCGATTATAGATAAAAAAAATATTCTTTATAAGTACTGACCATTCCATGGTGATTCTCCTCATGTTGTGGTGATGGTAATTTTTTAATTTGATGTTTCCTTAAAAAACAAAAAATTGATGAACCAATATTAAATGATTTTAAATAACGTTTCCTTGAATTTTTTAATGATTCAAAATAATTTAATGAGTGATTTTTATTGATAAATTATATAAGATTTTTGAGAATAAATCACACAATTTGTCAATTTATTCATGTGGAGAAATATGTATACTAGCTATTATAATGAAACATAAATTTAATATGTAAGAGATTTATGGGGACATGAATACCTCAAATTCATGGGGACATCATGGTGGTTTCACGTCATTATTTTCTTAAGATATTGTCTTCTTTACAATATGGAATTTATTTGAAAGAAATACGGTTTATAGGATTTTCTAAGAAAAGTGGTGTATTTAATTGTTGTGTTTCATTATTGAAAAATATAGAAAGATAAATCTACCATGGGATATTTTTTACACTATAAAATGAAGATATTGAATAAAAGGAAGTATCCACTACATTGTTACTATCTGAGAATATATTTCTATGTTGAAAAGAAAGAACCTATACCAACATGAATATTTAAATTCTTGGAAGATAAGAAGTTATTTAAATTTAGCATAGGGATGGAATTACATTCATAGTACAGGAATGCTGATAGATTTCTAGATCTGTTGTTGAAGGATGGGATCTTGGTAATTTATGGAGATTTTATCAATGGGTTATGCTTCCAGTGTAGGAGTTCATATATTTCAATATGTCAAATAATATAAAGAGATTAATAGTTAATCTTCATATAATAGAGTATGAACATTTTGTTGATTACGATAGATATAGACATCTTTAAACTCTTCTAAGACAAACATATCCTTAAACTATGAGTGATCATACCCAAGTCAAATGTGTGTATGAGGTGGAAAAGTTGTGTTCCTTCGTAGATGATTGACCATGTAACAAAATTATATTGTGAGGTAGTGAGACTAGTTGTTGAATGACCAAAAACACGGTATCCATAAAAATAATACAATGGGAGATTTGGATAATTCAAAAATCATCAATCTTATCTCCATATATGTATCCTAGTTATTAAAGCAAGTAAAATCCTAGTGTCCCTTTCATTTTTAATTTATGCATCTACTTATGTGATTTAGTGGAGAATTATGGGAATATAACTGTTTAAGAAGGTTAAACAATGTCTTCCCCAATGTGTGAACATAACCGAAAAACATTAGTAAAAAATGTTTTGAAATTGATAAATGATGCACACTGATCCCCCCCTCAAGGATCCATAGAGGTATCAATTTTTTTTAGAGACCAAAGAATCAATATAGTTTTCAATATTTGTGTTTTTCTTGTATTCTTTCACTAATTGAGTTTATATTGCAGCCACAATTTTTTAAGGCGATAAATTATTAAATGTGGAAAAGAAGATCATGAAATAGATGGGTGTATGTATTGAAATTTCCCAACCAATCATAAATTAATGAAATTTTCTATTCAAATGAAATAGAATAATCTTTAAAACCAATAAAAGATATATGTAGAATGATTATTTGGTTAATGATGAATTATTTAAGGACTTTAAATAAAAAATGTTCAAAATGGAAGCTCGATAAAAATTCTATAAGGATGTTTGGAGTGTTATGGATGATATTTATAAAAAAAGAAGATCTTGGTCTCAGAACTATAGGAAAAAAGAGTAATAAAACGTTTATCTAAAAGAATACCTCTCTGAACTAGGTAATAAACTTTTTATATATAGTAAAATTTGATTCTAAAAATAATTTTTAGAAATAATTTATATTAGAAATTGTATCCTCTCTCATAGATATAAAAATTAGATGGGATTATGGTGATATAGAGGAAACAACATCAAGTTTAAAATTTAGGGAGTGATCATTTAGAATCTTAGAGGAGAGACCAATTTTAAAAAAGATGTTATAATAATAGTAATTCGTGCATGAAGTGAATTATTCTTTAATAGAATATTTTTCCATTAAGAAGAATGATAAAAAGGGAGGGAGTGTCCTTGAAGTTTAACATGAAGAAAATGGATTGAAGAATGAATGATAAAAGTAAATTTTATCGAATAAATATCATATGAAATTAATGTAAAATGGGTATTGTGAAAGAATTCAAGTAAAGCCTTACCCATATCAAAGAATAACTATGAGAAAGAACATGAGATAGTGTGGATGTTTCCTAAAAATGAAATAGTTATCTATCAATACAAAGGTGGAGGATGTTAAAATTAGGGGAAATGAAGAGAGGATAAAAACCACTAATAATAGGAAGAATATCCCATCTACATAAACACAAAATTATAAAAAAAGATAATTCCATGCCTAGATTATAGGAATAAATATAATTTCTAATAAAACTAACAAATAAATGATCCATTAAATAAGGTATCTCAATAATTATATTATTGTGGAAAACTTGGGAATATTATGAGTATGTGTTCTAAAGCACAAAGTACAAAATGTTAAAGAGAACCTACTATTAAAACATCCCAATCAAGATATGCCCAAATTCGGTATGATTACAATGGAAAATGTATATATGTTCAAACTCTAGTTGTTTGTTAATACATTATAGTTCTAAGTAAGTATGGGGGTAAAGAAGATGACATTAAGAGTTCCTACACTCCTATGACAAACATGGAAAGTATTAACCCTATAAAAACACTTTTGATGATTGAAAACATATTCTATGACTTGTTGGGAAAATGTAGAGCTTAACAAATGGTGAATATGTAACTAAAATAATGAAACTCATAATAGTTCACTTGTAAGGATAGAAGGAAATGCTATAATTAAAAATGAGGTTTTTTTCAATCTTTGTTGAATGTTTATAAACATGCAAAAAATAATCGACCATCAAATGAGATTTCACATATGGATCTCATGGACACCATGGAAGAGGTATACCGAAGTGTTATTCCTAGTCATAAGAGAAGGAAAGAGATGAAATTGGGTATAGATTACTTAAATAGAATAGAAATCATTATAAATAATGTTATTTCAAGGCTTTAAAAATAATTAAATTCATAAATTTATTTTTTCTAAAAATATATATGTAGACAAATCAAATAAATTATTTCCCTAAATAAAGAATTCAATAAAAGGTTTTTAAAAATTCTATTACATAATGAAGATCCTCTTACTAATATTTTACGAAGAAAACAATTATTATGTATCCAAATTAATAGGAATTAGATGAATTTAGAGACTTACTTTTAAAAAATCTAATAAAAGGATAAGTAATGTGGAAAAGTTATGATATGATTAATCAAGACCAAATGACTACCTAAAACTATGGAAATTTAAGGTACCCCTCTCACAATAAAATTATTATTTTATAATTATTTTTAATATTTGGAAAAAGTAATGTAGTGATATGACCATTGGTTAAAATTTTCTTGCATAAGAACATGTGGAGTCATATCTATTGAAGATTAAAATAATCATGAAGTAATTGGTATCATGAGTATTTCAATATAAATTTGAAATTTTTCCCAATCTAGCAAGTAGTGATGAAGTTTTCATATAGAAAATTTCATGGAAAAGGTGAAATGTTGAAATGAAAATGTTTAAATTCATATCAGAAGAAAAGTAGTTGTGTCTTGATAAATATTGTATATAAACATTGGAATATTAAAACAAATTAAGTTTAACCTAGTAATTAAAAGGAAGGTAATATAAGGTAACCCGTAACAAGGATATGATTTTTATTTATTTATATTCTTTAATTTGGTGTCATCCATATATTTCTATAGGATGTTAAAATATGATGTATAATATAATGGTTTATTCCATATTTTGGTGTCCCCAAATGGGAAAATTCTCATGTGATATGATTCTATTATTGAGGTGGAGTTAGAGTATTTTTAATTGTTAATAATCCCCATATTTAAAAGGATATTCTTATGATGTTTTTTGAGGTCATGTGGTTTTAGTAGTTCATTTTTAAAAATGCTATTAATTGATTTGTGAAGTGGTATGCCTAAAAATATTTTTCTATATTGTTTATTATCTTATAGATCTGTATTTTTGTGGTTGATATTTAGGTATTATTTTACAAATGAATTAATTATTCTAATATATCAATTTGTATCAATGGTTGACATGGAAAAATATGTGGTGGTTAACTTAACTCTTATTTTATAAACTAATCCTAGGATATTTAATATTATTGATTTTTTTTGACTTCCCAAATTCTAATTGGTAAATTCACTCATATAATTTCTTTGTGTTAACGTGTTAATTATAGATCATGGAAAACAAAAAGTTTAGGAACATGGGTATCTGATCAGAATCTTGTATTGAGAATTCACAAATAGACCATAAAATTTAGTAAATAAGGTCTTATAGATAATATATAATGTTTTATTTATAAAGGGTAATCATAGTGAAATATTTTTCCCCCTACACACAATGGTGGAATATAATCCCCCTAGGAAACTCTTTAATTTTTTCAATGGATGAGTATAATGAAATATTTAACAAAGGGGGAGAATAGATGGGAAGTGTGTACTTAGATAATGATGGAATTTATTCCTAGGTAAATCAAATATTGAGGTAAAGAAACATTTAGGATGATTGAGGATGAGATCAACCATTTGGATTTCATAGATAATGTATAAATAAATATTAATAGATTCAAACTCATGGTCATTAAAAAATGATACATGTTTTATGATGGTTTAATGGGGTATTTTCTGTTATAAATTTTATTATATAGGAATGGAGGAATCACACATTGGGCCATTGTATACATGGGGAGACATTATGATATTAAATGGTATAATCAAACTCAAATTTTATAAGAGTATGTTTTTTTGGAGAATGGAAGGAAAATATTACTTAAGAAGATACTATTAGTTTATCATGGATGGTTTACCAACCAATTTCCATTTTACAATATGGATGTTATTTCATGTAGATTCAGTTTAATGTTTGGTCTATGAATATTTGTGTTGTGAATGGCGGAGTTTCCATAATTGAAAATATAGAATGAGTAATCTCACATGGTATTTTTTTTCTCTATAATGATAATATAATGAAGAGAATGAATTTTGGAAGGTGTTGTTATTATGTAAAAATATATCATCATGTTAAAAATAAAATAAAATATACAAACCTAGAGAACTAAATTCTAGGAAGGAGTAAAGAACATAGTGTATTTTATTAAATAGAAGGTGTTCTTGTCACAACACTAGATTCTTGAACGTTTTTCAAACTTATGCTAGATTTAAGACATATTGGATATTGATGGATAATATTTGTAATAGAGAATTTGCTCAAGGTGGTGATCATATCTTTCACTATGAGGAAGCATCAATGGATATCAACAGTAAATCTACTCAAAATATATGATGCACATATTGCTAATAATTATGGACCTACATACCTTAAATAGTGTTAGGACATACATTTCCATAAACATAGAGTAATCCTACCCTAGTGTTTTGCCTAACATTGGAGGAAGGTAAGTGAACTTGGATAGAGAAGTGATTATTTCCCTATACTATATTGTGAGATAATGAGTCTAGGAATGGATTGAACATAGCCTTTATTTCCACCAAACTATTTAAGTAATATTTTTTTCACATTTATACAACATCAGTGAGTTCTGTTTTGATGCATTATAGTACAGGTGAAAAAATTGAAATACTTTTTCCCATGTATATCTGATTTATTGCATCTAGTTATGTGGTTTAAGTGAGGATTTAAAGGAACATAATTGTGGGAGATTATTGAACATAGTTACTACCTATGTGGGAAAAAAATTGGAAAAAATTAGTACAAATATGTAAAAATTCTATTAACAACATTTCACTCATGTTCGTCCCCTTCTCTCTATCAGGTTGCTTCAACAATATTTTATAGATAGATGATCATGGGTTCATTTGGGATTTGAAATTTGATTTTATTATCCTAACATGTGATATGGGATCTATGTAGAGATATCTATTTCATGATTAAAATCACATAAAATTTTACAGAAGGGAGAATATTAAGATTCATAGGAAGCACATTGCAAAAAGCATCAATTGAAGAAGTGTTCTATGCTTAGGATGCAATCGTTATACTATTTGGTGTTTTTAGTGATAATTCAATATCCAAATAATGTCGTGATGATTTTATTATTTTATAAAAACTTTAATATATTAATTTATTGGTTGATATATAATTAAATAATACATTAAAATATCATGAATTTATAATAACAACCCCATTTTCATATTATTTTCTGTGGTTTTCAAAATTTTTGAAAATAAAAAATGTTTTATTAGGAGTATTAACAAATAAAAAACAATGTAATCAACTATATGATAATAAAAATCAATCATATGTTGCCTTAACCATGTAACCATAATTTAAACTTACGGAACATTTTTTTAATCAATATTACATTAAATATAACCTATTTCACTCACTATTTGTTCAACCTAGTTTGTATTGAGTTTTATTTCACTAATATTTATAATAAAATCCCCAGAAATAACTAAACATCACAAAAATACATACATATAAAACCCAAACAAAAATTATATACATGTTTCAATATTATATATGAATATCTCTTATTTTATACAAATAAAACACACCCTTGAGTCTATAAGTTACATGTCTTTTGATATTTGAGGTGTAAAAATATTATTTTGTGAAAAATCTTCATCATTTCCAACAAAAATTTATCACACATGACTTCATTATATAAATTTTAAAAAATAAAAATATTCAATAATACATAGGGAACATAAACATAAAAATATGGTCAGATCAAATTCTATGTAATTGTTATGAAAAAAGATATATTATTGGAGCAATTTTAGGTAATCGTAAATATTATCCAAGATAAGTACAAAGGGATATTTCATATATTCATGGGAAAATAATTATAATGTAAAACCTAAAGTAGTAATATCATCTATAAATAATTATGTTTTGGTATTAAATAGGGTTTTATAACTATAAGGAAATAATCTTGAGTTATGAATACATAACTTATTGATGTGTCACAAATATAGGAATAAAAATTTTTAACATTTTTCAAGGATGAACACCAAGAAATTAATAAAATAGTGGACTATTATTACCATTTATGTCCCATAACATAATGTACTTGGGTAACAACCTGTGTCCCTGTAACACCCCAGGTAAATAAATAATATGACATTTTCATATTTATCCATATTTGTGAATAAAATATTAATATGACTTTAAAGGGGACGCTATGCTCAATGGCGTACCCAACATGCAACAATGAGTTTCTTGGGAATCTTTCGTTGCACTCTAATAATAAAATAATATTATATTAAATGGTAGTTAACATGTAGTCATTGTATTGGTGGGAATGGATATAAATAACTAAAATATGATTATATATGTTTTAAAATGTTTTTACATTTATCCAATCAAATATAAAGGCATAAAATACACAAAGAATTCAATTTTAGGTGTATATGCCCTATTTTTCACTAAAGGTTCACTTATGACCTTTTGATGGCGAACCGTCATTAAATATGGTTTTGTTCACTCTTATACATTCTTTTGTACCAAATAAAACTCTTCTTAAGAATAGGGACATCAAAATTTACTTTGTGTAAATTTTTGGTATCTTTCCGATAAAGTTCATTTTTTTTAAATGAATAGTGTAAAATTTGGTACTTTAATTCAAAACCTCTTTTTAATCTAATTTATTTATATGATTAGATTGTCTTTTGAATTGTTTTTAAAGTGAAATTATAATATATTTTTACCTTTAAATCCAATAGTGTTTGTTGTAATTAATTTAACTTTGAAATCAGACTTAAACTAGTGTCAATCTTTTGATACTTATTGTTTCATAAAAACACGCTATTTGCTCTGACAGTGGGAATTAATTATTAAATTAATTAATGTGACTTATATGTTTTAAATTTTTTAAAATGGACTTCATTTTTTAATTCGGAATATCAAATATAGCTTAGGGTGAATTTTTGGTATTTTTCTGAAAAACTTCAATTTTTGATGAATAGTGAAACCACTAAGTGATACTTATAAAAACTGATTTTTCGTATAAATGAAATTTTACCACTTCTGTGTTTTGAATTTCAAAAATCTGACATACATGGTTGTCATTAAGAAGTAAAATGTGGTTTAATGAGATAAAAATAATTTTTTGGTGAATAGTAACTTATTAAGTTTTTAATCGCGATTAGAGGTAATTAATGTAGTTTAATGTAAAAATAATGTTTTAATAATATGAAATGAACTTGAAACATGTCCTAACTTCATTGGATGTGTCATGGCCGACCAAGACAATCCATGGGTCAACTTGGGGACCCCATGGAGCCACTTCGGTTGGGAAATGACATAAATACCTTTTTATTTAATGTTAAATTAAAAATGACACACACATGAAATGTTTTACTAAAACAATTTTTACATGGTGTTATAAAAGTCCGATTTTTGACTACAAATAGTCATTGTAAATATAAAAAGATTTCCTAAATCTTAGTATTTTTTTATAATTTTTAGACATTAAATAAAATAAATTATTTATGACATCATGATGATGCAGCGATGACCTCATTATTTAACGATTTAAATAAAATGGAAAGATAATGTAATATGTAAGACCTAAACATGTCCAAAACCTATTGGATGAATGGATTTAGAACCCTTATAACCTTATTCTAGAAAAACATCAATTTGGGACCACTTAAATTCGAATTCCATTTTAAAATAAAGTGACTTTTCTTTACCTTCCAAGAGTGCCCCTCCTCTCCTCTTATAAAAGGCCCCCACCCCTACCACCTAACCCACACTCCCAAAGCCTTTGGCTCGGCAAAACTCTGCCCATTTTGTCTCCCCAGTTCCCTCTATTACTCCTTGAAGCCTCACTTTGGGCATAAGTCTTCCCAAGGAAGCGTTTGAGCTCAGACCAAAGGGAGTTACCCGATTTTAAGGCAATGTCTTCACTTGAGTACTTTTGTTTTATTTTGCTTCTCCAACCCCCTAAACTCTTTCTATTCAGTTATTTTGTAACAAATACAGTATCATAAATATACTAGGATGTTTTTATAAGAAGGATTCGAGCTACAATTTCACACACCTACATCTAATGGTTAAAGAACATATTGTTTCCGTGGATGGCGAATTTCGGCCTCCCAAAACGATGATTGTTCAATATTCTTTTAACACCTTCAAAGGTGGCCATTAAGATGAAACTATATTTATATATGAAATATAATATATTTATGATTTCCTTAGGCTTATGTATTTTTCATTTTGTACATACCTTTATGGTTTCCATTATGGGTAAACGCGATATCTTCATTTAAGGAAGTGCGGACTACCGCCCCCTCAAAGTGATTTGATTCATTAATACCATATGTGGTACGTCTAAAGGATATATTTAATTATAATATATATGATACCATACTATAATTAAAATACTATTATGTATCATTATGTTTTAATTCCATTAAATATGAAATAGAAATCGAAGTAGCGTTAATGTGTACGTACGGCTTACCGTCTCCATGAACGGTACATTTCATTTCTTATCTCAAAATGTTATGTAATACTATAAGTACATATATACAATAGATATATATGTAATATATTACATCAAAATTATGGATATCATTCTATAATTATAACATATATATATATATCTCATTTTTTTAATTCCATTAATATGACAAAAAATGAAAGTAGCGTTCATGTGTACGTACGACCTACCGTCTCCATGAACGGTGCTTTTCGTTTTTTATCTCCAAATTATATGGAATAGTATGAAATGAATATTTAATGGATATATATGATATTTTAATCATTAATACTATTCTGGAAATTATTTACTTATAACTACATGGGCAATCTTTTTTCAAACAAGTTCATTTTTTACTCATGTACCAAACATCGACAAAAACGTCTGATATTAACTAACATTATTAAACAATTATTATAACATAATAATATGTGATATGAACTGAATAATAATCTCTAAAGGAGGTACTTAGGAAATTATTAATTGACCAAAGTTTATTATTCAGGAATATAAAGAAATGAACAAGACAAGTTGGACTTGAGGTAAGGGATCTTACTCCTCTCTTTCTTTTTAAGTACACTCTTTTATGTCATTCCCTATAAAGATCATCATTCTTGTTATTGGGATGTTATTTTATATTACACATACTTTAATTTTTATGTTCATGTGATGAGAGACCATATTCTCTCTCATCAATCTATTTTGGAAGTTTTGAGTGGCGCCATTAGGCTGCCGAATTTTCGTAAGAGATCTAACCTCTCTCTTTCATTTTAAGTACTCTTCTTTATGTCACTTCTTTTACGCTCCTCTTTTTTATGTTGGGGGATGTTCTTTTATATTCCTCTTTCTATAAACTTTATGTTAATATTATGAGATACCCTATTTGATCTCATCAATCCATTTTTGTATGTTTTATGTGGTGTCGTTAGGCTGTCGAGTTTTCATAAGTGATTTTTCATCTCACTTTTATTCCAGTGAGATTTATGCTACATTTGCCACAATTTCCTTTGAGTGGTGTATGTAATGCCCATTATTCTACTCCTTGTGTAATATACTTTAGTTTATGAGTATTTACATCACTGATTTACTGTCCTTCTTTCATGGGGTGTATGTTTTGAAAGATACCCAAGTCGGTAAGGGAACCTTTCACCCTCCTCTTTTTTAAAATTCTTCTTTTGATGGGTCTTTTAATTGACATATTGTTATGTTGGGATATGTTCTCATATATCCTTATTTATGTAAATTTTATGTCCAAGTGATGAGATACACTTTTTATCTCTCATCAACTCATTTTGATGTGACGTCGTTAGGCTGTCAAGGGAACTTCTTAACCCAATTTCAATTTCTTTTGGTTCAACATGTAGTTATTGAATATGCCATCCTTTGAATATGTGTGAATGACCACTGATTATTTTACACTTAATATCCACTTATATTTGGTGTATTCTTTTGTCACACATAATTATGTAATTGATTTATCCTTAAACCAAGGATACCATCTTTGTATGGCACTTCGTCTCAATCTCCTTTCATTGAGGCATATTGTTTTTATACACAACCTTCTTTTATATGGTGTATAAACCCCTTTGACTTTTACGTTAATCCAAAAGGAATCTTTTTTATACGAAGCGTTTTACTAAACGAAAAAAGGGAATGTTTTTGTCGTACGTATGCGGCGACAATGACTTCTCCGCCACCGTGACCGGCTTCCTCTACAAGCCATACATTCTTTTTAAAAGAAAAATAAATACCATGTTTTAATTTTCTTTTCTTTTGGTATTGAAAATGGTTTTCATAATGTTTTTATATCAATGTGTTGTATTGATATCTTGTGATTGAAAGGTGGAAATGTTATGTTTCCTTTATGCATGTTTTATGTGATTGGGTTGTGTTGAGGTTCTTGGGCATTATTATGAAGACGGGTGGTTCTGTGATAGACTAAGGGCAGGTGATCCCGATATAGCTCTCCAATGCATTGGGTAATGCGAAGGAGTGAAACGTTAAGGTTTCTCCGAAGAGATTTAGGGAATATACTGTGATGGGTATTCCAAACGTAACCAAGAGGGTTACCCCCTATGTAAGAATGTTATGAATGCCTCAAGTTACCTTTATGTATCATGTTTTCTATGATTTATTCATGGTTTGATGAGGTATGTTAAAGTGCCTATGTATTATGGGTAAAGTATGATTTCATTTTTATGAATATATGAACTCATGTTTCCTTTCCATATTTTTATAACCCTTACTGAGCTTTTTATGCTCATCCCATGTTTTTAAAATGTTTTTCACAGGTCAAGGGAAAGGTACATGATGTGATGATAGTGTCAAGGATGTGTCAAGAAAGAATCCATGTTTTATTTTCAATATGTTTCCATTGATGGGAAGAATGAATTCTGTCTTTTATGTAACCACTTTGTTTAAATGTGGAATGTAATGCAAGTTTCATTATCTAATTCTCTAAAACTCTAAACCTGAAAAGATCCTCAATGTGTAATCTTGTAATAACTCAAGATTAAGTAATGTTTAAGGGTGGGGCCTTATAGTTGGTATCAAAGGTCGGTTTAGATAACTTTAGAGGTTAGGGTATTCTTTAAGCATAAGTGACATTACCATAATGGTTAGGATTTCAGAAAGAGTCCTAGTTTTAGATAAAGTGAATGAGTAAGTGTATCTTAGTGTTTACCTTCCTCATTATTACATGATGATTTTGTTGATATACTCACACTGACATTTCTATTTTTAGTGAATGGATGGATCTAGCAGGCACCAACGAGACAACAGGTTTGACGGAAACTGTGGTGGTTCAATGATTAAGATACTAGATAAAATGGGGGATTCAATGAGGAAACTTGTGGTTGTTCTAAACTAACTATCAAGGAGTCATGATCAACCACTTTAACCTTGGTATGATCTTTAATGCATCATGTACGAGATGACCAATCCATGTGGAAGTTCAGGTAATAATTATAAAGGTAACCATTAGAGTTTATATGATCCTTACTTTTGAGGTAATTATGTGTTATTATATGATATGATTGAAAATGAAAAGCAAGAGATAAAATTCAGGTTAAAATATGTTATGATCATTTTTGATGATTTTATCTCTTTTTGGGGAATGATTTAAGAATTATATAGTTTTGGAAAAAGGACAACACGCAGACCATGTGACAACCCGTCGCGTCGGACAAAGCTGCGGGAATCGAACCCACAACCAAAGTGTGACTGGTATTTATAGCCTACCACTGGACTACGTGAAGTCCCTGGTTAGTTTGACTGATTCTTTCTAGTTATATGATTTTATGAATTAATAGTATGTTTATTTTCGGTTATTTATGAAAATGATTAACCTATCATGGAGGATATGTGATTAGGTTAATTACTTTTCAATACGAGACTTTAGAAGCAACTGATATTGTTTGGAGATAAATGTTACGATTTAACGTGGAAGACTATGTGACTAAATCCTTCAAATATTTGGGTTTCAATATTATATTGGTTTACATTGAAGAATTTTATGGACAAATTGTTTATCGGATGTTCCTCGTTGAACTTTGGGTTTTGTTGGACAAATTTTGAGATTAAGAATAGATTTTCTTTTTATAAAGGGTTATCCTTTTTTGGATTATCTAACCTTGTACTAAACTTTATAGTTTTGGTTTTGGTTAAAGCCTAAAGACATGGGATGTATATAGTTCTCTTTTGTGGATTAGGTGATTCTCTAGAAGTTGATTATAGTACTATTAATGCGAACAAGTCTCCCTAAATACTCGTCTTTTGGAAAAAATATTAGTTTGATTAAGGAATCTAGTAAAAGTTGAAAGTCAACATGATAAGTGATTATGTTTCCTTATGAATAAATTCCTCAATAAAATGTAACATAAAACAAAAATGTTGTCTATTAAATTTTCCTACTGGGGAACCCAACACCGTTTAACCCATCACAAGTTTGTGGTTTTCTTATTGTTAACTTTCTCATAAACATGTTTTCTATCACTCTCCATCAGAACATGACCCTATGTTTTCTCCTCCATGTCCATCTTTTCCTACATGGAGTCCTAGTATGGGTTAACTCGGGTGACCTATGTACTTATCTTTCTTTATTTTAAAGTGATTGTTTTACCGACTCTTGTTCCGATGTGGGACTTTCAAAGATGTTTCCAAGCGCAATTTTAAAATTGCGAGGACACAATTCCCAAAAGGGGGGAGGATGTAACACCCCAGGTAAATAAATAATATGACATTTTCATATTTATCCATATTTGTGAATAAAATATTAATATGACTTTAAAGGGGACGCTATGCTCGATGGCATACCCAACAAGCAACAATGAGTTTCTTGGGAATCTTACGTTGTACTCTAATAATAAAATAATATTATTTTAAATGGTAGTTAACATGTAGTCGTTGTATTGGTGGGAATGGATAGAAATAACTAAAATACGATTATATATGTTTTTAAATGTTTTTACATTTATCCAATAAAAGATAAAGGCATAAAATACAGAAAGAATTCAATTTTAGGCGTATATGCCCTAGTTTTCACTAAAGGTTCACTTATCGATTTTTGATAAAGAACCATCATTAAATATAGTTTTGTTCACTCTTATACATTCTTTTGTACCAAATAAAACTCTTCTTAATAATTGGGACATCAAAATTTACTTTGTGTAATTTTTTGGTATCTTTCCGATAAAGTTCATTTTTTTTAATGAATAGTGTAAAATGTTGTATTTTAATTCAAAACCTCTTTTTAATCTAATTTATTTATATGATTATATTGTCTTTTGAATTGGTTTTAAAGTGAAATTAGAATATATTTATACCATTAAATCCAATAGTGGTCGTTGGAATTAATTTCACTTTGAAATCATACTTAAACTAGTGTCAATCTTTTGATACTTATTGTTTCATAAAAACACGCTATTTGCTCTGACAGCGGGAATTAATTATTAAATTTTTTAATGTGGAATATATGTTTTGAATTTTGTAAAATGGACTTCATTTTTGAATTTGGAATATCAAATATAGCTTAGTGTGAATTTTTGGTATTTTTCTGATAAACGTCAATTTTTTATGAATAGTGAAACCACTATGTGGTACTTATAAAAACCGATTTTTCGTTTAAATGAAATTTTACCACTTCAGTGTTTTGAATTTCAAAAATCCGACATACATGGTTGTCATTAAGAAGTAAAATGTTGTTCAATGAGATAAAAATAATTTTTTGGTGAATAGTAACTTATTAAGTTTTTAATCGCGATTAGAGGTAATTAGTGTAGTTTAGGGTAAAACTAATGTTTTAATAATATGAAATGAACTTGAAAAATGTCCTAACATAATTTTATGTGTCATGGACGACCAATAAAATTCATGGGTCAACTTGGGGACCCCATGGAGCCACTTTGGTTGGGAAATGACATAAATACCTTTTTATTTAATGTTAAAGTAAAAATGACACACACATGAAATGTTTTAATAAAACAATTTTTACATGGAGTTATACAAGTTATATTTTTGACTATAAATAGTCATTGTAAAGATAAAAAGATTTCTCACATCATAGTATTTTTTTTTATAATTTTTAGATATTAAATAAATTAAATTATTTATGACATCATGATGATGCAGCGATGACCTCATTATTTAACGATTTAATTAAAATGGAAAGATAATGTAATATCTAAGACCTAAACATGTCCAAAACCTATTGGATGAGTGGATTTATAACCCTTATCATCTTATCCTCGAAACACATCAATGTGGGACCTCCTAAATCCGAATACCATTTTAAAATAAAGTGACTTTTCTTTACCTTCCAAGAGTCCCCCTCCTCTCCTCTTATAAAAGGCCCCCACCCCTACCTCCTTACCCACACCCCCAAAGCCTTTGGCTCGGCCAAACTCTGCCCATTTTGTCTCCCCACTTCCCTATATTACTCCTTGAAGCCTCAATTTGGGAATAAGTCTTCCCAAGGAAGCCTTTGAGCTAAAACCAAAGGGAGTTACCCGATTTTAAGGTAACGTCTTCACTTGAGTACTTTTGTTTTATTTTGCTTCTCAAACCCCCTACACTCTTTTCATTCATTTCTTTTGTAAAAAATCCAGTATCATCAATATACTAGTATGTTGTTATAAGAATTATTCTAGCTACACTTTCACACACCTACATCTAATGGTTAAAGAACATACTGTTTCTGTGGATGACGAATTTTGGCCTCCCGAAACGATGATTGTTCAACATTCTTCTAAAACCTTCAAAGGTGGCCATTAAGATGACACTATATTTATATATGATATATAATATGTTTATGATTTCCTTATACTTCTGTATTTTTCATTTTGGGCATACCTTTATGGTTTCCATTATGGGTAAACGTGATATCTTCATTTAAGGAAGTGCGGACTACCGCCCCCTCAAAGTGATTTGATTCGTTAATACCATATGTGGTACGTATAACGGATATATTTAATGATATTATATATGATACCATACTGGAATTAAAATACTATTATGTATCATTATGTTTTAATACCATTAAGTATGAAATAGAAATGGAAGTAGCGTTCATGAGTACGTACGGCTTACCGTCTCCATGAATGGTACATTTCATTTCTTATCTCAAAATGTTATATAATACTATAAGTACATATATATAATGGATATATATGTAATATATTACATCAAAATTATGGATATAATTCTGGAATTATAACATATATATATATCTCTCTCATTTTGTTTTAATTCCACTAATATGACAAAAAATTAATGTAGTGTTCATGCGTACGTACGGCCTACCGTCTCCACGAATGATGCTTTTCGTTTTTTATCTACAAATTATATGGAATAGTATGAAATGAATATTTACTGGATATATATGATATTTTAATCATTAATACTATTCTGGAAATTATTTACTTATAACTTCATGGGAAATCTTTTTTCAAACAAGTTCATTTTTGACTCATGTACCAAACATCGACAAAAACGTCTGAAATGAACTAACATTATTAAACAATTATTATAACATTATAATATGTGATATTAACTGAATAATAATCTCTAAAGGAGTTATTTAGGAAATTATTAATTGACCAAAGTTTATTATTCAGGAATATAATGAAACGAACAAGACAAGTTGGACTTGAGGTAAGGGATCTTACTCCTCTCTTTCTTTTTATGTACACACTTTTATGTAAGTCCCTCTAAAGCTCATCGTTCTTGTTATTGGGATGTTATTTTATATTAAACATACTGTAATTTTTATGTTCATTTGATGAGAGACCCTATTCTCTCAAATCAATCCATTTTGGAAGTTTTGAGTGGCGCCGTTAGGCTGCCGAATTTTCGTAAGATATCTAACCTCTCTCTTTCTTTTTAAGTACTCTCCTTTATGTCACTTCTTTTAAGATCCTCTTTGTTATGTTGGGGTATGTTATTTTATATTCCTCTTTTTATAAACTTTATGTTAATAAGATGAGATACCCTATTTGATCTCATCAATCAATTTTTGTAAGTTTTATGTGGCGCCGTTAGGCTGCCGAGTTTTCGTAAGAGATTTTTCATCTCACTTTTATTCCCGTGAGATTTATGCTACATTTTCCACAATTTGCATTGAGTGGTGTATGTACTGCCCATTATTCTACTCTTTGTGTAATATACTTTTGTTTATGAGTATTTACATCAATGATTTATTGTCCTTCTTTCATGGGGTGTATGTTTTGAAAGATACCCAAGTCGGTAGGGGAACCTTTCACCCTCCTCTTTTTTAAAAGACTTCTTTTGATGGGTCTTTTAATTTACATATTGATATGTTGGGATATGTTCTAATATATCCTTATTTATGTAAATTTTATGTCCAAGTGATGAGATGCACTTTTTATCTCTCATCAACTCATTTTGATGTGACGCCGTTAGGCTGTCAAGGGAACTTCTTAACCCAATTTCGATTTCTTTGGGTTCAACATGTAGTTATTGAATATGTCATCCTTTGAATATGTGTGAATTACCTTTGATTATTTTACACTTAATATCCACTTATATTTGGTGTATTCGTTTGTCACACAGAATTATGTAATTGATTTATCCTTAAACCAAGGATATCGTCCTTGTATGGGACTTCGTCTCAGTCTCCTTTCATTGAGGCATATTTTGTTTTATACACAACCTTCTTTTATACGGTGAATAAACCCCTTTGACTTTTACGTTTATCCAAAAGGAATCTTTTTTATACGAAGCGTTTTACTAAATGACAAAAGGGAATGTTTTTGTCGTATGTATGCGGTGACAACGACTTCTCCGCCGCCGTGACCGACTTCCTCTACAAGCCATACCTTCTTTTTAAAAGAAAAATAAATACCATATTTTAATTTTCTTTTATTTTGGTATTGAAAATGGTTTTCATAATGTTTTTATATCAATGTGTTATATTGATATCTTGTGATTGAAAGGTGGAAATGTTATGTTTCCTTTATGCATGTTTTATGTGATTGGATTATGTTGAGGTTCTTGGGCATTATTATGAATACGGGTGGTTTCGTGATAGACTAAGGGCGGGTGAGCCCGATATAGCTCTCCAATTCATTGGGTAACGTGAAGGAGTGAAACATTAAGGTTTCTCTCCGAAGATATTTAGGGAATATACTGTGATGGGTATTCCAAACGTAACCAAGAGGGTTACTCCCTACGTAAGAATGTTATGAATGCCTCAAGTTACCTTTATGTCTCATGTTTTCTATGATTTATTCATGGTTTGATGAGGTATGTTAAAGTGCCTATGTTTTATGGGTAAAGTATGATTTCATTCTTATGAATATATGAACTCATGTTTCCTTTCCATATTTTTATAACCCTTACTGAGCTTTTTATGCTCATCCCATGTTTTTGAAATGTTTTTCACAGGTCAAGGGAAAGGTACATGATGTGATGATAGTGTCAAGGATGTGTCAAGATTGAATCCATGTTTTATTTTCAATATGTTTCCATTGATGGGAAGAATGAATACTGTCTTTTATGTAACCACTTTGTTTAAATGAGGAATGTAATGCAACTTTCATGATCTAATTCTCTAAAACTCTAAACCTGAAAAGATCCTCAATGTGTAATCTTGTAATAACTCAAGATTAAGTAAGGTTTAAGGTTGGGGCCTTATAGTCCCATAAAAAAATATCTCATCAGATATAAATTTTCTCCAAATACATTGGAGTCTGTTTCGGACTCATCCATCATGCACTGGTACTGTGTGCTTGTGTGCCATATAAAAACAATTACTTTTATAAATAACCCATATTATTAATTACCCTTGAGAATGAAATATGTTTTTAAAAAATCCATAAGGAATAACTAAATTCCATAGTAAAATAATATGAATAAATTCATTAAAACATATCTTAAATGAATGATCAAAATCATTAAAGTATATTGACATAGACGAAATAAACATTAGAATAATATTTGAATTTTTTTAGAATATAAAGACAAATCTCCATTATATTATTTATAAATATTATTTTAAAAGGGAATATTTTATATAAAATATTTTTATAAATATATTGTTATGTTAAATAAAATATATATTAATAACAATGAAAAAATAGATAGTATGGTTTGTAATAAAAAATAATGAAAATAGTGGTAAAAATCAACCACGGAAAAAACATTAATGAGGATAATTAAATAATTCCTTCAACATTTTTTGTAAAATAAATAAATGATAATAAAAAATGACCTTAATAAATAATAAATATTGAGTTAAATACATCCATGAAATAATATAATTAAGATGTTCATTATGGATAAAGAATCCTAATGGAAAAAAATAGATTAAATTGTTCCACTTACAGGAACTATTTTATGTGAATCATGAATCAATTATAGTGGAAATAGTAAGAAGTCACAAAAATGAAAAAATACCCATAGGAGAAGAAGAAAAGTATTTTATTTAGTGGTAATGGACATAAAACATAGTTGATTAAAATTAAATAATAGACATCCTTGATTTCAACGTGATATTATAAAATAAATCATTACCTTTACACATGACTCCCACAAAAACACTTTAACCTCATTGATAAATTTTCTCATTCTAAAGATGGGATTAAAAAAATTAAGGATTTATACCACCTTATTTGAACTATAAGCTTCTAAAAGTGTAATAAAATGATATTAGAATGAATTTGGGTATTTATTCATAAACAAAATAAAGTAAAATTTTTTTTGAAGTGTATTGAGGAGGGTCCTTTAATGGGTATGTTTAAGTGTAGTTTCTATTAATTAACATTCAATAATGATTAAAGAACTCCATTTGTCATGGAAAATGTATCAAAATAAGATAAAATATGGTTTTGGATTTCGAATCACCTCATCCATATAATTTAGAGAAAATATTAGGGATATTTTATGTATTTATATTTTAATTTTAAACCATTTAACTCAATTTTCCCTTTATTATTGTAACTCTCTATTTACCATAGTTAATGTTTTTACCCAAAAGTGAAATTGACCACATTACCTAATTTTATTTCTATAATTCCAAAAATGAAATTAATTTTATGACATTAAATTTATCGAAGTGATTAAAATTAACGTTGAATAAAAAATATAGAACACATGAAATCATTATTTTAGAAAAACTATATTTTTAGAATAAAACATTCTTTATCCTTAATCCTTTAAAGTAATAATCATTATATGAGTAAAAAAAATTTATTTGTCTGTAATAAAATACATATCATTAAATTTTTTTTATCAAAATATTTTACATAATTATTTTAAATAAAAATATACAATATATAAAAAAAATTTAATATAAAACAATTTTTGTGAACAAAGAATAACTAATGATTTATTCCTTTAAACTCATTAATTGTATATTATAAGTTATTTACTCATTTTACCAATAATTCCTTTAATGTTTTCACTGTATTTTACTAAAATTTATTCTATAAAAATAATCCATTTAATATAAAATTCATTAAGTACCAAATATATACATCTTTAAATTTTTATATTTTCCCCAAATTGAATTAGAAACATTTTATTTTATACCAAAATCATTTTTTATATAAATTACCTGTCAATTATTTTATGATTGTTGACACCACTTAAGAAAAAAAAATTATTAAGAGAGCCCTGGATATTTCAAAATCCCAAGGAACGGTTTGAATAACTCAAAGGGAAAGTCAAAATACTCCAAAAAAGATATGTGCAATCAATCTGCGCAACGGACCTGTGCGATAGACTTGCACAGAAGAGCTACGTGCTAGAATAATTTATGTACTTGTATGTGGAGCACCTGTATGGAGGACCTACACAGAGAACCTTCATGGATAAATAATACTTCAACCAAGCCCATTTGTGCCTATAAATAGAGCTATTGGGCTCCCCATTTGAAGGACTGAAAAAGTTGAAAGACTCTCTGAAGCTCCCAATGCGTAGCTCTTTCGCCAAAGATCCCTCAAATTTTCTTAGGTAGTTCTCTAAAACACGAGAGAAGAGATAATTAAATGGGATAAGTGTTTTTTAAAGTCTCTTACAATTTTTTAAATATACGTTTAGTTCTCCTATATGAAATACATTATTCAATCATCATTTATATCGACACAACATACATGCACGTTATACCTGCGTGAATTACTTGCGTGTTATACCTGCATGGTACATCAACACGGCATACCTGCGTGAGGTACATACGTGACAGAGTTTTGTATAAGGCCTATGTACAAACTCAATTAACCTCTTCAAAATCTATTCATGGAACGTTATATCCTTCCCTGTTTCACTTATCTGAAAGTAACTAAGTTGAAGCCTCCTCCAAAACCTCCGGACTTATCAAACCTTTAGGAAAGGCGCATTAGTATGTATCCTATTTGGGATTGTACTTCCACAGTCATAGGTTTTAATCATTTGTTTAACAATGGGGTTAGGATTCATGGAGTATCTGTGGGATTGTATATCCATGGTCACATGGACCTTTCTTCCAGAAATAGTGTTGGGATGTTCCCAGTTTTGAGAATAAGGTTTTGGGTTCTTTCCTACCCTTCTCATCTCTAAAACCCGGAATGTCAGGTCACTAGTAGGGAAGGTACATTTCACACTTACATTTCCACACATGTATAGGATAAGTCTCCCTCCCCCATGAGGATCAATTTTATTGAAAGAACAATGATGTAAGCCTCTAGATTTTCTTGCAGGAGGTGGCATCAATGCTCTTCCTCTCTTCTTTGGTGCCAAAGACCAAAGGGGGGATGGGAATAGGGACTCTTGTTACCCTTTCCATCTCCTGTTTCACTTTTTCACCATGGGCATCCATCCTGACGTAATCCCATAACCTCCATCCCTTCCTCCTTACATTGTACCCTTGTCTAATGTAAATATAACATAGGAATGGCTCATCACATTTCCCTCTTCCATGGTCGACGCATCCTCTTCCATCAGTAGAGGAGGAAAAGTGTGAAGTACCATTGTGGAAGATTTCAAATCCACTTTTTTCTCACATCGATCATGAATCACGTGGGCTTAGAGATACATGATGGATACAACATGTGCACAAACACTCATTATAAAGAACTATGAGAACTCTGATTCTTGTTCAATCCAAGATACGTAGGAAGCCTTTTTAGGGACTGAGCTCACCGGACATCCTCTTCATGAATACAACCCTAATTCATTTAATCTGGGCATCCTCTTCAGGGATAAACCCGAAATTAAACCCCAAATCATTAAGGCGTCCTTTTTAGTAAGTAAGCCCAAACTTTCTCTCTCACACGACCATACTCTCCAATGAGACATATCGAACTATGTGGGATTTGATTCTTATCCATATGGGATACGTAGGAATCCTCGTTGAGGTCGAAACCCAACACTTCAAATCAACCTTGTTCTCCTTGGTCCATATTCCCAACAGGGCCTGATCTTACATGGAAACCCATATCCTTTCTAAGTTCCTTGTGCTGATTTAGTGTAGGTCCCACACTATGTTTTGACCAAGCACATTTCTATTAGAATTAATTATCACATGACCTTAAAATCTATGATGTACCATATTAAGCGGTACCAAACTACAAGGGTTCTGATTCCTTTCACAAGGATATTTAGGTAGCACATTTTACGGTAACAATCCCAAGATCAAAACAATCCTTCATATCCCTGGTTGACATAAAATTCTTGAGTTCCCCACTGAGTGGATTAAAAACCAGTATCATCACAACGATGATTAAAAGAATCTCTAATCAGTATATTAGAGGAGGCCATTGATGGAAAACCTCGAATAGATATGGATATTTACATTAATGAAGAACCTTGAATGCATATTGATTATTATAAATTTTAAACATCTTTATAGGTGATTGTATATTCCAAGGGATACTTATGATATAATTCATGAATTAATAAGGATTCATGAAAATATCTTAAATTTACCAGGAGAGTCCTGGAGTAGAAAATTATTCTTTCCAAAAGGGTGTGATGAGTTTGACCTCCCATCCTCTGGACCAATGCATGTTATTAACTATCATAAAGTTCAAAATTAACAAATGCCTTCCTTTGGAAAGCAGGTCCCCTTTAGATAAAAAATTAATGGATGTTTTCGGTTCCATGAATAATTCCAATGGAAACTGCCTAGAAATAGTGATTCTTAAAACTAGAACACAGGTTTCAAGGAACTATGAAAAAAAATGGTGAACCTGATGTGAATCCTTAAACAGGTTAATATTGTGACCCACCTCTTAGGCCCTAGTCAATTGATTATGGAAGGCCAGAAAAAAGAATCAATCACACATGTATCCATCTAAAAGATGTCTCTTTAATTTAGTTTGCAGTTTTTTTCACGTTTTTCTTATCATAATTCCCTTCATTCCAAAAATGACTTTCTCAAATACAATATCTGTGAACTTCTAGACAACTGCTAAAGTTGGATCTCCATCCATAGTAAGGATGTCATCACCAACCCATCATCTTCAATGCTGGGACACAAATGTGCTGGTAAAGGAAAATCACCAGCACGGTGCAATTCTGACTTTGGAGACTGTTCGACAGGCCCTCCAGGTGAGTAACAATCCTCGATCATCTGGCCTTTAATGACCAATGATCACGAAGAAAATGGTTCCCACAACTATTTCCAACCATTTTGGGTTCTTATCCACAGAACTCAACAATCAATCCCTCCCCATACTATATGTAGGTGGATCAATAGGTCACTCCAAGCCTCAATTCAAGAATGCTAGTTTCCTTCCTGAGGAATCCCACCAATAGTCGCCACCAGAATCATGCATTAGTATACCCCCAACATGATGGGGGTGTAGCCACTAAACATTTGGCCCAGGTCTATCAGACCTGGGAAAATAAGGCAACCCAGCCGAGATAACATTTTTTCAACATGGAGTAGGTTCTCACCACTTCTTCCAATGAGTTCCATCAATTTAACCTGATGGAAAACCTTGAGCGGGCATATACACTCGCCCGTCATAATTTTCCTACTTAGTAGAATCGTCTGATCGCAACCCACCAATCCCACCAGATAAACCCAGTAGAGTATCGTCAACAAGAACATACACCTTCTTACAAGTTATCAGCCAGTCAGTAGGCTTGTATGACTACATTTAAAGAATCCCACCAATCTAATGTTGTGGAAACTGGTAAACAGGAACATACTCTTGTTTACACTCACCAATTCTGTTAGCAGTCTCGTCTACCAGTATTGAATGAAGTACATCAACCATACTCCAGATACTGAATGGACGTATATTCCACTATACATGAGTACTTTAAATACCCATTGATAGGAAAAGGAGGACAAGATCAGGCATATACACCAACTCCAAATAAGGAATGGACATATATTCCCGCTCCATCCGCTGAAGTCACCAAACTCATTTTATCATTTGTGAAGTGGATGATGAAAATCCCTACCCATATTCTGGAAGAATTCCATGATATTTTAACAACTACTTTACCAGTATCAAGGGAACATACACAAAAATCTATCCCCACACATGGGATGAGACATCAGCATGCCATCTCGGATCATATATACATTTTTGTTCTAGTCCAGGAGGGTCATGGGGTATACTGCCCCATATTATATGGACAACAAGATCGGAAAAATATACCATTTCCAATTAAAGGTAATTGGTCTATTCTGGTAACCAATCCAAGGCAGGAATATACACCATCACATGATAACCACTTTTTCTAGCAAGTGTCCCCAACTAAATATAAGAGAATATCCAAGAAGATGTTTCGGCAAGCACTATTGGGAAATAAAGTGTCAAGCTTTAATTTTCCTCCACTTAGTGAGGGAGTTCCTGAAATCCTCATGTATTTTTCTACTACTACTCAAGATCTTATCCTCTAATTACCAAATTATAGGAGTAGTTTTTTGTAATTTTGAATTTCCTCATCAGACACTTCATCATGAATGCTTGATTCATGAATATTCAGTCAATCCAAAGTGCCTATATTTGGATGAGAGCCACGACAACCCTCCATGTGGCCAGAACGACAAAGAGAAAGAATATTTATCCCTTTCTGTAATCCATCATGTGGATCCTCCCCATGATGGAATTTGCTGTGAAATTCCTCTTTGTAGTAGTATTTCTCATTGTCAAAACAATTTCATAATTGACAATGTAGCGACCAGAAAGCCCTCTTATTTCAAGGAACTTTCAAACACAAGTTCAGTCATGTCTGATTCCATCTCATTTAAAGGTGATACACTTTCTCAACCAGAAGACATCTTAAGGTAATGGTCACTCTCCAAACCTCCCTTAGATCATTTGTCTTCTAATACAGAGCATCAACTTTGGTCAGACCAAGCTGAGAAACCACAAGTAAAATATGATGAAGAAATGTTAAACATGAGGAAAAAATTATCTAAAGGAGAAATATGAATCATGTTCTAGCCTTTGAAAAATTCTCAATATAAAATTCTAGAATAGATTCAAAAAGATTGCATCTATAAAATCCACCTCAACTTATGGAAAACTCTTCGTCATTTGAAAACCAAAGTATTACCATATGATGAATATAAAAAACATGTAAAGGGAATAGAAGGGTTGAAACGCCTTATTGACTTGGCCTCTCTCTGAGTTTCCCAACATCCAAAGGTTGAAAAATAGAAATGAACCCTTCAACGTTCATGTATCAATTCTCTAAAGAGACTATGATAATTAATTTCTAATTCCCCATCTAGGGTTCGAATCAGAGGAGGAAGTGCATATGGAGCATTGCATTTCACAGCACTCCGAAATCAGAAAATTCCACCAAAAGTGGTCTCATCCAATGTTATTTCCCACAGTCAAACACAATCAATAGATTTTGTATGTAATCGGATGTACACTCAAGAATTTATCTCAACCAGTTCTCATCAAAATCTATCCCAACGAAAAGAAGGTGTTGAGTTACTTTTACATCATGCATCTGAGAATATTGAGTAGGCATATCGCTTAGAGGATGTCAAGCATCAGAGAATGCAAATGTCTACAATAGCACAGTGATCTTTCAAAACAGGTGATTTGAGTGCTTTTCAAATAATGCACCCAGCTAATGTCTAAACCAAAATCCTCCAAATTAGAAGAGCTGTTGCAAGAATTTCAGCCATAACAATTCAGGAATCACCCCAGCATGCAAGGATGTAGATCAATTAATTCAAATATAATGTTCATTCAACAATGTTCAAATATTTAAAGAAGAAGAAAATGAATAGCCCCAGCTTGTGGGGATACAGGCTTTTTCACATCTGCAATCCCCTCCTCAACAGAAATCAGTTTTCTCCTGATTTAAGGAAGAAGCCACAAGGAAAGCATGCAACTGAACAATCTGTGGATTCCCTTTGGGTTACTATCCACCAAATAGATCCAGGGAATTCATCATATAGGAGAATGAAGTCTCTTGAAGGACACAAAGGATGATGATCTCACAAAAAAACTAATAGAATTCCATTTATGTGTTACGCGTCAGTAAATTTCATTAACACCATTGCAGAAGATCCTCCAGAAAATAAGTCTAGTTCAGGGGAATTATAATTTCAAGTTATCTTCCATAATACAGTACACACTAAGGTAAATAAAGAAGGTGTGAACACCCAAAATCATAGGCATACCTAGAATCTAGGTATGACTTCAAATAACCAACTCCCCCTCTCAGAAAGGCATCTAACAAGGTGAAAAGAAAAAAGCCAGATTGCATCTCACTTTTCCACTGGATAAGGTCAATCTCTTTCACTTGAAGATAGATTTTCATAGTAAGAATAGGAAATGAATGAATTGAAAAGAATCAATACCGAGTTACTTCGAAACAGTATTTCTGCTAGACGTACTCTTCGAACAGGTCCTCATTTTTCAAATCCTGTAGGAACTCCTCAGAAAAGAGGATTTGTAGGAACTATAGATGCGGATAATAAATTACATCCACTGGGAACACAATCAATGCATGACTATATACATCATGATAGGATTTTTCCCGTGGGTTATCCATGGTAGATATGAGAACCACCATCAGTGTTTTTTCAGGTCAGTGCACCATCTCAAGCTCTAGTTGCTAAACCATCACATGTTCCATCTTATCTATATGTTCACCAAATTCTTATGAACACAATTGAGGCAATAACAACTTGATTGGAAACTATGGAAGCGTGACGTTCACCAGTTCATCCAGAAAAGAGAGCTTTCCCTGAATGGGTGGATGAAATCCCCCCCCCACCAAATTTTTTGAATAACACATTCCCAACCATTAATGGTTACGAATATATGGAACAACACTTAACACATTTTGTTTCCCATTGTAATCCTATAATAGGAACTTCTCAACAAAAATAAGTAGTTAAACATAGGTGGTTTGTGCAGTCATTACAATAACCTCCTTTTGTCTAGTATACAAGTTTACAATATTGATCAATTACTGGATGGGATGATCTCTGTAAGAAATTTCTTCTTTAATTTATCTCAATTCTACCAAAGACGAGAGTTTTTGATATTACTAATTGTAAAAAAGATAAAATGAAAGAGTTTCATATTTAATTTTTAGATGGAATGGATTAACATATTTCTTAATTCTATTACCCCCTTAAGAAGAGTTGCTTCCAATTTGTGTGTAAAATCTGTGTGATAAGCTATGCACACCATTAATCCATGTGAAATACACAAGAGGGTTTTGAGACCTTACTCCAATCGCTCAACAGATAGAATACTATATTATAGAAACAAAGGCTAAAACATCTGTAATTCCATCTACTCTGGGGAAGAGGATAGGAAATGAAGAAGCTGCTACAGTCACACTCAAGTAGGAACCTTTACCTACTTCTACCTCAATTACTTCATCATAACAAAGGGCTCAGCCTCCTGATAATTAGTAGCAACGACCGCCTCGTCAAGATAATCAAAGAGATCAAAGGCGAAACCAATTTGGGAAATTAATAAATAATGTTTATTCTATAAAGAACGAACATGTTCCTGGTTACTTCATCTCATCCTTAAAAAATAATTTGGTTTAGTTTCCAAGGCCAAAGAAGCCAAATACAGTCAAATATGAAGATCTTTTGTATTATTCTCCCTTTCACTGGATGTTAGGAAACCCCCATTCAAGAGTGTTTTGTTTTCAAATACCTTCTTCAAAATATGATAGGCACTGGAAAAGTGAAACAAAAGAGTTCCTCAGCTCAAGTTTCATGTGTTACTACTACTGATCCAAGAGAACAAGGCGAATAGAATGAGGTCAAAACTAAAAATGTGCAGAAATATAATGATTGGATGATTATAAAAATGATCAACTAGACTCATTCCATTTTAAAAACATAGTTAAAACAACAAATTATGTCTTTTTCCACTCCTTCTACAGCAAAACCACCTTCATCAAAGGGACATTCCTTAATAAAGAAAAGTGATTATATGGACAAAGAGCAGTCAGAAGAAGATGAGCACTTTTCAAGCCCAAAGATTCCCTTATCCCTAGGAGATTTTAAGCCATCTATTTTAAAATCATAGAGACTACCCCACCAAACGGCAAAACCAATACTAACCTGTCAACAAGAATCATTTTCTGATGAAGAATTAATCTTTGATTATGTTAATGTTGTCCATTTAATGGATTCTTATGCCAATGATGATTCTGATTATAATGGTTCAGAATTCCTTATACCAAATTGGGGAACAAGAGGAAGAGGCCAAGGTCGAGGATACTGGGGAAGGCGTGGGAATTCTAGAAACCACCATTTTACCTCTACCCCTACTCAAACCATATATACAGTAGAGACACATGAAAGATCCCTTCTGCAGGTTCAAAAAGAACAAGGAGTTTCTTCCATGAAAGATAGGTTCGGTTCTGACACAATAATTTTGGAAGACCGATTAGAAGTCACATCATCGTCTTCTCAGCAAATTAATTGACCTAGTCTATCTAATTTACCAACGCCCAGAGAATTTATAGCTTCTTCTCCTACCCAGAGTACGTCTACATCACAAGCATCAACTACCAAAGCACCTACAAAACCACATATCCATGCTAGAAAATGCAGATCTTTGGACAAAAGTATAATATTTTGACATAATTGGCCCATGTACCATTCAAGTTATCAATTCTGGATGCTTTGAATCTTTCAAAAGATCTTTGAGAAGCACTCATTCAGGCTTTGCAAAGTCCTCAAGAGTTTGAAACCGATGTTGTTACTGTTGATGATTACCGTATTGAGAATGGTTCTGCAGAATGACATGCAGTCATATATTTTACAGATAAGGATGAAAATGATGTGGTCTATGGCCATATCTAACCTTTTTTTTCTGGAAAGGTCAATGATGTAGACATCCGAAGAGCCTTCATTTATATTGGCTCTACAGTCAACCTCATTCATGTTTGTACACTTCTTCGATTGAGTCTGACTGAATCTTACTTATCTCCTTCGAATTTAATGTTTCAAGCTTATGAAAAGAATGAACAAGAACCTCTAGGTGAGATTACACTTAGAATATAGTTTGGATATCTTGTGTCTAATTCATATTTCATTGTTTTTTGTCAGGACACACCTTTTAATATTTTGCTTGGAAAGCCATGGCTGCATCAGCATGCATCCATTCCTTCATCATACCACTAGTGTCTTATGTATTGTTTCAATTATCAAATCGAGACATTTTATGGTGGAAAGGATCCATTTAAAAAGTGTGAATATCAATGCATTGAGGCAGAGTTTAATCACACAAAAGTAATGAAGTCCATGACAAAAGAAATAACTAGAGTTAATGCTCTAAATGGACTGGAAAATATCTAAGAAAATATATTTATGTATTTGAGTACCGATTATGTGTTACCCATCAATCAAATTGAAAAGGTAAACTCAAATCTAAGAACTCATCCAGTAACTTATATAATGTCAATTACGACAATAGAGTCTGATATCATGGAAGAAACTATTGATCCACGAAGCCATGATGAAATCCTAAATGGAGATGTTTTCATTTCATCCACTGAACTACAAAAAGCCTCTACATCATCAAACAATTTAGAAGATATTATAGAAATTTTAGATAAAGACAAATATGTTGATTCTCAATCCATCAATCCCTCTTTATTAACACATGAAGACTCTTCATCATCGGTAGGGTTTGATATGGTGGCCTCTTCTTCGGGATGTTCAAATACAAATTTCCCCTATAACTCTGGGATTTGTGCCTCGTCATATAGTATGAAAATGGAAACAAAAGATGAAATTTATAAAAAAGAAGAAGAGGAAGATCTCAGGGATGATCCTCCATCATTTGAGGAAGGTGTGGCTACCACTGTGGATGATCTCCGAGAAATAAATATGGGTACAGAAGATGATCCATGCCCCACTATAATTAGTGAATCCATGACCTATGAAGAGCCAGAGGTGTGTACTTAATTTCTAAAGAAACAATGAGATATATTTGCTTGTAATTATTCAAAAATTCTAGGTTTTAGTCCTAATGTAGCCACCCATCATTTCGGTTATCTAGATGAACATTGTGGATTCAAGCATGCAGCATGAAGAACACACCCAACTCATGCCTCTAAAATTGAAGCTGAAGTTGATAAGCATATAAAGTCTAACATTGTTAGGGAAGTTTAGTATCCCAAATGGATGGAAAAATAATTCCCCAATGAAAAAGAAGAATTGAAAATTAGAGTCTCAATTGACTTCAGATATCTTAACCGGCATTGTCCTAAATATTATTTTCTTGTTCTGATTACAGTGCTTCTAATTGATGAAATGGCTGGCTATGAAGCTCTTCCCTTCATGGATGGATACTCTATGTATAATCAAATCTGTATGGACCCAGAGTATTAATAATCTCTAACCTTTAGAGACCCTCAATGATTGTTTTGCTATCAGTAAATTTCCTTTGGCTTAAAGAATGCAGGTGCAACATACCAACGCGTCATGCACCATATCTTCAAACCGTACATACGGATATTTGTGGAATGTTATGTGGATAATTTGGTGGTCAAATCCAAAAAAATGTTCCAATCACTTTGCTTATTTGGAAACCATATTCAATAAACATTGGCAACACAATTTGTAGATGAACACCTTGAAATGTGCTTTTGGGGTAACCTCATGAATGTTACATGGCTTCATTGTACGCCATCTGGTTATCGAAGCTAGTCTAGAGAAAAAAAATCAATCCTTGTTGTGTCACCTCCTCAAAATTTGAAATAATTAAGAGGACTCCAAGGAAACTTGGCCTATATTCCATGTTTTATTGCCAATTTGGAAGGCAAGTGTTTTCCCTTCACTGGATTAATGAAGAAGGGAGTCACCTACTAATGGAATGAAGAATTCCATGAAGAATTTGATACCCTCATGAAATATCTCTTGAGTCCACCAGTATTAAAGCCACATGTTGAATAAAGACCACTTATTTTATACGTGATAGCTTTAGAGAGATCACTAGGGGCCTTTATTGCCCAAAATAATGATATTAGGAATGAAGACAACCTTTACTATCTTAGTCAGACTATGCTTGATGAGGAAACTTGATATTCAAGTATTTAAAAGTGCTACTTGGCATTAATCTTTGTAGTTAAAAAATTGAGGCACTACCTGAAATATCATGATGTCCAATTGGTATCTTGAAACAACCCACTCAATTTTATCCTCAATCATCTTATGCTTATAGGGGGTATGGAATGGCAGAAAATTATTTTTCAACATTTTGATATCCAGTTTGTGCCTTAAAATTAAATAAATGGCTAAGCTCTTGCTGACTTCCTTGTTGAGCATCCATTTTTGGAAGATACATCATTTAATACTGAACTTCCTGATGAAGTGGTCTTATTTATTCATGATAATTCCCAAACATGGGAAATATATTTTTATGGTGTTTCCAGAAGTCCAATAAGAAAGAGAATGGAAAACCCTAAAATCAAAAAAGTTGGGTTAGGAATTTTTCTTACATACCCAGAAAAGGATGTATTGCCTTATTCCTTGTTATCCATAGGTGGTACCAAAAATGAGGAAAAATATCAGGCTCCCGTCATAGGTTTGGAATTGGATCATCAGGAGAAAATGGATCATTTATAGGTGAAAGGTGATTCAGAATTGGTAATAAAACAAATCAATGGATAATATTATATAAGAAAAGAATAGTTAATCCCTTTGTGTGATTAAATCAGAGGTTTAATGGCTGAATTTCCCTTAGAGAGTACATTGCTTTATGTCCCACAATTACAAAATTCCTAAGTAGATGCATTGGATAATGTAGCTACAACCTTGGAAGATCCAAATTGGGATGAGATAGTCTTTAGCATAGCCAATGGATGTGTGGTCCCACCTTTTGTTCAAACCAAAATGGATGAAATTATTTAAATTTTCCTTATTTCTGAACCATATGGTCATACCACGAGATGGAGAACATCCATCATGTAATATCATCAAAATGGTGTACTTCCACCAGATAGGTCTGCGAAAGAACAAATCTGGTGACGAGCTGCCACTTTTACTCTTTCTGATTGTCTAGACCACCAAAAGATCCTATAAAAGTGAGGATTTGATGGAATCCTCTTCAAATGTATTAATGGAGAAGTGACTGTAGATGTCATGAAAGAAGTACATTCAGATGTTTGTGGTGCCCACCAGTCTAGGCATAGACTCTCTGATCAGATCTGAATGTTTGGATACTTTTGGCCTTCAATGACGTGGGATTTTATAGATTTCACTAAAAAAATTCATCCCTCCCATGTGCATGACAACTTCATTCATCAACCCCTAGAGTTGCAACATACATCAAAATACTTCGGGCCATTTTCCACATGGGGAATGGATGTAGTAGGGCCTTATCCTCCAGCAACAGCTAAGCCGTTTATGTATATTATCACTGATACTTACTTATTCTCTAAATGGGATGAGGAAATACCTCTCAAGGAATTCGGAGCCAAAATAATTGTTAGTTCTATCAAAACTAATATCATCACTTGATTTGGTGTCCCTCACACAATTTTGATGGAAAGTGGCACCAATTTTCATTCTACTGAGGTAAAAAAGTTTTATCAGGAACATAATATCAAGCCCAACCATTCATCTCACTATCATGCACTGGCCAATGGACAGATAGAGGACTTTAATAATACCATATCAAATATACACCAGAATATGGTGGATAAAGATAAGAAATTATGGACTGATAAACTTTTGAATGCTTTATGGGATTATCGGACAACAACCCGTACTGCTACCTAACCAAGTCCTTATTCATTAGTATATGGAACTGAAGCAGATTTTCTAATTGAAATGCGATTGTCTTCACTTAGAGTTGAAATTTGTGATCATCTCTCTATAGATGAGAGGTATTAGAAACGGTTCAATGAGTTGGAATGATTAGATAGGAAAATATTGCAAAATTTTCATCATCTAGATGTCTATCGGAATATAATAGCACGAGATTTTAACAATAAGGTTCGCCTTCTTTAATTTCTTCATGTAGAATTGGTATTAGTGGTTAGATCTCCAATGATTTCAGTTAAGAAACCTCCTAAACATGAGCCAAATTGGGAGGGACCTTATTCCATATATAAGATATATTCAAAAATATCTTATTCCATATTCTCAATGGATGGAGAGCTTTTTACAACTCCGTCAAATGTGAAATTATTGAAGAAATACTTTGTGTAATTATGGACATTCATCCACACTACAAGACTTTAAACTGCATAGTACCATGTCTTTACTGCATGACTTAAAACTGCATAGCCCCCATGTCCTAGTTTCAAGACATTAAACTGCATAATAACTGTCAGCATCTCTATTGCATGATGATAAAATGTGTAACATATTCGTCCTTGTCGTATGACATCAAACCACATGACATCATTTCTAAAACAAAAGTTTTCTCAATTTTGATGTTAGAAGTTTCCATATGAAAATATCATTGAAATCATCACAAATCCATAGTAGCACTTGAGTCTATCTCATTCCTATGTCTGAGTCAGATCTGCATAGAGATTATCGTGTCAAGAACTACGTATGGCTTGATTATCTATTTTCAATGAGATGCGTAGAGATGCCTAAATCTCCAATTTTGGGCCCATCCACAATCACGAAATCTTCTTATTTTCTTTTCTCCTTCTGTATATGAATCATATTTATATAAAGTGTTTCCCTATTATATATGATTTAGTATTTATATTATTTTTTCTCTTAAGATTTACCATTCTCTCCAAATGTGTCCAAAGTTCCCATTATTCATGACAAACTCAATTGGCATGAGAAATGATTGTTTCAAGAAATACTTATGGCTTGATTCTTATTTTCCAATGAGATATGTAGAGACACCTAGATATCCAATCTTGGGTGCAGCTGCGTGAAAACAAAACATTTATTTATTGTATAAGAATAAAGTATATATAGGAAATGTTTTAAGAACTATGTATGACTTGATTCTTTCCCCAACAAGACATATCGTGACACTTGGGTCTTATCCTTAAATCCAGTAACAATATGTCTTTCTTTTTACATCGGTTCATTGTTGTCCTTACCGCATGACATTAAACTGCATGGAAATCTAACACCCTCATTCATTATCTGTGTCACTTTTATAATATAGAAGAGACCCTCACTACTCCATGTTTCTAACACCGAGCACAGCTCATGTGAGGTTAGTAATTGGGTAAAAGCTTTAATTATATATGTAAGGTGTTTAAAATTCCTTATGGGGGTGATAATTTCCTCACTGCATTACTTAAAAATGCACATCACCATATTCATTCAGAGGAAACAATGAAATTATCAATTTTACATATGAGTAATATCTATGTAAAGGACAAAAAACTTATGGTCATTATTGATTCAAACATTTCTCATCTGCATTACGCAAAACCCCCTTCAATATTCTACACTCTTAATCTGGAATGTTTCCTGATCCTCATAATCATTTTTACGGTTTATGGTGATAGAGTTTCTAATACCTTAGAGCTATTTCTTCTAACTATGCATCATGTGCCCTTAGGTGGCCTTGCATAAGTTTCCTACATGACAGGCCTATCAATCAAAAGAGGCCACTGTTTCTCTATGTAGAATATACCCCAGTCGGACTTGCATAATAGATCCCCTATAACGGGTTTTGTAAATATTGGTTACTTCGTTATTGGTTATAGTATCTTTTCACCCTTTAATCTTTGATTGCAAAATATAAGAATCTGTATTTTAAAATAGTCATTAAATTATACTTGTCCCATTATCATTCTCACAATTTTAAAGTCTTCAAGACCATGGTTTACACATTTCCCTCGCAATGTGTTCAATATAATATGAAATAACCATGAAATAACTTCGCCACATATTATATATTGTTTCCATTTCTGGTCATAGTTGTATGAACAAAAATTACAGACACCCACTACCACAAAACAAGGCAAGGAAAGCGCTACCCTTTATCAGTGCTAAATAGAAAGCGTTGATAAAGGGGTGTTCCTTTATCAGTGCTAGTTAAAAGAGCTGATAAATCTAACCATAATCATCACTAAAATAAGTGTTGATAATGGTGTACCCATTATCATTTCTTTTATTATCGCAGATAATAGGAACATTTATTAGTGCTTATTTTAGTGCTAATAAATGTTTTTATTCTTAATTTATATGAAATTATAATATATATAATCAAAAATAATTTTTTTGTATAGATTAAGAATTATATAGAAATATTTTTAAATATATAGTATTTATTGTTATAATTATTAATATATATATATATATATATTTATTTATCTTAAATGTCATTTTAAATTAATTTATAAGAATATAATATAGCACTGATAAATAGGTATTTTATTAGTGATTTTTTAGTGTTGGTAAAGGTATCTCTTTATCAATGCTAAAAAGTGCTGATAAAGATATGTTTTATCAGTCCTTCTATTTTAGTGTTGATAAAACATACCTTTGTCAACTCTCTTAATGCGCGCTGATAATGGTTACAATAGTTTTTATTTAATAACTCTAATAGGCCCCTCCTCTCTTACATGTGGTCAAGTTTTCTCTGAAGCTGAACCAAGCCCCTCTTCTGCCGCGACCTCTCCTCCTCCTCCTCCTCCTCCATTGTTGTCGCCACTGCCGCTAGGTTTTCCTCCTCCACTACAACTGTCATCCTCCTCTATCGTTGCTACCTCTTCCACCGCTGCCTCAGCTGCCGCTCCCTCGACCACCGCTGCCTCCACCACCGCTACCTCCACCACCGCTGCCTCCCCCACTGCTGCCTCGGCCGCCGCTGCCTCCACCGCTGCTTCCTCTGGCACTGCTGCCTTCCCATTGGCTTCCTCTGTCGTAGATTATTCATCTCCATGGTCCATCTAGATTTGATTGTACACCCATTACATGTCTATGATAGAAAGGGATTTGAAACTATTAGTAGCATCAATCAATATTTCTTTGATCAGTAATGGGAAATCATCATTGGCAATGTAAATTAAGCTATATAAAGTTAATGTGGACCCTATTTTACCTGTTATTTTTTATGGGGACAATTTTGGTTATCCATCATGGGTATTTCACTTCTCAGTCAAAGTTAATTTTGGTGATCCATCTTGTGGATTCCTCCATTGTATGAAACCCTGTCCAGGGTCCTGGTTTTAGAAATGGGTATGAAATAACTAAATATTACTTGTTTCAACCTTGTTTCCATTGTACATTCATCTTTTATATTTTAAATGTTTTTTTAACTCGTTCTATCGAAGGTGGATTCTATAATTTCTTGTTATCTTACGGTGTGTTTAACTATGGTGTGGTTTGATTTTGGTTTTAGTGGGTACTTGGGGTTTGTGGGATGTGGTAAATGGTGTACTCAGTTTTAGTTTATTTTATTCTCATTTGTCTCCCCTATTTTATGTTTTCTTTTCAGTTGGAAATTTCTTCTGTTGTGCGCCTCTCCTCTTCTATGAACACATCTATGTCGTCTGCTGAACGAGACCTTCACGGTGATTTTTGTCCTGTTAGTTATTGGTTTCCTATTGTTCGCATGTTATTGTTGTTTGATATTGATGGTTATAATGTGAAATGTATGGGCTAAACACCCCGCTGAAAATCATGGTCGTTGGTGGTCCATGTTGGCGCACAAAATGAATTGCATATTGGTTGGTTCCTGTTGAACATTTGAATATAAAAATTGGTAATTTATGTATACATGACTTATTAATGAATGCCACAAGAAGATAAAACTTGTATAGAAAACCCTGAATTAACAACCATAATTGAATAAGGTATGCCTTGTAAAATCTGAAAATGTGATTTTTTTGGTTTGTATGGTGTTGTGATTGTGAGCATGATTGTGTTTTTGTATGGTGTTGCGGTTTTTGTCATGATTGATATGCCATTTATTTTCCAGGCCGTAGTTCTTCCATCATTTAATATCAATCCAAAATTTACCCATTTCAATGGCACCACCACTTTGTTACTAGTTCAATTCTACTGAATCCTAGAAAACCACTTCTAGAAGACTCTGTGAGACACTTTATGGTGTGAAGTTGATGTTTTCCAGATTCTATATATTTTCAAAATTCATGGTATGTAGTATTTTTAAATGGATAATGCTTCACCAATTATGTATTTCATATAGATTTTAATTCCACACAACATTTATCTCCAAAATTTACACCATGTGACTCATCTTGTGACTCAAACATGGAATAAGTTTCATTTTAAATGTTACATGTCACGTGAGCCTAGGTCACACACAATGTATCTCCATGACATATAATTCATCATGAAACCATGTACATGCCATGAAATAATGGTAGAGCCACATGATATGTGATTTACTTCACTCAAACCATGTATAGATACCATAGAATCTTGATGTGTATAGACTATACACCCCTAGTGGTCATGTAAGGACTACACACCACGTATTCTACAAAAATGTGATGCATAGCTAGTGAGGTGACTCAGTATATATCTAAAGTACATGCCTTTAGCTCAAGTGGTTGTATATGTCATGTATTTTTAAAGGAATCATGCAGTCTTTATAAGACTAACTTTGAATTAATTTTGATATATGTCAGATTAAATCAGGTAAATCTTATTGATACATGATGGTCACCCTAGTGGACACACCATTTATATGGATATCACAAGAGTTTAGAAATGGTAGTATACAACCAACCTTCACTGAGAACCCTACACATTTTGTATCCATTGAACACATTGTGTGCTATGTTATTTTCATTAGGATTATTTTTTTTTTCACATAGATGATAGTATTTAATGTTTGATAATCCCATTATAATTATCATCTCATTTAGATCACAATAGTATGATTCCCACAATCATTGGAAATTGCACATGATGTGGTTTGGATATTTTAATTATCTTCACTCTACTTGAGAGTTGTCAAGTGACAGGTGAGATGTTTGGAGAAAATATGGAGTATGGTACTCCCCCATGATTCGGTGAAGATTCCTCCATGTATAGGTTTTAGGTACTCCATGGAGATATACAAAAGACAGGGCACAGTCCCCCATATATAGATAGAGTTCACGTACTTTCACATGTTTTGGGGTAGGTTCCTCTATGTCATGTATGAGTAGCCCATTATATCCATATATTGTTTTTTAGGGTGTCATATTGGTTGTTTTTTCAATCACGCCTATATAGCCTTTATAACCACATGTGACGTGTTTATTTTTATATTTTATAGTTTGGAGATGAAATTTTTGGACATAGAGTTAGTGAGGTTAGAGTAATAGTTAAATCGTATTCAGTGATGGTTCATGGTAGAGGCATTTGTACCGTGATTTTTTTTTAAAACCCAAACAATGGTACTTGATTAATTAAAACATAATATTAGGATTGTTCGAGATCGAACCCATAAAGATGATGAATATGAATAAATAATGGATGAATGTCAATCGGTTGACAAAAGAGTATGAAGATGGCATGAAAGAGTTTATCAAGTTTGCAGAAGATCATGCATGTGACCCTTCTCAAAACCTTAGTCTGTGTTTATGTTGTTGTTATTCAAGAGAAATTAGTCCAGAGGAGTTGGAAGAACACCTAATCTGTCATGGAATTAATCGAAGTTATACATGTTGGAAGAAACACGGGGAAAAAACTAATGTAGGTAGTGGCTCAGATAACACAAAGTTTTATGGATCATCTGATATGATTACTAGCCAGAACAGTGAAGACAATCGTATGGAAGATGTGATTACAGAGTTGAATGTTGATAGATATTGTATTGAGGAAATGACAAGGACTGTTGAAGATGATCTTCGTGATTGCCCAAAATTGGTTGAGAAGATAACAAATTGTGCAAAAACACCATTGTATGCTGGTTGCACTAAATATACAGCATTGTCAGCCATATTGAAGCTGCATAATTTGAAAGTAAGAAAAGGGTGGAGGAACGCCTATTTTGTGAAACTACTTCCTCTCTTGAATGACATGATCCTAGAATATTATTAATTCCCAAGTCGAACATATGATTCCAAAAGAATGTTACGATCAATGGTTATGATCTATATAAGAATACCCACCTGTCCGAATGACTGTATATTGTTTCAGAAAGACCAAAAATCACTTAAACAATGCCCAATGTGTGGTGCTTCTCAAAACAAGAAATATGATTCTAGTCCTATGAAATTTGTATGGAATGTTCCAATAATTCCAAGGTTTAGGCACTTATAGAAAAGTGGACAATTGACAAGGCGTGAAGATACAATAATTAAATATGGGAAATTATGTCACTTGACAGACTCTCCTTAGAGGAAGAGAATTGATCATGAATATCATAGATTTGGAAACGAGCTGAGAAACATTTGTCTGGTGTTATCTACAGATGGGTTGAATCCTTTTGGTTTTCTAAGCACCAGTCACAATACATTGGTAGTTATGTTGGTAAATTATACCTTACCACCGTGGTTATGCATGAAACAAAAATAAATCATTTTATCTATGCTTATATCAGGACCAAAACAACTGGGTAATGATATTGATGTTTATTTGGATACATTGATTGAGGATTTGAAAATGTTGTGGGATTCAGGTGTTATGTTGTATGATGATTACAAAAATGAATATTTCACTATAAAAGACATGTTGTCTGGGATGATAAATGACTTTACCACTTATGTAAATTTTTCACGATATAGAATTAAAGGAAATCAAGGGATTCCAATTTGTGAACAAGGTACATAGACAATTAGGTTGAAGCATTCATCGAAAATCTTGTTTCTAGGACATCACAGATTTCATCCCCGACAACATAAGTACTGATCTTGGATGGCATCATTCAACAGAAGTTTAGAAGAACGTACAACACCATATCCACTAATAGGTGATCAATTGTTTGATAAAGTAAAATATTCAGACACTACTTTTGGTAAACCATTTTCAAAAAACCTTACGACAACTAGTTGGAAAAAGAGATCAGTTTTCTTTGAATTACCATACTAGAATTGTTTGTATGTCATACATTTTCTTGATGCTATGCATCTCGAAAAATATATATGTGATAGTGTCATCGGCACATTTAAAAATTCACCTGGAAAAACAAAAGATGAAATTAAGGCTGGATTGGACATGGTTGAGATGGTAATACGAGTAGAGTTGGCACTAGTGAGGGGTGAAAAACGAACATTTCTTTCTCCTGTTTCTCACACTCTTTTTAGGAAGGAGATATATCAGTTCTCCAACTTCTTGAATGATATAAAGGTTCCAGAGCGGTATTCATCAAATATCAAGACCACCATGTCAATGAGCAATTTAAAATTATAGGGTCTGAAATCACCTGACTTCCATGTTTTGATGCAAGATCTAATTCCTATAGCTTTATGTTGCATTTTTCCCTAGAATGATTGCAATATATTAAAGTATCTTTGTTTATTCTACGAATCTATATGCAACAAAGTTATAGACCTAGTGAAATTCCCAACTATGGAAAGAGAAATTTCCATTATATTGTGTGAATTGGAAAAGATCAACCCGCCAAAAAAATTCGATATGATGGTTTATTTGGTGAGAGATATTTTACTATGCGGTCTTGTACATTATATATTGATGTACACCATTGAATGGTATATGATGATTTTGAAAGGGTATGTTAAAAATAAATGTCGGCCAGGTGGTTGTATTAAGGAGCTATATATTGTTGAGGAAGACATTGAATTTTGTACCGAATATCTGTCTAGTGTGGAAAACGTTGGCCTACGGAAATCTCAACACAATGAGTGGCTTGAGGGTGAAGTAATTTTTGTAAGAGAGGTTATCACAATTAATATTATAGATTGGGACTAGGATCATCTTTATGTTTTTCATAACAGTTTCAACGTTGACCAATATGTTCAAACCCACAAAGAATTTATTAGGAGTTTGAATCCTTCTAGGGTTGAAAAATGGATATCATATACACATAATTGATAGTTTATAGGATGGTTTAGAGACTATATTTTTAAGCAGTTAGATGAAAATACAGACACAAATTCAGAACGACATCAATGGCTAGCCGGAGGAGCAAGTTTGTATGTATTATCTTATGATGATTATGCAATTAATGGTTATACATTCTATACTAATGAACATGAGTAAGATAGTACCATGAAGAATAGTGGGGTTACACATGTGTCTAAGGCAATTCATGTTCTCAGTACTAAGGACGGAAATCCAATTTATGCGAATATTTCATACATTGGAATCATCAAACGAATATGGGAGTTGGATTATACGAAATTCAAAGTACCGATTTTTCAATGCATGTGGGGTGATAACATGAATTCTGTTAAAATAGATGAATTTGGATTCATGAATGTTTATTTTAGTACGGAAGGGGAGAAAGAAGAACCATTTATAATGGAATCACCGGCAGTATAAGTATTTTATGTTCCAGACCCCACAAACCAAAATTAGTCAATTGTTCTGTTATCGACCTAAACAACTAAAGGGTCAGATGAAAGTTCAACGGTGGATGACCGTTTTATAAAGGCTTCATAATCATTTCGCATTAGTCCCAATGTAGATGGAATTATTTATGTTAGAGGAGAGTACAATGAAAGGATTTACATAGTCAATGGAGGGGTTAAATCTCTTCAGACTTTAAAAAATAGAGTACAATAATCAGGTTATTTGTATATTGTAATATACCTTGTGTTGCTTTATGTTATTATCTATTCGATATTTCATTTATGTAATCTAAATTAAATCTTAAACCACTTCTGTAGATAATGACTTCTGCACCTGCTAATGCGCCCAATCCTGAGGCATAAAAGGTCTCTCACCCAGCTGTTGGTAGTCCCAATGCATAGCAACACCAGGTTTCTCAAGCTGTTGTTGCTGGTCCTAGTGCTAAGGTGAAACAGGTTTCTTAACTTCTTGTTGTTGGCCCCAGTGCTAATGTACTATAGGTTTCTCAACCTGTTGCTGCTATCCCCAGTGTCGATGCTAGCACTTCGGAGGAACACAATGATGATAAAACTGAGGAAATGGAAGGAAATGAAACCATGTAAGCGCAAAAAAAAACAAGAGCACCGTAGTTTTATATTGTTAGAAAAAATCCATATGGAAAAAAGAAAAAGACATCTGATTTTAGGTGGGATGGAATAAGTGAGGCCAACATGTTAACCCCAACAGAGCCATCTTTTGTAGCTACATTGGAATCGTCACTCGGAAACGTGTGTCGATTGATGTAAAGTCATGGACCCATGTTGTCACCTGGCTTAAGACACTAATGTGGGAAGAGATGATTTTAACATTTTGATATCATTTTTTAAATTTTTTAAAATAAAATAAACTATGAAATCATTGACTTACTCTTCATCATCCATTAGAGAGTGTATTTATTGTATATGCATCGCACAAGGAATATGTATTAAGAGTTGAAGGAAGGACTCATAGATGTTTCTGAACAATTTTAATGAAATATCATCTTAAAGATGTTGAAGGGAAAATCATGTCGCGCCCACCTCGTCTTTATGCACACTTGATATCCCATGGAGGGTGCGATCTGTTTAGAAAATGTCGTCGGTAGCAGACTTTTCAGGTACATTGTGTGGGGTAATACATTTTTTGATGTTTCTTGTATTCATCCATTGATTGACATTTTTTTATTTATAAAATAGCAACTGAGTGCTGAAAATAATAAATGTGCAAAAGAACCAGCGTACCCTTACCATAAAGCAAGGATGGGGTATGCTTCACTTGAGAAAAAATTGGTACGCCTTTTAAATCTACCGTACTACTTTTATGTTACATAAAACAACACCATAACCATGTTTCTATATTTATATGTAGATTTATGAATCGAAATCGAAATCTATATCCATCCCGTGCCATGTTCTATGGAAGTAGGATCGTGTGAATAATGAGGGTATACTAATAGATGAAAACACACAAATAGTGTGGGAAACATGTGTAAGAATGGCATAATAAAAATTTGATTTTCTATAAATCTTTATTACATTACAATGACTACTTATTTTTCTGTATTTCTTATCTGACATTGACATAGGAATCAATAACACCTGCACCAAATGCAGACATTCTTTTAGCGGCCATGAAGCATCCAGAACAGTATGGCCGTGTCAGAGGTGTGGGTTATGGGGTGACACCCCAAAAATATTTTCAAAAACAAAAACAAGTGGACGATAAAAATGAAAAAAAGAAAAATCTACAAGAAAAATTAGCTATTTTTCAAGAATAATTACAATATCAGGGAGATATGATAGCATGTTTGATGGGGGAGAGGCAATGAGAAGAATCAAATAAATAACAACTTGTTTGTGACGATCCCTCCCCACCCCCACCAGCTTGGAGGCGAGTCATTCCCCTAAAAAACATGACTTAGCTGTGGTAGTCAATGTTTTAATAATTGTTTCTATGAAATTCAAATCACATAGACACTGATTCCTTTCCCGTAATAATATCTTATATGGTAAAAATGAGTGTGACTTATATCTATCAACTCCCACCCATCACCTTGTAGTGAGTGCTACGATGTTCAATACATAGAACTACATGCTACACAACAGACACCTTCCAACAGATCACTTGAGAGTGTTAATTAACGTTGCTAATGATCTGAGTGCCGAGCTACCTGTTCCAAATGATGATGATGAAATTCATACGGTTGAACAAGATGTTCGATCATTCATTTCATAGCCAACAATTCTTGTAAATAAACTTGTTGACAAGGAGGTATCCATTTCCAATTTATTTTTTAAGCTGGACCTTTAACATTTAATGAAAAAAGGTATGAACTGATGAATGTTATTACAGAACGACAAAGAGAAGGAGGTGAAATGAAATATCATCTCAAAACTATCTAAAGGATCAACCAACCAATTGAAACGGTCTACTGAGAGAACCTTCAACCTTCCCCTTCTATATCCATAGTTAATATCATTGTAGGCTCATTTGGATACAGTGTTAATAAATGACAATGACCACACAATTTATTTTTTAAAAAAATATTTACAAAGAGGAAGAATCAGATTTCATTAGTGCTAAAAATGTAAATGAAATCCTCAAGTACGAATGGCTAGGTGACTTAATTATAAATATATACATGAGGTATGTTTTCATGATTTGATTTTACAAAAACTAATATACATTGATAATTATGACTAAATACATTTTCTATTTTTCGAAGGTGAATATATGAAAAAATTTGAAGGGATTTCCCCATGAATAAAAATTTGGACTCGCTAGTCCTCACATTACCTCTTCAAAAGAAGAAATAGATTCTGATAAAGAGGATATAATAATTTCATCCCTACTCAAATCATTTGAAAACAAAATAACAAATGACAGAGTCTTTTTAATACCAACGAAACTGGGGTAAAACTCAACAATTTAATGATATCAACTATATTATCATTTCTTTCTTTACTTGTTCCTTTTTGTGTTTTTAGGTAGCATTGGATGCTGATTACAATCAATTTGGATACTCCTAAGATTTATTTTATGGGTTCAATGGATGGATATCCAGCAAACCGACCACAATTTATGGAATTTATTAATTTTTAATAAACTAGATCCAACATTTTAAAACTAAAAATCTAGTTATATAATTCATATTATCTTATAATGAGGATTTTGTTGTGATAGAACAATGCATCAATATCGTCTACTTCATGGAATAAATCTAGGGCCTAAGGATAAGAACACATACAATATCTAAAACTGGAAATGTATCTTGGTATATATAATAACATTACACTATCCAAACACATATTAAAACAAATTACTTATTTTGTCTATGTTTTTGCAGTGTCCAAAACAAACAAACGAAAATGACCGTGGTTATTATGTTTGTAAATTTATGAAAGAGATTGTATTTCATCAACAAAATAGCATCCCTGATGAGTTATTTTTGAAAGTAATTACGAGTTCATTTAAAATATGTATTATTCCATTGTGTATTTATATTTTTCCAGTACTATTATGACTGTCGCAAAAACTCATATTCACAAGATGATATAGATGTGTTTAGAAATGAATGAGCAACATACCTGATGGAAGATTGTACACAAATAGGTGAATTCCTACTACTTATGTTATCCATATATGATCATTGATATCTCCCTTATTTAAACTTATTGAGCATATATGATCACCCTTTATTATGTTTTATATCCATAGGTTATGATGAATGGTTTTAGAAATGATTTTTTTAGTAAGTCATAACTCATTGGACTACACTGGCCGATAGTGTGGATGTCGATGAATGCATAGTCATTCAGTCCACTCACGAGCATCGTAAAAGATTGATGGGAACCAACATCTTGGATTTTAAATATTCTAATTTGAGTTTCCCTTATATGTGGGTGGGGGTGTTCATGAAGGAGGGGGTGTCTAGGAGTTGGAGGGTTTCGTGGAGTGAGTGTGTCCTAGAGGGAGGTGGTTTCCAGGTGTGAGGGTGGATGGGGGTGTCCTAGAGGGAGGGGGATGTCCATGGGGTGTCCAGGAGTGGGGGGTGTCCAAAAGGGAGGGGGTGTCCATGAGTTGGGTGTCCAGGAGGGGAGGGAGGGGGTGTGTCCAGAAGGGATGGAATGTAAAAAAAGGTCGATTCAATTCCATTCAATACTAATAATATACAATGGGTAGATCACTTATTGAGTAGCCTGAAGTGGGTCTGTAGTGAGGCATCAAAAGTTCCAACTAACCAATCCAATTCCATGACCATGTAAAGGCCCAAGAATTATATTCCAGTTCAATTTGAGGCCCAATATATCTTATTTAATGTCATAAAAATCCATCATATGCATCATTTACCTATCTCACATTAGCTTTATGTAAAATTTCATTTTAATTCCTCCAATATATTTTTCATTTGGTGTTTTTTCATGATTTTTTGAACTGTATCTATTCAAAATATATATGATTTTATAATTCATATTATTGAATGATGGTGTATTATTAATTATTATTATATTATAAAATAAATGATGAAAATATAGTTGGATAAAGAAGGTTATTAATGGGTATACACTAAAGAACTAGGAGGGAGGGGTGTCCAGGAGAGATGGGGTGTCTAGGTGGGAGGGTGGGTGGGGGGTGTCCAGGAGTGGGGGGTGTCCAGGTGGGGAGGTGGTTGTCCATGGGGTGGGAAGGGGTTATCCAGGGAAAGGGAGGGGGTTGTAAGGGGAGGGAGGGGTTGTTTAGGAGGAGGGAGGGGGCTGTAAGTAGAGTGGTGGGAGGGGGGATATCTCAGGGAGGGGAGGGATGCGGTTTTCCAGGAATGAGGGGGTGTCTAGGAGTGGAGGGGGTGTTCATAAGGGGATGAGGTTGTCTAGGAGGGGAGGGGGATGTCTATGGGTTAGGAAGGGGGTGTCTAGGGAAAGGGAGTGGGGCTGTAAGGGAATGGAGGGGGTTGTCTAGGTGGAGGGAGGGGCTGCAGGTGGAGTTGTAGGAGGGGGGGTGTTGTCCAGGTGTAGGGAGGGGGAATTGATGTTAACAGAATCATCAATGTGGACTAGAAAACATGATAAAAGACAGTTTTGATCCTTTAACAAGATCACCATGTTTCCATTAAATAGACTTTAATATCTTCATTTATCCCATCAAATACATGACTAGAAGCCCAAAAGATAAGACTGAAATTCACTCAAATGTACGCTATAGAATCCATGCATTCTTTTCCAGGTTTTTTCTAAAAGATTAACACATGTGTTTAAAATAAGAATTGTTATAGTTCACTCTCTCAATAGTGGTGGTGTGGTTCCATTAATGGGGTTTTTTCTTCCAAACAAGAACGTCAAATGGTACCACTGGATTAAATAACACTTATTCATAATCATCTGTGATCTGAATGGTAGTGAAACCATATTTTATGGCTAGGTTATCACATGTTTCCACTCATATGTCCCATCTCCTCAGTTCCCTTCTGTTGAACAAAGGTTTTTATGTTCCTTGCGGAACTTGGTTCCCATCACAGGTGACTGTGATCGTGTTCTCCATATTTTTCTCACCTCTGTACTATATCTTTCATGGTCACTGTTGATAGAGAATTTTCTTCCATAGTTTCTTTGAGTCCAGATGGGTTCTTTTCTAGTTTCATCACACATTCCGACAGCCACACGTCGTCCAGTGGAAAAAAAGTTTAGATGACTCCAATTTCTCAGTTTCAATCTCATTTTCCGCCAGAGATTCGATCGGCATCCTGATCACATCTCTCTCATTCATCTCCCTGTTCCTGCCTCTTTTAGAACGTGTCAGTCTCCTCTATAACCAACATCAATAGATCATCTTCCTTTTCCTACATCTCAGTCATTTTCATCGCCAATGGATGTCGCTCCCCTCTTGTTGTTTCACTTTCTCTTTGTTGCACAGCATGTTAGTGGTGTGTTTTATGTATTCATCTTGCTCAATAAACTCATGTTCCCACCTTTGCTACTCTTGATCCCAAAGTTTATGGTGCAATGTGAGAGCTTCCATTTTATAAACAGTGTCTTAATTCTGAAAATTTCTAGGGTTTCTTCCTCTTTTTGTAATAGAAATTTTTTTTATGAAAATATTTTTATTTGGTCATACCCACTAAAATCTATTATTATTATTGTTAATATTATCATTGATATATATGTAGTTGATTTTCATCCATTTTTCAAATATATCATTTTCTTTTTTCTGGTTCATGTTAATTATAGATTTGTATAACAATATGGTTTTATTCTATCCAAGGGGCTATCTTGGGGAGGGGAGGGCGGGGGTATTTCAAAGAGGGGGTGTCCAGAAGTGGAGGGGGCTATCCATAAGGGGAGGGGGTTTTCCTGGAGGGGAGGTAGATTTCTAGGGGGTGGGAAGGAGGATTTCTAGGGAAAGGGAGGGGGATGAAAGGGGAGGGAGGGGGTTGTCCAGGAGGAGGGAGGGGGGTTTCAGGTGGAGTGGTGGGAGGGAGGGGGCTGCAAGGTCCGGGGGGGATGTCTAAGGGTAGAGAGGGGTTGTATGAGAGGGATGTCTCGAGGATGATAGGGAGGGGGTTATCAAAGAATGAGGGGGTGTCCAGGAGGGGGTATCTAGGAGAGGAGGGGGGTTGTCCATAAGGTGGGAAGGGGGATGTCCAGGGAAAGGGAGGGGGCTGCAAGGGGATGGAGGGGGTTGTCCAGGGGGAGGGAGTGGGTTATAGGTGGAGTAGTGGGAGGGACAGGGCTATAAGGGGGGGTGTCCATGGGTAGAGAGGGGGATCTCTAGGGGGTTGTCTCAGGGAGTCGAAGAAGGGGGTTGTCCAAGAAGGATGGGGTGTCTAGGAGGGGAGGGGGTTGTCCAGGAGAGGGGGGTGTCCCGGAGGTGGGAAGGGGGTTGTCCAAGGAAAGGGATGGGCTACAGGGGGGAGGGAGAGGGGTTGTTCAGTTGGAGGGAGGGGGCTACAAGTAGAGTGTTGTGAGGGGGGTTGTCCAGGGGAAGGGAGGGGGAGGTCCCGGGGGCTGTCTCAGGGAGGGGAGGGAGGGGATTTGAATAATCACACTAAATGACTAGGAGATCAAAAGAAAAGTGAATATGTATGATCATGTCCTATCTAATTGTGTAGGTTATCATCAGGACCTCTCTAAAACTGAGAAATACATTCCTTCTATACCTTTAATGGGACCTTATATATTTTATGTAGTCCTTGGAGAGGCATAAGTGGTCAGGGTCCAAGCAAGGTTGGACCCAATGTCTGATGCAGACATGCTAGCACTCATTCCCTTTGACCTAGCAAGGGAGAGTAAACTCATAGAGGCTCCTGATATATGTAACTATTACGTTTATAACCTATCTAGGATGGTGGTATCACTAGGAAACTATTAGAATTTATTCTAAAATTTAATACTCCTAAGAAATTGAATACACCATCATGTCTATGTCATATTGTATAACTTGTGGAGATTCCTCCCTTTTCTTATTGTCAATAAATGAAACCTTTTTGATTCCATGTTGTTGTTGATATTTATTCCACTTCTTTCCTCATCCATGTAATATTAACAAAAAAATATTTATAATTCAATGAATCATGTTGAGCCTCTTTTAAAATATTAATTCAATCCAAAGAAATTTTGACATGTAAAGGTTGTAACAGGTAACAATTGACATTTTATTAATGTATTCTTTCATATTAATTCTTAATTTGTTTCATTATTATATTACTAACATAATATTTGTTTTCTTATTTAGGTAAAATATTTTTCCTGAGTTTGAATTCTTTGTTCGACAACTAATACCATGGACGAAAACTTTTTACAGTGGATCATGGATAAAAAAAGGATGAAACATCAATGTTTTTTACTGTTTGTTGGATAATTGTAATTGTAACCATATTAAACATTGTTTGAAATGTATATAGTAGTGTGTTGTTTGTTATTCATGATTTCAAGTAAATTTATATAGCATTTTTGTTCTTATGTGCTTTTTTGTAGGTATTGTTTGGGTTGTGTGGGAAGGTGTTGTCTCATGTGTGCATGTATTGTGCAGGTTATGGGTTTGCACATGCAATTTGGCCTCTATCAGCAATAATTAAGCACTGATAAATGGATAATATATCAGTGCTCAAAATAGCACTGATAAAGGTATTTTTCATCAAAGCTATTTTTAGAACAGGTATATTATCCATTTATCAGTACTGAAAATAGCACTGATAAATACTACCTTTATCAGTGCTAAGAAAGCACTGCTAAATTCCCCCCTTTATTAGTGCTTTTTTTAGCATTGATAAAGGTCCCCCTTTATCATTGTCGAGATCAACATCGATTTTTTAGCGCTGTTAAAGGCAGTTTTTAGAGCTATTAGAAGCCCTAATTGTAGTAGTGACCATACCTCTTACGTTAGGATCAGACCTTTTTAAAATTCCCATTCCTCTGATTCTTTGGACATATCTAGTGGAAATACCTTTTACATATTTAGGTACCTTTCTCCATAAACCAAACACTATGCTTCAAAAAATCTGAATCTTTATAAAATTTCTTCATCTTTTAGAAATAGAATATTTAACCTCTAAGAAATATTTTTTCTAATTATGCAGCATGTTCCCTTAGGTGGCCTTGCATAAGTTGCCTATATAACAGGCCTGTCAGTAAAAAGATACCACTATTTGGCTAGGCAGCATATTCCCTAGTTGGCCCCACATAATACAACCCCCATAACGGGTTTGTCAAGTAATGGTAACTTTATTCTTGGAAAAGACTTCCTCTAATGCTTTTAGCCCTTTTACCATATTATTCCTCGGTTCTAGAAACTCATAAATCAGAATTTACAATTTTCTCACCCCTACGTGAAGATGATAGTATGTTTCCATACAAATTATCAAGAAATTGGGGGATTTTTCTCATACCTTTAGTCAGAGCTAAAGACCTTAAATTAATGCCACACAATGTCCTCACTACATGACTTAAAACTGCATAGTACCAATGTCCTCACTACATGACTTAAAACGGCACAATATGATATCATAAATTCCTATTTATGATAAATTCTAACCATTACTCATACACCAAATTTGTATAGAAATGGTTTTCCTATTCATGACTTATGTCAGTCTAAAATAGCCCCTTTTTCTTTATTAATATTCCTTTCCATGAAAAAACCACCCATTGGGGTCTTGAGTCACCTAAATCTTATTTTTTATTATATATCTGCAGAAAAATGTTAAATTCCTAAAAGAACACCTTTTCTTGACTATGTAGGACGTTCCCTTAGGCATCCTTGCATAAGTTTCCTACATAATAGGACTGTCAGCCAAAATATGCCACTATTTGGTTATGCGGCATATGCCTTAGTTAGCCCTACATAATACAACCCCCATAACGGGTTTTGTTAAAATAATGGTAATTTTGTTCTTGGAGATGACTCCCCTAATGATGATACAAGTTTTAGATTTGTTGACTATAAAAAACCCATGAATAAAGATTCCCATTGGAAATATTTAATGAATATTAAGGCATTTTTATGCCACAGAATCTTATTTACAATGTAATTTAAAAAATTAAGGTCAAAGCTATTCAGACCATTATAGTCCAACATGAATGATTCTGAACATCCAATAACAAAAGGCTTGGTGCTAATTAGATTGAGAACCTGCGAAGGGAAATATAAACAACAGTCGAGTCCCAACTCACTAAACATACATTTTTTGTATGATTTAGATAATATTGAACAATAAAAAAATTCAAAAGATATGAAATTTTGTGGGTTATCCATATAACCCTACCAACATTCAAATTATGCTCATTAGGGCTATCAACTTAATAAAAAAAATTGAGCACTCCATTCATGTAATTATAAAAATGATTTTCTAACATAAAGGAGTCACTATCATAATTTAGCATTCATAATACAATCATGGAAAAATGAATGAAGACATATATGATATAAGATAAAATATCTCTCATTCATATGAAATCAAAGGACCATCCACAAAATTGAGCCTCTCTACCATGATTTAGAATAAACTCTAAACATGACTTTTCAGTTGTTGGACCACTTCATGAACCCTATCAGCTGCTTGTTGAAGTTGAGATAGCTGAGCAACTCCAACCTCTTCTACCTGATGATGTGTTTCCTTAGCAGTTGAAATGGCATTTATCCGCTCTAATTGATCTTCTCCCAATGTTCGATTCAACTGCTCAAGTTTGTTATGAACAATATCTTGTTGTTGTTGAAGATATAACAACGCCTTCATGGATTCATTAATTTTTTTTTCTAATTTTGATTGATTTAGTCATATGATTTGCTTCCGCCTCAACTAATGCAGCTTTAAAGCCCTCAATATTGATATGTTATTTAGCATCTTCAAAATTTTGTCATATATTATTATCCTACTCCCTCCGACGAAGGATCTCTTTCATAGAATCATAGACTGGTCGATAATTAAATCCACTAATTCCCAATACAAAAAAGAATGCTGGGAGTTTGGAAAAATTTTCAGTAATTCATCAAAAGGCTTCTTAGTAATTATGATCTAGATATACTTCCATTTCTTCTTACATGCCATGCCAAGAGAATATTGAATCTCTAAGTCTGAATTTGATTCACTACCATGAGGTAAAATTAACTCTTGAAATAGGTCACTTAAAGTGATTCCTTGTTATACTTCTCTTGGAATAGTAGAAGCTTCACCTTCTAATCTAGGAGTTGATAAACCTAAATGATAAATCAAGGTCATTGTCAGTTTTATGTTGGAGAAATGGATATGATTTAGATAGATGATTATATTTACCCAATAATAAGTCAGTTACTTGATTGGATTCATCCCCTATATTCTCAACATTAGTGATTTGAGCAGATGTTTCTTGGGAAGGGGTATTCCCTTGAGTTTTCATAGTTATTCTATTTGAAGGCTCTGGAGAATCTCTTGATTGGGGATCCTCTAGAGGTATTTTTCCAGCTCCAACAGAAGGATAGAGTGGAATACCCCATTCCTGAAGAGCCTTTGCAACATTTTTTGCAGATAAAGCTGCATAAGGTAAAATTTTATGTAAAGAATCAATTAAAGAAGAATAATTATGTATTCAAAATGAAATAATAAAGACTTACATCCTTGAAACTCCTCATGAAAATCCTCAAAATCTTTGATGTAACCTTTAATATCAATATTTGGATAAAGGGATTTAACCATTTTAGTATATTCATCTTTGAATGTTATAACATCCATACCATTTAAGGTATCAATGAAAAATTGGTTGATGCCAAAATTGGGTTTTATGACATTTTGTTCCATCAGATCTTTAATTAGTATAGCATCATCATATATTTCTAGGTTCGGATCATTATCAATATTTATCTCATACTACCCTAGGTATTCATTCCTTTCTTCTGGAGAAATAGGAATATCATTATTGATTATTTCAGGATCCTCGGACGAATGCAAATAAGGAATGTATTTAGTCATATTGTGGCTTTACTCTCTCTCAGTATAGCCAGGATCAGGTATATCTAAATCTTTTGATGATTTATCTACTAAAATTGAATATTTGTTAACATGAACATGGGTTTCCCATGAGGTTTCTTTTTATGGTCTCGAAGAATCAACTCTTAATCCCTTGAGAGAGGAGAGAGACATAGATCTTATAAGAGGATAAAACATGGTTATTAGAGTGTATTGAGAAAATTATATTCCCTAAGGGAAGTATAAATACACTACTAGAAAGGGGAGTTTTCCCAACACTTGTATACCAACGGTTCAAAAGAACCGTTGGTATATGTTGTCTTTCCCAACGGTTTATATAAACCATTGGTAAAGACCTTGAAGAAGTCACTTTTCCCAACGGTTTAATGAAATCATTGGGAAAAGTGGGGAGAACATAGTTTTCCCAACGGTTTTATGAAACCGTTGGGAAAGATTGGGTTCCCCCAACAGTTTTTAAGAACCGTTGGGAAAAAAAGCCCCAAATACCCAAATGCAGGCAGCGGCCTCCCCACGATTCCAGTAGCCTTTCGCTCATCTCCAGATGCGATTCCTTGACAAAAGCAGTTCCCAAACCCCACATATTCCATCGAATCAGCAGTAGGTTAGACTCCATTTATATTTTATCAAGGATATAGTTCCACCTCTTATAAAGCATATCCTTATATTCTCAATGATTTCGTTATTCCCAATTTTTAGGGTTTTTGTAAAAATTTAGGATTGTTCCACGAATTGTGTACTCAAATCCCTATATCGGTGTATGTATAATTAATGTTTTCATTACACATTTACATTTATAAGGGAATGATGTCTCTTTATTGTGTTCTACTTTTGAAGATTCATAGTTTTTTTAATCTAGTCTAAATATTATAGGTTCATGTATATGAACTAATAAGAATTTCTTTGTAATATTTATTAATATTATTTCATGAAAATCACTCTTTCATTAAGATCATTCTAAACATGAAGATCTTGTTCATCTTAATTTTTGTACACTATGTGTATTACATAACAAGTATTTATCATGTTTCTATCAAAATCTATATATATATAAAATGGCACACAGTTCACTTATCCGTTGCACAATAGAACATATGGAGTATCTTCTTTAACTTTGCCAAATAGTATGTGGTCCCTAATTAGTACTTCTTCCTTCTTCATGAAACTAATTCAAAGAATGTTAAATTCGCAATATTAGTGAATATTAGTTTTTGAAATATAACCATTAATCATTCTGCCTTCAACATTGTACATGTGTTATTCAATCACCTTTTTAAAACACAATGACCATTTTCACTGATTTGGGGTTCCTCAAAATGCTTGGTAAAATCAGAAAGATGCATGTATTTAATTGTGTTTCCCATATGGTTTCATGGATAAAAGTTCATCTCGAAAATCATGACAGTGTGGTTCAAATATCATGGGGACCATGAGATTATTATTCTTCACCAAAATGAAGTTTCTTTCTACAACTATGTGTTTTTGTTTTCACTTCTGATTTGGCCAAAAGGGGAGATTTGTGGTCATTAATCAGGGTTGTGGGTGTTCATTTATGATGTCAGATAGTATGACTTCATTTTACATGATATATTAAATATTATTATTGATTTATGTTCAATTTGATTATCTGTAATAAGTGATGTTATTTTATAAGTTGTTATTAATGGTTCTAATAATGACGATATGGTATAATGGTTCATATAGTGTGTATAAGGGTTCACATGGTGTGTATAATGGTTTACATGGTATCAGTGAACTCAATTCATTAATATAAGTCTTCATTCTCACTAGCATGTAAGAAATTGAATGATGTAAACCCATCCCCACATGATTTATTACCTTAGATAGTGTCCAAAATATGGAATACGAGCTTTTGAATTCATCAGTTAACCAGGATCATATATTCCATTTCCCCCAAGATGACTATACTAATATAACTTTAGGGTCAACTAAATATGGTTCTCATTGTATGTTTTATATTATGTGTCCTTCTTGGCCAATACTCACTTTTATGAGGGTGGGGTGCTTTTCACTACATCGACTAGAAACTTCATCCTTTATCATTTACTTAAATGTATTTTCTCTTAAAGTTCAATCCTATTGAATTCTTTATGACAAAATGACTTATATAAATTCTTTTTACAGGATGGACAGAAGTTGGATGTATGAAACCGATCAGATCTCAAGCGATTTTCAAAAAAAAATTGGAGAGCTTTATAGATTTTTCATTTCACAATGCTTCAGATAGTGGTCGCATACACTGCCCATGTTCCAATTATGTTGGTAGACCTTGGTTGAGCCGTGAAGAAGGCAGCTACCACATAACCAAAAATGGTATTCAAGCAAACTACTTTGTGTGGTATCACAATAGGGAGAAAATGAAATCTCAAATTGGTGATGATCGAAATGAAAAGACTAGAATAGAGAATTTGTTAGATGATCGGTTTCCGTTTATTCATCATCATGAAAAAGAAAGGATTTCAACTCAAGAAGAATTCGATATGAGCACAGCTGATGCATCTAGTGAAAATGATGATATTGATAGGGTGAAAAAATTGAATGATGCTGCCATGACTCTAGTATATCGATAATGCGATAAAATGAAAAAGGTGGAATTTTTAATCCGATTGTTTCACGGGAAAACTATGTATGGGATTTCTAATACAGCAATCAATTACATTCTTACCCTCTTGAAGGATTTACTTCCAGATGATGCAGATAATCCCTCAAACCACTATATGGCATGGAAGTTAGTTGAGGAACTTGGATTTTCAAGAAACAAAATTCATGCTTGCCTGAAAGATTTAATTTTATTCTGGGAGGAAACCGCAGAACGAAATGATTGTATTAAATGTGGATTATCCTGCTGGAAGTCAAAATCTGATGGAACACCATCCCACATTCCACAGAAATTAATGTGGAACTCTCCATTGATCCCCAGACTGCAGAATCTATTTATGTCTGATGACATATCAATAAAAATGGTATGGCATGATAACGAGAGAAAGAATACTAATGATGAGTTGGTTCATCCTGTAGATGGATTTTGATGGAAGAGATTTGATGCTCGCCATCCTGATTTTGCATCTGACTTGTGTAATGTGAGGCTCGTTCATTCATGCGACTGTTTTAATCTTTTTGGGCAGATACATACTTCGGACAGCACATGGCCAGTTTTTATACACATTTATAATCTTCCCCCATGGTTGTGTATGAAAAAATCTTTCACTTTCATGAGTATACTCATATCTGGTGCTTCTGATCCCAGAATTGATATTGATGTATAAATGAAACCTTTAATAAAAGAGTTGAAACTTCTTTGGGATGTGGGTGTGCGCACATACGATGCATGTTCGATAGACATATTTCAGATGCGTGTTGCGCTTATGTGGATGATCAGTGATTTTCCAGCTTATGCAATGATGTCTGGATGGAGCACGAAGGGAAAATTGTCATGTCTAGTTTGTATGAAGAATACACGATCCAGAATACTGAAACATCACTGTAGTTTCAGTTTTATGGGAAATCGACGAATCTTGCCAAAGGATCATCGATATAAAATGAATCGTCAAAGATTTGATGATACCATAGAGACCGATGATCCACCTCAGTATATGTCTGGATGTGACGTGCTTAATGAATTGAAAGATTTCAGTTTTTCGTTCGGGAAGGTTCAAATGAAATCTGGAAAGAGAAAGAATGTTTCCACTGAAACCTGTTACAATTGGAGGAATAGGAGTATCTTTTTTGATTTTCCTTGTTGGTCAACCAATTTGTTACATCATTTCTTATACGTAATGCATATTGAAAAGAATATACATGAAATTTTGCTTTCGGTTCTTCTAAATGTCAAGGGGAAGACAAAAAATGACTTACGATCTCAGCGTGCCTTGGTGGATTGGGGCATCAGACCAGAATTACATTTTGTGCATACCAGTGAAAATAAATGGAAACTTCCATGTGATTCTTATGTGATGAAACCTATGGAAAAAACAATTTCTGGAAGTATTAGAGACTATTAGAGTTCCTGATGGCTATTCAAGAAACATATCTAAATGGGTCAATAGAAGAGAGTTGAAGCTAAAATCTTTGGAGACTCATGATTATCACGTTATACTGCATGAGTTGCTTCCAATAGAAATCTGTCATCTTTTTTCCAATAATGTAAGGGTGGCTATTATTCGGTTGTGTCATTTGTTTAGAGATCTTTGTGATTAGAAGTTGTCCAAGTATTTCTTGTAAAAAATGTTGACAGATGCCCCATTAATTTTGTGTGAGTTGGAGAAAATTTTTCCTCCATCATTTTTCACATGCATGATGCATCTAACTATCCCTATTCCCACTAAAATACTTCTCGGAGGACATGTTTCTTTTCGTTGGATGTATCCAACTGAAAGAAATATGTTCGCATTAAATTCTTATGTCCGAAATAGAAATATTCCCGAAGGTTCTATCGTGAACAGTTACTTGGTTCAAGAATGTATGGATTTCTGCTCGATGTATTTGTCTGATCTTACTACAAGATTGAACAGACCAATGAGAAATAAAGAAGAACAGTATGAGAAAATTGAACCCAGTTTTCCATCACTTCTTCAAATAGGAGTAATTCTTGGATCATATACATTGAAGACATTAAGCCATGAAGTGCGGGAGATGGAACATCGCACAGTTTTGTTCAACTATGATATGTTCCATGACTATATCAGGTAAATAAATTGATTATGTATATCTTACATATATATCTGTTAAACTATTCATATTTTTTATCTACAGGGAACATAAAACAATGATAAATAGGAAGCATCGTTCTTTATCTTTGAGAAGGAGAGAGACTTTGCATAGCAAAGAGTTTTCTGATTGGTTAAAATTGAAGGTATAAAAAATTAATGTTTAAAATAATTATATCAATATTAATTAAGTTTAATAGTCATTTATATTGCAGGTATTGAGTTTGTCTGCTGACTCTGTCTCTGAGGAAATAAGAGCTTTGGCTTTTGGTCCTAATACCGTGGTTCGTGACTTTAAATCAATTGTTATCAATGGTTACAAATTTATTGTCACTAAACGAGAAAATAACATGAGAACAGAACATGATGGTGGTATGGTTGCTGCCACAATAGATTTTTATGCCAGTGCATCAGATATTAGACCATGATTTTAAAATGTGGTTTATTATGGAGTTGTTGAGAAAATAATAATATTGGATTCTTACTCTCATGGACGAGTCACAATGATGAAATGCCATTGGTTTGATTCGATGATGATACATGGCACATTTATTGATGATTGTGGATTTCAATTAATTAATATGACTCACACTCTTGCTACCGAAGAACCATATGTGTTGGCATCAATGGCTAAACATGTTTTTTATGTCAAAGACCAAATTCGACCTGAATTTGGTGTCATAGTTGAAGTAATTCCAAGACTTATTTTTGATGATGGTGATGATGGAATTGACACTGTCCCTAGTTCCATTGGAACCAATCCATTTATTTATTTTTATGACTCAAATAGCTCAATTTTCAGATTTGATTGTGACCCTAAAGTTGTGGTAGAAAATATATAGAATCATTCATCCATGTTCTCAATTATTTTGGTTTAGCTCGAGTTGGGTTGTTAAGGTTGGTAATATTCAAATTGACTTAGTATTGATCACAAATATTTTTTAGCTGACTTGACCGTTATGTGAATTTTCAATGTTTATTGGTTGCTGTTTTATTTGAATTGCATTTTATAATTTGGAATTGAATTGTATTCAAACATAGTCAAACAATATTTCTAACTTGGTGAACATTATAACTTGTATGATTTATTAAATCCATTCAAGCTCTTATAAAACAATGGATAGCTGACTTGATATCACTGAGATTTGATATTTAATCTATTCTAGTTGTTTGTTTTATCTAGACTCATAGTATAGTATTAGAGTTGCGTTATTTTTATATATTATCTGTTTTTATGGATGTTGTTGTCTTTTAGTGGTTGTGTGTTTTGGAACCCCCTCCTTCCTGGACCATGGACAACCCCCCACCCTCCTCCCTGGACGCCGAACAGCCCCGCCGGACAGCCCCCCAGACAGCCCCCCAGACAGGCCCCCACCTTCTTCCTTGGACCCCAAACAACACCTGAACACCCCCGGGATAGCCCCCAGACAACCCCCTGAACAGCCCCCAGACAGCCCCCCACCCTCCTCCCGGGACCCCAAACAACCCCCCCCCCCACCCTCCTCCTTGGACCCCGGACAACCCCCCGAACACCCCCTCCCCCACACAGACCCCCCACCCTCCTCCTTAGACCCCATACAGCCCCTCGAACTGCCCCCAGACATCCCCCCGGACAGCCCCCACCCTCTTCCTTGGACCCCGGAAAACCCCCCGCACTGCCCCCCCCCCCCCCCAAACCTCCTCCTTGGTCCCTGGACAGCCCCCCGGACACCCACCAGACAGCCCCCGGACAGCCTCGCCGGATAGCCCCCCCACCCTCCTTGATTTCATTTAATACTAGAAAATCTATAATATATATTTTATATATTTTCATCATGATAATCAATGTTAATAACATTTACACATCTAATCAATATCATAGATTCTTGGTATGTTATAAAAGAGATGTATTCATTGGGTATGGCATTGTTAGCTCTAAAATGTTTCATAGCATTATAAACTAAAATCTAATCCATACTAAGAAAGATATAAAAATATTTTATATAAATATCCACAAGATTTAAAGTAAATACCATTCCACTAATTGACACATGAGGATTCTCATAAAATTAACAACATTTTAAGTACATACGGAAAACCAACCCAACACATTCGGTTTCTGTTGAAACATTAGGAGAACGATCCATGGGTTATATGTGACATGTACGAGTCAACCCCGCCTCAATCCGAGGTGCGGTGTGGCCGGCACCACTCAAAGTGTCTGCCTTTTGTTTCAAAATGAGGTCATTTTAATTGAAAACCGTCAACTGGCATATGGAAAAGAGACCAAACGCATTCCAATTGTGTCTATACTTTAGCACAACGATCCATGGGTCATTTGTGACGTGTACGAGTCAACCCCGCCTCAATCCGAGGCACGATGTGGCCGCCACCACTCAAAGTGTCTTCCCTTTGTATCAGGAGGACGTCATTTTAATTAAAAAACATCAAATGGCATATGGAAATGCGACCAAACAAATTAGGATTGTGTTGATACTTTAGCACAACGATCCATGGGTAAAATGTGATGTGTACGAGTCAACCCCGTCTTAATCAGAGGCACGGTGTGGCCGGAATCACTCTAAGTGGATCTCTTTTGTTTAAAATGGACAATATTTTATGTACATACGAAAAACCAACCCAACGCATTAGGTTTCCGTTGAAATATTAGGAGAACGTTCCATGGGTCATATGTGACGTGTAAGAGTCAACCCCGCCTCAATCCGAGGCGTGTTGTGGCCGACACCACTCAAAGTGTATGCCTTTTGTTTCAAAAGGACGTCATTTTAATTGTAAAACATCAACTGGCATACGGAAAAGAGACCAAACGCATTCGGATTGTGTCGAAACATTAGAACAACAATCCATGGGTCATATGTGACCTGTACGAGTCTACCCCGACTCAATCCGAGGCACAGTGTGGCCGCCACCACCCAAAGTGTCTGCATTTTGTTTCAAAAGGACGTCATTTTAATTGAAAAACATCAACTGGCATATGGAAATGCGACCAAACGCATTCTGATTGTGTCGATACTTTAGCACAACGATCCATGGGTCAAATGTGATGGGTACGAGTCAACCCTGTCTTAATCAAAGGCACATTGTGGCCGGAATCACTCTAAGTGGCTCTCTTTTGTTTAAAATGAAAAACATTTTAAGTATATATGGAAAACCATCCCAACGCATTCGGTTTCCATTGAAACATTAGGAGAACGATCCATGGGTCATATGTGACATGTACGAGTCAACCCTGCATCAATCCGAGTTGTGGTGTGGCCGACACCACTCAAAGTATCTGCCTTTTTCTCAAAAGGATGTCATTTTAATTGTAAAACATCAGCTGGCATATGGAAAAGTGACCAAACACATTTGGATTGTGTCGATACATCAGAACAACGATTCATGGGTCATATGTGACATGTACGAGTCAACCCCGCCTCAATCCGAGGCGCGGTGTGGCCGCCACCACTCAATGTGTCTGCCTTTTGTTTCAAAAGGACGTCATTTTAATTGAAAAACATCAACTGACATACGGAAAAGGGACAAAACAAATTCGGATTGTGTCGATACTTTAGCACAACAATTCATGGGTCAAATGTGACATGTACGAGTCAGAACCATCTTAATCGGAGGCCCAGTGTGGCCAAAAATCACTCTAACTGGCTCTCTTTTGTTTAAAATGGACAACATTTTAAGTACAAACGGAAAACCGACACAACGCATTCAGTTTCTGTCGAAACTTTAGGAGAACGATCCATGGGTCATATGTGACGTGTACAAGTCAATACCGTCTCAATATGTGGCGTGGTGTGGCCGGTACCACTCAAAGTGTCTGCCTTTTGTTTCAAAAGGACATCATTTTAATTGTAAAATATCAGTTGGCATACGGAAAAGCGACCAAACAGATTCAGATTGTGTAGATATTTAGCACAACGATCCATGGGTCATATGTGACGTGTATGAGTATACCCCCGCCTCAATCTGAGGTGCAGTGTGGCCACCACCACTCAAAGTGTCAGCCTTTTGTTTAAAAAAGACATCATTTTAATTGAAAAACATCAACTGGCATACGGAAAACTGACAAACGCATTCGGATTGTGTTGATACGTTAGCACAACGATCCATGGGGCATATGTGACGTGTACGAGTCAACTCCTCCTCAATCTAAGGCGCGGTGTGGCCCCCACCACACAAAGTGTCTGTCTTTTGTTTCAAAAGGACGTCATTTTAAGTGAAAAACATCAACTGGAATACGGAAAACAGACCAAACGCATTCGGATTGTGTCGATACATTAGCAAAATGATCCATGGGTCATATGTGATGTGTACGAGTCAACCCCGCCTTAATCGGAGGCACGGTGTGGCCAGAATCACTCTAAGTGGCTCTCTTTTGTTTAAAATGGACAACATTTTAAGTACATACGTAAAAACGATCAAAAGCGTTCGGTTTCCATTGAAACATTAGGAGAATGATCCATGGGTCATATGTGACATGTAAGAATAAACCCCGACGCAATCCGAGGTGCGGTGTGGCCGACACCACTCAAAGTGTCTGCCTTTTGTTTCAAAAGGATGTCATTTTAATTGTAAAACATCAACTAACATACGGAAAAGCGACCAAACGCATTCGGATTGTGTCGATACATTAGCACAACGATCCATGGGTCTTATGTGATGTGTACGAGTCAATCCTACCTCAATCCGAGGCGCGGTGTGGCCGCCACCACTCAATGTGTCTGCCTTTTATTTCAAAAGGATGTCAGTTTAATTGAAAAACATCAACTGACATACAGAAAAGTGACCAAACGCATTCGGATTGTGTCGATACTTTAGCACAATAATCCATGGGTCAAATGTGATGTGTAATAGTCAAACCCGTCTTAATCAGAGGCACGGTGTGGCCGGAATCACTCTAAGTGGCTCTCTTTTGTTTAAAATGGACATCATTTGAAGTACATACGGAAAACCGACCAAACGCATTCGGTTTCCGTTGAAACATTAGGAGAACGATTCATGGGTGATATGTGACGTGTACGAGTCAACCCCGCCTCAATATGAGGCACGGTGTGGCCGGCACCACTCAAAGTGTCTGCCTTTTGTTTCAAAAGGACGTCATTTTAATTAAAAAAGATCAACGGGCTTATGGAAAACCGACCAAACGCATTCGGTTTCCATTGAAACTTTAGGAGAACGATCCATGGGTCATATGTGACATGTACGAGTCAACCCCACCTCAATATGAGGTGTTTTGTTGCCGGTAGAACTCCAAGTGTATGTATTTTGTTTAAAATGGACATCATTTCAGGTAAAAATATATGGTATACAAAAAACCGATCAAATTATTAACTGTCTTTCGGATTCCGCATATAATTGTCATCTAAATTTTAAATTTAATTCTAAATGAATTATGTATGTTTTATAATTACGTTATGAATTCTAATTTAATTATGGATGTGTATAGTTCCAGCATTATATGTTATATGTGTATGAAGTTTTTCTCTATATGTATGTGTTAGTTGGTTATTGTAGGTACAATAATTTTATATGTATGTTAGTTTATTTAAGGTATAATAATTGGATTAAAAATGAGGGGGAACCCACAAAATGAGACCTGGTGGGAAAATTGGAGAGCTGCTGGGAAAATTGCAGAGATGTTGTGCAATTTGCCTAGCATATTCTATGCCAACAATTTTAAACCATTGGCATAGAATTCTATGTTCTGTTTTACCAACGGTTCATGGAACCGTTGGTAAAACACTTTTCCTAACAGTTTAGAAACCATTAGGAAAGATGAGATCTTGGGTTTTTTCCAACGGTTTGGCCAAACCGTTGGGAAAAACTTAGTAATTTTCAGCACATTAATCCAACGGTTGCAAACCGTTGGGAAAATGCTTTCCCAATATTTTGTCAAAACCGTTGGGATAGGGTAATTTTTCACCACCCTATCCCAACGGTTCACTATAAACCATTGGGAAAAGCTTTCTTAATAGCTTACTTCCCTACCGTTTGCAGAACCGTTGGTATAATATACACCAACAGTTTTGCGGTTTTTCCCAATGGTTCTAAACCGTTGGTAAATCCTATATTTCCAGTAGTGATACATACTCCTTCAGTGAACACTTCGGATCAATCTCATTTCTCTCTTGCATTTCTATTCAAAATTTTTGGGATAAATTGAAACACTATTCTTAGAAGAAGAAACATTAGTTATCGTTTGAGGATTATCTATCGCCATTAACCCAGTCTTGATTCTTTCTCCTAGATAATGTTTTTCCAACCTAGGAGGATCATTTGGTGCATCAATAGGGGAGCATATAGGGCCATACTTAGGTTACTTGAGAATTGGTCCAGAGCTTCCTTCTCTACATTCAAGCCGCACAAATACATTTTCATTAAGATTAATGATGATAAATGGTGAAGCAGATTTGAGACAAAAGAAAAATAATAATACATTCTCAGTATTAACATAAATATCCCACTCCTCCTTAGAGTCGATAATTACCCCCATTGTGTACTCCTAAGTCCATCATATGAGATATTCATTTAGAGGCTGGGATTTGTTCATCAGTTTCATATATAAAAGCCTCCAACTCTATAATATACTTCTGTAATTCACCCATGTTATTGTCTGGATTTCAATCAGAAGGTTCCTTGACTTTAACAATATCTGCTAATAGAGAATTCCCATGCATCCCTAAGATCAAGAGTTACACCCTACCAATGATGAATGGATGAAGGTCGTACATAATTTAATCTTGGTATGGTTGATTGTGGAGGAGATTCAACACCTCTTGATTGGTGAGCTTCTTCAGGACTCCTTTCTTCTTCAAAAATATCAATAGATGGGATAGGAACCTTTGTTTTTTGGCAGTGACTAGATCGCCTTAGCATCGGAGGTCTTGCTTCTCTAGCACTAGTATTCCTAGTATACCTCCTGCAAAGACATCTTGAGGGCTCTGAAACCTCTTAAACTTCTATATCATCTCTATCCTTGGACATGTTACCAAGATTTCCATGTTCAATAGTCATTTTAGTTTCCACTCGATATATTAATTTTGTCAAATCCCTTTGAGGATTTGAAGAATCCCAAGAATTAGAATACCCATCATCCAATCTGATCGATGCATGTGGTGGAGGTAACGTAATCGATAATTTGGATACCTCTAAATCCATTAGAATCCATAATTTTTCCACTACCATTGGGTGTTTCTCATGTCTGTCATATGTGGGTGGAAAAGTGTTTTATTTTTAAAGACATCTAAACTGACGAGAAAACCTACAGGGGATATAAGACTCACAGATAATTTCACCATCAGTCTTGGTTTATAATATGCCATCCTGAAATGACATCATATAAGATCTCAGCTCATAATTCTTTTATTTACCATCATCAATAAATGTTCCAACTGGTGGGTTACCATAAATAAAGAAGACGAATTCTTGTTAGACGTTCAATGCCTTTTTCACCACATCTGGTCTCATGTTTTGAGGATAAATACCAGAAAATTCTTGTAAAAATGGAGTAAATCAACCGTTGGAAAATCTAACTGAATTCAACATTGTGTATGAAGAAAAATGTGCTACAATCCAGGACCACAAAACTTTTAATGGACCTAAAATTCAAAATGGATCCTTCCCATTGTATAAATGTAGCAGGAGATAGTAAATTCATTCTAATATAGGTGCTCCTAACCCAATATACTTCCCTTCTACCAATTTAGTTGTAATGACAAATATCCCTGACCTTACCTGACCTCTGGATTCATGGAATGGAAGCAAGTAAACGCCTAGACACATAACAAAGAAGGCAACTAAGCGTACCTTTTCATCTATATCGTGTTTTACTTTATATCCCTAATGCTTATAATAACCTATTTTCAGGGTAGGCCAATATGTTCCTGAACTACCCCGGTTATCTGTAGAATGAAAAATAGTAGAATGTCCACAGGTCATGCCTTTTTCTATTGTGGATTATAAGAAGGATTCCATCCACACTCTAGCATGAATATATTTCTTATCCTTGGGTAAATTATTTTCTATTTTAAATAATTCATGGGCCAGTAGTGGTGTTCCAGTAGCATCACCCCATGTTGTGGTAGGCTAAATGAATTCATCATAAATTTCCCCAAGAATGGTAATTCCACCTATTTGGTAAATATCCGAGAGACTAAAACAAACTTCACCATGCATCAAATTGAAGGAATTTATTTGCGGACTCTATCGGGTAAGTAATTCAAGAATGAATTTTTTTTATAAACACAAGGTTGCCCCATCCAGACAGCTTCGTAAATATGAACATCTGATAACTCTTTCATGAATTCTGTAGAAGTCTGACATACCCAGAATTCCCAAATCCATTCGGGCTTGACATCTACCCTGAATGAAGATCCCAATCTTCTTTCCAACCATTAGATTGATATATTTTAGATGCCTAAAAAGTGGAATCATAACATTCTGGTATTGGCTCTACAACATGATCTTTCATATCGGGAGTGCAACCACAATGATGAAGGATGAAACTAATAGTGATTGTTCCTTCTTGTATTGGATCCCCCTTTCACTAATATTCATGCAGTTGGAGTTGGAGTACTGATGAATCCAATTATTTGGAAAGTACTTCTTAACAGATAGAACATGGGAATCTTGCAAAAACCCATGCCCGTACAGGGGTAAGGATTTTGTGGATAATCACGCTAGTATGGAATTAAACCCTTCAATAACCCAGAAAGAGTACTTTCAATAACATCATAGTAGTCTGGTCTGACGATCTTCATCATTTCATTTTGAAAAGCCTTAGCTTCTTCAGTATGGGTCATCAAATCAATCATTTTTTCCAACAAAAGAATTCACAAACATTCTCTATTCGGTTGTAATTTTAAAGAGTAAAATTAAAAATTCGGCAAAGGACACTGTTCGTGTAGGTCCTTCAATGAGGTCCATCGCATAAGTCCTTCGATAATAATTTTAGCGCAACTTTTTTGATGAAGTACTTTGGGGTTGGGCGAACGATCTACACAACGAGAGCCGTAAAATTATAAAAAGCACATGTGAAGAAAATCTCAAAGGATGAGATATATTTATAGACAATATAAGACCTATGCACCCAGACTACGTGTAAAATCTACATGGGATATCTACACGGGGTACCTACTTGGTAGATCTGTGCTGTTCAGCAATCGATCCATAGTCTTTTCCCCCAATAATTCACCTCAAGACTCAACCCTCTCTCTATTTTTGGATCCAATCCGGAGGGTGAGCTTTTTTTGAAACCACTTAAGAAAACCAAAATATTGTGAAGAGAGCCATGGATATTTCAAAATCCCAAGACAAGGTTCCAAGAACTCAAAGGGAAAGTCAAAATACTTCAAAAAAGTCATGAAAAATCCATCTACATGACGGACCTACGCGATAGACTTGCATGGAAGAGCTACGCACTAGAATAATTTCGGTACCCCTGCGCAGAGCACCTGCATGGAGGAGCACTGCGGAGATCCTGCACGGATAAAACTTTCTTTGACCAGGCCCATCTATGCTTATAAATAGAGCCCTTGGGCACAAAATTTTAAGGACTAAAAAGGTGGAAAGACTCTCTAAATCTACCATTGAATAAATCTTTCACTAAAGATCCCTCAAATTGTCTTAGGTAGCTCTTTAAAACACGATAGAGGAGATAATTAAATGGGATAAGCATGTTCTGAAATTATTTTACAATTTATTTACATAGGTTTGGTTCTCCTATGTGAAATACATTTTTCAGTCATCATTCATACCTGTGTGGCATACATGTGCATTACACCTGCGTGACATACATGCACGTTATGCCTGGGTGGTAAATCAACGCGGGATACCTATGTGGCATACCTGTGAGAGGTACCTATGAAACAGAGCTTGGAATAAAGCCTATGTAATAACTCTATTACCCTTTTTAAAATCCATTCATGGAAGTGTATATCCTTCCTTGTTTCCCTTTGATGAAGGGGACTATGTTGAAGCCTCTACCAAAACCTCATGGCTTATCAAACCTTGGAAAAAGGCACATTAGCATGACTCTTATTTGGGTTTGTATTTCCATATTCAGAGGTTTCCCACATTTTTTTCACAATGGGGTTAGGATTCTTGGAGTATCTATGGGTTTTTATATCCATAGTCACATGGACCATTCTCGCAGATACAGTAATGGGAAGTTCCCAGTTTTGATAATAAGGGATTGGGTTCTATCCTCCCCTTTTAATCACTAAAACCACGAACCTCAGGTCAATGGTAAGGAAGGTACAGTTCACACTTACATTTCCGTGCAATCATATGAGATGTCTCCCTCCCCTACTAGGATCAATTTTAGGTCAACCAGTTTGGTGTAATCCCCTAGATTTTCTTGCAGGCAGTGGCATCATTTCTCCTCCTCTCTTCTTTGGTGCCATAGACAATAGGGAAGATGGGAACAGGGAGTCGTGTTACCCTTTCCCTCTCCCATTGCACTTTTTCGCCAAGGGTAGAAATACTGGCTTAGTCCTTTAACCATCATCCCTATCCCCTTACATTGGACCCTTGTACGATGTAAATAGAAGAGAGGGAAGGCTCGTCACCTCTCTCTATTCCATGGTAAATACACCCTCTTCCATCAACAGAGGAGGAAAAGTTTGAAGTGTCATTGTTGAATCTTTCACATCCTCTTATTTCTCAGACCGATCATGACTAATGTGTTCTGAGAGATATGTGATGGTTATAATATGTTCACAAACCCTCATTAGAATGATCTATGAGAACTCTGATTCCTGTTCAATCCCAGATAGTAAGAAACCATTTCAGGACCCGAGCTCACTAGACATCTTCATCAGGAATCCAACCCTAATTCCTTTAATCTGGGCATCCTCCTTAGGAATAATCCCAAAATTAAACCCGAAATCATTAAGACAACCTTTTCATAAAGTAATCCCAAACTCATCTCTCTCACAGGACCATACTTTCCAATGAGTCATACCGAACTGCGTGCTCTTTGATTCTGATCCATATAGGATACGTAGGAAGACTCCTTGAGGTCCGAACCCAACACTTCAAATCGACCATGTTCTCATTGGGCCATATTCCCAACAGGGTCTGATCTTACTTGGAAACCCATATCCTTTCCATGTTCCTTAGGCCGCTTCAGCGTAAGTATCACACTAAGTTTATACCGAGCACCTTTTGCTTAGAATTCCTTATCACATGTCCATAAAAGATATGATGTGTCCTATTCAGCGGCACCGAACTATGAGGGTTCTGATTCCTTTCACAAGGATATTTAGCTATCCCATTTTATGGGAAATATACAAATATCAAAACAAACCATCGTCTCCCTATATGAAAATAAATTCTAGAGTTCCTCAGCGAGTTGCTTAAAAACCAGTATCATCAGAATGATAATTTTAAGAATCTCTAAGAAGTATTTTAGAGGATACCATTGATATAAGACCTTTAATACATATGGAAATTTCCATTAATTAAGAACTTTGAATGCAAACTGATGATTCTAAATTTTATACATGTTAATACGTGATTTTATATTCCATGGGATACTTATTATATACTTGGTGAATTAATAAGGATTCATGAAAATATCTTAAATTTACAAAGAGAGTCCCAGAGTAGACAATAATTCCCCCCGAAAGGGTGTGATGAGTCTGGCCTCCCATACTCATGACCAATGCACATTATTAAGTATCGTATTGTTCAAACATAACAAACAACTACCTTTGAAAAGTAGTTCCCCTTTGGATAAATAACTGTTGTAAGTATCTAATTCCATGAATAAATCCAATGGAAACTCTCTGGAAACAGTGATTCTTAAAACCATAACACACATTTCAAGGAAGTAGAAAATAATGATTAACAAATTATTTATATCTAAATGTAAAATAGACAATATACCATTTTATACATGTATATCAAATGAACAAAAATTAAATGACCATATCTCGAATTTTTATACATTAAACGGTCATATATAAAATTTTCATATTGCATAACAATATATGAGCATACATGCTTCACTAGAATTCACTCTTCCAATTTTTTATTTCTCTCTTGAAGTGTATATTATATTTATAATGTTTTTCTTTATTTACATAATTATAATCAGTAGTATAATCATTACGGTAAACAATAATGATAAATATTTCTTGTTTGTGGACTGGTAGAAACTTATGATATACTAACGGTTTAAAACCATTAGTATAACCTATTCCAATGGTTGTCCAAACCATTGGCTACTATAACATGGGGATAGGAATACGCCAGATATTATTCAATAACCATTGATATATAGAACAATAAAACATATCATACCAATGGTTTGTTTTAACCGTTGGTATAAATTATTACCAACGGTTTTATACAGTTGAAATAAAACTCATTTTAAATCTATACCAACGGTTTATGAACCATTGGAATAAAATTTTACTAATGGTTTTATATAAACCATTAGTAAATATTTCGTTTTTAGCTCTATACCAATCGTTTAAAGACCGATAGAACATACTTTTACCAATGGTTTGCAGAAAATCGTCGGTATAGATTCAGTTTTCACATCTATACAAACAGTTTTTAAACAGTTGGCATAGAGTTTCTGCAAATCCAGTAGCAATAATCACTCACCTCCCCATATGAAATTACCTAAAATAATAACACCAATGCAATTACCTATACATAATTCAAAATTCAGAAGTATAGTTAATTACCTACAATTAATTGCAATTGCAATACACTGTACATAATTCATAATAACACCAATGAAGAAAAATATAATCCAAATAGAATTCCATCAGGATGACACCAATGCAATTTCTGTACACTATACAGAATTTAAAATAAAACCAATTTATAATAACAAAAATACACCCAATAGAATACCCCACTCAAAACCACAATACACCGAAAACAAACTTCTCCATAAACACTACACCTGCAAATTTTATCCAAATAGTGATGGACATTTATTTCTCCCATTTAGGAAATTGATGCAACAATAATTATATGATATTGATTCAATTTGAATCGATAGAATATATAGATTTGGTCCAATAAAGTTTTTCAACAATGGTGTCTCATTAGAGAAAAATTTGGAATATAGTTTATATGTAGTATATAAACATTCATGATTAAGTTCCAAGGGATTATTGGGATAGTTCCCAATCTATGGGGAGTGGAAAACCACATTAATATGTGGGGAAATATATAGGGGTTTCATATACCTTTAATATATTACAGTGTGGTTTAATATGTAGGGGTTTATATATGATGTTATTAATGTAATTTCATGTGAGTTTTGGCCATTAGTTTTGAATGAGAATTTGAAATCTACCTCCATGGTAGAGAATATATTGGAAATGAATCAGGTTTTGATAGATAATTTACTCGATATGGTTCCTTGACACGTATTGTCCATGATAAATAGTGTTAAGAGTTTTAAGTGTATTAGAATGGATTGGGAGGAGTGGCATATGGCAATGATAATTTTTGAGGTGGATCTTGAGGTGTATTTTAAGGTAAGGTATATTGTGGTGAGTGTATAATTTGTGGTTTGAGGGAATCAACCTCATTATTTATAGAATTTGTTCAGGTTCCTCACACCATGGTTTCAACTAGACAATGGAATGGTCATTGGATATAATGTCCAAGAGCTTCATATAATGATGTAGGAATAAGGTCACTCCTATAGTGGGTATTTTGATTTAATTCATGGTAATGTAACCATCATGATAATAGATCATGGATTCATGGAATCAGTAGTTGATGCCTCATTTCTCAATTGGGATATTACTATAAATATACCTAAGTCTATTTGATTTCATGGATAAATTCCATGTGTAAACCTAGATGATATATTAAAATGGCTTTCAAGAATTAACCTATATCTTTCGGTGAAATTGAAATGATCGAGGGATGACTCAGATCAGGGGGGTGTTGGTGTTTAGGGTACATTTTGTTGAGATATACAGAATCAAAATGAAAGAAAAACACCTGAAAATACCCTACCAACATTTTCAAAAACAATATTGAATAGTGATGAATACACACCTAGAAAAACTAATAAAAAAACCTATAACAAACCATTGTAAATGCACATAAAAATATAGACAATATATATTACAATGATAGGTGGGTATGACCTAAAGTTCAAATTATGATGGTGATGCTGGTTATGGTACATGTTGTTGAGATATATCATATTCCTTATAACATAGAGCTAAGTGGGGATGGTTGTGTGGATAACTAAGGGATATGATATGACCTATTACTACAATTTTTTATCATTATTTATAATATAACCATTTTGTACATTAGTGATGAGATCCACTCTTAGTAAGAGGTTTGAGGTATGTGAAATAGTATGAGGAATAGTATATGACCCTATCCTGAATAACAGGGTAGTGTTCAGGATATAATATAGGGAATTTCCCAATATCCTAGATGTGATATGAGACCTTAATATGAGTGAATGTCTAGTATTCATGATGTGATATCAGACATTACCTTCAGTGGAGGATATTGACCATGATGTAATACATGACATTACCTTAAGTTAGATATTAGTACCTGTGATAGAATATAAGACCTTACCATGGGTTAAAGGGTAGTTGTTAAGATATGATATAGAACCCAACCTTGAGTGAGAGGGTAGTGGTCAATATATGATATGGGATCCAACCTTGAGTGATTTCTTAATAGTTAGGATATGATACCAGACCTCACTCTGAGCAAGAGGTTGGATGTATGAGGATAAATATGAAATCGAGACTTAGTGTAAGGCTCTAACCCAAGTGAGAGGGTTTAGGTCAAGACTATGATGCATGAACCACCCCCAAGTGGTAGGGTATGAGTTTGGGGATGTCTTTTGAGATGACTTTTATTTCAACATTCTCCAATACAAGTGAGGTCAGGTGCTGGGTCTCCTTGGGTAGTACCGACTGACCATTCATAATTGTTGCACGTTGTATATTGGTACTTGTTTTATTTTCCCATACATGTATAAACTATATATAGGGATGTTTATTGGGGGAAATTGGTTAGAACCTACTAAGTAATATCATGGTGATGTTATCTATTATTATTGGTTGTCTCTTATTTGTAATTTCTTATTCATTCTCGAATGTTTTATTTTAATTATGTTATTTATATTATTTTATTTAGGAGGGTATGGAGATTATAATATCCAAATGATACTTATAGACTCTCACCGCTAGTCTAAAGTGTCCAGTATAATGTTAGGTGTTCCTGAGGTCTTGCGGTGATTTACCAATGATTTTTATGTTCTATTTTAGTCGATGTATTACAAAGTGGTTACAAAGAATTGATTTTGGTTATTTTACTATTTGAGCATGGTAGTTGGATGTAGGATGTGTTGTTGGAACTTGGAATGGACTATGTACAGGTACGTAACTAACCCATTTATAAGGAATTTCATGTCTACAAGGTGATTATATATTTTTTCATTTATTTTAGTGTTTTATTTGAGATTTTGATTAAAGTATGGTGTTTTGGGTGTTCTATTATTTATTTATTTTCTCTTATCCTGATGTGCTATGAGAGTGTGGTTTCATGCATCATATAGGTTTGTATACTTGTACATGTTCATGACTCCTTGTAGGTGTGAAATTATTTTCATAATGAGGAATGTGGGTGTATAAAATTGCTAAAAAAGGAAAAAATTCTTCATAACTGTATGCAATGGGTTTTGATTAATTAATGTGTGAATAATAACATATTCATCGTTTTATAAAACAACTCATTGGAGGATCCTTAATTAATTAAGAACATTTTGGTGATTATTGTGTGAAGTTTTTATTTGATTATATTTATTCTCCTAGTATTTGACAACCATTTAAAGTGTAGGTTTTGGTATGATGTGCCTTATGATGGGATCTAGTTATGAGTTCCTAGGTATGGGTTGTTCATGATAGGTGTTTTTTGGTTAAATACAGTTGAATCAATCAAGTTGATAGTGGTTATGCTAGTGTGGGATGATATTGTGGCTCTCTCTAGAGTGAATATAAGTTTTCATTGGTAGGATACATGTTATGTCTAACAGAGTAGCAGGTTATAGTTAACTAATATTGGTTGGTAGATCCTCATTTTTCATGATGGTTAGATGATGGAGTTTTATTATTGAGCAAGGTACATGAATGGAAACATACTATGATGAGAGGTTCATGGGTATATGGTTAGGTTGTTAGAGAAATCATAGATAGGTGAACGATAAAGTGCTCATTTTTTCTAGGAATTGCCTTCGGTGTACTATGAATGAGGGAATCCTGATTTCTTTATGAGAGGTTGGTTTTCCATATATAATTGAATATATTATAGTTGTCTTGAAATTTTTGTTTGAAATATGTTTTTTCTAAATCAATTTTAAATCCCATAATTTAAATACTAATCTATGTTAATAAATATAGTCATTATATATAATTCTATACTTTGAAGTACAACATGATCTATGAATGATACTAGATCAAAAATGGTGTCCCATAAAATAAAGCACCAAATGAAAATTAATCAGTGACATATGACTAAGAAGTGGTATAATGACAATGAAAAATCTCATGTTCTTTAGTGAATAGTTTGAGTGTTTGTAAAAATAGAATTGTGAAATATCTTTGATACAATGTAAAAAATGGAATTCATAGAATCCATTCCTCCATGTAAATTCTCGTTTTATTATTTATAGATAAAGATATAAAGATACATGTTAGACCACTGACCCGATCAATCCTGTGGATATTGAATTATATTATAAATTTCAAAATACAGTAAATAATTTATCAAAATAGATGAAAATACATTGGTAAAAGGTGTTGTGATTAAAAATATATAGTATTTAGGCTACCCTAGTCAAGCATAATGTGACCTACCTAATCACATATATATTCAGTCACATCAAATTAGAAAACATAAAATTTCAGTAATATCAATCAAAAATGTAACAGATCAATTTTCCCATCATCACCATCACCAACATTATCACCATCGTCATCATCAGCCTCATCCTCATTTTTATCCCTTCCCCCACCCACATCCAAAGAATCATCCTTAGACTCAACCTCTCCCTCATCCTCTTCCATGTCCTTTACCTCTCCCTCATCCGGGCCTCGTCCTCAGTCTCGTTCTGGCATCATCCACATCCTCAGCCTCTTTCTCGCTATCATCATCCCCAAGAATTACATCGTCTCAACCACCACTAGAACTACCACTTGGTGAAGAATATATTAAACACATCTATGACATACATTCATCACATGTTGTGATGATCTGTAGTGGAAGTGTTGGACAGAAAACTTTCATCAGTTTCATAAATTCAGTGTTCTCCCTAGAATACAGTTCTTCCACTTGTGTGGCCCTCTTTTCATCTTTTTATGTCTATCCCTTAACCTATTCAAACTTTGTGGCACTAAAAATGGTACCTGAAGAAGGTCAGTACCTCTTTGGGACTATACTCTTCCCAGCTCGATAGTGTACTCTACTGGGGTGCTCATCTCCCAACACCTGATGTAAGTGATCATTTGGCCCAAAATTGATAGGTTCTTATGAATCAAGGTCCTCTAAAGAAACTATTACAAATATAAATATAATAATAAGTAAAAAATATATATTAAAATTTAAAATCAATAAATTAAAACATGCAATCTATTGCCCTATAGGATCATTAACCAAACTTCAATATTTTTTATTCTACTCGAGAAAAGTAGTTTTTCTCGAGGCACACGTTCTTCAATATTCAGTTCATGCCTCTATAATGACATAGAATGCAGGAAACCATAATTAAAAATATGTTACAAATAATGAATTTCCTAACTAAAACTATATAAAAACTATATAAATTGAATAAATTTTGGATAAAAAAATAGAATGTGAAAGTCCTAGAGAAAAATTATAAACAATTTTCGTACCTTCTTCTTCTCATTATTTTACATCGTAGTACATCACAAAGTGTGTAAGTATTTTAAGCATAATTTTTTTTCAGGATTACTCTTAAATAATATTCAAAAAATTAAAAAATATAGTATTATTGAAAAACATGAAAATATTCATTAAAATACCTCAAATGTAGTTAATACCTTAAACATACTAGTCATACAATGAGTAATCATTTTTTGATGTTGTTCTATCCTAAAATCATCCATGATAGGTACCACCTCTAACTTTATTCCAACTCTATCATGTTATCCAATATTCAAATCATGCTTAAAGGCTCTCTAAAGATTACTTAACTCTTTTAGACGTGCTGGACATGCAACCTCACCATCATGGAAATTAAACTGAAGCTCGAACCAAAATATTAATTCATATAAATACAAAAAAAATATTACATTAAATACAATAGATTTTTTTAACCATACTTGTACCGAAGAATTATCCTAGACTTCATTTGGGACCTATCCCCATGAGATCGGGCTAACAAGAATGATGTCAGAGTATTTGGAAAGCACTTCTAAAAAACTATAACATTACTACCCTATTTTATCAATCATTTTATTGTCTTTGTTATAGTCCATGATCAACTACGTGCAGTGGTTCCACACGGAACTCATGTGTGTACACCCCCTCCCCCTCCTCCTATCATTAGATTTTTCTATTATGATAGAAAAAAAATATATCAATACATGTTATAATAATAATAAATTATGGTAAGAAAGTTAGGGTTCTAAAATATACCTATGGAAATCTGCTCAATGGGAGCCTCTAGATCTGCTACCACTGAATGAACATCACCCTATACTAGTGAAGTGGGTACCACTATATGCTCTATAGACACATACTGTGTTGGAGTAGGAGTCAAATAAAGAATGTAGAAGCCTAGAGAAATATTAGTAGATGGTAAAGACGATGGCATGGATGACTGACCAACTACATAATATAGATGAGGAGTGGGAATCATCATGGGATACGGTAAAGATGGGTGAAGAGGCACACACGTGAAGAGTGGTCGAAACATGGGGGGTCTAAATATCCCATGAGTCCTTAACGACACAGCGGTATCATAATTTTTGGAAGATGGTACATCAGTAGGAGGGGTAGGATATAAATGGGTACACTTACTAGAGTGCCTGACTCTCATACCCCCCCCCCTCATACCACCAACCTGAGTTTTGGGACCACTACCCGGATGCTTGAAAAATAACTGTAGCCTCAGTAGGGGATCTTGAATTAAATTTTAAAACATAATTAATCACATAAAATTATATGTTATTGATATATATATATATATTTAAAATATAATACTCACAATAGGCACTAACAGAAGAATTATCATCACATCCATGTGATGATTGATGTTTGTCATGTTTTTTTCTTCACTCCTCCTGATATGGTTTCATTTTCTTCATTTGAAAACAAATATGAATGTAATTAGAAATAGAAAATTACTATGTTACAAAAAAACAAAAAAAATTAGACAAGGATTATTTTTCTAAGTTCATTTGGTTCATATTTTTGGTTAGTTAATTTATCTATTTTTTGTGTTAGGTCATTATTTTCATTGGATTTGATTTTCATATAAATTAGTTTAATATGACCAATTCTATTTAACAAGTTTTTTGTAACAATTTAACTATTTTGTTTTTTTTGGTTTGGTAGGTCTAAATACAAGACAATTCAATATTATAAAATGATACTCAAAGGAAAATATAATAAGTAAATATTGAAAATTCACATGAAGGTATATTTGGATGCAAAATATTTGTAATAAATTGTAAATAAATTTTTATTGTAGAAACCGCAACAACTCAAGTTGAGATAAACCAACCAAACTGAGAACACGATTGAATGCTTCTATATATCTCCCACTACAACTTTAGGTTTTCAATTAACTGTAACAATTTATGTATTGGAGTCATAATAAGTAATAAATGGATTGGGGCCAATGGGGGCATGGATGATTTCAATTCTATCATCACCATCATCAAAAATATGTATTGGTATTACTTCAATAATGACACCAAATTCAGGTTGAAGAAGATCTATAACATAAAAAACCTATTTCGCCTTGATTCCAATATATATGGTTCATCGGTAGAAAGAGTGAAAGTCATGTGAGTAACTCAAAATCAAAAATCATCAATAAAGGCTCCATGCCTCGTCATTAAATCAAACCACTGACATTTCATCATTGTGACTCGACCATGAGATTAATAATCCAATATTATTATTTTTTCAACTACTCCATAATAGGCTACATTTTCAAAATGAGGTCTATTATCCAATGCACTAGAATAATATTCTATTTTTGAAGTTAGCATAACAAAATCATGTTGTGTTCTCAATTTAATTTCTCATTCAATGATAATAAATATGTACCCATTGATCACAATGGATTTACATTCACAAACCACAATATTAGGACCAAGATCCAATGCTCTTATTTCATCTGAGACAGTGTCAGCATTAAAAATCGATACCTGAAATATAAATTAATATTAAAATTAATTAAATATTTATTTTATTTATTTATTACATCAATATTTCTACCTTAAATTTCAACCAAACAGAATACCATTTGCTATGAAAAGTCTCTCTCCTTCTCAAAGATAAATAGAAATGCTTTATATTTATAATTTCTTTAACTTCCTTGTAGATAAAAATAGAAATAGTCTAATAGATATGTACAATTACAAGATTTGAGATAAGATATACATGTTCAATTTACTTTCTTGATGGATTCATCGAACAAATCACAGTTGATCAATATTGTGCGATGTGTCATCTCCCGCTCTTCAAGGATTAATGTCATCAATGTATATGATCTGGGAATTCCACATATTTGAGGAAGTCATGGAAAAAAGGGTTCAATTTTCTCATACTATTTTTCTTCATTTTTCATTGGTCTATTCATTCTTGTAGTTTTATCAAACAAATACATTGAGAAAAAATCCATACATTCTTGAGCCAAGTAACCATTCACGATAGAACCTTTGGGATGACTCCTACTCCATACATAAGATTTAAATTTGTACATATTTCATTAATTTGGATATATATAATGAGAATCTATAGTTCCTATGAGAAGTATTTCGATTGGCATATGGATAGTCAGATGAAACATATATGTGAAAAATATTGAAGGAAATATATTCTCTAACACACACAAAAATAATGGTGTATCCACCAACAGTTTTTGCAATAATGACTTGGACAAATTCCTAGAAAAGAGATCTCTAAATAAATAGAAAAATTGAATAATTGAAACCCTTACATTATTGTAAAAAAGATGGAAGATTCTATTGGAATCAACTCATGTAGGTGGATGTGATAATCATGACTATTTAAAAATTTCAACTTCAAATCTCTTTTGTTGACCCATTTTGATATATTTCTGGAATAGCCATCAGGAAATTTAATAACCTATAATACTTTATGAAATTAATTTTTTCTAAATGTGTCATGACATATGAATCACATAGAACATTCCATATATTTTCACTGATACACACATGATTCAATTCTGTTCTGAACCCCCAATCCACCAAGTTATGTCGATATCATAAATATGATTTTGTAATTACTTTTACAATTAGAAGAATCAAAAGAAACATTTCACATATATTATTTTCAATGTTCATTATTTCTATGTAATGACATAACAAATTGGATGACCAATAAGGCAACTCAAAGAAGATACACATCTTCTTCCAATTGTAATAGGTATCATTTGAAACATTCTTCCTATTTCTATTTTTCATTTGACACATCCTGAATGAAAAAATAAAAAATTTCAATTTATTAGGCACATTAGTTCCAGACATATGCTGAGGTGGATCGCCAGTCTCCATGGTATTTTCAAATCTTCAATGATTATTTCTATATGGATAGTCCACCAGAAAGAATCGTCTATGTCCCATTAAACTAAAATTATAGTGATGTTTTAGTCTTCTAGATAAAATATTATTTGTACAAATATGACATTATAGATTACCCTTCATTCTCCATCCATACATCATTGCATAAGTAGGAAAATCATTGATCGTCCACATAAACACATCACACATCTGAAATATGTATTTTGAACATGCATTTTATGTGTTCACACCCACATACCAATGAACTTTAAATTATTTTATTAATTGTTACATGTATATGTGTATATAATTTTCAGGATCAAAAGGCCCAGGTATAAGTATACTTATGAAAATTAATGGTTTTTTCACACACAATCATGGGGGAAGGTTATAAATGTGTATGAAAACCATCCATGTGTTGTGTGAAGTAAGAATCTTCCCAAATGTATTGAAACTGTCACATGAAAAACCCAGTCTTACATTATGCACGTCAGATGAAAAATCAGGATATCGAGCATCAAATATTTTACATGAAAATCCTTATATAGGGTGAACCAACTCTTCATTATTATTATTTATCTCAGTATCATTCCATCACATTTTTATTGATATTTTAGTATACATGAAAAGATTCTAGAGTGATGGGATCAATGGAATGTTCCGCATTACATTCTATGTCATAGGAGATGGTGTTCCATTAGATTTTTGCTTCCATAGAGATGTTCCACATTTTATACAATCATTTCATTCCGCATTTTTTCTCCTAGAATAATCTTCAATTTTTCAGGCAAGCATGAATTATGTTTTTTGAAAATCCAAGTTCTTCAACTAAAATTAATTCCATACAGTTGTTTGAGGGAATATCTCCATCATCTAGAAGTAAGTCCTTCATGAATGTATGAATATAATCAATGAAATTATTAGAAATCCCATACATGGTTTTCCTATTATATAATCAAATTTAAAATCCTAGGTTTTTCATTTTACGACATTGCCGATTTATTAGAGTCATCACAGAATCATTAAATTTTTTAACCCTGTCAACATCATCATTTTCATTGGATGCATCATGTGTTCTCATATCGAAATATTATTTGATCTATATCCTTTCCTTATCATGATGAAAAATAAATGGAAACATGTCCTATATCAAATTCTCTAATTCAGTCCTCTCATTTGGGTCATTAGTATTTTGAGATTCCTTTTTCTCCCCATTGAGATACCACACATAATTGTTGTTTTGAAACCCATATTTTATTATATGGTAAATAACTTCTTCAAGGCTCAACCAAGGCCTTCCAACTCAATTATAAAATGGGAATTGTATGTGAGCTCTATCTGAAGCATTTTTAAATTCTAAAACTACAATTCTCTCCAAATTGTTTTAAAAAATGCTTGATATCTGATTAGTTTCATTCATCTAACTTCTATCTATTCTGTAAAAAAAATTCAATTAGTCATTTAGTGAAAGAAATTAAATAATAATTAAGTTCAATAGGAAATATATTTAAGTAAATGAGAATTTTTCACTTTAGTTAAAAATGATATTTTAATATGGTTTTTTATTAAAAAGTTATCCATCTTGGTATCAAGAACTAGAAACATGTTGGTTCTCAACAAAAATAATATTAATCTACCAAGATGAGTTATTCAAGGGTCGATGGAATTCATGGAATACCCTTGTGTGTTATTTTTACCTTACTCAAATACATGACAATATTTTAAAGGGATTTCCTACTTTAGGATGAGAACATCATTCTAACTCTGTGGTCATATAATGGTAATTGTTCTCCCGTAGGATAAAAATTTGGTACTTCAACTCCTTCACAAGGATTAAAAGTATGGGGTCATATAATAGGCAATATAATGGTACAAAAACATCCAATATCTCATAGAAGCATGGATCAACTTCTTCATCTATAATATAATTAATTTTCTAATCCATTAGAAGTATGGAAGTAGGCATACAATGTTTTATTAGTACTAATGTAATTATTTTAATTTGTCATTGAGTAAAGGATATCATGGGTCAATGTTGGGTTAATTACATCTCAAGTGTGTTGTGTAACCTTGCACATGGATTTTTTAAAATTCATGAATTATTACTAAGTACCTCATACAGGTCACTTCTCTCAAGTCCATTCCATAGGTCACTTCACTAAAACCCCTCACAAGAAGTCACCTAGCCCATGTGACTTGCACATATCACTTCACCCAAATTCATTTTGGAACTGACTTCCCATTGTGTAATAAATCATTTGAATTTATATATAAATGATAAATTAAATATTTATGATAATAGTGGATTTACATCACCGAAATCTTTCAAAATAGTGCATCTATATGTGGGGACCATCATGTAGACATCACGTTTTATAGACATGCTAGTGACCTACATGTCCAAAATATATAGATAACCTTCAAAATAAAAAAGTGAAAAATATATATATAAGAGAGAATATTGGAATTATTAAACCAAATCAAGGGATCTAATCATATTTTTTGAATGTGCGGTGACCAATGAAAATGAAAATCATGAATGTGTGTCAAGAGAGTCTCAGAAGGTCAAGTGGTGTTAATACATTAATAATTAGTTTCATATAAGAACATTGGACACATTGTTATGTAATTCAAGCCTCATTATATAGGAATATAGAAAATGGTATTAGTAAAAAATCTATTTTCCATTAATCTCTAAAAAGATGAACATTTATGTAAACAAATTAAAAAGTAATTGTTGGAACTCCCTTTTCGATGAAAGAAATGTGTTTCCAATGTACAATTACTCTATATATGAATGTGAACATGACCTATGGGAGAATATATAGTACCCCTAAAACACTAATATTTTGTATCATTATTATAATAATTAATTATGGTCTTAGTTGTTTAAGAAGGGAAATAAAATTTCTATGTGTAGGTTAAAGTATTTGGAACATGCCAATTTCACATTCAAAAACAATCAAAAAACCCAAAATGATGAGAGATTGTAGTAGATGAAGAAATAAACTAAATATGATGTATAAAAATCCAAAATAAATGTAGTTTGAATACATATCACCAACTTACCAATTTTATGTGTAAGAAACTGAAGGAGTCAAACTAGGATGAATCGTTGGAAGGGGAGTGATCACCGGTGGGGAAGAGAGCACTGCTCTGGTAGGGAAAAATGAATCGAATCTTGGTAGGGGAGTGGGGGATTGGATATATTTTGGGGGAAAACTATCACAATGATTTAAAAAACCATTAAAAAACATGATTTAAGACCACTATATCCCAATTGTTTGAAAAATGTTGGGAAAGTCTAATATAACTCACTATATCCCAACAATTTTAGAAAATTATTAAGAAAACCACTTTATCCAAATATTTTAGACAAAATATTGGGATAGGGGCATTGGTATAAATATGATTTCTAGTATTGGTGGTCTTTCTCCAACTTGTGGCTTTATTACTCCTATTTTCATAATGATGTTCAATATTGCATCCTCATAATTTATTAATGTTTACCTTATACTATAAAATTTTATCTCATTAAAGTATATCATGATTTTTTTTGTTCGTATAACATGTGGAATAAGATATTCAACACATGAAAGGAATTAAAATTTGGTTTCATAGAGAGGGAGAATAAATTAATTGTTGAATAAATTTGATGAAGGCATGAGAGAATAAATTATTATCACCAACACAAATACTTACACCTTAACTAATCAGAATGGAAATAATTTAAAAAATTAAAACTAAGTATATGAAACTTATAAAAACATATAACTTCAATGGTAAAAGAATATTAGGTGTTCTAATCGCCATCATGGGTATAGGAAATATTTATATTGGTAGAAACTTATTGAAAAGGGGAAATATGAGAAGAAATGAACTAATATGAATGAAATAAAGATGATTCCATATAGGTGTATAAAATTAATTACCATATATAAAAACTTATAATGTGATTTTATATTAACATAATAACTATCAAGGGATATATAAAAAATGGGAACTCGGGAAAGGGATTGTTCCTACTCATTTTATATGAATTGGAAATAAATACCAAGGGTTTCTTAAAGAATTGATGATCTCCCCATAGAAATTTATTATACATGGATGGTCACACATAATACAATTAGATATTATTTTCATATTTTCTAATACACTATTTGCACATACCTTGGTATTGTCATGGATTAGATCTATGTTTAATTTTTAAAAATCCATTTCCTAGTTTTTTGAATTCTAATAAGTGTAAATTAATTTTCTATTTGATAGATATGCATGGAATGCCGCAATGCTCTAGATATAATCTCATCACTTGAGTGGATACTCAAAAAGAACCATGTCCTTTTTTATTAATCTAAGAACTTCATGGAGATTATCAAACATGATGTAGGTGCATTAAATAGAAGATAGTAAATTATGTGTAGTATAGTTTATGTTTCATTAAGAGTGTGTTGAAAGGAAATGGACATTGTGTCAGGGAGCTTAAGAGCACGTCACTATATATACATATGTTGCCTTTTTTTCAATAGAATATGTTTCTTTAAGGAAAAATGTTATATACATGGATATGATTATGTTTAATGGAAAAGGATGTTATGTTAAAAAAGTATCATAATTATTTTTATTATAGTTTGAGATTATAGTTTTCAACAATCTCTTTATTCTATATATAGGGAATATAATTTTTATGGTATTATTATATAACATGAATATTTATTGATAATATATGGATTGGCCTAATGTTATGTTGGTAATGGATGGGAATTTATTAGAGATTGAGGCTGTATTGGGTGGGTTTGGAGATTATGTTAGGCTATGTGGAAATATAGTTAGGGGCTGAGACTACATCAATAAATACATAAAAATGGATTGTCTGATGGTGTTGTTGTAATGACCCCAACCCCAGTAGCCCAGAATTGGTTCTTTACATTATTAAATTGATACTTTGTATAAGATATATCATCTCAAAGGAAAAATTAGTTTATTTTCATTGTATAACTAGATACAAATATGAGTATTTCATTACAACTTGAAATCAAAAACAATATAGTAACTCTATTGAAAACACACCTATTCTCCAAGGTTATCCTTACATGCCAACCATAATATACATCTTGGAATAATAGAGAAAAATAAACCATAATATAGGGGTGATATCAGATTCTTAGTAATAGAATGAATAGGATAGAAGCTATCATTAACAAACATAAAAAATAATTCAATATGAATAACTAAAAACACATTCCATTAAAACATAATCATGAGCATAATATGTATGGAATAAAAGACGATATAATAATTCCACAAAAATAATAATATGACAATGAAACTTAACTATTAATATTCTAGTAGTCATATAATCACATGGATTATATATAAGTAATATTGTAATGATGAAATTCATAATACGGGACATCCTAAACAAATTGTCAAAGCTTTTTCCAGGACACTATACATAATCGAGTATGACATCAGCCAGTACCCAAACTAGTTTGTCTTATGAGACATATCGATGTATCGAGGGGCTATAGTAGTCCATGCTCGTCACATACTAAATCCAATTCCTTCCTCATATGAAAGAGGTGAAACAAAATTAATATATACATTCGTATTAAAACTAGCATATGAAATAACTTTCCCCAAACAATAAACATAATCATAAACCATGCACTGTAATATAATTAACGGTATCAAAATAGTACATCCACATTAAAACTGATCATAAACAATTCAAAAAAAATATTACAGATGGTATCATAATATATTAACCTCAATTAGGAAGAATACCCAACAAAGGGTGTTGATATAGATGAAAATACTCTAATAAAACCATTGAGAAATTCATTTGAGAAATACCACTCTTCTTTAAAATTACGTATTTAAAAATTTGTAAAATTATAAAAGAAAAATTTTACATTAAAAATAACCATCAAATTTTTTTAAATTATTCATCAAGATATTAAGGAATCATGAAATAGGGAAAAGATGCTCATGTTGTGTAAGATTAAATAAATTTATTCAAATTTTGAAAAATTAATATTTAAAAGAGTATTTTTGAAATAAAGTGTGAGTGTTAAGAAATGGAATAAATTTTTTATATTATTTGTAAATGGAAATATAACATAATATAATCAAATTTCATTTCACACAAAATAATATCATGTCATGGTCAATGGAGTTGAAGTTTATCCCAAAGAATGGAAATTGGGTCAAGGATTCTATTTCCACTCTGTAATCAGTCGAACTGTATTCCCCATACAATTAGTGGTCATAAAATGAAAATATTAATTCTAGGAAGATAAATATATTCATTGTATTATATATTAAAGGTCAGTATGTACACCTCACATAATAAATAAGGTTTGAATAAGGAATTTATCTCAAATAAGTTAAAGTGAGATGAGAAATCGTTACCTTATGTCTGAAAGCATTATGCACTTGTTTGAATGTCCAAGATAATAAAATTAAATTTATGAATTACATAATTCAGAACCTATTTTACATTTATTTGAATTAATATAATTTATTTATATCAATTAGTTCTATTATGATGAGTTATAATGTTTAATGTTTTTTAAGGGCTTTAATTTTATTGTTTTATGGTCGGTTCCCTAGAGAATAAATATGGGAGTTCATGTAAAATGGGATTAACTTCCCCAAAAGTGAAATTATTTAATATTAAATAACATAAATAATTTTAAATGGTCTCATATTTCAATTTTTATAGGTTATGTGGATGATTCATTAGATAAAATATTGATGAAAATATCTTAATTTATTTGGGCTATTTTTATGACCATCATGAACTTATGTTATTTTATTTAATATTTTGTTTATATATTGGTTCCAAAAAATTATATAACTTGTAATGTGTACATTAAAATCTTATTTAGCAATAATAAGGGTTTTATGACTAGTCTTGAATGTGGTAATATAAAATGAAAACCTCTCATCCATGAAGGCAGAGAATGGACACATCATGGGTGATGCTTTCATTTTTAAAATAAAAGTAAAGGATGCAGGATTCTATGACGAATAATCAATTATAATAAAAAATTATAGTATATATATAATACTAGAGTTACCATGCCACTTTGGATAGGAGAGGAGAGAAAGGGATTAAAAAATGTAAATTAAAAAAGAATGAAGGAGTATTTTACATCTCACACCCCAAATTTTTAATTTATTTTTAATTTATTATTTTTTGGATTTTGTTAAAATTATAGAGGTGTGGGTTGATCTCAGGTTGATAATTTTTTAATTTTAGCAATTTTAGTGGATTTAGGACCCATGTGCGGCCACCGCACAGTGGGCGGTAGCTGCGCGGTCTACTCGGGTGCCCTCTCAAAAGTCTAACGTTTAAAATAAATAATGTTTTATGCAAATATAATGAGTTAGAATTTTAAATCATAATAATAATAATTTTATTGTGTAAATAATAATATTTTTATTAATAATGTGTTATTTTTATTATTGTTATTAATATCAAAATTGTTATTCATTTTGTTATGATTAATAGTGAAAAGTATATTTTTTGCACATAATAATAACAAGAGAGTCGTAATTAATGTTTAATTAATTATTAAGAATATTATAAATTTTGTTAATATTTAAAATCAAATTAATAAAAAATTTGATGATGATTATTATTTTTTCGGTTTTATTATTATTATTCTTTTCAAGGTTTTTTTTGAATCAATTTATTATTATTATCATTAAAGAAATTAAAGATGTCGTTATGAATATATAACTATTAATATTAGTTTAAATTTAGCCATTAAAATCTTATTATTATTATTATTATTATTATTATTATTATTTATTTATTTTTTTTTACTTTTATTGTTATTATTAGTTTTATTTTTATTTTTATTTTTATTTTTATTTTTATTATTTTTGGTATTATTATTATTATTATTGTTATAACTATTATTATTATAAGACAAAATGAAAAAAAGGAACCCTATGCCTAATCGCTGCAACACCTTACCATCTCGCATAATGGTTCCCCACACCCTGCTTTCCCATTCCCCTCACCAAACTCTCTCGTCATTCGCAGTGTTGTACCGAGACCCCCAGCATCAGCCACTCCCTCTCGGTCCCAACCTTTCTCTCCACTCCCGACCACTCCCGGGTCCACTCCAAGCCTCGCCCAAATAACACCCTACCCCCTTATCCCCTTTTTTCCGACCAATGATGCACCTAAACTCCCTGCACTCTCTTGTGATTAACATCAGCAAACCTACTATGGTCAACCACTGACATACCCTTTCCAAAATGGCCAAACCCCCTTCTCTGCTATATTTATTTATTAATTTATTTATTCTTTTCATTTCATCTTTTGTGTTCTTATTTAATTTGAATAAATCCTACTATCATGGGTTGTGTGTCATGCATTTTTTTCATTGTTTAAGGTGTGAGGTTAGTCCTTAAGGTGTGGTTCTATCTTTCTTGAAGTTTCATCACTTTCACACATGTTTGGGGTAGGTAAAGTCATGTGTTTTTTATTTCTAAAGCATTCCATTAATACTTGATTCCTTTCAATTAATATTTATTTTAATGTGTTTCACACCTTAATTATTCTTGCGACTAGTTTTTGGATAGTTTATTCTTGTGGGTGAAATTTATTAGAACTATTTTTTAAAAAATGATTACGGGTTTGTACTTTTAATGTTATTGACCAAATTTTGGTTTACCATTTAAAAGATATAAATCTGGTGATTTTTATGGTACTTTCACATTGAAAATATTTATTGAACTAGTTGATCCATTTGGTAGAATTTCATGAATTGTGTGGGAGTTGCAAAGCTTATTTTGGAAACTCCATGGTGTGCATTTGAATTCAAAAGAAGATTTTGAGTATGTATTTGGTTGAAATACTTATTGTTCCACTTAGAACTGTTTTTATTGGTTAAATAGTTTATTAAAATGTGTAAGTGATTGCAAATCATGTTTTGAAATAATTTTCATGTGTGTTTTATTGGGTCATTTAATGGCTTGGTGGTTATATGGAAATGTTTTAAAAAGATATTTATGGTGGTGTTAGGGTTTTTTATGTTTTTTAAATGATGTTTATGGTAGAAAATGGTTTTAAGATAATTGGTGGGGTTTTAGGAAATGTTTTTCACTTTTTATATTTGGATTTTAGTGTGCCATTGGATGTTGGAACATCCATGAGTTCACTAGGTGCACACATGGATGTGCCCTCTAATGAATATGGAACTTGTAAAATGATATTCATCTATAAACCTCAATTTCTTAAATGGATTTTAGTTTTGAAATAAAGTCGGTCCCCTTGTGTGGTTTCTAAATAAGGTTTTAAATGAGGTTTTCTAAAGTGTTGCTTGAAGTGTTTTGGAAAACATGGTTTTTAATGGGTTCTTTAAAGTCTGTCCATTTGGATTGAAAAAATTTTTTGTGTGGGTTGAAAAATATTGAAGGCCTATTGGTAAATGGGGAGTGTTCAAATGTGTGTTTGAGACTTAAATTCTTGTTTGGATCTTCCAAATCAAGGGTTAAGTTTTGTTAACATTTAGAATGGTTTGTGTTTTGAAATTTTGTGTTTTATGTCAGAGTTTTAAATATTTTTAGAAAATGGGTTCGATATGAATGTGACGTGATGGACCAGTTAGCACTTTTTTAATGTGAAATGATTGAATGTGTATATGAGGGGCTCTTGTCTGGGGTAATTGTTTATGGGTGAATGTATAGGAAGAATTTGTGTTTGGGGTAGGCAAGTGCGGTGATGACATGGTAAGGTGATTCATGCGTGCAAGGGCCACTTACTTACAAAGTACTATATTTTTAACCACCATGGGTTCTCGAGAATCTTTTAGTTGATTGAGTGATGGTTTCTTATCAGCCCCGATCAGACGGGTTGGTACCCACTAGTAGGTATAGGGGCTTGATAGAGTGTACCGTTGGTTGCTTTTGCCACGAGGGCAGTTAGTGAGTTATATAATTAGGAGATTCACTATACGAAGATAGGTGGTTCTGAACTGAGTACATCTAGGGATCTTCTAGGGATGTTTAGGGTCACCCATGGTTAATTATTTTAAATTCTTGTTTACTTTTTGTTGTACTAGTATAATTATAGCTTCACTATATAATTGTTTTACCTTACTTTATCATTAAAATCAGCTGTTTTGGGATTCGTTTATAAAATAACAAATGGTTTTGGAAATGGTAAGTAGTGTTCGTAGGGTTTTATTTTTAAATGAAAAAAACATATTGCTAATTTTAAATTTTGAAAACATTAATTTTATATTTATATTTCAAAATTTCGTAAATGGATTGTTTCGAGAAAGGAGACATTGGATTCTGTGGTTTATCTTGGCAACCATACTAAGAATTTCAGTGATCACGCCTATCATATTCTTTCAATTGTAGGTTTAGTTCTTGGTTTGGATTCCTGATTCATCTTCTCGTGGTTATGGAATGTTGTTAGTGGTTCGAGGTGGCCAAGAGGTCAGATGGTGGTTATAAGTTTTGTTTTCATTCAACTTCTTGTTTTTATTTTATCACTAGTTTTTATTTATCAGTTTATCTTTCTTTCTTGGGAAAAATCATTTCCAATGGATAATTTTTAATGCCTAGAACTAGTTTTCATCTTGTGGAGATCGAGAATGCCCTTTGGGACTTATCGTGGACCGGCTCGGGTGACCATTTCAGGGTCAAGCCATATTGGGTCATGAAAAAATTGTTTCAAAGGAGGCCCTTTTTATTTGGGGAGTCTGGTAGATGGAAATTAGGACTGTTAGGACTCAGGAGGTAGGTACAAGAAGGGTATCATGGACCCTCGCTCGTTCTGAATCTCAAGTCGCCTGGGGTAGTTTTGGAATTGAGTCCTTGCCTCGTTCTAGTTTGTCTTATATTGATGGGTGAAAATGGAGGAAAGTCGGTTTTATATCATTATTTCACATGGAGTAGTGACCCATGTGGAGCTTGAATACACGGTTCAAGTTCCTCCTAGTTGTTGAAACTTACCTGGGGAATGGATCAATACCATGTCTCTAGGTTATGTATGACTACTAGTCCCTCACTCAGGTATTTTGATGCATGTTGAGTGTATTCTTGGTTCTGGTTAGTGTATGTGCACTTATGAAATTGAAAAGGGGTTTTTTAAATGATAATGATTTCTTTTAAATAGATTTAATTTCATGGAATGTGTTTTAAAATAGAAATCTCTTTGTCTAAAAATATGGTTTTTCCTTGAAATTGGTAGAGAAATAGTTTCGGTGAAACCATGAGTACTCTTTATGAACATTTAAAAATGTGATGGGATACATTGAAAGCGTGTGTTTGTGCATATAGATGAAAGTAGATGAAGACATGTGCAAAAGTTCATGGGATTACTTGGGTGTGTACGTGGAATTAAAGGTTTGACCTTGTTTTTATAAAATTGATTTTAAAAGGGGAAATGATTTTGGAAATGAAATTTGGTTTGAAAAGTGAGTTTGGTATTTAGAATGTGACCTTAAAAGAAGGTATTTTTGAAATCTAAAATGAAAAGGGGATTTTGAAAAGGAAATTTTGGGTTTTGTTTATATTTTTTGGGTTTTTGAGGTGGTCATTTTGGCTCAAGATGTTACTTTTAATTATACTTTGATTTGCTATTGTTTTTGGATTTGTGTTTAATATGTTGTTTATAAAATGCCACCCAGAATGGTCCCCAAGGTTTCTGATAAGTCATGCCCAGTTTTTGGACCTTCTCGAATGCTGCTTCTTCTTCATAGTGATTGAGGTCCGTTAGAGGTAGTAGAGTGGCTTGAAAAGGTCAAGCGTGTCTTCAGGGTATTGGGAACTCCCAAAGCTATCAGAGTGCATGTCGTTTTGGGTCTGTTTGAAGAGCCATATCTGTATGAATGGGAATTATTCTCCCCACCATCAATGCAAGTTGAGATGATGTGGGATATCTTTAAACACAATTTCATTCGATGGTTTATACTTGAAGAGGTGAAAACGAAGAAAAGGGAAGAACTAATGCTTATTCAATAAGGCCAATGGATGGTGAAAGAATATGTTTCCCATTTAAATGTACTTGTATCCTTTTTTAAGGAGGTAGCATCATAGGATTTGATGAAGACTTCTCTCTTCATTGGGGTTATTCATCCATAGATCAAGGTCTGTGTCCTCCCTTATAAGGAAAAACATTTCGAGAATCCGGTGGGTGAGGCGTTCCTAGATGAGTTGGTCTTCAGAGCGCAGTTGGTTAAAAATCCAACGTTTCTAGTTGCTCATGAAGCTTCCCCATCTGGAGAGCAGGGTGTGCGAGAGGGACCTATTTCTAAAGAGTACTCTAATTTTGTCATGGATTCCAGTTCATTGGACCATTCAATTGCGTGCCATAAGTGTGCGAATTTAGGGAAAACAAAGCCATCATGTTGCATCCCTTCGAAGATGTGTCATCATTGCGGGTGTCTAGGTCATCTAGAGAAGTTGTGCAGGAAGCGGCGCCAAAAGGATATGTTGTTACCGGAGGATTTCAGTTTCTGATTATGAGGTAGGAGATGCTTCAACCATCAGATCCCAAGCCATAGGTCTTGGGTTAAATCTCACGCGCAGTTAGAAGTTGCTTGGGGTGTGAATCCCTAGTTCGGGATTTGTGTTCTGTGTTGGAAGTGGAACATTCAAAGTCTTTACATTCTTGTTTTTCTGCTATTAAAGTTTTTATATTTTTGTAAGTTCATTATTTTTTCGTGAAGTTATGATGGACTCATTCTATTATAATCCAAGCAGTCCTATTTGTGTGGATGTGGTTTTCTGAATCGTTTGTTTTTTTTAAAAGTATGTTTGGACCTTGTATGGGTTGATCTCAGTTTAAATGTGTTTGTTTGGAGATGTAACTGCCTATGGAAGAATCAATGTTTATTTTTATGCTCGAGTTCACTACATGGTTTAAGTTTTACTCGGTGGTTTTTCTCTAGTGTTGGTGGTTATTGGTCTGGGTCGAGGTGTTGGTGGTTTTTCTCTAATGTTAGTCGTTCAAAGTTTCAGTAAATGTGTTGTTCGATTGTGCTATGAAATTTAGTTTTGATCTGTCAGGAGTTTTTGTGCCGACCCCCCATTCCCGGGGTGGTATGTTTGGGTGTAATGTTTTGGTACTAGTTGAGTTCTTGTGGGAGGGAGAACCCTTCTTATGTTCTCTCTTTCTCTTATGTTGTGGTTTATAATGGTTTTATTCAGATAAGGATTCTTGTTTTGTCTATTGTTCGGATGGCTGAATTTCTGGGGACATAAAGTGCATGTGGTGGGGATAATTATCGCACCCCAAGTTTTTAATTTATTTTTATTTTATTATTTCATGGCTTTTATTAACTTCGTCGAGATTCAGGTTGAGCGCAGGTATAAATTTTTTTATGGTTAATAATTTTATTGGGTTTTTGACCCATGTGCGGCCACCGCACCGTGGGTGGTAGCCACGCGGTCGGCCTGATTTCCCACTCAAAAGTCTAACATTTAAAATAAATAAATTTTTATGAAAATAAATTCAGTTAAATGTTTAAATCATAATAATAATAATTTATTTATGTAAATAATAATATTTTTATTAATAATGTGTTATTGTTATTATTATTATTAATATCAAAATTGTTATTTATATTGTTATGATTAATAAAGAACAGTATATTTTCTGTTTATAATAATAACAAGAGTGTCATAATTAATGATTTATTAATTATTAAGAAGATTATTAATATTATTAATATTTAAAATAAAATGAATAAAAATTATTATTATTATTATTATTATTTTCAGTGTTATTATTATTATTTTTGTTAAGGTTATTTTTGGAATTAATTTATTATTAATATCATTATGGAAATTAAGGATGTTCTTATGAATATATAAATATTTATAATTGATTACATTTCATCATTGAAATTTTATTATTATTATTATTATTATTACATTTATTGTTATCATTTTTATTATTATTATTTTCATTATTTTTGTTTTTATTATTATCAATTTTGTTATTATTAATATTCATAATAATAATAATATTATTATTATTAGTTTTCTTTTATAATTATTATTATTATAAGATAAAATGAAAAAAGGAATCCTAAGTGTAATTGTCACACCCCCCCTTACCATATCCTGCAGTAGTGCCCCCTCCCTCTTTTCCACTTCCCCTCGCCGCACTCCCTCGTCATTCGCGTTACTGCAGCCAAACCCACAGCTTCTTGCTTCTATCCTATGACAATGCTCTAGCTAGCTCCCGAATGCTGCCCACGGCCCCCAGCGCCAGCACCACCATTGTGCTCCCAGTCTCACCCTCTTCTCCCAGCCTCACCCTAGTCCTCTCCTATCCTTGCCTAGCCAACACCCAACCCACTTCCCCCCTTTTCTTTAGCTAGTGACGCACTTGAAACCCATTCTCTCTCTTGTGACTCGCACTAGCGAACCTGCTCCGGTCAGCAACTGATCTCCCCTTATCGTGCCATCCAAACCCCCTGCTCCGATATATATATATATATATTTATTTTTTCCTTTAATTTCATCTTTGGTGTTTTTATTTAATTTGGCTAAATCCTAATATTGTGGGTTGTGAGTTTTTTTCGTTGTTTAGGGTGTGTGGTTAGTTTGTGAGGTGTGGTTCTACTTTTCTTGAAGATTCATCAATTTCGTATGTGTTTGTGGTAGGTGAATTCATGTGTTTTTTATTTCCAAATAATTCCATTAATACTTGTTCATTTCAATTAATTTTTCTTTTAATGTGTTTCGCACCATAATTATGCTTGCAACTAGTTTTTTGATTGTGTGTTCTTTTTGGTGAAATTTGCTAGAACTAGTTTTAAATAATAATTGTGGGTTGGTACATTTAATTTTGGTTACCAAATTTTAGTTTAGCATTTAGAAGATAGAAATCTTGTGATTTTTATGGTACTTTCACACTGAATTTTTTTAGTAAACTGGTTGAACCATTTTGTAGCATTTCATGAAGTGTGTGGGAGTTGAGAAACTTATTTTTGAATGGCCCTAATCTGTGTATGAATTCAAAAAGGATATCAAGTTTCTATTTGGTGTAAATCCTTATTGTTCTACATAGAAGTGATTTTTTATTATTTAAATTATTTATTAAAATGTGTAAGTGATCGCAATTAATGTTTTGAAACAATTTTTTTGTGTGTTTGATTGGGTCATTTTATGGCTTGGTGGTCGTATGGAAATGTTTTAAAAAGTGTTTTGTGGTTGCATTGGGGTTGTTTTATGATTTCTAAATGAGGTGGATAGTATAATATGGTTTTAAGATAATTTGTGGGTTTTTGAAGAAATGGTTTTCAAATGTTATCTTTTGATTTTAGTGTGCCATTGGATGTTGACACATTAATGAGTGCACATAGAGCGCACATGAAAGTTCCTTCAAAAGAATATGGAACTTGTAAAATGATATTTATATATAAACTTTAGTTTCCTAAAGGGATTTTAGTTTTCCAATAATGCTGTTCTCCTTGTGTGGTTTCTAAAGAAGGTTTTAAATTTGGTTTTATAGAGTGTTGCTTCATGTGTTTTGGAAAACATGGTTTTTATTGGGTTCTTTAAGGTATATCCATTTGGTCTGAAACACCTCTTTTTTTGGGTTAAAAAATAGTGAAGTCCTATTTGGTAAAGGGGGAGTGTTTAAATGTGTGGTTGGGACTTAAAAGCCCTTTTGTATCTTCCATCTCATGGATAAAGTTGTGTTATCTTTTAGAATGATTTGTGTTTGGAAATTGTGTGTGCCTTGTTAGAGTTTTAAATGCTTTTAAGAAATGGTTTAGATATGGATGTGATGTGACGGCCTGATTGGAACTTTGTTTAATGTGAAATTATTGAATGTGTATATGGGGCACTTCAATCTAGGGTAACCCTTATGGGTGAGTGTATAGGTGGCATCTGTGTTTGGGGTAAGCAAGTGTGGTGATGGCATAGTAAGGTGAGTCACGGGTGCGAGGGACTCCTAGTTACACAATACTATTTCTATAACCATCATGGGTTCTAGGGGGTCTTTTATTTGATCGAGTGATGGTCTCTTATCAGCCTTAATTAGACGAGTTGGTACCCAATGGTAGGTATAGAGGCCCGATGGGGAGTGTTGCATGGATTCTTTTTCCACGAGGGTGGCCAGTTGGTTATAGAATTAGGAGCTTCACCATACGCTGATAGGTGGTTTCAAACTGAGTACATCTAGGGATATTATAGGGATGTTTAAGATCACACATGTTTAATTATATTCATTGTTTGTTTACTTTCTATTGTTCTAGTTTATTTCCAGCTGCACTGTATACCTGTTTTACCATACCCAATCTTTGATATCATTTGTTTTGGGTTTCGTTTATAAAATGGAAAATGGTTTTAGAAATGGTAGGTATTGTTTGTGGGGTTTTCTTTTTAAATGAAAAATACATGTTTCTTATTTTAAATTGAGAAAACCTTACTTTTATATATTATTTCAAACTTGTGTAAATGGATTTTTCAGGAAAATAGACGTTGGATTTAGTGGTTTATCTTGGCAACCCTACTGAGCATTTTAATGCTCACGCCTATCATGTTCTTTCAGTTGTAGGTTCAGTTCTTAGTTCAGATTCCTTTATCTTATTCCCATGGTTGAGGTAAGTTTTTAGGGGTTGGAGGTGTCCAAGAGGTCACATAGAGGTAAGATTTTGTTTTCTTTCTAATGCTAGTTTTTATTTCATCACTAGTGTTCATTTATCTATATTTATATTTTATTGGGAGAAATTATTCCCAACGGTTATTATTTGATGCATTGAACTATTTTCTAGTCTGTAGGGATTAGGAATTCCATTTGACCCTTTCCTCGGACTGGCTCGAGTGACCGGTTTAGGGTCGACATAGGTTGGTCATGACATTACCTCTTGAATATTGTATCCTTGGGAACCTCTTTAAGACACATCAATTTGGTATTTTGGAAAAAATAGAATGTATTAGACATGGGTAGGAGGCTTGTGAAGTGAATTAGGTATAATTTAGTCAATCTTAAAATCTTTGAAGTTGTGAGGAGAAGGGTGGTGAGGGGTGGTAATTATAAGAGAGGAGAGGAGTATTTTTTATTATTTTATTCATTTATTTATTATTTTGGCTCAATACTATCAATATTGTTGATTCCCATGAATCAATACAGTACCTAGATGATTTGAGTTCTAACTAATTGGTTATTACCTCATCCATACATCATTTATTACTCCATAATTCATTTATCTACTTATAATATTAACTACTAGAAATTAGTGTATTTCGCTATTCACTAAAAATTTAACTATTTTAGAAAAAAATTCAAAAAATCACACAAATAATTTTATGATGTTTATATTTCAAAAATAGACTCTATTTTATGAAAATTATTTTCTAAATATTAAAATTTTAATTTTTTAAAAAATTCCACATTTAGTTGAAAAAATAATGATTTTAATCTTATAACCGATTTTACAACACCTTGGAAATATAATTATGGACTCATATAACCACCTTATAATTATAATGAAACAAAATATTAATATATGAATCAATTTTAAAAAATAAATTTTCTTATAAATCAATATATTAAATAAAAAAACGTAAATAAGCATTTACTTTTCAAAAAAAATACCAAAATTGATTTATCATTTTTAAAACATTTATTTACTTATTCCATGATATAAATATATCATATTTTCATTTATGAGATACCTAAATTTTATTTATACTTTCATATGTGAGTTCAATAATCTAATGGAAAGATTATTATTCCCAACAGTCATATTACTATACCAATAGTCTTGTAAATATTTAATAGTATATTATGATTCGTTTAAGATGGGTATTGCATCAAATGTATGATATTAAATAAATTTAATTAATTTAAGAAGATACTTACCATAAAATATTGTGGTATTAAATTCTTCCCTCCCTTAGTAAATTGTATCCTCACTATTTAAACTTTTGATTGATTATCAATGAGTTGTCATTTTAAATACCCTTGTGGTAATCCCACATCATTAACATGGTTAATAAAACATCCTCTTAATTGGAGAGAAAGGACAATGTGATGGTCACTAAAAAACAAGTGTAACATCCCATGTTTTTAAATAGGAAACACTATTATAAACATGATACGCCACATCAAGATTAAGAAAAGAACTAAATATTATTATGTAAATATTACCATTATAACCAAGACGTTAGAATGACTAAATAATGAAAACATTCTTTACACATTTTTATATAATGATTCATTTTTTACCAAATTAATTAGAAATATAAATAAAAACCAATTGAATATAAAGGATGTGTTTTCATGAAAAACAATTTAAATGTGAATAATTGTGTCTTAATAAGATAAGCCTTATTTGATTATATTAATGAAATATAAATTCAATATAATGTTTGAAATTCATTCTATATGTATTCTAGATATGATATATGAACAAATTCAATTTTATGTATAAAAGGAGTATTTTTCAAAAAACCCATTTTTCCAACCATTTGATAGCGAATACATTTTAAATCTAGGTTTTATCAATTTTATAAATTCAATTTGAAAAAATATTTTTTTTATTTAGAATTTGATTATAAAAATTTATATTGTATTATTTTTTAATATTTTTCAGAGAACTTTCATATTTTGATGAATAGTGAATAACACAAATATTAGTTCAAAACTGTTTTTTTTGTTAAATTTAATTATTTTGTTAAATTATGTTTTGAATTTATTAAAAGTATAAATAAGTCCATTTTTTATAATTTAATCCAATTTAGGTTATTGGAATAAATTTCACATTGAAATTGAACATTAAAACCTAGTGAACGTTTGAACGTTTTTACATTAAAAACCCATTTTCACGATCTGTCATAGGGATTAATTTTAAACTAATTTCTGATAATTATGTGTTTTTAATTTTAAAAAATGGATTCTATTTTTTTAATATAATGGTAAAAATTTTGTAAATATGTCCTTTATATTTTTGGGCATTATGAATAGTAACTTTAGTATTTGTTTTTATTACCACAGTTATAGATAAATCTGGTAATTAAAGATAAAAATATTATTATAAATTTAATAAAATTAACATAAAACTTTTCCTAATTTCATTTTATGGGTTATTTTATATCCAAATATTTTTTGGGATGATTTCAGTGTAACATGGATGAATTTATACCCTTTATAGATTTTCATTTTAAAGAAAAGACAATGACGACGTACTCTTGTATTAATTACTATAAAATTTTTAATATATAGTAATTTATATGATATATTCGACTCTAAATATTATTTAGAAATAAAAAAATTTCCTACATCACGGTAGTTTATTTATAATTTTTAGAAAATAAATAATTAAATTAAATGGTGACACAATCATGATGCAATTATTCTTTAATTAATGGAAGAATCAAATAAATTATTTTAATGATATTAAAATAGATATTATTTGAGTGAATAAATGTAATCCATGAACTTTTTAGATGAATTTTACATTTTATTGATTTTTTAAATGAGTTTTTTCTGACATATATTTTTATGAATATATTTTTAAAAATTCAACTAATAAATAGTGTCAAAATTGACATTATTGATAATTTAATATAAATAATATTTTATTAAATGAAATAAAATTAATAAAAAAACAAAATTAGACTAAATTATTGATATTAGTCTCAAAATTTCATCGATTACTCATTTATTGGTTTTTTTATTTTATAATAATTTTATTAACCCACAAATTGTAAATTACATGATATCATGGTAATAATTAAAAGGGTAAAATAAGGGTTAAAACAAAATTATAATGGATTAAAAATAATAAAAACATATTTAATTTATATTTTATGAATTTATTTCAAACCATAATAATAATATATTTTAAATAAATCATTTTTGGAGTATTTGGAATAGAAATTTAATTTATATTAATTTAATATTTTGAAGAATTCAAAGAGTTCCCCTCCCCTCTTCTATAAAATATAACTCATTATTCTCTATTATTCACACCTCAAAACCTATTTGGTTTGGTAAATATATACCCAAATAATTTCATATAATCCTTACCCACATTATATAGTCCATATTTTATGTTTAACACCCTCCTTAGAGGTGTTAAGGTGATAATCAAAGGAGATCATCGAAAGAAGTGGTATCATTTTTAATTAAGTGTTTCTATTTTATTTCTTCTTCCACTTCCTTAAGATAATCTTCACACAATATGAAATAATAAATATATTATACTCAATATAATTATATGTTATTATTTTATTATCAACACCTAAATCCATCTCTAATTCCATTAAATGGGAAATAATTAATCGTTCGTGTATAGGTGTGCATTATCACCTCCACAAACCGATATAATTCATTTTCCATCAACATCTATCAATATTGGTTATACTGGTATAATTAATGTTTATATATGATAATAATTACATATTTATAATTATAATATAATAATATATCAATTACGTTCTTACATTCCAAGTACATAAAAATGATAATGTCATTCTTGCGTATGTGTGAACTATCACATCCAAAAAGTGATGTGATTCATTTTTAATTACCACATCATATGGATTATATATATAATTATATTTAAATTATTAATATGATATTATTATCATTTTTTATAGATAAAATAATATTTACCTTCTTTTCGTAATGATCAATGAAAAATGGAAATGTTATTCATGCGTATGTTTGGATTACTATCTCCATGATTGTAACGTTATGCATTTTTCACATCCATATTTAATGAATGGAATTAAAATTTTGTATATATATAAAATTTATTATTATTTAATTAATATTATTATTCATATTATGTTATTATGATCACCTTTACAATTGACATTATACCAAATTCATTTTGTACTTGAGTACTGAATATCAACAAAATACCAAATGTGAACATTAATAATTAGGTAATTTTTATAACATGATAATAAGTCATATAAAAAGAATAATAATCTTAAAAATATTCTAAATAAATTAGTTAATTTACAAAATATTATTATTCAGCAATATAATGATTGTGCAAGGGGGTTCGGACTCAAGGAAAGGTTCTTTTGTTTTAGAAACATCTTTTAAAGTCACTCTTTTAGTTATTTTTACAAAATCCAAAAGGAATGATTATTTTAACTTATAAAACATGGAATTATTTTTCACTTTTATTTCACATTAATGTTTTTATGTTTCCTTTATAAGTTTACAATTTTATTTTCAAAAAAATTGTTTTCATTTCTTAATGCATGGCTTTGTAAAAAAAATGAAAAATCATTTCAAAGTGGAAATGATATTTTTTCTTTATGCTTGTTTTATGTGTTATGATTATGTTATGGTTATTTGGAATTTTTTTTGAATATGTTTGGTTCCATGATAACGCAATGGTGGGTGAGCCCGTGATAGATCTCTAATGCATTGTGTAGTTGGGTTTCTATTAAGAGATTTAGGGAATATACCACAGTGGGTATTCTAATTGTAACCATAAAGGTTACTCTATATATAGCCATGAAAGATATAATTTAAGAGTGATATTGATGACACAAGTTACCTTTATGATTTATTTTTTCTAATTATTTTTATATGAATATTATTATTTCATGAGGTAAGCTAATGATTTTATGTTTTATGGGAGAAATGTATAAATTTGAGAAAATGTTTTCAGGGGTTTATAATTATTCATGGAATAATGGTTTATTTATTTTTATGTCCCTTACTAAAAAAAATTTCTCATCCTAATTTTGAAAATATTTTTTAAAGGTTATAATGATGGGTAAGAGAAATAAGGAACTCATTTTTGATGTTATTAAGATTTGTTATGAAAAAAAATCATTGCTTTATTTTTAATGTATTATATTTTGAAAGAAATTGATACTTTTTTAGTGGTATCAACATTGAGATTTTTGGGATGTTATATATGAATGATGGACTAATTATCTAAAACTATAAACTTGAAAATAACCTTAATGTGGAAGAAATTAAATTCTTGACTAAAACTCTAGATTATGTAATGTTTATGTTTAGGGACTTATAGTTGGTAGTAGATGATGGTTTAGACAACTTTGGAGAAGAGTTAGGGATATCATTATGAGTTTTTAATTTTCAGGTTGATCATAAGTTTAAAGTATTAAATCCCTTTTTAGGATTTATGTAATGAAAGTTTAATGTATGTAGTAGTATTTTTAGAGACATTTATTTTTGAGGTAATTGTTCGTTATTACTTTTTTGGATGAAAAATGAAAGGTGTACTTTGAGGTTAAATCAATTTATTGTTATTTTTTAGGAATTTATCATATTTTTAGACTGTTATATGAAATATATAGTTTTATAGAAAAGAAAACCTGTTGGATTGGTGGCAACATGTCACGTCCATAAAGGCTATGGGAATGTAACTCACAACCAAAGGGCGATAAGGGTGTTTCACCTACCATTGGCATACATGAAGTCCTGGGTTAGTTTGAATTTGAGTTTTTAGTTAAATGATTTTATTGAATAATAATAAGTTTATTTTAGAAAAAATGTGTTTGTTATACTATAAAAGTGTCTTGGGGTCTTAAGTGGTGAATGTTTTTTCAGAACACGTTTACTATTTTTGGAAACATATATGATCACGGTAAATAAAATACTATGGTATTTTATTTTAGGAATAAATTTTTAATTATATTTTGGAATCATCTATGTTTATATTGTGGGATTATGGTGATTTAGGTGATTTATGTAAATTTTTATCATATCTTGGGGATTACTCGGGAAATTAACTTTTTGGTATGAGACATCAAGAGAAATTGATGTTATTTGTATATAGTTCTTAAAATTTATCAAGGAAGACTATGGTATCAATTCCTTATGATGTTTGGGTTTAAATCTTAGTTTGGATTATTTTTAGGAATTTTATGGACAATTATTTTTTGAATGGTCTATGTTGAACTTTGGGTATTACAGTTAAATTTTGGTAATTGAATGTTTTTTTCATTATGCAATGGTTTATTATTTTTATATATTTGTTTTATCTTATTAAAACCATTTTTGTTTTGGTTAATTTATAAAGAAAAAAAATATATATATATATAGTTAATCTTTTTTGGATTATTCGATTATCTAGATGTTTATTTAAAGTTATTCAGGCATGAAAAAATCATCTTGAATACTCATCATTTTGAGAAAAAGTTGAATTTGTGTTTGAATTTGATTAAAGGGTAAAAATTTACTGGTTATGTAGGTATATTTCCTTATGTTCTTATCCCAGGTAGTAATATTATTCCTCAAATATATGAAAATGATCTTAAACCAAAAATTTTATCCATTTACTTTTCTTACTAATAAATCAATGACCATTTAACCGATCACAGACTTATAGTTTTGTGATCATTAACGTTCTCTTGATCAAGTTTTATATCACTCTCAATCAGAACTTGAAAGTTATTTTTTTCTTCCATACCCGTGTTTTCCTACAAGGAACCCTTGTATGAGTTCTCTCAGGTGACCATCATATGCCCCATTCTTTCTTTTAATGTGAAAATTTTATTGAACCTTATTCAAAAGTGGGATTAAAAAAATTACATTTGAAAAGTAAAACCCCTAGTTTTCGATTCTGAGTTCAAATTTTGAGGACTCAAGTTATTAAATTGGGTGATAATGTAACATCTCCAGTTTTTAAAAGGAAACACTATATCAAACATGATACACCACATCGGGCTTAAGCAAACAACTAAATATTATTATTTAAATGATACCTTTATAACCTAGTCGTTAGATTAGATGGAATGAAAAGTATTTACTAAATATTGAAAATAGGGTTTACACATGATTATATAATTATTCATTGGTTACCAAATTAATTATAAATGGAAATAAAAACCAATTGAACATAAAGGATTTGTTTTTATGAAAAACTATTTAAATGTAAATAATTGTGTTTTAATCAAATCACATGTGTTGGATTATATTAATGAAATATAAATTTAATATAATATTTAACATTCATTTTATATTTTTTCAATAAATTACATATGAACAAATTCAATTTTATGCATCAAAGGAGTATTTTAAAAACATTTTTACTATCTTTTGATGGCGAACCCATTTTAAATCTAGTTTTTGTTACTTTTATAACTAAAATTTTAAAAAATAAGATTTCACTTAAGAATTAGAGTATCAAAATTTACATTGGTTTAATTTTTGTTATTTTTCTAAAAGCATCTATATTTTCATGAATAGTGAATAATATAAATATTATATCAAAAATGTTTTTTCGAAAAATTTATTTATAGTGTTAAATTATTTATATCAATATTTTAAAATTATAAATAATTTTTTTTTATAATTTAATAAAATTTAGGTTATTGTAATCAATTTCACATTGAAATTGGATACAAAAACTTGGCGAACTTTTGAACATTTTTACTTTAAAAATGCTTTTTCTCGATCCGTCAACATGATTAATTTTAAATTAATTTTTATAATTATGTGTTTTTAATTTTGAAAAATGGATACCATATATGGAATTTGAGTGTCAAAATTTAGTAAATAATTACCTTTTATTTTTTTCATTATGAATAGTAACTTTAATAATTAATTTTATTACCACGGTTAAGTGTAAATTAGGTAATTAGAAGTAAAAAAAATTTATTATAAATATTATAAAATTAATAAAAAACCTGTATTAATTTAATTTGATGGGTTATTTTATATCCAAATATTCCTTGGGAAGATTTTATATCCACTTGGAACCACTTGGATGACTTTATGCCCATTATAGTATTTTATTTTAAAGAAAATACAAAGATGATATACTCATGTATTAATAACTATAACATTTTTAGTAAATAGTTATTTAGAATATATATTAAACATAAAATAGTCTTTAGAAGGAAATAAATTACATAAATAATTTTAATTTATTTGTAATTTTTAGGAAAGAAATAATTAAGTTAAATGGTGACTCAATGATGATGGAGTTATTGTTTAATTAATTGAAGAATCAAATAAATGATATTAATGATATTAAAATAAATAAATATTGACTGAATTAACATCATCCACAAATTTTCTGGATGGATTTGACATTTAAATGATGATTTAAAGGATTTTTTTCTAAAATATCTTACTTTTATGATATTTTATAAAATTTCAACTAATGAATAGTGTAAAATTGTCACTCTTAATATTTAAAAATAAATAATATTATATTAAATGATATAAAATTCAAAAAAATACATTATTTTTCGAATTGATTGTGATAAGTCTTAAAATTTCATAAATGAATCATTCATTGGTCTCTTAGAATTATATAATAGTATTATTAACCCATAAATTGTAAATGGCATGATATTATAGTAAAAAATAAAAGGGTAAAATAAGGGTTATAAACAAAACGATAAGTGTTTAAAAGTAATAAAAATATCTAATTTTTATTGGATGAGTGGATTTCAACCCATCATAATGATATATTATAAATAAATAATTTTGGAAAATTTTGGAATAGAAAATTAAATTATATTAATTTAATATTTTGAATAATTCCAAGAGTGACGCTCCCATTTCCTATAAAAGGGTGACAAATATTCCCTATTAATCACACCTCAAAACCAATTTATTCAGCCAAGGTATTCTCAAGTACATTTTTTGAATCCCTCCCCACATTATATATGTCTTATTTTATGCATAACAACCTCTTTAGAGGTGTTAAGGTGATAATCAAAGGAGACCGTCCAAAGAAGATGTGTCATTATTTAATTAAGTGTTTCTATTATATTTCTTCTTCCAATTCCTTCAAATATTATTCACATATGATGAAATAATAAATATAGTATCCTGAATATACTAATATGTTATTATGTTAATATCATCACCTAAATCATCTTCAATTCCATCAAATGGGAACGAATTAATCGTTCGTGTGTATGTGTGAATTATCCCATCCACGAACCAAAATGATTTTTTTTCTATCACTGTCTATCAATATTGGTTATAATGATATAATTAATGTTAGTATATGATATTCATGAAATATTAATAATTATAATATACTAATATATCAATTACATTCTTACTCTCCATGAACATATAAATGATAATGTCGTTCATCTATACGTATACACTATCACCGCCACAAAGCGATGTCATTAATTTTTAATCACCACATCACATGGGTAATATATATAAATATATTTAAATTATTAATAATATATTAATAATATTTTGATAATTCTATAAAGATAAAATAATATTTACATTCTTTTCATAATTATCAATGAAAAATGAAAAAAAAATCATGCTTACAAATGGATTACCATTTCCATGATTGTAACATTGTTCATTATTCATTATATATAAATTATACTTTTAATTGCATTAATTAAATATGGATATAAAAAATTAAAAATGTTACAATCATGGAGACGGTAAGTCGTATGTAGGCATGACTAATGTTTAATTTTTAATTGATAATTATAAAAAGAATGTAAATATTATTTTATCTTTATAGAATAATCATAATATTATTAATATATTATTAATAATTTAAATATAAATATATATATTATCCATGTTATTTGGGGATTAAAAATAAATCACATCGCTTTGTAGAGGTGATAGTTTATACATATGCACGGACGAAATTATCATTTTCACGTGCATGGAAAGTAAGAATGTAATTGATAAATTATTATCTTATAATTATCATTATTTCATGAATATCATATATTAACATTAATTCTCTCATTATAACCAATCCTGATAAATGCTGACGGAAAACAAATTATATTGGTTCGTGGATGTGATAATTCACACCCCCGCACGAACGATTAATTCTTTCTCATTTGACGGAATTGAAGATGGATTTAGGTGATGATATTAACATAATAATATATAAGTATATTACGGATATTGTATTTATTATTTCATCATATGTGAATAATATTTGAAGTAAGTGGAGAAAAAATAAAATAGAAACACTTAATTAAAAAATGACACCTCTTCTTCGGCCTCCTTTGATTATCACCTTAACACCACTATGGAGGTTGTTATGAATAAAATAAGAAATATGTAATGTGGGGAGGGATTATAAAAACGTATTTGGGCATATATTGGCTTAATAAATTAGTTTTTATGTGTGATGAATATAGAAGAACAGGATCTCATTATTAAGAGACGGGAGGGCCACTCTTGGAATTCTTCAAAATATTAAATTAATATAAATTAATTTTCTATTCCAAATTTTATAAAAATTATTTATTTATAATATATAATTATGATGGGTTGAAATCCATTAATATAGTAAAAAATTATACATTTTTTTACTATTTTTAAACACTTATCTTTTTGTTTTTAACCCATATTTTACCCCTTTAATTTTTACTGTGATATCATGTAATTTATAATTTGTGGGTTAATAATACTATTACATAATTCTAAGAGACCCATGAATGATTCATTTATGAAATTTTAAGTCTTATCAGAATCATTTGGTATAGATTTTTACTTTTATGAACTTTATATCAATTAATATAACATTATTTATTTTAAAATATCAATTTTGTCAATTTTGACACTATCAATTAGTTGACTTTTAAAAAATATCATAATAGAAATATATGTTAGAAAAAAATCCTTTAAATCATCACTAAAATGTCAAATCCATCCATAAAATACCCAGTGTGAACAGAAAATCTTTTGAATCATCACCACCATGACTATTGACATCATACCAAATTCATTTTGGACTCGAGTACCGAATATCAACAAAATGCTCAATGTGAACATAAATAATTAAATAGTTGTTATAACATGATAATAAGTCATATAAAATAAATATTAATCTTTAAAAATATTCTAAGTAAATTCATATTTTAAATAAATATTATTATTCAGGAATATAAAATATTGTGCATGAAAATTCAGACTTAAGGTAAGGGACTTTTATTTTAAAAAATTCTTTTAAAGTAACTCTTTCAGTTATTTTTATAGGAGTCAAAAGGAATTTTAGTTTTAACTTACACGACATGAATTGATTTTCCCAATTTTATTTCACTATAATTTTTTTATGTTTCCTTTACAATTTTATAATTTTATTTTCAAATATTTTCTTTATTTATGAGTGCAAAACTTTATAAAAAATGAAAATTGAATTCAACGTGGAAATGATATTTTTCCTTTATGCTTGTTTTATGTGTTATGATTATTTCATGGTTCTTAGGAATTGTTTATGAATACAGGTGGCTCTATGATAAATTTTTATTGGGTGAATCCACGATATCCATCCAATTCATTAGGTATTGAGAAGGAGTTAAATGGTTGGGTTTCTCCTAAGAGATTTAAGGAATATATCACAATGGGTATTCCAAATGTAACCATGAAGATTACTCCATAGATAGCCATGAAAGTTATAATGCAATATTTTTATAGATTCCACAAGTTACCATTATGAACTATTTTTCTATGGAGTTTTACATGAAACTTACTATTTAATGAGGTAAGCAAAAGAGTTTATGTTTTATGGGTGAAAATTATAACTTTGTAAAAATATATTCATGGGGATATAAGTATTCATGGACTGATATTTTATTTATTTATTTATTTTTCCCTTACAAATATTTATGTTCTCATCACAGGTATCAATTTTTTTCCATAGGGTATAAGGATGGGTAACAGAAATAAGGAAGTCATATTGGATGTTATGAAGATTTGTTATGAAAAATTGGAAATGTTTTATTTTAAAAGTTCTATATTTTTGAAAAAATGGATACTATTTAAGTAGTATAAACTTTGTATATTTGTGGGATGTTATTTATAAATGATGGCCTAATTCTTTATAAATATAAACCTTAAAATAACCTCAATGTGAATGAAATTTAATTCTTGACTAAAACTCGATATTATGAAATGATTAAGGTCGGGGCCTTATAACTATGTTTCCCTATAGGATAGAATTAGTGGAAAGTGAAAATATGGGAATAGAAAATAAATATAACTATCATGTTCTAATTAATAGTGATAGGTAACACGATCATTAGAAATTGTAACATCACAAAACCATAAATTTTTTGGTTAGTTAAACACCATTGATTTCTTAGTAAGAAAAGTAAATGGATAAATTTTTTGTTTGAAAATACCTTTCATAGAGTTGAGGGATTATTTTCTTAAATAGATAATAACTTGAGAAAATAAACTTAATTTATTTTTTTCATTATCATAAGCTTAATAACATCATTTTGTTGTGCCTCATTCTATGTTCACGTCATTTCTTAAACCAAACGATAGATATTCAAGATGATTTTTTATTCCTAAAGTACATTTATTAAACGATCCATAGGAAATTAATTTAGGATTTAAACACTTACAAAACTAAAAATGGCTTGAATATGTTATAAAATAAAATAAATCATAATTTATCAAAATTTTAAATTATTCCATTTCAAAATTAGTTACCTTATGACTTATTTAAAATAAATTTTTAAAAATTCAATGTTTGAGAATTTAAAAGGAAGGTCAATAAATTTACAAATTCAATATAACATAAGATCTACCCAAATAATTTAGCCCTTATTGTCACAAAAAAAATATATGAATACCTTAATCTCATTTAAACCTTTATGAATCATGCATGATTCTATGATTAAAATATTAGGATATTTAATATATTACTTAAATCCAAGCATCTATCAATTCCATTATAACATAAACTATAAAATCACCAACCACCTTAATTCTCACTAATACTATCTGATAAACATATATCTGTTATTATCTCAACATCAATAACATATTTAGGGTTATCATTACTAAGTGATGTGTTTTTAAAATGATCAACATAGAACATAATCAGTTCTCTAGATTGTTGGTGTTTTTCATCACATGATTCCAATTCATTAATGAATATGTATTGTTGTACAATTATTATATATCTCATGATTCTTATGACAATAATTTCCATTATAAAATAATTTTACAACATAATTCTTGAATCCAAAAAAATATATAATATAATTATTTCACATAGACTGTAGTAACAATATAATATTGACATTGATCACATTAATTATGATGAGCTTTATTCTTTAAATGCTTGGGACATTCATTTATTAAGTGCCCAATATCCTTATATTTGAAGAATTGGATATATTTTCTTTCCATTTCAATCACGGGCATGGTGGGCCTTCTCTCCATACTTATAGAAAACTCTCATTCCCTACAAGCAAATACAAAGGTGTTTCCTTACAAAATTAACATATGTAAAAAAATACATCTCCCCCTTTTTGAATTTATCCAAAAAACTTTATGTAATCTTGTTATTGTATATATTCCTTTAAAATTCATAAAACCTAGAGAAATAAATCACTATTTTGATAGCACATGATATTATTTCCTTGAATGTTGAGAACATTTGGGAGACTATTTCCCTTCATAGAAATAGATTAAGACCACAAAATAAGTGGTCTATATTTCTCTTTAAATTTCATATATAGTCTATATAATTCATTTTTAACCTTGTAAAGTTGTATTTATAAACATTTTCTTCTTCTTTTAGTCTCATAATAAACAATTGTCTCTTCATACCTTCTTGTTGTTCTCTAGGAAAATATTTTTAAGAGAACATTTTCTTAAAATCATTTCATTCCATGTTTTTAATTTCCTATTACTTGTTAATTTTTTTAATCAATTACCACCATTTATTTGTATCACCTGAGAGACAATAAAATTGGTTGATAAACTTATCCTTTTCATTACATAAAAATTAATAAATATCTTACTTAGGGAACTTATCCATTACTCGACTATAAATGGATTTGTTTTCCCATTGAATAATAGATTTTGTTTTCTCATGAAGTTGGGTAACATTGTTACACCATGTTTTGGATCAGGATGATCCATGTGACTAAGTTTATTGCTTGTAACCTATGTTATTTATCCGAATATAGTTATAATTTGTTCAGTTCCAACTGTAGTTATAGCTCCATCATCATTATCTTTTATAAGAGAAAAATCCATACATGGATTATGTGCATTGATAAGTTTTCCATTCCCTTTAGTATGAACCATTTTTGAACAATAGAATACCCTAGATTGCATCATAACATTATTAATCATATTGTATAATCTCAAACTATTGAAACACTTTATGTAAATTGAAAATTTTGGAATAACTAATCTCTAAATCATAATCTTAGTTACTTTGGGAATATTATAAAAGTATATTATATGGTAAATTTTCCTTTATCAATGTTTTTCTTATTCTAGTTTTCAATTTTTCTACTAAACAGACTTTGATACCAACAGTAAAGACCCCAACCCCAGTATCCTGGAACTGGTGCCTTACTTTATTAAAATTGTACTAAGTACAAGTAATCGCATCTCGAAGGTCCGAATAATTTTGTAGATTTAGAAAAATAGATACAAATATAAGCATTACATCACAACTTGAAATTAAAAACAACATACAAACTCCATATAAAACACCCATATTCTTTTAGATTATCCATACATGTAAATCATAATATACATCTTGACATCCTAGGAAAAAATAAAACATAAGAATGGGGGGACCTCAGAAGCTCAGTAAGGGTAAGAATACAATATAAGCTATCATAAATAATCATAAACAATAAGGAAATGTGAATGACTAAAACACATGACATTAAAATATGCTCTTGATCATAGTATGATAGTATGATAGGAATAAAAGCGGCTAAAATAATTCTATATAAATAATCACATGAGAATGAAACATCACCACGGATATTCTACAAGTCGATTAATCACATGGATTATCAAAAATAATCTCAAAATGAAGGAATTTATAATTTGGGACATCATAAACATATCATCAAGGCTATATCCAAGACACCATACATAATCAGGTAAGACATCTTCCAATACCCAAACTAGTTTGTCTCATGAGACCTATCAAAGCATATAAGGGTTATAGCAGTCCCCGCCCAAAATTTACTAAGTCTAATGAATTCCTCATTTGAAATGGGTGAAACATAATCAACATATAAATTCACAATGAAACTCTTATATTAAATAACATCCCCAAACAATAAACACATTCATAAATTATCTATTATAATATGATGAATGGTATCAAAATAGAATATCCATAGTCAGAATAATCATAAAAAATAAATAAAACATGGAAGATGGTATCATAATATATCAAACTCAATTATGTATAATATCCATCAATGGGTGTTGACATAGATGGAAATACATTAATAAAATCATTGAAATTTTTTTGAGAGAAATACCACTTTACATTGAAATCAATTGTTTAAAAATATCAGAAATGATAAATGAAAAAATATCCACAAAAAATAACATTTAAATATTTAAAATGATTCCTAAACGCATTAATAAATCATGAAATTTGGAAAACATGTTTATTTCGTATAAGTTAAAAAACATTCCTTCTAAATTTTTAAAAAACATTTTAAAGATTATTTTTAAAAGAAAGTGTGATACTTAAACAAATGAATTGATTATTGTGTAAAATATAAATGGAAATTAATATTTATATAATCAAAATTTGTTTTACACATAATAACACAATGACATAATCAATGGATTATAGTTTTAAACCAAAGAATGGATAATGGGTTAATAATTCCTTTACCACTCTCTAATCAGTCGAATTGTATGCCCCATAAAATTAATGATCATAAAATGAAATATTGAATTAAATGAATATAAATATATTAATTATATAACACATTAATGTTTCTTTTGTACACCTCACATAAAAAATAATGGTTGAATAAAAAATATCTCTCACAAATGTAAAAGTGAGGCAAGAAACCCTTACATTATTTCCATAATCATACTACACTTGTACTTAGTATCCAGAATAATCATATTTGATTCAATAAATACTTAATAAAGAACCTATTTAACCTATTTTTTATTTATTATAATTTTATTAAGTTCATTTATTTCCATTTTTATGAGTTATAATGTTTAATTTTATTTTTTAGGGAGCATTCATTTCATGGTTTTATGGTCAGTTCACTTGAGTATAATTATGGAAGTTCTTATAAAATAGGAATAATTTCTACATAAGTCAAATTATTTAGTATTAGTTAACTTCTGAAATTTAAAATGTTATCATATATCATTTTTATATGGTATATGGATGATTCATTATATAAATTGTTGATTAAAATGTTTTAATTTATTTTTACTGTTTTACGACTATCATGAACTTGTGTCATTTTATTTAATAATATGTTTATATTTTGGTTATTGAACATGATATAACTTCTAATATATATATTAAATTCTTATTTAACCATAATAATGGTTTTACTACCATAAATTAAGGTGGTAATGGAAAACAAAAATTCATCATCCATGAATGCAGTGAATCGACACATCATATACAATGTTTTCATTTTTAAAATAAAAGCAGATGAGAAGGGACTTGATGATGGGTAAGTAATTATATAAATAAAATTAAAACATATATATGATACTGGATTTACCATGCCACATTATATAGGGTTAGTGAGTTTATTATAACAAAAAATTCGAAACAAATTAAAAGGTAAATAAGGGGGATTTTACCACTTGAATATCGTCACCCAAGGAGCCTTCTTAAGAAACATGGATCTGGTATTTTGGTAATACTAGATGGTGTTGGATGTGGATAAGATTCGTTGGAGGGGATTTTAAATACTTTAGACAATATTCATGTCTTATAAGGTGTGAGGATAAGGGGTGGTGTTTATAGGGGAGGAGAGGGTTGTTTTTTTATTTAATTCATTTATTTATTATTTTTGATCAAGACTATCAATAACATTTATAACTATGACTAAATATGGAAAATAGATCACGTCAGTTCAAAATAATGTGTAATTACCTCATCCATACATCATACATGACTCAATAATTCATTCATTTACTTATAATGTTAAATACCATAAATTCACATATTTCACTATTCGCCAAAAATCCAACTATTTGAGAAAAATCACAAAAACTCACCCTAACCATTTTTCAACATGTAGATTTTCAAAATGGACTACATTTAATGAAATTAATTTTATAAATATAGGGAAATTAATTTTTAAATATAATCATCATTAATTTTAAAAAATACTGATTTTAATATTATAAATGATTTTATGACTCTTTGAAAAATTAATTATGTTCTCATAAAAATATATTATAATTATAATGAAATAAAATTTTGATTTATGAATATATTCATTGATAAAAAATATAATTTTCAATGATAATAAGAAAATTAGGCCACATCCACACATTCTATTACCGTAGTTTGGAAAACTGTGGTCGTTGGAAGTTTATAACCACGGTTTCTAAAAATGATGGCTATAGCATAGAATATATCCATGGTTATATGAAATATTGGTGATAGGTTTTGCAGGAAAACCCAAAAAATGACAAAATTGGTGGGAAATGGATAAATCCATGTTTAATAAACCATGGCCATATACAACTATTTCCATGGTTTAAACAGTGGTCGTAGACACCTACTAACATGGTTTAAATAGTGACAATAGACTCAAATTTACATAGCATGGCTATAACTGACTATTTCCGTGAATTAACTGCTGGATATAACCTCCTATTTCCATGGTTTAAACTATGTCCATATCTGCCTATTATTGTAGTTTAAATATTGGTTATAGCTGCTTATTTCCATGGTTTAAAGCATGACCATATCCACCTATTTCCATGGTTTAAACCATGGCTATAGACATATATTTACACAGTTTAAACCTTGTCTATAGCCTCTCATTTCTAAGGATTAAACCTTGTAAATATGTTTTTTTATTTTTTAATTGATTATTAATTATAATTAATTATAATTCTTTGTATATTTATATGTATTTATAAACGGTAGTGATCATTGTAGTGGTGAAGTGTTGGGAATAATATATAAAAGGTTGGAGGATCAAACCTCAATAAAATCATTCTTTTATAGTTATTTCCATGGTTTCAAACTGTGGAAGTAGTTAAATAAGGCCACGTTTTAAACTACGGTCATAACCACTTATTTCCATAGTTTAAACTATGTATACAGCAACCTATTTATATAGTTTAAATCATGGCTATAGGTTAGACCCAATTCCAACAGATATTGTGTCTTTATTTTAGAAAACTATGGTCATAGGCTAGGACCACAGTTTTAGACCCCATTGTCATTGTTTCAACCCATGGAAATAGGCTCATTTTGTAGTTTTGAATCATTATATTAATTATAAAACTATAAATAAACATTTATGTTTCACAAAAATAAAAACACTTAATTTATGATTTTTAAAACATTTATTTACTTATTCAATTAAATACATATGTCATATTTTCAGTTATGAGATACCTAATTTTTTTATACTTTACTAGGTGAGGCTATTATTCTAATCATGAGATTAATATTATTAATGGTTACATTAATATTCCAAATTTCATGTTAATATTATATATTATATCACAATTTTTTTAATCTCTATGTGGCATGCAACGTAAGCTATCAAATAAATTAAATTTATTTAAGAAGATACATACCATAAAATATTGGGGTGATATAGTTATGTTTGAAGATGATGAATAGTGGGAACCCTTCTTGTTTAAGCACTATAGTGTATACATATTTTTCCCATATCATAGTTGTGTATCAGAGGTTCTCCTACTTATAAGTAAAAGCACAATGGTCTACAACTAGAAGTGTAGTATAGTTTTTGTATTTGTTATTGATTATGACATATTTAAACATAAAATCACTTTTGGATTAAATCTAGGTTTTTCTATGTATATTTTTCAATTTCCATCAAAATTATTAGGTCTTATATCCCAATTATCACTAATAAATTATCTCTAGGCTATGTGAGCCTAGTATTCCAATGTGTTCCATGCCTATGTTAACATTTCTATGGGTCTACCAAAAATAAAAATTTCTTTTTTCTTCACGGATAACATATGCCCAAAAATATATCATGTAAATATATATTTTTAAAATTATTAAATTAATAATTTAAATACATATAATAACCTGACTTTGATAACTATCCATTATACACAATCCTGCATGTAATGTACTTAAGGAACATTCTCGATCTCCCAAAGATGACATAAATTCCAAAGGGTGTCACATGTGTACAACGGTAATGATTTTCCCTTCACTAATAATGAATAGTAAATAAAAAATATGTATAATAAATAAATTATCCAACATCAATTTAAAAAACATATAATTTACAACATGTATATTGATACTGTTATGAAGACATTAAAAATAATACAAAATTCAATCCAAAAAAATACACAAGTAAGAATGGTACACAACCCCTCATATTTCATCACCTGTATTACTTCTGACCATATCCAATAGTTCACTCTGAATAACAGGATAAATGGTCCCACCAAAAATACATATCAAATAAGGTAAAAAGTCTATATACACACCAAAGTATTTAGGTAATGTGTGATCCATTTCCCAATAGGATATTACCAATAATAAATATAACTCTTTTTATAATTCATTACCAAAAATAAAGTATGAAAGATATTTTTTGAATTAATAAATTTATTTGATGAAAACCCAACGATTTTATATTTTCCTTTCAAAACCATCACTGTTATCTTAGAAAAATAGTTTCATTGTAAAATAAAAAATTATTTTTATAAATAGGAGACCGTAAAATGTAATAAACTGAAGATAAATTAATATGAATCTTAATATAGTTACAATATAACATAATATAAACAAATATATAATTCATAACTTAAGTTATGTTACATCAAAATTGAAACACAATATCTGAATCTCGGTATAATGAATCAAAAAATAAATTTAACACAAAAAGGATGAAATTATTTCATGAGCATGGAACGACGTGGGGAATTAACCATAGGTGGGGGTAACCCATGGTCTCATTTGTTTAATACCTATTGACCTATGGTGAACCTAACAGAGTGGTCCTTGACTAACCCTCAACCTCATTGAAAAAAACCCCTAGTGATACTAAAATCATGAAACGTGCACTAGTGGATATATAATCAATGATAGCGTATCATTTTTACCAATTACATATCAAACTACCCAAGGTTCTATAGAAAACTAAGCTATGATGACCTGAAATGTCACCCAACATAGCTCACTACAAATCTTGAAGGGAATTCTTGATCACCACGGGCTAAAAATAGGTGTTTGATTTCCAACAAATAAACATTGGGAATGATTTCACCCATTAAAACAATTAACCAAACTAGGATCCCATATAGGAAATTCATCATTACCAAACCAAATAATAGATTTACATTTGATTAAAAATATATATTGTATAAAAATGGTAGTAATAAATCAAGGTAACATATAGGAGTAATAAAAAACATCCACATATGAATAAAAAAATCAAGCATAAAACAACCTAACATCTATGTAAACAATTGCCTAAGTGAATGTTCAAGTCCTATAATTCCTACAGAAAAACGATCTAAAATATAAAAAATGAAAAAAATTCTTTAATAGTACACCTCGTTGTGACTCACGGTCACACACCATATCCCATATGACCATCACAGTCTATTGAAAAACAAAATTATCTTAAATACCAAACTGTATCCAATACAACTGAGAGAAAATAGAATAGTTTCATGAACCAAGTGGTGTATACATAGTGTGATAAGTACAAAACTCAAGGGATTTCAAAAAATATTTCACTAAATTTAATTTTTAAATAAAATAATTCAGTATATTTTTAGTAAATATAAAAAATTAGGGTTTTAATTCCACATTAGATAAAACCAAGTATCTTTTTATAATACCACATAAAAAATGTTCCCCATCCAAGAAAGGGAAAAAAGTGTCGAACGAAAACCTTTTTCTAATACCGGAATAAAAATTTTAAAAAATGAACAATGTTCATATGGCCTAAAACTAGAGTTTCATCTCAACCCATTAATCAATGTTTTTATTTTGAAAATTCTGTTGAACCAAGAAAACCAATATTCAAATTCACACCCAAATCATAAAATTTCATCATGTTTTCTAAAAACATTTATAAAATAGATTTCTCAAAATTATAGTAGTTTTTATTTTCAAAACAAAAAATAATTTTAAAATTAATTCCCAAATCAATTAAGAAAGTATTCATATACTATAACGAAAAACAAAACAAATACATTAGGCATCCATATATCAACAAGAATACCAATGTAGCAAAACAGATAAATGGTTCCAATAAAAATATAATGTGTAGGGGATGCAATCAAAATAAAAAATAAAATTCCCTAATTCATCAGAATATATGATCTATTCATAATAGATATTTTCTTAAGAATCATTTATGTAAACCCTGAATTAATGATGTCCAACCTTGGATAGAACTATCAAACCTGTCTTGTCCAAGTTTCTTATAGAACTAACCATGCTATGTCATTTTCACTATGCTAAAATGAAATCCCTAATTCCTTATAATATTTCCCAAACCATAGAAACATCCCATAATATCACTCAGTCTAACTATATACTTTCCCTGTGAAACACACTCTGTAATAGGTATTATACTTTGATGGAACCCTATGAGTCTCCTTATATTCCCTTGAAATATATAAAATCAGTGTGATCAAACAATTTTACTTAGGATAAGTAAGAAAAGAATCTAAAAATAACATACAACAGACCTCTTACACACTCACTAGAAACATAACATTTCACATACTTGTATAAGAATCACAATATGAACAAAAATCCAAATACTCCCCAAGGGGTTTTAAGAAACAATAGGCAATACAAAAAAACCAGCTCAATTAAGGGTCTTACACACTTTTAAAAACAACATATAGAAACAATAATGCCTTTAAAGTATAATAATCAAGATTTTGAGCCATCTCATCTGCATTTTCAAACAATATTAAATATTATTTTAAACTCTCATAAAAATTAACCATTTCTAGGAACATTTAATTACATTTAAACACACACCCTATTAATCAAAAAACAATTTATAAATAAAAAACATCTCCCAAAAAAAATTTATATTTTTAGGACTCAAATTGGGTTAGGCATACTTTAAACATCACTTCAGTAAAAAAAGATCATTCCTTAAATCTTTAAAAGTAAATATGCATCCAATTTTTTCAATACATAATCAATAAATTGTAATTTTAAATTTGAATTAAAACCATTATATGAATAAATAATTTCCTTTATAAACCTTAGGAACATGATTATATATAAACCTATGAAAAAACCCAAAAATACATACCTTTATAAAAGAAAAATGTTACAAAACCCATTCTAAAACTCATTTACAGTATAGAAGAACAATTAAGTAAGAAATATCACATAATTTTTAATCCATAACAACCAAAACCTTATGTATAATCAACCATGAATCATATTCATGGACAAAAATTCCATTATAGTTCATGTGATAAGTCTAAGATATGGATAAATGGAATAATAATATTGGGTAAGGATGGATTTGACCAACAAAGGGCTTACTAGAGAAGAAACATCAATGAATTTTCATTGAGGAACCACAAATTAGAGATTAAAGGAGGGAGTAACCCTCATATATGAATTCTTGGTTTGGTAATAAAATAGGTGATAGTGGCACTACTTAAATCACAAGACGGAAAACCAAAAAAACACATTAAAACTATGCATGGTTAACCCATACGGTTTGATAAACCATACTGAAACCTTGTATTTGTACATATAATTTAGGTCCACCTATGCATGGTTTTTTTAATGGTTACGCCTAACTATGTTCTATTTGTGCACTAGAAAACTACCAAAAAATGTAAGCCTCACAGGTTCCCCTAATAATCCTATAAACCATTTTCTATCCGTGAAATTGAGACAATTCTCATTAAAAATGAAGTACACTAAAGGGTAACTTAAGGTGCACATAATGGTAATTGAACATTTTGTAAGAAACCATGTCCATATGACATTTTTCATTTAGATCCCTTCATATGGTTTAGCATTAGGTCATAGCTAATAATTTCATAATAGTGTTAAAACCTTGAATGGACTCAAATTTTCTGCAATTTGAAAAAATTAATCCTGAATCTTCGTTAAAATTTAAATATCCTATAATAAGATAATATAATTTCAAAAAATGATTCAATGTCAGGTAAGTGTCATAATTCTCTTTATAATTCAACTTTCTTCCCCCAGAAAGTCTTCAATAAGAGTACATGAAAAGAAAAAACAAAACTCAAACACATAAATTATTGGTGGGATATAATATCCTGAGATTTTATAAATCATTTACATTAAAAGTAATTTACATTTTTAGATATCATTTTTTAAATTCAACAATTGTTTTATTTTATCTTACAAGTAATAATGAGTTTCTATGATAGCGTTCATGACACACGATAATGAAATTATGTGAAAAATGAAATAATATTATTTTAAATATAACCATTATAACCTAACCATTAAATGGGTATGTATGAATATTATTAACTATGTTATGAAAAACACATGAAAATTTCATGTTCAATAAAATTTTATTTATAAATTCTTATAAATAAGTAATCAATTTTTGGTAATATAATTATATTCATCGAAAATATATTTTCATCAAAAATGATTTTTATTTATTTTGATGAGAACACATTATGAACTATTTTATAAGGTTTTTTTAAATATTTTCTAAAATTAACTTATTTTTTGTAATAATAATATATAAATTAACATATGATGAAATCTTCATATTCTTTAGAAAAATTTGATTTTACAGTGTTAGTGAAAAATACAACTTTCCATAAAAATATCATTTATTTTTAATTAATTATGTAATTAAAATTAATAATAATATTTTAAAGGAGAATAAGAAATATTTAGTAATATTTAATCTACTAAATTACTTCTGAATCGACTTTATATTAGATTCTATTATAAGTTTGTTTTTAGGTTTAAAAATGTTTTTTTAACATTTTTAATGTGCATAATGTGTATTCATATTAATTAATTTAAATAATCCCTAATGGGGTATGTTTTAAATGAAATTTATAGATTATATATCAATAAATTTTAATTAATATTCAAATAATTACTATTATTATACATAGAGTTAATGTAGAATAATCATTTTCATGAAAAAAATACACTTCTCAAAACCCTGCTTTTTCATCGCATCTATGGGGTTTTTTAAAATATAATTTTGAAACATAGAAATTAAATAATAAAATATAAAAATAATTTATAAATAATCATGTATAAAATATAGTAGAGTAACTTTTTTAAAATTTTCTAAAAAGATTATTGTTTAATGAATAGTGAAAATTACTTAATTCTAATTAGAAATGCATTTTCATTTATATTATTTATAATGTTAAATTAAATATTAAATTGATTTTAAATAATAATGAGTTAAAAATAATTTTCTATTAATTTAACAGTTTTCATTTGAATAAATTTCATTTTAAAATTTGATATAAAATCTTTGTAAGCATTTGATTATTTTCCATTTTAAAACACTCTTTCACATCATATCTGTGAGATTACTTTTAAATTAATATTTTCAACTATATTTGTATTTAATTTATAAAAATGGATTCTATATTTTTAATAATAATAATTTAAATTTCCTAACATGTTCAAATTAATTTTTTACCAAAATGAATAGTGAAAACGGTAAAAATTAATTTGGAAATTAATGTAAAAATAGGTTTACTTGGGGTTCAACTAAAAATATCGAGCTTAAGAAAACATAAATACTTGCATAAAATATTATTTATGTACATATTTTTATCATATCATGTATAATTCCATATATTACTCTATTTTTGAGCCTTTTGGTCTGAAAAAATCATGGGTACACCTTTCTGTATTCAAAATATTACAAGTGTGTCAGTCACCTAACTTATAAAAGGTCGCCTCTATTCCCTTATCTTCACGCCATAAAACCATTTATTCAAGACCATGCCAAAATCACTTACCAAATTCCCTCCTTTAATCCTCTAATCCATAATTTGGGCACAAATACAATCTAGTAAGGCTTTTGGTGCGAACCTAAAGAGGTTGCCCAAAAAAGAAGTAATGTTCTTCAATAAGCTTTTTTTTATTTCTTCGTAAAACTTATTAAATTATCATTAAACCATTATGATATAATAAAATAAATATATTAAAAATAAAATATGTTTTTATTTTAATACAATTTCCAAAAAAATCTCCATTTTCATTAAATGGGTTACAAAATCATCATTCGTGTGTATAGTGGACTATCTCCTCAAGAACCGATGTTATTCATTTTTCCATTATCCCCTCTCGCAGTTGGGTATGATGATGTATATAAAGTATATATGGGATATTTATAAAATTATTATACCTATAGGGTAATTATATAATATCTAACATTTTATTTTCAATTCTATATAGGATATAATAATGTTTCTTGTGTGTACAGTGGACTACAACCTAGCGAAGAGATGTGGTTCATCATCACTAACTCTTTATATGGAAGATAATAAGATTAACGTTAAAAAATATATATGATACACATGAAATAATTTTGACATTATTGAAATATTTATAATTCTGAAAAGATAATATATTATTTTATTTCATACCATTTCACTTAATGAAATATGATAACATCATTCGTGTATGTGTGGAATACTGCCTTCACGAAGAGATGTGGCTCTCATTTCATCACAACACTAAATGGATGTTATGTATAATTATATATAAAGAAGTAATATTTTATTTATGATATTATTATAATTACATAAATCTAAAATATTACGAACCTCATTTCAATAATAATCATTGAAAAATGGAAATTTTAGGCAAATGTATATACGGCTTGCCATCTCCATGATCATAACAAATTTCATTTCTCATAACCATATTTAATGATTGGTTTTAAATGTATAATTGATGTATACATATTATAAGAATTTCATGATTATTATTACTTTTATGATGTAAATATTATCAATTTATGTGTAAAAAACTCACAAATCAAAACATATATGAAAAACATATCAGTTATTACTTGAAACGTGATTTAAACATGGAATTGTTGATTAAAGAGTAATAAAAATACATAATTAAATAATATATGGTACGATATATATAATTATATTTAATTACTACATTTATAATAAACTTAAATTTATTATACTAGAGTTTTAAATGTGAAAAATGTTAGGTAATACTTTAGCTCAGGGATTTATAGTCTCTATTTTATTTTTGGAAGACATATGAAAATTCACCACTTTTTTATTTTTTCTAGTGTATATACTTACTTTTGGAATTTTATATCATGAATGTAATTCAATTAATTATATTTAAACTTTAATTTTATGTTAATCTTTATTGGTTCTTATGATTAAAAACAATACTAAAGTGATTAAATATATTTATATCCATGAGATACATACCATATTCAGAACTTGTTTATCACATGTAGTGTACATACCTTCCATGAAGGATTTTTCTATTTATTCTCATAAAAATTATGAGTATTTAATTATCTATTTTAGGATCTCTCTATTATGAGGTTTACATTTCAAAATATACCCACGTAGTAAGGGATATGTTTTTAATTTTCCTTTTTTGAGATATATGATATGTTATGCTCTTATCTTTATTTATTAGGTGTATATATAGCCCCTTTGACATGTAATTTCGTGAATTTATTTATCTAGGTTATATTTTATGTTTCATTTAATGATTTTACTTCATGGGGATTACAATTCAATGTTACCAATGTGGTAATGATTTTATGTTACAATCTCATCGTTTATCAGGATTGTTAATGATTATGTTTAGGTTGATTAAATCATATGATACATCTATAAAAAAACTCATAAATTTTATTATACTATGGTTATTCAATATATTTTATGTAATAGTACCATTTTACCACACATTGGTTCTAAAAATAATAAAGAAAATTTTTAATAAAATCTAACATTATTTCTCCCTTCGGTCAGAAATCTGTTCTCTTACAAAATCATGTTTTATATGATTTTTTTTCAAAAATTATTTTTTACATTATTTAGATGATTTGTTAAAGAAATTTTTACCCAATTTTTACTATTTAAAAAATATTCAAAAGGAATAATTATTTTCTTTTTCATACAATATATGCTTGCATTTTACCACAAATGTGAAAATAATCATTGTTTTCAACATGCATGGAATGAATAATATTTCTTGATTTCATGACCATGTAAGGATTTCAATAATACCTTATAGGTTTTCAAATTTATTTTAAAAGAAAATTTTTTCATTAATATTTGTGATATTTTTATATTAGAAATAAATGATTTTAAATTGAAAATTATTTTTAAAAATTTGACATTTGAAATAGTGTTTTTCAAATAAAAGATATTTTCTTAAAGAAATGTTTTAATTGATTTTTAATGCTTCTTTTATATGTTTTTTAATTTATTTTCAATGAAAAAAATTCCATATTATTTTTTTTAAAAAAATTATTTTCAAAGAGAAGTTATCTTCTTTAATAATTATTCCTAGTGAATGATATTTTAAAATCTTTTCCTATATATAATGGAATCATTTGTTATAACTTATTATTTACTAGGGATATGATCCAATGATATCATTATTTTTCTTTCTCTAAATATATTACGATGAAAGGATGTTTATGAAACCTCTTTATCTTCCATAGGTTATACCCTGAATTTTTTATATAAAACTCATTTCTCTTCCGTAGGCTATACCAAGATAGAACTATCATAAAACCAATTTATTTTAATGGGTTATTTTATAATGAAATAGTTAAATGATTATGAAAACTATCTATTTTCAATAGCTTAGGATATGATTAAATTTTTATAAAACTCATTTCTTTTCATTATTACGATATGGTGAATGTTTTATGATCTTCTTCCATAAATAAATATGGTTTTCATTATGAGATGGGTGGGACTAATATCTCCCTCCAATGCATTGGGTAAAGATTTATATATCATGAGGTACACATGAAATTAATGGGGAGTGAACCTTGTTTAGTAAGGTAATTTTTCTATTATGATGGTCTTGGGAGTGAACCTTGACTACTATGATGGTTTGGGAGTGAACCCATTCCACTTAAATAGCCATGGTAGTGATCATTGACTACTATAGAAATGGTTTTTTACAATCATTTGTATTCTATAATTCAATTTCTAATTATAATTTTATGTTGTCGTGGATCATGTTCTTTTATTTCCTTATGATTAATGCCATATGAATTCAAAATAATCATTCCATGACTCATGATTCTAATCTTTAATATATTTGGTATGGTTTCCATATGTTATGCTCATGTTCTCAAACCCATATATTATTTTTATAGTTATGTATCCCCATTTTTTACCCAAAATGAGTATCAGAGTTCACACATTCTTATATTTCCTACAGCATCCCAGGTTTTTAAAAGTAAACATTAAGCCAAATATTGTACATAATACATCACATCGAGCTTAAACGAACAACTAAATATTATTATTATCATTAAACATAATTGTTATAATGGAGGTAATGAATAATTTTAATTTAATTATTAAAATATGGTTTACACTTTTATATATAATTAATTATTTGGTGACTAAATAATTATAAATTAATGTAAAACCATTTTTAAAATAAAGGAAATATTTTTCAAAAAAATTATTTAAATGTGAAAAAGTTTGTTTTATACCAATAAATAAAAAAATAAATATTATTGGATTATATTGATGATATATATATATATAATATTTAATTTAATTTTTAACATTGATTTATGTGTTTCTTATACATGATATAAGAATAAATCAAATTTTACTGATAAAAGAAGTCTTTTTCTAAATATGTAGTTTTGTCGCTTTTTAATGTCACGCATATTTTAAATATAGTTTTTTACACTTCTATAAATTATATTTGAAAAAACTAAAATTATTATTTAAAATAAGAGTATGAAAATTTTTATTGTTTTACTTTTTTTATTTTTTTGATAAGTTTCATGTTTTAATGAATAGTGAAAATACTGCATTTTAATTGAAAACTGCTTTTTCATCAAAATTATTTATATTTTTAATTATATATTATAATTATTTTAAAGTATAATTAAATAAAATTTTATCATATAATACAAATTAGTTCATTGGAATCAATTTCACTTTGAAATTGGATATAAAACATATTGACCTTTTGAACATTATTACTTTAATCCACTTTCTCACCACGCATGCTGGATTGGTATTAAACTTAATTTAGGCACTTATGTAAATTGAATTTTGAAAAAAAAACATACATGTTTAAAATCAATCTAATATATATGATCTAATAGGATCAACTTAGCTTTTAAAAAAAATAAACAATATCTTTAATAATTATTTTTATTACCACGATTAAGGGTAAATTAGGTAATTGAGGGTAAAAATAATATTATAATGTTACCCTAAAACTCTCCTAGGTTTTATTGAATGAGTTTTATTCAAAAATATATTCCTTTTTATTATTTTATGTCCACTTGGATCCACTTGAAAGACATTAACTCTTTTATAGTATTTTATTCAAAGAAAAGTCAATTTTTATCACACTTTTGTTTTTTAGAAGTAAAATATTTTTAATATGGGGTAATATAGGTGATATTTTATATTATAAATATTAATTTTAAATATAAAATATTTATATACATCATATTAATTTATTTATAAATTTTAGTGATAAAATAATTAAATTAAATAGTGGCATAATAATTATGAAGTAATTGTTTAATTTTTGGAAGAATCAAATAAATGCTATTAAAAATATAAAAAAATGATATAATTAATATCATCCCTGAATTTTATGGATGTCTCTGACATGTTATGGATTATTTTATATAGTTTTTTTGAAGATATAAAGTTGTTATGATATTTTTAAAAAGTCGAGTAATGAATAGTGTCAAAAATGACATTAATGATACTTTAAAATAAATAATATTACATTAAATGATATAAAATTTATAAAAATATAATATTCATCAAAAAATATTATAATTCCTAATATATCATAAATTAATCACTTATTGGTCGTTTTTTGTATTCAAGTAAATATATTGACCCTCAAAGTGTAAATTATATGATACCATAGTAAGAGTAAAAAGGGGTTAAAATAGAAATATAGGGATTAAAAAATAGTCAAAACATATATAATTTTAATTTTATGAACTTTATTAAACCAAAAATATTTATATATTCTAAATTAATTATTTTGGATTCATTTGGATTAGAAAATTAATATATATTAATTTAATATTTGGAAGAATTACAAGAGTGCCCCTCCCCTCTCCTATAAAATGACACCCATTCTTCTCCTTTCTTCACACTTAAAATAATATTTTTAATTAATCCAATATTGACCTAAATCATTTTATAGAATCTATACCCAAATTATAGATTCCTTATTTTATGAATAACACCCCCTAGAGGTGTTAAGGTGTTAATCAAATGATAATGTCCAAATAAGAGGTATCATTTTTAATTAAGTGTTTCTATTTTATTTATTCTTCATCCTCCATAAAATATTCTTCGTCCACGATGAAATAAAAACTATAGTATAAAAAATATAATGAGATTTTATTATTATAATATATTCACCTAAATAAATCTTCACTTCCATCAGATGGGAAAACAATTAATTATTCATGTGTACATGTGAATTATTACCTCCATGAATAGATGTAATTCTTTTCCCATTTCCGTCTCTAAGGAATACTTATAATGATAGAATTAATTTTTATATATGATCTTCATGACTTATTTATAATTATATGTTTATAATATATCAATTAATTTATGACTTTCCACATAGTTGAAAATGATAACGATGTTCGTTCATTCTTGTAAACTATCACCTCCACAAAGAAATGTGATTCATTTTTAATCATCACATCACATGGATAATATATGTGTGTATATTTAAATTATAAATATTATATTAATGATATTATGATAATTCTTTAAATATTAATTAGTATTAACCTTCTTTCTGTAATGATCATTGAAAAATGGAAACATTACTCATGCCTATGTACGTCTTACCATATCCATGATTGAAACGTAGTTCATTTTTAATATCCATATTTAATGAATAGATTTAAAATTATAATTTATATATATAATTGATTATTATTTCATGAATATTATTTTATTGATGATGTAAAAATGACTAATTTGACTATTGACATCTACCAAATTCATTTTTGGATCATGTACTGAATACCACCAAAACATCCAACCTAAACATAAATAATTAAGAAATATTTATAACATTATAATAACACATATAAAAAGGATAATAAACTTGAAAATGGTTCTAAATAAATAAAATAATCAACGTAAGTATATTATTTTGGATGATAAAGATCATATGTGACGAATCAGTCTCAAGGTTAGGGGTTTCATCACAATATGCTTTCATTGAGGCATTTCTTGATGATATGCACCTTTATTATTTTATAATGTGTATATACAGCTACAATTACATCTAATATCTATATTTTTTCTATAATAATGTTATTTAATGTTTTGGTAAATGTATTATTTCATGTATATTATGATATAAATGTTCAAAGTGCTATCAGACACCTTTAATGTTTAAATATTTTTCTCCATGTCAATATTATTGATATTATTTTACATATTTATTAATATAGATATAAATGTATTATAAAAGAAATTTTATGTCTATTTGAATTTATATAAATTTTTTTCAAAAATTAATTTATGTATGTGCTTTTATATATAATGTTTTTAAAAACGACAAAAAGAATGTTTTATTATTATCATATATGGAGATAATGAATTTTCTGTCATCATAGAAATTATTTTATTATCATATTCCTTTCTAAGATTTCAATTATCCTTAAATGAAAAACTATATTTATATTTATTTTATATTTTTGTATTGAAAATATTTTTTATAATTAAAATAGTGTTTTGGTATTGAAAATGGGTTCTTAAATTAAAAAGGGTATTTTTTTCTGAAAGAGTTTTCATGTGGAATTAAAAGAGTTTTTCAAAGGGTTTTATAATGGAAGTGTTTTTAATGATATGGTAAGATATCATTATAGGAAATGGTTGATCTTGATAAATTTTATACATGGGGTTTCCTAGATAGCGCGGGGAAAGACTGTTATAGCTTAACACGGGGTGGCCTAAATAGCATCAAGAAATATTGTTATAGGTTCACATGGGGGTAGACCATATAGTATTAGGAAACTCCATTATAGCTTAATATTGGGTGACCTAGATAGTTTCGGGTAAGCCTATACTAGCTTAATTGGAGTTCATTTATATGTCTATTGCAATTGAAAGGGTTTTGAATGGGTTTTGTGTATATGATGGTCTAAGTCACCTAAAAGAGTTTAAATTGATTTATATGGATTTTAAAGATTTTATTTTAGATAAATGTGTGTTTTTTGTGTGAAAATGTAATATTTAATATTATTAAAGAGATTGGAAGATAATGGTAAAATTTATATCAGTTTTCAAGTTTTTATTTAACTAATAATTTCATTTATTTCATTATCCCTTACTGAGTTTTTGTACTCATGCTATGTTTTAAAAAAATAATATGCCTTATGATTTTTAAGGACTAAGAAGATGTCATGATGAATGTATTGAAGATTTTTCTTGAAAATAAATCATGTTTTTAGTGGAAAATTATATATACTAAGTATAATTTTTTATTTTTCATGTATGGGTCACTTTGTAATAGTTTTTCCTAATTCTCTAAAACTCTAAACAGAAAACATCCTATAATGTGAATTCTAGTCCAAAATGCTAGAATAATTTATGTTCAAGATTTGGTCCTTACAGTTGGTAATAAATGATGTTTGGACAACTTTGAAGATTAATATGTTTTATTAAGAGATATGGATATCATCATTGACTTATAATTTTAATTTTGATCATATTTTAAGTCACATTGAAACCACTTATGAGGTCTTAATTAATGAAATTTTAAGGTATCTAATGGTATTTTTGGAGACATTAACTTTTGAGGTAATTATGGGTTATTAATTTTGGGATGCAAAATAAATGTTATGAGATAACATTTGTGTTTAAAACATGTTATGGACATTTATGAGGTATTTTATCATATTTTTTGAATGTTATAAGAATAATATAGTTTTGGAGAAGATAAAAGTCACAGGATGGGTGAAAACCCATCATGTATAGTAAGGCTATGAGAATTGAACCCACAATCAAAGAGCAACTAGGGTGCATCACCTACCACCTGCCTCTGTAAAATCCTAATTATTATGAATTTTTACTTTTAGTTAAGATAGTTTATTAATTAAGAATAATTTTATTTTGGAAGTATATGTATTATCGAATAGATAACCATGGGATTGGAAAATTATTTGGTAATTAAGTGATTAATTTTATCGACAGATGTTTACTATTTTGGAAACCCTCTTTGTTTTAGGTCAAAAAAATAATATGAGATTTTATTTGAGATGTAAATGTTGAATTATATGTTAGAATAATTTATTATTTTATTTTTGGATTATGTTGATTCGGTTTGTCTGTGGAAATAATTAGCGTATCTTGAAGATTATGTGATTTGGAAATTGACTTTTTTTATGATACATTGAGAGTGATTGATATTATTTAGAGATAAAGTTTTATATTTATCTAATAATATTATGTGATCAAATAATTTTTGGGATTTAATCATAGCTATAATATTTTTTAGGAATTTTAAGGATAGTTATTTTTTGAAAGGTCTATGTTGAACTTTGTGTATTACTGTTGAATTTTGAATATTATTATAGTTTTTCATATAAATCTTTATTCATTTTTGGAGAATTTTCTTACATTATCTTAAAAACATTCGTTTTCATTAATTTATAAATACATTATAAATATATATTTAATCTATTTTGGATTATGTTGTTCTCTAAAAATTTATTCTAATGCTTCTCGCATGAAAAAATAAACATGAAACTCATCATTTAGAGAAAAAGATTAGTTTGTGGTCAAAATTTATTAATAGATGAAACTATACTCTTCAAGTTATTATATTTACATATGTTCCTATTCCAAGTGTTAAAATAATTCCTCAAATCTAAGAAAATAATCTTCAAATAAAAATGTTATCTATTTACTTTTCTTTCTAAGAAATCAATGAACATTTATCCAATCACAGATTTATGGTTTTGTGATTGTTAAATTTCTACTCAACATTTTTTATATCACTATCCATAAAAACATGATGGTTAGTTTTCTATTCAACATCCATATTTTCCTACATGGAACCCTAGTGTGTGTTATCTCAAGTGACCTTTGTAATTCCCATTATTTCATTTAATATAGAAGTTTTATTGACCATTCTTCTGATGTGGGATTTCAATAAAGGTATTTCGAAAACTAAAAACCCCTATTTTTCCCCCAATATTAAATTGTAAGGACACAATTTATTAAACAGGGATAATTTATCCTCCCTTATTTGTAAAAAAATCACTATGTCCAATAGTGTACATAAAACGCCACATCGAGCTTAAACGAAAAAAATATTATTATTACCATTAAAAATTCAATAGAACGAATGGAATGAATAGTATTAATGGAATTAAGAAAATATTATTTAAAAATGTATATATAATTAATAATTTAGGGAAAAATTAATTAAAAATGAATTTAAAACCCTTTTTAAAGAAAGGAAATGTTTTTTGAGAAAATATTTAAATATGAAAACGTGTGTTTTATACAAAGAAAATAGAAAATCACTCTTGTTGGATTATATTAATGAAATATATATATATATATAGTATTTAATTTAATTTTTAAAGTTTATCATATGGGTTTTATATACATTATATAAGAACAAATCAAATTTTAAGGATAAAAGAAGTATTTCTCTAAATAGACAATTTTCTCGCTTTTTGATGGAACGCCCATTTTAAATCTTGTTTTATACACTTTCATAAATTTTATTTTAAAAAACAAAATTATTATTTAAAATAGTAATGTGAAAATTTAAATTGGTTTAATTTTTATTATTTTTATGATAAGTTTCATGTTTTGATGAATAATGAAAATAATGCATTTTAATTGAAAACTACTTTTTATCAAATTTATTTATAATGTAAAATTATATATTTGAATGGAAGTATAAATAAACAATTTTTTACAAATTAATTAAATTTAGGTCACTATAATCAATTTCACCTTGAAATTGGATACAAAAACTATAACACCCCAAGCTTTCACGGTACGCTTCTCTTTGAATAATACAGTAGCGAGTGTTGTACCCAAATTCATGTTCTAACACACCACAACCAATCAAACTAGCCGTTATGAATAGTAAAACACACATATTAAAATTTTATAAATTTTATCTTTCAAAATGGACTTCATTTTTTGATTTGGAAAATCTAAATTATCATAGGGTGAATTTTTGGTACTTTTCTGATAACTTTCATGTTTTGATGAATAGTGAAAATTACTAAATTTTAATTAATAAAAACATTTTTAATAGAAATAACTAATAGGGATAAATTATGAATTTGAGTGGTTTTAAAGTATAATTATAATATATTTTTACCATTTAATCCAATGTTGGTCATTGTACATAATTTCACATTTAAACTAGACATAAGCAAGTGTCAATCTTTTGATAGTTATTATTTCTTAAAAACACGCTTTTTGTTTTGACAACAAGAATTAATATTAAAATAATTTCTGCCACTTCTGTGTTTTGAATTTAGAAAAATGGATTCCATATTTTAAATCAGGAGGTCCAAATTTTTTAAATAGATAACTTTTAGTTTTAGACATTTTGAATAATTACTTCGGTAAATATTTTATTTACCATGGTTAAAGGGTAAACCCGGTAAATAAGGGTTAAAAATAATATTATAATAATATTAAATTACCCTAGCATGTGTCCCACCCCAATTGGTTGATACATTTTCGACAATGGTAATCTTTGGGTCCATTTTTGGACCCCATGGAGTCACTTGTAAGTGATAATGACACTTTATATTAATTAAGTTAATGTAAATACAAAAATGACATTAGAATATATATTTTAGAAAAACAATTTTTACATTCGGTTAAATATGTTTTATTTTAGACTATAAATATTAATTAGAAATCTAAAAATATTTCCTACATAATGGTATTTTATTTATAATTTTTAGACGTAGAATAATTAAATTTATTTATGACCCAATAATGATGAAGTATTTTCTTTATTAATGAAACAATGAAATAAATGGTATTATAAATGATAAAATAAATATAATTTGAAACTTTTGATGCCATAAACTAATTTTATTTGTTAATATGAAATGTTAGGATTTCTTAAATAAACTGTTTTTGAAATAATATGGTTTTTAAGACTTTAAAAAATCAATTATTAAATAGTGTCAAAATTGACAAAAAAGAGTTTTAAAAACAAATATTAAATTATAAATTGGTATAATATTCATAAAAATATAAGGTTTAGCCAAAGAACTTATATAATGATACTTTTTTCATTAATTAACCACTTGGGGTTCTCTTGTATGTATATAGTAATTTTATTTACCATATAATATAAAAATACAAGGAGACATAGTAAATGTCAAACTATTTAACTAAGAGTTAAATTTAAAGGTTAATATTAATATAGTGACCCAAACAAGTATAAAACCTATTGGATGAGTGGTGTTTGACCCATACCGACCTTAGAATATAAATAATTTATTTTTGATCCTTTATAAACTGAAAAGTATTTTATTATAAAATAATATTTCTAGTTTTTTCTAAGGTGCCCCTCACCCCTCTTATAAAAGGGAACTCCCCCTTCCCTCTAATTAATACCATAAAAGCCTTTTAGATCAGACAAAACCTATGTAGATACCCTATAAACTATCCTAACTTCATCCTAGAGGCCCTACTTTAGTCAAAAATCCAACTTATGGATCCCTTTTGATCAAATCAATAGGAAGAACCCGAAGAAGAGGTAATAATTTCACCACACTCTTTCACGTTCCTTTCTTCTTCCACTTCCTTTTTCTTTGTTGTATCCATTCTAAAATAATTACTCTAGTATATTCTATATAATGTTATGTTATTATAATTATGGTACAACCAAATTCTTTATTCTATCCATCCATTGAATGAAATGTCCCCATACGTGTGTACGTACGGCTTACCGTCTCCACGTCACGGTGTAATTGTTATTCAATAGATTATTATTTGGATGAGTATAATAATGATGGTTAATTACTTTAAACAATATCTATAAGATGATAAGGATTCATGTATATATGATATAAAGTCCAATTATATGTTATTTTAATATCAAAAGAATGATATTTTCGCTGGTGTGTACGTACGGATTACGGTCTCCACGAATGCGATGAGATTCATTCTCCATTGTATCCATTCAAAACTAATTTTCATTTTATGATTAAAAATAATGTTTAAAGACTTTATATCATTATGTATATGAATAATATACATCCCATCCATAATAAATACGACTCACATAATAATGAATATAAAGGAAAACGGATCTGTTAAACACCCAAAACGATGATAATACTAAGATATTATTAACATAACACATTTAAAAGATCATTTATGATATCATATTAATGAATATGATTCTTTTATAATTTAATAACAATTATTTTACCATTATATAGGAGGTTAACCTACCCTTGACCAAGGAACAGTACAAGGTAAGGGTTTATTTCACAATCACTTCATTATCCGAGGTTATTTATACGTAATTATCTAATAGGACATCTTTATCATCCACATCCATGTTTCTTAAAAATGTATTTCAAATAATTCTTAATATTTTAAAAACTATGGGTTAATGTAATTTATATCATTATTTTACTTTTCATAAAAAGTTTATAAGGGAATGTTTTTGTCATTTTCCAAACAATGTCCTTTTTAACCTTTTCGACAGAATTAAGGTTTGAATGTCTTTTTTAACTAATACGGCGTGTGCGGCTGTTTTCCGCCATTATAAAATCTTAGAATATTACCTTATAATATTATAAAAATGTTTTCAAAGTAAATGTTTTCTTTTATTATTATGTTACTTTTAAATGATTTAAAAAAATGATATATTTCTCTCGAATAGTTTTGACTTCATCTATGTCAACATCCTTGGATGAATTTTAAGATTATTTAAAGTTGATTTATTATGATACAAAACATCAATATTTTATTGAAGGATTTGTGATATGTTTGACTGTGGATGTGTTATTTTTATACCATTCATGGTTTATGGAGAATGTATTGACATTTCATATGCTAGTTTTAATACAAATGATTATGTTATATTTAAACGTTTTCATATGAGGAATGAATTTGACTTAGTAAGTGACGGGTGGAGCCTTCTACAGCTCATTGATGCATTGATAGGTATCTTGAGACAAACTATTGTCTTGGAAGAAGGCCTTGAAAAAAATCATATTTGTAGTCTTGGAAGCAGGCCTTGACTATGTGGTTTTGATAGTATGGAATTATGCATTACATCATTATGAAAGTGGTTATTGATATTACATGTTATTACTATACTAGTATAATATCCATGTGAATAAGTAAATGGAATTATTTCATTTTATTTTTTCCATATTATGTTGAAGTTCATGTTTAAAAGGCTTTTGTTTTAGATATACATTGCCTTAAATGTTTATGCTTATTTATGAAAGTTTCCGCTATATTTTTATCCTTTCTGAGCATCTGAGCTCACCCCTTTCTATGTTTTATTTTTTCCAAGATGTGAAGAATTATTTTATGACTGTTCTCTAGGGATAGTCTAAGGGGATATTATTGTGGACTATAGAGACTGCGTTTTTGTATTTTTTTCACATTGTGATGTAATGTAAGACTTATGAATATATCTAGTGTTTCCAAGGCAACTAAACTAATCGGTCTTTCAAGATGTGATCTTTTGTGAACATGAAAATGTTATGTAATAATGCAATGACTCCATGTAACTGGGTTCAGGGCATTACAGGTTGTATCAGAGGAAATTTAGTACAAACCTTAGAAGCTAGATTTAGATAAACATTGATTAGAGCACATACACCTAAGATTGACATTGAGGATTAGTATAGAAGAACTTCTAGAATTTTCTTATTATAGATATTTTTTGAGTCTTTCGAGCAATACATCCATGTCTGGATACGAGCAGGTAGAGGCGGATCTGGCACAGATGTACCTAAGGGTAAAACCCAAAAACACTGCTTTGAGCTATACTCGAACAAAAACTGGTGCACGACAATGGGCCTTGTTGCAGTATTGGTTACGACACTCCCGGGGGGCATGATTAGGATAATTCTCATTTTTTTTACAAATTATTATGAAGGGTTTATGAGTAAAAACTTCTTCAAAGAAAACATTTTTATGATTATGGATTATATCCATAAAATGATCATTTTATGTTAAGTGTTTTACAAGTTTGGATTTTTGTATTGTGATTCTTAAACTAATCTAGTGTATGTCGTTTTTTAGAAATGGATCCTAGTGGAAGGAATGAAAACTGTATCAATACATGCACTCCAGGTAGGGATTTCCCTCCTTCTCAAGATAATTATAGTGGAGGTAGTAATGCAACTGGTGTTGATTAGGTAATAACCATACTGGGACAACTCACTCAGGTTATGAATAATAACCTTACCCATATGGAGCACCCTGATCCACAACATGAATGATCAATGTTAGATTGCTTCATGATGCAAAAACCACCAAAATTTAATGGGGGTACAAATCCACTAGTAGTTGAGCAATGGATAAATTCCATAGAGAAAATATTCCATTCCTTGGGGAGTAGTGAAATGGAAAAAGTTGTCACGACAATTTACCACCTCACTGGAGATGCTGATCAATGGTGGTCATTGATCAAAACACGAAGGAAGATTATGAAGTATAAAATATGGAATGGAGGGAGTTTAAAGATTTTTTCTTATAAAAATAATTTCCTCATGGATATTGAGTGCATATGGAAAGACAATTTCTGAGTCTGAGCAAAAAATAGGATGGGAATGTTGCAAAGTGTGAGGATAACATTACATGGTTGGTGAGGCAAGCTGTAGATTATATACATAACCAAAGAAGTAGGATTTATCGTTTATTTGATGGGTTATTACCATTTCTTCATCGAGCATTAGTCTCACAATGCCTCTCGTTGTATGAAGATATTGTCTCATTTACTATCAAGACAGAAAAGGAATTCTCTAAGTCTTATGACTTTAAAGAAAATCAAGAGAAGAAGAGATCTGGTGATCACTCTAGAAATAGAAATAAGCGAAAGAAGGGGAAAGTTGAATATCCATCCTGCAGTAAATGTCGGAAGAAACACATTGGTACTCGCTTAAAGGGAATGAGAGTCTATTACTAGTGTGGTGAAAAAGGCCACCAAACTCGTGATTACAAGGGGAAGAAAGAATCTACTGATGTTCAATGCTACAATTGTAGGGATATGGGACATTATGAAAATGAATGTCCTAAATTTCAGTGGAACATTCCTCAAAAAGGCCATGGGATCAAGGCCAAGATTATTCTATCACTATTGCTCATGTGGATGCTCTAAAAGATGTGTGGCAGTTAATTTAATGGCATCCTCAAGTTTATCCAATGCATTATTTTATTCTAGATCATCTCATTGTTTCATATCTTCCCATTTTTCTAAGAAAATAAGATATTTCCAATTTGAGTTAATAATGGTGTTGTTAGTCAAAACTCTTAAGGGATGTATCATTGCTAAAATGTTCTGTGAATTAGTTCCCATTAGGGCATATACATGTAATTTATCTTCTGATCTTCTCGTCATACCCATGATTGAATTTGATATAATCCTCTCTATGGATTGGCTTTCGGACCAAGATGCAAAAATTTATTGTACGAATAAGGAGGTTACTATTTTTGATGACGATGATAAAGAACACCTTATCTTTAGAGCAGAATTGTCACCACATAATTCTATTCAAGATCCACCCCCAATAGATCAAGTAAATTCAATTATTTAGGAGGAATATAATGAAATAACTATGGGTGAGGAAAGGATTGTTCAAATAGTGGATGTACCTATTATGAAGGAATAGGTTGATGTGTTTCCATAAGATTTACATGGACATCCTCCAGAACAATAAATTGAGTTTTCTATTGATTTAATTCTTGGTTCAAGGCCCATATCGAAGACCCCTTACAGAATGGGAACTGTGGAATTATTCAAACTAAAGAAACAACCAGAGGAATTGAGTAATAAAGGATTTTTTTGCCCTATTTTTTGCTATGGGGAGCCTTTATTCTTTTTGTTAAGAAGAAATATGGATCTATGAAGTTGTGCATTGACTATAGGGAGATCAATGCTATAATAATAAAGAACAAGTATCCCCTACCTCACATTGATGATTCATTTGACCAACTGCATAGAGCTCAATACTTTTTAAATATTGACCTTAGATATGGATACCATCAGTTGTGTGTGAAGAAGGAAGACATTCTAAAGACAACATTTTAAATCATATATGGGAATTACGAGTTTACAATAATGCCTTTTGGATTGACTAATTCACCCCCTGTCGTCATGGATCTAATGAACAAAGTTTTCTAGGAATATCTTAATGATTGTTTAGTGGTATTTATTGATTATATCTTGGTATACTCCAAAAGCTATGAAGATCATGAAAATAACTTGTGCATTATCCTCAAGACTCTTAGAAGACATGAATTATATGGAAAGTTTAGCAAGTGTGAATTCCTGCTTGAGGAGATTTCTTTTCTTGGCCATATTGTCTCTAAGGATGGAATTTCTGTTGATCCTTCACAATCTATGGCTATCCAAGAAAGGCCAGTGCCAACAAGTATAACTAAGGTACGCAGTTTTATTGGTTTAGCAGGTTATTATCGACGTTTCATCCAGAATTTTTCCTGGTTGGCTAACCCATTAACAAAGCTCACATGTATAGGGGTTAAATTTGTCTGGAAAAAATTTTGTGAAATTTTTTCGAATAACTGAAGAGAAGATTAGTCAATGCTCCAATATTGAATCTACCATCGGGGAATGATGGGTTTTTTTATTTGTAGTGATTCTTCAAAGAGTGGACATGGTTTTGTCCCTATGAAAAATTATTGGGTTATTGCCTATGCATCACGACAGCTAAAAATTCATGAGCAAAACTATCTTACCCATGATCTTGATTTAGATGCTATAATCATTGATTTGAAGATATGGAGACATTATCTCTGTGGTGAAAAATGTGAGATTTATACTGATCACAAGAGTTTGAAGTATATTTTCTCACAGAAAGAACTCAACATGAGGAAAAGGATATGGCTTGAACTACTCAAGGATTATGATTGCACGATACACTACCACATGGGAAATGAAGATAAGGTGGCAGATGCTTTGAGCAGAAAGGATCATGGAGTTTTGAATAAGATAAGAGTTGAAAGGGATCCTATTTTCATGGATCTAGTAAAGATGTATATGGGAATAACCATGGAAGGTGAAACATCAATGCTTTTTCAAATGGTTTCCAAAACATTATTACTAGAGAGGATAAAAATTTCTCAGGCTGATGATGAGGAGTTTCAAAAGAATTTTAAATCTGTGAATGATGGGATATTGACTGACTTTGTATATGAAGATGGAATTTTGAAATTTGGGAATGGACTTTATGATCCCAATATACCTGATCTAAAAAGGGAATTGTTGGATGATGCTCATAGATTAAATTTCTCTATACACCCTAGTAGCATTAAGATTTATAGGTATTTGAAGGAACATTTTTGGTGGGACAACATGAAGAGAGAGATTTCTAATTTTGTGTCAAGATGTATGGTTTGTCAACATGTTAAAGCTGGAAGGAAACAACCTCGACGAGTATTGCAACCTATTCCCATACTTGAGTGGAAATGGGGTAATATGACGATGGATTTTTCATTGGACTACCAAAGACCCCTAGAAGGAATGATTCAATATGGGTCATTGTTGATCATCTTACCAAGTCAGCACATTTTCTTGCTATAAGAGACGATCTACCACTTGAACTTATAGCAAGACTATATATTAATGAAGTTGTGAGACTTCATGGAGTACCCCTATCGATTGTTTCTGATCATGATCCTCATTTTACATGAATATTCTGGAAATGTCTTCAGAATTACCTGGATACTGAAATTCGTTTGAGCACTTCCTACCACCCCCAAACTGATTGTAATTCCCCGACCCTAGTTACCCAGTGTCGGTGCATTATTTTAATACATTGGCACGATTACAAGGAATCAAGTCCCGAAGGACTGGTTAGTTTAGTAGCCATGGAATCACTAGATACATTCACAAGTCTTACATTACATAATATGTGAAATAAACAACAACAACATCTTGTCTTCATATCCCCTCATACTATCATTGCAGGACATTCATAAAATACTTCTTCACATCCTGGGAAAAATAAAACATTGAAAGGGGTGAGCTCAGATGCTCAGTAAGGATAACAATACAGTGGAAACATTCATAAATAGGCATAAACAATTTGAGGCAATGCATAAATAAAACAAAATCCTTTTAAACTTGAACTTCAGCATAATATGGAAAAAATAAAATGAAAGATTTCCATTTACTTATTCACATGGAAATTCGACTATTCGAATAATCGCATGCAATATCAATAACCACTTTCATATTGATGGAGTGCATAATGTGATACTATCATAACCGCATAGTCAAGGCCTCGTGCCAAGGCTACAAATAAGATTTTGTCAAGGCCTTGTGCCAAGGGACTAGTTTGTCTCATGAGACCTACTGATGAATCGATGAGCTATAGAGGGATGCACCCGTCACTTATTAAGTCCAATTCATTCCTCATATGAAGAGGTTTAAACATAACATAAACATTCATATTAAAACTAGCATACGAAATGTCAATACTTTCTCCATAAACCATGAATGGTATAAAAATAACACATCCACAATCAAACATATCACAAAACCTTCAATAAAATATGGATGTTTTGTATCATAATAAATCAACACTAATAAGCACAAACCCCATAGATGAAATCAAAACTATTTGAGATAAATATATTTTTTTAAATCATCAAAAAGTCACAGATTTATAAAGGAATTAATTTAAAATAGATTTTTGAATAAAAGTGTCCCATACCACATTGAAACTTTTAAAAAGAAATATCATTTCAAAACATTCATATCTATATAAATAAATCCTTAAAAAAAATTTAAACATGTACATTAATTAAAAATATTTAGAAAGATTAATCTCTTAAACATTTAAAATTATGATCTTGATAAAGAGTTCCTTTCACATATTTTTATAATATTCATTTTGTAATTATTTAAAAGTCACATAATTATAAAATAAAACATTTACTTTCATAATATTTCTATAATCTTGTAAGGTAAGCTTCAACGATTTTATAACGGCATAAAATAGCTGCACCCGCCGTATAAGTTAAAAAAAGACATTCTTACCTTAATTTTGCCGAAAAGGTTAAAAAGGACCTTGTTTGGTAAACGACTGAAAGATTCATTTATAAAATTACTATAAAAATTCAACAAGGGTATAAATGAATTTAACACATAGTCTGTAAAATAGTAAGAATGATTTGAAATACATTTTTAAGAAACATGGATGTGGATGATAAGAGGTCCTAGTAGATAATTATGTATAAACAACCTCGGATAATGAAGAGATTATGAAATAAACCCTTACCAATTTGGTAACTTACAAAACATACACCCCATTAAAGAGGTATCATAAAATGAATATGTAAATACACATAAATTAAATTGTATTACACAAAGAATACAATTATGACCATTATATACACCACACAAGTAGTAATAGTTGAAATATGGTATGAATCTCACGTGAATAAGGAGTGAGATGAAAACCCCTTACCTCGTACTTTTCCTTGGTGGAGGTTAGGTTAAACTATTGTATAATGGTGAAATAATTGTTATTAAATTAGACAATATTAATTTAAATTAATATGATATCATATATGATCTTTTAACATTATTTTGTTAATAATATCTTAGTATTTTCGTTGTTTCGGGTGTTAACTTACTCGTTTTATTTTATATGTTTAGTTACATAAGACATGTTTGTTATGGATAGGTTGTATATTATTCATATCCAGAATGATATCAAGTCCTTAAACATTATTTTTAATCATTAAATGAGAATTAGTCTTGAATGGATATGATGGGGACTGAATCTCATCTCGTTCGTGGAAACAGTAGTCCGTACGTATGCACGAGCGACAATATCATTATTTTGATATTAAAATAATATATAACTTGATGTTATATTATATATACAGAATCATTATCATGTTATATTTATTATTTACATTAATTACACATCTTAATTATACCCATCCAAATAATAATATTTTTAATAATAATAACACCATGACGTGGAGACGGTAACCCGTACGTACACACATATGGTGACATGTAATTAAAAGGATGGATAGAATACTGAATATGGTTGTACCATATTTATAATAACATTACAGTATATAGAAGGTACTGGAGTTATTATTTTAGAAATGAAATAACAAAGAAATAAGATGTTTAAGAAAAATGGAACTTGAAAAAGGGTGGTGAAATAATTACCTCTTCTTCGGGTTCTTCCTTTTGATTTGATCTAAAGGCCTCTTTAGGTTGTCCTTCTGATCAAAATAATGCCTCTATTTTGAAGTGAGGGAAGTTGAGAGAGTATTTGGGTAGGGTTTGGCTGACCTGAAAGGCTTTTAAGGTGTGAAGAATTGCTTAGAAGTTATGTCCTTTTATAAGGGGGAGGAGGGGCTCTTTAGGGAAAACATAAAGTATTAATTTATAATAAATTCATATTCAGTTTCTAACGACTGCAAAATGGATTATTCAATGTCTAAGGTGGTGATGGGTCTAAAGCCATTCAACCAATATATTTAGATAGGTTTGGGTCATTATATTAACCTTTTCTTTTAGTTATAACTCTTAGTTAATTAGTTTGACATTTACAATGTCACTTTGTATTTTTATATTATATAGTCTATAAACATACTATAAACTTCCAAGAGACCCCCAACTGGTCCATTAATGATACATCTATCATTATATAAGTCTTTTGGCTGATCCTTATATTTTTAGGAATATAATATAAATTAATAATATACTATCTGTTTTAAAAACACTTTTATGTCATTTTTGACACTATTTGGTATTTGATTATTGTGAAAATCATAACAGCATGTTTACTTCGAAAAAACATAATTAAATCAATAATAACATCTCATATTAACCTATTAAATTATTTTAATTCTTAAAAAGTCTCAAATAACATTTATTTGGTTATTTATATTATCAATTATTTTAATATTTCATTAATTAGGTAATTACTGCATCACCGTTGTGTCATAAATAAATTAAATTATTTAACTTCTAAAAAATTATAAATAAAATACCATTATGTAGGAAATTTTTTTATCTTTTTAATTAGTATTTATAATCGAATTTATATGTATAACCCTATATTAAAAATGTTTTAGTTATTAGACTTTTATGTTTACTCTTTTAACTCTTCTTTAAATTAAATAATAGTAAATGTCCTAATCTAATTCAAGTGGAAATATATGATAATATTTTATTCCTAAGGTTGTTTTTGGTCAAGATACACTTTTCTAATAGAATTAGGAAATGTGTTAGGGTAATATTAATATCATTTTTACCCTTAATTACCCTATTACCTTCTAACCGTGGTAAATAAAAGTAAAAAGTTACTATATAACAAAAATTATTTTAATCTTTATGAACCAAATTTTACTCCTTGATATTAACTGTGTCTCTCGGATTTTCTAAATTCCACTCACAGAACCGGTAAACTTAGGTTTGATGTGAATTTGCAAATTCACTTAGGAGGTGGGTAAAAGACGGTGAAAAGTTCAATAAAATTTTTATATATCTAAAATTATTATAAACTGAATCCAATGAATTACATTGAACTTATATATGTATTATGTATGTATTCTGACATAAAATAAATTTAAATAAAATAAATAATTATTTAAATAAAAAATCGGTTTTAAATTATAACTTAGTGTTTTTCACTATTCATCAAAAATTAAAGGTTTTCAGAAAAATACCAACAATTTACCCTTAGATAATTTTGATATTACAAATTCAATAATGAAGACTATTTTACCAAATTAAAAACATAGAAGTTTCATTTATTAATTTAAAATTAATTCCCGTCGTCAAAACCAAAAGGCGTATTTTTGAGAAATAATAACTACCAAAAGTTAGACACTTGTTTATGTCCAATTTCAAAGTAAAATTACATACAATGACTATCATTGGATTAAATGATAAAAATATAATCTATTTGTACTTAAAAATAATTAAAATGTATAATTTAACAATATAAATTATTTTTATTTACAAAGTTATTTTTAGTTAAAATATAGTACGTTTAACTATTCACCAAAATATGAAAGTTATTATAAAAACACAAAAACATTATTGAAAATAAATTATTATGTCCCGATTCTAAAGAAGAAGTTAATTTTATCAAATTTAATATATAAAAGTTTCAAATATTGGATTTAAAAAGGCTTCTCCATTAAAAGGCGGTAAAATTGCATTTTTTGAAAAATATTTCTTTTATCTGAAAAAAATGAATTTTCCTTTACATAATGTCTAAGAAACTCATAATATGGATTCTAAAATTATAAGGATTATATAATTTTCAAAACTCAGTTAATACTATTCATAACTGCTTTTGAACGGCTAGTTTGGTAATCTTGTCTTGCACTTGAACTAGGTGTTGCATGTAGTGAAAGTTATTGAATTACTTAAAAAAATAATGTACTATGAAATCTTAGGGTGTTACATTCTTCCCTCCTTCAATAAATTGCATCCTCTCAATTTGAAATTGTTCTTCGAAAATAAATGGTTGAAAATAGAAAATACCTTTGTAGGGAAAACCACATCAAAAATTTGGTTAATAAAATTTAGTCTTAATAAGAGGAAAAGAGGAATGACAAAGTCACCACCAAATTATGATCTCGATTAGGAGAACATTGGTGGAAATTAGAGAAACATTTTTGGTTGAAAAACGTAAATATTTATCAGGAGTGATTGAGTTCATGAATCACAAACAATTGTAAAATTTTGGGCCTCAAAGCCACCAATCTATGATGATTTAAAATACCACCGGCTCAAAAAAACGTAGGGTATTAGGATAAAACATTTTTTTGTTTTAAGATGCCTTACCTAATGTTCAAGAATTTATTTCATCATAGAATAAGGTAAGATAAAAAGTATACTTGTCAAGTAAAGTTCCATCCTTTAACTAATTTCTACCACAAACTCATATTTCACTCTAAAAGATAATAGAACAAAAAAAATTCTATTTATCATATTCGTATAGGGTTCCAAAAAAATGAATTTATAATTAATCTACCAGGCCCATTAAATAAACCATATTATTCAATCCAGGACATAAAGTGGGTCAGTGGTAGGTGATACACCCTTGTCGCCCTTCGGTTGCAGGTTCAAGTCTCGCGGCCTTGCCAGACGTGACGGGTTGTTGCCCGAACTCTGGGTTTTCCTTTTTATAATAATCAAAAAATAATCTTCAAAAAACTTTTAACCTTAACAATTGTATCAATTGTAAAATATAATCCATTCCAACCTTTATACTTATCCAAATAACTTCTGTCCAAACTCACAGTCCAAAATTTTTAAGGAAGATAAATATAATGAAGATCTTTTTTTTCAACGTAATAACATGTGAATACCTTCATCATGTATTCTTTTAAAATATGGTAACACACTGAATTGCCATAAAACATTTTTTATTACATTCATAATCCATTATTCCTTATAAAATACTACATATATTCCTTATATCCAAAATCTTTTAATATTCCAACAATGATTAAATAAACAAACCATTAATCAGTGCCAAGGTAGTCAATAATATCCAATATAATTTATCCAAATCAACCATCTCTTATTCCAAAATTACTACCTTAGTATCAAGACCATATTAAAGATTACCTTTCCTTCAACCATGTATTTCAAAAAAAATGTTTGACTTACTGTTGAGTCACTTTTCATAGTACCATATAATCTCAAATCCTCAATGAAATAGTACTTCAGTAAAATCCTTATTTACTTCCATAATTCATATAACCAGTACATTGTTGATACAACACAAAAATGAAATAATCCCATAATAACAACATAAGAAAACTAGTCATTATTCTTCATCTGTGGCATTATCATAACTTGATTATTATCCAATAGCATAATTTGGGTCATACTATGATGATTTAGACATTGGTTCATGTAGTGTCCCAACTTATTATAGATGAAGCATTGTACATTTGAAACTTTTTTCTTACCCTTGCAGTCACGTACTTGGTGTCCTTTTTCTCCACAATTATAACAAACTCTCATTACCTTCATGCAAGTTACAGGGTGTTTCTTCCCACAGTTATCACATATGAGAAAATTCTTCTTTACCTTCATCCCTTTATCTGTCTTTCTCTTTACCATCCTTTTCATCTCTGGCTTCCCTTCAAATCCATATGACTCCGAAAACTCTTTACTTATCATATCAACACATGATATTATTTCTTCATATGATGATAATACATGGGAGACTATTTCCCTTCTAAATTCTGGCTTAAGACCATGAAAGATATGATCCTTCATACTATTGGCATCATGCTTATTATTGGAGTTCTCATTTATTCTATTGGGTACCATTTCTAAACAATGGAATACACTAGATTAGTTTATGAATAGCAATACCTAATCCCAAACTTGTAAAACACATAACATAAATTAAACAGTTTATAGATATAATCCATAATCATAAAAATGTCTTCGTTGAGAAATTATATACTCATAAACCCTTCATAATGGTTGTAAAAAAAATGAGAATTATCCTAAGAATATCCCTCAGGAGTGTCGTAACCAATAGTGTAGCAAGGCACATTGTCATGCACCAGTCCCATTCGAGTCTAGATCAAAGCAGTGTTTTCAGGTTTTACCCCTTGGTACATCTATGCCAGAGCTGCCTCTACCAGCTCTTATCTAGACAGGGATTTATTTCTTGGAAAACTCACAAAATATCTATAATACCAAAATTCTAGGAATTTCTTCTATATTAATCCTCAAAATCTATCTTAGCGATATGTGCTCTAATCAGATTTTTTCTAAATCTATCTTCCAAACATTGTACTAAACATTCTATGATACCAACTCTAACGCCCCGACCTCAGTTACCCAGAGTCCCTGAATTATTTTAATACATTGGAACAATTACAAGGAATCAATTCCCGAAGGACCGATTATTTTAGTAGCCTTGGAATCACTAGATACATTCATAAGTCTTACATTAAATAATATGTAAAAAACAATAACATATTGTCTTAATATTCCATCATACTATCTCTATAGGTTATTCATAATATACTTCTTCACATATTGGGAAAAATAAAACATTGAAAGGGGTGACCTCAGATTCTTAGTAAGGTTAATAATACAGTAGAAACATTCATAAATAGGCTTAAACATTTATGGCAATGTATAACTAAAACAAAAGCCATTTAAACTTGAACTTTATCATAATATGGAAAAAATAAAATGAAATAATGCCATTAACATATTCACATGGATATTCTACTAGTCAAATAATCACATGCGATATCAATAACCACTTTCATAATGAGGGAATGCATAATGACAAACTATCATAACCACATAGTCAAGGTCTCATTCCAAGACTACAAATAAGATTTTGTCAAGGCCTTGAGCCAAGACACTAGATTGTCTCATGAGACCTACCGATGCACCGAGGAGATATAGCGGGCTCTACCCATCACTTATTATGTCCAATGAATTCCTCATATGAACAGGTTTAAACAGAACATAAACATTCATATTAAAACTAGCAAACGAAATGTCAATACTTTCTCCATAAACCATGAATGGTATAAAAATAACAAATCCACAATCAAACATATCAAAAAACCGTAAATACAATATGGAACTTTTGTATAATAATAAATCAACACCAATAAGCTTAAAATCCATAGATGAAATCAAAACTATTTGAGAGAAATATCTCTTTTTTTGAAATCATTGTAAAGCCACACATTTATAAAGGAATTAATTTAAAAGAGATTTTTGAATCAATGTATCCATACCAATCTGAAACTTTTAAAAAGAAATATCATTTAAAAACATTCATGTCCATATAAATAAATCCTTAAAATAGTTTTGAAAACATGGACATTAATTAAAAAGATTTAGAAAGATAAATCTTTTAAACATTTAAAATTTTGATCTTAATAAATAATACCTTTCACAAATTCCTCAAATATTCATTTTGAGATCATTTAAAAGTCACAGAATTATAAAATAAAACATTTACATTAAAAAAATTTATAAGATTGTACGGGAAGATTCAAAGATTTTATAACGGTAGAAAATAGCCACACCTGCCGTATAAGTTAAAAAAAGACATTCTTTCCTTAATTTTGTCAAAATGGTTAAAAGGACCTTGTTTGGAAAAAGAAAAAAAAATTCCTTTATAAACTTCATATAAAAAGTCAACAAGGGTATAAATGAATTTACCCCATAGTCTGTAAATTGTTAAAAATTATTTGAAATAGATTTTTAAGAAACATGGATGTGGATGATAAATAGGTCCCAGTAGATAATTACGTATAAACAAACTCGGATAATGAAAAGATTGTGAAATAAACCCCTACCAATTTGGTAACTTACAAAACATACACCCCAAGAAAGAGGTATCATACACTGAATATGTAAATACACATAAATTAAAGTTTATTACACAAATAATACAATTATGAGCAGTACATACACCACACAAAAGGTAATAGTGTAAATATGGTATGAATCCCATGGGAATAATGAGTGAGATGAAAACCCCTTACCTAGTACTTTTCCTTGGATGAGGGTAGGTTAACCTCCTATATAATGGTGAAATAATTGTTATTAAATTATACAAGAATAATTTAAATTAATATGATATCATATATGATCTGTTAACATTTCTTTGTTAATAATATCTTAGTATTATCATTGTTTTGGGTGTTAACTTACTCATTTTCTTTTATATGTTTTATTAAATAAGCTGTGTTTGTTATGGATTGTTTGTATATTATTAATATCCAGAATTCATTCAAGCCCTTAAACATTATTTTTAATCATTAAATTAGAATTATTCTTGAATAGATACGATGGGGAATGAATCTCATCGAGTTTGTGGAGACGGTAGTCCGTACGTATGCACGAGCGACAATATCATTATTTTTATATTAAAATAATATATAATTGGATTGTTTATCATATATATAGAATAATTATTATGTTATATTTATTATTTACATGAATTAAACATCATTATTATACCGATACAAATAATAATATTTTGAATAACAATTACACCAAGACGTGGAGACGGTAAGTCGTACGTATGCACGTATGGTGACATGTCATTCAAAGGATGGATAGAATACTGAATATGGTTGTACCATATTTATAATAACATCATAGTTTATAGAAGATACTAGAGTTATTATTTTAGAAAAGAGATAACAATGAAATAAGAAGTTGAAGAAGAAAGGAACTTGAAAAAAGGTGGTGAAAACATTACCTCATCTTTGGGATCTTCTTGTTGATTGACCAAAAGGGCTCCTTAGGTTTGATTTCTAATCAAAATAAGGCATCTAGGTTGAATTTAGGGAATTTGATAGAGTATTTGGGTAGGGGTTGGCTGAACCAAAAGTCATTGAAGGTGTGAAGAATTGGTTAGAAGTTGTGTCCTTTTATAAGGGGGAGGAGGGGCTCTTTAGGAAAAACTTAAAGTATTAATTTATAATAAATTTATATTCCATTTCTAATGACTCCAAAGTGGATTATTCAAATTCTATGGTGGGTATGGGTCTAAATACATCCATCCAATAGATTTTAGACAGGTTTGGGTCATTATATTAACCATATCTTTTAGTTTTAACTCTTAGTTAATTAGTTTGACATTTACAATGTCACTTTGTATTTTTATATTAAATATTCTATAAACGTACTATAAACATCCAAGCGACCAAAAAGTGGTCCATTAATGATACATCTATCATTATATAAGTCTCTTGTCCGAACCGTATATTTTTTGGAATGGAATATAAATTAATAATATAATTTTTGTTTTAAAAACTATATTATGTAAATTTTGACACTATTTGGTATTTGATTTTTTTGAAAATCATAAAAGCGTGATTACTTCAAAAAAAACATAATTAAATCAATACTAACCTGTCATATTGACCTATAAAATTAGTTTAATTCATAAAATTTCTCAAATTAAATTTATTTGGGTATTTATATTATCAATTATTTTAATATTTCATTAATTAGGTAATTACTGCATCACCATTGTGTCATAAATAAATTAATTTATTTAACATCTACAAAATTATAAATAAAATAAAATTATACAGGAAATATTTTTATCTTTCTAATGAGTATTTATAATCGAATTTCATATATTAAAAATGTTTTAGTTATTAAACATTGATTTTAACTCTTTTAACTCTTCTTTGAATTAAATAATTATAAATGTCCTAATCTAATCCAAGTGGACCTAAATGATAATATTTTATTCCTAAGGTTGTTTTTTTGAGATACACTTGTCAAATAGAATTAGGACTTGTGTTAGGGTAATATTAATATCATTTTTACCCTTAATTACCCTCTTTAATTTTAACCGTGGTAAATGAAAGTAAAAAAGTTACTACTCACCAAAAAATTATTTTTATCTTATTGAACCACATTTTACTCCTTGATTTTTACCATGTCTCTCGGATTTTAGAAATTCCACTCAGAGAGGGGTAAAATTATGTTTTATATGAATTTGCAAATTCTGCTTGGAGGTGGGTAAAAGACGGTGAAAAGTACAATAAAATTTTTATATATCTAAAATTATTATAAACTGAATCCAATGAATACCATTTACCTTATATAGGTATTATGTATCTATTTTGATAGAAAATAAATTTAAATAAAATAAATAATTATTTAAATAAAAATTCAGTTTTAAAATATAACTCATTGTTTTTCACTATTCATCAAAAATTAAAATTTTTTAGAAAAATATCAAAAATTTACCCTAAGCTAATTTTGATTTTCTGAATTCAAAAATGAAGTCTATTTTACCAAATTAAAAACATCAATGTTGCATTAATTAATTTAAAATTAATTACCACTGTAAAAACCAAAAGGCGTATTTTTAAGAAATAATAACTATCAAAAGATTGACACTTGTTTATGTCCAATTTCAAAGTGAAATTAAATAAAATGACCATCATTGGATTAAATGGTAAAAATATAATCTATTTATAATTCTAACCCATTAAAATGTATAATTTAAAAATATAAATTATTTTTATTAAAAATGTTTTTTCAGTTAAAATATAGTAGTTTTCACTATTCATCCAAATTTGAAAGTTATCAGAAAAACACCAAAACTTTATTGAAACTAAATTATTATGTCCCAATTCTGTAGATGAAGGTTATTTTTTCAAATTGAATATATAAAAGTTTCAAATATTGGATTTAAAAAGGCTTCGCCATTAAAAGGCGGTAAAATTGCTTTTTTTTTAAAATACTTCTTTTATCTGAAAAAAATAAATCCGTCTTTACATTATGTCTAATAAACTCATAAAATGGATTCTAAAAATATAAGGATTAAATAATGTTTAAAATTCAGTTAATACTATTAATAACTTTTTTTGAACGACATGTTTGTTAATCTTGTACTGTGCTTGAACTTGGTGTTGTGTGTAGTGCAAGTTATTGAATTACATTGAGGAAATAACATACTATAAAATCATGGGGTGTTACACTAATGGACAATCTGAACAGACTATTCAAATCTCAGAAGACATGTTGAGATCATGCTCACTTTACTTTCAAGTTATGTGGGATCAATATTTACATTTGGTAGAATTTTCATATAATAATAGCTTCCATTCAAATATTCAGATGGAACCATATGAAGCATTATATGGAAAGAGATGTCATACACAAAAATGTTGGGATAATGTTGGTGAAATAAAACTCGTAGGACCAGAACTTGTGGAGGGAACGATGGTAAATGTAAAGGTAATAAAAACCCACATCAAAGCAACTCAAAGTAGGAAGAATAGCTAGGCTGACAACTGAAGGAAGGATTTGGAATTTCAGGTAGAAGATCATGTTTTCTTGAAGGTGTCTTTATAGAAGGGAGTTATATAATTTGTTATGAATGGTAAATTGGGTCCCAGGTACATAGTACCTTTCGAAATTCTTGAACGAATTGGGGCTGTAGCTTATCGTTTGGCAATGCCGCCAAATCTCTCCAATGTTCACGATTTGTTCCTTGTATCACTGTTGAGAAAATACATGCCTGAACCAATGCATGTACTCACCTATGAGGAATTATAAATAGAACCCGATTTGACTTATTGTGAAGAGACCGTAAAGATTCTTGATACCAGAGAACAATTGTTGAGAAACTGGACGACTCATCTGGTAAAAGTTCTATGAAAAGTCAACGTGGGAACCTGAGGAACTTATGATGAAGAACCACCCAAGTCTTTTCACACAGTAGTATTATAGAAATTTCAAGGACAAAACTACTTGGTGGAGGGGAGAATGTAACTCCCCAAGAATCTACGGTATGCTTCTCTTTGAATAATACAGTAGCATGTGTTGTACGCAACATCGAATTCTAACACACCACAACCAATCAAACTAGCCATTATGAATAGTAATATCCACTTTTTAAAATTTTATACAACTTATCTTTCAAAATGGACTTCATTTTTGGATTTGTAATATATAAATTAGCTTAGGATGAATTTTGGGTACTTTTCTGATAACTTTTATATTTTGATGAAAAGTGAAAATTACTAAAATTTAATTAAAAACAACTTTTTAAATCAAAATAATTAACAGTGATAATTTATTAATTTGAGTAATTTTAAAGTATAATTAGATTATATTTTACTATTTAATCCAATGTTGGTCATTGGAAAAATTTTCACATTTAAACTGGACATAAAAAAGTGTCAATATTTTGATAGTTATTATTTATCAAAAACACGCCTTTTGTTTTTACAACGGGAATTAATTTTAAATTAATTACTTCCGCTTCTTTTTTTTGTATTTAGGAAAATGGATTCCATATTTTAGAATCAGGAGTAAATATTATATAAATAGTTAACTTTTATTTTTATACATTTTGAATAATTAAATCGGTAAATATTTTATTTACCATGGTTAAAGGGTAATCCGGTAAATAAGGGGAAAATAATATTATGATTATATTAAATTACCATAACATGTGTCCCAACCCTATTTTTTGATACATGTCCGACCATGGTCATATTTGGGTTGATTTTTTGAACCCATGGAGCCACATGTAAGTGATAATGACACTTTATATTAAGTAAGTTAAAGTAAATAGAAAAATGACCTAAGCATATATCTTTTAGAAAAACAATTTTTACATAGGGTTACATATGTTATATTTTAGACTATAAATATTCATTGTAAATTTTATAATATTTCCTACATAATGGTATTTTATTTATAATTTTTAGATATTTAATAATTAAATTTATTTATGACACAATAATGATGCATTATTTTCCTTATTAATGAAAGAATCAAATAATTGGTATTATAATTGTTTAAATATATATAATTTGAAAGTTTTGATTAAATTAAAGGATTTTATTGGTTAATATTACATGTTAGGATTTCTTAAATAATTGTTTTTCTAATTAATAATGTATTTAAGACTTTAAAAAAATCAATTATTAAATAGTGTCAAAATTGACATAAAGGAGTTTTTAAAACAAATATTATATGATAAGTTGGTATAATATTACTAAAAAATAAGGTTTGGCCAAAGGACTTATATAATGATAGGTGTATCATTAATGAACAACTTGGGGTTATCTTGGATATATATAGTATGTTTATTATTCATATAATATAAATATACAAAGAGACATGGTAAATGTCTTACTATTTAACTAAGAGTTAAATCTAAAAGTTAAGGTTAATATAGTTACCCAAATCTGTCTAAATCCTATTGTTTGAGCGGTTTTCGACTCATCTCCACCATAGACTTTAAATAATCCATTTTGGAGCCTTTAGAAACCGAAAATTATTTTATTATAAATTAATATTTTGAGCTTTTCCTAAGGTGCCCCTCACCCCTCTTATAAAAGGGTGCACCCCCTTCCCTCTAATTCACACCTTCAAAGCCTTTTTCCTTAGCCAACCCCTACCCAAATACCCTATCAACTTTCCTCCCTTTATCATAGAGTCCCTCTTTTAGTCAGAAAGCCAATTTAAATATCCCTTTTTCTCAAATCAAAATGAAGAACCTGAAGAAGAGGTAATAATTTCCCCACCCTCTTTCAAGTTCCATTCTTTTCCATATCCTTTTTCTTTGTTGATTCCATTCTAAAATAATAACTCTAGTATCTTCTATATACTGTGATTTTATTATAATTATGGTATAACCAAATTCATTATTCTATCCATCCTTTTAATGAAATGTCACCATACGTTTGTATATATTGTTTACCGTCTCCACGTTGTGGTGTTATTGTTATTCAATACATTATTATTTGGATGGGTATAATACTGATGTGTAATTAATGTAAAAAAATATCTATAACATGATAAGGATTCTTTATATATGATATACAATCCAATTATAAGTTGTTTTGATATCAAAATAATGTTATTGTCACTTGTGTGTATGTACGGATTATTGTCTCCACGAACGCGATATGATTTATTCCCCATCATATCCATTCAAGACAAATTTTCATTTACTGATTAAAAATAATACTTAAATACTTGATATCATGCTGGATATGAATATGATACATCCATTACATAACAAATATGTCTCACATAACAAATAATATATAGGAAAACGAATCTGTTAAAACCCGAAACGATGATAATACTAAGGTATTATTAAAAAGCAATGTTAAAAGATCATATATGATATCATACTGATGTATATGATTCTTGTATAATTGAATAAAAATTATTTCACCATTATACAGGAGGATAACCTAACCTCGACCAAGTAACAGTACAAGGTAAGGTTTTATTTCACAATCTCTTCATTATCCGAGGTTGTTTATACATAATTATCTACTGAGACCTCTTTATCATCCACATCCATGATTCTTAAAAATGTATTTCAAATCATTATTAATATTTTTCAAACTATGGGTTAATGTATTTTATACCCTTGTTTGACTTTTCATAAGACATTTATAAATTAATATTTCCATCATTTTCCAAACAAGGTCCTTTTTAATATTTTCGATAGAACTAAGGTAAGAATGTCTTTTTTAACTTGTACGGTGTGTGCAGATTTTTTCTACCATTATAAAATCGTCGAATCTTCCCTTAAAATATTATGAGAATATTTTAAAAATAAATTTTTTCTTTTATGATTATGTAAATTTTAAATTCTTTAAAAAAATGAGATATTTCCCGCAAATAGTTTTGATTTCATCTATGTCAACATATTTTGATGGATTTTAAGCTTATTCGATGTTGATATATAATAGTACAAAAACATCCATATTATATTGAATGTTTTATGATATTTTTTACTGTGGATGTGTTATTTTTATACCATTCATGGTGTATGGAGAAAGTATTGACATTTCGTATGCTAGTTTTAATACTAATGTTTATGTTATGTTTAAATCTGTTCATATGAGGAATGCATTGGACTTAGTAAGTGACAGGTGGAGCCCAGTATAGCTCATTGATGCATCTGTAGGTCTCATGAGACAAACATGAGTCTTGGGACAGGCCCTTGACAAAATCCTTTTTCTAGTCTTGGCATAAGGCCTTGATTATGTGGTTCTGATAGTCTGGAATTATTCATTCCATCATTATAAAAGTGGTTATTGATCTTGAATTTGATTATTAGACTAGTAGAATATCCATGTGAATAAGTAAATAGAATTATTTCATTTTATTTTTTCTATATTATGTTTAAGTTCATGTTTAAAAGGCTTCTGTTTTAGTTATACATAGCCTTAGATATTTATGCTTATTTATAAAATATTCAGCTATATTGTTATCCATACAGAGCATCTGAACTCACCACTTTCTATGTTTTATTTTTCCCAGGATTTGAAGATGTATTTTATGATTGACTTGCAGGGATAATTTTGGGGGATATGAGTGTGGACTATGTAGACTATGTTGTGGTAGTTTTTCACTTTGTGATGTTATGTAAGACTTATGAATGTATCTAGTGTTTCAAAGGCTACTAAACAAATTGGTCTTTCGAGACTTGTTCATTTGTGATCTTGCCAATTTTAAGTAATAATACACCGACTCTAAGTAATTGGGGTCTGGGCGTTACAAAATCTTATTGAGATTTTGGATATTTTTACTTTATCTCATATTCTCACCACATCTACGATATTAGTGTTAAACTTAATTTAGCAACATATGTTAATTGAATTTGGAAAATTGGAAATATACAGTTGTAATCATAATGATATTAATGATATAATAGGATCAAATTACTTTTTAAAAAATATTAATGGTAGCTTTATGAATTATTTTTATTACCATAGATAAGGGTAAATCGAGTAATTACGGTTACAAATAATATTATTAAATATTATAAAATTACCATAACTCTTGTCAAACTTTTATTGGATAAGTTATTTTCAACCCAAATGTTCCTTCAGACTATTTTATGTCCACTTGGAGAAACTTTTAGGACTTTAACCCTTTTATAGTATTTTATTCAAAGAAAAGTCAATTTTTTACACTTTTATTTTTAACAAGTGAAATATTTTTAATATGGGGTTATATAGGTGATATTTTATACTATAAATAGTAATTTTAAATCTAAAATATTTATATTCATCATGTTAATTTATTTATAATTTTTACTGATAAAATAATAACCTTCAATGTAGATTCAAAGATGATGCAGAAATTATTTAATTAATAGAAGAATCAAATAAATGATATTAAAAATATTAAAATAAATATAATTTGATATAAAAAATGTCATAAATGAATTTTAAGAATTAATTTTACATTTTAGGAATTATTTAATATTTATTTTTTGAAGATAACAAGTCGTTATGATATTTTTAAAAAGTCATGTAATTAATAGTGTCAAAATTGACTTTAAATGTACATTAAAATAAAAACATATTTTATTAAATGATATAAAATTTATTAAAATATATTATTGATAAAAATAAGTTATATAAGTCCTAAAATTTCATAAATTACACATTTATGGGTCATTTGGAATGTAATAGTAACTATATTAACTCTCAAAGTGTAAATTACATGATAACGTTGTAAGAGTTAAAAGGTGTTAAAAAATATAATGATTAAAAATAGTCTAAACATATATAATTATTATCGTATTAACGTTACTCAACCCAAAATCATCATATATCTTGAATAAATCAGTTTTGACCATTTTTATTAGAAAATTAATTTATATTAATCCAATAATTGGAAGAATTCCCCGAGTGCCCCTCCCCTCTCCTTAAAAAGGAAACCCATTATTCTATTTTATTAACCATTAATAACTTTTTGGTTCTGAAAATATCCTAAAAAATCCTTTCCTATAATCCCTTCCCACATTCTAGTGGCCTTATTTTAGGCATAACACCCTCTCTAGAGGTGTTAAGGTGTTAATCAAGGGAGATCGTCTGAAGAAGAGGTATCATTTTGAATTAAGTGTTTCTATTTTGTTTCTTCATCCTATTCTTTAAAATATTATTCATCCATGATGAAATAATAAATAAATTATCCTAAATATACATAGATTTTATTAATTTAATATCATCACCTAAATCCATATCCACTTCCTTTAAAAATGAAAATAATTAATTGTCCGTGCGTAAGTTTAAACTATCACCTCCATGAGATGATATAATTCGTTTTCCATCAATTTCTTTCTGGAATGGTTATAATGATGGATTTAATTTTTATATATGATATTAATGACAAATTTATCATTATAATTTAGTAATATATCAACTACTTTCTTACATTCCATGAATATAAAAAAGATAACATCGTTTGTGCATAAGTGTGAACTATCACCTCCACGAACCAATGTGATTCATTTTTAATCACCACATCAGATAGATAATATATATGTTTATTTAAATGATTAATATGATATTAATTATATTATTATAAGACATTAAATATTAAGTAATACATAACTTCATTCCATAATAATCATTGAAAATGGAAAAATTACTCATGCGTACGTATAACTTACCATCTCCATGATTGTAACATAGATCATTTTTCATTTCCATATTTAAGGAATAGATTTAAAAATAAAATTTCTATATATAATTTAATATTATGTTATTAATATTATTTTTTAGATGATGTTAAAATGACTACATTGACTATTGACATCATACCAAATTCACTTCGGACTCAAGTACCGAATATCATAAAACAAATACGATATGATCTTAAATAATTCAGTAATATTTATAACATGATAACAAGTGAAATAAAATGAATAATAAATATTAAAAAGTTTCTCAATAAATTAAATAATTAACATAATTTTATTATTTAGCAAGTTAATGAACATACACGATGAATTAGACTCAAGGTAAGGGATTTCATCTCATTCTCTTTTCATTGAGGAGTTTCTTAATGATATGCACCTTTATTCTTTTATAATGTGTATATATACCTAATATGACATTTCATGTGCATAGATTATTTATAATCATGTTTTTTTTTAATTTCTTATTTTATGGAGATTATAATTTCATTGATCAAAGTGGTTTGGTACACTTTGAATGTCTAAAGATTTAATTGTCAACTATTTTTCTCCATGTCAATATTATTGATACTATTTTAAATATTTATTTATATCGATATAAATGTATTTTAAAGGAAATTTTATGTTGATTTTAATATTATTCAATGTTTTTCAAAAATTATTATTTGTATGCACTTTTATATGGAACTTTTTGACAAACGACAAAAAAAATGTTCTATTCTTAACATATATGGCGACAATGACTTTTCCTCCATCGTGAAAATTATTTTATTGTAATATTCCCATGAAATAATTAATTTTTCCTTAAATTAAAAACCATATTTATATTTTTTCTGCTTTTGGTATTGAAATTTTTCTTAATGAAAAGGGTGTTTTGGTATTGAAAAATCATTCTTGAAAAAAATGGTATTTCTATCCAAAAGAGTTTTCATATGAGATTAAAATATTTTTTCAAAGGGTTTTATGATGAAATATTTTTATTATAATTTTGGTACTTCATCATTATAGGAAATGGGTGAGCCTGATATAAATTATAACCTGGGGTAGCCCAAATAATTTTAGGTAATCCAATTATAACTTAACATGGGTTGGCCCAAATAGTGTCGAGAAAGCCCATTATGGCTTAACATGGCGTGGATCAGATATCACCGGGAAAGCCCATTATAGATAAACATGGGTTGGCCCAGATAGTTCCAGAAATCCTATTATAGCTTAAAGTGCTTTATATGGGTTTTAATGATTTTATTTGAGAAAAATGTGTGTATATATTTTATGTGAAATTTTTTTATTTCATATTATCAAATATACTTGAATATAAATATAAAATTTTTATGAGTTTTTATGTTTTTAATGAACTAAATGTTTCATTTATTTAATTATAACTTACTAAATTTTTGTTACCATCCCAATTTTTATTAAAATTTCACAAGTCTTAAGATATGTAAGGACTAAGAATATGTCATGAAAGTATTTAAGATTCATATTGAAAATAAATCATGTTTCTTAAAAGGTTAATTTTTGTGGAAACAAAATTGATACTATGTATAAGTATCCATTTGTAATGTTTGGGTTACATTGTAAGAGTTTGACCTAATTCTATAAAACTCTTAACCGAAAAGATCCACAAATTTGAATTGTAGTTCAAAAACCCTAGAATAAATTATGTTTTAGTCTAGGTCCTTAAATTTCCTTTCCCTAGGTTATGAATAAAGGTTTATGTAGGGTTTGTCTTTTAAGAGTACTAAATGGGAAGAAATTTATGGTATACATTTAAGATCTTTTTCCAAATTTATAATATTATAAACCAAGATTCCAATAGAACTAAACTGTTACGATCTACATGTGTTTTTTAATTTATTGAATAATCATATAAAAAGATATAATATCCATGTATGAAAATACTAGGTCATTATACTTAGTATTAATGGAAAGGATTAGATATCCTTTAGAAAATTGTATGGGAAAACATTAGTTATATCCTTAGGTATATTTATAACGATATGTCTAGTGTTGTCTCAATGGATAAGTATATAGATGATTAAAATTTTAGTAAAGTTTCATAAAATATTGGTAAAGGATGGATCATGTGGTATCCATGAAATTTCAACCATGTATAGAAACTACATGTGGATGTGGCTCTGACACAAAACATCCTAGTGGTAATAAATCTGAAAAAGATTCATTGATCTGGACTTGATCATCACCTGGTGAATGAAAACTAGCATTTCTATACACCTATTTTTAAACTCTTAGGATATATACTTGGTAAATTCAAAAAAAAAATTATAAATGATCATGAAGTATTTAAATATATGATAACTATGAATGGCCTAGAATATCATTAAGGTTTCATAGATTAAAAATAAATTTTCATGATTCAGATGTCCTATAAGATATTTTAATGATAATTTGTATTACTATTATGAATATAATTTCTCATGCAATGCTTTTTGGTTTTAGTCAATGGAATAACCCAAAGTAAATAGGTTAACATTGAATGTGATGGATAATTTTCTAATAAGAATCCAAATGGGATGATGAGAATAGTGAATGATATTATGATTTTTCATAATATGTTAGCATATTATATGATTAACAACATGGAAATTAACCAACCCTTAGATTCACAATAGAATAGAATGATATATTTCACTGAGATTTTAGATTATGGAGACCATTAAAGAATAGAATATGAAGTTTCTTATATGTAGACAAAATTAGAAGAATAACTCGGGGGAATGGTGTAGAGGCTTGGGATGACGTTTTGAGTTTATAAAAGTCAAAATTAAAACAATTACCTATATAGTAATGATTAAAATTTTAGTTAACCAAATGAATGAGAATAATGGTCTTTCTAAGGTATCATTGACAAGTGAATATTTTAAATGTGGAAAGAATTGGAAATTTTCAAATCGATGTCCTAAATAGAAATTTCAGGAAGAGAATCATAATGATTGTATGAGTGTTGGTTTTATTGTGGATGATAAAGAGATTATGATGAAATATTAAATGAAAAGTGTATTAAATAAAAATATGATTAATCCTATTTAATGTTTTGATAATAAATTGGTTTGATTGAATTATTTTTGTATTATAAATTATGAATTATTAAATATATAAGGATTGTTTAGTAAAAGTTTTTTATTAAGTATTTTAAAGAATATGTTGAATGATGCTTGTGACCCTGAGAAGTTATTTAAATTGAATTGTTATTTTTGATTAAGGGAATATAACACTTAATATGTTCCTGATGTTCAATAAAATACTATTTATTTTGGATAAAAATAATATTAATTTGAATAAAGAAAATTGGCTAGTATTTTTGATCATGGAACTGATTAATAAATTTTTGGAAATGTGTTTTATACTATAATTGGTGGAGTTTATATCATTTTTATATTAATTTAATATATTCAATAATATGTAGTTTAATTCAATTAATAAGGATCATTTATGTTTTCAATACTTTTTATGGTAATTTAGGTTATTATCATGTTTCGAGAGAATACATGATGAAGGTTTTCACATGTTTGGTATGTGAAAATTGGGAGCTACTTCATGTTTTTTGGGGGATTAATGTTAAGTTGATTTTTAGAAATTTAGTGACCTTCTTTATAAATTTTAAATTTTGGAAGCATTTTAAGTTTAATGATTAATAGAATGTTTTAAGTTAATCTTTGGTTTAGGTTTTTGAGATTGATATATTAATTTAAAATAAAAATATTTATCAATATTGGATAACTAGTGTCAACCTTTTTTTAATAGAGATAGAAGGAATGAATTTTCATTCTTTTATGGGTCTTATTTAGTGCTCCATATATAAAAAATCATCTCTTAGAGAAAAATATGATGTTTAAATTGATCAAGGCACAAAAAAATGATGAAATTATTACAATGAAATATAAATATATCAATTATTTACCTTTTCATATGTTCTCTGTCTAGATGGAAAAGGAATTCCCTAACATTATAAAATGTATCTTGAATTAGAATTTTATCATTTTATCATTATTTTTATAATATAAATGACCTTTTTAATGCCTCTCTGGTTTATGATATGTTGTTCATTGATTTTATCATATCATTCACTTTATTTGTATCAATGATCTCGATCAATCTCTATAATTATTTATGATTTTATTCCATGTCCAAATATTTACATCTCACATTTTGTTATCTTATATGAAAACCTAGTTATGAGTTACTTAAGGTAACCTTTATGTTTCCAGCTTCCTCTTTTCAAGGGAATTATTATTATTCACTTGTATTAGTTAGGTTCTTATGAAAGAATTATCAAATTTTAAACCGTTGATGATCGAGATGAATTTTGAGGGAGAAATTCATTTTAAGAGGGCTAGAATATAACATCCAGATATTTTAAGAATTTTTTATTTCAATTAATTTAAATTTTTAGAGATATTTCATTATATAATACACTAGGTTCTTCTATGTTACATATACCCATGAGATTCTTTGATAGCATTAATGACATGTGTCATTGAGCATTAGTAAACTATGTAATAATATTTTTTTAAATATGATCGTTATTACCTATTCGTTAAATATGAAGTTATGAATATTATTAAATAATTTATGAAATATAGATGTAAATTTCCTAATCAATATAAATTTATTTATAAAATCTTGTTAAATAATTAATAAATTTTTGGAAAAGTAAGTATTTTCATCAAAAATATGTTTTCTTTAAAAATTGATTTACATTTCTATTAGTGAGAAAATATGGAAACAAATTTACAGAGTTTTCAAAAAAAAATTATAAAATTAAATTAGTTTTTTCAATCATCATATAAAAATTAAATTATGTTTACCTATTGGAACGTTTTAGAAAATACTTATTTTACAATGAATATTGAAAAATGCCAATATTTATAAAACTGTCATTTATTTTTAATAAGTTAGGTAATTTCAATGTCCAATTATGTTTTAATGTAACATAAGTATTATTTATTAATATTTTCTTCATTTAATTAATTTCTAATATACTTTATATTTTATTTTAATATAAGTTTATTTTTTGGATAAAAAAGAGTTTTTTCTGAAAACTGTTTTAAGGTGCGTAATTTTTCTCCATTTAAATTAATTAAAATAATAACTAATAAAGAATGTTTTAAATAATATTTTTATATTATATATAAATAAGATTTAATTTATATTTAAAAAATTATTATTATTAATAGAGTTTATATAAAATTATATTGGGCTTGAAAAGAATACACTTCTTGAAAAAAATATTTTTTTGTCGCGTCTACATATTTTATTTTCAATTGATTTTTTCCCAATTTTAAAAAAATTATTTACAAAAATTAAATTAAATTTTTAAATAATCATATTAATATCATATTATGTTTTTTTAATAATTTTCTGAAAAGTTTAATTTTTTTATGAATAGAGAAAAATACTAAAATTTAATTAAAGACTGTCTTTTGATTACATTATTTATAAAGATAAATTATATATTAAATTTTTTAAACAAAATGATATAAATTATAAATATATTAATCCAATTTAGGTAATTTTAGTATATTTCATATTAAAAATGAATATAAAAACAATATAAATGATTGAACATTTTCTCTTTAAAAACCTGGTTTCTCGCTGCATATGCGGGATTAATTTTAAAATAACGTTTTTTGTTTTTATGAATTGAATATTTAAATATATATTCCATATATATTAAAAAATTATATTCTATAATAATTTTAACATCATTTAATACTATAATTAATAGTTAAAATTGAAAAAAATTATTGTGGTTAAGTAAAAAGGGGTTTACTATGGAGAAACTAAAAATATAAGGGTTTAAATGACCAAAATACCTATCAAAAATATATTTTATGGACATATACAGACTATATAATTTCTAATTATAGATAATACTCAATTTTGGGGCCTTTTTACAAGAGAAAAATGTTTTTACACCATTCTTTTTTCAAACAAATTAAGTGTGTCACTCGCCTGACTTATAAATGGACACCCCCTATCTTATCCTTTTTGCACCATAAAAGCCTTTTTAAGCTAATAAATTCAAATATTAACTACCAAAATCCATCCTATAATGAAATAATGCAAATTTTAGTCATAAATATAACCTATTAAGGATTTTGATACAAACCTATGAATGTTACCTGAAGAGGAGGTAATATTCTTAAATGAAATTTTAATTTATTTATTTATCCAACTCCTTCAGTTATTATTAAACCATGATAATATAATATCCTAATTATATTATATATACTAATATGTTTTTATGTTAATTGAATTCTTTAACAAAATATCCGCATCCATCAAATGTGTTATGAAATCATCGTTTATGTGTATGGATGACAACCACCACACGAACTGATGTCATTCATTTTTCCATTACAACCTATCAAAGTTGGGTATGATGATAGATACAATTTATATATAATATATTTATAATATTATTACATATATTTGTTCATTATATAATATTTATCTTTTTACTTTCTACTCTATATGGGATACGATAACATTACTCCTGTGTACAACAGACTTCCGCCTCCTGAAGCGATGTGATTCATTTTCACTAACTCTTTATAAGGAAGATAACAATGATAAATTTCATAAATATATATGATATAAATTAAATAATTATTATGTTCACTATATTTTTTTCATTCTTAAAATATAATATATCTTTTTCATTCTTACCTTTTTACTCACTAAAAGGTGATAATGTCATTCCTGTATGTGTGAACTACAACCTTCAGGAATTGATGTGACTATCTTTTCATCGCCACACCACATGGATGATATTTATAAGTGCATTAAATAAATTAAATTTTTAATTATGTTATTATTATCATTATATAAAAATAATATATTACATATCTATTTTCCATAATTTTTATTGAAAAATGGAAACATTACTCATGCGTATATACGACCAACCGTCTCCACGATCATAACATACTTAAATTCTCAAAACCGCCTATCATGGTTAGTCTAAAAATTATCATTGATGTATAAATATTATAATTATTTTAATTATTATTATTATTATGGATATTATTTAACTAGGATCAATGTAAGAGGACCAAAATTAGCATATCAAAACTTATATGAAAAACAAAGAAGCTGTTATCTGAAACATAAAACAAGGAATTGTTAATAAATAGATAATAAAAGGTCATAAATAAATAATATATGGTATGATATATATTATTATGGTTCATTAATATATTTATAATAAATTTATAATTATTATATAGGAGTTTATAATGTGTATGAAGGAGGTAGATACATAAGGTAATGGATTTCTAGTCTCTCTTTTATTTCTAGGATACAAATGAATATTCACCAATAATTTATTTTTTGGGGTTTATATACTTCCAATTTAAAATTTTATGTAATTAATCCCATTATTTTTCGGATATTAAAATTTTTAATTTGATGTTATTCTTTATTGGGACTTACGATTCAAAATATTATTAACGCAGTGATGGATTTTTTGTCTCACTTTTATATCCATGAGGTATATACCATATTCACCACATGTTTCTCACATATTGTGTATATAAATTCCATGAATTTAGTTTATATTGCTTATAATTTAATTTATGTTAATTTAAATATTCATTTTATAGTCTCTCTTTCCCATTGATTATGGTTAAATGATACCTAAACAGTGAGGGTTTTTTTCCCAATTTTCCTTCTTTGTGACATATGTTATTTTATGAACTTATATTCCATTATGAGGTGTATATACATCTAATTTTACATTTAATGTCATGAATTTATTTATGCTTGAGATATTTTATGTTTTATTTAATTTTTTTTCTTTCATGGAGGTTATGATTTAAACTTAACAATGTGGTAATCATTTTATGATACAGTCTCATAATTTATCAGGATAATTTATTATTATGTTTTCAATGATAAAATATTATTATACGCCTCCCAAAAAATGGGTGAATTTTATTCTAATATTGTTAATCATGATATTTTTAAGTAATAGTATCATTTTCTACTCTATGTTACTTAAAATAATGAAGAAGCATTTTTATGAAAATCTAATATTATTTGTCACTTCATCCAGAACTCTGTTTTCTTCCAAAATCATGTTTTCTAAAAATGTTTTCCAAATAAAATTCTAACATTGTTCAAATAATTTATTGAATAAATTTTTACACCTTCTTTTTCTTTTTCAAAAAAATAAAATATATATTCATATAATTTTACAAATAATGATCATTTGTATTTAACCGAAATTTTGAAAATAATCATCATTTTTAACATGAATAACATGAATTGTATTTCCTACTATCATGATTGTAAAAATATTTCAATATTCCCTTCAAAACAATTAAATTTCATTTAAAATAAAATAGTTTGCTTAATATATAGGATATTTTTTTATTTTAAATTAAATATGTCCTGGTGAAAATGAGTTGAAAAATGATTTATATTTTAAAAATTGTTTTTTAATGAAAAGATATATTTCCCCAAAAAATTTATAAATGAGTTTTAATTCATTCCTTATAAGTTTTCAAGGATATTTTTAAATAAAAGTATTTTCAAAATATTTTTAGTTTTGAAAATAAATTTTCAAAGAAAACTTTTCTTCTATAAGAAATGTTTTAATTAATTTATCTTTCAAAATAATTTTCCAAATTAGATTAAATACTTTCTTGTAACTTATTCATTACTAGGGTTTTGAACTAAAAATTCCATTTCAATTTTTTATCGAAATAGTTTATAATGAAAAGATGTTTATGAAACTCGTTTCTCTTCCGTGGTTTATGCTATGAGAAAGTGTTTATAAAACTAATTTCTCTTCCATTGGTTATAACATGATTGAAATATCTTGAAAGCCACTTTCTTTATGTGATATACTATGATGTAATAATGAAATGATTAGGAAACCTATCTATTTTTTATATGTTATTATATGATGAAATATTTATTAAACTCATTTCATTTCATGGGTTATGATATGATCTGTTTTTTATTATTTTTTGTCACACATTAATATTTATTTAGTTATGAGATGGGTGAGACCTATATCTCCCTATAATTCATTGGGTAAATATTTATATATCATGAGATAAATAATACTAGAGTGGGGATTTAAACTAGTTCAGTGAGAGACTTTATCTTCTATGATGGTATTGGAAGTGAAAATTGACTACCATGATGGATTGGTGAGTGGAACCATAAAACTATGATAGCCTTGGTAGTGAGCCTTGACTAATATGGGAATAGTTTTATATATTTGTGTATACACCAAAATTCCATGTCTTATTCCAATGTTATGCTCTCATGGATCATGTTATTTGATTTCCATATGATTCATGTCTTACAAACAACCAATATTTATTCCATGACTCAATATTTCGATCCTTGATATGAAGGGTATGGTTTTCATATGCCTTTCTCATATTCTTATACACTTATGTTCATTTTATACTTATGAATCTCCCTTTTTATGCCTACTGATCATATGATATCCACTTTTTGTGTGTTTTCATTCCACTGGCTATGATGAACAGTTAAAGTAGGGTACTACTATAAAGTATACTAAAGGGGAAGATCTATGTGGGAGACGATGAATATATTTCACCTTAATATGTTTGTGTTCCAAGATTTTAAATAAAGTAAAATAGTATGATCCTCAGGAAAGTTTTTGTATAATTTATTTAATATAGATAAAAAAAATACATAATATATATGTAGGAATTGTTTTTGGTTTCTATATGAGAGGTTGTAAGAAACTCACCGACCTCTAAGAACAATAACGGGTCGATCATGTCTATTTCTCACACTAACCATGGGTAATAATCATTCACCTAGTTTTACTTACTACATGAAGGTAAAATAGAAGGATTATTCCTTGTCACAAGGATTTAATAGGTGTGATGTTTTTGGTTAAGTGACACTAAACTACATTTGTTTTTATTTATTTCACAATGAAACATTGGAAACCCGTTATAGAGCTTGATCGTGACACAACATACATTCACAACTTTCTCAAACAATGATAAACTCTATTGTTACCAAATATGTGCCTTTAGACCATTGATCCCTAAAACAAAACATCACTAATTCATAATAAAACAAGATAGTGAATATCTAATACATTAAGATGGTTCCCTTAATTTTGATCCTCTGATATATATAGATGTTTTTCCAATTATATACCTTTAACACATATGGATTCTCACATCAACAAATAAAAATAACCTATTAATAACACTCAGCTAACAAGTCACATATCGTTATTTGGGAAGGATTTAAAAAATGAAAAAAAACTAATAGAAAGTCCTATAGTATTCAATAATATCCCTAATATGGTGGGATGATCATGAGATTCCATTATATTGACCAATGTGAGTTCCAAAAAAAACATTAGTGATAAAACCCAAGGATCACCTCTATTTCGAAATAAGGTCCATATAAGAACCCCTATCATAGATGTGGGATTCATTGGGTGTTTTCTGTTTCATAAATAAACCCTGCCAAAAACCATCATAAAAAAATAGTGAACAAGATTTGAATATTTCAATTACCCATATAAATGAGTTTCCTGTATACAATTATTTAATCATGTTTTGTTATAATAATGGGGTACTGATGGGTTCTTTTATTTTTATTTGGTATTCCCTCTCAATACCTTCACCACCAGAACTCCCTTAAATTCAAATGGAATCCTTTCATTGAGAGATATATGCTTTAGTAACTTCAAAATCTTGGTCCTCATGGAATCATAATAATTTATCACCTACCCATCACCTTCTGTTATATGTGACAAATGTGATGATATAGAAGTAAAATTTGAATGGTGATGTTCCAAAACTGAATGTTTTCAGATAATCCCTTCATGACATGAAGTCTCAATGAATTTTTTCATAATGATGGGTCATGAAGGGGCAGGTGGAACTAACCCCCACCTCAAATTACATTGGGTTTCTCTCCCTAGATTTAAGAAACAAATACCTCTCAAGTCTCAAACAAGCCATTCATAAGGTCGAATATGACTTTAACCTAGATTTGGATCCACCAAATGGGTCTTTTATCAATCACTATTTTTAGAATTGTACATCACCTATGCCTTATCATCTAACTAAGGATGCCTTCTTGGAAATCACCACTTCTTCCATTTTTATCCAAATTCTAGGATAGCTCAATAATCCTTTAGTGCTACCTATCATAAGGTGTTGGAAAACATTTCCTCCTCCATTAAGGAAACCCACCAGAATATCCTGGAAAAAACTTGTATATAGGAACATTTCTCTTCCCACAGCAGACAATACATACATAATACTATATAAGCATCAGGAGAACCCTTCCAACACATCTCAAATTCCACCATAGAGAAGGAACACATTCACGACCTTTTATATCAAACCCACCAACATATACCAATGTAAAATGGTGGAAAACAGAACGATCATATTCATTATCCCACTAAGGAATGGGTGTATATCCCTATTCCTACAAGAGAATCCTTCCAACACAATTTGGTGGTGATAGATAGGCCAGATTATATTACCTCTCATATAAAATTTATTTGTTAACATATCTTGGTAGTAGCAGTAATAAATTGTTGTCAGCATACCATAGAAACAATTAAGGTATTGGCACATACTCTCACCCTCAAAACTTGAGAATACCTTCAATATATATTGATGTATTCTCAAGAGTAGTCACGCATTATTTCACCCAGTCAATAGGATCATTAGTATATCCTAGTGAATAATGGTCAATAGGATTAGGTACACATTCCAATTCCAAATAGTGATCATTGTACCATCTCAACGACCACCTCAATGCGAGAACATAACCATGATGAATCATCATAGACTTATTGGACTTTGTAGTAGTCACCTAGGAGAAGGTGTATAATATTATTTCCTTTTAATGTGTCGCACATCATTTTCATATTATGATGACAAAAAAAAAGGTTGTTATATATTCATTATCTTTATGAAAAATTTTGTTAGTCTTGTCAAATGGTCACCCATGGAGACCCCCATATATGATATTAATTATGTATAATGCACATATTAGGATCCCCAATAATGAGTACCGAAAAATTACTCTCACCAGGGGAAAACTAATGTTATGGAGAATTCATTTATCCTTTCTCTACGTGATTCTTACATTCTTGAGGCCCTTGAACATTTTTAATTAGCAGCTCAAGATCCTACTGGCTCATTGTTAGATCAAGGAAGGAATATTATTTGTGTTGGTCATTATCAAAATATTTCAACTAGCCATTATAGAGGTCCTCCTCAGAGCCTCCACCATTAAGGTCCTCCTCATGGTGTTATAAAGAGTGATCATAGAATGTTTTATCAAGATGAAAACCAAGAAAATCCTCCTTGTAATCTAAAGATCAAATAGAAAAAAGTCCCTCAATATGAAATATTCCACCTTGAAGTTCTCCCTAGGGAAAATTTAGTATGATTAATTTTTATAGTAAGACATTTTGATATAATGTTAGTCCAACCTAAATTGTTATTCACTATAAAGTTCATCCACACAGTGGTATATTATATAGATAATAAGAACCTCCCACTGTTGAAGTGACTTTGATAAATCCCTCATATATAGAGGCACTCAATAGATTAAGGTCAACAACATGAAGACATCTATATCTAATGAGAGTTATTATTTCTCAATTGGATGGTATCCTGAAGTAATAATCATTATCTAAGCCTCCCATAGATCACTTATCTTCCACCCAAATAGAGAAAATTCCAATCAGAACCAATATCCAAAACAATTCTTTAGGGAAAAAGGAAACACTAGGCAGAAAAAGTGCATGAATATCATAATGATGATGAATAGAAAACCATGTTTATGTAGATAACTAGCCATATACCAATTATGTTATTTCCCATTGCTACCTCTTAATATAATATTTTGAAAACATTGAATGTTGAATCTATAAAACATATTTTGATGAAACTGTTAATGACTCTTTTTCATTTGAAGGTGATATTTATTCCTTTTATGGAATATAAAAAACAAATTAATTAGTAGAAGGATTTCTATGAATGATTGATTTTTCCACTCTTTTAGTGGAATGATTCTTGCAGTTTAAAGAATAGTGTGAGAATATTCAACATTCATACCATAATTATTTATGGAATTTGTGCAAACTAGTTATTAATTCTCCAACTAATGTGGATATTTAAGTATGGGGAAAGCATAGGGAATTAAATTTAATCATACTCCCAAATAAATAGATCCATAAAAGAATGACATAAAATAATTTCATTATTACAAATACAAACCCTTCACATGATAACTAGTATAATCAACATATTTTTTATTATGTCTAGGTCACAAAGGTGTCAATCCTAATGAAAGAGATATATTAAAAAACTAATGCATCAGTTTTCTAAAAAGGTTGGTCATGCATCTCATTTTAGAAATGATAAAAATTCAGCTACAATGTTCCCTCCAATATTGAGCAACTCATTCTTATATTAACCATTGCACACTACTTATGATCGAACAAAATCATATAAGATCAAGGGTCGCCACAACTACAGTCATTTGGGAGTAACCAAATCCCATAGGGTTGGGGAACGTTTTACCACTGTTTTCACCCTCAAGATCATTAAATTTATTATAGGTACAAAATATTACAATGATGAAAGCATATCAACCCTATCCGGTATGACTAGGATAATTTTTACCACAGCCTACCCCTCCCTCATAGAAGTTAGAGTTTCTCAAAATCAGAGAAACATCAAAATAAAATCATGTAGAATTTATCCCATTTCAAGACCAACTTTTCTCTATGTAGACACATACGGGAAGATTTTTTGGAGACTTTATATGGATTACCCTTTAAAATCAGTCATATCAAAGTATTGAAAGGGAAAAGTAGAGACACATAGAGGTCGTAAATAGAAACAAACCCTCAATAAGACAACTACTCAAGGGGGTAGTGACATATTGATCTATAGATACACTACTAGAGATGAATATCCTTATCCATAGAATATGATATGATACCAATATTGAATTATGTATTAGTAACCATCGTTAACACCATACTTTTAGATGGTATGGGGCATGAAATCTATGTTAGAGAGGGGGAGGATAATTATTTTATTCTGAATATAGTTCACACTAAATTTGATAAATAAGATTTTTATACCAGAAACCAAATTAAAGATAAAAGTTTGGTGGTACACTCAAATTCATGTCTTCCACATATTCAGCGGGCATCAAACAAGGAAAAGGGAATGGGTGTTCTCATATCCCACCCATTACGTGAAGAAGGTAAACACCCTACTAGTGTGGATAGATTTTATTAGTGTGAGGTATAGTTAAATTATTTATGAATACTCAATAAAAAGTTAATCATGGGAAATATACCCACTCCACACACCATCCTTGCAAATCCTCACATTCATCTTTTAAAAAATATCCCTTGATAAGAAGAGTTGTCTATACCCCCAAGAGGAGAGGAAATTCATCTACCTAATATAAATACAAGAATAAAAATTTTACCATATATAATTAGGGAATAATATATGTAATTCCATCCACTTGTTCATATAAAACCTAGTCATTTTTATGTAATATTTTCCTTTAAATAAATTTTTTTTTTCATAGATCGTGTTACTCAAAACAATGGGTTTTGAAAAACAGTGTAACATTATAAAAAATATTATGTTTCTGTTATTTTCTAACCATTTTATTAGTGGGTATTAATGGAAATAACTATATAATGAAAAATATTTAAAATTAATTCATTATCTATCAAAGGATTAGAGTTTTAAAAAAATTATTTGAAAATAAAAGTGATGATTTTTGTGAAAAAAATGTTTTTATCTGTACAAAGTCTTTTTACTAATAAATTAATTTAATATTTATTGGTTAATTATTATAATGAATTTATATATTTTTTCTGTGAAAAAATACTGTAATCATTCAACAAATATTTTTAGGTATAGGATAATAAAAAATCTAGTTTTATATTTAAATGTGTTTTCTTAAAAACTCCTTTTTGTCACATTTTTCACAATTACATTAAAATTAATTTCTTACATTAAGAAGTATTGAATTATATAAAATTAATTAAATGGTGATAATTAGGTGTTTCAAATTGGTTTAATAGGACCCTTTTATTTTTTGTCGATATGAATAGTAATTTTGGTAAAATTTACCACCTCAATAAAGGGTAAATCGGGTTAATCAAGAATAAAAAATAATTGATGAGGCAATAATTATTCATTCAAATTATTATTCGAAGAAATTAATTCTTCTCTTATACCCATATTCTTGAAAATTATTTGTTTAATGGAAAATTTTCTATGAAAATGACTTATATATATTATTTAAATCAAAGAAAGTTACACAATGTCACTCTCTCTGTTTTTAATATACTTTATGTGTCCACATAGGGAAAAAATTAAGTTATTAATGATAATAAGTTTTTATTAATATATTAATCAAATTATATTCAGGATAAAAATTTATTTTTAATTTTTAGTAATTATATAATGACTTTAATTTCCTATGAAACATTGATGCAATATATCTCCATTTAATAAAAAATATAATGATTAGTTTTAAAAATATTAAAAGTTATATAATTTGAAATATTTAATGTGACCCATTAATTTTATAGATATATAATCCTCATTAAAGATGTTTGATATAATTATATTTAAATTCCTCCTTCTTCCTGATGTGTTTAAAGGTAACTTAAATGAATAGTGTCAAAATTGACAATTATGATATTTTATAAAAATAAAATTTTATTAAAGTATTTAGAAATCATAAAAAACTTCAAATAATACCATGTGAAAATTATATGGTCTAAAATTACATTAATTTCTCATTTATGTTCCAATTTTTACCATATAAGTAAAAAATTACACCCATTTAATTTTGGAAAAGGTGTTACCGTAGATAAAATTAAAACTATTTAACTAAGGGTCAATAAAAATGATAAGGTTTAAAATGAAATAAATACTTATATTAATTATATTGGTTTATTCTAACCTAATAAAACATTATATTTTAATACATGGCCATTTTATGTCACTTTAATTAAGAATAAATTTATTATATTTTAATATTTTGAGAAATTCTAAAAGTGACCCTCACCACAATTAAAAATGGGGACCTCCTCACTCACTTAATAACTCCACTTTTATCCTTATAGTGTGACTAAAATTTGAAAATTTACCTCATAAACATCCTAATATATATTATAGTTATTTTGTTATCCTCAAAAGACCAACCTCAGTGCCCTATATAAGAAATATAAAGGAGTTTTTTCTATGAAGAGGTAGTCGCCTTAACTGATCGCTTTATTTTTTAATCTTATTTTCCATATATAAATATATGTTATGTATCATAAAATAATAACTTCATTATTCAAAATATTATTAAATGTTATTATGATTATGAAAAATGCATAATACACCTATTTTATTATGAAACATGAAGTTAAGGTATCGCTTGTGTGTATGTACCACTTTCTATTTCTCCATAGCTATACACTTTAATTTTCATCACCAAATTTTATGGAAATATATTATGATGGGTTTAATTTTTATAAATTATATTAATGAAAAAATTATACTTATTAAATAATAATATTATGTCATCCTTCTTTTTATCCAATCCTTTGAGAAACAATAATGTCACTTGTGCGTATGTGTGGACTACCACCTCCACAGAGTGATGTAATTTTTTTTAATTTGGATTTTAGATTGATTGTAAAGAAGATAAATTTTATGAATATATATTATAGATGTGACATATTAATGGTATTTTGATAGTGAATTAATATTTAACTTTCTTTTTTTTCTATACATTGAAACATGAAAACAGAGTCCATTTGTACATACGACCTATTATCTTCATGAATGTAGTACTTCATTTTTATATCTATAAATTTAATGTATGATTATAAATATTTATAAAATTAATATATATTATATTTATATAATGATAAATATTATATAAATTATAGAACAAAAAAATGTACAAGGATCGTAAATACTGAACTGATATACTCATGATAAGTGAAAATGTTAACACTCATAAATAATAATTTTACTAAGGAATTGTTGAAAAAACGGTGTATTGAAATATTATAAAAGGATAATATATGATGATGTAATTATGAACATGAATCAGGTATATAATGATAAAAAAATATATTTAATATATAATAGTTCATAATACTTCAAATGAAAGGATAACTTGAGGTAAGGGATTTTTTTAAATCCCATCAATAATTAGAATTGTTTATGTTTATGTTTCTATTGGGGATTATTTATTTTCCATATTCATTTTTTATAAAAAATCCAAAAAATGAAAATTATTCTATGATTTTTTAAATTCATTATTACCCAAGTTTGAAATTTTAAAAAATGGTTTCAATGGAATATTTTTATCATTTTCCAAATAATGTAATTTGTGAATTTATCAACAAAAATAAAAGGGTTGTTTTTTAATATATATAATGCATGAATAGATTTTCCCATCATCCTGCAAAAAAAATTTCGTTGAATCTTCCTTTACAAGATTAAAAGGCTATTTTTGAAGTAAATTTTTTCCTTTATAATTTTGTAATTTTTTAAAAATAAATTATTTTGAAATGAATAGGTTATTTTCACTAAGAAATATTCCATGTAATCTTTAAAAAAAATTCCATGTAATATGACATTTATTGATGATACTTATGGATTTTTGGGGATATGATCCATGGATATTAAATTTATTCTTTCTTTGGATGGTGACACATTCCTATCCTGGGGTGTAGAAAAATTAAAAAAATATTATTTCCTTATATGGTATAGTAGTAAAAATATGTTTACTCACAAAGAGGATTGGAAAATATGGGTTTTTCACTTTTGGTCTATTTTAATATAATTTATTTTTTATTGGATTGAGAAATAGAAAAAAGAAAGATATTTTAATTGATAGATTTAAAATAAATGATATATGTGGTGATCAGAGTGAGTTTGACCGGACCTTAATAAATGTTATCACAATTTAAAATTCATTTCCCATTTTCCCTCAACTAAATTAGTTAGAGAGAGATTTTTATTTAGATTCCTCAATATCCCTTGGTATATATGGATGGTGAGGGTGTCCCAAATCATGTCTCAATCATTATACACTCCCTTCTATTTGTTTGGTATTGTAAAAAGTCTTTTTGATATGTTATGGTAGTCCCTAATTGGGAATTTTTATTCCCTAAATAATAATAGAATCCATCACAATTATTCACATGTGTTTGCCATCCCTGAAAACTAACCACCCAACCCTAATATACTCTAAAGAAAAAATATATGAATCGGGTGGAGGGAGATTTCAGATCATTCTAAAAGGAAAATAAAAATAAATAATATAACCCTAATACAGTTGAATTTGGTCTTAAAAACTGAATTAAGGATTGATGCCATAAAGAAAAAAAAGAATGGACTTAATTAAATTAAGGTGAAAAACTCAAAAAATGAACAGTTATCTATCCACCACCCTTTCTCAATCACTCAAAGGAACTACCTATCCATGTATAGGGAAGTTGACATGATTCGAGAGTGGGATACATCTCAAAATAAAGAAAATAAATTAAAATTAAAGAAGGAAAGTAAATCTCTAGGAGGTCGTCATCCAGGGCTTCCTTCCCCCAGATTAATGCTATTAAATCAACCCCTAACCTCTTATATATATGAATGGAAGAGGATTCTGTGTTTCATAATGATCTATTAAAGTTTATGCCCTCATGATGGGTCCTTATAAGGATTTGTTTTGAATTTTATATCAAAATACCATCATAAATTACATCTTCTCGTTTCCATTCAAGAATCTGCATGTCGTGTAATAAGTTTACATGATGTGTAATGTGAGGGGATATGATTTTTATACAAGATTTAAAAATCTTCATATCTTGAAAATATCTCGAGTTACTCGTCATGTAAATGACTTACATGACATGCACTTTTGATTTCTAGAAGGTTTTCTCCATTTTTTCATTCTTTATTTTTGATATCTAGGTATGGTCCATGACTATGTTTCATATTCAATAAATATTCAAAAATCTTATGTCACACCACACCGCTTCATGGCACAACAAGAATTTTTTTCAACTAGGATTATTCATCTCTTTTTGTTCATTTTTGTTCCAACATTGTATCCTTCCACAAAACATAAAAAATTAAATTTAATAATGTTTCATTGATTAATTAATATAATCATGACATTTTATATTAAAAAATACATTCATAAAATGGTTCTTTCAATTCCCCTACACTTATAACTTTCTTTTCCTCAATCATGTAATATAAACATAAACAAAATAAGAAAACTGGTTAAAAATATTCAAATTCTAAATAAATTAAATAAAATGATTATTAATGTGGGATTAAGCTTTCAAAACTCACATAAAACATCAAATTAACTTCACTCTCTTGAAAGAAACTAATCCACCCAAGTTTTTTTACTTTTTCCCATTGAGAAATGGTGGGTCTTATTCTCCGATTCACTCATATATCATAATTTATTATTATCAAAAATAAAACATCAAGATTTACCTCACAATGGATTCTTTTCTCTCATCACTCGTGATGAAAAATCCAAGTGGAGTTATTCTATTTTCATGAGGACGTGATTATTTTCAATAGGATTGCAATTGACCTACTTTCTCCACCTTGTATTGAAATAAATCACATTAAATTATGAGGGCTTTGAAAAAAGGTTATGATGAATCTTATTATTATGGTTTTTAGGATTTATATTCAAAAAATTAATCCTCAAAAAAGGATATTTATCTCTAAATACTTTTCATGATATCAAAATTAATGTGCAATGAAAATATCCTCTGAAAAATGAAAATACCACTTCCCAAAACTTAGAGTAAGGTTATGATTAGTTTATGTATGATGAAAGAGTTTCACCTTATTGATTTCATTTTTTTTATTTTAAAAATATTATTCTTATAAAAATATCACATTCACCACCTAACCACTTGATATTGATAGATAATCGGTCTAGTAATGGTGATTTTTAATTTTTAGAAAACATAACCTATTTTTTAATTTTTTTTTTCTTTTTTATGAATGGAAATCTATAAGTGTAATGGATGAAACATGATACCTTGCCAATAACCAAAATAGGACCTCCACACTTTTTACATACAATTTGAAACATACCTTCTTCCAAGACTTACCACACCTCCACACTTAAACCTTAATGAATCAACCAATATAAATAGTGTTGGGTATTAATGGATAAATATGGATTATAATGTGGTTCATTCCTAGTGAGTTCATTCATGTATTTTAAGGGATAAACACAGATTCATTTCATGGTGTTCCTACGGATATGTTTATAAAAAATAGCCTCACTAATTTTAAATTTGGGTTTTCACAGTCATAGCTTTGATAAGTTCCAATGAAAATCCTAGCAGGTGGCATTCCCCAAGATCACTTGAGAAATATGTTCAAGATAAAAATAAGAAGTATTTGGTCAATAAATTCGTGTTATAATGGAACATAGAATTTGAGACAATAACTCATAGCATATAATAACAATAACAAATCAATCCAAATAAAATTCTCAAATTCAATGTCTTAAAATGGGTAAGAAATTTCAGTTTCTTGAATAAAATAATTCCATCAAATATTGAGTGATTAATTCAATATCCATGATTCACTATAGTTAATTAATTACTATTTTAATTATTAAATATTATTAACATAAAAATCTAAAACATGAAATCATGGGATTCTTAAAAAATTCATTTCTCCTAGATCAGTCAAGTAAAGAAAAAATAATAATTATGGGAATCCTATTTTATTTAAAAGTTCAAGAATATATTTTCAAACAAAAGTATAGGGAATTTAAAAGATATTTAATGTAAAATAAAACTCACTATAGTAATAATGATTCATTTGGGTTTCAAGAGTCAGGTTTTTTTAGTTTAATATCACCCTTATAATGTGTATTCTATTTCGTCTCCTAAATTATCCATCCTTGCATCATCTTCATTATGGGGCCAAAAAATAATAATAATAACAAATTATAGTGCAGGAATATTCAATCATGCTAAAATGGGACTATGGGGAAGAAACAATTTTGTAATAAAATGTGGGTTTCCTCCCATAAGTACTTTTTTTAACATCATTGGCTCGACTCAAAAATAAAAAAAATAATAATAAAAATCATAGACTAAAAGATCCCCCCCCGGTACATAACTGATGTGGTGTCCTCAGTAAATTTAAATTTATTATTAATATAAGTATATTTAAAAATATAAATACTATATTTAATTAATTGTAAAGGAAAAGTAAAACCTAGTGGGTCTTCTTTGGTAATCAATGTGAAGGAGTGTAATATCCTCTAGTAGTTTTTGAGGTGTGGTCCCATATAATTTTATCACCCTCTTCCCATTTATAGTGAATGAGTTTCCTCCTCCTTCTCTTGAAATTTTAACAACACCTAAAATTTATACTTTAATAACATTAAAAGGATCTTCCCATCTAGAATGAAATTTACCTGGTATAAGTTTATGTATGGAGTTGTATAACAGTACATTAACTCCAGGGCTAAAGGTTCTTGGCTGAATTATTTATTTGTGGGTTATCCTAATTCTCTCTTTGAAAATCATTTTATTTTTTAAATCTTTTCCCCTAATTTCTTATAACTTATCTAGTTGAAATTTTCACTCTGTCTCAGTTATGTTAAGGTCCATATTCATTTTCCTGACATCCCGGTAGGCTTTTTATTCCAATTCCATCTGGAGGTGGCACTTATTACCATAAATCAATTTATAGGAGCTCATTCTTATGGTTCTGTTATAGGTTATCCTATATTCTCATAGGTTATCTTCCAACTTTTGGCTCTAATCCATTCTGTTGGGGTTTTCCATCTTTTCTATAATTCCCTTTATTTCTCTATAGGAAACTTCTTCTTGTCCATTTGTTTGTAGATGATATGGAGTTTATGTTTTATGGTGCACCCCTTAAATTTTTATTAAGGATTCTATTTTCCAAATGCATAAGTAGGTCCCTTGGTCAGAAAATATGGCTTGTGGTACTCTAAACTTGTAAAATATGTTATTCCTTATAGAATCACAACCAACATTAGAAACATTAGTCCTAGTTTTTTTTCACCTATTTTGAAACATAATTTATAGCAAGTAATATATAATAATAATCAAATTAACCTAGAAATGGTCACATGATTTTTATTCACCATAGTTAATAAATTTTACACAAGTTGACTGGTTTTTTAGGAATTTCAAGTCTCTTTGATATATTTCCAAAAAACTATCATTTATCACATTTTTTACAAAAAAAATCTGAATATTTAAATAATATGGGAAAATATATTCCAATTTTTTAAGACTTTTCAAGCTATTATTTGGGATCAATAATGGATTCTACAAGCTAATGTGTGATATAATTTCAAAACTAATCTAGTTTCACTTTCATGTAAACACCTCCTAATAACATGATCATTTCATAACTTCCAAAAGAGTGGGACATCTGTAATATAAAATCATGAGTCAAATTTGTGTTTTTTTCTTCAACTGAGAGTTTAATATAGATAATACTTTAAAATTCACCATATAATTTATCATGTTAGTATACCATGTAACTTTTCCTTCAATGATGTAAATCTTTTGACCTGTAAGTTGATCATTGGGGAAGATATGACATGGGATCTCTAATTAAGTGATGTGAGGTAGTCTACTAAGATCACTATCCACTTGATTTTCAGTTCACTTTTTGTAATAGATATCTAGGTGGAACTTCTGTAAGATTAGTATCCATATCATTAGTCATGTCTTAGCATCATCCTCCTTCATTAGATACCTCAGAGTTACAAGATCATAAAAAACAAAAATATTAGTTCAATGTACATATGATCTGAATTTATTTATATAAAATATGACTATAAGGAACTCCTTTTCAATAGTTGTGTAGTTGTTCTAGGTGGCATACAATGTTCTTGATATATATGTAATGACTTGAATCTTGCTACGGATTCTTTCGGAGAGTACATCTCACATATCTGGATTTGATGTGTTAAAGAGAAACTTGAAACAGTAATCCCAGTTGGGTGTTTTTATTATTGGGGGTGTGATAAACCTTTTCTTCAATTCATTAAATTATTTCCTTCATACATAATGAAAATTAAATTTATTCTCCTTTAAAAGTCATCTTGAGAGAGGAATATAAATATTACTATAATCCTTGATTTATATTCTGTAAAATCCCACATTTCCTAAAAAGGATCTAATATTTTTTTTAAAGGTTGGATAAGTAAAGAAATTTATTACTTAATATTTTTATTTATCAACCTCAATCCATTTCTATGAAATTATATGCCACAACACTATTCCTTTTTCAATGATGAAATAATTTTTTTGGTAATTTAATGAAGATTCTTTTCAATGCATGTTTTCATTACCTTTTCCAAATTTCTTAAGAAATGATAAAATGAATTATTTAAAACAATGTAATCATCAATAAATACCTCTAGGTGGTCCTAAATATTATTTTGTGAAAATACTCACCATGCACCATTGAAATGTACATATTTCATTGAATATCCCAAAAGGTATCCTCTTTTAGATAAATATTACAAAATCATATATTAAGGTTGTCTTCTCCTAGTGTTTTGGTGCAATTGGTACCTAAAAGTATCCTAAGAAACCATCTAAAAAGTAGAAATGGGGGTTTCTACTAATCCTTACTGCATTGGATCAATTAATGGGATAAAGAAGTGGTCTTTCTAGGTAAGATGACTCAAATTCTAGTAATCTATACACACACTCCAGCTAATTTTCACTCTCATGGGGATCAGTTCATTATATTCATTTTGAATAATGGTCAGTCTAGTTTTATTTGGGACCTCATGAATGGGGATGACCTATTGAGAATCAGATATTGGGTAAATGATATCAACCATAATACATTTATATATTATTTTCCTAACAACTTCTAACATGGTGGTATTAATAATTATATGATATTGTTTAATCAGTCAAGAATCTCTTTTTAAATAAACTATGAGAGAAAACATTTGGTTTGATTTTTGGTATATCACCTAAGATCAATTCAATTGTCTAGACGTTTCTTTTGATAATTTAAATCATATTTTTTATTTAAAATGGGATAGGTTATTGGTGATAATCATAGAAAATTTTTCTCTAACCATAAGGTAAGCATAAATAAAATCATTTGGAAATGGATTTAAATAAATACTTGGGGGTTGCTCGAGGGATGATATTGAAATTAGGTTTCCTACTTCTGAGGTTGGATTCTCTAGTGTCATGCCATACTCTTTTAAAAAATCATAAAAAAAATCATATTTTACCTCTTCATTTAACATGAGATCATGATTTATGAGTCCATGGGAATTGTAAATTTAAAATAAATAACACTCTCATGATGATGAGAAGTCACAAAGAATACCTGAATATTTAATTGGTTATATACCTTTGTTATAGGAGATCACATAAAGTGGGTGATTATCAGAAGGATGTTTCAATGCATCAATACGGTTGATGTGTGTTGTATTATCTCCAAGTTCCATTGTGAGTTTTTCTTCATGGAAATTGATGATAGTATTTGAAGTTTTTAAGAATGGTCTCCCTTGAATGATGGGAGATTGTCTTGGTTCTCTATCTTCTTCTATAGTGACAACATAAAAGTCCATTAGAAAGATAAATCCTCTTACTCCCATGAGTACATATTCAAAAATTCTATTTCTGAAGATGGTGGATATGTTTACTAACTATACCACCACTCAATTAGGATTTAGTTCTTTGATTTTAACGGATGAAAATAATGAGTGAGGTATAACATTTATTCAATCACCCATATCGCATAATACATCAGTAAAATTCAAATATCCAATAGTAAAGGAAATAGAGAATTTCCGTAGATCTTGATTTTTTTTGGTATTATAAGTGTGATCTGTGTTGAGATGTTTCTATCTAAGATGATTCTCCCATTTTCTTATAGCATCCTTCTTTTTTGTGCACAAATCCTTAAGAAAGTTTTCATATTTTAGGATTTTTTGGATGGACTCTAGCAGTAGGATGTTGATTTCTACTCTCTATCAGGTTTAATAAATTTTTTATTAGAGTCTCTCTTTTTAACCCTTCTTCAAATCAAACAATGTGAAAGGGAAAGGTTCTTGGATGTCCTTTTTCTCCCTTTTTTATTTCTATAAAATGTTTCTAGCCTTTCCTTCCTTAACCTGGTCCTGGTTCATTCACTATTTGGGTTCCCTTCATTTGCAAGGATGGGTTGAGCTTCACAACGTTTCTCAGAATCATTAGACATAATTTGTTCATGTGTAAGGGTATTCTTTTCACATCACATTGTAATAACGCTCACTCCTTCCTTAGAATTTGGAATTGTTTGGGCTTGTATATTTATAGGGTATTTGTTTATTAAATCCATAAAACATACAAATTAGTCTATAATCTTTTCAATATTATCTTACAATACCGGATTCATTTTAAAAAAATATTTTTTGGGTGCACTTGTAGAAGGCTTATCATAATAATGTTTCCATAAAGGTGGTGTTTGAAGGTCATGTTTTTGGTAGAGCTGTTTGTAAGGTTTTTGGAATGGAGGTGGGTTCTGTTATTAATTCTGAAAAGGTGGAATGTTCTGGTTCTATTGGAACCTATATACGAGTTGGGCTTGGGGTTAACGCGGTTTATTTAGATGGAATTTTCTTCTTTGATAGGCTACATCACAAATTTTTTTCCCTTTCACTTTGAAACATTTGTTAGTGAAATGATAAGTAGAATAACAATAACCACATACCTGAGTTGGGCCTTGTTGTTACTTCACTTGGTTCACAGACATTTCTCAGACTAAACTAGTGAGTTAACCCATTTTTCTTCTGATTAAATTTTATGAAATAGATGTGCTCACCTCATGGATTCCCCTTATGCCTGAAGCTCTTGTTCCAAATTGTAGTTAGTTTTTTTCAATCTTCTCAATCAGACCTCGAATATTTGTAGGTGAGTTCTCAATCAAGGCTCCTCCAGATGAGGCATCTTGTAGATTTTGATCATTTTCAAGTGTTCCTTAGTAAAAGAACACATATAATTGGATCTATCTCATTTATTGGTTTTGGTATCTTGTACAAAGTTTCTTGGAACATTCTAAGTATTTGTGGAGTGTCTCTCTGGTTGATTGATGTATGATGTAAATCTATTTTTATATTTCTATGCTCCTAGATATGGTGAAGAATATCTATAATAAGAATATTTTTAGATCATTCCAATCACTTATCTATCCTATTTTTAGGTTGTAAATCCATTACATAGATGCTCCTTCAGATGAGAAGATGAATTCCCTCTACTGAAATTGGTCTTCTAGTTCTCCACTCAGCCAAAAATACACACATGTGAAGTAGAATTTCTGAATGTATCAATTTCAACCTTCTCTTACAAGGCCATAACATTTTGGAATCAAGGGGATAATATTGGCATGAAATTAAAAATCATTTGGGGATGTAGGTGTAATGATTTGGTTGTTTTGAATAGTGAATTGAGGTATGCACGGATCGTGCAGGGTTTGGTTGGTATTTCCATTAATTTTTGCAAGTTAGAGTTAACACTAGAAGTGTCGCTTGAATCAATGAGAGATATTTCTTCAGAATAAATTTTTAAATTTAGTTATATTAATTAATTTAGTGTTTATTCAATTTAATACCAGAATAAAATAATTGGTTTTTAGATATACATGTCATTTAATGTTAATTTTTTTTTATTTTTTAGTTATTTGAGGCATTACCTACCATGAAACGACGCCATATTTGATGAACGCTTATCATGGGGATTGGTAAAAATAATAATTATTACCTAGTATAGTATATAATTTATCTAGTTTACCTCCTAAATAAGAGTGTACACAAAAATAGGCTTTTCACTATTGGTTGATTTTCAGAAGAATTATTTTTCATTAGTTTTATTAATTGCAATTAGAAAAAATTCAAATTGGTTGATTTAAAATAAATAATGTAAGACATGATTTGAGTGGGTTTAATTAGACCTTAATAAATTTTATCACAGTTTATAATTCATTCCCTATTTTCCCTCTATTAAGTAGGTAAGAGGGAGAGTCATATTTTGATTCATCTCTCTCCCTTGGAAGATGGGGATAGTCAGGGTATACCAAATCAATACTTAATTGATATACCCTCCTTAATTTGTGTGTGGTATCATAACAATTAATTTTCATAAATTAAGGCAATCCCTAATTGGTAATTTTTATTACCTAATTAACAATAGACCCCATTACAATTCGGTATACATGATGGCGACCACCGAAGACTCACCTCCCAACCTAAATCTATTATAAAGGAAATATATAAAAATCAATTGGAGGGGGAATTTGGATCATTGACCAAGTAAAATAAAAATAAAGAATCTAACCCTAACATAGTTTCATTCTATATTAAATATTGAATTAACAATTGATACCATAATGAAATGAAAATAAACGATTTAATTAAATTGACGTGACAAACTCAAACAAAGTTCAATTATATAGACTCCCCTTTTCCCAATCACTCAAATGAACTACCCCTCCAGGCATGAGTAATTCAAGTTAATTGTGGAGAGGGGATACATAACAGAATAACGAAAAGAAAAGAAAATAAATACAAGTAAATATACAGTAGGTCATCATCCAGAGCTTCATTTCCCCTGAATAATACGCTTCAATCTACCCATATCCTATTATTGATAGACATGAAAGATTCTACATGGAGTAATAATGTTATATTAATTGGTATCCCCTCATAATAGGTCATTACTGGGTGTTTTTCTAAATTTACCATCAAAATCCTATCCTAAATCAATGTTTCTAGTTTCTATATAATAATTTACATGTTATGCATTAGGTTTACATGACGTGTAATGATCTAGGTCATGAGTTTTCTCCATGATATGAAATTATTCATGTTCTATAAATCACTCCATTTTCACATTGTGTAAACGACTTACATGATGTATAATTTGGATTTCTACATTGTTTCTCCCATTTTTAATTTTGTTCCTCATTTCTAAGCTCTAAGTTTGGTCCTTGACTATGTTGCATCATTAATAAATCTTCAAAAACATGATATCTCACAACACCGCTTCACATCATTCCACAAAGTGTTTTTTACTTTCAATATTCATCTCATTTTGTTCATTTTTTGTTAGATCTCTATATCCTTCAACAAAACATAAATAAAAAATAAATGTTCAAAAGTTTCATAAAATAATTCATTGTAACGGTTTATTTTATATCCAAAAATACATTAATAAAATGGTTTTTTCATGTGTTTTGTGTTTATTATGAAAAATTAAAATGTTTATGAAATTAATTTCATTTCCATGGTTTATTATATGATGAAATGTTATTGAAACCCATTTACATTCCACGGGTTTTGTTATGATGAAATTTTTATGAAACCCAATTATGTTCATGATTTTTTATATGATGAATAATTTATGAACTTGTGAGACTCATATGTTTGATTTTCATTATGGGATGGTTGAGTCCTATATCTCCCACCAATATATTGAGTAAAGATTTATATATCATGAGATAAACCGGACTGGAATGGGTAGTGAACCTAGTTTACTAAGGGACTCTATCCACTATAATTTTCATGGGTGTGAACCATTAATTTTATAAATGTTTTGGGAGGGATCTTGTCCAACTGTGATTTTAAATGAGCATTAGATGCTATAGAAATGATTTTATACACTTATGTGTATTCTAAAATTCCATGAATTGTTCCTATATTATGATCTCATGGCTCATGTTAGTTGATTCCTTTATGATTAATTTCTTATGAACTTCCATGATTTATGTGATGACTTGATGTTATGATAACTGATATTTAGGTTATGATTTTAAAATTTTATTTTCTTATTCTAATACCCTTATTCTCATATTGTTCTTATGTGATCATTAATATGAACCTTGTTTACCCTTATTGAGCATCAGATGTCACCCTTTCTTATGTTTTCATTCTCTTGGTTATGAATAATGGTATTAAATATGATATGCCTAAGGAGGGTGTTAGTAATGATGAAATAAGTATGATATGATGTATATATTTTATGAACCGGTTTTTTATGATTCCACACTTACAACCACTTCTAATCACACTAGGACAATACGATTGTGGCATGCATCCATAAGTCATGAAATGAATATTCATCCTCTATGATATAATATCTATTCTTGAAAATTATTGGTCTTTGTAGTTAGTATCAGAGAATATTTTATTTTACTATTCCAAACTTGGAAGATAAAACTTTTGTAATAACCCTACAGATAATTCTAATTGTTGGATAAAATCCTAATGTTTTTCTAATGATCATAAATTACCTATATTAAACCAAATGGGTCTTATTATAATGTGTCAAGATGTAGAGATCGTATAACTGTTTTTTCAGGATTATGTGGTTTCCCACTATAATTATTATTGCTCATGCTATTAGTATTTTTTCAGTTAATGACTATAACCTAAAGGAATAATGTTGATTCTAAATGAAAATTACAATGTAATTATTTTCATTCTAAACAACCAAGTGATATGGGAGAATGAATGAAATATATTTTTGTTATCATCACACAAAATTTTCATATTATGACGCTTGTTTGGATTCAAAAATAGAAGAGTGGTAAATGTTTTGTTAAGTCATTCATGAGGAAACATCAACATTATTTTAGTGGGAACATTTTTCTACTAGATTATGATCAATGGATTAGTACCATATAAATGATATTTTTCATTATTCAATGTTCTGAACATGAGAAAGTTATGCTGGATATTAATCATTTGAAAGGTGAAGTAGATCAATGGTGGAATCTTATCAAGAACATGAGAGAATAAATATAAATTTAATCTATGGAGTTGGATGAATTTTAAATATTATTTGTAAAAAACTACATACCTTTTATTATTTGTATTAATATTGAGAAATAATTCCTTTTGTTAAAGCAGAAGGTTGATGAATTTGTTGGTAATTATGAGGAAACTTTCACAAGAATTTTGAGGTATACTTATATTATTATCATCCAAATTGAAATTAAGATTAATTGATTCTTCAGTGGATTAAAAAATTATATATGAATGGAGATATCCATAATAGACTTCAATATCATTGATGAATTTGTATTATGTGATATTGAGGTGGATATGGAGATTGGAGTTACATATAATTCTCATGGTTTTGATAAAAAATGAAAAATGGATTTCAAATGAAATTCTTAAAACCATAGAGATAAGAAGATGAGCCTTCCTTTATGATCAAACTACATTGGGAACAAGGGTAAATGGTCTTAAGTGAAATGGTAAATGTTTCATGCATATAAATAAAATTAATTACGAAATCAAATTTTGACATGATGAGAAGAAGTTATATAATAATGTGAATAGAGATAAATATCCACATAATGCACCACCAACATTGTAGTGATTTAAATGAATGGTGTGTATGAATTATGCTAACTAGTTCCAAAAATTTAAGTTTAATGATGATGATCAAAATAAATAACCTATTAATACTAATAAAATTAATAAATCTAAATCTATCACCATTTTTAAGGAGGGATACGAGAATAACATGGTGAAAAGTACACATAACATCTACTCTAGAATAGATAATTTCTCATTTCATTCTGGATCCACGCACTCTTTTATATCTAAATAATTATCCAAGGTTATCACAATTCAACTCAAAAATTAAATATTGATTTAGCAGTAACAACCTCAGATGGTATAATGATAACATTCCAAGTTTATGATTCTTCTATAGTTTATGTTTATTTAAATGGTTTTCCTAAAAAGATTTTCATTTTTCTTCTAGTTGAATGTTATGTCATTTTGGGCATGGAATATCTTTACTTACATAAACCTCAGATCAATTAATAAAGAGGGGAAAGTATGTTTGATATTCCAAAGAAATCATTGAATTCCTATCAATGTGGTGACTAAAAATAACTTCTGAAACAAAATTGCATTCATCAAATATATTCTTATTTTGTGGGGGATGATTGATGAATTTTTAAAAGAGTTACCAAATCATCCACAAAATCGTGATGTTTATTTCTCAATAGAACTCATATCTATAGCTATATATATTTTCATTACTTCTTATAGAAAGACCCCAATTGAGTAGAAATAATTGATAAATCAAATCTAGGATAATATTGAAAGTGGATTCATTTGGTTAACTGAGTCACCCTGGGATTAACCTATTCTATTTGTTTAGATTAATGATGGATTTATTAGACTCTAAATTGATTATGCAGAAGGTAAACCACTCTTAAGAACAACTATCATTTACCCTATATTGTTGATATTTTTATCACCTATGTGGTGTTCAACACTTTTCCAATATTGATCTTTTCCCTGGATATCATCAATTGAGGGTCAATAAGTAGGATAATACTGGGAAATCATTTCACACAAGAAAAGTGAAATATGAATTTATACTGATGTTGTTTCATATTAATAATACTAACACTATAATTATGTATTTAATGAATAAAGTCATAGAGATTACCTTGATCAGTTTGTGTTAGTCTTTATAGATGATATTATTTTATATTCAACTATAATGGATGATCATGAAGATCATTCAATAATTAAGGAGAAGGCCATAATCTAGAAGAATCTTTATGAATAATTTTCCAAGTGTAAATTTTGGTTTTGGAATATTCCATTCGTGGGTTATATAATCTCAAGTGAGGGTATTTTAACAGACCCTTTAAAGAGAAAATTTATTGAATATTTTCCTAGACTAACCATGGTGACTAATATCTATACCTATATTTGTTTAGTTGGATATTATCAGTTGTTTGAGGAAAAAGTTTCACAACTATGGAATCAACTAACAATGTTAACTTGAAAGTATTCCATGTTCCTTTGGATGGATGAATGTGAGAAATTTTTAAGGTACTTTATATAAGGATAGTTAGTGCACCTATGCCTACTCTACCCTATAGTGGAGAATGTTTTTTAGTCTATAGTGATTCATAAAATAAGAGACCAAGATGCTTCCTTAGGATAAATATATGGTTATAGCATATGTCTCGTAAAAATTGGTGTTTAATGGTAGAAATTAACCAACTCATGATTTGGAGATAGTTGTGGTGGTTTTTTTATTAAATATATGGAGGTATTATGTATAGGGAGAAGCACATGACATATATATTGATTATAAAAGATTATATTTTACCTTCACTAAAAAAGATATAAACATTCACCAGAGAACATGGTTGGAGATGATTAATGATTATGACTACTCAATACAAACTACCCTAGGAAAGTAAAAAAGGAGGTAGATGCTCTCAGTCGAAAGTACCATGCTCTATTATCTATGAAGAGGATCACAAAAGATCCAATATTTAAGAAAAAATAATGTACGGATCTTGAAATAATTATGTAAGAGGAGAAATATTATCTTTAGCAAATGAGTGTTCAACCATCTATCCATGTTAATATTAAATAGACACAGAAGTAATATGTACAACTACAATAGATGGTGATAAATTTTCCTTATGTAATCCTTTCATTTTATGGAATAATATGGTTTATGAACTATATATATTTCACTTAGGTATGATATTTGAAGATGGAGGTGATGGATGAATCTCATAGATCATAATTCTCTATTCATCCTAAAAATATGAAGATGTATAGTGCTTTGAAAGAGTATTTCTAGTGGGATGGAAAAAAAGAGAGATATTAAAGTGTATGCTTTTCAATGCATGGTATGTTAATGGGTTAAGTCTGAGAGAGAAAAATTATAAGGGATTATTACAACCATTACCTATACCAGAATAATAATGGGAAAACATCACCATGGATTTTGTGGTCAGAATCCCAATAACATCTAAAGGGAATAAATCTCTATGGGTTATATTAGATCACATTATGAAGTCATAACACTTCATTTCAAAAATAAAGGATTTCAATGCTAATCAAATTAATTAGTTATACATTAAGTAATCTATATGATTTCATGGTGTACTACTATCAATTGTTTTTGTTTAGGATCTAAGGTGTAAATCTATATTTTCGAGAAGACGTTAGTAGGAACACGAAATTGAGTTATGTTTCAATATTATATATCTTCCGTAGACATATTTATGGTATGAGAGGACTATTAAGACCCTAGAGAATATGTTGAGATCCTACTAAATGTATTAAAATGGTTTTTGGGATCAACACCTTACTTTTGTAGAATTTTCTTAAAACAAAAGCATTCAATCTAGTATTTATAAAGCTCATTATGCGGTCCTTTATGATAGGAACCGTAGAACTCCAATATACTAGAATTTAGATAAATAAATTAAACTATTGAAACATGGTTTATCTATGTAAATGGAATATAATTTCATATCCATTCAATGACACAAAGAAGCTACTCAGAGTCGATAAAAAAGTTATTCTCACAATCATTAGAATGATCTAGAGTTTAAAGTTGGTGATAATGTATTCCTATAAATATCTACCTGGAAGAGTGTAGTGATATTTTGAAATAAGGGAAATATAATCCATAGGTATATCATTCCTTTTAAAATTATTGATTTAATCATGATCATATCTTATTGATTTTCACTTCCATTTAATCTCTCTCAGGTTTATGATGTGTTCCATGTATCTCTCTTAAGAAATTACATACCTAATCCAACACGTTTAATAAACTCATAGATCATTCTACCGGAAAATTATATTTATTATTAAGAAAAAGTAGTATAAGTCATGGACTATAGGGATAAATTATTTTGGAATGAGACTACTCACCTAGAAATTTTCAATTGAAAAATCAAAGATGTTATATGGAAACCTGAAGATGTAATGAAACATCTATATCCTCATTTTTATACATCAGAGTGATCAATTTTTAGGGTAAAAAAATTTTAAGTGGTGGTAGAATATAACTCCCTAATATTTTTTATACAATATTTCTCATTAAATAATTTTATTTCTTTGATATATTGTTTTCCATGAAACTACGAGTTTATAAGAACCATGTACCATTATTAAAATATTATGAGCCTGTTAACTAATAACCTTTGGATTGGTGGTTTGAATAGTTATAAATAAATTATGAAAAATATATATATAAATAATAGAATATTTTTTAATGGATTATAATTTCAAACAACAATTATTTGTCAAAAAGTAATTTTTATGAAAGAATTGGTTTTGTACACCAATGTATTTTTTAATAAACTAATTTAATCAATATAGGTGAATTATTTTAAATAAATTTATATATTTTTTACTTGATAAAATATTTTAATCATTAAATAAATATTTTTAGGCATATGATATAATAAATCTAGTTATATTCCTAAAAATGTATTTTTTTATAAAAAACTGTTTTTGTCATATGTTATGCACTTTAACTAAAATTAATTTTTTTTTAAATTATAGGTATTGAATTAGATAAAATTAATAACATAATTAAATTTATGAGGTTTTAATATGTTAAATAAGTTCTTTTTATTTTTTGATAATATGAATAGTAACCATGGTAAAATTTATCACTTTGTTAAAGGGTAAATCGGGTTAATAAATACTTAAAATAAGTGATAAGGCCATAATTTATCATCCAAATTCTTATTTGATGAACTTAATTAAAAATTAAACACCTTATTCTACAAATTTATTTTTATAATGGACAAGATTCAATGAAAATGTATTATATATTATTTAGATTAAATAACGTTATAAAATGTTAATCCTTTTGTTTTCAATAAGCTTAATATATCCACATAGGGTCAAAAGTAAGTAATTAGTTAATATAAATTTTTATTTTGAACTTAATAAAATTATTTTATTGATATAAATTTATTTTTAATTTTTTTATTTATATAATAACCTTAATTTCTTATGAAACACTTATGCAGCATGTCTTTATTCAGTAAGAAATTATAATAAATGATTTTAAAATTATTAAAAGTGATATAATTTGAATAAGTTAACATGAACCCTAAATTTATATATCTATATGAAAAATTATTTTGTTTTTAATGAATTATATTTTAATTACACATTTTTATTGATGTATTTCGATTTAAATTAAATGAATTATGTCAAAATGGACAATAGTGATATTTTATCAGAATAATATTTTATTATATTATTTAAATATCATAAAAATGTTAAAATAAGGCAATTTGAATTTTATATTGTATAAAATTTTATAAATTTTCTATTTATGGGAAAAATTTCACCTTATAGGTAATGAATTACACCCCTTTAATATTAAAAAACGATTTACTGTAGTTAAAATTAAAATTGGTTCACTAAGGATTTATTTGAATGAAAAGATTGAAATAACACAAAAACATGTATAAATTATTTTTATGGTATTATAACCCTATACTATCTTATCTTATAATCCATGAAAATTTTGAGGCATTTTTATTGAGATTTAATTTATTATAATTTAATCTTTTATGAAATTCAAAAAATACCCCACACTTCGATTATAAAAGGGAGCCTCCTACATCACATATTCATACCACCTTGATCCTTCTAGATCAAACAAACTAATATAATTTTCCTCTTAGGATTCCCTATTCTATATTTTTTTCTTCACAAAATTACCACCCTATAGCCCTTTAGATGTGATCAAAAGGAGTTATTTTTAAGAAGAGGTAATCTCCATAACCAATAAATTTCTTTTCTAATCATATTTAACTCCTCTAAATTTATGGTATATATCATAAAATAATATCATCATCATCCTTAATATTCTTCAATGTTATAATTATTATTAAAATACCATTATATACCCTCTTTCCCATCAAATAAGGAGGTAAATTATCACTAGTGTGTACATACATCTTACTGTCTCCATGTAGTGATACAATTGATTTTTCATAACCATAATTTACGGATGGGTATTATGACGTTTTTAATGTTTTACTATTATATTAATTGAAAAATTATACTTATTTAATAGTAATATCATATCAACCTTCTTACCATCTAATCCTTAAAAAATATATATTGTCAACCATGCATACATGTGGACTACCACCTCCACGGAGCGTTGTGAATCATTTTTCAAATATATTTTACTTGTATGGTAATAAGGATTAATTTTATGAATATATATGATATATAAGATATAATAATAATCATTTAAAGGTGAATTAATATTTAGCTTTCTTTTTTCATCCATTTAATAATGAAAATAGTGTTTATGCGTACGTACGACCTACTGTCTCCATGAACGGTGTAATTATTTATTTGTATATCTTAATTTTAGGGATTAATATAAATATGTATATAATCACTATATAATATATTTATATCATGAAAAATATTCTCTAATTTATAGAATAAATATAAATTTTAAAGGGATAAAACTACTTAACTGATATACTCATGATAAATAAAATAGTTAACGCCTAGAAATGACAATTTTAATAAGGAATTATTCACAAAAGGGGTTGGTGAAATGATATAAAGGGATCATATGTGATATTATAATTATAATAATTACTTTGGTATAAAATAATAATAAATATAAAATTATTATATGGGAGGATGGGGTGCTTTCAAAATAAGTAGAACATGAGTTATGGGTTTATTTCAAAATCTCATCAATATTTGAGACTGTTTATGTTTAAGTATCTATCGGGGAATATTTCTCTAACATATCCATGTCTTCTAAAAATGTTTTAATTTTTTTTTACCATTCTACTATGATTTTTTAAATTCATTTCTACCAATGTTTGACTTTTTATAAATGGTTTTAAATAAATCTTTTTTTCATTTTCCTAACATGGTACATCGTAAATTTTAAAAAAAAATGGACTGAATGACTTTTAACTTATATGGAATGAAAATATTTTACCACCATAATGAATGAATTTTTATTTGAAACATAATTGAAAATATTTCATGGTTCATTTCAATGAATGTTCTTTCCTTTATAATTGTGTAGCTATTTAAAAAGATACGAATTTGAAATGGAAAGTTTATTTTCCTCAATAATTATTCCAAATAATCTTTCATAATAATTTCCCATATAAGATGAAATTATTTTATGTTAGTTATTATTTATTAGGGATATGATCCAATGATATCATCTTTATTCCATCTCTGTATGCTTTATGTTTATGATTAAAATATGAAATTCTTATGAAAGCCATTTCTTTTTTCATGGGTTATGTTATGATAAAATGTTTTTGAAATCTATTTCTTTTACATGTGTTATGTTATGATGAATTGTTTTAAACCCATTTATTTTCATGGGTTCTAATATTATGAATGATTTATGATCTTGTGGAACATATATGTATTATTTTCATTATTTGATTGGTGAGACCTATATCTCCCTCCAATGAATTGGGTAATAAATGATATCTCATGAGATAAAAAGGCACTCGAAAAGAGAGTAAGCCATATTTCTTAAGGGACTATTTCCACTATGATAGTATTGATAGTGAACCTTGACTACTATGATGGTTTTGGGAGTGAACCAATTAATTTAAGATAACTTTTTCAATAACCCATGACTATTAAGGAAGTGATTTTCTATGCTTATGGGAATGCCTAGATTTCATGTCTTATGCATATATTAGGATCCCATAGTTCATATTATGTGGTTCATATATGGTTCATATATTATAAACTATAAATCTTTAAGAAATTACTTAATATTATAATCTTTGATATTAAATGTATGGTTTTGAAATGTTAATTTCATGTTTTCATGTTATTCTTCTCTTGTTATACATATATTATCATTGATATATCCCTTGTTTACCCTTACTGAGAATTAGAGCTCACATTTTCTTATGTTTCCATTTCAGAGGTTATAAATAAATTCATTAAGTATGATATGTCTAAGAAGGATTATTGTTAGGAATAAATAAGTATAATAAATTGTAGATATTTTATTAACTAATATTTTGTGTTTTTAAGAATCAAAAGACACTAGATCTATAAAATTATGGCATGGGTCATTATATAATATAATGAATATTCATATATTAGGATGTAATATCTATGAATGAAATTTTGTTGTTGTTATAGTGCGATATTCACGACTATTTTAAGAAAAGTTCCCCAAGTTATCCAACACTGGCTATCAACATAGAATGCGGATTGGAACACCATGATAGGATCCAATCATAAATTCCCCTACCTATATTCCTACCCAAAATACAATTACATTATATCTTATTGACAATATTAAATCACTATAATCTCAAATGGAATAATTGTATGGGAGGTATTCACTTGTGAAATTAAAATTAGAATCATACCCTCAATGGGAGGATGAGATTCTTTCTCTATATAGCTTTATAAACACAATATTAATGATATTTAGTTGAACAGGGGACTATAAGAATAATTTAATACAGTTTTATCTTAATTTGTTTCCATGATGAGGACCCTAAAAAATATATGTGGTTAAGCTTAGGTGATTTCTATAGACCATGGATAGACCAAAGTTTGTATGGTATATTAATCTATTAGTCCAATTAATCATAGGATGGGAAGACCTCTATTGCTACTTCCTTGAAAAAATCAGCTCCACGTTGAGAAATACAATAGCCCTCAACCTCTCAAATAGAACACTATGATAAAATGAGTGATCCTCATACTTTATCACCATCTATAATGGTATAACATATTCCTTGAACATATAACTCCATCAATAAGAGTTTCTTGGAATCTGTATTGAAAATATTCACGATGAGTTAAAAAAGTTGATCATATTATTAAAATAGATAGGAGGATTCAATGAGAATTATATAGAATATTATAGGTTGGAATATTCCATTTATAAAATCAAGTATAAGCCTTATCTAGAGCTAGTGTTCCTAGGAATAGAATTATCTAGAAATAAATAGAAATTGTTACACATAATACAACTCCAACACTAGCTTTGATGCCTAAACCAATGAAATATCACATTGTTTCCCCTCTATAATATAAAAAAAACAATAAAATCATCATCTAAAGGGAGAAAAGATCATAGTAAAAGGTCAGATGAAGAATAGAATAATAATGTTTACTTTTACTGAATTGAACAAGTCCTAAGATATTTCGTAGTATTTATAGAAATATTTTTCTAAAACTGATAGAACCCATGTATCCCAATTACGATGTCCTAAAATACCACCTAAATTTATATGATTACCATTATATTTTGGGTACACCATCCAGGAATGTTTTATTTTTAAATGAATCTAAAAAATTATTGTATGTTGAGGAAACGTTAAGTAGGGAAATCCACCAGTTCATGTGGCTTGTGTTTTTGAAACCAATCCATGAGAAGAAGGATAATGGAAAGAAGTCCCAAATAAAGGTTATTAGAAGTTTGATGATTGGATGACTAAGAAAATAGTAAACTGAGTGAATGCCATCATCATGGAATGTCTAAATAACCAAGTCATCTCCCCTGTTTCTTCTATTATAATGTAAAGAATGTCATCTACGCCACAATCTTATAGGATTCGATATTATAAAATTAGGCCTTACCGTCACGAAAAATATATATATATATATTTAAATAAAATAGAATAAATTATTATTATTGTTAGAAACATATCATATTTTATGAGTTTATTATTGGAAGAATAATATTTTCCCTGAAAATGGTTTAATGAGTATTATCCCAAAAAACAAAACCTCCATCAGTTGAAGAGTCAGTTTACAACTCTGTCAATGTGATTTAAATGAAAATTTATTTTATAATGAAGAATATTCATATAAATTTTATTTCCCCCCTAATAATCAGTTAAATGATGGAATAGGTCATTGAGGCTGATGGGGTCAATGAATAAGTTTTCGAAATGGATTCCAACTTCCAGGTCACATCCCTAAAGAAAATATTTTATCAGTTAAAACCTAGTAACAAGAACATCAGTATTTTTATAATGAACGTCATTATACTTCTTATACATCTAAATTATATTCCAAAATGGTCATATTGCACAGCATATTGGAAAACAAAAGAGTCCCATGGTAAATGTTAGAACATGGTAAAGAATGATAAATCTTACTCACAAGTGATGGAATGAACGCAAAGTCTAATGAAACAAAATAGTCTCCTGTATAGAAAACTCGGAATACCAAGAATATAACCAAAGAACTTCTATATGATAGAAAACACATTCCCAGGACTTGGAAATATGACATCTTAAAACTGTTGGTTTTCATTATTATAGGACTCTCAATATTATATTTCATTAATTTATCAAAATATTATTAGGAATCTCTCATTGCGGACCTTTTATTCCCTCAAGAGTTTGACATTTTTGCCAATTTCACTGCAGTATACCATATAGAGATTGATACCATGGAATTTAAAAATATAACCTTCTTTTAAAAAATAGTATTGGGAGTCCATTATGTAAGGTAAAATTTGGACATTTTATGTATCTAAAATTTTTAATGATGGAAGCATCCATTAATTTTTTATTGACATTGACTTTGGGATCAATATAATGTTGTTATGGACACTCTGATGGTTGGGCCATAGTGAATAATATTTATCTCCCTCTATTTTAAAAATCAATTGGTATAAAAAGTGTGAGTAAAATACTCTTGTATGATTTAATCATAGATATTAATTAGGTGATATTGTCTCTGAAGATGAATTTATAATTCTATTTAATGATGTAGCTTTTAAAGTATTATTAATAAGATCATGGTTGAATCCTCATACAACACTTACCTTATCATATATTAACTATCAAAAATAGTCTATTGATGGATTAACATGGAAATTTTAAAATAATAAATATCCTTTTGAACATTCTGATTCATAGTATATTAATTTAGGGTTCTAGCAAAGATAAAGAAAATAACCCATGACATGTAATGTTGGTCAGTTTCATAAATTGAATGGTTTTGAAAGGGATCCTATTAACCCATTAGATTGGCTCAGTGAGGATTATGTGCAACCTATTAATTTAATTTAGGTAATCCCTCAATATCTATGTAATCATCTTGTTATGTGAATCCCATCTGTATGTATAAGGCATATAATAACCTTCATGTCATACGATGGCCAAGAAACTACTCTCATAGGGAAATTTCCACAAAATGTGTGAGAAATAAATGTATTTCCCATAAAAATTAATATTTCTTATTATAGTCACTATTTGATGTCTGGTCTAAAAAATCAATCCAAAAATCCAAGTATCATTGACCAGATCATCCTCAACATGTGAGGTCAAAAATTGATGCATGGACTAGATACTTTCACCCTCTTTTTCAAGATATTAGCCATTCCTAGTAAATCCAACTATACAGAAGAAGACTTTGACCAGAATAATAATGATTATGTCCTGGGAGGATGTACTTCTACATTATATATAATTTCTAGGGAAACCCATATATTACAATTGGATTCATAAAATTCTCCCACTTCACTAGTTGGAAATAAAAATACACCTAAGACACCCCTGAAGTCTCACATTAATGTCATTTTTTCACCCCCATTAATAGAAGAAAAGAAAGTGAGTTTATCCTGATGGTTTCAAATGATGGTTTCTATAAACTAGTACTTCTAGTTTTTGGAGACACCTCATCATTATTAAAAAAATATAAATATTCCCTCATGTCATCTTCTCAACCTAAAAAAGTCATGTGATCGCCTACATCTAATAATGTTAATGTATATGGGGTGGATGGAAAATAATATCATAATAAATCAAATTATAATGATCAAACATCATTACCCTCAAGATCTAGAGGCTCATATCCATCATTTATATAAGAGAAAAATTCCCATGATTTATCTCTCAATCTGGTATTCATTCCTTCATGAACCATTCCCATAGATATTGAATTGAAAAAAGATGATTAATATCTCAAAGATGCCCCTTTATAATTTAGTAAGGGTGTCTCTGCCACTATTTATGACCTCAAAAAAGAGAATATGGGTACCTAAAAATACCAGAAACCTACTTTAATTTGGACTTCCATGTCTCCTAATGTACAAAAGTTGTATATATTATTTTTAAATCATTACCATGATGTTTACACATATAATTATATCGATATTCCTAGAAATGGTCTTGATATGGACACTCCTCATATGGGAATACACAAGGATCATCATGGTTACATGTAGAAATCCTAAAAAATTCATCTGACTCATTTTTTCATGGATGAATCCAAATTAGATAGGCTTATCCAAGATAATTTTTTTTCTGATATTCACATATCAAAAATGCCTTTCCAATATTGTCCGAGTAAAAAAGAATAATGGATATATTAGGGTCTACATTGATTTAAGGGGTTATAACCAGCATTTCTCGAAGGATAATTTTCTAGTCACAATTATATAACATCTTATCAATGTGATTATCATCTCTTATACCATGTTATTTATAGAGATATATTCTATATAAAACCATATATGAATGGATCCCAGAGATGAAGAGGACACTGGCTTTAGTGACCCCAAGGAGCATCTTTTGATTTCATTTTTCATGGCACCACATAATAATGTATGAAGGACGTTATTTTTAATCCCTTCATAGGTAAGACCATGGAATGGTATTTTAATGACCTATTAGGTATATCCCAACAAATTTGTGACTATATTTCCAATATTGAGACTATTTTTTTAAAATAACCATATCATAACCTAAAAATGAAACCCTTAAAATGTACATTTGAGGTTACCTAAGGAATGATATTTATATTTATAGAATTAAATCACATATCAATCTTGAGCATGAGAAGACCAAAGTGATTTTTAATGTGACACATCCATGAAATCTCAATAATTTGAGAGGGATTCAATGATTCTATACTTGCATAAAGTTATTTTTTAAAAAACATGCATGAAAGTTTTAACATTAACCAATATTGTAATTAATGGAGGCACATATCATTGGTCGAGCTAGAAGTATCCACATGAATAAATGAAGTGATTGGGTATGTTTCCTTTTATAATGAAAGTGAGGGGCGCTTTATGAATTTTCTAAAAAGAATAAATTAAAATAAATTAATTTTCAATGAAAATACAACCAAATAGATGTATATTATAATATAAGATAATATAATGTTTTAATATCATAATACAATATATTTTAGATAAGATTTGGTATTATTTTTAAACATATCATTTGGATTAACTCTTGGTTAACCTATTTTAATATTAACTACAATAAAAAATATTTTAATATAAAAAGATTTTAATTTTTACTTATATGGTATAAATTTTCCATAAACGTTCAATTTATAACATTTTAGACCTCAAAATAATAACTTTTTATTTTTAAAATATTTTTATTATTCATAATTTCATTATATAGTTTTAATTTTATCTAAGATAAGTGAGTTTTAAAACATTTTTATGTTTATTCTTTATATTTTTTTATGTTCATTTTCAATGAATATGTTTTTGAAAATTATTTATTTTTTGAAAATATTTTCCCAAATAAGAAATAATATTTGTCATTAATAAATTTTATAAAAGGATATTCCAAAATTATTATCCATCTATGACAACATATATTGGTGTTACTCATTAAAATATGTTTAAAAGAACTAAATGTTATATTCATACTATTTCTGTGATTGGTTTATGTTTTTATGTCATGATGCTTATGAAACCCATTAGTCTTTCACGTGTTATATGTTTATGAAACCTATTTCTTCTTCCAGAGTTATTGTATTATTGGACCTTCCATCTTTCACATGTTATGATTTGATGAAATGATTTTAAAACCTTTTCCTTTTCTACAGATTGAGATAAGATTACATGTTTTAAAAACCCATTTCAATTGCTAGGTTTCAATAATACTGTTTATGATCTTGTGGCACATGTATGTATGATTTCAATATGAGAATCATGGGATCTATATCTCCCTCTAATGAATTTGTTATGATTTCTATTTTAACAGATAATGATGGGAATCAAGTCAAAGGGCTTGATCCACTATGGAAAGTGGAGAAACCCATTCTACTATGGGAGGATGGAGAAACATGATCTACTATGGGAATATGGGGAATCATCATCAACTATGATAAAATATGGACACCCAATTAACTATGGGAATATTGGGAATCTCAATCCCTAAAAAGGTAACGACTACGACTGGGTGTGGTGGTGTTTTGTGCCCTATAGTGTAGTCCCCATGATGTTCCATAATGTGTTTTTTTAGTGCTCCTTGATTTATAGTTAATGATTTTTCATGTTTAGGTGTCTTCCACAATACCATTTCTAATTTCTATGTTATGATATCATTGATAATTCTAATGATTCCCTTATAATTCATGTTTTATGAATTTCCAACAATAATTCCATGATTAAATTTTATGATATTTGAAATTAAGTGTATGATATTCTATTTGTATGATCATGTTATAATACACATATACTCATGTTTATTTGTACAACTCTACATTTTTTATTCTTATGAATCATTTGAGATATCATTTTTTATTTCGTTCTATATGTTATGAAGATATTTATTATGTATGATTGGTCTAAAAACATTTCTTGTCATTAATATCCTAATACAAGCAAATTTAGCTCACATATATACCGAATTTTATTTCTCATGCAACCAATGTCAATATGATAATATGGTATTCTAGAATCTATTTGTGTAATTCATTATGTTTTCCAAAAAGAGTGATCAAATGTAAAATAATGAAATGAGAGGGTCTATATAACTAGTTTTTCTTAAAGGTATAGAGTTTCAATAAAAGACATAATTCCAGGCAAGAGAGACAACTTATCTCACATAGAATTCATGTAACCGTAAAAGGGATATGTTTTTATATTTATATGAATCCATCCTAGAGTTTGAAGTCATGTGAAATATATGTGTGTGAAATAACATAATATCAATATGACTAAATAAAAATGTTCCCTATATTTGTGTTTTACTTGCCTAAATGGACCGAAATTTTTATTTCTATTTTATTAGGTATAATACCCTTTTATGGGTGGAAGTGGATCCATTTTATGACCCATAGAACCAAGGAACAAGGCCCAACAAGTCATGAAGTCCAACTACATTACATGTAATCCCAAAGGTATAATATACCCATTACATGATCTGTTGTCCCAAACCGTTAGAACTGCCCCTCCCCAACATTTAAATCATTAATCGCATAGCTTCCCAACCAAAATTTCTGATCGGCTAGCATTTCCCGATGCAAAGATACTTGGTTCTTGGTCCAGATGGATATATCCATACCCTCTTATTCTTCATATCCTATTACCTATGCTCTGGTGTCTTCTACTCAATGCCATGATACTCTTATGGGGCATAATTTGTGTGAAATGGGATACTCCATGGTCTCCTTGGCCAAAAGTTCATGAGGCATGATGGCCTTTGATGACCAGAAGGCCCTGAGACATTTAGGACAATACCAGTGGCCCAAATCCCCAAATCAGATGAATAGTTCTGGCTGCTACTGTACTGAACAACACCTACAATAGTAATTCTCTAGTAATTTATATTATACTTCTACTATAACCAAGAATTTCTCTTCCACTTATTTCAAACTTGGTTCTCTTGGATTCCAGGTAGGAGCATGCACCACTCAGCTACCGTCTCATTGGAAAATTTGTGTTTTCCCATAGAACTCGACATTCCAGTCCCCCATCCTCTATAGTTCCATTTGGGATATTTTTGGAACTGATAACCAGGAATGAAAATCATTCCCTAAAATAAAATTCTATTATAGTCTAGAGGAACATTTTATGTTTTTTCAATAATAATAATGTTATTTTAATAATTTTAGCATCAATAATGTAATCCACAAGTGTGTGAAATGAGATGTTTAAGATAAAAAATTCATGGAGCATCCTTGATCCCCATGATTATGATAAAGGTTTTCACCAGAAATAGTGACATGAGGAATGTGAAAGAACATTAGGATTCCACATTCTATATGTAATAATGATGGTGAGAAATTGATGGATCTCATTAGAACATCCTGGTAAAAAATGGAAATCACACAACTAATTTTTAAAAATCTATATGGTTGTGTACAACAAAAAACCTATTTGAGATATAAATATGTCATCACTAACTCACATAGGGGCTGGATCTATGGAAGATGAATAATTGACACTGGTTCACACAAACATGTATTCCTTAACATCATGAAATTTAGTGTGATGATCCTCGGTATGTAATTTTCATGATCAACCTTTCAGGGACCACATGAGGACTTACACCATGCTTGATATATCCTCATGAAATATCTATTAAGTCTATTGAAGTTATCATAACAGAATAAAACTTCATTAAAACATATGTTGTTGACAAAAAAATTTTCAGGTCATTGTCCCTATGATCTATGTTGTTTTATTATGTTAGATTCCATTTCTTGCATAATAAAATTTTCACATAGTAAACTCTATTTCTATGAAACAACCTTCAAATTTATAATCCCATTTCCCTATATTCATCAACTAAATATTAGACTATTATCATACAAGTATTTCATAAGCATCGATACCCTACTAACTACTTATCTGAATAAAAATTATCCTAACGTTGAAACACTTGATTTTCACTCCTCATATGTAGTTATACTATATACCCATTCAAGAGGTGAATGAGAAATGGATATGAAAAAAATAATGTTGAAATTATCCAAGAAAACTACAAAAATTCTTATTTGGGAGGACTTTTCAAGATTTTCCTCTCCCATGGGGAAATATTTTCCCTAATGGGTAGAATCATCCATATCTGAATAGAAATACAAAAAAAAATTGAATTTCTCCACATGCATGTGGTATGCTGGTCAACTGATCCTAAACATCATCCACACATGAAATTAAAATTTATCCTAACTTCATGTGATGATAATAGAAAACCCCATGTGTGATCATAAATGGATTAAACTCCTCCCTCTCAATGGGATTTCATCCTTAATCTCATATCCTCATGAATCCCATATAGAGAGGCCTCACACCATGTAACACCCCCCGAGATTTTATGAGAAATAGCCTTTTTCATTTCTTTGATGTCTTGTGTCATACGCTGCACCATGATTAGATTGTGATATACGCAACACTGTATTATCTTGTAGTATACGCAAAACTGTTATTAGCTTCTGTTGCATACAAGAGAGACCATCCTCTATAGCGTGTGTTGTACACAATAACGAGTTTTACTAAACAATGATATATTGATATAATATTATTATGAACTAGTAGTTATGAATAGTATTAAACAAATTTTGAATTTTATAACATTATATTTCGTCTTACACATACTCTAGATCATTTTATGAGAGCAAAATAATTTTTTCAGGTAAAATTAGTATTTTTCAAACAAATGCAGTTTTGTCGAATTTTGATGGAACATCCACTTTAATTATTTTTTTGACATGATTATAAGTTCAATTTGAGAAAATAAACATATTCATTTCAATAAATATAATGAAACTTACTTGGGATAATTTTTTAATATTTTTCTGTTAACTTTCATATTTTGATGAATAGTAAAAACACGCTAAATTTTAATTAAAAACAAAATTTATAATCCAGATAATTTATATGGTAAAATTATAATTTTGAATAGTTTTTAAGTATAAATAGAATATATTTTTACCATTTAATATAATTTATGTCATTATCATTAATTTAACATTGATTTCATAGGAATTGACATTTTAATCTTCTGTAATGTTTTAAATAAAAAACCCAATTTTTTCAACAACTGGATTAATTTTAAATTAATTAATGAATCTTATGTGTTTTGAATTTGAAAAAATTTAATCCATATTTGGAATCAGGAGGTTCAAATTGTGTAAATAAATAACTTTTATTTTTAGACATTATGAATAGTAACTATAGTAAATTTTATTTACCACAGTTAAAGTTAAATCATGTAATTAATGGTAAAAATATTATTATACAATTCCACTAACACATATCTTGATATCATTGGTTGATTATATTTGTCTCTAAAACATACCTGGGACTAAATGGAATCTATTAGAACACAGTTTGATAAGATTAAGACTTTTAATTTATTTTATTTAAAGTCAAGTGAAATATGTCTCACTCAAACGTTAGTAATTAAATTATTTTTAATATAATGATATACAGAATATGAATTCGATTATAAATACTCATTTGAAATATATAATGTTTTTCTTCATCATGGTAATATATTTTTTATTTTTACGAATTACATAATTACTTTAATAGCTTATACATTAATGATTCAGAAACAATTTATTTAGTGAAAATTCAGTCATATTGTTTTTATTAAAATAATAATACCCATTAAAAAGACCAAAAACTCCACCAAACCTTATTGGTCAAGTATATCTAAACCATAAGAATCCATGGGACGACTTGTGATCCATTTTGAGCCATATAAAATATATTCAAACATTTATATTATCTTATTTTAAATGACTTCAAAGTAGCCACCTTAATAATTTAATAAAGATAACATTTTATAAAGTTGGTTGTTTTTGAAGATAAATTCGAAAAAAATTGTTCTTATGAAATTTATTATATTTATCTCAATTATATTATATTATTTTTAATTTTTATGCCACATATAAATGTATTAAATAATAATACAAAATTGTTGTAGTAATATTATGTGAACTAATTAATGTGCTCCATGAATTTTCTAGATAGATATGACATGTTAATAATCTATTAAATATTTAAGTTCGAACATATCTTCTGTGTGGATTTTATTTAAATTCAAATAATTGAATAGTGTCAAAATTGACACTATTGGTATTTTATAAAAATAACATGTTATTAAATTGTTTAAAAATCACAAAATTATTTGAAAACAACAAATTGAAAAATATATGGTAGAAAATATCATAATGTAACTAATTATGGAAAATTCACAACAAATAATTAACTATTTATAACAATTTAATATTTAGAATAGCATTACAATAAATAAAATCAAATATATTAAATAAGGATAAATCAAAATGATATGGTTTAAAAAAATCCAAACATGTCTAAATTTTATTGGCTGATGAGATTACCACCCTATCTCATCTCATCATAGATGTTGATTCATTTTGGTGGTTTTCATGAGGGGGTTGATTTTATAATATATTAATATATTTGAGATTTTCCTAAAGTGCCCCTCCCCTCTCTTATAAAAGGGCACCTCCTCCCTTTCCACTTCACACCATTTTAAGATTACAAACTCTACCAAAACCAGCCCATTTCTTTTATCAACTTCCATATAGACATACTAGAGGTCATGGACTTATTCAAATACCATCCTTATTTCCCTAAGAGGAGGTTTAGAAGAGGCACGTCGAAGAAGAGGTAATACCCTTTAGTGATTCTTTCAAACTTATTTATTATTCTACTTCCTCTATATGATTGGTTTCATTATTAGATAAAAAATCTAGTATCACATGTATACTGATATGTTATTATGAATATGAAACAAAAATATTCCATCGTCTATCCATACTATGAAAAATGAAATCACCACGCGTGTGTATATACGACATACCATCTCCACGCCGTGGTGTAATCTATTTTTCATAACCAACCTACTTGGATGTGTATAATAATTGAAAAATAACTATATATGATTATTTTAATGTGATATTGATTATGAAATATTATACACCATACACTTCTTAAAATTCCCCAATCATGGGAGTGATATTGTCGCTCAAGCGTACGTACGGCTTACCTTCTCCACGATGCGACGATATTCATTCTATATGTTTACAATTCAAGAATGATTATAAACAATATAATATAAATAATAATGAAATATATGACATAATAATTCTACAGGATATATATATATGTAATTTACTTTCATTTAATTTAATAAGGAAATGAAAACATCGTTCATGTGTACATACGACATACCCTCTCCATGAACTGTGTATTTCAATCCATTTATTGATTGATTATATATATTTATATATTGAATATATGTGAAATATAAATCATGTTTTACATTATATAAGTAATTAATCATGATCTATGTAATCATATGAAAAATTACATGTCAAAACACGTATGATAAATGAAATGATTTTACCCAAAACGCTGCTTTAACATGGAATTGACAAATGAATGAGAAATATAAAGTCATTAGTGAATGATATATGATATCAAAAATAAAATTATGGTTCTGTTACAAGATTATAAAATTTTTTAACCCCACTATATAGGTGTTTCTGACACATACAAAATATATTGGACCTAAGTTAAGGGGTAACTTTACCTATCTCATTTCTATCTGATATTGTTTATTCGTAAGTATTTACTGGGGTTATATTTATCATATTTGTCCATGTTTTATGAAAATATTTTAATAATTTATTTACTACTCTTAAATGTATGTTTAATGTCTTTTTTACCTATTATTGGCTTTTACTATATTGTATGGATGGAATCTTTCTATTGTTTAAAAAATGAGGTACTTTTTGACATTTCCACTAAAAGTACGAGGATATTGTTTTTTAACTTATACAGCATGAATGGATTTTGTTATAATTTCAAAGAGAATCATTTCCATGAATCATCCTTTAAAAGTTTTCGTGATTAATTTAAATTAACTTCTTTTATTTTTAAATATAGCATGACATATTGAGAAAAGAAAATGTTTTTGGAGAATAAAGGATATTTTCCTCAAGAACTATGTTCCAGGGTTTTATCAAAATTATTTTCCATCTAAGATGATATAGGGTTATGAGTCTATCCCAATTATTAATTTTATTTCTTTAATTTTTGGTGGAATTATTCTTTTGAAGTCCTTTTATCTTATATGTATTACGTTATAATGGCATGATGTTTAAGAATACCATTATTTTACATGGGTTATTCTATGATGTATGATTTTTGATTTTGTGGCACAAATAGGAATGGATTCATTATGAGATGGGTGTGACCTATATATCCATCCAATGAATTGGCTAAACATTTATATCTCATGAGATAGACATGGATGTAACGGAAAGTAAATCTAGTTCATTATTATAGGGTTGTAATGTCAAGTAAATTCGGTTCCGTAATGGACTTTGTCCACAATGATGGTCTTTGTAGAAATGCCTTGGATACTATGGAAATCATATCATGTTCTTATTGGTTTTTCCAAAATTAAATGTTTTATTCCCATGCTATTGTATCATGATTAATATTCATTTACGATTTATGCCTTATGTACTGACAAGATTTATTTCATTACTCATGATTTTGATGTTTTAAGTTCTTGTTTCTATGTTCAAATGTTTATGGGTTTTTTTATGTTCCCTAGGTTTGCCCTTACTGAGCATTTGAGATCACCCTTTTTATTCTTTCTTTTCCCCATGATAAAATTAAAGGTTTTAGGTAAGAAATCAAAAGGTTAGAATCATTATGGGAGATACTGGAGATATTTCACCATGATTAGAAGAATTTGTTCCAAGTTTCCGAAGACACTAAACTTATACAGTCATTGGGTGTCTATTTTTGATATGTATTAAGTATTCAGAAAACGTAATTTAATATCCATGTATGTCAAGATTGGGTCTCTACAGTTTGTATCAGAGAAAAGGTTTAGTTATCATTTCATAACTGGGATTCGGAAACTTTAGTGAGATCCGTAGAGATATTTCTAAGGTATGTCTAGGGATGTCCTTAAGGATAAGTATAATTATAGGTTATAGTACTAAAATTATTATAAGGATCATAGAATTAATCCTAAGAAGTTAGATATTGAACGTACTCTCCCTTTATTATGTTATTTTACTAGAATGATTTTTTTCCTCTCACACTATTCAATGTGGTTTTTACATGATGGATTTCACCCAAAGGAACCGTGTGGATCAATGTAATGGACAATGCAATTATTGTCCACCTAAACCAACCAATGTTATCGGATATGGAGTGAAAAATCATATTTATCTACTTACATAAGAAATGAATCATCCTGGACATCCAAATGAGCAGAGAATGAAACAATATTCTATTGAGTCCTTAATGAGGAAACATCCACATTATATCATGGGTATTCTGATCAACTTATTGCTGAATAATGGATCATTACCTTTGAAATGATATTTTCCATATATCATTTTTTAGAACATAAAAAATTCATTTTGGTCATTTAGTATATAGAAGGTGAAGGAGACCAGTGCTGGACTCTAATTAAGAATACAAGGCCCCATGATGAAATTGAATCCATAGAATGGGATGAGTTCAAGAACTTGTTTTTTAATAAATACTTACCTCATATTCTTTGAACAAAGATGGAAAATGAGTTCCATGATCTTAAGAAAAATGATGATGAATCTGTTGGTATATATGAGGCAAATTTTACAAGGCTTGCAAGGTATGCATCTAACTTTATCGTCTATCCTGAAATTAATGTTGATCGACTCTTTAGTGGCCTAAAACCAAGTCTTCTAAGGGCACTAGATATAAGAGAATTTAGTTGCTATGAATAAATTGTGTGTTGTGCTATAAAGGTAGAACAATAAGTTGGTGTTACATATCCATCTCATGGTTTTGAAAAGAAACGTAAGATGGAGTTTAAAGAAAAATCTCAATAAAATGGTGAAAATAATATGAATGTTTTGTTATGCTCAATGTGTGGAAAGAATCATAGTGGATATTTTCTTAAAGGGACTAGAAAATTTTATAAAATTGGAAAAGAAGGTCATCGTGCAGCTGAATGTCGATATAATGGGAAAAAGGTAGCTAATGATGTGAATAGAAAAAAAGGCTACAAAGATCACACCATAAACACTTCAATGATACAAGTGCAAGGAAAGAGGGAATTATGCTAACCAATTCCCTAATCCAAGGGTTAATGATGATCGAACTCAACAACCTCTTAATGTAAATGATAGAGGGAAGTCACATGTGATCACTATTCGTGATGTTGAATATGAAAATGAAGTGGTTGAATGATTAAGTTTTTATGTAATGGGATTCCAAAATAGTGTTGTGGAATCTAATTTATAGTATCATGGAATATTGGAATATCTATGTATTGGTTTTCAATAATTGTATGGTACCGGTAACCATGAAAAGTGATTGAAATGTTTTTGGAAATCATATGATATGTTCACAATATTGGGATAAGGAGAAAATAATATATTTGAATGGATTAATGATCTCATGTCATATATAACTACAAAGTCATATCATGGTTAGAGTATACAGAAATTTTAAGATTTTGGTATGTGGAAAGGGTAATCTTTTGACAGTATTCTTGTTTTCACTAAGGTTTTATAGTAATTCATGTTTCAAGAGAATAAATGATAAACTATTAACATGTTTGCAATGTGACCAACAAGATATATCTTATAATATATGGAGGATAAATGATGGTATTGACATGCTTGGTAGATAAACTCTCTAGTAATCTTTTCTTTATAATATGAGATTGGACAGAAGTAAGTTGGATAAGCCTAAAGATTGGAATGGATTAAGTTGACATCAGATTATATTGTTTAAGGTTATAACTTTTTGATATTATTTCTGGATTGTTATAATAGTATAGTATTAGAGAAAGGACAACTTGTAGGACGGGTGACAACACATCGTATAGGACAAAGCTGCAGGAATCTAACCCACAACCGAAGTTTGACAGGCCTTTATCGCCATCCACTTGCCTACAAAAAATCCCACATTTGTACAAATTAGTATTATTTTATAAAACAGTATGATAGATGAAGTATATGTCCATTTTTGGAACCATGTATGATTAACCCCACCAAAGACGAACTTATGTATATTTAATATCTTGTGCTAACCTTTTTTGTGATAGAGACAGATGGAATGACCTTTAATTCTATCGCATGATCTGTTAATACTTCAAGAATGACAAATTCAGCTTCATTTCATTAAATAAAAGATGAAGTGGAAATTGTTCATGGATTGACCAAGGATGATATTACACAGAAATCAAGTAATTATTTCTCCTTATGAAAAAATTAACCAACTTTAGGGAAATGATATTGAAAAAAAAAATTGTCCCAGTACCCTCATATCCAATGAATCAGATGGTACCTTAGATCCTCACAAATTTATGGCTTTGTGATTTTTTTCTTTTTCAAAGCCATGTTCTCTACCATTCTTCATTATAACATGATGGTTAGATTTATATTCCATATCGATATTTTCACCTATATTCTTTTATATGGAAACCCATTGTTGGGTTAATTTGGTTGATTGTTATGTTTCTAATATTCCTTTTTAAAATTATGTTTTAGTATTACTTTTTATGATGCGGGTTAATATGAATGAAACATTCAAGTAGTAAACAATTAATAAACCTGATGAATTTTGAGGGGGAAATTCATTTTAATGTGGTAGAATGTAACACCCTGGGATTTCATGAGAAATATTCCATTTAATTTATTTGATGCCTTGTGTTGTATGCTACACCAAAATTACCTTTCTCTATATATAATATAATATTAGCATGTAGAATACGCAACAATATTCATGACTTGTGCTGCAAGCAAGAGCGGCAATCATCAATAGCGTGTGTTGTACGCAATTCCATGTTTCACTAAGAAATGATATATTTTTATAATACTATTATGAACCAGCCATTATGAATAGTATTAAACACATTTTTAATTTTATAACATTTTCATTCCTCTTACACATATTCTATAACATGGTATGAGATAAAAATAAATAATTTGGGTGACATAAGTATTTTAAAAAAAATGTTGTTTTCCCCCTTTTGATGGTAGACTCACATTAAATATAGTTTTGAAACTTTTATAAGTACAATTTGACAAAATAACCATATTCATTACAATAAGGATATAATAATTTACTTGGTAAATTTTTTTTAATATTTTTTTGATTACTTTCATATTTTGATGAATACTAAAAATATACTAAATTATAATTAAAAAAAACATGTATCATCAAGATAATTTATATAATTAAATTATAATATTTAATGGTTTTGAAATATAAATAGAATATATTTTTACCATTTAATATAATGTATGTAATTATCATTAATTTTACATTGAATTCATAGGTAAAAACATTTCAATCTTTTATAATGTATTAAATAAAAACCCGTTTTTTCGACAACGAGATTAATTTAAAATAATTTACTTCATATAATATGTTTTGAATTTGTTAAAATGGATTCCATATTTGGAATCAGGGCGTTCAAATTATGTAAATAGATAACTTTTTTTAGGAATTATTAATGGGAACTACAATAAATTTTATTTACCACGGTTAAAGGTAAATTAGGTAATTATGGACAAAAATAATATTATAAAATTACACTAACACTTGTCTTGATATTATTGGTTGATTATATTTCTCTCTAAAACATTATTGGGTCATAATGGAATCAGTTGTAACCCACATGGATGAGATTAATACCTTTAATTTATTTTATTTAAAGGAAAGTGAAATATGTCTCACTCAAACAGTATTAATTAAATTATTTTTTATATAAGGTTATATTGAATATAAATTCTATTATAAATACACATTTGAAAAAAAATGTTTTTATTAATCATGGTAATTTATTTTTAATTTTTAAAAAATATATAATTACATTAATAACTTATTCATTAATGACGGAGAAATTATTTATTTAGTGAAAAATCAATAATTTGTTGTTATTAAAATAATAATACACAACAAAAGGAACAAAAACATGACCCAAAAATATTGGTCGAGTATATTTAAACCACTATAATCCAAGGTTCAACCTTTGGACCATTTGGAGCCTTATAAAACAGATTATGACATTTATAATATTTTATTTTAAATAAATTCAATGTTGTCACCTTCATAATTTAATAAAGATTACATTTTAAATGTTGGTTGTTTTAGAAGATAAATTTAACTAAAAGAATTATTATAAAATATAGTAGATTTATCTTAATAATAGTATTTTATTTTTAATTTTTATGCAAAAAATAAGTATATTAAATTATTATTTAAAAATGTTGTAGTAATTATTTTATTAAGAAAAATATAAAATAAATGGTTGTAAAAATATTAAAATAAATATTATATAAAATTATTAATGGGATCCACTAATTTTATAAATAAATATGACATGATATAAATCTATTAAATATTTTGGTTTGAACATATTTTCTGTGTAGATGTTATTTAAATTCCAATAATTAAATTGTGTCAAAATTGACACAATTGGTATTTTATAAAAATAACATATTATTAAATTTTTTAAAAATGACAAAAAAATATAAAAATTAAAAATTTAAATTTATGTGGTCTAAAATTTTATAATATATCTAATTATAGACAATTAAAAACACATAATTATGTATTTATAACAATTTAAATTTTAGAATATTATTACCACAAATAAAATCAAATATATTAAATAAGGATAAATCAAAATGATAATGTTAAAAATAAATTCCAAAAAAGTATAAATTTTATTTTTTGATGATATTAACAACCTATAACATCTCATGTTCTAGTTTGAGTCATTTTAGAGGTTTTTATGTGAGGTTTTATTTTATTATAACGTAATTGTTTTTGAAAGTTTCCTAAAGTGCCCCTCTCCTCTCTTATAAAAGGGTACCTCCACCCTCTCATATTGACTCCATTTTGAGATTTCAAACTTGTCTAAACCCTTCCCATTTATTTTATAATCTTCTCTAGAGACATATTAGAGGTCATGTACTTCTTCAAATATCATCTTTAGTTCCCTAAGAGGAGGTTTAGAAGAGGCCCTTCGAAGAAGAGGTAATATATTTTTTTGATTCATTAAAACTTGTTTATTCATCTACTTTCTCTATATGAGTTGCTTAATTATTAGGTAATAACACCAGTATCAATTGTAAAATGATATTTTCTTATCAATATGAAACAATTATATTCCATCTTCTATCCATCGTATGAAAAATGAAATCTCCACGTGTGTGTACTTAAGGCATACCACCTCCACACCGTGGGGTAATCTGTTTTCCGTAACCAACATACTTGGAAGGGTATAATAATGGAAGATATAACTATACATGATTATTTTAAAGTGATATTTATTCGGAAATATTATACTATGTACACTTCAAAATAATTCCACAATCATGGGAATGATATTGTCGCTTGTGCGTACGTATGACTTACCGTCTCCACAAAGCGCTGAGATACATTCTACAAGTTAACCATAAAAGAATGATTATAAAGTATATAAAATAAAAAATAATTAAATATATTACATAATAATGCTACTCTATATATTTATATATATATCATTTACTTCTATTTAATTTAATAAGGACAAGAAAATAGCGTGCATGCATACGTACGACCTACCATCTCCATGAATGATGTATTTCAATCCATTTATCGATTGATTATATATATTTGTATATAAAATATATGTGATATATAAATCATGTTTTACATTCTGGAATTAATTAATCATGATCTAAGTGATCATATGAAAAATTATAGGTCAAAACATGTACGATAAATGTAATGGTTTTACACAAAACGTCGCTTTAACATGGAATTGACATATGTATGCTAAATATACTGTCATTAGTGAATAATATATAATATATTAAATATTATTATGGTTATGTTACAAGTTTATAATATTGTTAACCCCACTATATAGGATTTTGGACATGTACAGAAGAAATTGGACCTATTTTAAGGGGTAACTTTTCCAATCTCGTTTCTATCCGAGATTGTTTATTCATAAGTATTTAATGGGTTTATATTTATCATCCATGTCCATATTTTATAAAAAAAATTTCATGACGTATTTACTATTCATACATGTATGTTTAATGTCATGTTTACCTATTTTTGGTTTTTACTATATGGTATGGAAGGAATCATTCTTTGGTTTACAAAACATGATACTTTATGACTTTTCTGCTAAAAGTACGAGAAGAATGTTTTTTTTAACTTATTTGGAATGAATTGATTTTTTTATCATTTCATAGAGAATTATTTCCATGAATCTTCCTTTACAAGTTTTCTTATTTAATTTAAATTAACTTCTTTTATTTTTACAAATTTCTTGACATATTGAGAAAGGAAAATGTTTATGAATACAAAATTTATTTTTTCCAAGAACAAATTTCATGTATTTTATCAAAATTATTTTCCATCTAAGATGATATAGGGTTATGTTTTGTTCCCTATTATTACTTTTATTGGATTATGTTATGATGAAAATATTCTTAGGAGGACCTTTTTTCTTATATGGATTATGTTATGATTATAAGGCCCCAGCCTTAAACCTTACTTAATCTTGAGTTATTACAAGATTACACATTGGGGATCTTTTCGGGTTTAGAGTTTGAGAGAATTAGATCATAAAACATGCATTACATTCCACATATAAACAAAGTGGTTACATAAAGATAGTAATCTTCATTCCCATCAATGGAAACACATTTAAAATAAAACAGGGATTATTTCTTGACACATCCTTGACTCTATCATCTTATCATGTACCTTTCCCTTGACCTGTGAAAAACATTTCAAAAACTTGGGATGAGCATAAAAACTCAGTATGGGTTGTAAAAACATGGAAAGGAAACATGGGTACATATATACATAAGAGTGAAATCATACTTTACCCATAAAACAAAGGCATTTTAACATACCACATAAAATCATGAATAAATAATAGAAATCATAAGACATAAAGGTAACTTGGGGCATTCATAACATTCTTACGTAGGGAGTAACCCTCTTGGTTACGTTTGGAATACCCATCACAGTATATTACCTAAAATCTCTTCGGAGAAACCTTAAAGTTTCACTCCTTCGCGTTACCCAATGCATTGGAGAGCTATAACGGGCTCGCCCGCCATTAGTTTATCACGGAACCACCCGTCTTCATAATAATGCCCAAGAACCATAAGATAATCATATCACATAAAACATGCATAAAGGAAACATAAAATTTCCACATTTCAATCACAAGATATCAATACAACACATTGATATAAAAACATTATGAAAACCATTTTCAATACTAAAATAAAAGAAAAGTAAAACATGGTATTTATTTTTCTTTTAAAAAGAAGGTATGGCTTGTAGAGGAAGCTGAAACTCAAATAACGGTCACGACGGCGGAGAAGTCGTTGTCACCGCATACGTACGACAAAAACATTCCCTTTTGTCGTTTAGTAAACGCTTCGTATAAAAAAGATTCCTTTTTAATAAACGTAAAAGTCAAAGGGGTTTATACACCGTATAAAAGAAAGTTGTGTATAAAATAAAATATGCCTCAACGAAATGAGATTGAGACGAAGTCCCATACCTCGTATCCGACTTGACCCGACCGTTCTTTAATCTCCTGAATAATAAACTTGAGTTAATCTCTACTTTCTTATGAATCTTTTTCAAGTTCATTATTCCTTTTATACCATGTTATGAACATCATGTAATCAGTTAAGTTAATAATGTTCATTTTGTCGGTATTTGGTTCTTAAGTCAAAAATGGACTTCTTACACTTACATGTTGTTAATTTTGTCAAAGGTTCATTATATCCAGAATGGTATTCATGATGTAGATATCATATATGTCATATATATCCAGTACATACATGCATTTATAATATTACATCACATTTAAAGGTAAGAAATGAAATGCACCGTTCATGGAGACGGTAAGCCGTACGTACGCATGAACGCTACTTCCATTTCTATTTCATATTTTCTGGAATGGAATCATAATTATATAAGAGTATATTATAATTCCAGTATAATAACATATATAATATCATTAACTTTATCCCTTACACATCCCACATATGGTATTAACGAATCAAATCACTTTTAGGGGGCAGTAGTCCGCACTTCCTAAAATGAAGATATCGTGTTTACCCATAATGGAAACCATAAAGGTATGCCAAAAATGAAAAAAACAGAAACTTAAGGAAAACATAAACATATTATATATCATATATAAAAATAGTGACATCATAATGGCCACCTTTTAAGGTGTTAAATGAGTTTTGAACAATCACTGTTTCGGGAGGCAGAATTTCGCCATCCACGGAAACCGTATGTTCTTTAACCATTTGATGAAGTTGTGTAAGAGTGTAGCTCAAATAAATCTTATAACAACATCCTAGTATATTAAAGATACTGGTGTTGTTACAAAGGAAGTAAATAAAAAGATTTTAGGGGGTTGGAGAAGGAAAATAAAACAAATGAACATTAGAGAATGAATTACCTTAAAAAGTGTAACTCCTTTTGATTTGAGCCTAAAGGCTTCCTTTGAAAGGATTATGCCCAAAGGGAATCCTCTTGGATGAGGAGAGGAATGTGGAGAGAGCAAATGGGCAGGGTTTGGCCGAGCCAAAGGCTTGAAGAGTGTGTGAAATGAGGTAGAGGTGGGGGCCTTTTATAAGAGGAGAGGAGGGGCACTTTTGGAAAGTAAAGAAATATTACATTATTTGAAAATGTGTTTCGGTTTCAAAAGGTCCCACATTGATATATTTCGTGGATAAGGTGATAAGGGTTCGAAATCCACTCATCCAATTTGTTTTGGCCATGTGTAGGTTTTAGATTTTACATTATCTTTCCATTTTATTTAAATTGTCAAATAATGATGTCATCGCTGCATCATTATTATGTCATAAATAATTTAATTTATTTAATGTCTAAAAATCATAAAAAAAATACTATGATATATGAAATCTTTTTATATTTCCAATGATTATTTATAATCAAAATTTGGACTTGTATAACCCAACTTAAAAATTGTTTTCGTAAAATATATTTTGTTTGTGTCATTTTCACTTTAACATTAAATAAAAAGTAATTTATGTCATTTCCCAAAAAAAGTGGATCCATGGGGTCCCCAAGTTTACCCATGGAATGTCTTGGTCGGCCATGACACAACCAATAAGGTTGGGACATGTTTCTAGGTCATTTCATATTATTAAAGCATTACTTATACCTTAAACTACCCTAATTACCACTAATCGCGATTAAGAACTTAATAAGTTACTATTCACCAAAAAATTATTTTAATCTCATTGAACCACATTTTACTTCTTGATGACAACCATGTATGTCGGATTTTCAAAATTCATTACACATTAGTGGTAAACTTTCATTTAACTGAAAAATCAGTTTGCTTGATTACCACTTAGTGGTTTCACTATTCATCAAAAATTGAAGTTTTTCAGAAAATTACCAAAAATTCACCCTAAGCTATATTTGATATTCCGAATTCAAAAATGAAGTCTATTTTAAAAAAATTCAAATCATATAAGTCACATTAATTAATTTAATAATTAATTCCCGCTGCCAGAGCAAAAAGCGTGTTTTTACAAAACAATAAGTATCAAAAGATTGACACCGGTTTAAGTCTAATTTCAAAGTGAAATTGATTCCAATGACCACCATTGGACAAAATGGTAAAAATATATTCTAATTTAACTTCAAAACCAATTCAAAACATAATCTAATCATATAAATAAATTAGATTAAAAAGCAGCTTTGATGTAAAATGCAGTATTTTTCATTATTCATTAAAAAATGAACATTGTCAGAAAAATACCAAAAATTTACACAAGGTAAATTTTGATGTCCCAATCATAAATAATAAGTTTATTTTGACAAACATAGTTTATAAAATTGTCAAAATATAGATTCAAAAATGGTTTGCCATCAAAAGGCACTAAAACAATCTTTTAAGAATATTAGTGTATTCCATGCATAAGATTGTTTTCATTTTCATTTTAAGAACCTATAACACTATCTTAATCATTAATAGACATAGATAAAAATATCTATTATTCATTACTTACTTGGGATGTTACATCCTTCCCCCCTTTAGAAAATTGCGTCCCCGCAATTTATTTACTTATCGAATAAATGGGGGTACTTATCCCTCATTGCATTTTCAGATTCCCATGTTGCCTCTTCAATCATGTGGTTTTTCCACAAAACCTTTACCTGCTTAATCACCTTATTCCGCAACACTTGCTCCATGTGGTCAAGAATCTGGACCGGTTGTTCCTCATAAGATAGGTTCTCTTCCAGCTGAACTACCTCTGGACTCAAAACATGAGATGGATCTGGCATATACTTTCTCAACATCGAAACGTGAAAAACATTGTGTACCTGAGATAAACTCGGAGGTAAAGCCACTCGGTATGCAGCTGATCCAACTCTCTCTAGAATTTTGTATGGTCCAATGAACCTTGGACTCAACTTTCCTTTCTTACCAAATCTCATCACACTTTTCCAAGGAGAGACCTTGAGAAAAACATGATCACCTACCTCGAAAGATAGATCCTTCCTCCAGTTATCCACATAACTCTTCTGCCTGCTCTGAGCTATTCTCATGTGTTTCTGAATCAGCTGAACTTTTTCTGCCATCTCTTCTACCAATTCTGGTCCCATCAACTTCCTTTCACCCACTTCATCCCAGAAAGCTGGAGTTCGACACCGCTTACCATATAATGCCTGAAATGGTGCCATCTGTATACTGGAATGAAAACTGTTATTATATGAAAACTCAACCAAAGAAAGATGTTGGTCCCAACTTCCCTGATAATCCATAGAACAAGCTCGTAGCATATCCTCCAATGTCTGAATTGTTCGTTCTGACTGCCCATCTGATTGAGGATGAAAAGCTGTACTAAAATTTAATTCAGTACCCAACGACTTCTGAAGGCCTTTCCAAAAGTTAGAAGTAAACCTGGGATCACGATCTGATACAATGGAGAGAGGAACTCCATGTAACCTTACTATCTCTTTAAGATACAAACGGGAAAGTTGATCAAGAGAGAAAGTATCTCGTATAGCAAGGAAATGAGCATATTTGGTCAAGCGATCAACAATAACCCAGATTGCATTATTACCTCGAGATGTGTTCGGTAATCCAACAACAAAGTCCATGGATATATTCTCTCATTTCCACTCTGGTACTGGTAAAGGCTGAAGCATCCCTTTCGGTAACTGCCGCTCTGCTTTAACCTGCTGAAAAGTCAAACACTTCACAGTAAAATCAGCAATATCTCTTTTCATTCCATCCCACCAGTAATACTCCCGCAGATCTCTATACATCTTAGTACTGCCCGGATGAACTGAAAACGGAGAACTATGAGCTTCAAATAACAACTCTCTCTTCAACTGTGAATCACAAGGCACACACAATCTCTTCCCAAATCTCAAAACGCAATCACTATCAATGTTGAATTCAGGCAACTTACCTTTCTGAACCAGTTCTACCTTTTTCTGCAACTCACTGTCTTGCTTCGGTGCTTGCTTGATTCTATCTGATAGAGATGATCTCACTGATACCTGAAACAAAACAGAAGGACTTCCTGCACCAACAACTTCTATGCCAAAGTTCATCAAATCGTTAACCAAAGGATCACGTTCTAAACGCAACATTGTTAATGAAGCATTACTTTTTCGACTCAAAGCATCAGCCACTTTATTTGCTTTTCCCGGATGGTAATGAATTGTACAATCATAATCCTTGATTAATTCCAACCATCTCCTTTGTCTCATGTTTAACTCTTTCTGAGTGAATATATACTTTAAACTTTTGTGATCGGTATATATTTCACACTTTACTCCATACAAATGATGCCTCCAAATTTTTAAAGCAAAAACAACAGCAGCTAATTCCAAATCATGTGTAGGGTAATTTACCTCATGAGTTTTCAACTGTCGTGAAGCATAAGAAATTACCTGATCATTCTGCATTAGGACGCAACCAAGTCCTTTCAATGAAGCATCACTGTATATAACAAACTCACCATTCCTGGAAGGTAGTGCCAAAACTGGAGCATTCACCAATCTTCTTTTCAATTCCTGAAAACAATCATCACATTCTTTTGTCCAGATAAACTTAACACCCTTCCGAGTTAGCTTAGTCATTGGACTAGATAACCGTGAAAAATTTCTAACAAACCTTCGGTAATAGCCCGCCAAACCAAGGAAGCTACGAATCTCGGTTACATTTGTGGGTCTTGGCCATTCTTCCACAACTTTTGTTTTTGCAGGATCAACAGTTATTCCATCTTTAGAAACAATGTGACCAAGGAAAGAAATTTGTTGCAACCAAAACTCACACTTGCTGAATTTTTCATACAGTTTCTTTTCTTTTAAGGTTTGCAAGACAACCCTTAAATGTTTTTCATGCTCCTCTTTACTTTTAGAAAACACCAAAATATCATCAATGAAAACCACCACAAACTTATCCAAGAACTCATGGAAAATTCTATTCATTAATTCCATGAATACAGAAGGTGCATTGGTTAGCCCAAAAAGCATTACTACAAATTCATAATGGCCATATCTCGTACGGAATGCGGTCTTCGGAATATCTGCCTCCTTTACCTTCAGCTGATGGTACCCCGATCTCAAGTCAATATTTGAAAAAAACTGAGCTCCCTGGAGCTGATCAAACAAATCATCGATATGAGGCAAAGGATATTTGTTCTTAACAGTGATATTATTCAAGGCTCTATAATCAATTCAAAGTCTCATAGAACCATCTTTCTTTTTAACAAATAAAACAGGAGCACCCCATGGTGATGTGCTAGGTCTAATGAAACCTTTCTCTAATAAATCTTGCAATTGCTCCTTCAACTCTAAAAGTTCAATTTGTTCCATTCGATAAGGGGGTTTTGAAATTGGCTTAGCATCAGGAACTAAGTCAACAGTAAACTCAACTTCCCGATCTGGTATTATTCCAGGAAACTCATCAGGAAAAACATCAGGATACTCATTTACCACTGGCACATCATTAATCTGAACAGTTCCTTTATTTTCAACGACGTGTGCAAGGTAACATTCATTTCCATCTTTTACAAGTTTCTCGGCCTCTTGATATGTTATCAAAAGTAAGGGTTCATTCTTGTAAACAAACTGAAAGTCTTTCTGAAAAGAAACTTCTTTAGCTCTACAGTCAATCTTAGCATGGTAAATAGAGAGCCAATCCATACCAAGGGTAACATCAAACTCAACTAGAGGTAGAACAATAAGGTTTGCAAGTAGGTTCTTTCCACAGATAACGATAGGAAGATTCTTATAAATTCTTTTTGCCTCGACACTTCCCCCAGGTGTTTTTACCAAAAGTTCAGGAGTCATTTCTTGAGATGGTATTCCCATTTTACTAGAAAAGGTTTCAGAGATGAAAGAATGTGTAGACCCCGAATCAAACAACACACTAGCATAATCTGAAAAAACAAACAAAGTTCCTGATACAACTTCATTTGATGGCCCGACATCTGCTGAAGTAGTTGCAAAGGATTTCACCACCCCTTTCTGCTTGTAGTCTAACTGCTTCCCATCACTCAAGCTCCTTGTCGGACACTCGTTTGCATAGTGACCCATCTCATTGCACTTATAACATTTCACTAACTGTAAATAAAATTTGTTCCTACCGTCAGGTTGATCCTTTTCAGTGCAATCACGAGCCTTATGTCCCATCTTACCACATCGGTAGCACTTTCCAGAATTCAGAAGACATTCCCCAGCATGCCTTTTTCCACATTTATCACAAACTGGAAACTTAGTTTTCTTACCATCAGACTTTTTTGAAGAATTTTTACCTTTCTCCTGCCACCTCGGTCTCTTCTTCTGCTGGTAGTTATAGAAAACTTGGTCATCGGCAAACTCCATTTCCACCTTCTCAGCACATCGAACAAGCTTTTCATAACTTTTAAACTCACGAGAAGCTAATGCCCTTCAGTACTTTGGCTTTAATCCTGAGTAAAAACGATTGATTTTACTATCAATGTCCCGGATAAAATTTGGAGCATACCTTGCCAATCGATTGAACCTTTCTTCATAGGCAGCCACTGAGTCTTCCTCTTGCCTCAATTCCAAGAATTGCTTTTCCATCCTAAGTCGAACAGCCTTAGGAAAATACTTCTCAAGAAACATACCTTTGAATTCATCCCAATCAAGAGCATCAATCTCATCGGCGTCCCTGATATTTTTAACCATAGACCACCACTGATCTGCTTCACCCTCCAAACGGTAAATAGCAAGTCTAACCTTTTGATTGTCTGAACACCCCATGACATCAAAAATCTTCTCCAGTGCTTTAATCCACCCTTCAGCTAGCACAGGGTCAGATGATCCTCTGAATGATGGTGGATGTTGCCTCATGAAATGTTACACCACTGACATGTTCCTCTGCGGTTGATCTGGCTGATCTCGTGCATGGATACCACCGCCATTTATCGCTTGAGTCAACTGCGCCATTACTGCAACAAACTGTTCAGTTCCAATTCCGACCATTTCTGGATGCTGATTCGGAAGGTTGTTTCCTTCTGCATGCCTTCCTAGCACTGCTTCCCTGTTTCCTCTGCGGAAAACCATTCTGAACAAACATGTCTTAGAGGAAGCAACATGTTAATCTTTAAATGCTATATCATTTCGAAAAAAAATATTTTTGGATAATCATTTAATAGAATTCTAACTCCTAAAGTTATCTAAACCGACCTCTGATACCAACTATAAGGCCCCAGCCTTAAACCTTACTTAATCTTGAGTTATTACAAGATTACACATTGAGGATCTTTTCGGGTTTAGAGTTTTAGAGAATTAGATCATAAAACATGCATTACATTCCATATATAAACAAAGTTGTTACATAAAGATAGTATTCTTCATTCCCATCAATGGAAACACATTTAAAACAAAACATGGATTATTTCTTGACACATCCTTGACTCTATCATCTTATCATGTACCTTTCCCTTGACCTGTGAAAAACATTTCAAAAACTTGGGATGAGCATAAAAACTCAGTATGGGTTGTAAAAACATTGAAAGGAAACATGGGTACATATATACATAAGAGTGAAATCATACTTTACCCATAAAACAAAGGCATTTTAACATACCACATAAAATCATGAATAAATCATAGAAATCATAAGACATAAAGGTAACTTGGGGCATTCATAACATTCTTACGTAGGGAGTAACCCTCTTGGTTACGTTTGGAATACCCATCACAGTATATTTCCTAAAATCTCTTCGGATAAACCTTAACGTTTCACTCCTTCGCGTTACCCAATGCATTGGAGAGATATAACGGGCTCACCCGCCCTTAGTTTATCACGGAACCACCCGTCTTCATAATAATGCCCAAGAACCATAACTTAATCATATCACATAAAACATGCATAAAGGAAACATAAAATTTCCACATTTCAATCACGAGATATCAATACAACACATTGATATAAAAACATTATGAAAACCATTTTCAATACTAAAATAAAAGAAAAGTAAATCATGGTATTTATTTTTCTTTTAAAAAGAAGGTATGGCTTGTAGAGGAAGCCGAAACTCAAATAACGGTCACGACGGCGGAGAAGTCGTTGTCGCCGCATACGTACGACAAAAACATTCCCTTTTGTCGTTTAGTAAACGCTTCGTATAAAAAAGATTCATTTTGAATAAATGTAGAAGTCAAAGGGGTTTATACACCGTATAAAAGAAAGTTGTGTATAAAATAAAATATGCCTCAACGAAAGGAGATTGAGACGAAGTCCCATACCTCGTATCCGACTTGACCCGACCGTTCTTTAATCTCCTGAATAATAAAATTGAGTTAATCTCTACTTTCTTATGAATCTTTTTCAAGTTCATTATTCCTTTTATACCATTTTATGAACATCATGTAATCAGTTAAGTTAATAATGTTCATTTTGTCGGTATTTGGTTCTTAAGTCAAAAATGGACTTCTTACACTTACATGTTGTTAATTTGGTCAAAGGTTCATTATATCCAGAATGGTATTCATGATGTAGATATCATATATGTCACATATATCCAGTACATACATGCATTTATAATATTACATCACATTTAGAGGTAAGAAATGAAATGCACCGTTCATGGAGACGGTAAGCCGTACGTACGCATGAACGCTACTTCCATTTCTATTTCATATTTTCTGGAATGGAATCATAATGATATAAGAGTATATTATAATTCCAGTATAATAACATATATAATATCATTAACTTTATCCCTTACACATCCCACATATGGTATTAACGAATCAAATCACTTTTAGGGGGCGGTGGTCCGCACTTCCTAAAATGAAGATATCGTGTTTACCCATAATGGAAACCATAAAGGTATGCCAACAATGAAAAAAACAGAAGCTTAAGGAAATCATAAACATATTATATATCATATATAAAAATAGTGACATCATAATGGCCACCTTTGAAGGTGTTAAATGAGTTTTTAACAATCATCGTTTCGGGAGGCAGAATTTCGCCATCCACGGAAACCGTATGTTCTTTAACCATTTGATGAAGTTGTGTGAGAGTGTAGCTCAAATAAATCTTATAACAACATCCTAGTATATTAAAGATACTGTTGTTGTTACAAAGGAAGTAAATAAAAAGAGTTTAGGGGGTTGGAGAAGCAAAATAAAACAAATGAACATTAGAGAATGAATTACCTTAAAAAGTGTAACTCCTTTTGATTTGAGCCTAAAGGCTTCCTTTGAAAGGATTATTCCCAAAGGGAATCCACTAGGATGAGGAGAGGGATGTGGAGAGAGCAAATGGGCAGGGTTTTGCCGAGCCAAAGGCTTGAAGAGTGTGTGAAATGAGGTAGAGGTGGGGGCCTTTTATAAGAGGAGAGGAGGGGCACTTTTGGAAAGTAAAGAAATATTACATTATTTGAAAATGTGTTTCGGTTTCAAAAGGTCCCACATTGATATAATTCGTGAATAAGGTGATAAGGGTTCTAAATCCACTCATCCAATTGGTTTTGGCCATGTGTAGGTTTTAGATTTTACATTATATTTCCATTTTATTTAAATTGTCAAATAATGATGTCATCGCTACATCATTATTATGTCATAAATAATTTAATTTATTTAATGTCTAAAAATCATAAAAAAAATACTATGATATATGAAATCTTTTTATCTTTCCAATGACTATTTATAATCAAAATTTTGACTTGTATAACCCAACTTAAAAATTGTTTTCGTAAAACATATTTTGTTTGTGTCATTTTCACTTTAACATTAAATAAAAAGTAATTTATGTCATTTCCCAACAAAAGTGGATCCATGGGGTCCCCAAGTTGACCCATGGAATGTCTTGGTCGGCCATGACACAACCAGTAATGTTGGGACATGTGTCTAGGTCATTTCATATTATTAAAGCATTACTTATACCTTAAACTACCCTAATTACCACTAATCGCGATTAAGAACTTAATAAGTTACTATTCACCAAAAAATTATTTTAATCTCATTGAACCACATTTTACTTCTTAATGACAACCATGTATGTCGGATTTTCAAAATTCAGTACACATTAGTGGTAAACTTTCGTTTAACTGAAAAATCAGTTTGCTTGATTACCACTTAGTGGTTTCACTATTCATCAAAAATTGAAGTTTTTCAGAAAATTACCAAAAATTCACCCTAAGCTATATTTGATATTCCGAATTCAAAAATGAAGTCTATTTTAAAAAAATTCAAATCATATAAGTCACATTAATTAATTTAATAATTAATTCCCGCTGCCAGAGCAAAAAGCGTGTTTTTACAAAACAATAAGTATCAAAAGATTGACACCGGTTTAAGTCTAATTTCAAAGTGAAATTGATTCCAATGACCACCATTGGAAAAAATGGTAAAAATATATTCTAATTTCACTTCAAAACCAATTCAAAACATAATCTAATCATATAAATAAATTAGATTAAAAAGCAGTTTTGATGTAAAATGCTGTATTTTTCACTATTCATTAAAAAATGAACATTGTCAGAAAAATACCAAAAATTTACACAAGGTAAATTTTGATGTCCCAATCATAAAGAATAAGTTTATTTTGACAAACATAGTTTATAAAATTGTCAAAATATAGATTCAAAAATGGTTTGCCATCAAAAGGCACTAAAACAATCTTTTAAGAATATTAGTGTATTCCATGCATAAGATTGTATTCATTTTCATTTTAAGCACCTATAACACTATCTTAATCATTAATAGACATAGATAAAAATATCTATTATTCATTACTTACTTGGGATGTTACAATGATGGTGTGATGATTAAGAATCCCATTTTATTACATGGGTTATGCTATGATATATGATTTATGATTTTGTCGCACAAATAAGAAAGGTTTCCTTTTGAAATGGGTGGGACCTATATCTTCCACTAATGCATTGGGTAAATATTTATATCTCATTAGATAGACATGGATGTAACAGAATGTAAATTTGGTTTAGTATTATAGCACTGGAATGACATGTAAACTTGGTTCAGTAATGCACTTTGTCCACTATGATGGTCTTGGGAGCAATACCTTGGATAATATGGAAATCATATCATGTGATTAATTGTTTTTTACAATTACATGTTTTATTCCCATGCAATTTTATCATGATTAACGTTTCATTGAGATCTATTCCTTATGTACTACCAAGATTTATGTCATTACTCATGATATTGATGTTTTATGTTCATGTTTTTACTTTCTAATGTTTATGGGTTGTTCTATGTTCTCCATTTTTACCCTTACTGAGCATGTGATCTCACCCTTTTTATGTTTTCTTTTCCCCAGGATATAAAGAAGGGTTTTAGGCAATAAAAAATGGAAGATTTTTATGGGAGATGTTGAAGATTTTTCACCATGATTTGAAGATTTTGTTCCGAGTTTCCAAAGACACTAAACTAATATGGTCTTTGGGAGTCTGTTTTCATTATGTATTAATTATTCATCAAAAGTAATGTAATATCCATGTACTTCAATCTACGGTCTCTGCAAACTATCCATGGTTGAGGTTTCTTTGATGAAGAAGGAGTCCATACTACATGATGTCAACTACAATGAATGGTCCAGACACATAGACATGAACTAAAAAATCAAACTACATTGGTTTTTATCCATATTTTTAATAGGGTGTGTAGTAAAACCCTTTTCCATTCAATCCCATCATACCAACATAATTGAGCTACTTCATACAAGTTCAATCATGATATCCCAACATCACCAATAAATCCCAAGTGTGAAGTATTCCCACATGAGGACAAAAATAACTGATACATAGGTATAAAATCATCATCCATGGAGACACACTTAGTTAAAAACTTTGTTTGAAATCATTCTCTATAGGGACACGCTTAAAAGAATCCCATTTTTGAAATCTTTCCCTCTACAGACATACTTATACAAAATGAATTTGTAAAATCTTCACCAATAGGGACACATATAACTATGTCCCATGTGTGAAATATTCCCCCTAGTGACACACTCAACCATATAATAATTGGAGATATATTCCCCCAAATGGACACACTTGCCCAAATACCATGAGTTAAATTCCCCCTAGGGACAAACTCCATCAAATATAAAGTTATAAATCTTTCCCCATGGTGACATAATCCACCAAATCCCATGTCGTAAATCATCTCGCATTCAGATACATAGAACCAAACCATTATGTTTGATTATCACCCCAATAGGGACACACATTACCACACAATTGCCCCCATAAATCAATAAATTAATGACCAGACTATCCCCGCTAGACATTATTCCTATGACCCATAGGTCCCCTCAAGGCATTAATGATGTGACCTATTTTACTTCACAAGATACTAATATTATGATAGAATCTATAATACCAAACCCATACAATGAACATGGCATTCCTAATGTAGAAATCCTTAAAATACCTATTCCCTTGGTTCCATCAACAATGTCACTAAAATGTGATTTTTGAGGTTCCCTATAATATATTCCTCATATGAGATGCCTCTAAATAAAAAACGAGAAGAATTTTTATATTCCCACCCTTTCCAAACACCTGATATACCAAAACATGTCCAACATTAATATTAGAAAAAACCAATGGTTTCTACACCATTGGGACACAATTAAAATAATTGACCATTTACCACCTTGAGAGGGAACTGGGAATGATATTCAAGAATATGGATTAAATCTATAATGGATATATGGAATAGGAAATGAGTTGAAATTAATAATACATGGATGGAGGAACTGACATCCCATAATCTCATTTTGATCACAAATCCATCTACCAATTAATGAGATGGAATACAACCATCTTTGGAAATTGGGAATATTAGGAAATAAAGAAAGAATGTATCCACCATATAGAGAGATGATATGCATCCCCAATAAAGATAATGTCTACAATAGTCTATAACTCAAGAGAGTAATGATTTGAAGTCATCATTGTCACATATATCTTGTATTGGTATACCCTCATCTATTCTATAATATGTATAAAAAGAATCACATAATCCCTTTTATTTAGTTGATGTTAATGGGTAATTTTCATCTTTCTCTAGTTGTGGGTAATAATATATTGGTGATAATGCATATATTTCATATGGATTTGATGATAATTGGGAAATATTTAACTGATGTATTTTTTTAGGGGTTCTAATCTTCCCAGATAAAATCTAATTCCTTTTTAACATGAAATTTCATTGTATGGATACCATTATAATATAAAAAATGTTCAGTAATTCCATTTGATCATGGTTCTACATATAGATATCTTTATTGTACCCATACAATTAATATGAAATAAAAAATAATCATTGAGTCTTTATAAATTATTTTATTGGGTAGTTCAAAAAACATTATGAACATTGTCCCGTGTATCTCACTATATTATTGGTTGTTATCCATTTATCTCAAATAATAATTATTCAAACTTTTAGGTTTGACATGATTCATATGGGGTGTATTCACCACATAGTACTCTAACAGTTCTATTTAAAGTACAATTATGTTATTAATCATAAGAAGGATCTAGCACAACATGGATATGAATCCATGGTTTTCCGTGAGGAAAGTTATTTTACATCATACAATATTACAATAACCTCATACATGGATACATGAACATTAAAATATGATTTTACATTGACCATTCCAATTGCATTTTAATCTGTTTTTTCATAAATTGTAATTTTTATCATTGAGAGGTGATCATTCATCATCTCTACAAACCATGTAGTAGAGTGTGATGAATATTTTATGATTTATTACCTATAAATTTTTAAATAACCATCTTCGGGTATTAAAAGGTTCCACAACTTGTAGGACATACATTTTTATGATGTCTCGTTCTATGGAAACCACATGATGATACTATATAAATGAGTTGCTTTCATGAAAAACTAATAATCCAATTTCGACAGGAAAAATTATGGTTGAAGAAAACTCAATTTCAAGTTATTGGGTGATCTGTAGGGAATCAAAATTGTCTTATAATAACCCAGTTGAAGGATTAATGGAATCTAGGAATCAATTTTTTACCTGACCATTACATTTTAAAAAAAACTTTTTCACCCATGGATTCAACCACCACTTCATCCTTATTAGTGTATTTGTTATGGGAAATTGGGATATAATTAATATTAATCATTAGACCAAAATTTATTCTATATTAATAAATTGCATAGTTCCGAAATTTAATTCTTCATCCAATGAGGGTTCCTTTTTATAGTATTTCACCCATGTTCTATTGAACTGTGGATGAACATCAATGAGATTCTATATTGTATTTGGAGTTGGTCTAATTTTTTGGAAAAATATTATTATAATATCAGTTTTGAATATATAAATATTATGTTTTTGATGGTGTGGATTTTAGAAGATAAGATAATGTATGTCTATAAAATTAATGTTATGTTGTTCCCTATGTATGAAATGACCTTTATGAATAGTATTTTAGGGTATAAAATTATTGAACATTGATTAAAAATTTGGTGAGGACATCTTCCCAGTCACATTCATTAACTGGATGGACTCTAGAAATTTGGAATCATTTATTTTTTATTTTTAATTAAATTATCAACAGGAAATTGATCCATTTATAAATATTATAAGTAAATAAAAAGAAATATTTTTGGTTTCTCCCAACATTGTGTGACAAAAACAATTTTAGGTACTATCATAATGGACAAATCCATAATTTTACATGGACATTGATAGAATGGGGATTTTTTTTCATATCTATGATTTTTTATGATGAAAAATATTGTTTCTAGAATAAATATTTGTTTCATTCACATTTCCTAACATAACTTGTAATAATGGTCATTCTTTTTCTTAGGGAAAGTGTGACTTTAATGTTTTTATTTTAATATATGAGAACTAGTGGATATGGAGTTTTATTGTATACTGCAACAATTTTTTATGCTACAATATGTATAAAGGTTTCGATTTAAAATTTAGTTTAACAATTTACATTAGGTATAGAATCATGCATGAATTTTTCCCTAATCTTCCAAATAACATCCTCATTATTTTGTTTTTCTCCTATAACCACTATTAATCATCCATGGAAAAATAACAGTTATAGTGGTGTTTTTAAATCATTAAGATTATTCCATAAGAAAGGATCATATATTTTCTCCTATGGGTGTTGAATATCGAGTGATTAAATCATTACATTACCTTAATATATGATGTTGGATACCCCCCCCCCCCCCCCAATATTCATAAATATTTGAAATTTTTAGTTAAATTATAGTCAAATTATTACAAGTAGATAAAGATTTATCATTGAATCAATGATAAATATATTTCTTACCAGTTATGGATATAGTGGGTAAGCTAATATATCAAATCAAGGCTTATCTCACTAGACTATATTGAAACCATATGTGGGTTTGATCCACTTTCTTATTTATTTAGCCCATAATATCATCAAATATGAGCAATAAATTGGACAAGTGATAATCTATATTGACCATGGAATATAATTTTTGAATTTTATAATCCTTAATGTTATGTAGATGATTTGTGGAATCCATTTATTCTATGATTGGATACCTTTTAAGAAACAATAATGCATAATACCCTTTTTGTCATCAATTTGAGTGGGAAAAATAATGTTTTGGGGGATTTTAGGATGCTCTAATGTTTGTTTCAAGAAATAACCATTTGTATTAGACGAATATTAATGGTGTCTCGATATATATATCGGATTAGAATATTAAATTTCCACTAAGTATAATTGAGGTAAATAAAATGAGTGATTTTGATTAAAAATATATATAAATTATGATATCCCTCAACCATTAGGTTTATATACCCCATTTTCAAACATATAAAGACAACATAGATCATATAATTCCATTTTGGGATATGAAATTACTCACAAATATGTCTCAATTGATTGATTCACTTCCTTATGAATATTATAATCATCATGAATGTTTACCGTGGATATTTTTCATTTATTCATGTCATATTCTTGGCCTCGGTATTGCGTTATGCATTTTATTCAGTGAAAGGGAGAAATTTACAACACTTAATTAGGAGATAGAAATAAACACAGTTTTTAGTTATGATTTGTGTACGATTATCATGTGGTGGTGGGAGGAGGTAAATAATTAGTTTGAGCATCAATTGTTAGGTGTGTACTATGATTCATTGTGAAAACACCATCATCATTTGTTTCATTATGAACCATATATTAAAAAAATTGTAGATTGGGTGTTTTGTAAATACATGTCCCAAGTATCTTCCTCTAAGAACCTAATAGTGGTTTTATTTAATGTTGTATACTATATAGCTATTATCATTTCATACATTCAAAATAATGGTGGTAATTTCATTCCATGTGCATATATTAAAGGATGGATGACGTCCAACCTTTTTTGTTCCATCCCATAGAGTTCCATTGCAACATAGGACCTCTATGTGGATTATTTGTTTTGTAAAATACTCACATAATATTGTTATATGGATAGTGAGTATATGGTTAACCAAAAATAAACTATATGAGAATTCACAAATAGATATTTCTATATTGCCAACTATTATAGGCCATCCACCATTCTAAAAATTCTTATTCATATAAAGTGGTGATCATAATATTCATATTTGTAATAGTTATGGAATCCATAATTACACATCTAGAACATCCCAGATTGATTGTGGATTTTTAGATTCCAACGATAGTGGTGTTGGTAAAAACTCATAGCATGATGTGTTTTTGTTGTTTCTTAATGGATTAATTTGGAAATTTCAATCACATTATCTTTATTATATATGAGCTAAAAAGATCATGCCCCTATTGAAAATACATATAGTAATGTGATCTAATCATAATTTGAGGCCATCCACTAGTATAGGGATTTTCCTTTATATATAATGATATATTCACAAAATTATTCAATTTTTGGATTTGGATCTAATCCAGGGATCTGTCTCATCAATCATTCCACGTTTTTAACATATAGGAAAGATATTTTTTTTTCATATCATGATAATAACATGAATTATATTACAATGTTCTCTCCCTTCATGTAATAAAATCATAGGGTGCCTTATTTATTGGTATATTCTTTCCTACATATTGATAAATGTCCAATTATCCGCACAGTACCCAACTTTGAACATTGATGTCGAGAGGGCATAAAAACCCATCATCCAATGGACCATATTATATGGTGATCACCCTATTGTTTGTTATAAAAGATAATATCTATACAGGGATTTGGAGAAATGGATATTGAATCAAACTCATTCCAATATTTTATCCTTTTTACCACATGAAGATGCTAATAATGCATATAATATGTTAGGTTGTTCTCCTTTAGTCCATTTATTGTATCCCAAATTATAAACAATATGTGAGCTATAAATTCCCCATCTAAAAAGTCTATAATTTCATTTTGAGGTGTGGATGAGTTTCAAAACATAACCAAGAGGATAAAAATCCCTAGTTCCTTCTATAATACAATTAATCCTCATCCACTATAATGTATAATTTTTCAACATGATTGGTAAACATTGTCTTATTTCCATATTGATTATCCTATGTCAGAGTTTCCTTCAATAGATGATGATGAGTTACTAAAAGTGGTGGTTGAGGTTATGGTTATAACCCTACTGAATCCATCTTGTACTTATCGATATGTCGGTGTTATCAATTGTAACTAGATAATGATAAGACATTCACATAACATGATTGTTGGAGAATCTCTAGAATAAAAAATTATAGTATTACAGGGAGGACCTTAGTGGTTGAAACGTCTCATATGTGTTAATGAGGTAATAAAAAACTATAAATCCATCATCATAAACTGTAATATGTCCACAATAATTTCAAAACTAATAAGATAATTGTTATTTTATAACTCAAGGTTCATTTTGTTACTTCATTAAGACCAAGTTTTAATTCAATTATCTTGGTAGATTGGTTATTACCACATAATGGAGTTCACATGTGGGGCCACAGTACCGACGATTAAGCTTGAAGTTGAACACAATGCCACTGTATAGAATAAGGTAATGTAATTTTTCTCGAATCAAAATAATATCATGGATCCCATCATAATAGTATGGATAATGTTCAAAACATTATTTATTTATAAATATATTTCATTGGTTTTCATCAATATGACTTGGGAAATGTGTGTGTGCACATTTCTTAGTAACAACAATGATATACTAGTTAGACTCTTGGATAGATATGGGAATATATAATAACACATAAATATCTTTCATGATATACTACCAAACCTACATAATGGCTATCATGGTATGCATCTTGGCCATATTATTTATCATAATGTAAAAAATTCTACTATATACCATTGTTGTCTTGTTTTTATAATTGTATTATTGGATATCATTTTTAATATAAGACTTTTTATATTTTACATACAATTGGTGTTGATAGGAAAATAAAATTTTAATATGATTATGTGATAATTCATCAATAGTGTTGCGATTAAATTACTTTTTCACCCCACTGGGGAATTTTTTGATATTATAATAAGAATATTATACATGTATTGGGTTTTTTTATTTTCCTCGAGTAGTTGGTTTGATATTTCAGTACACATAACATTGTGATACTATAATATATAGGTATAGATGATTTAAAAAAACAATATTATGAGCATCCCTAGTGGATTATGGTAAATGTTCTTGGTAGATAACATAAGTCTCATTTATGATATGATCCTACTCCCTATTTTTAGAAAATCATTTCACCTTGGAGAATTTTATAATTTCTTATTTATGAATTATGATGGGATTAATCTACCAGTTGACATAATTAATAGTTCATTGAGGTAAGGTAGACATAAAATTCAATATTTACTATATTATTTTGATAATCCTCTAATGTGACACATTAATCAAGGAAAAATGTAGTTTAAATTATTATCCCTTGTCCCAATATATTGGATGTAGTGATTATCAAACACAGTAGATAGAAACTAAAAGTGGTTAGTGTTGGGAATAATCACTACTAGTTTTAAATTATTTTCCTTCTAATGAGATGATATAATATGGTTTTAAGATTATATTCCCTCAAATTTCAATTAAATGATCATAATGATTTTAGGAAAAATGTACTCCATCACCATTCAATTCGAAAAATAATGCTGGAGGTGTTAGAAGGCTTATAGTTTCATTCGGTCAATTGAAATTAACATTGTATAATATCTATCATAAGAAAATGTCTTATTGATGAAGATACAATCACATTGGATAGAGTGAATCTCTTAGAATGTTTCCATTCAATGGAAAAAAAGAAAAAAAGAACACATGTTATTGTAGTATCATAGGTAAGAATGGGTTCAACAAATCATTTACAATCGTGAATGATTTATGTAGGCTTCACCCTTTTAAGTTTCACCTAGAATTGTGATTTCCCCAAGAAGGATTGTGATATATATAGGATCATGGCCCAATATTCACATTGATTTACCTTTTTTCAGTTTGTTACCAAAAAATTTTATTAATAAATCAAGAAACACACATATTTTATCTTATCAATGATATGTGTCATAATTATTGTCCACATATACAATAGAATATTTTTTGTGTTACACACTAGTCCAATATTAGAAAATTATATAACCAATTGGATGGGTTTTATGGTCATAAAATCCTTTAAGAGTAAATTAATTTCAACGACATGGTTTTTTAATAGATAAAATTAATGATATTGAATCCAACAATAATTACATATTTCAAATTGGAGACCTTATTCTAATTATTTATCAATGAGAAAATATATTTAAACCAAATGTTCTCCATATTTTTTCATAATAATTTAGAATTCAATTTTTAGGTATTATTGATTAAATGTAGAAAAATTTGTTGAAATCTATTTATTATTAACCCAGATTGTTTAAGATGTTATATATTTTGGATAAAACAGTAATCAGGTTTCTCATGTGACCTTGAAGACCATCAATCAATACCCATATAAATTGAGTTACATAGTTTAGGGTTGTGATTATGTGGGTAAAACCATACAATATAATATAGTATTGTTTAGAAAATAGGTTCAAAATGTTTAATAATGCTTAGAGATTGATTTAAAATAATTAACCTTTTCATTTTTTTCTTAATGTGTTGTTATGGATTTTCATTATGGGACATTACAACATAATAATGGATTCCCAAGGTCTATTTTATACCTCAATAATGAGAGTTCTTTTCCATTAGTAGACTACATAATATGATGTAGTATGAAATAACCATACAGGTTGGTCTTAACATGGGATGTTATTTTAATGTAATTCATACACATGATTGATATCATAACACCTTTTTTGAAATATCCACATTTCTTTTTCAAATATAGAGGGCCAGGATAATAAAATGTTAAACATGTCTCTGTATTATTCAAAATATTATCAGGAGGATATGAAATTGTAACCACCCCCACCCCCACTCAATAATTTGAGGATACAGGTTTACTTTTTAATATTTATTAATTATATTAAATATTAAATTGAACACAATAAAAATATATTTTTTATCGATTCCAAACAACATTTTAAAAGGATACTATTTTTGTCATTTCCTCAATCTACAATTATTATTATCCTTTAAAATGACATGATTTTATGATGAAATGAATTTTGTTAAATATAAGTGGAACTCTTTTGTATTATTGACATGATAAAAAATTTGTGGAATATATGTTATTTGAAACATTCTGTTGAAAATAGACAGAAACATACTAAAATATAATTAAATATTACTAAATCATCAAGTGAAAACTGAATTATCATCTTATTAATAAATTTTATATTATAAATATCCCAATCCAATACATTATAATAACAAATGAATAATATTTATGAAGATAAAATGTTGAATCTAAATGTATATAAGAATCCCATGAATGACTATTCAACACGTATATCATGAGCTCAACTATTAACAATCATTGATGTCTATATGATAATCAACGACACCTATATTTTTTATAACTAAAAATATAATGATGAAGTATAGGATAAAAATATTAATTTTTCAATGATGAATATTAATGTTAGCTCTATAGAATAAACTAGTAATTGTTCTAAAAAAATTATCATTTACAATGTGGATATTTTTATTGTGCACATGTTTCAAAATGTTATCTTCCAATAATTAATTACAAAATGTTTAGATTTGTGACTATTAAAAAATTATATACGATATCACATTATAAAAATTATTAGGTTATTTAAATGGAGAATCATAGTTCTAAAATGAGATCCTAATTTTTTATACCCCCATTTTTATTTTTTTTTAATCTATAATCAAGGATTGAGTTCATTTATTTTGATAAAAAATGTCATTTACTTTTTTTACTATGTCATATTATTCAAATATTTTAATTTATGTCAAAAGGGGTGAGAGATATCACACATGTTTCTCTATATTTTCAGTCAAAAATAATCTAATTAATGTTTACTAATATGTATATAGTTATATTTTGGTAATTGTAAATTAAATTAATTCGTTAATACAAGGTCATCTTATACATTGATCATTATAATTATCCTATGACACCTAATTTATGTGTATATTAAAAATATCATCATTGAAATAAATTTCCGCATTATGACTTAAAAATGTATTATATTTTCATCGTTAATTATGAATTTTATTTCAAAATATATAATTTATTGGTTTACATTGACAAATTCAGGGAGAGTCATATATTTACACTCATATTATACTAAAGGGAAAAATCAATTAAATTCGTTATTTTTCACACCCACAAGATTTAAATCAATTAAATTATAATTGAATTGCCCCCAAAATATCATCTTTCACGTAATTAGGCTTTTCAGTCTCAAGTAGATCCTATAAAAAAGCAATTAATTACATATTATATATCACTTATTTTTTTTAATAAACTAAAAAAACAATTAATTTAAGAATATATTGAAACATATATTCATCGTAGAACCATCAAACAATTCATCATTTCTCTCATATGTCTAACAATTCAAAATGAATAACGTCAGGTAAAAGTGAATTAATAATTTCTAAAACATAATTGTATTTAAAAAGATGGATATCATATTCCCTAATTATCAAAATAATAAAAACACAATGAATAATTGAATTAAAATATAAGTTATTAATCATAAATTAAATGGACTTTCAAAATTCACAAAAATCCTCCATTTAAAAAACAATCTAATTAGACCCCTATTCAAAAAATTGGAATTACCATTTTGGATTTTAATAATATATGTGTTATCAGAAAATGAATAATGGAAAATTAATCAAAAAGAAAAATCATAAACATCACAAGAGAAAACAAGTATACCAAACAAATAAATAGTGTTTCATAATATGACATTGAAATAATATTATTTTTTAGGTAATAAAAAATGAATTTAAATTTAGATATCTTTCATTTAAATTTAAAAAAATTACAATCCTTTATGAAAATTAATCATTTCATCACATTGAGAAAAATGAGATTTGAAACTTTTATTGAATTACACATTTCAATATAAGCCACTCAACATCAAAAACATGCCATGTCTGTATGTTATTGGTCCATCTTGTTTCTCTTCGAATGTCATCATCCATGGTCATACCATTTGTGTGGTGAATCCTCAATCATGAAATGGATGTGAAACATGAACTCATCAGAATGTCTCAATAGGATATCCCAGGATACTCTAGCCATAATAAATCTCCCATATGCTTGATACATATTACAAAATCATTTTAGATCCTCATCCTGAACAAGTTTTCGAGAACATAATTATTCATTTTTATAATTTACAATGTAATATTTAATTAATGAAATTATTATTGTATACACATAAACTTATTCACATCCATGAATATTATCAACAGCCTGAAAAATACCAGATCACTTTTTTTATATATATGTTCTCAAAATAATGGAATTGGATTATAGATAAAAACTAGAAAAATATTTGTATCTGATAAATGATGAATTTAAATTAATAATATATCATTTAGAAAACAATAATAATTTAAAAATTCATAAACATTTAATTTATTTTTTATAAAACTTATTTATATCAATCACATAGTCAATATCATCATAAAAAAATTATGCACATCATCAACCCCATGAGTCTTCCTATTTCTACAAAAAACACTCTATATTCAATGTATTAATAAACACGAAATCATCACACCTTTCATCAAAGAAACAGATCATTGAGAAATTAAAAGATATAGCTATGAAATAGAATTAAATCAACACAAAAAAACCTATTATTAATATTTACAATTGATTCCGAATGTTGTTAAATAATTACTTTTCAACACACATTTGAACAGTATCAACCTCAAAATAACTCATTCTTAAGATTCCATCTCCATACAATATATTTTACATTCTATAGATGAACCACCCAAGGAAACCAGAATGATTAATGGATTTCTATCAAATATATTAGATTGATTGGTTTTGAGAATAATTGGGCCTTATCAATAATGTTTAGTTAGTCTTCAGCATCTCATGCATTGAACAATGGAAATAATACATAATTTGATTACACCCCCAATAAAATATAGGCCCAAAATCTATGAATTATTATTATTTATTCTTAATTAAATATCACTTTATATATTAATCCATTCAATTTCATGTTGTGTATAATAAAAAATTATAATGATTCATCAGTTAATATTAGACATGAAAATAGTATATGTTAATTTTTATATTTTTTTCTATTATAATTATTTGATTTATTAAAAAAATATAAAATATTAATATATTTATAAAATAACATTATATTACTAATATAATATTATTTTCAATAAAATCAAAATTTTGAAAAAATAGATTTTTTATCATAAAAATAACATAATATTTAAATATTGATTTATCAAAATAAATAAAAATTTATAACTGTATTAATTTCATTAATTTCAAGTAAAATGACTTAAAAATTGTTTTTAACACTCCCATAATAAATATTTTATAGTTAAATGAATGGTTTTATTCTATAATATATTTTCAATGATAACATAATGTTAAAAAATTTCATTGATCAATTTAAAAGTTTAATTCCACATGTTTAAGTGATGAATGAAACTTATAATTCATTATTCAGTCTCCCAAAAAAACATGTTCATCTTTTTTAATTTATTAAATATTCCAATGAAAATTTACATTAAATGGATTTTTTTTTTCTAGTCAAGTCTCAAATATGAACATTATACAACATTTTACTCAAAACAAAAGATTGAAATCATCTAATAGGTATAAATAACTATTTATGTATTTACAATAAATACATAAATTGATGATTCAGTAATTGTGATACTAATTCATTTCCATTTTAGGTTTATGGTTGGATGGTTTGATATGAAAATAATACTGTCATAATTAGTTAAAAATTCTCTAACTACAAGATGAATTCTAGTTTATTTTTAGGAAATTATAAAACCATATTCATATATCCCATATAAATAAAACACCTAAAATTAATCCTTCAATGAAACCAATACCCTTGTCTCATAAAAAAATATGATGAATGTTTATTACTCTAATTTTGAATAAAATTAAAATTAATTTCAATAAATAACATGAATTACCTGTTTTTTCATAAATAACCTATTGAATATTTAAATATAATGCTTATAAGAGTGATGAAATGTTAGTGAAACGAGATTATATCATGTCTAATTATATTTTATTTCTAGAATATTGGGAATAATTATTATTACATTAATGAAATTTATCAAGTCATAAAAAAAATTCAATACTAATAAACTACCGCAATAACAATTACAAAAATAATTACTCTATTAATAATATAATAAATGAGAAATCCATTTTTTAGATGTAGATAATAAATATATATTGAACAAAAATAATGTGTAATTGAATAAATTTGTTTATAATTTCTTATTCACATTTTATAATATTAAAAGGAATTTTATTACGGGTAAAAAGTGAAAGCTTTATAAAATAGTTGAAAATTACAAAACTTTTTCAAAAACTAATGTCCTGAAAATAATTCAATATAAACATAAATTTGAAAATAAATTTTTCAAATAAAAATGTATATTCCCCAGTATTAATTCACATATTGATAATTAATTTTGATATTCAATTAATTATTAAATATATTTATTATGTGGATTAATACATATGAAATGAAAATAAATTGGAAACAAACAATATTTGAAACTCCAAAGGAGTATGTTGTCACTCCATTATCAATTTTCATATATCTCAATTGAAAATTTTATGTGAATACATAAATGATGAGTATGAAATTATAAGAAAGTCTACTGATCCCATGTAACTGTTTCATTTTATTTCAATGACACAATATTTGGTTGGTGAGAGATGATTATGTTATAATGAAAATAAAATTTTATTGGATTTATTTAATGATATTGGTTTTTATTCTTGTACCATTCTCCTTATTTAAATTTTATGATTGATGTTTTTACCTTCAGGTAAACCAATAAAGAGATTTGGATAATCTAGAGGGGCAATTTACATATTTTTTTGGTTGACGAAAGGCCTCATTGTTTATTAAGAATATACTATGATTATTATGAATTAAATTTGATAAATATATAAAGTAAAACCTACCATTTCACTATATATTTGAAGTTATCATAAGAGTTGTGTAAATGTAGTAAAAAATTCTAACAACTATGAAATAGTCATATTTTATGAGCATGACCAACATATATTTTAAGAGATATTTCCGAACTCTGTAAAACTAAAACTATTTCCTAAAAAAAATAATATGTATTTATCAATGGAATTGTGTAATGGTGGATCATTAATAACATTATGGTAAACCGAGTGAATACTATACTGTATATGGGTATAAAGACTGTATATAAATGATTTTCAACTGATTCATAAATATACAATGATCCCAAAGTAAATTTATGTTATGTACTTACGCACTGAATAATGGTAATGTCATATTTACTACATAAAGTTATATTGAGATTCCGTGAAAAAAGATAAGATAATATTCATTATATAAGGGTAACATGTGAGTTCTAATGCTTACAAAAACATCAATCCATGCTCTTATTTCGGTGGACTAAGTCTCCCATTACCCACATATGGGTAAACCCATACCTATGTAAAAGTATAGTCATGTAACCCATATGAGTGTAATGGTATCCATATAAGGTTAATATTCATTTTTCCTGAACATGACACTAGTTATTCCACTTGGATGATCACCTCACCATAAATGTTCCATGGATAATCATGATTCCCTCACTAAAACATTAAAATATATCAAATAAGGTCCAAAGTAAAATATGATTTGAATTGTATGTATAGTGGGGATATACCATATTATATAATACCATATAAAAAAGGTATGATCTACAATATATGAATATATATTGGGTTATTTGGGTTATCAGATACAATAAGACACCAAACCCTAGATTATTCACTATACCACAAGGATTATTTAACTGCACTATGAATGTAATGGATACATTGAAATAGTAATGTGTTAAAAAATAATAAATTTTTGTGAATTTCATAGATCGTTCATATTTAGAAATAATTGGAAATATGTAATTGAATCTTGATTGTTCATCTGATTTATATAAATAATCATATTGGTATATTAATAACATTTCACAATAAGTAAATCTATAAAAATAATAACTAATATTAATGAGAATATATTAATACTGAATATAATGGAAAATAAAAAATTATAATTTCAAGATATTTAATATAATATATTGACGAAAATATTCAGGTTGTTTATATGACAAATTCAAGATGATGGTATAGATGAAATATTATTTATAATGGAGTGTAATATTTTGAATGTATCAAAAATGTAAGAGTGTCTAATTGAAAAAAAGTATCAATGAATTAATAAGAGGCATAATAATAGTTATTAAAGAAGAGACAAATGAGTATTCAAAGAATAAGTGAGTCTAAGCCATCTATAGACAAGAATTTTTTCAGGACGAAATTCCTAATTCATTTATATTTTAAACATATATATGAATTGTACATCAGTCAACCATAACCTATAGGTCTATGGAAGAGTTCTATCATCTAGAAGGATAGATATATTTATAATTTTTGATGAATTTTAAAGATGTAAATATTTATTTTATTTATCGATAGATGTGGGGGAACATAATGTAACCATGTGTTGGTTAGACTAATATTAAATGTAGATGTGTGAACATATTTCATAGTAAATAATGTGGGGATCAAAAAATGTATTAATATATAGTGTTTTATAATAATCCTCGAATATATGGTGTAATACTCGACTAGTTTTCACAATTCCACAATGAATGAGAATATTTATATCTTTATGAACACCAAAAAGTTCTCATAGCATATGCAAGGAGAAAAAATCAATTATTCAATAAGAATAAAATATTTGAATGTTCATTTGAGAAATATGAATTAGAAGTTATTCATAAAAATGTATTGTTTAATAAGGTGACTCAAACAGTTATAAGTGTGACGATGAAATGAATAAAAAATTATCTCTTATATCAATATGGCTCTTAATGTAAATATCGAAGGGAAATAAAAAGAAACCGCTATTGTGTTATAATATCGGTAACTCTAAAAAAAATTCAAATAAATATCATTTAATATGATTTTATAAGATTAGTGATAATAAATCAACATGAAACCAAACAAATTTAAATGAAAAAAATGAAGAATAGAAACCTTAGTAGTAAGAAGATTAATTTAATGATAATGAAAAAAAATAGTTCATCATCATGCTGTTAATTTTATGATGAAGTTGGATTTTATTCACACATAAAAAATGGATTTCATTAATTAATATTCATCGAATATGGATATTAGTGGACAAAAATCGATTATAATATTAAATACAAATTATAATTCCAGATGGGGTAGATATAAAACCTCAAGAATGAAATGATGAACCATGATGAAGAAAATAAATTTTTTTACTAAGTAGAAGGATGATATATGATGTAATGACCCAATACTGATGAGATTAATTATAATATATTAATTTCTACAAAACATGAAAATAAATTAAGTGATCAGGAAAATATTAATATTAAAAAGAAGTATAATTTTCTAAAAAAACTGTGTATATGTTTTAGTGTTCACCATGATCTTAATAAATCTATTTAGGTTTTAAATAAATGTATAGAAGTTAATGAATATTCAACTCCTGTGGTTGAAATCAAGGGTTCAAACAATCATGTAGAATCTATAAATATTACTTCTTATGATAGATCTATTATAACTAGTAATGCATGAGACATCCTAATGCAAGCATGGACCAAGTAAACTATAGGGAAATATTTAACATCATTGTATGGTTTAAATTTGAAAAAGAGGATACTACATCTAATAAAATAAAGTTAGGTTTTTCTAAATCAAAAAAAAACAAGAAATTGATTTTTCTAGTAGGAATGTTTATGTATAAATTTTTAGGGATATTTATGTAGTTTTTATAATCATGCAAAACACTATTTTTTTATTTTATTATGTTTTTTCTATAAAAGTAAAATATACCTAGGTTTATATTCCATGAGAATGCGAGGAAGAAATTTCAAGCAATATTTTTTTTAACAAATTTCTACCTCATACATATATAATTTTCTTTCAAATAATGGAAGAAATTTGTTGTAGATGCAATTTGAAAGGTAATAATGTTATAGTATACATGAGAAGGATCAAAATATAACATCCCTTTGATATGAAAGGGAATATGTTTCAAAATAAAACTAGTTCTCAATTCTACAATGATTTTTAGTACAGTAATAATATTATTAATGGGTGCCTATTTTATCCAACATAATTGAAAATTAACAAAAATTAGAGGAAGTTAAAATACACACAAATTATAATGTATGTAATGATTTTTTAGAATGTGAGGTGACATTCGATGAGTTATAATCCCTAAATAGAGTTAATCACGATCTAAAAGAATTATGTAGATAATGTTATTCAATACAATTAAAAAGCTCAAGGAAAGAGTGAATATAATCATCAGATCATTTTCAAAATAGAAATAAGAGCATATGGAAATATTTGGATTTCTAAAATTATAGAAATGAATGGCCTAGACTGAGAGGAATCTAAAATTTTGAGTATTATTTATGAGAAAACATGATATCCCATATTATTCACTATAATTTTATATTTTTTCAGCAAACATACAAGGAATTAAATTCTATATTTGAGATTTTCACTGAGGGATTGAAATAAGTAATTGTTCATCATGGATTTTCCTGACAACAAGGAAAAAATAGTAATATTAGTACATCCTTTAATTAGGAGAAAATTTTGAGAAGAACCATTTCTTATAGGATTTAATTGAATATAGAAATTATGTTAATATTTTAAAATTGTAATAATTAAGTTTTATAATCACACATTCCACCCCTAATTCAATAATACCATTCCGTTAATTTAAATAAAGTTTTGGTGGATTAAATGATTTTGAAATTTGTTGGATATTCTTTTTGACATGAGCATTATGATGTATTTTTTTAATTTATTTCAGTGATAATTCATTTATTGTATTATTATCCCAGATTATGAATTTTTTTAATTAAAATTTTGATTTCATATTCGTGGTTGTTTAGAGGTAATATATAAAAACATTGTTATATACATATAATATTCCAATTTAAGTAATCACATGTAGAACTATTATTAATAAAATAAATTCCCTTTTCAAAGAGAACCAATTGATATAATCCATATTTCTATGTTTTAATGGAATAAATATATAATGGAGAAGAATATGTTTTTTAGAAAATATGATTAATTGTGAATACCCTCAATTATTCTTGTCATTTGATTCCCAATAAGGAGATCATAAGATATTTTCATGAGGTATTTACTCTTATGATGTTGGTTGATATTGGAAAACATAAAAAGGGAGAGATTATTGTGCCCATGTAATTTTTATAATTTTTATTAATGAGAAAAAAATGTGTGTTTTATTGAAACTGATGAAATGGTTCTTGGAGATTTTTTATTGATCTGTTTTTCAACATTGGATATAATTCATTATAAATATACATTATTGAAATGTGATGATTGATGCTGTAATATTTAATGAAAGTAATTAAAAATTACTGTGTATGTAGAGAAGATATATAAAACATGTAATTAAAAATTATTGTCCTTGATATATATTATGAAAAGCACGAGTTGATTTTCAGTTATATTTTCTACCTATGAAATAGTGACTATATATTTTCATTGCATATATAAATTTATTTTAGGTGTATCATAAAGATAGGTTTAGATTCATACAACTTCATAAAATGTCATTTGTAATTTATACAACCAATATAATGTTATGTGGATAGTTTTAAAGGCTACGTAAAGTTATCTTAGTCTTTGAATTACATATGTAAAGGTATCATAATTGTTGGGTAATGCTGGGTTATTACTTATGTAAGGGTAAACCGAGTTTATTCTATAATATGTAAGGGTATAATGATGAAAAATAAAGATTTCTATGCCCTAACTAAATCAATTATTATCCATCATAAATTTATTAAATCTCTTTATTCATAGGAAAATGATAATCCAAAATGTGATGTGTAAATGTAATTTCATAAGCATGGTGTAATAATAAGATAAGATGTGTTGAATAAAGGTATCCCTCATATTCGTGAGGTAAGGAAAAGGTAACTCCTAGCTTGAATAATAGTATATTGTGTCTCTTATTTCCCATTTAATTGTATATTGATGACTTTTTATGGTATAACATATATTCACTTTCTCTCATAATAGTAACCTTAATGGGTTTGTAACATTACACCAACCACACTGTATTGATGATCACCCCCTCTAAATTTCCCATAGATGATAAATATTCCCACATTTTAGATTATCTATAAAATTGGGAAATTCAAAATTCAATAGAGGTAAAAAAAATTGGAGGTATTGTGGGGATATACCATAATAAACGAGATTACTATGCAATGTTAGGTAGTATGCCAGAAGAGTACTTTTATGGTTTTTATTGTTATTGAAGTTGATATGACACTTCACTGTGTAAGATGCTGAGTGATAAAAAGTTCATATTCTTCAACATAGTGGTATTGGATACACTATAGTATCATTTCATATATAAATAATAAACAAGTGATGAATTATAATGATAGTATATATTTAAATATGACAAAAATATGGAATTATTATAGAGTATTCATTGTATTAAAATGATGATTTTAATAGTTTATATTGTGATTTTTTTATGATTAAGAATTGAGAATCATATTATCTAATTTTAATGATAATATCCTACTACCAATGTAAATTGGGTTTCCATATTTAAAATATGTATATATTGAATTTATAATTAATATAGTAATATTAATGCAAAAAATGTCAATATAAATATATGGTTTATATTTCACATAATAATGTATGAAAATTGAGAAAACATATGATCATATTAAAAGATAATATACATGAACTTAATATAATAAATTATTAAATAAATAATGACAAATTTAGCATGGATATCATGAATGTCACAGACCTATATATTTCAAAATTAAAAGAATCAGGTGGTTAATTATCTAATAATTGTTTCAAGGAATATAGGCATAATACCTAAATATTTTTACGTCCTTGAATATTTATTAATGGGAAAACAAAATCATATAAGCTCGTTGACGAATAATACCATTGAGAATGTTAATGATCAATGTATTTCTGGATCAATGCTAAATAAGTGAGGAATCCTTTTAGTTATTTATAAACATAGGGAAATGTAGTGAGACTTTATGTTTATTATACTGGAATTTTATTTGTATTCAATCAAATCCTTGGTAGTTTAGAATCTTTTTTGTTCTTTCTATCTAGAAATTGATGCTCTAGGTATTTATGTTGAACCTTATAAATACAACATTCTTCTATCTAATTTTTATTGGTTCACTCATCGTATTGATATAGAGTGATGATATTGAGTTTATCTAGAACCATAACAAGTATTAGAGACTAAATTTTAATGAATGGAAATTCCTATAAAGAAACCATAAATTCACTCTACTCTCAATGGTTCTTCTATCTTTAGGTACTAAAAAAGTAAATATAATAATGTATTCCATGTTGATAAACGAAATAATGGATTATTATATATTAGAATATCCCATGAATATGGAGTAATAAATATTCATTATATCTATAACTATTTTCCACTTCATATTTGTAACAATAAAATGATTAACATATTATTGTAATGAAAATTTAAAATGAAATCATACATGAATGATTATTATCATTTTTAGAATTTAGTAAAATATATATCACAATGGACAGTGTATCTATATTTTTATTCATTATTTATAAAGAAACACACAGTCGCATGCACACACACACACAAATATATATTTATATATTTTTTATAAATCATGATATTATTGAATAAAATTTGATATAAATGGAAAAAATAACTGTTATGATGGAAAACCCTTGTGGGTTCTATGTTTAATTTATCCATAGTTTAATAATTCTCAATCATCACACACAATCATAAATGGCATAAAGTATCCACAGTATCAAAACCTATGTATTTCTTCATCTCTAGTACTACTTGATCTTTATCATGATTTAGCAGTAGCTTTAATGAGGAAATATAATTTCATTGTTAGTTTATTTATAATAAAATAATAAGGGAGATAAATTTTAGGTAGTATCCACTTTTTCCTTTATATAATATTTTGTGGGGTTGTTTTTTATTAATTATATCCCTTCCTTACTATAGAGCACGCACAATTCCACTGTATTATGAAATTAAATTATTTTGTGAAACTCATTAAATAATGAATCATCATTATATTATGTTATGTCTATATTAAAAAATCTCTATTAAGAATATTAAAAATATGAATTAACTTATATATCATTGTCTATATGGAATTTTCCATGAAATATTCTTATTATATTTTTTATAAGGTGTGTGTTTTCCTCATATTCATCAAAATCAATGTATTTAAAATATTTTCTCATTTTTTATCCTCCAAATAAGAATTATTATTTATATTTATTTAATAAAAATTTGAGGTAAATGGGAGTTAAAATAAATTTAAATCCAAATTAAATGGAACATTTACATTTTGACTTCATTTTTTTCATGAAAATCTACATGTATCATCTTCTCCTTTTGTAATTAATATAGGAATCCTCTTATAATGGCTCTATGAAATGGGTTTCATAATTTTTCTTCAATTTATAATAAATACATTTTGGATTTCACATCATCTACATCAAACAAGAAATGTATTAAGGCTTATGAATCTTTATCCACAATATTAGGATATTTAAATTTGATATTATTTTAAAAAAATTAATGTTAATTAAATAGATATATTATCTTCCACACGAAAAAAAATTCACATTCATTTTATCTCCTTATACATTATTAATGTTATTTTAAGGTTAATTTTGTTATAATATTGATGTTTTTACCCCACTACATGAATCTATTATTTATTATTTTTTTTTGTTGTGTCTCTTAATCATTACACGAGAATTATTTAAATTATTCAATTTAAATAAAACAAAATAAAATAAAGTAAATTATAATGTATTCCTTCCCAATAGGATAAATCTGCACCACATCACTATTTGTTTTAACATAATCATGATGTATGTTATATTATACATTAAAAAAGATAATTAAATCCTATACTAATCTCTTTTTAGGATGAAAAATTATTCATTCAAAAACTATTATTATGATCTCATTTAATAAGACACTTGTCTAATATGATTAAAAATTAATATTCAAACAGTGAAGTGTGAGTTATAGAATACAGTTATTTGAAATAGCCAAAAAATACAATGAACATTTAAAGTTTCATTTGGAAGAAGGTATAAATTATAAATTGATTTCTAGAATTAAAATTTGAGTATTGGTAGACTATAAGGTGTTCTATTTGGATGGTGTTTTATTTATGATATTTGTGTCAAGATACCTGATGAGTTTCAAAATATCTAACTACCAACATCTTATTATTTGGAAGGATAAAGTGATGGTACAGGATTTGATCAATCCCCATACCCCAAATAAGGTTTCCTTGTGGAGGTGCTAGGTATTTAGTTAACTTGTGTGGGGATGTCCACACAACCATCCATTTTTCTAAATAAAAAATCATAGGGGGTGTTTGGGCTTTGCTTGGCCTATCAAACCATGTATTAGCTGGGTGAGGGTGTTTCCAACAAAGGTAGTAGAACCTCATGGTTAGCTGATAAAGCTCACATTTTTATATATTTTAGACTATAAATCATTTTTTATAATCCCACCATAGTTTTATTTTATGGGTAATTGTCACATTTTTATGTTATAGTGGTAATTTGAGCTTAAATTCAAAAAGGGGTTAAATCTGGAATTATGAATGATTTTTATCATAAGGTTATTTTAGTCCTTACTCATAAAATAAATTTCCAAATTTTCTGATTCAAATTTTTTAAAAATTCTGATTTTATTTCATTAAACTTTGTCTTTTGGACCATGAGTTGATTTGTCCATCTAAAAGGCTTAACAAATCAATGATGTTTATGATTTGTCCAACCAGATAGCATGTACCCCACCATATTAACAGAACCACAATGCGGCCTACCCACATCCCATTGAGGTGATTCCACCTGAGATAGAACGGGGACAGATAGTTCTGGATCTACAGCATTTTTGGGGGAGGTTGGAATTCATTAAAGATGCCATGGAATGTAATATATTTGAAAAAAGCTTCCTATAAGCTACATCCATAAATAGAAACCGAGAATTAAAAATTTACAACTCCTTCATACAGTGTCTAAAGGAGATTAAATACTGAGGGTGAACGGCCAACATATTTATGAACATCTTTTAATAAGGGTTCCACACATGAAACTTCCATTTAATGGGTCAACAATGTGCAATACTTTAGAGGATAGAAATATGCCTATCAAAGGAGGCCATCACCTCCTTCTCAAATCATCCCATTCTCCATCCATTTTTTAAGGCACCAAGGCGGAGATCTCCACAGAGGAAGGCCATCCATAAATGATCCCCATTTCATTTTTATTTATTAATTTTCATTTTTTTGTTTTAGTTTCCAACTGTAATTTTGATTTCAAATAAATTCATGCATTGTTTTTATTACTATGTCCACACATCAACTCTCTTTTATTATTCTCATCTTACCATTGTGAACTATAATAATCAGGATCCTGAGTAACTAATCTGAGGAATATCCTAAGGGAGTAATCATGTTATTTAACACAAGACCATGATTTTAATATTCCTTGAGTTAATTTAAAGGATAATTTATGGTGGGTGTAATCCTCACTGTGATTGTCTAAAGATTAACTTCATAATCTACAACCGCTTTCCTTCGATTGAGGAGGTGGATGGAGGGTGTGAAAGGAAATCTCTAAGTAGAATTTTCATTTAAAACCGGGGTATACTTAGGTTTGCACACATACGATAGAGTGTGTTCACTAAGAATATTTGAAGATGGTCAATGAAGGTGCTCCCTGAAAGTTCTCTCGGGAGAACTTCCTTTCGTCACTAATTCCATTTTTATAGCATTTAATATTAATTTGAATTGAATTTTTGAATTTCATTTATTTTCATAAATTCCTTTCCATTTCTCTATTAAATAAAAAAAATAAGTAGTTTAAGTGAATTATATTAAACTAACCGAGAAAGCGCCTCATGTGAGACGACCATGGTCAGTCACTATGCTACACTAGGAATATTAAATTACTTTTTCCACACCCTATGACAGGATTGTGTCAAAACTGGTGATGTTTCAAGGGATCCAATCAGTTATTCATTTACTTTTTATATTTTCACATCTTAGATATATTTCATTTTTTTTAATAAAAAAACATTAAAAAAATTCCTCTCTTTGCATGATGTATTTAAATTGTGATTATTATGCATGAACTGTCCAATCTAATGTTCAAGAAATTGTTTATAATGGACTTGATGCTAAGTTTAATATGATTAGTGATAAAGTTAAAAACCTAAAGAGCCAAATAGAATGTAATTCTGAATATGTACGCACATCCCAAGAGCAATCCAAACCCGAGCCAGCACCTGAACCAGAACTAGTGGTTGAAGAGATTTTACCAATCATTATTTTGGGTAAATAATCTAAGGCGTGTGAGAAAGAACATGTAAAGGAATTAATCACATCATCCCGCAATCAACCTTTGCTCGAGGAGGTCCCAGAAGTACTCATTCCAGCTAATGCACTCATGGGAGATCAATGTTTTTTGAAAGTATATTTGAATAACTTTCTCGAAGATAACATGAAACATGATCTTCCCATACTTGATTATGAAACATCAAAAACATTCAACCTCTCTGTTGCTTTGGAAGATAATGAAGAATATAAACCTGCTAAGATTTATTTGCCAATATTTATTCCTGAAGAGATCAATTACCAAGCTGACTTACATGAAAAGAAATATTTCTTTATTAATTCCTCATGTTTTAATCTTATTCAAGCTGAATTGTTTTTTGAAATCGCTTTCATTAAAAATTTTGATACAACAAAACTGGAGTAGACTTTAGGTGTTAAAGAATAGACTACTCAAGTGGTGGTTATTGAATAAAAAGAGCTGAAGAATGTGGTGGTGCGACTACCTCCTCAACAAAAATTTTCATATCATATGGAGGAGGAAACCACAAAATTCAAGAGGTAGCACCCCTATATTCTATTCCCTCCCACTTCAAACCTCAAATTTCGTCTTTATTATTTCATAGGGGTTGGGGACATTCTTATCTTTTTTGGAATTCTCTACTTTCAATTTTTAATCATGGATATCGAGAAAAATCACATGTGGTGATTCATCTCAATGAAACCACACCCACCTTCTGATTGGGGATTATCTACTGAAACATATTGAATAGGGGAAGTAAAAACCTAGCACCCACATGGGGGACTAAACAAAGAATTATCTCTTTTATATTCCCTTTATATTTATTTATATTTATTTTTTGTATATATTTTAATTACATTCTTGTAGTATTAAAGTGGTAGCTTCTAGGAGCTTTACTCAAGGCATCCACTTCAAAAATAATGTCAGGTTGTATCTTTCCTTCCCTTGGATTTTCTACCTTTATATTTATATTTTTTTATTTGGAATTAATTTTAGTAAAATTTAAGTGTGGGGGTGGTCAACATGAATAGTTATTCTTGTGTGCTTTTCATTTTTTTATTATATTTTAATTACATTTGAGATTTAATTAATATTCCTATCACTTTTAACATAGTAATTGATTTTGAATGAGTTAAAATGAATTTTGAAATAATGATTTTTAAATGATTGTTGATGTGAATTTTTATTCATGAATTGGATTGTAAATAATTTTTAAGAGTTTGAATGATTTTTTAAATCCATGACCATGAAACAATGACTCAAAATATTTTTCAAATCATATGAGGTATTCTAAACCACTTTAACATATTCTTCCTAAATACCTACACCTTCTTGAGGGAAACATAAATTTTCTATGAGAACCAGAATTTATTAATATTCTATTTCAAAGAGTTGGATTTCATGGAATGTATTCGAAATGATTGAGGAATCTCTTTGGATAGCCACATTTTATCTTAAGACACACCTTTACATTTATCCTTCATAATACCTTAGATGCCATGAATTGCCTTATAGGTTTAAGCCACATTACAAGCTAATTTTTCCATACCAACCCATACAGTTAATATTTTTTTCATGGTTATTTCAAGTTTGAGTATTAGGGAAGGGCCTTTCGTGTACGTCAATTGGGATTTGTATCATTCATGTGTGGTGCGAGGTGTGTTTCAATACTTTGGGAAGTGGATAATAAGAGAATTGGGAATGTGTCGTCATTTCATTGTGCTTTATTTGTTTCATCCATTTCAAATTCAAAAAAAATTAAAAATACAGAGACGAGCTTTATTTCCTCATTTTACATTATTTTATGACTCATTTACCTCTAAAAAATCAAGGTCATGAATTTCCATTCATTCATTATATTCTATTTTCAGCTAATCCTCCATGAAAAATAAAATGAAAAAACATAAAATAAGGTTCTACCTTTCTGGAGATTTGAAAAAAAAGGAGGAACATAGATGATATCATTCATTATAATCACTTCTTGGATCATGTACCATGTTAAAAAATGGTGTCATGTTGTTTTTCACATTTCCAAGTGGAATTGAGAGAATAATTTATTGTTTTTTCACTTGAATTAATCTTGCATTGTACTTAAGAGTCCAGCCTCCTCTTTCTAGCTTGATAGTTTTTCAATAATTTTCCCACCAACCCCAGGCCATAGAATAATTTTAACCTTTAATTAAATACCTCATGATTTAATTCATTTTCATGTTTCACACTATGGAGAAATTATAATTTTCACATGCCTATGGTGATACATGGGATTTCCAAGTACGAGGATAACTCTAGAATCAATTTCTCTTAAGTGAAGAGTGAAATTAAATTCAATGTGAGGTAGGTTGTGATTGGTACATGGTTTGATTTATGAGCTAAAAAATTTAATGATTTAAATGAAAATGTGAGAGAATTTTTTTTATGTGATACGTGATGGAATTCTATTTTGGATAAAATCATTGATATTTTATCATTTTTGATTGTTGTGTGGATTTGGATTTTGATGTAAGATGATTGCACAGGAGTGAAATGTTTAAGTGTGGGATACTGATAAAGCTCACATTTTGATATATTTTATACTGTAAATCATTTTTTATAATCCCACTATAGTTTTATAGTATGGTTTATTGTCACATTATTAGGTTATAGTGATAATTTGAGCTTAAATGAAAAAATGAGTTAAATCTGAAATTTTGAAATATTTTTATCATATGGGTTTTTTTCCATTACTCATAAAATATATGTTAAAATTTATTGATTCAGACATTGTTAGAATTGTGATTTTATTTTCTTCAGCTTTGTCTTCTGGGCCAGGAGTTATTTGTCCATCTATAGGGCTTATCAAATCAATGAAGTTTATGATTTTTCTGGACGGACAGAGTGGACCCCAACACAGTAATGGAACCACAACGTAGCCAAAACACATCCATTTTTTGTGATTTTACTTGGGATAGAAATAGGACAGATAGGGTCAGATCGAAATCAAATTTGGGGGAGTTGTGAATTCATTAAGGCTTCCATTGGATGTTATATATATGAAGGAAGGTTCCTGGAAGCGGAATCCAGAAACAAAAGCCGAGAATTAAAAATTCATAACTCCTTCATCTGGTGTCGAAAGAAGCTGAAATATTTAGGGTGAAAGGAAAACATATTTATGAACATCTTTTAATAAGGGTTCCACATGTGAAACTTCCATTTAGTGGTTCAACAACGTTAAAAAACGTAGGAGTACAGAACTCTACCTATAAAAGAAGGCCCTCACCTCCTCCCCAAATCATCCCATTCTCCATCCATTTCTTCAAGGCACCAAGGAGGAGATATCCACCGAGGGAGTGATTCCATAAATTATCCCCATTTCATTTTTATTTATTTATTTTATTTAGTTTTTTTAGTTTTCATCAGTAATTTAGATTTCAAATAAATTAATGCATTGTTTGTATTATTGTGTCCACACATCCACCCTCTTTTCTTCTTATCATCTTACCATCGTGAATTATAATACTCTGGATCATGAGTAACTAATTTGTGGAATATCCTGAGGGAGTAATAAGTTTATTTATCCTAATACTATGTTTTTAATATTCTATTAGTTAATTCTATGTATAATTTACAGTGTGTGTAATCCTCCATGTGACTGTCTAAAGATTAACTTCTTAATCTACAAACATTTTCCCTCGACTGAGGAGGTGGATAGAGGGTGTACCTGGAAATCACTATGTATAATTTTTATTCATAACAGGGGTAGACTAATGTTCTCACACATATGATGGAGTGGGTTCACTAAGAATATTTGAAGCTGGTCAATGAATGGGCTCCCTAAAAGTTCTCTTGGGAGAACTTCCTTTCTTTACTAGTTTCATTTTGTTTATCATTTCATATTAATTTGAATTGAATTTTTGAATTTCATTTATTTTCATAAATTCCATTCCATTTCTATATTAAATAAAAAAATCTCAAATAATTACTTAAAGTTAATTAGATTAAGTAGGTGAACGAACTGAGAAATATCCTCAAGTGAGATGACCCTGGTCAGTCACTGTGCTCCACTAGGAAAATTAAATTACTTTTTCCACGCCCTATGACAAGCGTGTGTCAAAACTAGTGTCGTTGTTTGGGATCCAATCAGTTATACATTTAAAATTTCTATTTTCATATCTTATATAGATTTCACTTATTTAAAATAAAAAAAACTCAAAAAATTCTTCTTTGTTCTTGATGTACTCAAATTGTTATTATTATGCATGGACTGACCAATACCAAGTGCATGAAAATGCTAACAATGAACATGATGCTCAGTTTAACATGATTATTAATAAAGTTCAAAACCTAGAAAGCCAATTTGACTAGATTACTGAATATGTACACAAATCCCAAGAGATGGAGAATATGTTTTTGCGGCTACCTCCTCAACAAAAATTTGCATACCATATAGAGGAGGACACCATATAATTCAATAGGGATCACCCCTATATTTTATTCCCTCCCACTTCAAACCTAAAAATTCATCTTTATTATTTCTTTAGTGTTGGGATCTTTCATACCTTTTTTGGGGTTCTCTATATTCAATGTTTAATCATGAATATCGGGAAAAATCACATGTGGTGGTTCATCTCAAAGAAACCACACCCACCTTCTGATTGGGGATAATCTACTAAAACTGCCTGACTAGGGGAAGTAAAAACCTAGAAACTACTTGCATTATCTCTTTTATATTCCCTTTCAATTTATTTTTATTTATTTTTCTTATATATTTTAATTATTTCCTTGTAGTCTTAATTTGGTAGCTTCTAGGAGCTTAACTTAAGGCATCCAATTCAAAAATAATGCCAGGTTGTATCTTTCCTTCACTTGTATTTTCTACCTTTATATTTATATTTTGTTGATTTGAAATGAGGGGTTGTAAAATTTAAGTGTGGGTGAGTGTCAACATGCTTACTTCTTCTAGTGTGCTTTTCATTTTTGTTTATTATATTTTTAGGATTTTTTAGGTTTAAAGAATATTCTTATCAATTTTCACACATCAATTTATTTTGAAAGAGTTGAACTGATTTTTGAAATACTGAATTTTAAATTATTTTTGATGTGAAAACATTTTTCTTGAATTGTATTGTCAATCATTTTTATGAGTTTGACTGATTTTTGAAATCCATTCCCCTGAAACATTGACTCAAAATATTTTTCCAATCCTGTGAGGTATTCTAAACTACTTTTACATATTCTTAATTATACCCTCACCTTCTTGATGGAAACTTAAATTTTGTACGAGAACCAAAATTTGTGAATATTATATTTAGAAGCATTGGATTTTATGGAATGTATTTGAAATGGCTGAGGCATCTCTTTAGCTAGACAAATTTTATCTTGAGACCCACCATTACATTTATCCTTCATAATCCCTTATATTCCATGAATTTCCTTATAGGTTTAAGCCACATTACAAGACAATTTTTCCTTACCTACCCACACTTTTAGTATTTTTGTATGGTTGTTTCATGTTTGAGGGTTGGGGAAGGGGATTCCGTGTGCATTCATTGGGATTTGTGCCATTTATTGGTGGTGCTAGTTGTTTTTCAATACATTGGGTAGTGGATAATAAGATAATTGGGCATGTGTCTTCATTTCAGTGTGATTTATTTGTTTCATCAATTTCTCCTTCAAAAAAAATTAAAAAATAGAGATGAGCTTGATTTCCTCATTGTAAATTATTTTATGACTCATGTCCCTCAAAAAAATCAAGGGCATTAATTTTCATTCATTCATTATATTCGATTTTCAGCTTATCCTTCATGAAAAAGAAAATGAAAAAAATGAAAATAAAGCTGTGCATTTTTAGAACATTAAAAAAAGGGAGATCTTAGATGATATCATTCATTATATTCACTTATTGGCTCATGTACCATGTCATAAAAGGGTGTGATGTTGTTTTTCACATTTTAAAGCAGGATTGAGAGAGGAATTTCATGTGTTTTCACTTTAATTAATCATGAATTGTACTTAAGAGTCCAGCCTCCTCTTTCTAGCCTGAGAAATTTTCAATAATTTCCCACCAACCCCAAGGAACATAACCATTTGAACCATTAATTAAAGAACTCATTATTGAATTCATTTTCATGTTTCATGTTGTGGAGAAATAAAAATTTTCACAAGCCTATGGTGATACATGTGATTTCCATGTATGAGGATAACTCTAAAATCAATTTCTCTTGAGTAAAGAGTGACATTAAGTTCAATGTGAGGTAGGTCGTGATTGGGACATAAATTGATTTAGGAGGTTGAAAAAAACTGAATGATCGAAAGGAAAATAAGATAGAATTTTTTTTATGATAAATGATGGAATTCTATTTTGGATAAAAACATTGATATTTTCTCATTTTTGATTATTGTGTGGATTTGGATTTGGGTGTAAGATGATTTACCATGAGTGCAATTTTTAAGTGTGGGGGAGTGATAAAGCTCACATTTTCATATGTTATATATTTTAATTCATTTTTTATAATCCCACCATAGTGTTATTGTATGGGTAATTGTCACATTTTTAGGTTATAGTGGTAATTTGAGCTTAAATGTAAAAAGAGGTAAAATATAGAATTTTGACATATTTTTATCATAGGGATATTGTTTTCATTATTAATAAAATATATGTCCAAATATTGTGATTCAAATTATATTGGAATATAGGTTTTATATTCTTCAACTTTTTCTTCTGGACCAGGAGTTGATTCGGCCATCTAAAGGGCTTAAAAAATCAATGAAGATTATGATGTTTCTGGACAGACAGTATAAGGCCCCAGCCTTAAACCTTACTTAATTTTGAGTTATTACAAGATTACACATTGAGGATATTTTCGGGTTTAGATTTTTAGAGAATTAGATCATAAAACTTGCATTACATTCCACATATAAACAAAGTTGTTACATAAAGATAGTATTATTCATTCCCATCAATGGAAACACATTTAAAATAAAACATGGATTATTTCTTGACATCCTTGACTCTATCATCTTATCATGTACCTTTCCCTTGTCCTGTGAAAAACATTTCAAAAACTTGGGATGAGCATAAAAACTCAGTATGGGTTATAAAAAAAACATGGAAAGGAAACATGAGTTCATATATACATAAGAATGAAATCATACTTTACCCATAAAACATAGGCACTTTAACATACCTCATAAAATCATGAATAAATCATAGAAATCATAAGACATAAAAGTAACTTGAGGCATTCATAACATTCTTACGTAGGGAGTAACCCTCTTGGTTACGTTTGGAATACCCATCACAGTATATCCCCTAAAATCTCTTCAGAGAAACCTTAACGTTTCACTCCTTCGTGTTACCCAATGCATTGGAGAGCTATAACGGGCTCACCCGCCCTTAGTTTATCACGGAACCACCCGTCTTCATAATAATGCCCAAGAACCATAACATAATCATATCACATAAAACATGCATAAAGGAAACATAAAATTTCCACATTTCAATCACGAGATATCAATACAACACATTGATATAAAAACCTTATGAAAACCATTTTCAATACTAAAATAAAAGAAAATTAAAACATGGTATTTATTTTTCTTTTAAAAAGAAGGTATTGCTTGTAGAGGAAGCCGAAACTCAAATAACGGTCACGACGGCGGAGAAGTCATTGTCGTCGCATACGTACGACAAAAACATTCCCTTTTGTCGTTTAGTAAACGCATCGTATAAAAAAGATTCCTTTTGAATAAACGTAAAAGTCAAAGGGGTTTATACACCGTATAAAAGAAAGTTGTGTATAAAATAAAATATGCCTCAATGAAAGGAGATTGAGACGAAGTCCCATACCTCGTATCCGAATTGACCCGACCGTTCTTTAATCTCCTGAATAACAAACTTGAGTTAATCTCTACTTGCTTATGAATCTTTTTCAAGTTCATTATTCCTTTTATACCATGTTATGAACATCATGTAATCAGTTAAGTTAATAATGTTCATTTTGCCGGTATTTGGTTCTTAAGTCAAAAATAGACATCTTACACTTACATGTTGTTAATTTGGTCAAAGGTTCATTATATCCAGAATGATATTAATGATTTGGATAACATATATATCATATATATTCATCATATACATGTATTTATAATATTACATCACATTTAGAGGTAAGAAATGAAATGCACCATTCATGGAGACGGTAAGCCGTATGTACGCATGAACGCTACTTCCATTTCTATTTCATATTTCTGGAATGGAATCATAATGATATAAGAGTATATTGTAATTCCAGTATAATAACATATATAATATCATAGTTCCATCCTTTATATGTCCCACATATGGTATTTAACGAATCAAATCACTTTCAGGGGGCGGTAGTCTGCACTTCCTAAAATGAAGATATCGTGTTTACCCATAATGGAAACCATATAGGTATGCTCAAAATGAAAAAAAAAACAGAAGCTTAAGGAAAACATAAACATATTATATATCATATATAAAAATAGTGACATCATAATGGCCACCTTTGAAGGTGTTAAATGAGTATTGAACAATCATCGTTTCGGGAGGCAGAATTTCGCCATCCACGGAAACCGTATGTTCTTTAACCATTTGATGTAGTTGTGTAAGATTGTAGCTCAAATAAATATTATAACAACATCCTTGTATATTGAAGATACTGGTTTTGTTACAAAATAAGTAAATAAAAAGAGTTTAGGGGGTTGGAGAAGCAAAATAAAACAAATGAACATGAGAGAATGAGTTACCTTAAAAAGTGTAACTCCTTTTGATTTGAGCCTAAAAGCTTCCTTTGAAAATATTCTGCCCAAAGGAAATCCTCTAGGATGAGGAGGGGGATGTGGAGAGAGTAAATGGGCAGGGGTTGGCCGAGCCAAAGGCTCGAGTAGTGTGTGAAATGAGGTAGAGGTGGGGGCCTTTTATAAGAGGAGAGGAGGGGTACTTTTGGAAAGTAAAGAAATATTACTTTATTTGAAAATGTTTTTCAGTTTTAAAAGGTCCCACATTGATAGAATTCGTGGATAAGGTGATAAGGGTTCGAAATCCACTCATCGAATTGGTTTTGGCTAGGTGTAGTTCATAGATTTTACATTATCTTTCCATTTTATTTAAATCGTCAAATAATGATGTCATCGCTGCATCATTATTATGTCATAAATAATTTAATTTATATAATGTCTAAAAAACATAAAAAAATACTATGATGTAGGAAATCGTTTTAGATTTCCAATGACTATTTATAATCAAATCTCTAATCTTTATAACCCCATGTAAAAATTGTTTTCGTAAAACGTATTATGTTTGTGTCATTTTTACTTTTACATTAAATAAAAAGTTATTTATGTCATTTCCCAAACAAAATGTCTCCATGAGGTCCCCAAGTTGACCCATGGCTTTTCTTGGTCGGCCATGACACAACCAATAAGGTTGGGACATGTGTCTAGGTCATTTCATAATATTAAATCATTATTTATACCTTAAACTACACTAATTACCACTAATCGCGATTAAAAATTTAATAACTTACTATTCACCAAAAAATTATTTTAATCTCATTGAACCAAATTTTACTTCTTAATGACAACCATTTATGTCGGATTTTCAAAATTCAATACACATTAGTGGTAAACTTTCATTTAACTGAAAAATCAGTTTGCTTGATTACCACTTAGTGGTTTCACTATTCATCAAAAATTGATGTTTTTCAGAAAATCACCAAAAATTCACCCTAAGCTATATTTGATATTCCGAATTCAAAAATGAAGTCTATTTTAAAAAATTCAAATCATATAAGTCACAATAATTAATTTAATAATTAATTCCCGCTTCCAGAGCAAAAAGCGTGTTTTTACAAAACAATAAGTATCAAAAGATTCACACCAGTTTAAGTCTAATTTCAAAGTGAAATTGATTCCAATGACCACCATTGGATAAAATGGTAAAAATATATTCTAATTTAACTTCAAAACCAATTCAAAACATAATATAATCATATAAATAAATTAGATTAAAAATCATTTTTGATGTAAAATGCAGTATTTTTCACTATTCATTAAAAAATGAACATTGTCAGAAAAATACCAAAAATTCACACAAGGTAAATTTTTATGTCCCAATCATAAAGAATAAGTTTATTTTGACAAACATAGTTTATAAAATTGTCAAAATATAGATTCAAAAATGGTTTTCCATCAAAAGGCACTAAAACAATCTTTTAAGAATATTAGTGTATTCCATGCATAAGATTGTATTTATTTTAATTTTAAGACTCTATAACACTATCTTAATCATTAAAAGACATAGATAAAAATATCTATTATTCATTACTTACTTGGGATGTTACATCCTTCCCCCCTTCAGAAAATTGCGTCCCCGCAATTTATTTACTTATCGAATAAATGGGGGTACTTATCCCTCATTGCACTTTCAGATTCCCATGTTGCCTCTTCAATCATGTGGTTTTTTCACAAAACCTTTACCTGATGAACAACCTTATTCCGTAACACTTCCTCCCTGTGGTCAAGAATCTGGACCGGTTGTTCCTCATAAGATAGGTTCTCTTCCAGCTGAACTACCTCTGGACTCAAAACATGAGATAGATCTGGCATATACTTTCTCAACATCGAAATGTGAAAAACATTGGGTACCTAAGATAAACTCGGAGGTAAAGCCACTCGGTATGCAACTGATCCAACTCTCTCCAGAATTTTGTACGGTCCAATGAACCTTGGACTCAACTTTCCTTTCTTACCAAATCTCATCACACTTTTCCAAGGAGAAACCTTGAGAAAAACATGATCACCTACCTCGAAAGATAGATCCTTCCTCCGGTTATCCGCATAACTCTTCTGCCTGCTCTGAGCTGTTCTCATGTGTTTCTGAATCAGCTGAACTTTTTCTACCATCTCTTCTACCAAATCTGGTCCCATCAACTTTCTTTCACCCACTTCATCCCAGAAAGCTGGAGTTCGACACCGCTTCCCATATAATGCCTGAAATGGTGCCATCTGTATACTGGAATGAAAACTGTTATTATATGAAAACTCAACCAAAGAAATATGTTGGTCCCAACTTCCCTGATAATCCATAGAACAAGCTCGTAGCATATCCTCCAATGTCTGAACTGTTCGTTCTGACTGCCCATCTGATTGAGGATGAAAAGATGTACTAAAATTTAATTCAGTACCCAACGACTTCTGAAGGCCTTTCCAAAAGTTAGAAGTAAACCTGGGATCACGATCCGATACAATGGAGAGAGGAACTCCATGTAACCTGACTATCTCTTTAAGATACAAACGGGAAAGTTGATCAAGAGAGAAGGTATCTCGTATAGCAAGGAAATGAGCAGATTTGGTCAAGCGATCAACAATAACCCAGATTGCATTATTACCTCGAGATGTCTTCTGTAATCCAACAACAAAGTCCATGGATATATTCTCCCATTTCAACTCTGGCACTGGTAAAGGATGAAGCATCCCTTTCGGTAACTGCCGCTCTGCTTTAACCTGTTGACAAGTCAAACACTTCACAGTAAAATCAGAAATATCTCTTTTCATTCCATCCCACCAGTAAAACTCCCGCAGATCTCTATACATCTTAGTACTGCCCAGATGAACTGAAAACGGAGAACTATGACCTTCACATAACAACTCTCTCTTCAACTGTGAATCACAAGGCACACACAATCTCTTCCCATATCTCAAAACGCAATCATTATCAATGTTGAATTCAAGAAACTTACCTTTTTGAACCAGCTCTACCTTTTTCTACAACTCACTATCTTGCTTCTGTGCTTGCTTGATTCTATCTGATAGAGATGATCTCACTGATACCTGAAACAAAAGAGAAGGACTTCCTGCACCAACAAATTCTATGCCAAAGTTCATCAAATCCTTAACCAAAGGATCACATTCCAAAAGCAACATTGTTAATGAAGCATTACTTTTTCGACTCAAAGCATCAGCCACTTTATTTGCTTTTCCCGGATGGTAATGAATTGTACAATCATAATCCTTGATTAATTCTAGCCATCTCCTATGTCTCATGTTTAACTCTTTCTGAGTGAAGATATACTTTAAAATTTTTTGATCGGTATATATTTCACACTTTACTTCATACAAATGACGCCTCCAACTTTTTAAAGCAAAAACAACAGCAGCTAATTCCTAATCATGTGTAGGGTAATTTACCTCATGAGTTTTCAACTGTCGTGAAGCATAAGCAATTACCTGATCATTCTGCATTAGGACGCAACCAAGTCCTTTCAATGAAGCCTCACTGTATATAACAAACTCACCATTCCTGGAAGGTAGTGCCAAAACAGGAGCATTCACCAATCTTCTTTTCAATTCCTAAAAACAATCATCACATTCTTTTGTCCAGATAAACTTAACACCCTTCCGAGTTAGCTTTGTCATTGGACTAGATAACCGTGACAAATTTCTAACAAACCTTCGGTAATATCCCACCAAACCAAGGAAGCTATGAATCTCGGTTACATTTGTGGGTCTTGGCCATTCTTCCACAACTTTTGTTTGTGCAGGATCAACAGTTATTCCATCTTTAGAAACAATGTGACCAAGGAAAGAAATTTGTTGCAACCAAAACTCACACTTGCTGAATTTCCCATACAGTTTCTTTTCTTTTAAGGTTTGCAAGATAACCCTTAAATGTTTTTCATGCTCCTCTTTACTTTTAGAAAACACCAAAATATCATCAATGAAAACCACCACAAACTTATCCAAGAACTCATGGAAAATTCTATTCATTAAGTCCATGAATACAGCAGGTGCATTGGTTAGCCCAAAAGGCATTACTACAAATTCATGATGGCCATATCTCGTACGGAACGTGGTCTTCGGAATATCTTCCTCCTTTACCTTCAGCTGATGGTACCCCGATCTCAAGTCAATCTTTGAAAAAAACTGAGCTCCCTGGAGCTGATCAAACAAATCATCGATATGAGGCAAAGGATATTTGTTCTTAATAGTGTTATTATTAAAGGCTCTATAATCAATGCAAAGTCTCATAGAACCATCTTTCTTTTTAACAAATAAAACAGGAGCACCCCATGGTGATGTGCTAGGTCAAATGAAACCTTTCTCTAATAAATCTTGCAATTGCTCCTTCAACTCTAAAAGTTCAATTTGTGCCATTTGATAAGGGGGTTTTGAAATTGGCTTAGCGTCAGGAACTAAGTCAACAGTAAACTCAACTTCTCGATCTGGTATTATTCCAGGCAACTCATCAGAAAAAACATCAGGATACTCATTTACCACTGGCACATCATTAATCTGAACAGTTCCTTTATTTTCAACGACGTGTGCAAGGTAACATTCATTTCCATCTTTTACAAGTTTCTCGGCCTCTTGATATGTTATCAAAAGTAAGGGTTCATTTTTGTAAACAAACTGAAAGTCTTTCTGAAAAGAAACTTCTTTAGCTCTACAGTCAATCTTAGCATGGTAAATAGAGAGCCAATCCATACCCAGGATAACATCAAACTCTACTAGAGGTAGAACAATAAGGTTTGCAAGTAGGTTCTTTCCACAGATAAGGATAGGAAGATTCTTATAAATTCTTTTTCCCTCAACATTCCCCCCAGGTGTTTTTACCAAAAGTTCAGGAGTCATTTCTTGAGATGGTATTCCCATTTTACTAGAAAAGGTTTCATAGATGAAAGAATGTGTAGACCCCGAATCAAACAACACACTGGCATAATTTGAGAAAACAAACAAAGTACCTGATACAACTTCATTTGATGGCCCGACATCTGCTGAAGTAGTTGCAAAGGATTTCACCACCCCTTTCTGCTTGTAGTCTAACAGCTTCCCATCACTCAAACTCCTTGTCGGACACTCGTTTGCATAGTGACCCATCTCATTGCACTTATAACACTTCACTAACTGGAAATAAAATTTGTTCTTACCTTCACCTTGATCCTTTTCAGTGCAATCACGAGCCTTATGTCCCATCTTACCACATCGGTAGCACTTCCCAGAATTCAGAAGACATTCCCCAGCATGCCTTTTTCCAAACTTATCACAAACTGGAAACTTAGTTCTCTTACCATCAGACTTTTTTGAAGAATTCTTACCTTTCTCCTGCCACCTCGGTCTCTTCTTCTACTGGTTGTTATAGAAAACTTGGTCATAGGAAAACTCCATTTCCACCTTCTCAGCACATCGAACAAGCTTTTCATAACTTTTGAACTCACGAGAAGCTAATGCCCTTCGATATTTTGGCTTTAATCCTGAGTAAAAAACGATTGATTTTACTATCAAGGTCCCGGATAAAATTTGGAGCATACCTTGCCAATCGAGTGAACCATTCTTCATAGGCAGCCACTGAGCCTTCCTCTTTCCTCAATTCCAAGAATTGCTTTTCCATCCTATGTCGAACAGCCTTAGGAAAATACTTCTCAAGAAATATACCTTTGAATTCATCCCAGTCAAGAGCATCAATCTCATCGGCGTCCGTGATATTTTTAACCATAGACCACCACTGATCTGCTTCACCCTCCAAACGGTAAATAGCAAGACTAACCTTTTGATTGTCTGAACACCCCATGACATCAAAAATCTTCTCCAGTGCTTTAATCCACCCTTCAGCTAGCACAGGGTCAGATGATCCTCTGAATGATGGTGGATGTTGCCTCATGAAATGTTCCACCACTGACATGTTCCTCTGCGGTTGTTCTGGCTGATCTCGTGCATGGATACCACCGCCATTTATCGCTTGAGTCAACTGCGCCATTACTGCAACAAACTGTTCAGTTCCAATTCCGACCATTTCTGGATGCTGATTCAGAAGGTTATTTCCTTCTGTATGCCTTCCTAGCACTGCTTCCCTGTTTCCTCTGCGGAAAACCATTCTGAACAAACATGTCTTAGATGAAGCAACATGGTAATCTTTAAATTCTATATCATTTCGAGAAAAAAAATATTTTTGGATAATCATTTAATAGAATTCTAACTCCTAAAGTTATCTAAACCGACCTTTGATACCAACTATAAGGCCCCAGCCTTAAACCTTACTTAATCTTCAGTTATTACAAGATTACACATTGAGGATCTTTTCGGGTTTATATTTTTAGAGAATTAGATCATAAAACATGCATTACATTCCACATATAAACAAAGTGGTTACATAAAGATAGTATTCTTCATTCCCATCAATGGAAACACATTTAAAATAAAACATGGATTATTTCTTGACATCCTTGACTCTATCATCTTATCATGTACCTTTCCCTTGACCTGTGAAAAACATTTCAAAAACTTGGGATGAGCATAAAAACTCAGTATGGGTTATAAAAAAACATGGAAAGGAAACATGAGTTCATATATACATAAGAATGAAATCATACATTACCCATAAAACATAGGCACTTTAACATACCTCATAAAATCATGAATAAATCATAGAAATCATAAGACATATAGGTAACTTGAGGCATTCATAACATTCTTACGTAGGGAGTAACCCTCTTGGTTACGTTTGGAATACCCATCACAGTATATTCACTAAAATCTCTTCGAGGAAACCTTAACGTTTCACTCTTTCGCGTTACCCAATGCATTGGAGAGCTATAATGGGCTCACCCACCCTTAGTTTATCACGGAACCACCTGTCTTCATAATAATGCCCAAGAACCATAACATAATCATATCACATAAAACATGCATAAAGGAAACATAAAATTTCCACATTTCAATCACGAGATATCAATAAAACACATTGATATAAAAACATTATGAAAACCATTTTCAATACTAAAATAAAAGAAAAGTAAAACATGGTATTTATTTTTCTTTTAAAAAGAAGGTATGGCTTGTAGAGGAAGCCGAAACTCAAATAACGGTCACGACGGCGGAGAAGTCGTTGTCGCCGCATACGTACGACAAAAACATTCCCTTTTGTGGTTTAGTAAACGCTTCGTATAAAAAAGATTCCTTTTGAATAAACGTAAAAGTCAAAGGGGATTATACACCGTATAAAAGAAAGTTGTGTATAAAATAAAATATGCCTCAATGAAAGGAGATTGAGACGAGGTCCCATACCTCGTATCCGACTTGACCCGGCCTTTCTTTAATCTCCTGAATAATAAACTTGAGTTAATCTCAACTTGCTTATGAATCTTTTTCAAGTTCATTATTCCTTTTATACCATGTTATGAACATCATGTAATCAGTTAAATTAATAATGTTCATTTTGTCGGTATTTGGTTCTTAAGTCAAAAATAGACTTCTTACACTTACATGTTGTTAATTTGGTCAAAGGTTCATTATATCCAGAATGATATTAATGATTTGGATAACATATATATCATATATATTCATCATATACATGTATTTATAATATTACATCACATTTAGAGGTAAGAAATGAAATGCACCGTTCATGGAGACGGTAAGCTGTACGTACGCATGAATGCTACTTCCATTTCTATTTCGTATTTCTGGAATGGAATCATAATGATATAAGAGTATATTGTAATTCCAGTATAATAACATATATAATATCATAGTTCCATCCTTCATATGTCCCACATATGGTATTTAACGAATCAAATCACTTTCAGGGGGCGGTAGTCCGCACTTCCTAAAATGAAGATATCGTGTTTACCCATAATGGAAACCATAAAGGTATGCTCAAAAGAAAAAAAAACAGAATCTTAAGGAAAACATAAACATATTATATATCATATATAAAAATAGTGACATCATAATGGCCACCTTTGAAGGTGTTAAATGAGTATTGAACAATCATCGTTTCGGGAGGCAGAATTTCGCCATCCACGGAAACCGTATGTTCTTTAACCATTTGATGTAGTTGTGTGAGACTGTAGCTCAAATAAATATTATAACAACATCCTTTTATATTGAAGATACTGGTGTTGTTACAAAATAAGTAAACAAAAAGAGTTTAGGGGGTTGGAGAAGCAAAATAAAACAAATGAACATGAGAGAATGACTTACCTTAAAAAGTGTAACTCCTTTTGATTTGAGCCTAAAGGCTTCCTTTGAAAGGCTTCTGCCCAAAGGGAATCCTCTAGGATGAGGAGAGGGATGTGTAGAGAGTAAATGGGCAGGGTTTGGCCGATCCAAAGGCTTGAGTAGTGAGTGAAATGAGGTAGAGGTGGGGGCCTTTTATAATAGGAGAGGAGGGGCACTTTTGGAATGTAAAGAAATATTACTTTATTTGAAAATGTTTTTCGGTTTTAAAAGGTCCCACATTGATAGAATTCTTGGATAAGGTGATAAGGGTTCGAAATCCACTCATCCAATTGGTTTTGTCCAGGTGTAGTTCATATATTTTACATTATCTTTCCATTTTATTTAAATCGTCAAATAATGATGTCATCGCTGCATCATTATTATGTCATAAATAATTTAATTTATTTAATGTCTAAAAATCATAAAAAAAACACTATTATGTAGGAAATCTTTTTATCTTTCCAATGACTATTTATAATCAAATATCTGATCTTTATAACCCCATGTAAAAATTGTTTTCGTAAAACGTATTATGTTTGTGTCATTTTTACATTTACATTAAATAAAAAGTTATTTATGTCATTTCCCAACAAAAATGTCTCCATTGGGTCCCCAAGTTGACCCATGGCTTTTCTTGGTCGGCCATGACACAACCAATAAGGTTGGGACATGTGTCTAGGTCATTTCATATTATTAAAGCATTATTTATACCTTAAACTACACTAATTACCACTAATCGCGATTAAAAACTTAATAAGTTACTATTCACCAAAAAATTATTTTAATCTCATTGAACCACATTTTACTTCTTAATGACAACCATGTATGTCGGATTTTCAAAATTCAATACACATTAGTGGTAAACTTTCATTTAACTGAAAAATCAGTTTGCTTGATTACCACTTAGTGGTTTCACTATTCATCAAAAATTGAAGTTTTTCAGAAAATCACCAAAAATTCACCCTAAGCTATATTTGATATTCCGAATTCAAAAATGAAGTCTATTTTACAAAATTAAAATTATATAAGTCACATTAATTAATTTAATAATTAATTCCCACTGCCAGAGCAAAAAGCGTGTTTTTACAAAACAATAAGTATCAAAAGATTGACACCTGTTTAAGTCTAATTTCAAAGTGAAATTGATTCCAATGACCACCATTGGATAAAATGGAAAAAATATATTCTAATTTCACTTCAAAACCAATTCAAAACATAATATAATCATATAAATAAGTTAGATTAAAAAGCAGTTTTGATGTAAAATGCAGTATTTTTCACTATTCATTAAAAAATGAACATTGTCAGAAAAATACCAAAAATTCACACAAGGTAAATTTTGATGTCCTAATAATAAAGAATAAGTTTATTTTGACAAACATAGTTTATAAAATAGTCAAAATATATATTCAAAAATGGGTTTCCATCAAAAGGCACTAATACAATCTTTTAAGAATATTACTGTATTCCATGCATAAGATTGTATTTATTTTCATTTTAAGCCTCTATAACACTATCTTTATCATTAATAGACATAGATAAAAATATCTATTATTCATTACTTACTTGGGATGTTACAGACAGCGTGGACCCCACCACCATAACAGAACAACAACGAGGCCTACACAGATCCATTTGGGGTGATTTTACATGGGAAGAAAGAATACATAGAGGTACGGATCTACATAAAATTCAGGGGAGTTTAAAATTCATTAAGGCTGCCATTGAATGTTATATATATTGAATAAGCTTCTGGGAAGCTGCATCCATAAATAGAAACTGAGAATTAAAAATTCCTAACTCTGTCATCCTATGTCCAAAGCGACTTTATTGTTTATGGTGAACGGACAAAATATTAATGTACATATTTTAATAATGGTTCCATGCGTGAAATGGTTATTTAAGGGGTGAACAACGCACAAACATTCGGAGGACAAAATTCTTCCTATAATAGGAGGCCCTCACCTCCTACCCAAATCATCCCATTCTACTTCCATTTCTTCAAGGCACCAAGGAGGAGATCTCTGCCTCAGGATACCAGCCAAAAATATTCCCCATTTCATTTTTATTTATATATTTTCTTTATTTCTGATTTTTTTTTCAACTATAATTTATATTTTAAATAAATTCATTATTTTTTTTATTATTGTGTCCACACATCCACCCTCTTTTCTTCTTCTCATCTTACCATCGTGAACTATAATACTCATGATCATGTGTAACTAATCTGAGGAATATCCTAAGAGAGTAATCAGTTTATTTAACTCAAGACCATGTTTTTAATATTCTTTGAGTTAATTCTATGGATTATTTATAGTGGGTGTAATCCACACTGTGATTGTATAAAGATTAACTTTTTAATCTAAAGCAATTTTCCCTCGATTGAGGGGGTGGATGGAGGGTGTGCATGGTAATCTCTAAGTATAATTTTCATTCATAAAATTGGTAGACTAAGGTGTGTACACATACGATGGAGTCTATTCAATAAGAATATTTGTAGCTGGTCAATGAAGGTGCTCCCTGAAAGTTCTCTAGGGATATCTTCCTTTATTCACTAATTCCATTTTGTTTAGAATTTCATATTAATTTGAATTAAATTTTTTCATTTCATTTATTTTAATAAATTCCATTCAATTTTTATATTAAATAAAAATCCAAAAAGAAGTAGTTAAAGTGTATTAGATTAAGTAGGTGAACGAACTGATAGATCTCCTCAAGTGAGATGACCCTAGTCAGTCACTGTGCTGCACTAGGAAAATTAAATTACTTTTGCTACGAACTATGATAGAAATGTGTCATTAGACAAACTATGTTGCTCATTAATGTGGATTAAATGACCAATTTTGTCCTCCCTACCAAAAATATATTTCATCTCATCTTCTCTCACATTATCCCATTCAATTAATATACATGATCTCCCCTCTCCTCATCAATGATGTTCTGTTGGATCTCCCTTATATGAGATCAGATTCTCTCACAATCAATAATATTGGATCATGCTTGATATGACTACGATTCCAATTACTTCATTTATGCATTTATTTTTTCATATTTATTTCTATTTCCACATGATATCATATATAATATTTTATAATATTTTAATATTCCCTTTATTTCTCTCAAATATAATCGAACCCAAGTCATATAATGGATGAATGATGAATTGTATGAATGAGGTAGGTGGACAACATGTTTTTCCTTACATTTTATTCATTTAAAAAATAATCATTTTTTTCACACTTAAAATTCACTATGATTCATCCATTAAATGTTATATGAATCTTGTAGAACCTAATCCATTCAATTAAATAGAAATTTCTTATTCAATTTCACCATTTTAGATTCCCTCCTCCACTCAAACAACCCCTTTTTTGTATTGCAAATGTGACCCTGGCCAATGCATTATATTAAAAATTAAATATCCCTTTGGGATGTAGAATTATAATAATTTAATAACAATTATATTCCTATACATTAATAAGTATTATGGGGTGATGGTTTAACAATAATTAGTGATATGTTTAAATAAATTTAAATGACAAATTATGACAACCATTCCCTGTTTTTTTATAAAACCAACATGGACGTGTTCATTATCACTAATTTAAATTTTCAATTCAAATAGACTTATTTTACAATATATATAGAATGAAACTTCTCATGACCCTCTGAATTTATTATAAATTGAATGACCAAGATTTTATACTTGAAATGTAATATGTAAAATAGACAAAATTTTTCTTATTTATAACATATATGGAAATGAAATAATATAATGGATAATATCATGTCCAATAATAATTTATTAACAAAAACACTCTTATAACCTTATATTAACCATTTATGAAACTCCGATGTCTGATTAAGGAATTCATCAATCATGTTCATCTGATTGATGAATTTTTACATATTTAAAAAACCTTATATTCGCAATTATGATTAAATTGAAAGGGATCAGAGATCAATGTAATTACACCAATACATGAATGACAACAACTTTATATTTATAAAATTAATTTTTTATGGTAGAAAATTATATGTGAGAAAAACATAGACATTGTTATTATTGAGAATCATTTTTTCCTATTTTCTGACAATATTATTCGTGAAACAATATGGGGAAACTAGAAAAGTCACCCAAGAAGAGCATCCACATGGTAATGTTAAAAAAAGTAGATGGTACTTGTATCATAATAAAACTGAAGAGGAATGTCCATTGGGGTATAATGAAAATGCATGAGAACTAAACCATGAGACATACAAACACATTCCAAAAATAAAAATTCAATAAAGTAAAAAATTAAAATTATAATCTAGTAACTATGTAACCATCCATCTCACTGAACCATCATGCAATGAAAAAGATAACCACAATATAAACTAGTCAGATACACAATCCCCCTTACTTAAGTCCATAAAAACAACATATACAACCACTGAATATAAAAAAGGTGTTATGATAATAAATCTTATTAGTTTCCCACCACGGAATATATTAAATTTATAATATCATGAATCCATTAGTTATAAATATAAACCATAAAAATATTACTAATAATTTTAATTTAATAATCCATTTTTTATAACATTACTTTCATTTTAATAAAACAATCCATAATCAACAAATCATACTATATTCCAAGAGGGGATATTAGAAACCATGAATATTGATATACATGGGAGTAGTATTCAAAATATATACTACCATGTGATAGAAAATTAATAAATAAAAAAGCACAACATTTTTGAAATATTGTTTGGGTAAATGTGATAGACATGAATGAAAATCCCATGTTTCTGCCTATGGTTGATCCATATATTATATCTCCTAGTGGAATTACACACAATAGTGTGGCATAAAAACACTTGTGTAATTGAACAAAAAATGAGTGAAAAGTGTGTTCCGATTAAACAAAATGATTCCAAATTTTCTATGTTTTTTAAAAGACATTTCAAAACCAAAACAACCCTTTAATATATTAAATCTCATTAATGGTGTGCCCAAAAATTTTTTTAATGAAAACCTGTTAAAAATATGAATCATCACTTAAAAATTACTTCCAATTCATAATCACTCATTTTCAATTAAATAACTAATGAAATTTACATATGAAAGGGCTATTATTTTATTATAATAAATTATATATATTCACCTACATCACGAATAGGGGAACCCTATTCCTCTTCGATGACAAGGATTATAAACATGATGATCACCCCATGGATGATAAGACATGATGGGAAAATACAATAGATCAATAGATAACCCATACTGACCACAACCATAACCACAAAAGCTATCAACATTGATGAAAAAACCAACATATGAGAAGAAACGGGAATACAACTAACCAGGGAGAAGTGATTAAATAATCTTGGGGATCAAATATTTGATGAAAAACCTAAATGAGGGAGATCATCATAAATCATCCATGCATTAAAGGGGAAAGAATAAAAAACAATTAAGGAAAGAGTTATACATATAATGTGATTACAAATGACCAAACACGAAGAATTCTTATTGTGAACCAATTCATGTCATGAATTCAATGATTTTATAGATACCCTAGAAAAATCCCCATTTGTAGATTAATAAATCACAATTGACCCATTCACAACAAGATTCAAGTTTATACATTTGAATATTTCTCATTTTATAGTGACTCATGATTAATTCCATTGAATGGATTCTTGTAGTGTTATTAATTCAGGATTATAATATATATATATATATAGAAGTCAGTATTATATTTTCTATAAAAAAATATTTCCAAACCATATTTGGTTATTTTCTGATACAAGGTGAGCACCCTTAGTCTGTGGTAAAATTTTTACTCTAACCATATTTGTTCAAATAATCCTACTTCCATGTCCGTTATGTTTTTTTACCAACAATATATCTCTATCACAGTAGTTCATTAAACAAAAACACACATAAATAGAATAATTATTATTTTAAATATTTACATTATGGATTGAAAATATGTATTACAATATATTAATCCTATAATATTTCTACCTCTATAAATATCTCATGATCATGGACTCACAAATAGTTAAGACCACTCTTGAATCATCAAAAGCTCTTGAACTGACATATCATGGCTATCCTATATACACAAACATAATTCATGGAAAAGGGAGACAAATTTAATATGAAATAAGTTATATTTGAAATACTTATTATGAAATAGTTTTTTAACCACAGTGATTTTGGGCTCATTATCCACATAATTCCAAAAAATCATATAGGATATATTTTCTAAAAACCTCCTCATGTGGGAAACATGATACACATAATGGATCAAATTAAAACAATAATATAAGTACAAATGATATGACATTTATTCAAGGAACCCCACATTATCAAATGGGAAAAAATCATATGTTCCCAATTACCCAGTCTACCCATATGAATGTGTCCCAAAAGAGTGGAATATGTCATTAAAACCCAATTACTTACCTCATACTCAAGTGGATAAAGATAGTCATATGTATATAATTTCGGAATACCTTATTTGATGACCAATATCCTCTATATTCACTACACTTTCAACATCATTTCCTAAACATGAATAGGACAAATGAAGGACCACTCAACCATATATTCCAAACACACGGGAGATCTGCATGACCTCCCATAAAAATCCTTATAGTGAACATGTTAATTGATTCCTGATTATGTTTTCGAGAATATTCATTGGAAATGTGTGATTAATTTTGGTTTCTCATAGGAAAATCATTTTCATCATCTAAACATGGGGGATATCTATAAGGTATCCCATATTACGTCTTATAGGGTGTTATTTTAATCAATTCCTAAAAACTAATTTTACTAGAAATGTAAATGTGAGGAAAATGTGTTTCCTATAAATAATCAAAATAAAATCCACATGAATAGATAATATCCTCCAGAATATTAAAATACCACTATTTATGTCTATCATTTTTGAATGATAATCCATATTCAATTTCAATTTGAATCCAATCACCTACAGTAGTTCATTCCGAAACATGGATGTGAATACAGAATCCTTTTTAGATTGAACATATAGGGTACCCCAAAAATTCCAAAAAAATAATGGATATATATTTTTATATATTTTGATCCAATTTTTATATCTCTATGACCCAAATTAAATATTATGATTTCATGTGTCGATAAATAATCACACAACTCTCATACATCCCTCTTGGAGTCCATGGTAATGAAATAATGATAGCCATTGTAATATATCCCACTTCCATACTAGATTTTTTAAGAGATTAAAAATACCATCAGTACTCTTGATATCCACATTGATTCTCTAACAATTAAGAAACTATGATACCAAATATGAAATTTACCATGTAATTCACTAACACCAATAATGACATATCATTTCATGATAAATTTTGGCAGTCCCTGGATGTATGGAACAAGATGAATGGTTTCCAATTACATATTATTAATACATTAGAGAAAAAAGAACAACTAAAAATATTTTTATAGACAAGGAATTTTTAGGGGACTTAGATAACATTGTCGAGCTCTCTACACAATTACTAATTTAACTAATGAACTATAAATCATTTTCATAAACACTCTCAAGTTTAAAATTCTCATCAAATGATGAATTATTAGTTGTCTATAAAAACTAAAACATCTCACCTAGTTCATTCACTCTTAAGATCATATCAGTAAATAAACTTATCAATGGTAACTCTTTAGCAAATTCATTCACCAAGTGTTTTTAAATTTCTTATAGAGTGAATCAAAAATGATGTTTAATTTCACAGGAGTATAAAAAATAACAAAATCCATTATCTATGGATAATCTCCCAACGAAACTTTATCAAGTATAGATCACTCTAAGTGAAAATATAATTCATTATTCATGGATAGATATATAATTTAATCAACTCCCCAAAGTGTTAACATTTCCGTGAACTGAGTACATTTTTAATGAAAAAAACTGATGTACATTGGTAGAATATTTTGTCTCGTAAAGAAGTAAATATAGAAAACCCTCTCCTAGAAATTATTTCCACTATATCAAGACACTGACAAAATCCATTCTAGAAGAATGACCAAAAACATTAGAAAAATAATGTTGAACTGGAATAATCAAAACTGATGTCGACCTCTGCCTCACTATTAGTTCTTATAAAGTTATCTATAATTTTAAATCCACACAATCATTATACCCTTATCGGTTAAAGTTGTTATCAGATATTATGGTTTACATATGTCTTGAACAAAACACTAGAAATAACTATGAAAAACAAAAATGATTCATATTTGAAACATATTTTTAGAAATATATAATGGAATAATGGCCATTAAATTTTTAAAACAATCAATGATTCCACAAATAGATACAATATTCCCTAGTTATATTAATAATTTAATTTAAAAATTTATTGTGAAAATATACCATTAAAATGATGTTTCTAAAATATTATGGGAATAATATTGAATAAAATAATAATGAAGGTGTCCAATAGTCACTGAATTATCTAGTACCACAACAACCTAAATACCACAAGAGTGTTAGTGAGACATAATTTGAGAACCAAAAACTCAAAATTCTAATTCAATCTCCAAAATGATGCCTTGGATACATACACCTCTCTAAATCTCAACTGATTGTACATTAAATGATGTTAAAATATTTAAAATCCACTTGTGACTCCAACCTGATCAAAGAGATCACCAATCTTATAGATGTGATACATTTTCATAATGATCACCTGATTAAACATTTGATATCCAATACAAATCCCAATGCTCCCATGTCCCTTTTTATAAATGGGGAAAAATAATGCCAAATATGAAATTATATGATTAATATGTACCTTATCCTTGAGACCTGCAAACTAGATATTATGTTCTACAAACATAAAAGGTGAAATAATATAAAAAGTAACAGAAATGTGAATCATAACACTTATAATGATTACGGTTAACCCTCTTCCATTTGTCACGTTAATGATATGAATCCTACAAATAGAATCATGGTACTAAAAACACACAAAGGAACTTTAATTTTCAAAAAAAATTGAAGGTTTCCTAAGAACATATATAGAATCTGTCATGAGAACACCCATGATTAAAAAAAAATATGAACTAATTTCCCATCCCTAGAATCCCACTCACCCTGAAAGGATTGAGTGAATCCATACATTGATAAAAACTAAAATCAATATTGATAACCATTATTCTGAGCCACATTAATTATTTTCCAATCCATGAAAATAACTAGTTTATGATTACATTATAATGATCCATGAAGTCCCACCGCAACTTATAATATTATATGGTCACTCAAGCTGAATGTAACAATTAAACAAATTCAAAAAAAAATTAAATGCATGGAATAATCTAACATGAATGATAGAAGATATAAAAACAAGACAAACACATAAAAATATATTTTATTATATAAAAGATTGTGTAGAATTATCTTAAAACAAATCGGTCACCTTAAAATAATGCTCAAACATTGAATATCTATCCGTAAACACATTTAATCATATTAATCATTTAAATATTATACTACATAATGATGTTCGATCTCATATCCAAAGTTTTCCTTATTAGACCCATCAAAATAACTACTACCCTTTGTAAAAGAGACACCACCATAGGATGTATCTAAATATACATGGGAACCATTAGATATAGTGGACCAAGCATTAATTGAATGTGAAATACTTTCACAAAACACCTCTAATGATATGATTTTCTACAATGATGATATTTCTTAGGATTATTCATCCAATAATACATGGAACAATTAATCATCCAAAACTGATTGTAAATAACCTATTTTTATCTCAACATAACCCTTGAAAATGGTCCAAATGAAAAATTACTATATTTTCACTAATTTTTCTATCCAAAATAAACACATTGGTTAATTTTTGTATCAACTATATATCCTCTCCAATCTATTTTTCATTTTATGTACACCTTCATAAAATAAATTTTTATCAAAAACTCAATAATTTTCTGAGTTCATATGTGAATGAGTATCTACTGACTATCTTCTCTCATCCCCAACAAAAACCACTAAGCATTTTGGTAATAGTTGGAGACTAAATCTAGTTCCAAATGAACCAAACCCATAAAAAAGGTGGAATAATTCAAAAGAATATGATCCCCTTTCTCTATATTCATAAAAATCAATCCCCCCCCCATTATGTCTCGTGATAAAATTAACATTTGAATATTTTCCACAATGAAACTGAAATGAGACCCTCCTATAAAAAATACTCCACCATAGAGTCCCATCATATCGTTATGGTCTCATCATACATATACATTGAAAACAACACTTTAGATTCCATATGAGTGATCATAATATTGAATATCATCTAAATCCTACAAATCTATTTTTCAAATTCATGGGATCCTTTTTAACTATAGAAGGCTGTTTGCTATTGATTCGTAATTTTAGATATATGATCCAATGTTTTTCCCATGTTCCTGACACCTTCTTGAATAAGGGTATGGATAGTTTAAATTACATATTTTAGAAAATATGGTTCAATTAAAGGATTCAACTATAGAACCATTCTCACAAATTAATCACATGCATTTGTAAGATTGGTTCATTGAGGCTTTGTTTAATAAAAAATGGAAACAATTCATCAGAAGATTGTAAAATAATAATACAAACATCATGTACCCATATTAAAAAAATTTAAAAATAATAATTCAAATAAATTATAGATTATTTGAACTAATATGGATCCATAGAAAGAAACAAATCCTTTTATATATACCTTCCATCCAGTTTTTTTTAAATAGACCAAACTACCATGTCTCAATCCAATAAAAAACCATAAATATCAATTGTAACTTATATTTCATCATGGAAGGATTATTGTAATTCACCTTCTATACAAATAGTATCTGAATATTGATGGAGCTAGCTCCTGTCATAAATGAAACAAAACCATTAGTAGGAAGTGTAATAACACATTAGGATGGAAAATAGCTTAGATAATAATTTTCATGAACCAACAAAGGGAGATATGAAAATTCACCAATGGTGGTCCACCACTAGGTAATAAAAAATTTAGTATAATCAAGTCTCATAATAAATGTGAATATGGAAAATTTTTTGGGTAAAAAAAGATTGAAATATAAAAAAACCATAAGATGTTAATTTTAAAGTGAAACACTCTAATCTAGATTGATAAATCAAGATGAGTCAAAAGAAGACCCTATATAAACATCTATCAACACTAGGCCACCCCTAAATGAAGATAACGGAATAAAGGGAAATTTACATGCTACACAATGTCCTTCCCTTTACATGAGTTATGTATAAAAACTTGTACAACTATCTAAAAGAAAATGTAGGGTGTGATGATAATGATAATTAGGATACCACAAAAGAATCTATTCAACATGTAATATCATTAATGAATTAGTTCAATATTTTACAAAAATCCATTTCAACTAGATATTATATAAATTAATATTTTCTGTAAAAAATAATTTACTTACAATAAAATAGTTCATATTCTCCAAATCTGATAATATTGCAAGAGAAAAGGTAGGGAACAAGAAATATTGATAACCATGTGCCCAATAACTATGAAATATAAAATCACTTTAAAAACATTCCATAAAAGATAAATTAAACTATATGTGATCTAAATTATATGTATATATTCTAGGCATGATATAAAAGTCCCAATCCAAGCCAAATGTGGTCTAAAAAATATGAAATATATATGAATTATACTATTTAATGTGACATAAATACTCTTATGTAATTACAAATGAAAATATAAGGATGTATATTCTCGATACAAAAAAGGTTACAAAATTTTCTACATCTATAAAATAATATTTCAAAACCAAAACTACTCATTAGATGTATTAATAAAATACCTACTGTACAAAAACCATTTTAATGGAAACTGCTCTAAAAATATGTATCTAGTCAATTAAATTCATTACATTTTCAAATCAACAAAAATTAATAAGTAACATAACATAATTGATAATATATAAGAAAATCCATTAATTAGAACCATTTTTTTTTGATACACATACCACATGAATTGATGAAACTAATGCCCTATATCATAGGGTATTAGAAACAAGTAAAATGGAACAAAAAAAGACAAGGAATCATGGGGAAATAAAAATGATCTATTGATAACCCAAAATTATCACAATAAGATATATTAACCCAACCAAAATATTTAATACATTCAAAATAATATATGAATCATGAAAACTTTTTAATATATAAAAGTGACACAACCATCATAGGGACCAAAAAAGGAACGAAGAAATCAAGAAGTAGAGGTATCACAAAAAATTACTTGAAATTACCTAATGGATTGAGAGGAAGGCCGAAACAATGAATTATATATGATTCATATATATATATGTGTGTAAAATACTATTGTACTACAATAAATCACATATGTAACCCCTTTTACATCAGGAAATCAAAATTTAAAATATTAATACAATGACGTAAACCTATTAGATATAATTATTCTTGATTGAACCATTCATGAAGTGAATCGATTCCACAGCTTGTCATTTTTCTAGATTTCGATGAGACTCATAAAATATTCCATGAAATGGATTCACATAGTGTATCTTGTTCCCCACATAAATATGTGAAATAGGAAGTTTGAAGTCTAAATTTTTTAAAAAAATCTCAATCCACCTCTGGTGAATTACAATTTCAATGATAAACCCCTTACTCCTATGAATTATTTGTTATCGGCCTCAATTACTTCAAACAAACAAAAATCTCTCGATTTTACATCAGTTTTTTTGGAAATATCTTTTTCTTTTTGTGGTCCACATCACGTATTGAGAAAAATGAAATAAATACTCAAGTCATGAGCTACCAAAAGGATGGTAATGGAATGATACATGATGTTTCACACAACATTGGTTCGGGATGAAGGACATGATATCTTTCATATATATAAGTGGATAGAAATTATAACTCATGAACTATTGAATATTGGTTGGACATGATGATTCACATCAAAGGATGGGAATATGAAGTTGGGTTTTTAGTTTCCACTTTTCATATTATTGGGATTATACCCATATTTGAGTAATGATTGTTATTAATACTGCAATTATTATTTCTATGTTGATTCCATGTACATACACTTCTTGTCCTCACAAATTATTTTATGTATTTGAATATAGATTCTTTTAAATTAATTCATATATATACATGATGGAATATTATCAGAAACATCATTCATGGTGATTATGTTGGTGTGCTCGTCTTGGATTCCATGTGAAAACTCATGTAGGCATTATTACTTTTAATTATTCAATAATTATTTATTATATATGCACACTAAATTTTTAATATTCACAATATTGATATTATTAAAATATAATAGTTATGAACTACTGATTTTATCTCAAACCCTGTTTAGGATTCTATTCACCTCCTAATCAATTCCGTTGATTGTTTATTGGGATCTAGATTATTTTATGTGTTGTAACTCATTTACATGGGGAATATGAGCATATGACTTATTCAATGATCTGGATTCTCATTAAGATATCCATTGGGGAATTGTTTGTTTTCATTATTATGTGTTATATATTCCCTAAAATATGTCAACATTGGTAGATTTTAGAATATTCAAACATGATTATTTATTTATTTATCATTGACTATCTATTATTATTTTATATCACTATCATTTTTTTCTTCTTCATCAATTGTTCGTTATTTATAATTGATTTCCCAATATATATTACCAAATTATATGTAATTTTATCCCAACTCTACCACCATAAGACGCTCACTGCATGTTGGAAGACACTAATGTACTAGGAGGTTCTCTTGAGGCCATGTGACCTATCAAACTAGATAATTATGATAGATAGATCCATGTCAGGATGTTACATGAGTAAAACTGGTACTCTAACTACAATAATATTACAAATTCTTAAAGCTTCTGTCTGTAAAACTAATTTTAAAATAATTTTTTTAAGTGGAGTAACATAATATCCAACCTAGGATGTCTATATATGTAACTCACATGAAGTTTTAATTTAATATTATAACTTTTTATTAATTTATTATAAGGAATTTTTAATTAAATATACAACATGATATTTTTTGGACTCAAACTTATTAATAAATATAATTATATTTATATATAAAATAAAAAAACCCAGCTACATGATTGAAGTAAAAAATATGAAATATAATTTATTAATATGATATCAATTGAAATATAAATAGTAAATTAGAAGAAAAAAATTAATTCTTTTGTTCTAATCCTTGGAATTTGTTCACGTAACACCCGTTGAATTTAATATAATAATATAATATTATAATATAATAATTATTTAATTAATATAAAATAAAATATTTATTTTTAATGTTATTAAATGTAATATAATATGAGGGTGTTCTATTGTTACATGAATTTTAATAATATGTATTAAAAATTAGTGTGTTTTAAAGTAATAAATTATAATTTTTTCTTTTTTTGGGGTGTCTTTAAAATAAAATTAGATGAATAATTCCAAAATTGACACTATTGTTATTTAATTTAAATATTATTGTATTTAATTATATATAAATTATAAACCTACTTTTATGGAAATTTAGGATATTACATAGTTGAAAATGTTATCCATTTTCCATTTATGATTCAATAGTTACAGTATTAATAAGATTATAACCCTTAAATAGTGAATTATTCATTATGATTTTTAAGGTAAACATCACATAATTATGGGCCGAGACCAAAATATAATCTTTATGAATCCAATTAAACATATCAAAATTCAATAATTATAATGTATTGTAGCCACATCTTACAATATCTTTAAATATGTTGCTGGTTTTATGTCATTGAATAAAATTCATCACCTCATAATTATAGATTCAATGATAAATATTAAAAATTAAATTTCTATCACTGATAATGATGATTGTACCCAAAATATTTCCTTCCCAAAAATTTCATAATAAAATCGACATTTTGGATGACTTAAATAACCTATGACGGTTTATGATTAGATTTTTAGTTAAATAAGAATAATTATTTCTTTAAAAATCATTATATGCAAGTGATTGTTCTTTCCAATAAACACACCTTTTATTATGTATCATTTTTTCATCATCACCCCTACAAAATAATTTTAGGCAAAATTAATTTAATATCATTATTTATAAATTTGGAAAATTCTAACATGAGAAGAGTGATCTCAAATGCTCAGTATGGTTAAATATAAGCATTACCAACTGAATATCATCCATTAGTATAATATGAGGATACGGATAATATGGCATAATCAAATATCATGATAATAACATAATATGACTCATAAATATCATGCATGGATAAATTATCATGTAAGAAGGGTTAAATTTTATCAACGGAATGATTCATGAGAATCAATAAAAATGAAACATGTGATATCAATCTTGATGAAAGGAAATATTTAAAATGATGGAAATAATAAATAAAATGTGTTGGTATAATGGAAAATTATTTTTAAATAACCCTTACAAAACCCTTATAATACCACTAAAAACGTAAAACTATATGGTTGACTTCTATACAAATGGAATTATAGAAATATCACATTGAACACAACATATAAACTACATATGAATCACTCATGCTACAGAATGGGTATAAACCTATCATAATCAATTTCCATGTACCATAACATGAATAAATTATACAGATATTTCATCGAATTGAAAACACATAAAAATATATGCTCCATTCAATAACCATATTAAACATTTGAAAATGAGGATTCCCATATAGTTTCTGTACAAAATTATTATCATATGGAAGATAAAATGACTTTATTACAATCTCATTAGAACATTAATAGAACATGGAGAAGAAATTACTTCCATGAAAATATCAGTAAACTATTATTGTCAATCAACATAAATTATAAGGATTATATCAATTCAATGTATCCATATTGATAATAATTAACATCAAGGGGTTTTGATACTTATGAATGTAAATACCATTAAAATATCTTTAAAAATATTAATGTTGAATTAAAATTTTTCCTCTATGAAATAGTAATGTATTTCAACATAAATAGAAAAAACAATTAATGAAAAAATTTAAAATTTATTGTGGAAAACATCCTTTAAAATTTGAAAAAATTTATTTAACAATAAAACAATTTTCCAACAATAATTGACTAATTTATATTGAAAACTATACATAAAAAAGTGGATTTTGAAAACCATTGATTGTTCATCAAGCTGAGAAAATTAATTCATGTCATAAATTTCAAAAATATTAATTATTTTCAGAAAAATCAATGGTAATCATTGTAACTGATTTTGTAAACATTATTAAATATAATATTCAAAATTTCTAATCTAATTTAAAATTTAGATAAAATAATAAAAGGTAATTATAAATTCATAGAAAATAAATTTTTCAATTTTTTATAAAATAATGATATGGAAGTGATTGATTCATGATCTGACAAAAAGATACACCATTAGTGTTAATTACCAAAAAAAATCATGATTTTTAATTAATATGTATGAGGGTAAAAGTAAATTTTACCTGCGAAACACATTCATAAAATTATAATAATAAAAAAATATGGATAAATAAAATAAGTCAATATTAATTCCACCTGAAAACATTAATGATTGAAATATTGAATATTATGAATATTGTATATTAATGCATTTTCCACTTTGGTAACTGCATAATCATGATCCCCAATAATGAATAAATTTCAATTGTGAGTTTAAAATAATTATCAAAAGTGTATCCATGATATAATGTGTAAGTGGGAATTATATATTAGTCATAAATTAATATAGTTTCATATAAATAACATATGTTGCAATGAAATGATGTTTCTATGATTAACTATTATAATGATCATATCAATGAATTTAGAGCTCATCAACAGATATATTATGTTTAATAAATTTAAATAATGTATCAAGTGTATATATTAATATATATATATATATATGTATATAAAATAAATAAATATAAAATCAAAATAAAGTCAATTAATATGTGTTATCATCCAAAGGATGTAAATTTAGTTAAAAAACACTTTTCAACATGGTAATATTCAATTAAAATACCCTTTAATGAAATAAATCAAATTTAAAATCAAAATACAAATAGGTATATAGGATTAAGATATTACATATGACAATGAAATCATATACACCATATAAATAAAATTATGTACATAACATTAATGTAATATCTAAATAATGAAAATTGAGATGAAGTCTCTTAACAAGATTCAGAAAATTACCCTTATATCCATTTACTCAATAATAATTTGTCTAAAAATTATTTTTTAACTTAAGATAATTTTAATGGGAATATATTTTATATATAAATAATTTATTTTATTTATTTTTTTAACATATTTAAATACCAAATCTGTTAAATAAACATCAGGGATTTTGTGGATATCTAGTTCATTGTTTCAAAATAGAATCAATGGCCAGATTCATGTCTATGAGGTCATTGTTTGAACATAAAATAATAATAATGAAATTTTTATAATACTAATTAGTAAATTAAACTTTTATAACAATTTGTGAATGATTGATATTGAAAATAAGCAATGTTTCCATTTAAGAGACAGTAGAGCATACATACCACTAATTAACGTTTTATTTTTTTATGATCATCATTTAATGATGATACATATCATGTGATATTTTCTGAATGATAATTACGTTATAAATACAATATTTTTCCACTTTATATTCATATATATAATTGTGTGTATGTGTGTGTGTCTGTGTCATCCATGTGATTTGTTGATTAAATAAAATCACAATGCTTCATAGAGGTGGTAGTCGACATGTATGTTCAAATGATGCGATCACTATCCAGTTAATGGAATTGTAAAAATTAAATGATGTATTATATTTAAATAATGTTAAATATTTCATTAATATAATAATTATTTCTTATATATCACAAATATTTATTAAATTTATCCTCGTTACCTTTTTGAGTATAGTGTTTGTGAAAAATGAATCACATCAGTTTGTGAGGTGGTAGTCTAACCTATTCATTAGTGGAATTTTCATATATCCTATGAAATGGAACGTAATAAGGATTATGTAATAGAAAAATTAAATAAGTACAATGATAGTAAAAAAATATCATATATACACTTTTAAAAGAATAATATAGCATGTTTTTAGAGGGGATGATGAAAAAAACTACCTCAAATTGTGAGGTGGTTGACTACTATACACACAAATGAATTTTATTCCCATTTGATGGCTTATAAGAAGGAATTTGGTTAACCATTAACATAATAAAATAGAATTATACGTGATATATTAGTGCTAAAATATAGTCTTAGTAGAAAAACATTTTAAATAGAATTAGTAATAAATATAATATAAACCCAAGGTTAAGCATGATACCTCTTCTTCCGATAACCTTCATAGGGTAGAATTTTTTTTCTTAGGGTGGATTTATGATATATACATGGGATCTAAGACATGTGTACAGAATTAATTATGTTATTTTATAATGAACATTTGAATACAAAAGGGATTTAATGTTTTATGTTGAGAGGAATGGGTGTGACCGTTTATATGGGAGGTGTATTTAAAACGTGTAATCTTTAAAAAGAAAAATTTATACCCATATAGTTCACATTTGAACGGCAAAGAAAATGGACCATTTTCAAGCCATATAAAATATTATTTTAGAATATTTTCATCCAATAGAGTTTTATATAATTTTATGTTATTATTACCATTGTAATGTCCTGGAAATTCCAAATAAATATATTTTTTAAATTATTTGGGATTATTACCAGTCTGTGAAAATTGATGGCATATGATTCTATGGCCCGCAGTGCCTAGAATGATCCGTTGAAAATGTGTTAATCATAAATTACTGCACCTGAGTAGTTTTTCTAAAAAATATATAGTAACTCTTAAACAGGTTCCTTGATCATAAATCTTAGGGCACCATTGCATTAAAGATGGTGGGTCTTCTCTAGGAATGACTTAAGTTTAGTCATTTCATTCCTCCATTGAGAAAACACAAAAATGGAATAATCATAAATAAAATAATAAAATAAATTAATTTTCTTTTCCAAAATCATAAACCTCGCGAAAGGTGCCTCATATTAAAAATCAGTGACCTTGTGATGGTATTCTTTACTTAGATAGATCCTATCTTTGGATAGCATAGGCAATCAATGGATGTTAGTTTTTGTTCACAAGTAGAGTAATTAAGTAACAATTATTTAATTGTTAAATTATATTACTTATAAAAAATACGTCAAATTGGAAATTTGAGAGTACTGTTGAGCTTGTGGGGGCGTTTTTCCTTAGGCAGAGCCTAACCTCGACCGACGCGGGTCGAGGGTGACTTTTAATTATTTTTTAAATTTCTTAAGTTACGTTCAGTAATCGTGCGGTGGGATATTATTATATTTTGAAATGGTGGTTGTAATTAAAATCTGAGGGCACCATTGAACTCGTAGCAATGAGATTTTCTTAAGGGAGGATTAACATTGATCAGAGTAGGTCACGTGAAATAGATAGTTTTACATACATTATAAGAATAATAAAATAACATAAAATGTTACTTTAATTTTTCTACCATATGTTGAGAGGCAGTGGTGGGACCATTGAGATGTTAAGCTGTTTAATGGATTAAATCTTCTTGATTACTAACCACGCTATTGAGATTTCACAGGTTCATTAATTATGACTCATTAATAAATGTTCGTAGTCAATCGATGAGTTATTCACCATTCCCCTCTATCTAAATGAAGAACTTTCCTGTGTTTTGGTCACCATAGTGAGGAACCTATGATGATGTACAATAGTGTCTTCCACCAACGAAGAACAGAGGCTTGTATGGAAACGTTGGGGGAATCGATCTGGGATCGAAGAATGACAGAGACTTCATCAAGTGGGGATTATTCTTCCATAACTACGATGCTTCCTCTGATTGTGAGGTAGGGGTTTTTTATGTTTAAACTCAGGAAAATTTGTTTCTTTCCCTTGTTCTTGAAAAGAATGAAAGACTTGTATCAACTAAAACATGTTGATCCGTGATTCATATGACTTTTGTGGGTTATTGTTGTCGAGCTTTAAATTGGCTTAAATTTATCAATTACATGTATGTAATTAATACCTGCTCTATATAACTCTAATACGGAGGGCGCATGACACACGAACAAGGCCCAAACCCTCCACCGCTTTGATTTTGGTTGTGTTCTTAGTAGGTGAATTTTGAACTCGTTGGAAAATTGTATCCAAGGGCCACACAGTGACCATAGCATCCTGGGAGGCCCATTGGTGAAAATATAAGGGAAAACAGACCATAGGATCTCACTCGGTGGCCCAAATATGTTGTTTTGGTGCGACACTAATGGTGGCTACCAGCATCAGCTGGCATCGGGGGCAGCAGGTGGCACGCCGCTACGTGCCACTGAGTGAAGTAGTCATTATAATATGGGGTGATCGGTCCTCAGTCGACCACATAAGTGGAAGGGGGTGGGCCGTTGCGTGCACCAGAATGGAACCACCGGTTCGGAGCCACGACGAAGGGGAATCACACCCCGCAAGTCCCACAAACAATGGGATGATGCCACGATCCACCTCCTTTTGAAATTATAATTGAAAAAGTCCATTCGGAAAGGGGGAGCCACTCGGCATAGGTTGCAAGCTTCCAAGGCGGTTCACACCAAGCCAAGGTGGGCCGTGCCTCGCTTAGGTGGCCAGGGCCAGTCTTTTGCCAAACCGGTTCATGATGAGATGGGTCAGACACGGACCGGGATGGAGGGACCAGAACAGGGTCAGGTCGGGCCAGGACAAATGGGTCGGGCCAGGACGGACCGGTCGGTTCGGTCTGACTGTGTTAGACCATACATGGACCCTTTTCGGTCTATATATACTTAAAAGGATGTATCATACAAACGAGAGGTTCATTTGGTAAACCATCTTCAAATAAAGAAACCTTGGATGGAAACAGTCCTTTTGGGATACTCCACCTGAGTTTTGGAGAATTAGGGAGTATGGCCCGGTTTGATCGAACTAGATTCCAACTGAGCCCTCGACACTAAAATGCATATAACTCACAGACCGGGTGTCCGATTGATGCGTCGTCTGTCTCATTGGAACCCTTACAACATGGAATTCCATTGGGTTACTCTATTGATGAATGTTGTGTCTATTGAGGCCTGACCGATTTATTATTCATTAGTTTCTATGGAACTCAAGTGTGCTGAGTACTTGGAATCTTGTTGCGTGATGTCATTTTCATAGTGACACTATGTGAATGAGAATCATAGAGATCTTGTGTGGATGAGAAATATAGAAACCCTGTGTGGATCTGAATTATAGAGGCCTAATGTGGATTATCATTATAGTGACCCTATGTGGATCATCATTATAGAAACCCTTTGTGGATCATCATCATAGGGACACTATTTAGATCAACATGATTGCGACCCTCTGTGGATCAACATCTTAGAGACCCTGTGTTGATCATCATCATAGCGACCATGTGGGTATCAACAATATAACAACCCTATGTGGATCATCATTAAATAGACCCTGTGTGAATCAACATTCAAGCGACCATTTGTGGATCAGCAGTGCACGACCTGACGAGGACCGGCCTAAGAGTGGCATGTCGTGGATCAGTGACATGTGACCCTGTGTGGATATACAATGGAACAACTCCTTCATAGATCAGTTTTGGAAACATACTAATGGAATGATATGATATAGCTTAAGACTAATATTCTTTATTCGTGAACTATGAGTTATATAGTTGGTTTGATCTATGTCTCTTTCTTTGTGATTTGTGATCGATATCATGCTTTGTTGTTTTTCCTATGTGGAATTTTGAGAGAGTTTTAGGGGTCTCAGAGTCCCTATTGGTTATTGTTATACTCACCCCTACAAAGGCTTCACTCGCACCTTCTTGTGTCTTTTACAGATGATATGCAGCTTGATAGAGTATCAAGGTGCTTGGTCTTGACTGTGTACGGAAGTAACCGGTTAGCAAGGAGAGCCATAATGATGAGTTGTGCCAACCTTTCAAGTAGGATCCTTAGCGAATGACCTCAAAAACTATTTTCCCTTTTTGGTGTATTTCCATTTTAGTTGGGATTTTATTCTGTAACCCTTTACTTAAGTATATACCTTTACATTCTATTGTGGTTTTTAGTTATGGTTGCACAATTCTTCTTCTATTGTGTTTCACTTGTGTGCAGTGTATAATGTATGTGTGTGTACATGTTTTGAGGTTATGACTTTCCATTTTCGTGAAATTTATTTTCTAGTGCCAGTTTCCCACCCCTAGAGTATAGATGTTGGTCTTGGGGTATTCACAGCACGGGACCCGAGGGACGGGCCGTGACAACAATTATCATTTTTTTGAACCTCACCGTAAATCTATTTTAACCATATCACAGTAAAATATTTTTATTGCTTCCAATATTAATTATAATCATAATTTATGTTTAAAAAATCAAATAATATAAACAATTATTGGTGAAAATATTGAATCAATTTAAAAAATAATAATTCACTTTTTTGGATGAATTTATTTTAAAATTAATATCTGTAGATGCAATGGAAAATATGGGTTATCTATGAATGTATTCATCATGAATAAGATGGTCTTACACATACTCTATTACAAGTAATCATAATTATATGAATTTAAATTATTATTTAAAAATATATAATCAATAAAATTCATTTACAAAATTCTCCATTATTTTATTTTTAAATAAATTAAAATGAAGAACTATTATACATTTTTAATCCCTTTTTAGAAAAATCCTAACTTTATACACGAAAATAATCTAGTAAAAACTATTAGAAAAATGATAAATATTTAATTATTTTGAATTAATATAAATAGACAATTAAAATGTTACATTAAATCATCTTAAATATGTAAGTGTACTTTTATATTACTTAATTTAATGAAATTAAAATAAATTTTTACCTAAATTGGTAATTTTTAATATTAAAAAAATCCATATCTTCTATAATATAACAAAAAATCACCCTAAGATACTTTTTAAATGAATAATTAAAATATTAAATTCATTTTTCCACTAAAGTTTCAAAATTTTCACAAAAAAAATATATGTATATAAGTTTCTGTCCTAAAGAAATAAAATCCTTTTTTGAATAAAAAATATTTTTAATGTAATAAATTAATTTTCTAAAAATTGGATTAGATTTTAAAAATAATATATCAATATATATTATTAATATGAAATTTAATTATATATTTATTTATTTCATTAATTTAGTAAATAATATTCAAATCCTCTATTTTAGTCTGTATATAATAATGGTATTATATTTAAAATAATATTATTTTATAGTTTCTTTATGTTCAATGTTATATGTGGAATACACTAGGATGTATATATTCCATTTTATTATATTTGGGTGTTGCATTACTACTACCCACATTTAATATTTTCCAACCTAATTTTTTTAAAAAAAATTTCATTGAAATATTTTTTCTACATTTAAAAATAAATTTTTGAAATCACACATCATAAAAAAGGGTTACTTTTAATGTAAAAATATAATTTATAATTTTATTTAGTTATATTTTATAATTTCAAGATTGTGAAATCTGATGGTACACGATTCCGAGGCCCGGAGAGCCTAGAAAGATCTGTTGATGTTCTGTTAAGGTTTAAATTGCGTGTGTAAGCAGTTTACCAAAACAAGTTGAATAACTCTTGAATGGTTACTTGGATTAGAAATTGGAGGGAACCATAGCATTAAAGATGGTGAGTTTACCCTATATACGACTTATGTTTAGTCAGCGCGGGTCTCCTATCAGAAAACACGAAAATTGTATAACAATAAATAAAATAAATAAATAAAGTTATATTAATTTTCAAATTCTTATAACTCACAAAAAGTAACTTAGACTAAAAATATGAGACAACTACTTAACTCGTGAGGGTATGATTTCTTATGGAAGATACTAATATTGGCCGGCGTGGGCCACCTGTGAAAGTTAGTTTTTGGACGTAAATAAAAAAATTAATTAAAAATTATTTTATTATCAAATCCATAACATTTAAATGATAGATTGGATTAAAAATTTAATATTACCATTGGGATCATAGGGGCATGTTTCACTGAGGTTGATCCTAACCTCGACTGGCGCAGGTCGATGGTGACTATTAATAATTTCCCAAACTTTTTTTCAGGTATGTTCAGTAAACCCACGAGCGGGGTTTTGTAACTTTTGAACCAGTGCTCGGAATTGAAATATGAGGGCAACGTTGACCTCGCGACACCGATATTCGCTTAAAAAGACTATCACCTTTACCGCAGTATGACGAGGGAGGAAATTAGTTTTCAGACTCTTCGTTGGAGAAAATAAAATAAAACAAATTTTATTTTATTTTTCTTTTTAAACCTCCCATATGAATCATGAAGGTAGGAACCACACAAGGGTGGTCAGGAATTTATTTATGGGCATTAAATGACCAGTATCACAAAATGTGAAACCACTATCCTCTTAAATTATTAGGATTCAAAAATTCTAAATTACTGAATCAACCTGTTAACTCTTGGGATCTCCCCATTGATGTGTGAATATTAAATATTTACTTATTAATTTGGAACCACTCCTCTCACGGGGAAAAGGATTGGCAATGGAGAGCCTTTGGATAAACATCCTCTAAAAGAATAACCTCTTCATTGAAAAACACTCTCTAGATAAAGAACAAGGAACCAAATTTAGAGCATGTTGCGGGAGAGAGGGACGTTGGAAACTTCATCATCTTCATCTCCATCCTCGCGCCGCCTCCAACAAGAAACCTGGTTTGGGTTTCATTTATATTTATATATGATTGAATTTAGTTATCGATTATTCTTATTTTGGTTTCACAAGAATGATGGACAAACTAACATGGCCATCATCCCACGGACATACCTTGCCTCTTATCTATTGATTCTTCATGCGTTCTTCATGCGTTCTACAATGCCCAATATTTAATGACACTGGAAATACAATATTTAGTATAGCGCAACATATGGACTCGAAGCCCTTGACCCAAGGATCATGAATATGTCATTGTTTTATTTTTTGGGCTTGGAAAAAATTAGAAAATAGCTCGCAGAAGAAGGTGGTGGCCGGAACCAGGCCTACCATGAGGAAGGAATGGAGGTGGGAGTCTACGCCGCCAGATGATGACGAAGCCATGGCCTGTCGGTCGCAGCATGGCAAGAAGGCGGTCGGCATCTGGTTGGATGCGGGGCGGAGCGGCGGCATGCGTTCGCGTCACCTAAGGAGCAGTACGTCGCGGCGGAGGCTGAAGAGAGGCTAGTTATACAAGCCATGGTGGAGTAGTGACACGCGACCTTACGTCTAGGAGGAGGACTAACCAGAACACTAGCCAGCCATTATGATTCGGTAGGACCCGCTTAGGTCCCACTATGACTTGGCAGTGCCTAAAGGCGCAACTCATTCCCATTCCGAACAAAAGGGGAACTCTCCCCCTTTAGTTCTAGCTTGGGTGGACAGTGCCACTAGGCCGCGCCCAGCTGGCTGGGCCGAGCCACTCCCAACGTGGGTTGGACCGGACCATGACCCAGTGGGCCAGGCCCACCAAGGCCCGAGCCAAACACGGTTCGGGTTGGGGCTACCAGAACTAGGATAGGTCATCCCAGGCTGGGTCTGGTTGTCCCAGGCTAGGTCGGGTTGGGTCGGTTCAACTGGGTTGGTTCGTCCCAGGCCCGGTCGGGTTGAGTCAGTCCGACTGGGTTGGACCGGACCCGGGGCCGACCAGACCCGGTTTCACCTTTTTGGTCGTAACTTGAGAACCAGTTGTGCATTTGATAAAATGTCTATGGAACTGGAATACTTGGATCAATATACTTGTTTTGGTATACACCACTTTAATTTTGGATAAAGTTGGAGTACAGCTGGGTTGGATCGAAGCCCGAATCCAAAGAGGCCCTCGGAGCAGAAACGCTAATAACTTACAGACCGGGTTTCTGATTGACATGTCCTGTATTGCGTTGGGTCCCTTATGATGTGACCGACATTTGGGATACTTATTCGTGGGACATATGGGTGGTATTAGTATGACTAATGGATTGGGGAGCGGTTCTTCCATCCGTGCTACATACAGAACCTAGTGACTGGATGAGATTTGATGACTGCTAACCCTTTCTACTCAGAGTGACTCGACATGACTAATAGGGACCACCACTATGTGACATGGCAGACCCATAGTGGGGAGCACCACTATGTGACGTGGTAGACCCATGGTACTCCCTATGAGTTATACCTCTACAGGCCACGAGGAGGAGTGACTTTGTGTGGCGTGGCAGTCCTACAGGGGGAGCTCCTCTATGTGACATGACAAACCCACAATACTCTATAAAAGGACTACCTCAGTAATCTATGATTAGTGGGAAGCACCTCTATGTGACACAATAGGCCCACTGTACTCATTAGAGGAGAAGTTCGCCAGCAGCTGAGGTGTTCGATGTTGTGACTGGGAATTTTACTAGTTTCTAGGCCTAGAGAATCTATGGCTAGTAATCAACATTCACATTGATCCTATGTGGGTCAAATCCTATGTGAGTCAGCTCTCAATGATCATGTGTGTGTCATCTCATACCGATCCTATGTGGGAAAGATCCTGTGTGAGGTCAGTGCTCTGCGATCCCGTGTGGGTCAGTGCATACCAATCCTAGGTGGGTTAGATCTTATTTCGGTCATTGTGGGGTTAGTACCAATCGATCTTATATGGTTCAGACTCCGTATGATCAGCAGTAGTGCCTCTTGAAAGAATAAGATGATCTAGCTTCACGACTAATCATTTTTACTTCTATACTTCACTAAAAACCTAGTTTGAGCTGAGACTCTATTTGAACTATGACTTTTACCTGCATAGCACTATCTTCACGGTGATACCTGTGTGGTACTTTTACCTTTGCGGTACTATCTATGTGTTGATACATGTGTGTTACTTTTACCTTTGTGGTACTATCCTCATGGTGATACCTGTGAGTTACTTTTAACAATGTGGTATTCTTCTCTCATGTATGATATGTGTATATATAGATAACTTTTGAGTTTGTATGGGCATATACCAAAGTTGAGTTGATGTCCTAATTTGTGGTTTTATTTTGTGGAACTTTAGAAGACCTCCAGGGTCACAGATTCCCTTCTGAGTATCATTATACTCACCCCTACAAGGGATTCGGCTGCACCTTGTTGTGCATTGTGCAGACAACATACACCATTGATCAAGGATGAGGGGGCTAGGACTAGACAACATGTAGAGGTGGACCTTTCAGTGTGATGTGATGCATAGGAGGTGGACGAACGTGGAGTGATGAGGAGGTGATATGTACCTACCCTTCATGTAGTAACCTGAGAGGACAATCCAATAGCTCTATTTATTTTTCAATCAGTTGTATTGTTTTATCCATTTTACCTTTACAGTTGGGCTTGTATTCCAAACCCTTTTACTTTTAGCACTATTTTATTACAGCAGTTTAATTCACAGTTGATTCTTATTGTGTTCGTGGACCATGTGTTTGTATAGGATTAAAGGCGATGCCTTACCATTTTGGGAGTATGCCTTTCGTTTCCATTCTCCATCCCCTAACCTATGGAAGGAAGGCTTAGGGTAGTCACTACACGGGCCCCGGGGGATGGTTCATAAAAAATCTGTATCAGAGGAATTCTTTTCTACCAAAGAACTAGGGCTTTGATCTTTTCTATGTGACAATATTGTTAAGTGTTATGACTATGGTTTTTTGTTCGGGAGTCCAGTTTTGGTGTGGTAGCCGACGTATGCATACATGAAGACCTTGAATTCAGATTCCTGACTCAGTGCACGAAAACACTGATTTCATGTGTTTTTGAAAAGTTTTTCTTTTTATTTTCATTGTAGTCAGATCACCGGGTATAACATAATGACTTTGAATCACCTATTCATTATCAAGATGTCGCCACATACACTACTAGAAAGGATTCCTGATATAGAACAGGATGATGGCCCATCGAAGAATGAGGCTCCGATGCAGGGCCCTCTTACTATGTTGGAACCTTGGGGTGGTGTACAAGAATCACCACCACCTGTTGGGATACAGTTACTACCATCCGCACTAGAAGACGATGCATGCCAACTGAGCACATTGCACGAGTTCCAGTGGCATAGGCCACTGAGGTTTCAAGGCGAGACAGATTCTCAGACAGCTGAGGACTGGATAGAGGCTGTGGCTAGAGTTTTTCACCTAGTTGATACACTAGTAGAGAATATGGTGATCATAGATTCTAGACTTCTCTAGTTAGTGACCATCAGTATGGTCCGCATAGTGATGAGGATTAGGTATGTGGAACATTGCCGAAGATAGTACCTTTAGGTAGTGTTTTAGCTACATCATTACCTATTGGGTATTAGTTACAACTAGAAGTACCGGTAGAGGTCACATTTAAGATTAGTTCCTTACACAAGTTTCAGTATCTGATACCCCTCAGGATATGAGGCGAGCCCAACTCACAGGTGTCTGAGGAATGGCTTTAGGAAGTGTCTGATAGTTCTCTAGAGTATCTACATCTTCATCATGATGACATGTCGGTAGCTGAGTATTCATCGAGGTGTACCAACCATTCCTGGAACTCGATGAATTCTATTCGATCAGTGCTTCGTGGCTTGAACATTCGAGCGCGGTGCGTTTAAGGATGTCTGAGCCAGAACTATTACTCTATTATATTTTACCTATGTTAGGGTGATAGATAAAAACTTTACCGTTGAATGTTCTTTGGCTGAGCGAATACAGCCAGTGAATGTTAATAGTGGGAATGCAGGAAACTAGCACCAGTCTCAGAGACTTGGGCGTGTAAAATGTATCAAGAAGAAGAAGTGTTTGGGACGGATGAATCTGCAGGGCTATAGACATAGAAGTAGAGTTAGGAGTGTAGCATGAGGTGGTGTACTTTTTTACATGTTACAACCACCACCCTTTGTGGTCCCCACTAGTCTCTGGGTGATGTAGGATAGGGGAAGAGAGTAGATGCATATTGTCAAGGAGTGCGACCCAAGGGCTCTAGGAATGATTCGATGAATGGTCTATGTCTACTACTAGCATCCATATTAATAGACATAGGTCTATTCATTACTTCGTTCCTTGAATCTTGTCATAGACCTAGAGTTTCTTGTTAATCCATTTACTTGACCATCACTTTTGGAGATACCTTTGGGATAAGACTCGATAATCACAATTACGTAGATGGTGTGTTCTTACCCTTGAGGTGATAGTTTCAGTTGGAACCTCATAGTGGCATTGTTGAGGCCTTATGATAGTAGTTTGGGTATAGACTAGACATCCATAATTCACAATCATAGTGAATGTATTAGGAAAAAACGGTTGTGGTTTACCAACAAATTTGGAATGGGTTTTTCCATATTCAGTCAAAAAGGAAACCCAAATAGCACTTGATAAACTCCTTCACAAGTGGGTACAGCCGATCAATCTTGAGTTTGCTAGACTTACCCTCGTGGTAGCTAGAGAGTTGTGTTTTAATTTCCCAAAAGGAGTGGTAGAGTGTGGGGACATATTTTCAAAAGATATTTCCAGGATTACCTCCCTGAAGGAAGAGAGACTTCTGGATTGGCTGGGTACTACCGGAGTTTTGAACCAAACATCTCCAGGGTAGTAACAATTGTGTCAGTATTGATGAAGAGGGGGGAACCTTCGATGTAGAAGGAGAAGTTTCAATAGATCTTTTAAAATTTGATACATAGACGATGTCAAGAGTTTATCCAGGAGTATGGCATTGAGGTAGTCTGTACTCCAGGGAAGGGGAACGTGGTAGCAGGCGCACTCTGTAGGAGCTCTGGTCTACAGATGCTAAGTGAGGCATCAAATTAGCTAGTTGTGATTCGTATATTCTTTTTGGATAAAGATGGAGTAGCTTACCTCTAGTATATTACTGTCACTCCCCCAATTCCTTGGTGAATTCAGGAGGCACAGCTTGGGACGTTGACTGTGCGGCCTAACGTGGTCAAAGAACTTCAGGACGTCACCTAAAGGATTTTATGAATATGGGGAGCATGTCATTATCTTAAGAGGTTTCACCATGGTAATAGTGACACTTCGGGAGGAGTTGTTGGGGGAGACCATATTTTCTTGTGCATCTCCCCTCGACAGGGACTGCATAGTTTTGGCCGAGGCAACAGTTTATCATCGATGTTTATTGGACCATTTCTGATATTTTGGAGGATTGGTGAAGTGGCATAAGGCTTTGAAGTGCCACCACGATTAGAGTGGGTGCACGACGTCTTCCACATATCCTAGCTGAGGAGATATGTCCATGACCCTTCACATCTCATTGACCATGTCCAGTAGGACTTAGACGATGAGGTGAAATTTATGAAAGATCCATTAGAGATTGAGGATCGACGGGAGCGGGTCTTTTGTTGGTGGACGATACCTCTGGTGCACGTTCATTGGCATCACGTGAACCTCCAGGATAGCACATGGGAGCAGGAGGCTTAGATCTATGTTCAGTAACCCCATTTGTTTCCTTCTTCTATGTTGTGGATTTTGGGGATGTAAATCCTTAATGTGAGGAGATTGTAATTTCCCAAAAATTCAGTATTTTTTTAATTAGATATAATTATTTTGAGACTAAAAATATGACAGTACGCGATTTTGGGGCCTGAATTGCCCGGAACGATCTGTCGAAGCTTTTCTAAGGTTTTAATTGTACCCATAAGCAATTTTCATGAAAAAATTAAATAAAAATTAAACAGTTATAAGGATCATAAATCTGAGGGCACCATTTCGCTCAGGATGGCGTGTTTACCGTAGATGTGACATAATTTTCGTCAGTGCAGGCCTACTGTGAGAAAACTTGAATATGACATTACCGTAAATATAATAATTAAATAAAGTTATTTTATTTTTAATATTTTAATTACTCACAAACAGTAACTCTAATTAAAAATCCAAAACCACCGATGAACTCGTGAGGGTATGCATTTTTTAGACAGATACTAACAATGTCTGGTGCGGGTCACCAGTGAAAGTTAGTTTTTTTCCATAAATAAATTGTATGTGATGATTATTTTATTGTAATCTCCATAAAATTTAAACGGTAACTCGGATTGAAAATCCAAGAGTTCCGTTGGAATCGTTGAGGCATGTTTCACATAGGCAGAGGCTAAAATCGATTGGCACAAGTCGAGGGGGAATATTAATAATATTAAAAACCTTTTTTATAGTACATTCAGTAAACACGTGAGTGGTATTTTTTAGATTTTTAACTCGTGCTCGGATGTGAAATCTGAGGGAACCGTTGAACTCACAATGTCGATATTCATTTAAGGAGACCTTCACCTTGACCATAATAGGTCGGGGTGGAAATTAGTTTTCAGATATTTCATGGGAGAAAATAAAATAAAACAAATTTATTTCATTTTTCTTTTGAGACCACCCATTTGAATCATGAATGTGTGGACCACACGAGGGTGGTCAGACATTTAATTATGGGCATTAAATGCAAGGTTACACAAAAGGTGAAACCACTTTCCTATTAAATTAATAGGATTAATTAAATTGGAATTAATTAATTAACTAGTTACCTCTTGGGATATCCCCATTGATGTGCCAATATTAAATCTTAACCTATTAATTTGGCACCACAACTCTCATGGGGAAAAGGTTTGGCAAAGAAGAGACTTTGGAAAAATACCCTCTAAAGGAAGAACCTAACCAACGAAAAATGCTCTCCAGATCAACCATGAGGAACTAAATTTCGGGCTTGTTGTGGGAGCGTTAGATGTCGGAAACTTCATCATCTTCATCTCGTTCCTTGCATCGTCTCCAACGAGAAACAAGGTAGGGGTTTTATTATTATTTATATATGATTGAAATTATTTATCGATTCTTCATATATTCTAGTTTCACAATGAAGATGGAAAAACTAACATGGCCATCATCTCGTGCATATACCTTGCCTCTTATCTTTTGATTCTCTGTGTGTTCATTGTGCGTTTTTTAATTCAAAATTTTCATTGATGCTGGAAGCACAATATTTTATTGAGCGCAACATATAGACATGGATCCCTAAACCCAAGATCGAAAATATGTGATTGTATTATATTTTGGTCTTTGAAAGAATCTGCAATGTCTCGCGGAAGAAGGCGGTGGTCGGCACCTGGCCAGTTGTGAGGAAGGAATGGCGGTGCGCGTCCACGCTTCCCGATGATGAAGAAGCCGGGGCCCATCTGCCGCGGCGGGGCAGGGTGGCGGCTGGAAACCGTTCGGCCGTGTGGCAGAGCGGCGGCATGCATCCTCACTACTGGAGGAGTAGGAGGGCATAACCACCAGGCTACATTGGAGCAGTCGTGCATGACTGCGCTGCTGAGAGGATCGGCCAGAACCCCGACCGACCGTTGTGGTTCGCCGGGACAAGCTTGGGTGCCGCAGTGACTTGGAAGCGCCTAAAGGTACAGCCTATTTCCATTCTAAAAGGAAAGGGTATTCTCCCCCTTCAGTACCAGCTCTGGCAGACCAGACCTAGGATGGGATGGGTCGACCTGAACCGGGTCGGGTTGGCCCATGCCCTGTCGGGCGGGTTCGGACCGACTGGGTCGAATGGTATCCAGTTTTGCCTTTTTGGTTGTAAAATGAGAATCGGGAGTCCGTTTGAAAACCCGTTTATGGCACTAGAAACCTTGGATCGATATATTCCTTTTGTGATAATTTAAATGAGTTTTGGATAAATTTTGAGTATGGCTGGGTTGGATTGAACCTCGAATCCGACCTGGCCCTCAGAGCGGAAATGCTAATAACTTACAGACCAGGCATCTGATTGACATGATGTCTGTTGAGCTGTGTCCCGTATGACATGACAGGACATTAGGATACTTCTTCATTGGAATTAGGGGTGGTTGAGGTATGAACTATGTTTGGGGGAGAGGTTCTCCCAAGCGCGCTATGTACAGAACCCTACGACTGGCTGAGATTTGACGACTGCTGACCATTCTGACTCAGAGTGACTCGACAGGCCCAGTGGGGAGCGCCTTTGCGTGATGTGGTATACCCACAGTGGGGAGTGACTCTATGTGATGCGGAAGACCAATGATACTTTATAGGATTAGTACCTCAGCAGGACACAAGGTGCAACGCCTATGTGTGATGCAGAAGACCCATGGCGGGGAGCGCCTCTATGTCATACGGAAGTCCCCCAGTACTCAACAAGAGAAGTAACTCATCTGTCCATGATTAGTGGGAAGTGCCTCTGTGTGACGCGGTATGCCCAATTTACTCATTAGAGGAGGTTTTCTCTGACTTCTGAGGTGTTAGACGTTGGGACTAGGAAAGTTACTTTTTCCTTGACATAGAGAATTTGTCGCTGGCTATCAGCATTCATACCAATCATGTGTGCATCAGATCCTATGTGGGTCCGCACTGAGTGATCCAGTGTGGGTCAGAGCATACCGATCCTATTTGGGTCATATCATGGGTGGGTCAGTGCTCAGTGATCCTGTGTGGGTCATTGCATACTGATCTTTTGTGGGTACAATCATGTGTAGTTCATTGCGGAGTTTACTACCTATCAATACTGTGTGGATCAGAGTCTGTATGATCAAAATAAGTGCCTCTTGATAGAATAAGATGATCTAGCTTCGTGACTAATCATATGTACATCTATACTTCACTAAAAACCTAGTTTGAACTGAGACTCTGTTTGAACTAAGACTTTTACATGCGTCGTACTATATTCATGGTGATACCTGTGTGGAGCATTTACCTTCATGGTACTATCTTTGTGGTGATACCGGTGTGGAACATGTACCTTCGTGGTACTATCTTTGTGGTGATACTTGTGTGGTAATTTTACATTTTTTGTACTCTTTCATCATGTATGATATGTGTATATCTCGATAACTTATGTGTATATATGTTCATATACCTATGTATATTAGATGTATTGATTTGTGTTTTTCATTTGTGGAACATTAGAAGACCTACGAGGTCCCTTCTGAGTATCATTATACTCACCCCTGCAAAGGGTTTGCCCGCGTCTTAGTGTCTCTTGTGAAGATGACGTAGATCATTGATTGAGGTTGAGGGAGCTAGGACTGGACAGTGCGCGGAGGTGTAACTTTCTATGCGACGTGACATGGAGGAGGCAGACAGACGTGGAGTGCTGAGGAGGCGATCCATACATAGCCTTCAAGTAGGATCCTTGGAGGATGACCCAGTAGTTTTTTTCATTTTTATTTCAGTTGTATTGTATTTTCAGTTGTACCTTTACATTTGGGCGTGTATGCTGACCCCTTATAAATTTATCACTCTTTTACTATAGTAGTTTGCTTCACAGTTGCTTCTTGTTGTGTTCTTGGACCACGTGTTTGTACAGGATTAAAGGCAATGCCTTCCCGTTTTAGGGAGTATGCCTTTCAGTGCTAGTCGTCAACCCATGGCCTAAGGAAGGCGGGCTTGGGGTAGTCACGAAATGGTCCCTAAGGGATGGGTCATGACATTAATATAAAATATACATGAAAAGAGAGAGAGGGAAGCACGACTTCATATAAAGTTATGCACATCTAGGTTTCCCAGAAGGATAAAATTGATTCGATATGAATATAGGATGTTGGATGAAAAAAATAATTCCAAAAAAATAATGTAGAGTAATAGTGATCATTGATACAATTTTTTTTAATGGTCTTGAGAATGCTAACAAACAAAAAACCATTAATGGTTTATCTGTGAAAAAAGATATCATTTCATTAGAAATGAACATAAAGTGTATGAAATTTCATTTTAAAAACATTTTAGTGTAATTTTGGAATTACATAAAAAACAGTCTATGAAAAAAATTAATATACTTTATTGATATGTTTAATTTACTTCATTATTAAATTTCCACCATAATCTTATGTTTGTCTATTATTATTGAGTATTCAGGATGATTTTCTTCATGTTTGAATCACTAAAATATTGTTTGAAAGTAAAACATAACAAAAAAATGGGACAAATTTTTTCTTCCACCTATCATTATACATTAATAAAAATAAAAATGGATAGAATATTGTAATATTTTTCACTAAATTTTTATTACATCATATCATTAATAACAAATACTCATTGATATTACCCTGGTTCAAACTAAATCATTCCATAATAAAAAAACCATGAATCCCAAATAACATCTATGAAAACAAGATGAAATTGTTTTTAACCCTTAAAGGTTATCTTATAATTGTTATCTTATATTCTGAAAAGTATGTTTATCTTCTTTTAAATTAAAATTAATATCTTAGTAAAAAATTCATTTTTTAATCCCATGGATGTCAATATGATAATACTATTATTCCCACAATATCCTCAATATCCTAGAACATATAAATAATAATGGTTATCAATAAATTGATACATAATTCTAAAAAATTTGAAGTTATATTTCATGAAAAATTATATCATTACACATGTGTCAAGATAATAAATTTTCTCCAAAAAGTTCCTTAATCACACACAAAAAACATGAAAATGATGTATAAATATTTTAAAATATTCTAAATATTAATCAAGTTCGCCTATGATGGTACCCATAAATATTAATTCAACCTCTCATGAAAACATCATAATATAAAAATATATTTAAACTGATACTTAATACAATTTATAATTGCTCTCGACAACCAATCTAGGATCTAGTATTAATATCATTAACAATAAATTTATGTCTTGGATACCAAAAAATACGAGTAAAATTTTTCCATCCCAAAATTGAAACAATCAAAAGTATTATTTTGATAACTTACTCACACAATGAAATTTTTTGATTATTGTTTTATAGAATACAGACATAATATTTAAAAAAATGTACATATGCTATCATGTGAGTGTTTCACCCCCAAAATACATATTTAATTATTTCACATTTAGTAGTCATCATCATCTATATGTTACCATAAAAATTAATCATCTATAAACATTAATGAAAGGAGAGGGAAAATGATACATAATAATGGTGAGATAAAATTATCATAAAGTGTAAAAAAATCATTTAAAAATAAATTTAAATGAATCAGAATAATATTAGAATAAGTGTATGATGACATAATATGATTTAATATAAATACAATTTGATATCTCAAACCCTTAATACATCATGCAGTATTTTTTGTCATGGAAAAAACATTCAAAGGTATGGATATTGGGAATCAATGAACATGATCCATTTGATATTTTTCATGATCAAATTTAAAATTTTGAAACCCATAAAAAAAAGAACATATTGGTATCTTGGAACATTATGTTCATTCAAGCCTTAAAACCCCTTATATACACCTTAAAAATGGAATAAAAATGTTATGGAATTAATAACCATTGTAATAATTATATTTCTTGTATTACCCATATTATAAGATATATTAGGGTCATCCTTGAGATATATTTGGGATACAACCCAAGAAAAAATTATATAAGAAACAAAACCTAAAAAATGTACATATAACACGAATATCATCCTAAAAATCAGAATAACAAATATCATTCACTTCATAAATTTATTAACCCATGAAAAAATGGGCTCTATAAAATTCAATTTGAAACATTAATAACATGTTCAAATTAAATAGTTTCCATAACAATCTCTTTCAAACATGATTCACCTATGGATATTAAATGGTATCAATTAAAATATTTTTAATTTAACATATTTCATCCAATTAAATAATATAGATGGTATCATTTCAACCTATCATTGTGGATAACAAGTAAAATAATTGGTTCTTTTTTATTATGAAGGAAAATAATATTTAAATATCATTAATAAAATATTGGAGTAAAAATTAATTTTTGATCAACCTTATAATATTTCATCAAATATATATAATAATTTTGAAATATCACTAGAAAATTTTCATTATATGAATAACCTTTAGATTTTGAAAAAACATATTTAAAACCTAAAAATATCTCAAATATAAAAGAAGTAATTTTATTTTAAAATAATCTTAAAAACATAGATAGGATATTTTAAAACATTCATTTGTTAATTAGGGGCGGAAGTTATATGATGTTGTAAATGATAAAAATAAACATTATTTTCAAACACTTTGTAAGTGTAGTCAAAGTGACCCATTTGGAAAAGGATATGAAATTTACCAACTAAATGATCTTTCAGGAAGGTAACAAATAATGAAAAATATCTATAGGAAATAATTTATGTTTATAAAAGTAGAATTTTTAAAGCATTTCATAAATAATTAATATGGATGTAAAATATTCCCAATCCAAAAGAAAGAAATAGATTAGTATCACTTATACAAAAAAATGATATTTTTTCAACAAATAGAAGAGAAAATTGACATTAAACATGTGGGAAGCATTCATAACCAGATTAGAAGATGATATATAGCAATCATGAAAACAATAAAATATTATTTCCATATAGTCAAATAAACACCTAACCATTACCGTAAGAAGGGATGTTATATCATAAAGTCTTTTCTACATTGGTTCATCCACATTCATATGTTTCATGAAGGAATGACATCAAATGATATTTTAAATACCATGAAAATAATTAATATAATGATATAACAAAAGAATGAGTTGTATATACACCTTAAAATAGAATATGTAACGTCCCAACCCCAAAATCCACTAAACTAGTGCTCCATGTTGGGTGGTTACATGACTTTAAGGGAACCTCCCCATATGCCAAAGCATTCCAACTACCAGTGATGGTCCAAAGAGTCAATTGGGGAAACTATAACCCCATTTTATTAGAGTAATCCCCAATAGAAGACAAACAAAATAGCTGAATAACAACCAATAATATCATAGTATGCATAAACAACCATTCCCCAAAAAAGGTACAACCATGTCCAACAATAAATTTTCCATCAGATCCTATAAGTGAAAAAGTGAACAAAACCCAAAATAAATACAACTGCAAAATCCCAAAAAAATGAACCCTCAACATGTCCGGGTCCTCCTCCACACAAACCTATGCCAACCCAACTACAAATCTTGGACCATTTCCCTTATCTTGACCTGCAAACGTGAAGTATTCTCGAGTACCCAATGACGTCCCAAGAATGGGGTGAGTGAAACTTAGTAGGCCACCACCAATGGTGTCTACAAAATATCTGATATAAAAAATTGTGCATACAAAGGAATGATTAATAAAAGACAAAAAATGATTAAGTGCCCCTAACAAGTTAAGGTCCATAACCCAAATTTAATACAATTTCTTTAAATTACAATTTCTTCTCATTTACCATTATATACCATTTCTAATTCATTTAATATGGATTCATCACACACAACAAGATTCATAGAATAAAGTACATAATCACATACATAAGATAAAACAAACATTTTTCCTATCTCACTAGGAAAAAATTCCTCATGTCAACCATATCCTCACCTCTATGCTTGAATCTGGGTGAATGAAACAGATAGGGAAACAAAGCATCAGTCCTCTTCCCTAACCCATTAATTAGGGGTGCAGTTTAAGGCCTCAGTCCAACTCAACTCATGGGCATAGAACCTGTGTCAATTCCCCACTCTAACAGCCTATCTGCACTTGCTATATATTTTATATCCATCACCCATTCACACAACATAACATTCATTGCCCAAGGAAAACATGAATCATAACATTACCATGAGATTTAATACCATGCCTTGACTCAGTAACACATTTACCACAATTCACATCATTTATACATTTAGCCCAATTCCATTTTATTACACTTATCTCACTAACCATTCATTCATTGTGCATATCAAAATAGGATTTGTCCATTATGAATAACACACTAGGCTTCATTACCATGCTCAAAACCCATTACAATGTGGTATTTAATCATTTCCACATTTTAACCCAATATCCCTTAGGTTATTATCAATCCTAGGTGCACCACTTAGCTTATAACCCAACACAACTAGTCACATCATCATGTTTATCAAGGGATCTACATAATTACACAACAATCTCCCTTGTTCTTCACAAATCTCTAGGTCTGGAAAAGTTATCAATCCCCATGGGTGGCTCTAGATTTGCCTCATCACCCTTGACACATCCCATGGGGATCGTGAGGGTCTCCATTTACCATTTTAATAACCATTTTACCTATACATGGAAAGGTTGATCAAAATATAACAAGAGACACTGAAGAATAAATCCACACTTGCACAAATCCCCAGATAAACTATGGGATATAACTTGTAGATTACCTGCCATGATTCTGCGGGTAAATGCACTATTAATTGAACCTTTAGATTCCCATTTAACCAAAATTTGATGCTTCAATCTAAATCTCACCGAAAGATTAGGGTTTTAGAGATTCCGAAAGAGGGGAGAAGAATATACAAACCCTAAACTCAAATGAGAAGAGGGGATGATATTTTCCTTACACGGAGCATTGATCTGCAACCAAAGGCACCAAAAAATTCATTGAAACAATGTATATTGATCACTTAGAGATCCTTGGAGATTTGGTTCTTCCTTAGGGTGAAGACAGAAGAATAAGAATGATATACTGAGTTGGGGATAAAAAACTAGAGTAGAAAAGTTATAATTTTTTAAACGTTTATGGGCTGCACTGTTTGAAAACCCGTGCACAAACCGTGCAGAGGCCACTGTCCAGAATCCCAAGTCCCACAATGTTTCCTGGGATGTCCACAAAGTTATCACTAATCATACACAGATCATGAGAGCTACTACGAAATCCCCCAATGCTCTATTTTTTGTTTCCTAAACCCTCAAAACACCCCAGGAATCCATAAGGACTTGGGTAAGCACTTATTTAACCAAAACAAGGGATTGAATGCAAAAAATAAACGAGAACATAGCATTCCACAATCTGGGATCTTACAACCTCCCCAACTTATAACAGATTGTCATCGATCTAAGATCCCAAGAATTATTACACTTACAAGGAAAAGGGATCCCACCATATATCCCCCATATCTGATTCTCGCTCCCGTGTTTCCTCATGAACATTCCCATGCTTCCATTGAACTCACACTAGTGGCACAAACATTCCTCGAAAGACATTATCACTACAGTCTACAACACAAACCAAATGCTCCTCAAATGATGGATCTTCATCAAGATTCACATCCTCAACATCAACCATGTGAGTGGGGTAAGAATGACACTGCTGAAGCTATGAAACATGAAATACATCATGCATCCCACTATACCACAGTGGTAGAGCCAATCGGTATGCCACTGACCTTATCCACTCCATAATCTAAAACGGCCCCACATACCTGGGAACCAACATGCCCTTCTTCTGAATCTGTTAATGACCCATCCTTGGTGACACTCGAAGGAACAAATTATTAACCTCCTCAAACTCAAGAGCTCTACCTCTCTGATCCGCATATGGTTAATGACTAATATGATTTGTTACCATCTCTCTCTTAATCAACTCAACATTCTCTAAGGCCTCATTCATGAGACTCGGTCCAAACAACTCTGATTCACCGACTTGCAACCAACATAATTGAGATCTAGACAACCTCCTATAAAGAGCCTCGAATAGTTTTATGTGAACAGTAGATTGGAAACTATTTTTGTAAGAAAATTGAACAAGTGATAGGTACATCACCCAGGAACGCCCGAAATCCAAGACACAATCACTCATCATTTCCTCCAACATGTGGATTGTACGCTTGTACTTATCACCCGTCTATGGGTGGAAAGTTGTACTCAAAATCACTCGCATACCAAGAGCCTTCTGTAACCCTTTTTTGGATCGCGATGTGAAATGGGGATCAGTATATGAAACTATAGACCATGGTACAACATAAAACTATACTATTTCCTGATCATATAGCTCACCCAATAGGTCAACTGTGTATGTCTCTTAAATCCGTAATAAATGATCCACTTTCGTTAGCCAATCCACTACAACCCGGATTTTATAATTATTCTAAGGTGTCCTCAAAGGAGACACCACAAAATCCATTTTCTCATTATCCCAATTGCATTCTGGAATGGGAAATGGATGTAACAAACCACCTGGGTTTTGTTGATTGGCCTTCACCTATTGATAGGTAAGGCACCATTCCATAAAGCCCACATCTTCCTTTTTCATTCCCTATAACCAAAACTACCTATAAAGATCACGATACATCTTGGTCAAACCAGGATACACATCCCATTTCGGTGAATGGACCCCCAGCATCAATTCCCCATGCATGCATACCAACAAAACCACATGACCCTGAACACGAACAACCACTTCCACACTAATGGACCAACCCGAAGGTGGCTCCGCACCTTTATCACTTTCCGTCATGGCCAAACATTCTAGAATGTTGAGTTGACATTCCATAACTCTAGACAAAAGTGTCCAATCTACCCTCACATAACCAACTATCACCTAACCATTTTGTTCCCACACCTCCAGGTGAATCTCTAGAAACAAAGCCATCACCATCCACTCGATGATGTATTCTTGAACCACATGTTTCTAATCCTTCCTTCTCAAAGCATCAGAAAAACTGTTCCCTTTTCCCAGTGTATATACCATCTCAAAGATGAAAGTCTAGAGATACTCAACACATTGTCGATGCCAAATATTCTAATCCCATAACAAAAATATATACTTTTGAATCTAGTGATTGTTTTACACAATGAACTGTTCCCCCAATAAGTAGTCCCTCAGTCACTTTATGGAATACTTCACTAAAGCCATATCAAGATCATTAATGGGATAATTCCACTCATGGGGTGTCAATTTAATCAACCCATAAGCCATAACATACTCATTGTTAATCAATACAACTCTATGCCCGATACTAGATGCATAAAAAATAGGACATAATTCTTACCTGGATCAAGTAAGATGAAGATCAGTATTATCATCAATATCTTTTTCAACTCTTGAAAGGAATTCTCACAAGTCTTAGACCACTCAAACTAGATTCCCTTCTTAGTCAATCTTGTTAGTGGTGCTTCCAAACGAGAAAAATCTAGGATGTACCTCTATTAATACCAAACCAAACACAGAAAACTGTGAACATCTCAAACATACTTGTCCTGCTCATAAGGCACAACATCTTGTAATTTCTATTGATTCATTGACAATCCTACCTCAAAGATGATGTGATCCAGATAAAACACTTCTCCAATCCAAATTTAACACCTTGATATCATTGTGTATTGTTGATCCTCTTTTACTATACTTAGAACGATTTCATGTTGTTGGGCATGATCCTAATAAGTTTTCAAGGGCAGAAAGATGTCTCCAAAAAATACAAACACCAATTACTCCATAAAAGGGTAAATTATTCAGTTCATCAAATCCATGAATAATGTCGGTGAATCAGTTAAGAAAAACGGGATTACCAATAACTCATACAGCACATAACAACTATTGGAAGCTTTCGGCAGTACGTCAAAAGGCCTCACCCTCAACTAGTGATACCCCGATATATGATCAATATTAGAAAACACTGATGCATCCCTTAACTAGTCAGAAAGGTTATCAATTATATGAAGAGGTTATAGATTTTTCCATCATCATCTGATTTAACTTTCGATAATCTACATACCACCTTAAAGACCCATAGACCTTGTTTACAAAAAAACAGATCCCCCAGGAGACCTACTAAGGCATATGAACCCCTTATGCTCCAACTCCACAATTTAAACATTTACCTCCTAGAGATTTTTTAGTTCAATTATGTATGGAAATATAGAAACGGGATCCACTCCTTGAAGCAACTCAATTGTGAACTCAACGTCCCTAATGGTTGGAAACCCTGAGAAATCCTCTAGAAACTAATCCAAAAACTGATCCACTACTAGAGGGAAGACAGATTATTTCCCCCATTCATCATCAATCACATGGAAAGCTACTAGAGCTGTGAGCCTACCCAACTCCTGACAAAACGGTACACTATGACCTTCTCGAGCATCCCACTCTCCACAATGGACATAAGTGTCTCCCTCAAGTGAATTGAATGATACCCAGAGATGGTAATAGTATATGTGTTCTAGATAAAACACCAAACAATGCATACCCATGATTATGTAAAATCCTAACATCATGAGAATGAACAAGTCCCATAGTAAATGATTCCAGGTGACATCTAGATCACAACCCCTACACTACATGATATCTTCATTTCGCACCCCCAACAGAGTGTCAACCAACATAACCCCACAGACACTCTCCATAGAAAAACCCAACACTAACACAAGATAAGCATAAATGAAAGATTGTGTGGCACCAATGTCAAAAAAACTATAAAGTGTTAAAAGATACTAGGATAATACATCGAACATTTGATGGCCTATCCTTACCATCACTTGTTGCAGACTAGATTGCATGAAGTTAACCTTCCCCTATTCCCCGAGCTCCAACTTGTGTGTCCTGTATTTCACTTCCATAAAAACCTGGATAATCCTGCCCCAATGTTACATTTCCACCGCCACTACTAGTACGGCCCATGGAGCTTCAAATACCTTCCTGAAAAAGAGAAACTGATCCCTTACAACCTCTTGTCATCTTCATGTCACTAACATTCATACTATTCTAATTAGGTTTCCTGTAGAACCTCTACATGTGTCCCAATATTCCTCATGGCCAAAACACTATGTGAGGTTAGGGGAACTATCCACGCATGTACCTTATCTTACTTCACTGATAGAATAACACCTGATCACCACACTATAAGGCTTTCTCTCTCTTCTGACCACCTGGCACACTTTTGCCCTGCTGAAAACATCCCAAAAGACACTTCCATCCCATGGAAGTTTCACCACATTTCTACCCAATAGGCAAGGCAAGCCCACAACTTAAATCTCTTTTCAGGTTCCCCTATGAGATCAATTTTTAATCCACAACCTCTGTAATCCACTTCAAGCAAAATGTATTCACTTGAGACCAGATCATCTGTCTTATCCCATCTGGGAAACACCTCGTAACTACCCCCTCATCCCCTGTCAATTATGGAACAAATACTCGTAGCTCAGTGAAGTGACCAGCATAATCCATCACCAAAATTGATCCTTGAGTTAGGCTAATGAACTCTTCAGCCCGATCTTGCCTCAATTTCTCTGGGAGAAAATAATCAAAAAATGTTTTGTGGAAATATTTCCACAACATCCCCTTCAGCCTACTTAGTATGAACCTAGATGTACCACCAACACTTTTTCTGGCCCCGTAACATATAAGATGCCTATAGGAATCACTTCCCAGTAGGTGTCACCAGATGATCAAGTATCATCTGGACAAACTCTATCCAGAACATTGCTGCCTCTAGCCCATCCTCTCTGGTAAAGGTTGGAGAGTACGGCGGCTGAAACTATATGGTCTGCTCAAACATACTCATTTTACCCACCCTGGGTCTCAATCCTTCATCAGCTAAAGCAAGCCATGTTCTCTCAGAACTTCTCTCCTCCACTTTCTTGGATCTCCACATTCCCTCTCTCCTCTTCTAGATGAGTGTTCTCAACAACAACCTCTTTTTGCCCCACCGGCACTCAACGTCATGGTGGAATTTCTCTACATTGTCAAACACGAGGTTTATAACACATACTATAAATCTTTATAAACTTCATAAAATGAAGGCTCTCCACTAAACACAACAACTCACTATACATGAACCATCCCAAAAATCCTTAACATTCCAAAAACACCACATCGACCATCCCTATCACGGGCCATGGTCCACAAGGGTAAATAACTACACACCTCCACATGTCTCACACATCAAGATACAAGAAACAATTTAATTCATTAAAATACCATAATTACACATATTTTATTAAGCATAACTTTACATTCTTTTATTATCACCCTTTTCATTGTTTCATCCATGACATTTTCCCTTTTCAATAATTAAGATGCATGGTGCATTCTATCTTTCATGACTCACACACCCAACCTGTGTGTTCCTACCATGATGCATGTCACCAATCTCTCTAGGTTCCTACAATGACGAATGAATGGACAACCTTGTTCCATTGTGGCTACGAGCCTAATATCATAGATCCATCACATCACACAACATTTGAATCAAATAATGATGAAATATCATTAACTATAACATCACACATTCAAAAATAAAAATTCCCACCCTAGGTGACATGAGTTTTCCCTCATACATGGGTCAGCTTCTCCCAAGAATGAGCTCATTACCAACTCTCGAAACATCCTAACTCATGTCTACAATCACAAAATAGTATGAAATATAAAGGAACTACACAGATACCACTCTGTAATATCCCCAAACTAGAAGCCACTAAACAATTTCTCTGATCTGGGTGGTTACATGACCTTAATCGTGCCTTCCCATACACCAATGGTTGCCAACTTGCAACGGGGGTACAAATAGTCAATTGAGGAGAATATACCCCATTTTTATCTATGTTAGTCACAACAAAAGATAAAAAATAGTGGAATAACAACCAATAATACCAGATAATGAATAATAACCATTCCCCAAATGGGGTAGAACTATGTACAACGGTAAATATTTCGTGCAATGCTGCAATTTAAAATGTGAAAAAAAACACAAAAAGAAAACAACTGCAAAATACAAAAAATGGTCCTGACACGAAGTCTAGGTCCACCTCCATGCACAACTGTGTGAACCCAAATAACTTATAAAGTCTATTTCCCTTCTCTTGACCTGCAAACATGATGTCTTCTTTAGAACACAACGGCAGACCGAGTAGGGTGTGAGTACAACTCAATAGGCCACCATCAATGGTGTCTATAAAATATTAGGTAAAAACAATTGTGCATCAAAAAGAATAAATAAAAAATGAAAAATAATGATTAAATTCTAAAAACCAGTATAGGACCATTACCAACATTTATTTCCATTTATTTATCTTACAATTTCATCTCATTTCCCATTAGTTACCATTTCTAATGCATTTACCCTGGTTTCATCGTACACAACAAGATACATGATTGAAAGTACACAATCACATTCATTAGAAAAAGACACAGTTGTCCTATCTCTGTAGGAACAACTTCTTCCTGTCAACCATATCCCCATCTCAAAGCATCAGTCTGGGTGGGTGCAACTGATCGGGAAATAGAGATTTAGTTCCCTTCCCTAACCCGCACATTAGGGTTGGAGTTTAGAGCCTCATTCCAACTCGACCCATGGGTGTATAACCTTAGTCAATACCAGACACTACCAAGAAATTTGCACATGATATATATATATACATCCCTCAACCATTCATAAAACATCAAAACCATTTCTCAAATCATTCCTGAATCATAACAAAAATAAGATACATAACACCATTCCTGGACCCATTAAAACATTTACCACATTTTACAGCTTTTATAAATTTATCCCAATTTCCTTTCGTTATGCTTATCTTACTAAGCATCCATTCATTGTTTCTATCTAAAAAGTATTTGCTCATTTTTTCCAACTCACTGGGCTTCATTACCATGCTCATAACCCAATCCAATATGGTGTTTAATCATTTCCACAAATTAACCCAATATCCATTTAGTTATTATCAAGCCTAGGTGTATCATCTATCTTCTAACCCAACACAATTTGTCATGTCAAAATTTTAACGAAGGGCTATATGTAATTATACAGTATTATCCCTTGTCTCTCAAAAATCCCTAAGTATAGAAAAGTTAGAACAACCCATGGTTGGCCCAAGATTAGTTCCATCACCCTTGATGCATCCCATAGGGATTGTGAGGGTCTCAATTTACCATTTTTATAACTATTTTATTTAAAAATACCAAGCGTGATCAAAACATGCAAAGACATACCCATGAAAAAAATCACACATGCACAAATCCACAAATAGAACATGGCATATAACTTGTAGACAACCTGCCTCGATTCTACAGGTTAATGCACTCTTAATCAAGCCTTCAGATTCCTATTCAACTGTCTGTTGAATGTTAAGAAAAAATCTCTCCCATAGAGTCATGTTTTAGAGTTTCGGAAAGAGGTGAGAAGAAGATAAAAACCCTTAACTGAAAGGAGAAGAAAGGATTAGATTAACCTTACCCAGATCATCGATCTATAACCAACAAGACAAAAAACAACATAGAAACGAAGGAGATTGATTTCTTTAAACTCATTGGAGATTTTGTTCGTTCCAAGGGTGAAGGGAGGAGAATGGGAAGGAAATCCTAATTTGGGGAAAAAATCCAATAGTGAGAAATTGTAATTTTTTTAAATGTTTTGGGGCCGCACGATTTACCTGTACAGTTTGAAAAAACCTTTTTCCAACCGTACAGAGTCAATGGTCCAAAATCCCACTTCCCACATGGTTTCTTGGGCTGTCTGAATGGTTATCACTAACTGTGTGCAGACCGTGCGGTCTACCCAGAAAACATCTTATCTCCATTTTTTCTGTCCAAAACCCTCAGAACACCCATGTTCCTCCTTAAGGAGTTGGGTAAGCACTTAATTAACAAAAATAAGAGATTCAATTCAAAACATAAATGATAACATACCCTTCCAAGTACCATAATCTTATAGAAGACATGAAAATCTCATAAAAATATGTCACGTATAAATGAATTTGGGTTGATTAAAATTTTCAATGATCATATCATATAATTGTGAGTTAATTAATGTCGATATTATGTGTAAAATTTTAAAATAAAAAAAATTAAATAATCAATAATTAGTTTTATAAATAAAATATGACATGATGATATCATAATGATCTCAAAGAAGAGTTTTAACTCAATAAAGGGTAATTCTATTAATAACCCCGTTACCACTAGGTTTATTTCAATTAAAAACCCACTAGATTAATTAAATCACATTTAATATAAAAATAACACGATTTGTGATGGACTAGTGACATTATATGTAAAATGGTAGGTCTAAACACCTTATAAATGAAATTTGGTGAAAACATTTTAATTATCTTTAATGAAGGAAAATTGAGACAATTTCTCTAACATTAAGTATATACATTCCATGCATGTCCTTTACCTTGTGTATAAAAATATTATGTCAATTATTTTGTTAAATACAAACATTTTAAATGTTTGATAAATTAAACAGAAGAGATTTATTTAAAAAAATAAAATATAGGAATACATAATCAATTAAGTTAACGTCATTTATTTTGAATATGTCCATCTTGTTTCTTCAAAATGGATTTGGTGTGTCAATAGAGGTCTGACTGGTCATTATTTTATCTTCTATAGAATAATAATAATGAATTATTTATAATATTTATTCAAAAATTATACTTTTAATTTTTTTATTAATGATGGTTATGAAAAATTAACTATTATACCATCATTGTGATGGGATGTTTTATATACGCATGAGAAATAATTCAATTTTTAAAAGATCATTATAGAATGAAGTTAAGTACCATTTTACAATTCCAAATTTATTTTCGTAATGTAATTAACTTATTATTTAATGATATATATATATATATATATATAATTCATCAATGTGATGTGGTGATGAAAAAATATTCATTTTTCATTGTGGAGGCGGCAACCTACATGTGTACGAATATAAAGTTATCACATTTTGATTAAAAAGAATGGTAAATATTAAATGATATATTAATAATTATGAATTTTAAATATGTAATTTTTAGCATACGTATTTCATATATAAAATATATATTCATTGAAATTATTTTTTTGACCTTCCCTAAAAAAATTAGTGAGAAATGAGGTACAATGCTCCGCGAGGTGACATTCCACCACACAAATGAAAATAATTATTGTATACCAAATTAAAAAGAAAGTATGAGGTTATATTGGATAATATGATTAATGAAGTATAATTTTAAAACAAATTTCTATATACACGCCTTTTTATACCAATCAATTCATGATGAGGATGAAAAAATATATCATTTTGTGAGGCGGTAGTCTACCACAAACATTAATGATGGAATCATTTCGCATTTGATAGAACATGGGAACCATTTGTGATTTTATATTAATGGAATAAAATATTTTATAGGGGAGATAATATTTTTTTTATCAACCTAATTGAAGATCATTTCAAGTAGTTCATAAAATAAAATATACAAAAATGATCAGTTAATCATGATAACACTTCCCTAAAAAACATTTATATAAAACCCAAAAAGAAATCATAAGATAGATTTATTTCTATTATGGGTATTCATGGCCATTTTTCTATATATATAGAATGTATCAAAGTGGATATTGTCCATACCAAAATGGTTAAATAGTGTAAAGGGGACATAAGAGGTGGTGGCCTTTTAATAGTAAGGTTTGTGGTGTAATTGAAATTTTTGTAACAAAAAAGTGATACCAAAATATTTTAAATGAGAATAGAAAAAATGGATAATTTTTAAACCATAGAAAATAAATGTTACAAATAAATCCACAAAATATATTTTATACCAGTATTCTGGTCATTTGAAAAATATTTTTAGCTTCCCCCCTCAATAAATATGTTTTTACATTATCCATGCTAACTAATTTTTACTATTTTCAATATTCAGTATGGTGAAGAATTAATGATACCATTTTGTATTATATAATTAATTATGTTTTAAAATATTTAAATTTTTTTAAAAAAAATCAATTCTTGTAAGTGTAGAAATAAATTTAAGCATAAAATCCATGGACTCGATAAAATAGAAAATTTTCAAGAATCTTATATTTTAAGAATAATATTATTTAATTTTAACTCAATTGATGAAAATAATAATTGAATTAATTAAATAATTATTTATAGATATATAATATATAAATGTAATTTAATAAAATTTATAAAATGAGTTGTTTATAATAAATTAATTAAAGAATCATTCTGCACTATAATTTTAAAAAAACCCTTTTAAACACCTATAATAAACTTATAAAAATGTGTAATATAAAATTGAATGAAATAATCTTATATAGATTAATTAAAATAAAATAATTATTATTTTACTCTAAATTATATTCATGACATAACATAACTTTTATATTATATAATTTATTGAAATGAAATTTGAATTTTATGAAATCAATATATTTTAATAATCAACAAAAAAAATATTTTGAGTAGAACCCATATTTTGACCATATGAAAATTGTGACGTGATGATTTAATAAATTAATTTAGTAATATAAAATAAATTTTATATTTTTTAAAGATTTAGTAAAATATTTTCTTATAAAAAATCATATCATTAAAGAAATTTATTTTTAATAACACAATTATTATTAAATAAAATGATATGTTATTTACTAAGAATTTATCAAAAAAATTTATTTCAGTTGGAAGTATATATTTTTATATATATATTTCATAAAATATTTATTACATTTATTACTTGAAATTTTATTAGCTAGGTTATAATGGTCTTATATTTAAAATAATATTATATTAATGACTGTAAAATCTCATTTCTTGCATGTCGAATAAACTATCAAATATATAATTGTTTTTTAAATTCATTGAATGATACAATTCGGATTGAAGAATACATTATTATAATGAAATCATTTGAGAAATTTAAAATATTCCCCAAAGCAATATTATAAACGGGCATCGCATCCCCTAATGAATTCTGACCATTTGAGACGTCATGATTCCCCAAGCCCCACCAAAATTGATAAACACATTACATATGTTTTTTATTCACAAAACACAAAACCTATGATCCATATAAAGATATATAAATGAGTTTCATTGAAATATGTGAAATTCACCTTATCCTATACATTCATTTATAGTCTTTCATTTATCTCCTATAATTCTATTCATGTTATCATAAAATAATAACTATTGTATCCTATATGTAATAAAATTTTATTAGGATTTTAAAAATGCCATTATTCTAAATATTTCCCATAAAATTTGATGGGAATTCATATGTCATGCATACATATAACTATTGTCAAGACGTAGTGATAAGATTCATTTCTCACTTCAATCATTTCTGAATGGGTATTATTTTGATGTATAATAATTTTTAAATTTATATACTCTCAAAATTATAATAAATTATCGGCCTTATTACATCCATTTATGATAGAAAATAATAGTGTTTCTTATTTTTACATGTAGACTACCAAATTGATGTAGCGATGTGATTTGTTTTTTATTGGGTCATTACATGGATATTGATAAGGATATATTTTATAAATATATAATATGTATAAGATATAGAATTGATTTTAAAACAATGAATTATTATTTACCTTTCCTTTGTTCCATCTTGGTAATGTTGAAAACAACATTCTTGGGTCTGTATGACATATCATCTATGTGAAAAATTCAATTCAATTTTCTCTCTCTACTCATTCTATATGAATCCTAATATTGTTGTATTTCATAAATAAAAATAGAACATATACCATTAATAAAATTATTTTTATTATGGAACCATGATCTAATTATAAGTACTGAAACTGCCAACCAAAAATAGTCATAAAAATTAATGTATTTATGACTTAAATGATTAATTTCAATAAAAAAATTATAAAATAAATGTGTGATAAAAGATTAAAATTAAATCATATACTTATCAGCCCAACCAACACAGGATTTATCTAGAGTCTATTATCAATTAAAAAGGCATTATTACAATAAATAATTTCTCGAAATAACTAGAGTTTATATGTTTTGGTAAACTAGATACATACCTATGAAAATAATACAAAAATTATAACTTATTTTTTTTATTTCCAAATAAATATATTTAAGGGTAACATTATTCAATCCAATGAATACCTAAATTTCATTCATAGTCAACTTAATGGATTCCTGGGAATGAAATATTACAATGGTGAGATAAAATTCTCATTAAGTAAAAAATTTAATGGAGGAAATAATGAATCAATTAGATAATCAATATGGAACGGTATATAACTGAAAACACCTTCCAAATAATCAATAATATGTATGGAAGTGCATAAAAATAGGGTGAGGTAATAACTAATTAAAATGCCATCTAAATTACTAGATAAAAAAATGCATATATAATGGTATAAATCAATTAAAAATTATATCTAAATAATTTAAAGTGAAATGTTTCCATAGTTATTTCTATGAAAGGTCCCATGGAAGAATATCAACTAAATCTAATATGAGGGAAATAGTTAATTATTGGATACCAAGTCTCCCAGGTACATGATAACATTAATATCAGGACCATTCATAATATGGTTTACAATATTATGGGTAAAAACCCAACTAAGGAGGCTAGATAAATGAATCACCCCATGAGACTACTGATGAATGTAGGGGATATCTATTACTGATCCCCACCAGTGTCGTGTGAGTGCAAAAAAATTATTTATATTGAATAATCAAAAAAAATAACATGTCTTACCAAATAACTGTATTGAATAAAGGATTAGGAATTATCAATATTTATCAAAGTAATCAAAGAACAAAAATAGGAGACTCCATATTTAAAATGGTATAGAGTTTAAGAAATAGTAATATCTATGATAATATATATATATAATTAAGGGAAATTAAATTACCATAGGAGATTGAATATTTTTAGGGGATTTCAAAAATAAATTACGTATGGGAATATAAATACAACCCTTGAGAAAACCAATCAATCAAAACCCCGAGGAAGGATAAGGATGGTATCGATAAAACATTTCCCAAGTACACTAAAACAATCGATGTCATTTATGAATGGAGAAATTATGAAAATATCTTTTGAAAACCTTAATGAGGAAAATATATTTTTTTTATTAAAAGTTTATTATTAAACATTTTCATTGAAATTCAATTTTAAAAATATTATCTATAAAAATTAACCTTTAAAACCTGTAATTTCATTTTAAAATTAATGATAAATGGTAAATTTGTACATGTCATACAAGGTTGAATGAATATTACTTTTTTATGCAAAGAAGGCAATAAAAATGTCATTTTCGTAAAATGATAAGAATATTCCATTTAAAAAACCTGTAAAATAAAAAGGGTTAAAATTTTATTTACCAAATAATTTAAAAAACATTTTTGTTAAAATATATATAAAACATGGGTTTTAGATGAAAATATGATATCTGACTAATGAGATAAATTGGGTCGGGTTTTCTAAAAAACATTTTTAAAAACATTTTTAATACTAATAAGTGGAAAAATGTACTAATAATTGAAAATAATCATGGATAATAAAGGTATATAAAAAAATGTTCTTATTGAACAATGTTCATATAATTTCCTCTAATTTTAATACGATTGAAAGATTATTAATGTTATTTTTAAGTAATATAATCTTTAAACATTGAAAATATTCTACTATAACTATGATGAATTTTAAATTCAAAGCCTCATTAATAGAATAAAATTTAATGAAATTTATAATTTCATGATAGTAAATAGATTCATTATATATCATGAAATATTTACATAAATAAACCATATGAATGGAACTAGGTGGATAACAATAATAAGTCTCCAAGGGATGAAAATTGAAATGAAATCCACAACCCTCCATTTCCTTTCGGGTAAAAGTCCATTAAATTATCATATATAAAAATGAGGTAAATTATTTAATTTCTTGATAAAATTATACATGTTTATAATTACTTTTATTTCACTTGTAAATATGTAATATACAACTACTTAATCAATTAAATTTACTTCAGGTTTTCTGGACCAAATTTGGTTTGTTTGTTAAAACAAACAATAGTAGGTCAACTATGGTAAAATGGGTCATTATAAAACATCAATAGAATAATATTCAGCACATAATAATCATATTTATACATGATTTATACTAAAAATAGAATAATATTTTATGATTTTGAAAAAAAATCAACATTTTGATCATAGAGATGGTAGGTTGTACTTAAACATGAGTAACATCCTCATTTTTCAATGATCGTTATGGAAAGATGTTAAGTGTCATAACGTCTCTATAGAATGATCATTATATCATAATATCATATTATTTAATACTATAACCTTATATATATAATTATATTCATTTTAATAGAATAACATCATGTAGAAGAGGTGGTAGTCTATAAATTCATGAACGATGTTATCACTTTTTATGTTTTTCAAATGGTAATAATGAAATGATATATATTGTGTATTTAGAGAAAGATAATTTTTCATTAATATAATATATAGTTCGTTATGTAACATATTTTTAATTTAATGAAACCTTTATATATTCCTTGTTTAGTGTGAACAGATCACATCGCTTTGAGAGGGTAGTAGTCCACACTTCCACAGCCGATGTTAATGTATTAATGAAAATTGAAATGTATTGATGGTATTAGTATAAAAGGATTAAAAAATTATAAATAAATAATAAATATCATATATATCATATATAAGAATATTTACTATCATATTGTCCAACATGAGAGGTGGTAATAGAAAAAAATCAACATTTCGTGAGGCAGTAGTTCACAGTACAATGAAATAGTATGTTTATTACCCATTAGATGGAGGTGTATGTAAGTGTAGGTATAAAACTTTACACAAAAAATACTAGTATATTGAATAAATTATATTTGTTATTTAATCATGTAATAAATATATTTTACAGAGTGGATAATGAAAATGAATTAGAGAGCCTGAGAGAAAATATTAAATATTAATCTGGTAACTTATTTGGATTATTCCAAACAGATTTCATGGATGTATTTATTCCAAAAGGTAGGATTCATGGTATAGGGGAGGGATTTTGGGATGCTATATATAAGAGCATGGATGACCCTATGTGGTTGAGAGGTGTGAGGGATGGAGAGAGGTGGTGGCCATTTATAAGGGAGGAGTAGGACTCACTTTTTATTTAGGAAAATATGTTAGGTATACCCATGTTTGTTTCCAAAAATATGTGTTATAAAACCAACAAAATCTCAATAATGTATGGTTAGTTTTTGATTTAGGTCTGTAAAATTGTTTTTGGACTAGTGGATATGTAATTTTATCCCCAATGTTAATGGTTCAGTCCTTTATTAATCTTAATTTTTTTTTAATAATTTGTAATTTATTTTAATCACTTTTAATAATCTTTAGGTAAAAAAATTTATTCATTTTAGACATTATAATATATTTTGATAAAAAAATATTGAAAAAATTTTCTAAATAAAAATCATATATGTAGCATAAATTGATTTAAATTTAATCCTACAGGTGGGACAACAAATAATGTTATGAACATAAAAAGGTCTGAGTGGTTTCTATTCTATTATAATCAATTTCAAAGTGAAGTTGATTAAAATGAAATAAGTATAATTAATAGATAAAAATATTATCAAATTAATCTTTAAAATTAAATAAATGTATAAAATAATTTTATAAATAAAATAGATGACAATGAAGTTGGGATCTAAAATATTGTATTTTCAACTATTCAATAAAAATTAAATGATTTAGAAAAATAAAAAAATTAATTGTAACATAAATATAATTATTATGTAATATGTATTAATTTTTTAATAAATATTAAACCAATTAATGTTTTATAATATAAATTAAAAATGGTTCTTTATTAATAGAAATTAAAATTTACTTTCTAAAAATATAAAAAAATTATGTGTAAAATAGTGTTTCTTCAATTCTTTCACCTATCAAACCTAATGGATGAATTTAAAAAGTATTTTATTTATATATATATATATATATATATTAATCACTAATTATAATTAATATAATATTTACGTTTATACTAATTTTTTTATCATAAAATAGTTTTCAATTAAAATATTGACTTTACATTCAATTGCTTCTTATATTCATTTCTAATTATTTTGTAAACGTTTAATTCATTAGATATTTTTCGAAAGCATAATTTTCATATGTTAGTGATTAATATTCATAACTACTAATTTTACAGCTAGTTTATATATTATTATATTTTATAATAATATAATTTATTATTGTTCCTTAAAACTCGGTCTTGCGGGTAACACAACCTAACTTAGTGTTACATGCGTTGAAATATATAGAATAAATTTTAAATAGTAAATATATTAAAATATATGTGTGTGTGTTTTATTAATTTTATTTTGTGGTGGTGTTTTTCATACATTCTAGAGATTATATGGTTCTTTCTTTTGACTTTGGGGGTGTCACATTCTCCTCGCCTTATTTAAATTGCATCCTAGAAATTTAAACTCGGTCACGGTGATAAATTACTTGATACATCCTATGTTTGAAATCGCATATTACAATAATATTTTATAAGTAAACAATTATAAATGATATAATGGAATGTACAAAGTTCACATGGACTACCATGTAACTAGGACTCTATGTAAGAGAACATCATTGGAATGTGAAAATAAAAACATGTAGTTAAAGTGTAAATATTTTTAAAATTGATTGAGGCAATAAATCAAGAAAATAATAATAATTATAATGTTGAGGGAATAAAATCCATAAATATTAAATGATTCAATAGACCATTGGTTCAGAAAAAACTAAGGTATTAGGACAACTTCTTTTTTGAAGATAATTTTCATAATGTTGGGTAATTATTTTATAGACCAAAAATGTAACAAAATATTTATAATTTATAGATTTCAATTTCATATGAACACCCCTATCATTTCTTCATGCTTCGATCAAATTATAATTCATCCATTTACTCCTAAAAATTAATTACCAATAATGAATTTTTTATACTGGGGTAAAAATTAAACATTTAATAGATCGAAGGCCTATAAAAGAGTGAAAAGTATAAAATATTGTCTCAAACTATTTTCCAAAAATATTACGGTTAAAATATAAATCTATAATTAAAAAAATTGATACTACTAGTTCATCATTATAATATTAATAAAAAAATTAACTAAAAATGATGAAAAGCTTCTATGGACATTGCATTGGATAGTGGTTGGAGTAAAACCCTTATCGTCCTTCGGTCATGGTTTTAGGTACAACATCCTTAGTAGGTTTGATTAGTTGTCTCCCCACATACATATATTTCTTTTCTAAAAAATATTAATATATTTTCTTAAAAAAATGATGGATATCCTACAAATAAGACTGATCAATAAATGTCATTTTACACATGTTTTTCAATACAACCCTTATACATAAATACATCATGCATTTATTTTCACATAAGTTCTTTTGTGATCTAGGGATTATCCAAAATTTCCTTTCTAGTATTTTTAAATATTTACACCTTATATTCAATATAAAACACCATAGGTCTGACCGATGATATTATTTTTATTCATCTATTCAAATTCATTATAAGGGTCGAAATAAAAAGGTGGATTATCCCAAGAATATCCCTTAGGAGTTTCAAATGAGGTGTGCAGCGTGTCCCATTTGTGTGTACCCGGTTACCTCGAGTCAGAAACAAAACACCTTGTGGGAGTTGTCACTCCTAGATACATTTATTCTAGAAACATATCCATATATAGTTTCCAAAATTTTTTGTATTTCTAGGAATACCCATAGAATATCTAACATACCAAAATTCTAGTATTTTCACCAATAAGTATCATCAAATTCTACCTTTGGGATGTTTTTTCTAACAAATATTGTCAAAAATATTGTTCCCAATGTTTCAAACAAACTTCCTTCAATGCCAACGGTAGCGACCATTCCCCAGATTGGCTAGAGATGGTGTTTCAATTATATTGTAATTATAATAAGGAATTAAATCTCAAAGGATCAAGAGTTTCATAGTCTTGGTAAACTAGATATATAGATGATAGAAAAATACACTAATTAAAACATATAAGTTTTTTACTTCTTTTTTAGATAAACAAATTTAATGGAAAATTTATTCCATATTATGAATCCCTGAGAATCATTCATAGTCTTCTTCTTTGGATTCTTGGGAAAAAACATAAACCAGGTGGGATCAAATGACTAATAATGGAAAAATATACCATACGTAATAAATAATCAATTATAATTGTCAATGTTCAAAGGTAAATAACTGTATAAACCTTCCATGAATTCAATAAAATGAATTTATGTGCATAAAAAACAAATGAACATGATAAATGGAAACACATTCCATTAAAATGGATTGATAATTCAAAATAATTATGTAAATGTAACAAACTGAAACAAATTCCATCTAAATAACAAAAAATTAAATTCATCCATAAGTATTTTGACACAAAATCTCATTTGTTCAATAATAACTACCAATAATATGATGTAAATGCTTGATTACTGAATATCGAGATTTGTAGGCCCATGGAACCTATACAATTAAGACCTTTCACAAGACTATTTATAAAATGTTGTGTAAAAATTATTCTATTTTGGGAAGAAAAATTACTCATCCCATGAGACTATTGATCAAATAGGGGATTATTTATACCCCCTGACATACCACTCGAAGCCATTCCTCATAGTAAATAATAAAAATAAATAATATTCCTTATCAAATAATTTTATTTAATAACAAATATATTTTTATATATATTTCCAAAAATAATAAAATAATTGACAAATTAGACACAATATTTAAAATGGTATATCGTTTAGGAAATAGTAATATCAATGATTCATGATATGGATAATCATGTGAAATTCAATGATCAAAATATATTTAATATTTGAAGGGGGTTTCAAAATTTAATTTAGTATGTGAATATAAATACTATCCTAATAAATATCAATCAAAACAATTCATATAAAGGATAATGATATATAAATATAAAAATCCCAATTAAATAAAAATAAAGGGTTGTTATAGTTAATGAAGGGAAATATTGCAAAAAGATCATTTTAAAAACTTCTGGAGGAATTTTTTTAAAAAATATTTAAAAAATCATTTTCATTGAAAATAAATTTTTGAAAAAATTTCTTTAAAAATTAACATTTTAAGAATGAAAATATATTTTTCATTTAATAATGGTGAGAAAATCCATACATGTCTTTGAAGGAAAAATAATCATTCATTATGCATGGTAAAAAGGGTATAAAAATACATTATTTGGAAAGTGAAAAGGGAATTTAATTAAAAATATTGGTAAATGACAAATAGGGGTTAAAATTTCTTTATACAATCATTTAATAGAATCATTTTTTAAAACAGTAAAAGAACATGGATTTTACAAGAAAATCTATTCTCTGATTATATAGAGGAAAAATAAGGTTTTTTTAAAAACATTTACTAAAATTCTTTGAGTCCAAAAGAGTGTGAAAATGATAATAATAATTGAAAATGATTATTCATAACTAGAGTATATAAATATTAATGGATATATGGAAAAATAGTCATATATTTTTTTTAATTGAAAAATCATTGAATGGTTATTAATGTTATTATTGAGGAAATGAACTTTATAAATTCTAAAGTGTCCCATATAGCATTGATACCTTTTATATCATAAGAATAATGAAAGAATAAAATTTAATTAATGTTTAAGAATCATAATAGTATGGTGATTGATGATATTTCATAAAACAATTGTTGTACATGAACCATATAAAATCTATTGTGTTCATAACTATAATAAGTCTCAATGGGATGTAAATTGAGACCATATCCCTTTCCATTAGTTTATTTCACATGAAATCCCTTTAACATCATGTATAATAAACTTATGTTAATCATTTACATGATTGAGAAACTTTTTATAATTATCATTAATTCATTTTTTACTATGTTGTATATGAGTACTTATAAACATACGTTTACATTGGGTTTTGGGACCAAAGTCGTTTTATATGTCAAAAAAACATTGGAAGGTCAAATATTTTAAAAATAGTGAATATATATACATATATAGAGTAATAACCATTAAATAATTATAATTTTTATACATAATGTTTTCTATTAAAAGAAATCATTAAATATCATTATGGAAAATGAATCAACGTTATGATCATGGAGATAGTATGTCGTACAAATACATGTGTAATGGTCTAATTTTTCTATTATCATTATTGAAAGAAGTTATGTAGTATAATATATCTACATAATGATAAATATATCATAAATATAATATTATATAATAATATATACTTATATATATAATTATTATTATGTAAAAGTTATTATATCATGTCGAGGATGTTGTAGTCCACACATACATGAATGACATAATCACATCTTAAGTGTGTCAAAGGTAATAAATAAAATGATATATATGTATATATTATTTTTCTTAAAGTAATTATGTCATTAATAAATTTTTTTTGTGGAATATGTTTAATTGAGACCATCCTTTATAAGTTGCATTTATAGTGTGAATGAATCATATTGCTATGAGGGGAGGTAGTCCGCAATGCCTCTAATGATGTTATTGTATTTTCATGAAAATGAATGTATTAAATATATGGGTAATAAATGGATTAAATAAATATAAGGAAATAGTAAATATCATATATATCAAATATAAAAATATATTATATTAGTATTTCTTCCATGATTAGTGGTATCGAATTATGAACAATCATTATTTCACAATGAAAAAGTTCTTCATACAAAGAAACATTATGTTCATCATCCAATAGATGGAAGTGTGTGTAAGTGAAGATCTAAAAATTTACCTAAAAAATAACAATATATTTATGAAATAGTTATTTTATATAATCATGGAAAAATAATAATTGAGGGTGTTAGGGAATGAAATTGATACTAGCGAGCATGATAGTGGATGTTACCTCAAAATTCGGTAACTTTTTTTTGTCTGTACGAAAATATGCCTTGAAGGTTTTCAGGAAGTTTTTGGATTATAATTAAAGGGGATGTATTTTGGGAAGCTATATGGGGAGATCATTGGTTAATATCTGTGGTTTTAGAGGTGTGAGGAATGCAGAGAGGTGTTGGCCTTTTATATTGGAGGAAAAGGACTCAAATGGTATTTTTTAAAATAAGAAAGGTGTATCCACATTTTTACATAAAAATGAACTAAAAAATAACCAAACATAATCATTGAATGTTAAGTTTTTAGGTATTTTCATAAAATTGATTTTGAAAAGGTGGTTTGATCATTAGGTCCCCAACATTGAAGTTTTAGTCATTTATTAATCTTAATTTTTCCTTAACAATTGTAATTATTCAAAATCAAATTCATCAATACTTTGGGTCAAAAATGATATTTTTATTATTAGAAATTACAAATTATTATTATTCAGAATATGGAATCAATTTTTTTAAATTATAATCCTTGATGTCATATAAATTAAATTATATATAATCTCGCATGTTGGATGATAATTGAGGTTTTTTAAAGTAAAAACTTATGAATGATTTATATGATTTTTTATATAATTTTAATGTGAAATTGATTCCAATTAATGAAATTGTATTATTTGATTAAATTATAATCTAATTAAACATTAAATCAATTTAATACATTATATTTATAATTTATGTTTATAATTAAATTATATGTAAACACATTTTTTAACTTAAATTCATTATTTTTAACTATTAATTAAAAAATAAAATGTTTTTTAAAAATATCAAAAATTAACCATAAACTAATTTATATGTTTATATTTAAAATATTATTTTTATTTTGAGTTAATAAATCAATTATTTTTTCATAATTAATATTTAATATGGGTTCCCCTTTAAATTATGATAAAATTACTTTTATAAAAAAATAGGTTTTATGTAGGAAATAGTGTTTGTTCATATCTTATTCATATCAAATCTAATGGATGAATATCAAAAATCATTTATTGAATATTTAATATTTAAATTATAATAATATAACTCTATAATTGTAATTACTTTAATAGATTATCATAAAACAACTTGTTTACTATAAAATTAGTTTTCTTTAAAAATATTCACCTTGAATTAAATTTATTCTTATATTCATTTGAAAATTAATATATAAAAAATAAATTCATTATATAATTTAATGAACCATAATTTTTATAAGTGACTTATTAATATTCATTTATACTAATCTGACACCATTTTTATGTCTTATTATATTAAATAATAATATATTATATTATTGTTTGGTAAAACTCGGTCTTCTTTCTGACACACGATAACTCAGTATTGCACGAATTGAAATATATAGAATAAATTATAAATAGATAAAATATTATAATATAACCAGATATTATATTACATCACATTTTTGGTGGCATATGTCATATATGATATCGAATATATGATTCTTACATTAAATTCTTAGGGCATCACAATATATGGTATTATACATATAATTATGTTACTTTTCTAAAATTATAATAAATATATATTTGTTATACTTGAGTTTTGGACATGTATGCTGGATGTCAGACTTAATTTATGGGTATCTCATATCCCATTAATTCTCTGAGACATATTTTATACTTGATATATATTTCATTTTTTGGTTAATATAATCCCCATTTATATTTTATATCATTGTTATTTTATTTTAACTGTATTTAATTTTTCATTTTATATTATCCATTCATGGGAATTATAATTCAAAACATACCAAATGGGTAACTTTTTTTTCAAAATTGAATGTTTATTCAGGATTTTTGGTTATTGGGTCACTATTGGGAGAATAATTGGATGTTCCTATATGAGACCCAACATATTTTATTATATATATATATATATATATATATATATATATATATTAAATGGTTTCCTTTAATTTCACTCTCTTTAAGTACTCTTGATTATGTAATAATTTTTTATGGAAAACAGATATTATTTTTTTATTCAATGAGGAATCATTTTCTTCTATAACTATATTATCATTAAAAAAATTCGAAAATAATAATAATATTATTCCATGATTAATTAAATAATTATTTCCAATGATTTTCATTTATAATATTTTTTAGAAGGAGTATTCGAGTCCATTCCTGAGTATTGACATTTTATATATTTTATACAAATGTGTAAATGACATTTTTTTATCATATAAGACATGAGTGGAACTTCCTACCACCATGACTTCTCAATTTATTAATTATTAAATTATATTTTTACATGGTGATTTTTATTAAAATAGTTTCCATAATATTATTAAAATTTTATATTTTTAATAGTAGTTTCCAAAATTAAAAGGGTAATATTCTAAGAAATTGATTTAATGTTATTATTATTTTCTGTACCCATAAATGAAAATAAAACCTTATTTTTCATATACACTATTAGGGATATGTTATAAGGATACCTCCATTATTATTTATATGGAGGTCTTATGATCATTTTATCTAGGTAAGTATGAATATTTCATATTCTCTTATTTCAATTATAGTTCTTATATTGATTATGTATAGAATTATTGTTCTCACTGTTCATATGGTGAATGAATTGGGAATGTGCTTTGAGAATGTGATCCCTCTATAGCTCATTTAACCATCGTTACATTTTTTGAGAGAATTTATTTTTGGATATTTAGAATAAATATTATCAATTTATAAAATATATCATGAAAATTGGTATCAATTGTTTTTTATGTTGTCTAAAATTATGCATTCCATCAATATTTGATTAATTATTAATTTCCATGTGATTTATTTAATTGATCTCATATCAATGGGTATAAATCCATCTCATATGATTAGTTATATTTAATTAATTTATCATCATTTATTATATGTATATTTTTCCTTTGGATCATTTTAATTATATAATATAATGTATTTTTATTTATTTAAAATCCCATATTATTTATGTATTTTTTTAATAATGAAAACTTTAGCTGTTCAAAAACCTTACTAAGAATCAAATTCCACCACTATTTCATTATATTTGTTAAGATATTAATAAAGACTATTTTAATGGGTTCATGGATGGTGAATATTTACATTCAACGTATCATATATTTCATGTTTGAAAATTTAATTTTAGATTCATGTATGTATCAAGGATTACAAGACTACTAAATTGTTTGGTCAATTGGGAATTTATTTCACGTATCTAGTTCAAAGGTAATAATTTTATCTCCTGCTCTAAGATATTGGTGTTGGGGTTTTTAAATTCATTAGAACAATAAAATTCTCTAAAAAAATTCCATTAAATTTTAATTATATCTTAAATAATTATATTACACTATGTAAGGTTGTATATGATCTATTAAATCTTTATAGATCCTTATAAATTTACTAATTGATATCTATTTTATTATTAGTTACTTACAACACCTCATAACATAAAACTAGTTTTATTAAATTTTTTAGTATCACATTGTAGTCCTTATAAATTATTCTTGCAAGAATAAAAAAAATAATTAAATAAATGATGAGAAAAATTGATTAAATTGAATAATATGTTTTATAGAATTATATATAATAATATATTTTATTACATATCTTATCATAAGAAGAATACTGAAATAAAATTAATGGATATAAATGATATTTCATGTTGATTAAAATGACTTGATAATACAATAGAACCATAATTTTGAATGAACACTGATGTAAGATATGTATTTTCATAATTAGTAATCATTATTATCACTACATGATTATCTTACATGAGATATTAAAATTAATTATTCAAAACATATGGAAAAGATGAAACAAAGAAAATATAGAAGGAAAATAATGAAGTGTTACCTAAAAATCACTTTTTTAAATCAGATTATTAATATATAATTAATGTGTATTTAGTGTAAAATAGAACAAAAACATAGAAAATTTTCCATAATCTTGTGAAGATATTTGTGGAATATAGCAACCAATAATATTTTTTTAATTTAAACAACATATACTGTTATAATTTATCTTCAACTATATGAGGATATATGTTACATTTTACCCCCACAACATTTTGCTGAGATAGTGGTGGAACATTACTTGTCTTAATGTGTAATCCCCAATAATCCCATGGGTTGAAATAAATGAAGAGGTCTTCAATAGAATTTTCGGGGGGTTCAGTTTTCCCTTTTGAAATAATATAAGAACATATATGTATCATTCTATTTTTGTAAACACTTAAACTGTATTTTATTTATTTGCTATAATCCTCTGTGATTACGTTCTATTTGTATTAAATCATATATTATGAAGTTTATTTGAAGAGGAAACACCATATCACATAACTATGAAAAAGTTAATATAATAAATGACATTATCATATAACAGTGAGCTAATTAATAATTATATAAAAAAAATATTGAAATTTGAATATCAATTATTGAAATTATTTTGTCATCAAATTATAAGTAGTGGAGTAACAATAATTATGTATAACATAGTCATAACCAAATTATTTCCCACATGGTAGTATTAGTGAAACCACATGAGGCCACCCTCCAAAAAAAATAACTTTGGATCCAAAAAATTTTAAGCATAACATCATTGGACTATCCAAAGACACCAACATATTATTCTAGCGTTGGAATGACCACGCATATTAGATACATACTCTAATTTTTTTTATATAATTATTGAAGCCTATTTTAAATAAAATGTATTCATAACAATTTAATATATAAAAAATATAGATTTGCTGGTTTTGATATTAATCAAACAACTTGTCAACATCACAGTAAATCTATTAATAGAAATCCATCATAAATTTTTTACTAGTAAATTTGTCCACATGGTCCCTTTATCATATAGAAATAACTATCCTCTCTATAATTTTAACTAAAAAAGGGTTTTATATTTTAAATATCTAGGAAAAAATAATAAATAATATTAGAAGAAAAACCCTCAATTTTCTGAAAATTTGATACCATTTTTATGTAATTTACTATTCTAATCATTGGGTTCCTTGAAGAGAATTAGTCTATTTAATTTTAAACAACAACCAACCTCATCCATTATTTAAAATTGTGTGTCAATGTTTTTGGAAGAACATTATAGGTTAACAAACATGCTTAGTTCTCACATAATTGTGATGTTGAGTTCAAATATCTCTTTATTCCACTATTTATAACGTCTATGATAACAAATTCCAAATCTTTTTGTTTATTAGAATATGAAAAATAATTAAATTACATATTTAGTAATAATTTACTGATCAAAATTCATCATTTTAAAAGAAATATGTGAGTATTACTTTTTAAAAATCTACATAAGTCCAATTTTATAAATATAATTGAGTAAAAAAATTTAATCAAATTTAGTATATAAATTAACGGAATATTATTTTATCTTTAATATACGAATTATAATGTTGAAGTAAATTTGAACACATAAATACCCATGAATTAAAAAAAATAGAATTAAACTAGTTGAATTATATAATTAATGGTAATTAATAATGTAAATTACCTATAAACACAAGAAGAAATACAATTATAATAATAATTCTATCATAAAAAATTCTATCATCACCAAAAATATCATCGTTATAACAAAAATTTTTCAAAAAAAGAATTGAATTTTGAGTTGACAAAAAATTAATAAAAATCCATTTCATTAGTCTTTGAAATAGAGTTAATGTTATATATGTTAGTGAAAATTTTATAATAATCTGAAATAAAATTTATTTATTTAATGGGGTTAGTTATATTTTATATTTTTAATATCAATGACATATATAAAAAATTAAAAGCATCCAACAATTTTTATATTGGAAAAGGTGTTATGAAATCCCACAAAAAAATCCATATAATTACATGGATGAATGAAAATATTTCATCACAATACATTCCCATGACCATTTAGAGTTATAATTTAATATAATTATGAAAAAAATAGTAAAAAACTATAATTTTTGTATAAATTGAAAACATTTATACATAAAATAATAACTAAGTCCATAATGTGTCTTCATCTTCTAAACCAAATTAGTATATAACAATACCATATGAATATTATCATGTTTTAATATCATTATAACATGGGGGAATATAAACATACGAAATGGGTAAAATTAGGTCCCATGTAAGGGTAAACATAATAAATAACAATCAAATATCAAAAGTGATCATAAGATGAATTTATGGATATATTAAGGATATATAATAATATGATACCCCAAAAAGCATATATTAATAGTCAGAAGTCTAGGAATAGTGAGAAATATTTTATTATTCATGAATAGAAAATATATTGGACAAATTTCATCAGTAAAAATCCCTATAATAGGGTAATAGAGGTCAAATAAATAGCTCAACACTTTTTTATTTCAAGTAAAAAATGTAGAGAATTTTGAAAACTAAGATTTTATAAATCATAAAAAAATGATATTGGGTAACATAACCAGTATCAATTTCATGATAATGAATCACTAACAAATTTCCTTTGTGGGATAAGACTTCACCCACCATTGTTATATATATGATCAAGAATCATAATTTTGTTCTCGAGTGGATTAAAAATCACAACACATTTTATATTTATATCATGATTTATAAAAATCTATCGAATTCATTGTGGGAAATATTAGGAGTTCTCATCAGTTAATGGTTTGAAATACATAAGTTTTCAACATAAAACTATATCCTAATGAACCTATTTAATGATAAAAATTTCATATAATGCATCATAAGGAACCCATGGAAGGAACATGGGTGTATAGTGACATCAACTACCATTATTGGTAAATACTATATAATCATGACAAAAAATAATACTATATTTAAACTATACTGAAAAAGGGTAATATTTTAGAAAATAATACATGCATTTAATAAATTTAAGGAACATAGGTGAAGACAATTAAAATAAATGAATCGATATAGTGTTTTTAAAGAGGGGTGAATATTGATGAAAATATTATAGTTATACACTATTGAGGATTATTAATTATAAATGTGGTTATGGATGACACATAATTGTGATGAGAATTAATTATTTTATATATTGAAATATGGATTATGGTTTAAAATGATCATATCCCCAATTTTTAATGGTAAACATATAAGGATGGCGTCATGGATAAAAAAATCATTACAAAATAATTATTTGAAAAGTATAACCAAATAAGGGGTTAAGAAACCAATTATTTTAGAGTATGAGTTCCATCACAAAAATTATAAATATATATTCATTAGATAATAAATCATGGAACCTAAATCCAATGAGTGATAATTTTTTGGAATATGAAAAGGAAAGCATTGGGTAAAACATAAAATAGAATCTAGAAGGCATTATTAACATTGATGTTAAATAAAACATACCATCCATAATCAAAAAAATAATTTGAAAATTATTAATGAATGATTTTTTAATAAAATATTTAAAATGAATATACAATAAATAAATATTTCCAATTTACTAATTTTATAAATTTTAAATTTTCATATAGTGATTACATATTTTATTATTAAAGAACTATTTTAATAAAGTAAAATTAATTTTCTAGAAACCATATGTTTTAAAATGGGTCATGAAAAATTAAATTAATTTAAATATCAGTTTTCAGAAGGTGATTATAAAAAACTATATAGTATAATAATAGGGTGGGAACACACAATTAGTGATATACAATGGTCATTATAATAAATTATAACTCAACGAATGGAGAATCGATATATAAATATCCATTAGAGGAAAAATAATCCATATGGTAAGAATAATTTTTCAATAAATTATGGGTCTAAAAGGAAAATCTGTAAAAACATTGATTGAATAATAAATATCGTCATCTTGTATATAGTTTATTCACATTAAATGAAATAAACTAGATAGAATGATCATAACTGAATGTAAAATTGTAATGTTAAAAAAAAGATTTACCTCTAGGGAAACTATTAAATGAATCTACATCCAAATAAGGTAACATTAATTTCTTAATAAAATCCATTGACATAAAAAATTAATTTTTCAAAATAAATCTATGTGTTAGAAAAAAACACAGTATATGAAAAATTATTTAGAAAATTTACTATTTTTGACAAATCATTATTCTGTCTAATAAAAACTTTAAAAACATTTATAAATTTTGAATCAGAGCCACGTCATAGGTAGAGTGTTAAATAGAAAGTATTATATCATAAACAATAATATAATAATGATTAATAAAAATTAAATTGGTTTGTTTTTTAAAAAATTAAAAGAAAACATAGTGTATAATTTAAAAATTACTCAAGGAATTGAAAAATGAGGCAAAGACCAGGTATCCTGAATTATTAATTTGTGAAATGTTCTATAAGACATTGTAATAAAAATGAAACAACAATAAATATGCCTTTATTATCCATTATAAACTCAATAAACCATTATAAAAATACAACTATAAATACTCTTAATTTGAATATATGATATTTATTAACTTTTTTGATATTGGATGTGAGTAATCATGATTATTTAGAACATGATTCATAATACCATATATGTTGTATTTTTTTTTGAGACGAAATAATTCATAGACAAAATATTCATTGGATATGTTTTATGTACTACATATTATATTATTTCATTCTATGTGTGATTTTGAATCATCCTTAATAATTAATTTCACGATGCTCATGTTTTGAAGATTCATCGCAAATGGAGGTTGTCATATTAAATAATGGTTTTTAGTTTCATATAACCATTTCAAACCAAAAAATAATAAATTATTTACTTATCATTATCATATATCAAATGAAACATAACTACTATATTCATCCATGATTTAAATTTATATCATTTATCATGTAGTGGGTTAAAGAAACCTAAACAAGGTCGTACCATAATCAATTAATGATCATGAAGTAATTTTTGATTTAAAATGTATTTAACCAAAAAATTAACCATATTAATCTATGCTTTATGTATAAAAATAAAAATTAATTAATACAATTAGATAAACTATATGATGTTCTTTCATTGTATGAGGAAATAATGTTTTTCATGGAATTCTATTTTGATGGTTGAATTTACCACCGTTGTTTGTTGAACATATTTATAAAAGGAAACCCAATTTAAATATTCATTAACATAATGATTTCCAATAAAAAATATATATCCCTAAAATGAATTATCATGAATGGATTTGTATATAAATTTTGAAATGGTAAACCCAAATTGATATCTTCATGTAGGTAATAGTCCACACATACACATGGATAATGATTTTTTTCTATAGAATAAGATATAGGAGAACCATTATTAATCATATTTGAATATTTAATATTTAATTTATACAATTATTTTGTATTTAGTTATTTATTAAAACTATCCTTTTTGAGGTGGTGAAATAAAAAGAATCACATTGTTTCTTTGGGGAGGAAGTCTGCATAATGCACATATTATAGTTTCTTTTATCATAAGTGAAATTTGAATGGTTCTTAACGATTTTTCAGTCATAATAATCACATTCCATAATAAAACTAATATTAATTTATTATTTTAATATTTTTAAATTAATTTCAGAAAGAAAATACTAACATAATGAATTTGATATATGAATGGAGATATTTTAGATATATAACAGACATCATGAATTATCTCTACAAATAAATTAAATGTTTTGATATTTTTATGTACTCAAAACTATTCAACAATGGAAAGTAAATCTCAATGATTTTTCATCTAAAAAGATAAATAAGGGATAGGATAAGTTATAAGTTCAAAAAACCTTCAAAAAACCCATTCTCGGACATGTTTTAAACATGTTTGTGGACAATCCCTCATAGTTAAACCAATTAAAACTCTGGATTTTTCCAAGGTACTTGGTTAACAAATCTTTATATCTTTTTTGATTGAAATAAAATGGTATTTAATAAATAATATTATGTAAGTTAAAATATAATTTTATTCAATATTATTATATTATATTTCAATTATCAATTAAAATTTATTTAATAACTCTAAGTGTAAATGTTATAAATAAGTTATTGAAAAATATATATTCTATTTTAAAAATTATAATTTGGGATTATATGTTATTAAGAATTATTTTAAAATAATTTATTCACGTATATAATAAATATAATCAATCCTATAAAATTGTTTAATGAATTTTAAAAACATATTTATATAACATTAATTGCACTAATGTAATTTTATCTTTTATAAATTTATGTCTCAAAAGTCACCAAAAATTCAATCATTATTGAATAATCTAAAATAAATCATTCTATGATAATAATAACAATTTTAATAAAAAAATTATTATTCTTAAAATCTACAATATAAAGTATATAATTTATCATTTAAGTGATAAATATATATATTAATGAAAAATGTTTAGACTAAAAAATGGAAATTTTAAACTATGTATTTTTTATTTTATTTAATATATAATTATGTGAAACTAAATGTAACATCCTGACCCAAGAGCCATGCGATAGTGCTTGAGCGGGTTGGTCGCATGACCTAAAGTGCCTCCCTATACAGTAGAGGATACTGACTCGCAGTAAGGGTTTTTAAGCCATTCATGGAACAACTATACAATATTTTATCAAAACTAAAACTAAAGTGGATATAAATAATTAATAGAGGAAGCATATATAACTAGAACAACACTAATGTCACACTATAACCAAACATGAAATAAAATACTGAACTGAATTGGAAATCATTCTATGCCTACATTCATGTCAGGTTTCTATAATGAAACAAAATGTATAAACACTCTGACTCCCCATGCAGAAAAGAAATCATGTATGGTCCCCTCTTCCAACCTCCAACCCAAATAAGCAATCAATCTCTGGAAAATAGTTTTTATCATATTCTGCATCTATATAATCTATTTGGGTACCAATCAAGAAGTCTGAATTGGGTGTCAGTACAAATCAGTAGTCAACCACAAATGATGTCTAAAACCACTGCAGTCAAAATATTGCTTGTGTAGTTCTATAAGAAATAAGTAAAATTCCTAAATAACTAGTTATTTCATTATCAATTACTTTTATCTAACTTCGATATCTCTAGTGTTCCAATGGAGAATATTTCCCCCAAAACTAACTGTGTCTGGTGATTGATATTGAAGACTTTCATGGGTAATATAATATCTTAATACATGATTCTTGCAGAGGCTTGATGTATTCAAAGGTGTGATGACCTCCTAGTGACAAATTTAACTCATTCCATAGTTTGACTATTCTCGTGTGTGGCTATAACTCAAAGTTCCATTGTTTCTATTCTTTAGTTTCACATTTCTTAGTTACATTTCTAAAGCCACCTATATCAAAATGAAAGTAAGATTAAAATGTTACCATGCTTACCCCTCAATTGATTTACCATGTTCCCATTCTCTTAATCATAAGTAAAATGAACATGTTACCATGTATACTTATCATTAGAATATCCATGCTCACATTATTTTACTCATATGTATAATGACCACTGATATCATGTATACTTCTCATTAGATTTACCATGTTCCCATTTGATCACTAGTATTGAATTCATAATTAATTACCCTCATAAAGCTTGATACTAATTCAAAAATTAGTTACATACAACCAATCCATAAGTTATCAAAATAATTAAGTAATCATTTTTCAACATTAATTAATTTAATCAATTAATTAATAAATGTCACAATTAAAATACCTACAACTAAATTATTCATATTTAATTAAAACATTTTAAATCTCAACTCATCATAATTAATACCATAATTATTTATCTTGATCATAATCTCAAATTCTATAGATAATCAACCTTTAATTATTTCAACAGAGCCATTTTGATAACTCATAATTCATCCCATGACTAATTATCTAGATTTCAATCCCAAAATCGGGTATTCAATTTCCCAAATTAATTACCCAATAGGGCATCCCATTTTTCTCATTAATAATTCTTCAACAAATCATTTGATTCAATAATTCTTAGATATATCAATTGGCGAACATAATTAACCCATTTTATGAAAATAAATTGCTAAATAAAGCTAGAAATTATATAATTTTTTTTCTACATATAAAATATACCAGTGTGCGAATTAGATTTAAGACAACATTCCTCAATTCGTTGACATACATTCGTGGAACGAAAATCCCCAAAATCTGAGTAGAGCAATGACATAGATACGAGTTCTAGATCTAAATACCTAAATCAATAACACAATATCAAAATTTAATAAAACTAGATATTGATCTCCAAACCTAGATCTAGGTCCCAATGCAAATGTTTATATATAAGAAAAATGAAGATATTCACCACAAAATGATGATGTAAAGAGACGAGAATGAACAGAAAAACCATTGGGACAAGATATATTATTCAGGCGGAGAGTTGATCTTTTATTCCAGCATTTAATATCCAATTATAGAGTTCGTATGGACTTGAAGAATCATTTATTCTATGTGAGATCCTTCACCTCACCTTTGGAATGAAAAATAACTTGATAAGGCCACATATGAGGCAAAACATGGCTTTAAAAGTGGAAAACAAGTGAGATACACAATTTTAGGATCTCACGGTTGTCCCATGCATGGTTTAGTCACACAATTTTACAAAACACGCTCTAACCATGCATTACCCACAAATTCAAGGGGGACATTCAATACAACCTAACATTGATAACCTAACTATGTTCCAACCATGTCAATCCTATCCTCTTGGGAAATCACGGTTTACCTAGGTTGGTAGCACTTTTTTCCATAACAGTGCGCCAACCGTGAACATAACCCCTTTCTAAAATTTCTTAAAACTACAACCAAAGTCACCCCATGTCATAAATAAAGACAAAGGTACATAAAAACATAAAAACATACCTGAAGGTATTCATGATATAACCCCAGCAGATGTCAGGATCTTACAATCTCACCACCTTATAACAGCTCTTTGTCAAACTATACTTCAAAGCTCTTATAAGATTCCAAGAAAAAAAAATTAGTCTATAGATCCATCATATGTACTTATATTTCCCATGTTTCCTTGTGTACATGTCCATGCTTCTATAAGACATGAACTATCAGCACAGTTTCCAACAACACTTTTACATTGTGATTCCACACACCAATCAGATGATCCTCAAAGGATGCATCTATGTCATGGTAAAAGTCATACACATTGACCACATGATAAGGGTAGGAATGATACCATAAATGTTGTGATACCTGAAAAAAATCATTTATAGAGTTGTATGTCTGAGGAATATCCCATTTGAATGCCACTATATCGATTCTCTCCACTATCTCAAATGGTCCAGCAAACATGGGTGCAAATATGCCATGCCTCTGTATCCCATGGTGATCTATCCAAGGAGACACCCTAAGGAATAAACAATCACCCTCTGTAAACTCTAGGGGTCATCTCCACCTATTATTAAATTAAATCTATATACTCAAATACATACCCATATGTTTCTAAATCAACAATTCTTGCAAATATTTCCCTTACACAAGACTTTATCACAACAAATCTATCTCACCAGCCTACATCCATCACATCAGTGATCCACACATCATACCATAAATATCCGTGTATGGTCCATTATGTATATTTTCCTAATAATTATAGATATCGGTGAACTCCACTAAATCCATGTAGTTTTCTCGAGATCCAATGATGTCAAACACACATGCCTATAGCTTATCCTCATATACATGTATTGTACATTCTGACTGACAATCTGTCTATGGGAGGAAATCCATACTCAGTAATACATTGGTTCAATGTTATTTCTAAAATCCCTTCCTGAATCATGAAGTAAAAAATTGAATCTTGATATTGAACTATATTCTTTGGCACCCCATGAAAAAGGACTATCTCTCAAACATACAGTTCTCCCAACTTCACTACTCTAATGCATTCCCTTATACGAAGGAAATGTTTTACCATTCTCAGTCATTCCAAAATGACCTAAATAGAATCATTCTTCCTATTATTCTTTGGGATATGGACCGAAAAATACATGGACACATCATTTGAGTTCAATTCAAGGATAGCAAATGACTATAGAAACCCTCTTAGACATTGACGCTCTATTTTCACCTGCTAATAGGTGAAGCATCTTTTCACAAACTATTTTATCACCTTCTTCAAGCCTGACCCCAAAAAATATCATCATAGGTCATGGTACATTTTTTTCACACCAGTATTCACCACTCACATTGTGGAATTAAATTACCACATGATCTCCTATCACATGCTCTTAGGTACCACAACTAGATTCTCCACATAGATAGCCTCAAACTCATTTGTAAATTAGTCTAAAGATATATATCCACCTTCAAATCCTTACCTCTAGGATAATAATTTCATATCCTCATATTGTGTATTCCTTATCTATCTTAAAAGCATAGACTCCACTACAACTAAAACTAGTGTTTTCTTCTCATGAATATCCAAAACCACTACATGCATTTAATCTAGGATGTTCTTTATCAACTTTCCAACACTCGACTTCAGAACAATCTAAGTATGAATTTTCATTCTATAGAAATCACCCACAAAATTTTCATTCATGGGAATATATGCCAGTTCAAAATTGAAATACTTCATATAATCAACACATCCCTACTGCAGAATAATAAAATTACACTATGAGAGAATATAGTAGAAGCTCTTTTGATATTCATAAACTATAAACTTCTCTCACAAAATATATTATCACCAAAACATAAGAGAATATACCACATTATCCAACTCAAGGTTGTGTGATGGGTATTTATGTGCATGAGGCCAAAACTACTGAGACCCAAACACCAAAACTCGATCTCCCTACATCAGCACTTCTCCATGTTTGATCCTAGAAGCATCACAATGAACAATATACTCCTCACCTGACTCGGGTAGGATAAAAATTGGTTTCGATGATAGGTTCTTCTTGAAGTCCAGAAAATCTCTCTCACAATCCTTTGAATAGTCGATCCTCACTTCCATTTTGGTGAATCGTGAATGCAGCACTTCCAAATGGGAAAATTCATTGAAAAATCACCTATAATAAATAGCTAATCCCAAATAGATTCAGATATCAAAAATAATCTTGGGAGCCTCCCAAGAAACCACTACCTTAACATTATCTAGGTCCACTAAAATAAACACCTCTGAGATGATGTCCCCAAAGATGGGTACTGGTCATTCCAAAACTGACACATTGAAGATAACCATATAAATGATGCTCTCTCAACATATCCAAGATGATTTCATGATGTTGGGCATGGTCATAATGAGTCATAGATTACACCAATATGTCATCCACAAACACCATCCCAAACTGATCTAGATACTGATTAATTATCCTATTTATCAAGTCCATAGACATTTCTTGTGCATTTAACAACCCAAATGGAATTATAAAAAACACATAAAGGTCATGCATACTTCATAAAGCAGGCTTATGTATATCACAAGTCCATACACTCAACTGAAAATACCCTGACCTCAAATAGATCTTTGGGAACATACTCTCTCCATTCAATTGGTCATGCAGATCATCGATCCACAGAAGAGGATATTAGTTCCTCACATTCAATTTGTTCAGCATCCGATAATCGACATACAATAATAAAAATACATCAGCCTTAATTATTATCATAATAGATGATCCCCAAGGAGGCGTACTTGCATGGATAAATACCTTATCCTCCAAATCCACAATATATGTCTCATGCTCTTGAAGATCAATCAGTGCCACTCTGTATGGTGGAATAGATACTGGCTCAACCCTCGATGTGATCTCAATGGGGATATGTAGATATATCTTAGGTGGTAACCCTACAATGTGTCCAGAAAATGCATCCCGAAATAGATACACTATTGTTGAAAGAAAATCTTTCCTAACACCCCCCATCATCAAACAATAGAATATGACCATGGGTTGTGATCACTCCCAGTTGTTGAGTAATTATCCCTGATTGAGCATCCTAGATATCCCATTATCTATGATGAATATATTGGTCACCCTTTGGAGGTACAAAGGTCTCTCTCTTATGGTAACAATAAATGTGGGATTAATGGGTGACAATGCAGTCCATCACAATCATCTGGTTGAATCCCTTGTATTATAAACATACAGATCACAAAGGATATGATATTCCCTGATCTCAAGTGAAAATACCTTTCCTGGACATATATATCTTAACCGCACTCCCAACAGTGTATCTATAGTCATTACAACTCTCTCAAAATCCACTTTCAGGCTCATGCCATCAAAGAATATTTTCATATATAAGGGAATGAGATGAACTAGAATCAAATATGGCTATAGATAAAGTAGATTCTACTATAATAGTACATATCACAGTCAATGGGTTGGCCTTGCTATCCACAATTGAAGGATGCACTTCATGAAATCTTAATGCCCTTATTCACTGTGATGTTGTCTGACTCCCCTGAGTAGCACCAGTCTAATGACGATGCCGCTCAATCCTAGAAGAACTACATCCAACAACTGTACCACCCCATCCAATAGAACTCCAACTACCAACCAGATATGGTTTAAAAGCTCCTCTTACAATACCGTGACTCTCGCCAATTTCTCCTTTAATAACAGTTTGTCGATGTGACCTAAATATTTTCCATATATGTCCCATATTGATGCAAGATCTACAATCCACTGGTGGTTGGGAACAATGTCAATTATAGTGTCCTGACCTACCACACTGATGATAGATTATCCCAATATGGGTTTTTCAAACTATCCCTTTTGTCTTCATACTCTTCTTTCCACATCCTTGGATAAAGTAGTTGTATCGATGCAACCTACTCTTAGAAGGCTCATATCATGATCATCATTAACAAATACCTTTCCAGATCTAGAGGCCTCCCTCATGTTCTCTTCAACAATGTGAGCCTGATCCACCACTTTTGTGAAATTATTCATCCTAAAGATATCCAGATGAGACTTAATCTCACACTTAAGTCCATCCTAAAAAAATCTTCAAAGTTGCCTCATCCCCTACTAATGTTGGAATAAAGCATTGCAGATCTATGTAGTGTCCAGCATAGTCCATCATCGATATTCTCCCATATGTATAATGGATGAATTTTGTAGCTTTGTATTATATTATTGTCTCTAGATTAATGTTCTCTAATAACCACTCAATGAATTTATTCCATAACATATTGTCTTTCTGTCTAGTTTGGGCATGATTGTCACCCCATTGCTTCGATGATACACATAACATATATGTAGGATCCAGTGTATTTTTTGAATAAATTTTTTTATCTATTAATAACTTATTTTTTTTTCATAAAATGGGTTTCTTATTCTGATATAGTACTCTACATGAAACAACGATTTTCTTTGAAATCATACGTTATAAACAACTTTGAGTTATACTGAATAATAATATAATATTATTATTATTTTAAATGGTAGTTAATTCCAAGACGTTTTATTAGAATTAATGAAAAAAACTAACTATAATATGATTATTATAGGTTATTAAATTTATTAAATAAATTTTAGAGGCTTAAAATAAGAATTAATCTAATTTTAATCATTAAATACTCAAATATTTTAAAAAGGTTGTTTACCACCTTTTGAAGGATAAACCTTTTTATATATATATTTTTCACATTTATGTGTTATATTTTACAAAATAAAATTCTTATTTAGCAGTGGAAAATCATTTTTTATTTTGGATGAAAATTTGGTATTTTTTTGATGAAGTTCATTTTTAATGAATAGTGAAAAATATGACATTTTAATTCAAAACAACATTTTATTATAAATTTTTTATATAGTAATATTAAAAATATAATTGGTTTTAAATTATAATTAAATTATATTTCTATCATTTATTCTAATTATGGCCATTGGAAATAATTTCATATTTTGGTTGAACATAAACACATGTCAATATTTTGAACGTTTTTACTTCTTAAAAACACGCTTTTGTTTTTTACCATGAGAAGTAATTTTGAATTAATTACTTCAAATTTTGTGTTTTTAATTTGGAAAAAAATATTCCATATTATGAAATATAATTTATATATTTTTAAATAGGTACCTTTGATTTTTTGACATTATGAATAGTAACATCAGTAATTATTTTATTTACCATGGTTAAATGGAAAATATGGTAAATAAGTGTACAAAATAATATTATTATAATATTAAACAACCCTAAAAAATATATTAATCCTATTTTATTATCAATTAAAGATCATGGGGATCCTTGTGTCGATTTTTATACTCCATGGAGCCACTTGGGTATGAAAATGACATCTTATAAAAATTAATTTAAAGTAATGAAAAATATAACATAAAAATGTATCTTTTACTAAAAAACATTTATATGGGGTTATATAAAAATCCATTAGACTATATATATTCATCAGAAATATAATAATATTTCCTATATCATGGTATTTTATTTATAATATGTAGTGATTAAATAAATTAATTCAATTATGACACAATAATGAAGAGGTGACATTTTCAATAATAAAGTATTCAAAAAATTGATGTAATAAATATTCAATATAATGTCATTTGAGTATTTTTATGCCACATAAAAAATTTATGGATTATATTGAAATATTATATTTGAGTTAATTCTTTTGGTTCTATGGAACCATGTTTTAATGACTTTAACCAAAATCAATTACTTAATAGTCTCAATATTGACATAAATGAGTTTTTAAGACAAATACTATTTTATTAAATGATATAATTGTCCCAAAAATCTAAGATTCGTCCAACATACTTATATAATGATAAAAATTTCATAAATTATCCAATTATGGATATCATGTCATTTTATTGTAAATACATTTAAAATATATTTTGAAAATGCCTGAAGACATGTTAAGACTTGATCTTTTTAACTAAGGGTTAAAGATAATTGATTATATGTTTAGTTTTTGTTCCCTAAACTTGTCTAAAACCTATTAGTAGAAATTATGTAGACCCAAAATCATCTTATATTTGAAATTAATTAGTCTGGGTTGATTTTAAATAGAAAAATCATTTTATAATAAAATAATTTTTCCATACATTCCTAAGGTGTGCCTCCTCCCTCTTATAAAAGAAAATCAATTATATCCATTTACACACACCTCTCAAGCCTCTTGTATTGTCCAACTTCTTCCCAAATAATCTCCATACAACCCTACCATCCTCGTATATGCCATAACATGGGTATAAGGAACATAAATAAATTTTTTGGGTTCAAATAAAACAGAGTTACATGTTTTTGAGGTAGCATCTTCTATAAAGTTCATTTTCCATTAATTTACTAATTCAATCCCAATTACATTCTTATACATTGATTACAAAACTACACCACAATAATAAATTTACTAGAATGTTTTTATAAGTAATATTCTAACTCCACTTACACACACCTCCATTTAATGGATACAAATATATTGATTCTATCTAGGGCAGACTGCTGCCTCACAAAATGATGACCGTTCAGTTTTCCCCTGCAACCTCTCTTGGGGTCCATTATGATGGACTATATTTATATATGATATATATTATATTTATACTCTCTCTTTGATTATTTATTCAAAATTTATTTCATACCATTATGATTTACTTAATTTGTAAATACGATAATTTCATTTGAGGAAGTGCGGACTACTACCCCCTCGAAATGATATGTCTCATTCATGCCACGCATGGAATGTGTATTGTATGGTGTTAATGAACATATGTAATGTATATAAAATAAGATATTATACTGTAATTATAATATTCCAAAGTATCTTTTAGTTTTCATTCCATTAAATATGAAAAAAATGAAAGTAGTGTTCATGCGTACGTACAGTTACCATCTCCATAAATTGTGCACTTCATTTATTATCTCTAAATATAATGGAATATTATAAATACATTTATAATAGATATATATGATATTTAAATCATGATATTTAAATCCTGATAATAATTTTGAATAATCTATACTTTTGACTGCATGGACATTTTATAGAAAAACTAGTTCATTTTCGACTCAAGTACCGAATATCCACAAAACAACATATATTAACATAAATTATTATGTAATTTCTAAATTAATAATAAACATTAAAATGGTTATGAATAAAATTAAAATTAACATAAATTTTTTATTTAAGAATATAAATAATGAACAAGACAAGTCAGACTCTATGTAAGGGAACCTTTTTACCTAAATTCCATTCTTTGGGGTAATCTACATTTTGATTATGTCATGAAATGATTATGTAAGAAATATCTTTTTATTACAAATCATATATTTATAAATTAATTATGTGTACTTATTGTGAGTACAAAAAATCAATCTAATTTATTAACAAAATGATAATTTTATGGGACTTCCTCTCAATCTCATTTCATTAAGGCATATTTTGATGTTATACACCAACTTATTTTATAGGGTGTAAAATTTTATGCCATTTTTTAATTTAAATAAATCTCTTTTGAAAGAAATATTTGTCTAAGAGGCTTTTTACTAAACTACAATAGGAATGATTCTTTTTAAATAATCGGACAACAATGAAATTTCTTCCACCGCAAGCAATATTTGATATTTGGATTTCATAACAAGTCGTAATGTTTCTAAAAGGAAAATAAATACCATATAGCCTTTTATGTATTATGGTATTGAAGATAGTTTTGATAAATCATTGATTATTCTAATATCTTGGAAGTATATATTTTTATTGCAATTTAGAAATGTTATGTTTCATTTATGCTTGTTTTATATGTTATGATTATGTAATGGTTCATGGAAGTTGTTTACTTATACATTTGGTTCAATGTTAAATAGAGGGTGTGTGAGGCTGAGATAGCTCACTAATACATTGGGTAACATGACAGAGGTAAACCTTTATGTTTCTCTTAAGAGATTTATAGAATATATTGTGATAGCTCTTCCAAACGCAACTCCCTATGTAGCTGTGAAAACTAAAATGTATATATGTTATGGGTTCCACAAGCTAAAATAATAATTTATTATTTATATGTGTTATTAAAAAATTTCATGATTTCATGAGTTATATTAATGAGATTAAGTTGTATGATTAAAAAGTTTGACTTCTTTGATTTTAATGTATTCATGGAATAATGTTTTCTTTCCTTATCTTATATGCCTTACTGAGATTTTTATGATCACTACATGTTTTTGAAATGTGTTTGCATAGGTTATTAGCAATGGAACATAAAAGAAGAATTCAAGAAGATATTTGTCAAAAAAAAATTATTTATTTTATTTAAGGAATGATATTATTGCTAAGAAGTTGGATATAGTATAAATGTCTACTTTATAATATTTGATATGAAATGTAATATTTATATAATATTTCTCCAAAATGGTAATCCTAAAAATATCCACAATGTTAATTCTTGACATAACTCAAGATTATATAATATTTAATGTTGTTTCCATATAGTTTCTATCATAGGTAGGTTTCGAAAACTTTTGGAGTTAGGATATTGTTAAATTAATATCCATAATTAATTTTTACATTATGGTAGGATTAAAATGACATAAAATTTTAAGATTACTGTGTACCTTCATCTATGATATGTTATTTCAGAATAAGTTTTCATAGAGGAATAGCGCAGCTATGCTGGGAAGCCATACAAAATGAAATTTCATTCCAAATCAGCAACCTGAGATGGTCGGAATCATAATTGAATATTTTGTTGTAGTGATGGACAAGTTGACTCTGGGGATAAATGGTGGGTGAGTTTATTGATGATATTATTTTATATTATAAAATTAAAGATGGTCAAGAAATTTATTTATGGGTTTTCATGAAAACATTAATGTAAAAAAACTGTATGGGAAATTCCACATATTGGAGTTTTGGTTATGCCAAATTTCATTCTTTGTGACCATTGTTTCTATTGATGGAATAACAATTGATCCTTTTGAAAAAAAGTTGTTGAATAATGTCAAATTCTTATTAATATAAATAATATTTTTAGTTTTCTTACTTTAGCAGGTTATTACCATTGATTTTTTGAAAATATTTCATTGTTATCTTGTCCACTGACTATATTAACTCAAAATGGTGATAAGTCCATCTAAAAAATGTGATTGATGTTTTCATGAATTAAAATGAATATTGGTGAATGTTCCAGTTTTGTCGCTACTATCTTGAAATGGTGAATTTTTTTATCTATTGTGATTCATTTCTAAAAGGAAATGGTTGTGTCCTAATACATAATAATAAGATAATTGGTTAGGCTTCACATCAGTTGAAATCAAACGAGTTATATTATCATACACATTATTTGGAAAAAGTTGTTGTTGTTTTTTCATTAATGATATTGAGGAATCATTTTTATTGAGTAATTTGTAAAAAATATACAGGGAAAAAATTGATGTATTACTTTTGAAATAATTGAACATGACATAGAGAATATAACTAAAATTAATCAAAGATTATGATTTCAGGATTCATTACCATCCTAGGATGGAAAATAATTTGGTTGATTATTTGATTTGAAAGAGTTATGCTATATTAAAAATGCTTTATTTGAAACAATATCCCTTGGTTTTAGATCTTATTAAATTTGGATCGGATGTTATTGGTATAGATAATACCTTTATTTTGTTTTAGGATTTCATACAATTGTATCTAAAAGATAGGGTAAATCAAGCGTAGAAAAAAGACAACAAGGCATAGAAAAAATAGAATTTGTTCGTAATTACATGTTACCTAAATTTAACATTGATAGAAACTGTATTTTGAGGTTTTGAAAATTATTTATGTGCCTTGAGATTCACAGTTGAAGAGATTTTTATTATGTGAAGCCCATAGTTTTTCATTTTTAGTTCATCATGTATGTATGAAAATGATTATAGATCTTTAGGAATTTTGCTGGTGGGATGGAATAAAGTGAGATATTGCTAACATTTCCTTGAGAAGTTTGATTTGTCAATAGGTTAATGTAGATTGGTAGTAACTGAATGAGATGCATCAGCCTTTACTAGTGCTATAGTGGGAATGAGAAAATGCTTCCATATATTTCATAGTGGGATTACCAAAGGATTCATGATATAACAATGAAATCTTGTTTATTGTTGATCGATTGACTAAATCTGTGCAATTTCATCCTATTCGAGATACTCTATCATTAGATCAACATTATCCATTATAAATTAATGAAATATTTTGGTTATAATGAATTCCCATATACATTGTATCTAATTGTGATCCATGGATCACTTATTACTTTTGGAGGGGCCTTAAAAAGTCATTGGGTAATGAATTAAATTTTATTATAGCATTCCATATAATATTAGATGCACAGTCAGAATGAACAATTCAAACATTAGAAGATATACTATGTGCTTGTTTAATGAATTACTAGGGAAGTTGGAACCAACACCTTTCGTTTCTTGAGTTTTCATATAATACTATTTTTTATTCTAGTATACATATTGAACCATTTAAAGAATTATATTGTAGGCAATATCAAACTCCATATTTTGGGGATGAAGTTAATGAAATAACGTTAATCGGACTGCAATTGGTAGAAGATATGGATGAAAACCTTAGTTGATTCAGAAGAAAATGAGAATATCTTAGATCTAGAAAAATATTTGTGCATATAATCAGAGGAAGGATCATTCGTTTTTGGTAGGTTATAATTTATTTCTCAATTATTCTCTATGGAAAAGTGTGATGTGTTTTGGTAAGAAGTGAAAGCTGAGTCTGTGGTTCAATAGACTCTATTAAATCCATGAGAATGTTGGATTAGTTACATATTGGGTGGATTTATCTCCATGTTTATCCTAGGTACCCAATGTTTTTCATGTTTCAATGTTGAGAAAGAATATGCCTGATCCATCTCATGTTTTGAGACCAGATGTAGTTCAGTTGAAAGAGAATCATTTTTATAAAGAACAACCGATCTATATTCTTAAACATAGAGAGACAGTGTTGCAAAATAAGGTAATTCATCCTGTAATGGTTTTTTGGAAAAACCATATAGTTGAAGAGGAAACATAGGAATCTGAAAATTCATTGAGGGATAAATACCCACACTTAATTGATAAGGGAATAAAATTTTGAGGATGAAATTCCTAAAAGGGGGTAATGATGTTAGATCCCATGTATTTATAGAATAATATTTTGTCAATTATATTAATAATATATTATTTTTACATTAAATTGGATGCCTTTTCTGATAGCATACTCAATAAAAAACAATAGTTTTCTTTAAATTCATACATGGCACACAACTTTGAGTTACACCAAAAAATAATAATAAACTATTATTATTTTAAATTGTAGTAAACACCTAACCATTGTCTTGGCAGGAATGAAAAAAACAAATTAAATTATTATAGTACAATGTACTAAAATTTATCCAATAAATATTAGAAGCACAAGAAAAAATGAATCTGTTTTTAAGCATGAAATACTCTTATATTTTTAAATGATTGTTTTGATGAGTTTTGATAGAAACCCCTTGTTAAATATAGTTTTGGTCACTTTTATATGTTCGATTTGAAAAAAATAAAATTATTATTTATAATTGGGAAATAAAATTTTACTTTGGATGAAATTTTGGTATTTTTCTGATAATGTTAATTTTTTAATGAATAGTTAAAAATACTAAAATTTAATTCCAAACAATATTTTCATCTAATTTATATATATAGTTAGATGGATATTTTAATTTTTTTAAGGTATAATTAGATTATAAATTTATCACTTAATCCAATTATGTCCATTGGTAGTAATTTCATATTTTAATTGGTCATAAACATATGTCAATCTTTTGGTAGATTTACATCTTAAAAACATGTTTTTGTGGTTTGACAAGGGGAAATAATTTTAAATTAATTTCTATAACTTCGTGTTTTGAATATGGAAAATGGATTCCAAATTTGGAATTAGAAGGTTTAACATTTTTAAATATGTACCTTTTAGTTTTGGATTAATAATAATTTCAGTAATTATTTTATTTACCATGGTTAAATGGTAAATCTGGTAAATAAGTGTAAAAAATAATACCAAAAAATTATTAAACTACCCTAAAATATTTCATAATCCTATTTTATTAGATATTTTTTACCATGGGAATCTTTTGGTTGAATTTGGGACCCCATGGATCCACTTGGGTGTGACAATTACATTTTATAATAATTTATTTAATGTAATGAAAAATATACCATAAACATGTATCTTTTATTAAAACAATTTTTATATGGGGCTATATAACTAATATATTTGACAATAAATATTCATTACAAATAGAATAATATTTCCTATTTCATAGTATTTTATTTATATTTTTAGATAAAAAATATGTAAATTTAAATATTACACAATGATGATGTAATTATTGCTTCATTCATAATGGATTCAAATAAATGATATTATAAATATTAAAATAGATGAAATTTATTATTTTTATGCCATCCACGAAATTTCTGGATGATATTGAAATATTATATTCTATTTAATTCCATTGATTCGAGAGATCCATGTCTCTACGACTTTAAAAAAATCAATTACTTAATAGTGAAAAAAATGACAAAAATGAGTTCTTATATCAAATACTATTTTATTAAATGTAATAATAGCACCAAAAAACTATGATTAGTCCAACCTAATTATATAATGTTAAAATTTTTATTAATTATCCACATATATATTTATTGTCATTTTATAGTAAAACTAGTTACCATACATTATGAAAATGCATGAAAACATGGTAAGAGTTAACGTTTCTAACAAAAGGTTAAAACTAAAAGATAGGTTTATTTTGCTACCCTAAACATGTATGAAACGTATTAGATGAGATTAAGTTGATAGAAAATAATCTTATATTCAAAAGAAATGAGTATAGGATCATTTTAAAATGAAAATAATTTTATAATAAAATAATATTTCAATACTTTCCTAAAGTGCCCCTCCAACCTCCTGTAAAAAGCCATCAAATCTATCCACTTACTCATACATCTCAATCCTCTTGGATCATCCAAATTATGCCCAAATCAACTCCATAAAAACCTTAAATCCACTTGTAATCATTAACTTAGGATGAAGGATATTCAAGAAAGTTGTTTGACTCAAATCAAATGGAGTTACACATTCTAGAGGTATCATCTTCTCTAAAGTTCATTTCAATTATTTTACTTCTTCACTCCCTATTCTATTATTATCCATTGATTATATAACAACATTGGTATCCTAAATATACTAGGATGTTTTTATGATATTAATTCTGACTACACATACACAAACCTCTATCTAATGGATATGAACTTACTGTTTCTGTGTATGAAGAACTACAATCTCACGAAACGATGATAGTTCAATTTTCCCCTACAACCTCTCATGGTAGCCATTTATGATGGAACTGTATTTATATATGATATATATTATAATTATATTTTCACTATGATTCTGTATTTATAATTTAAATCATACCCTTATGTGTTCCATAATTTTTAAATATGATAATTTCATTTCAGGAAGTGTGGAATACCGCTCTCTCAAAGTGATATGACATGTCAATTAAACACATGGAACATATAAAGGATTTTGTTAATTAACATATGTAACATATATAAATTATGATATTATACTTGAATTATAATATAACTACATATCATTTAGTTTTCATTCCATTAAATATGTTAAAATAAATGAAAGTAGCGTTCAAGCATAAGTACGTCTTACGGTCTCAATGAACGGTGAATTTCATTCTTATCTCCAAATGACATGGACTATTATAAATAAATATATACTAGATTAATATTATATTTAAATAATGAATATCATTCTATAAATGATAAACTTTTCACTACATGGAAAATTTATGCCAAAGCAAGTTCATTTTTGAATCAAGTACACAAAATTGACAAAATGACATATAGTAACATAAATAATTATATAATTTTTAAAATAGTAATATAAATGAAAATGGTTCTAAAGCAAGTAGAAATTTACCTAATTTTATTATTCATGAGTACAAACAAAGAATGAGGAAATTTAGACACATAGTAAGGGGACTTCTTAACCCAATATGGATTCTATAGGTTAATCTACATTTGGATATTGGCATACTATGATTATGTATGAAATTACTTTTGATGTGAAATATAGTGTTTATACATTACTTATGGGTACTTATAGTGAATACACAAAATAAATCTATTATATTTGAAAAATGATATTTTTATGTGACTTCACTTCAATATTATTTCATTGAGGCATATTTTGAATTTATACACCACCTTCTTCTATACAGTGTATAATTATACACTTTTTCTCTTTAATTAATTCAATAGTTTTCCAAAAGAACATTATTCTATGAATATTTTACTGAACAAAAAAATGTTCCTTTTTAACGTACAAGGTGACAACAACTATTCAACTACCATGATCATTATTTAATATTTTTCTTCCATAACAAGTTTTAATGTTATTAAATGGAAAATAAAGACCATATACCATTTTAATGTATTTTTTATTAAAAAGGGTTTGAGAATGCATTGATTATGTCAATATCATGGAATTATATATTTTTATTGCAATGTGGAAATGTTAACTTTCCATTATTATTGTTTTATTTGTTATGATTATGATACGGTTATTAGGGATTGTTTAAGTATACATGTGGTTCCGTGGTAAACTGAGAAGAGGTGAGCCTGAGATATCTCTCTAATGCACTAGGGAACGTGTTAAAGTTAAATCTTAATGTTTATCCAATGATATTTTGGGAATATATTGTGTTGGGTATTACAAATGTCACTCCATATGTAGCTATGATAGCTACAAATTATAAATGTTATTAATGCCACAATCTACAATTATGATTAATGATTTCTTTGTGTAATTTAAAAATCTCAAGATTTCATGAGGTATGATAAAAAGATTATGTTTTGTGATTAAAAATTTTGATTTCATTGATTTGTATGTATTCCTTGACTACTATTTTTTTCCTTATTTTATATCCTTTATTGAGCTTTTTATGCTCAATCCTAGTTTTTTAAATTTTTACCATAGGGTACAAGGAAGGGTAGGAAAAAAGAATAATTCAAGAAGATTTTCATCAAGAAAATTATTATTATTATTTATTTAATTAAGGGTTAAAAAATGGTAGAAGTGTCTATATTGTAATATATGAGATGTAATGTAATATTTATGACCTAATTCCTTAAAACTATAAGCTTGAAAATATCCTCAATGTGAATTCTTGACTAAACTCAATATTATTTAAAGTTTATGGTTGGGGAATTACAATATAAAAATCAAACATGGCCCTACTCTAAACTGGAGTCTTCAAATGGTCAAGTATGGTCTCTATAGACTCAACCTATAATTCAACTCCCTCAGGTCCTCCATATCGAGTAAAAATCAAATGGGTATGTAACTGACACTACCGATTCAACTCAATCATATTTTTGAGAACTCTCCCGAGTACCCTTTCCATGAATTATATAATGTGAGAAAAGTTATCCCAAAACAAATCCACTTCATCTTCATCTGGCCCAATCGATGAATCAAGTTCCCTAACTAGAAAACTATTCCTACACACGCCCCTTGGTTGTCCCCTCAATAGGTTCCATGAAGGAATACTCTCTACTATTCCAAACACACATCTCAAATCTCATATCACCTCCATATAACATTAATGTAAGATTAAATAAGCATAATAAAAATTTTCCCCCAACCTTGCCACACAATCAATTCCAAGGTGATACCACTATCATTAACCATAATACTGCTAGGTTTTGGTTAAAAATGGTAAACAAACTATCATAATCAATTTTCACAATCAGATACCCAATTAATCTCATTTTACAATAATTCTCAGTTACTGTTAGGAATAAAGTTTCATTTTAATCTCACAAACAAGAAAAAAGGTTCATGTTTATCAACTTTCCCCTAACCCGTTTTCCCATTTATGCCTAAAATGATGCATGTTACAAATAACCTCAGTGACTATAATGATGCGTGTAGACTCAACTCTCCAACCATTCTAGGTCACCAGTCAGTACTCAAAATTCTCATAAACGTTTACTACAACACAAAATAAGTGTGTCACTAATGGTGAAACTATATTTAACTATAAAAAACATCAATAATAAAAATCCCACCCTGAGTACTTCAGTTTTCCCACCATACATGTGTTTGAAACTCCTATGAATGATCTCATTACAGAGCCCCGACTCTTCCTAATTTAATATCTTCCATTCCAAAAATAGTATGACCAATTAAGAAGAATGGAAACTTGTGTTATAATAACACATTGTATAATCCCAGCCCAGGAGCCATGTGACAGCGCCCAAGCCAGTTGGTCGGATGACCCCAGGAGCACCTCCATATACCCAATAGGATTCCGATACACAATGAGTGTTGAGTATGTCATTCATTGGGAAATTGTACCCTCTTTTTAGAGTTAAATAGTATCTAAAGTAAATAAGAAATAGTGGAATTCCATTTAACTAGAATAATACCCATTTCACAATCAAAATGTAACAGGAAATTCAATGAACATAATAAATACCACAATTAATTATCTAGATAATAATCTCAATGAAAGTAATTAATTCACCATTAATTATCTCAACTAAGCCAATTAAATATCTCATAATTAATCCCAAGAATAATTATCTAGATTTCAATTTATAAATCTCAAAATCAATTTCCCATATTAATTACCTAATAGGGCATCCCCTTTGTCTCGTGATTAATTCTTCAACTAATCATTTAATTTGAAAATTTTTGGAAAAACCAATTTTTCAACCTAATTTTCCCAATTTAATATAGTCAATTGCTAAAGGAATCTATTAATTAAACAATTTTTCACATACATATCAAATACAAGACTATGGAAATTAAAAATTAGACCATCTACATCAATTCATTGATAGAAATTCACCTTATCAAAGTCTCTAAAATCCAATTAGCATAAAGACATATATATGTGTTGCAGATCTAAATCTCTAAATAAATATAACAATAGAAATATATAATCAAACTATTCATAGATATCCAATCTTATATCTAGATATCACCGTATAGGTTTTGATCTAAGAAAATAGAGGATATACTCCCCGAAATGATGAAGGAAATTAAGGGTAATGAAAAGACAAATAATTGGAATGATATGCACTTACTAGGAAAAGAGAGAATCATTGATCTAGGTTTTCAATCTTGAAGAAAATATTTTATTTGGCCTTGTAAAGCCTCTAAATCGATTAGAGAATATTCCCTTACCCATTGAAAAGAAAAATAACAAGCTTGGGCTGTATATGAGGTGACAAGAGTCATTAAAAGTTGAAAACAAGTGAGATCTAAATTTTTTGGATCTCACAGCTTCCTCGCACAAGGTTTTGTCATACGGTAAGGAAAACTGTGTTTTAAACATGTGTTCGCCACTACTTCAAGGGTTACATGCACATCTAACCCACATAGTTATTCTAACCATGAACTAACCGTGTGAATCCTCTATGCCTAGGCATGCATGGTTAACCTAGGTTAGTCACCCGAGTTTCCCTAACTGTGCTACAACTATGTGCCAACTATGCACCAACCCATTTGCTCTATAATTTCTAAAAACTCCACCCAATTTCTCTCAAAGTCATAAATCCAAAAAAAGATACCTAAAAACAACAAAAATTAACTACAATTGTACCAGACATAACTCTATAAATTTTTGGAATCTGACATTAATTATTTATATATTAGATTAAAATTATAAATATTATATATTATAAATAACATTTAATAGTAACCAATTTAATTAATAAAGGTAAAATAAAATACCTTTTTTATAAAAGTGTTTTTTCTAGATTGCATTGATTTTAACCAATTAATAGATGAAACTAGTATATTAATTTTTAATATATTATAATTTTAAATCTAATAATTAATATATAATTTTTTTCATTTTTATTTTTCCATATTTTTTGTAAGGAAATGTGTTAGTCTGGAGTCATTCTTGGAACCAATTATTAGAAATAATTTTAAATTTAATGGATTCAAATTTTATGATCATTAAATTTAACCTATATTAAAAAACATATGTAATCACATTTGAAATATTACCAATTGATGAATGTATTTTATGGTTATCATGTTATTTCTTTATTTTAGTGTATAATATCTAATATGATATCTAACATACTCTGTAAGTCTATAATGAGTTAGTTTTCTTTCCTCAAACAACAACAATTCTTCATACATCATGTTCCCAAATATGATTATACCTTATTAATATAATATAAATTTTATAACATTAATATAACTTTTTGAATATCCAATACATTAAACCCCCAAAATAATATATTCCATTCAAAAAAAATCTTATCTTTATCTACTAATAGATTAATTCACCAACTTTTTTACATATACCATGAACCAAAAACTAGGTAAATGTAACAAAAAATTTAATGATAGAATTAGTTTTTTTATTATTTATTAATATTTATAAATTATATATAAATTTTAAATTAAATGGATTTTATTTTTTCAGCAGTGTATATGAAAATAAACAAGCATTTCTTCAAAATATTATGTTGTATAGAGGATTGAGTCATATTTAATGACAATATACTCTAAATATTAATATTTAACATCTAAGATATCACATATATATTATATTGGTGTGTATGAATATACCTAACTATATTTTTTACCCACTTTCATAAACTTTCTTGACATTCATCCAATATATTAGTATAGTATAAGAAATGAGTAAATTGGTTTCTTCAATTAAAAATTATAATTTTCAAAAAAATAAATTTGATAATTAATTTAATGTATCATTTTTTTAAAATTATATATTTAAAATTATATAAATTATATTTGAAAAAAAAAATATTTTTTGAAACATTAATAAAAAAATCTATATAAGGTGTTTTTTTTATTTTTACGAGAAGCTTCATTTTTCTGATGAATTGTGAAAAAAACAATTAATTTTAATAAAAAACATAATTTTATGAAAATATATTTCCATAGTTAATTTATATTTTAAATTCATTTTAATTTATAATTTATTCAACTATAAATAATTAAATATAATTTAGTAAATTAGAATTATTTTTACATTGGGATTGGATATAGAAACATATCAAACTTTTTAATAGTCTTGCTTTTATGTTGTATTGTTTCATCCCATCTACATGATTAATTTTAAGATAAATTATGATACATGTAGGACTAAAATTTGGAGAACTTTATTCCATATCTATAATTACCATATTTTTTACATTTCTAGTACGGAAAAATTATTTGGTGTTCTAAAAAATTATTGAATGCAACTAAAATTAACTATAGGGATTGAAGAAAAAATTTGTTTACTTGGTGGTTAAGAATTATTCATAAGTGGTCAAATTTCCTTCAAGAATTAACAAAACCCATTTTATATCAATATTTGTAAAATATACCATCTCTAACAAAATATGTTTCATTATTTTAGTGACATTATATAAGGGATACCTCAAAATTATTTTTTTTTGGTATTTACAAGAATCCCACTCCTTAACAATAAGGTGGAATTCACTCCCCCCTTTCTTCACATTAATGAATACATTTTAATAAAATAATATAACCAAATAAATGTCAAAAATACCTCACTTATTCCTATAAGACACACTTTGTTAGACCAAAAACCGACCAAGTCCTCTGGAGAAAACAAAAAGGACTTACCATAAGAAGGGGTAATGTTTTTCAATTACCAAATTTGATTTATTTGAGTCTCCACCATAAAATTTCATCAGATAACATTATAATTTAATATAATCCAAATATATAATATTTTGAGTTGTTTTTAATAAAATTTTATAACTTATATTCACAATAACCTCCCTCAAATATTTTATGAAATGATTATTTGTTTGTATAGTGGAAAACAACCTCAAGAGATGATGTCTTATGTTTTTCTGTTACCCCCACTAATTGTTGGGTATTATGATGAACATACACTTTATATATGAAATAAATTATTTTTATAACAGAATTTTACCTCTATATTCAATATATAATATTCATCATTTTCTCACTTCATAACATATAAGATATGACAACATCGCTCATGGATACGGCAGGCGACAGCCTCACGAACCGATGTCAATATTTTCACACTAACTTGTTATATAGAATGCAATAAGGTTAATTTTAATTTTATACATAAAATAATTATGATTTTAATTAAAAAATTATCTATAATTTAATATATTATATAAATTTATTTGTACCTTTTCGCACAATGAAAATGTGATAACGCCCTTCATGGATGTGTGGACTATCGCCTCCTCTAAGCGATGTTTTTCTTATTTTTTCATCACCACACCACAAAAATGACATGTATAAATAATTAATATGTTATTAATGAAATTAATGTCATTATGGAAAGAAAAATTCATCATTCCTTTTTCCATAATGATCATTCAAAAATTAGAATTTTACTTAGAATTATGTACAACCTACAGTCCTCAATATTGTAACGTTGATTCATTTTTTCAAAAAATATTCCATGAATGATTTAAAAAAATATTTCATGTGTAAATTTGATGATTATATAATTATTATTATTTTGGATATTTTTAATAGATGAACATATTTACAATATTTAACTACCAAATTCAATTTGATACAAAATATGAATATGGTCAAAACATTTGACATAAACATAGTTGACTAAGTAATTGTATATAACATGGTAAAAATAGAAATAAAATCAATAGGAAAATTGAAAACATATATCAGGTAATTAAATTACTCCAACTATTTTATCATTTAGGAAATAAATACATAGATGAAAAATAAGACTCAAGGTAAGGGACCTCAATGCAATCTACTTTTATTGAGTCATATCTCAATGTAATGAATTGTTGTTTTTTATAAAGTGTATATACAAACCCAGGGATTAGATTTATCAATAATTTAACAATTATAATTATATTTTTTTATTTTTTATTTTATTCATTAATTAATTATATGATTCATGTGTTTCCCAAGTGATACAAAAAATTTTCTTTAATGTTAATCATCTTTTAATGTTTTTATTTCCACTATTTCCATTTAATGTGCATGTTTATGAAATGTTTATTTATTTATTTTTTAATTCATATAATATTTTTATATTACGTTATATGTCTTTAATTTATTTAATTGTTTTTTAAAATGATTACCTTTATGGTTTTTTATATGGAACATTTCTAAAAATGAATCAATAATGTTTTACTCATAATGAACTTGATAAAAATGGTTTTTCCATCACTGTGTCCATTATCTGATATCTTGAATCCTATAAAAGTGTGTATGATTTCTTAATATAAATTGGATTAAAACATTCTTGGTTATTCTGGAATTGAATTTTGAATAATCAAATGGGTGTTTTGGTATTGAAAATAGTTTTTTGAAATAAAAGGGAATTTTTATCCTAAAGTGTTTTTCATATTTTTTAAAAATTTGGTAAAAGGGTATTATAAGGATTGTTTTTAATCATGATATGATTTGTCAGCATTATATGAAATTTTTGGGCCCAGTGTTGCGTATACAGAGGTTTGATTCCCATTATATATCACTAGTGAGACCTGTATTGCTTATATGAAAGTGTTATCCACATTATATATCTATAATTAATTATTTAATCATAATGATCATTCTTAACCATAGGGTTCGTCAAATTAAAATGTGTGTTAAAGGAATTTTCAAATACTATTCTCCTTGTCACATAACAGAGGGTTGAATAAATTATATGTCTTTTAATGACTTTAATTAAGAAAATAATTTGATTATTTTTTATGGAGAGGTGTTTTAATTCATATGCTAAATAAAATTCATGTTAAACATAGCCATTGAATGAGTTTTCATGTGATCACTAGACAGATTATTCTTCTTCTTTATGAATCCCTTACTGAGTTCTTTATTCTAATCCCACATTGGTAAATGATTTTTTTAGATTTAATGATTTGTTAGGGAAAGTGGTAAGTCATATTGAATATCTTAGAGATTTTACAATAGAATAAATAATTTTCTATTTTAAATGTTTTATGTTATAGGGAAAATTGATTTTAATAGGATATGTACACTTTTTATTAAATGTATTTTATGAGTGGTGCATGTCACAATTCTCTAAAACTCTAAACTAATAAATATTATCAAATGTATGAAAGTGAATCCTTAAAAAATAACCCATGATTATGCAATGTTTACGAGGTAGGACTTACATTTTTTATAATAGGATGTTTTAGAAGACATTGGAGGTTAAGATACTTTTAATAGATGTACCATAAAAAAATTCACTTTATAGATAAGTGGAAATCAAATAGCATTTTTATACATCCATAATAATAAAATAATCTATCTATGTATATAATTATTTTCTGTATAATAAATAAAAAATATATAATGGTATTTAAACAAATAGAAAATACCCTTCCAAATCAGTATCTTGATATGGATTGAGTTGTAATAGAACAATATGTTGCAGTGATGGATCAGTTAATATAATCTATAATAGTAAGTAGAGAGGAACCCTATATTCGATAATGTAATATGTCTAATGTGATAAATCTAATGAGGTAACATCCTATATAATTAAAGGGATCATCTAACCCAATGGTAGCTAAATGATGTATCAATTTGGCTGATAAAATATTTGTAGTCATTTGATGTTCCTAACATCAAAATATAACTCATTTGATCGATCATTTTCAAGGTCTGGTTCATCAATTATGGTATTTGGTTAAGAATTCCGTAGGAAAATATGAAATCGAATATATGTAAGGTGAAAATTTAATGATATCTATCAAAAAATATAGTTCTCTAAGTTTTGTTGGCATATCATGGACTAACAATTTCTAGGAAATAAAGAAAAAAATATATTGTAGCTACATTTGATGAAAAAATGACAAGATTGTCCTATTATGATCGCAAATTTATTTTAGAAATTGATATGAAAATTAAGATATTTTTCATAGGATTAAAATGAAGCCCATTAACAATTTTTTCATCAAAATAATTTAAAAGTAATTATAACATCAATCATTGTGCTAAGAATTTGCGGTAGAGTTTTCCAACATATATGTTACATGAGATTACAAGAGTATGAAATATTCATGATGTACAAAAATAAAGAATAAAAAAATATGAATTGTAGTGGTATGACAAAAACATATTTCGAGAGTTTTAATATACATTTATTTAATATATATAAATATATTGAATGTGTTAGCAGTGTGGTATGTTTGGTCATAAGGTTAGTTACTATAAAAAAAGGAGTCTAGAAAATCCGTGAATAAAATGATTGATATAATGTAAATTGGAGGTGTTTTAGTTGTAATGTGCTGAGAAATAATGATGACATGTTTTAATAGGTATATACAAAAATTGGAAGTAAAAATGATCATAAATAAAGTAGTGGTGAAATAATTTGAAACATCTATAGTTGATTTTTGATCATCTGGTGATATGGTGACAACTACACCTACCTGGGCATTTTTGAAAGGTTAACATTATGTTCATGGATGTAGACACTCCTCATGATGTTTTAACTTATGAGATAATAACGTGGTTACGTATTTTTTTGGGTGATATTTTTTGGGATGAGGTTTATGTGAGTATTTATTTTAATGATATGTATGCCATTATTTTTGGACATTAGTTTTAAGTTATTGATTACCTTTTGGGTTTATATGATTTTTGATGATAATGGATAATTTTAAAAAAATTCATCCTATTGATGAAAATTTTATGAGGATGAAGTTGTTGATATCACCTATATATAAATATATAAAGTAACTATTTTTATTTGTATAGTTAGATTGTAAAATAAAACATCAAAATAAGGGAAAAGTTTATCAAATTTTTTTTTCTTATATCCTTCATTTCAGATTAACCGATGATCATAACAGATTCATGCATTTTATGACGTTCACATTCCAATGTTCATTCATTTTTTTTATTAATGACCTCAATCACAATGTATAGTTATTTAAAATTTTCCTATATTCCTACATATGTTATCCTATTTAGAAACTTACTTTTGTGTTATTTCATATGACCATCCAACATCATTTTATTTATTATAAAGAGGATGTTTTATTTTCATTTTTAGGATTTCATATTCCATGATGAAATTTAAAAAATTCAATACACATTAGAAATTACATAGTAGAAATGGGAGAATATGTGAATGTATTTAGTTGTGTGGTTACTAAATTCATCATGAGAGAATAATTTGATTTGGGTTATTTCTGATTGAATGATTAAGTATTCATATATATTTCTAATCCAAGATAAAATGTATTTATATGAAGTTTATACAAAATATGTCATGGATATTTTTAGTTTACATGGAAATCCCTTATCCATTGTATCATAAAATGATACTAGATAGACTTCTAATTTTTATAAGGGTCTTCAAAACTCAATCTTTACTGAATTGAATTTTAGTAGAAATTTTCATCCTCGGTCAGATGTACAAGACAAACAATCTATGAAAACCATAGAGGATTTGATTTTTTCTTATTTAATGGATTACAAAGGATGTTGAGATCAATATTCATGTTTTTCTGAGTTTTATTATAGTTTATTTTTTCAACCGAATATACAGATTGCATAATTTGAGGCATTATATGAAAAGAGATGTCAAACACTAGCATTTTTGGATGATGATAGTGAATGGAACTTTATGGGACTAGAGTTGGAATAGGAAGTAGTGGGAAATTTTATTTCATTAAGAAACACAAGAGGGTATCTTAGATATGTAAGAAAATTTATTCATACAATTAGAGGAAAGCTATTTTCATTAGAGGAAGATTATAATGGCTTTCTAAATTTTCACTATAGAAAAGTGTGATGCATTTTGATATGAATGGAAAGTGGATTTTGTAGCCCATTGGTCTACATGAAATCCTAAAGGATGATAGATCATCATCCTACAAAGTGGTTTTGACTCTAATTTTATACCAGGTTCACAATATAGTTCATGCATTATTATTAAGAAAATAAGTACTAGATTCATCTCACGCTTTGAACCCTGAAAAAGTTTATCTAGAAGAGATACTTTCTTATAATGAATAATACTTTCATATTATTAACCATAGATATCAGGTGTTTCTTACATGGTAATTAACCATGTTAATGTTTTATTAAATACCTATATGTTATATGATAATACATTGGAATCCGAAAAGGCAATGTTGGAAATGTACCTCCACTTTTTTAATAAACGACTAAAATTATAAGGGAAAAATTTACAAAATGGGGAAGAATGCAACAAAAAAGGTAATGATAGTATAAGTATTTCTCAAATTCATTAATATTTATTAATTACATATAATTTTAAATAAAAATTTATACAATTTTTAATACTCTACATGATTAGTAAAAGCCATTTCATCCAAATCTTTAGATGTACGAAACACAAAATTATACCAAACAATAATATACTATTAGTATTATTATTTAGTATTGATGTTATCTCCTACAAATTATATATTTGGGAATAAATAACACTAACTATAATATTTTTAGATTTTTTTTACAATCATCAAATATATTTTAAAGTCAAAAGTTAAAAATAAATCCAATTTTACACATAATAACTATATATTTCAATAGATAAGTTTTAGCTCCTTTTAATGTCATAGTTTTATAAAATTAAAATTTAAACATTTATGACTTTTAGTTGAAATAGTAAACATAATTCCTAATGTGTATTATCAAAATATACCTTGGATGAATATTTGGTAAATGTATGAGAGATTTCATTTTTTGATGAGTTTTGAAAAACATTAAATTTTATTTGAAAACTAAATATTCATGTTATTTAATTATATATTTAAATAATATTTTTAATATATTATTTGTTGAATTATATTTTAATAAATAATAATTAGCTGATTTCAATCAATTTCAAATGAAAATATTTTGGGAAAACATTTCAATTATTCAAACATTGTTACTTTAAAAACCTGTTGCCTCATCATATATGTGCGGTAAATTTTAAATTAAATTATATAAATTATGTGATTTGTATTTGGAGAAATTGATTAAATATTTGGATAATAATTATTCAAAATTTATAGTATTTTCAACTTATATTTTAACGAAAAATATTATCAAAATAAATTAAAATTAATAGTGGCAGTTAAGGTAAAACTGAGTTTAAATAGTTGTTAAAAATTAATCATATGTTTCCAAATGACCTTCAAACATTTAAAAAACCCATTGTATTGATATATTAAGACCATACTCAATAATTTCCTGAAATTGGTTCATTATTGGATTCCCATGATTTAACATAGACCTCATAATTGTTTTTAACATTTTTTATATACAAGAATGCCAATCACCCTCTAATTTAAAAATGAATCATTATCACCATCTCATCAGACCAATAAATCCATTATTATAATATAAGAAATACCCATTGAAATGAAAGCAAAATATTTAATCTCGTCATAGAAGCTAAAATATGGTAATAAATCAACCCAAAAATTCATTAGGTGCAACTAAATTAGTTACAAGAATAAGAGGTAACATTCTTCAATGAGAACTTTTGTATTACATCAATACCCACAAAATAAAATTTTCTTATAAAATGATTATATAATATCATAATTATAATAGATTTATATATATTTTTTTATAGAAATTTTATTACCTATGACCACACAAGAATCAATTAAATGAGTTATAAAATCATCGTTAATGTGTGTGGTGGACAACAGCCTCACGAAAAAATGTAAATCATTTTTTCCTTTAACAATCCACATGGATGGAAATAATTACACAAACACTTTTTATATATGATATTTATTATATTTATAACATAATAATAATTCTAGATTCATTATATCATATTCACCATTATTATATTTCCCAATGTAGGGAATTTGATAAACTCGCTACTTAGTACTACAAACTACCACCTTGCAATGACAAGTGAATCATTTTCCACTATCTAGTAAGATGGAATATAATGTGGGTAAATATAATTTTATATATTAAATAATTATTATAATCATGAAATATTATATTTCTTTAATTATAATATGTAATTTTATTCCTACCTTTTCACACACTGAAAATGTGATAACATCGTTCATGGATGTGTACACTACCACCGCCTCAGAAGAGATGTAATTATTAATTTTTCCCCTACCACATCTAAAAAATAATATATAAAAATAATTAATATTGATTTTTATATAATGATCAATTGGGAAAGATAAATTATTATTACATATTTTTATAATAAACATTGTGAAATGGTAGTGTTACTCATATATATGTACATCTTACAGTCTCCATGACTATAACATTTGTTCATTTTTGAAAACCATCATTGATAATTGTTCGAAAAAGAATAATTTTAGTATAAATAGGATCATTAATATAAATATTATTATTATTTATTTGTTTAAATAATCCCTACTTTAACCATATTCCACTAACCAGTGTAGTTTTAACTCATAAACCGAACATAATCAACACATCCGGTTTAAATGTAGTCTATTAAGCAATTGTATATAACATGGTAATAAATAAAATAAATGCAATAATATATTAATTTTTTTTAATCAGGTAATTATTTAATAATTTTTTATTTTTTAAGAATATATATAATCATGTGATGAATCATACTCAAGGTAAAGTACATCATCTCAATATCCTCACATTGTGGAATATCTTGATTTTATGCACCTTATTCATTTATAATTTATATATATAGACCCTTTGAAATTTCATATCATGAATTAAACAATTATCATGATAGATGTTTTTTTCTAATTAGATTTAATAATTATATTAATTATTCAATTTTTTCCAACAGTTGAGTGACTTCTTTGAAATAGAATCCTCCTTTAATGTTTTCCTTTAATTTATTTCCATTCCATGTGTGTTTTTTGAATAGAGTTTATCTTTTTTTTAATATGGACATAAATTATTAATAATGTAAATTTTATGAATCATTTTAAATTTATAGACATGGTTTTCTAATGGAATATTTTAATGATTTCTATTATAAAATTTGACTGGTGAAAATGTAATTTCATATTCTTAACATACAATAAAATAACAACCTTTCTATTTCCATGGATTTTTTTCAAGATTCTTCAGAAATATTACATGTTTTTTAAATAAAAAACAATCATTTCTATTTTTTGGAAATTTTGGTTTATGATGTTTTTATTGATGGAAATGGGGGTTTTCTAAGGAAAAAGGGGGTTTCAATATAAAAGTGCATTTTAATTTTAATGTGTCTTTAAAATAGTTTAAATGTTCTTTTAATTGTGTTTTTTGAAGTTTTTCATTCTTGGTATATTACATGTCTATTATATGAAACCAGGGAGCCATATATAGTGTATACGATGGTTTGAGCCCCATTATAGCTCATAGGTGATCCTTATATAGCTTATATGAAGGGTTTATCCACAAAATAGTATAATGTAAATGGATACACGCAAAATATCTTTTACAAATGGATGGGATACATTATAGCACACAATTGAACCATATACATCTTTTATAAAGGGAGATTACACTTATAATACACTAATGCTTGGGAAATGCTAACTCTGGATATAGGAAAAATGATTATTCCCTAAAAATGAGATTTGAAAGGGATTTAAAAATATGATTATCTATGTCACCTAAAGTACATTACTCAAATTTCAATGTTTTTAAACAATATCATTGAGAAATATGTGTGTTCATTTTCTATTCTTAATTTTTTTTTAATCTAAAAAAACTGAAAATAAATGCAACTATTATATGAGATTTCATGTCTTTACCAGATAAATAGATTTATTCCTTTTTATGCCCCTTACGAGAGATTTTCTTTCTTCATCCAAAATATTTAATTTATTTTATCAGGATTTATGGATGGGTATAAGAAGGGAATATGTCATGTAGAATTTCACAAATACCTTCCAATAAAATAAATCATGAATTATTTTTAAATAATTATAAAATATGAGAAAGTATGGTAAAAAAGTGATAACTTGGTATTTGATGAATTTTTTATGTATGAGTTATTTTACTAACTATTAAATACTAAAAACATAAAGAGATCCCAAAATGTAAGAAAATGGATAAATGATTTAAATTCAATATTATTTAATGATTAAGCTTGATTACTTATAATAAACATCACTAAAAATATTATTGATCACATTTTAATTAATTAAAAAATCATTCACATGGATACCAATAATATCTAACTCACTTTTATCATAATTAGGTAGTCCCTTGTTAACATGAAATTATTCATATATTTAACTTACTATTAACCAATACCCCAATCATGTTTCCTCAAATAGTTATCTAGAAAAATAAAACAATGGCCTAAAATAACTTTTTATTACTATTGATTTTATTTAATTTTTGTATACATAAATTTAAGAAAAATATACTGAAAGAAAACCCTAGATAATTCCTATAATACATGTAATATTCTGAATGTGTAATAATATAATCGATAAATATCGATAAAAATGAAAATATATAAGACTATAAATATTAAAATTTAATAAATATATCAACATCAATAGATTTTGAAGATAGATAAGCTCACTTTTTTTCCTTTATAACCAATATATAAAAATGTTTTTTAATGATTTAATTATTTACCATTTTTAGATATATTTGACATTTTGGTTTATAGAAACATACCATTATCAGTTCAATTTTTCTGACAATGCTCCATCTTATGAATAAATTGGAAAAGATTATGATAATATCTAAAAAATCCATAGAAAATGATTATATTATTTTGAGAGTTCAAAACTAATATGTCGTCCCAATGACCCATTAAATCCATCCCATGATACTATGTTATACTATACTCGTTATATTTCTCTATATTTTCTAACAAGGTTAATTTAAATTCTGTTCTGTTATACATTAAAATATAATCCCTATAATAATATGAGTAGATAATTCATCCATAAAGGATCCTATAGAGAATGTGTTTAACCATAGAATATACCCTAGGAATGTGAATCTACGTGTGTAATCATAGATTCATTCCCAATGCACCTATGTAACGATTGAGAAATATTGAACTATTGTTTTTTACTATGGATTCACCCTTATGAATCTATTTCATATCCACAAGCACTACATTGTATCTCTATAGGGTGTATTTTCATGGAGAACCACACAATATCTACAATTCCAAAAATATTGAATGGAAACATAGACATAGGAATATCACATTGAAATATTATTATTATTTTACTAATTATATCTTATCGTAATCCCCATAATTTTTCCTCCATCGACCCAAATGGTTATATATAACATTGAAATTACATATAATCATAACTAACCAATATTTGGTTACATTCCACCCTTTTGATTTATCCTTAACTGATATCATCTTAATCTCCAGTTTTTTATAATCACTAAATAATATATTAAATAACATTGATGTTAATTATTATCATATTACATGCACTAATCAATAAATTTTATTACAATATGTTCCTGAAGCCATTTTCATGTATATTTTTTAGAATTTGGTAAATCATCAACTGGAATACACATGTTTTTTAATTCTGTTGGATATTATCCCCTTATATATGATACTACTCAATCCATAAAGTGATAGGTAAATAAAATACAAATTCCTTATAAATGAAACTCATTTATACATTAAAAACTTTTATGTCTGACATAATCAGGGGAATAGAAAAATAATAAACAATTACTATAAAATTCTTACTATGGGGAAACCTAGTTGATGTTAATTGAATTTTAAATGCGATCAAAATTTATTCACATTAATTTAATCAAGATATATATTAATATCAAATATGATGGATCATAAATAAAATTCGGGATTCATAGAATAATAATAAGAAAAAATATATTACATGAATCGAGTGACTATCAAAAAATTTTTCCAATAATATTATACCATTCGAATCTATGACATAACATTATAATAACAAAATTGTATGAATTTTTTTATAAATAACCATTCATATATGTTAAACCCATAATCACAAAAATGATTATATAGTGGTTTATTTTACATACCCTTTAACCTAAATCCATAAAGAATAAATCAGTTGTTTCCCTTGGTGAATTTGGTTTCACTATCCTATTTCCAATAATAGATCAGACATCATAATCTTTTTCCAATAGATGATCGAGAAACACAACTTGTTTCAACCTTATCTCATGATATAAAAATCTTGAAAATGATTTTGAGGTCTGTATATTTCCAACCTATAAAAAAAGTATTACACATTTACATGTGTGTAGCAAAAAATCATATCATAATATACCCACATATTTTAAATGGGTTTTATAAAACACAACTTATGAACCCCATGGAACCAAAAGGGGTACATAATTCCCTCTTGAAACATTCAATGTAAATACAATTCCATCAATATAATTATGCATGTAGTATTTACATCATATATATTAGGGTTATAATTTTAACAATTTCACCAAATAAATCAATCAATGGAACCTATGTAAACAAAATCTAGTAAAAGGAATAGAAAATTATGTCATCATAAAGGAATGTAATTAGAAGAAAAAATTATGTATACACACTAATTAATGTTATGAAATTAAAATTCAATGATGGATCATTAAAAAACGAATTGAATTATATAAAACATATAAAAATGGAATATGGATGGTTGAAAAATAATAAATTAAATGTCTGATAGTTTAAACTTAGATGTATGCTTATATAACTTAAAGAATCTTTGAAAAATGATTTTGTTCAATATTATCACCCAAGAAGGGATCAAGAATATAAGTTATTTTACAGTGAATTAAATCACCAAAAATTATTAATATTTATATTTATAAGAGAGTAAATTTTGTAGAATTAATTCTATGAATGTATATATTATTCAATATGAAAAGTAAAATTATGGCTAAAATGTCAATTTTGTGTTATAAAGTATTTACAACATCAATGAATCATTTTCATTTATCACTCACATTTAATATAAACTTTTTTAAATGAGAAGTGAATAATATTAATGAAAATAAATTATTAAATATAATAGAAAAAATGAACTTTTAAATAATTAAATACTTTATATATGGAATTTTGATCCTATGAGAAATAATTTAATTATAAAAGTAACAATTTTAATTGATTAAAAAATTGTTTTTTTATAGAAATTTCTAATAGAGGAATAAATATTTTAATTTTTTAAAACATTACATTCCAAAATTGTATTATAAAATATTATGGTGTGAGAACCCATTAATAGATAAAAATGTTAAAGATAAAACATTAAATATCTGTAAATGGTTATTTAAAAATTCAATATCCCTTAAACGAAATAGTCTATATAAGGTAAGAAATATTAATTAAGAATTTATGCGGTCAAAATGTAAATCCACAGAAAAAAATGTGGTAATACCTCAAAATGAAATCATGTTGATAATTTTTAACCTTTTATGATGTATATTTTATGTGAATTGTATTAACTAAATAAATTAATGATAATTTAACAAAAAATATCATGGTTGTAATATTCATACACTTTGAATAAATAATCATTTATATAATGGAATAATTGTTTTGAATATTTTATGGAATAAAAAATATTATTATTAGAGTACGTAAATGGGAGGAAAATAAAATATAAATGGAATACATTGTGGAAAAGAGGTATTATAAATCAATGAATGATAATTATAACCATGAAAACCCTTTGAGCCATTGTTACTTTTGAGTAAAAACCCATTGACAGTTATTATGTATAATATAAAACTGGATATAATCAAATATAAGATATTAAGGTTTCAAATTTTCTATGGCATAGTATTTAAAACATCCAAAATATATCATAGTTCTATCACATATGAGTCATGCATAATTCATAATTCATAGTAAGAACCCCATACCTCAATACCTATCAAATGAAAATGTGTTATAAATTCGTATATACAAAATAAAATATATTGACCCACCATTTCATAAATTTTTTCCTAACCATGTCCCTATATATATTAATTTTATCAGTTTCCTGTCCAATTTTATTATTTTTTTTGTTTTCTATTTTTGACATATGGTGTGAGTAATCTTCCTTGTAATGAATTATTTACATCAATTTTGTGTTTTTATTAATTCTTCCACAAATTAACATCATTATAGGATTCTATGAGGTACTAAAATTATTTTCATATATAATTTTAATCGTACATTTTCATTCTATTGGTTTTTTTGATATGATCCATATTATTTAATATATAGATGATCATTATTGAATTATTCTTATAAAAAATATAGTTATTTCTTAAATAATTGGTCAATATATTATATAAAAATTATAAAACAAAAAAAATTATTTTTAAATTAAAATCTTCAGTTATGTGCAAATAACCAAAATTGTCGTCTATGGTATAAAATGATAACATTTTACAAGAAGGTGGACAAAAAATCCAATAAAAACTACTATAATTAATGGATTATTATGAATTTATTTATTTTTATTTTCTTTATAGTAGGAGTATGATGGCCATAATTTTTATTTACCAATGTGAAATATAATAAATTAAAATAGTTGGACGAATATGAAAACCCATAGTATATGTCACGACCCGCCCTCGGGGTCCGTGCCGTGACTACCCCAAGCCCGCCTTCCATAGGCCAGGGGCTGGCGACTAGCACCAAGGCGTAAATCCCGATAAAAAGGGAAGGCATTGCCTTTGTAAAGTAAACAAACACCACAGAGTACAAGCGGAAGTAAAACACTAAGTACAAAAAGAAGTGCTGAAAAGTAAAAAGGGGCCGGAAATACAAGCCCAACTGTAAAGTACAACTCGAAAGGGAAAACAACGACTGAAAAGTATAGCTGCTACGCCGAGATGTCCACTGGAAATCCCACCTGAAGGGTGGGTACAGATAGCTCCTCTGCTCCTCGGGTTCCGCCGTCCGCTCCGAGTATGTCCCGCCCAGTGGTCTACCTCCGGGTACCGCCTCGTCGTATAGTCCACCTCCAGGTACCGTCCAGTCCTCGAACACTTGGCCTCTGTCAGTACTGGCCGTCGTCTGCAACCAACACAACGAGGTACGGGCATAGCCCGTGCAGGGGTGAGTATAACGATACTCAGTAGGGACCCCGAGACCCTCAAGGTCTCACTAAAACCGACAAGGATAACCACAAGAAGATCTCAACAGATAAACTCTACTTAGGTATATGCCCATACATGTACCTAAGTTATCAAGTAACCCATCTCAATCATGAGGAAACACAAGGATTGTGAAAACAACGGATAACCACTACCCGGGTATATGCCCATACATATACCAAAGTTAGAAAGTGACCCATCTCAATCATGAGGTAAACACAAGGTCAAAAGTCTCAGCTCAAACCAGGATTTTCATTATCGAAACTGTAACTGCTGAAGAGCTCCGTCTCTAGAGTGTACAGTGGTCCTGTCACGACTCCGAGGTACTGCTCACTAACCTAAGACTGCTGAAGTACTCCTCCTGTCGAGTACCGCGGGTCTACTGCCAACTACCGGGCGCTCCGTCCGCTGAGGGTCTGCTGCCAAATACCGGGCGCTCACCCAGATAGCCTACTGAGGTACTCCTCCTGCCGAGTACCGCGGGTTTGCTGCCAACCAACAGGCGCTCCGTCCGCCGTGGGTCTGCCGCCAAATACCGGGCGCTCCGTCCACTGGGCTAGTCGACTCACTCCAAGTCGAGTCGGTCAAGCAGTCGTCAGGTCTCAGCCGGCTACACGGTCTCCGTACTCTGCACACTCGTCTCCGGGAGGGTCCGCTCCACGAGCTACTGGTCGATACTCCAAGTATCACATGTCCCGCAAAGAATTATCTCAAAGGACCGTCTCGTCCCAGGGGTCACAACGCAACAGACGGCGCGTCGATCGGACGCCCGGTCTGTGAGTTATTAGCCTTTTCGTCCCAGGGGCCCGGTTGGTTTCGTGTGCGAACCAATCCCGGCCGTATCACAACTGTACCCTGAACTCCCGTAGGGTATACTCAAAGGTACCGTTACTCAACGTAACCACCAATGCCGCTGACGGTTCGTCAAACGGACGTCCTGTCTGAAAGATATCAGCTTTCCCGTTCCAGGGGCCCGGTTGGATTTCGGGTGCGATCCAACCCGGCCACTACTAACTGTATCCAAAACTCGGGCGAAGGATACCAAAAGTTCCGTATCGTAAACAGGAACTCAACGCAACAGACGGTGCGTCGATCGGATGCCCGGTCTGAGAGTTATTGGCATTTTCGTCTCCGGGGCCCGGTTGGTTTTTAAGGAAAAACCAACCCGACCGTACTCCACCTACGTCCAAACCTCGGGTGGAGTATGCCAAAAGATGCGTCTCACTAAGAGGAACACAACACAGCTGACGGCACGTCAACCGGACGCCCGTAGCTCAAGATATGAGCGTTTCCGCTCCGAAGGCCTGGTTGGTTTCGTGAACGAACCAACCCAGCCGAACTCAAAGTAATTCGAAACCTTGAGTGCGATATACCGAAACGACCGTCTCGATCCAAGGATCGCGTTGCCGCAGACGGTTCGTCATTCGGAGGTCCGAGGCTCAAGATATGGCCAAAAGACCGATACTGGTTCGAAACGGGGTGGTCCGGGTCCGGTCCGACCCGGCCCGACCCCCCCCCCCCCCCTGGGTCGGCCCGGCCGGCCGGTCGGCCGGCGGTGCGGCGGCGCGGCGGCGCGGGGGCCGCGGCGGCTTGTCGCCGCAGGTGGCTGCACGCGGGGGAAACAATCCCCCGCTTCTTCAAATGGCGGCGCGGCTATGCCGCGCCGTTTTGTCAATCAACGGCCCCCCTCCTGGGGGCCCGCTTTGAAGATGATCCGGGGGAGCCGCCTGCCCCCCCCCCTCAAGGTAACCGCCTCCCCAAATTAAATGGGGGGGCTTCTTTGCTGGTCGGGGGATTTATTCCCCCGGTTTAATGCCATCTGGCCGGCCAGCTGGCCGGCCGGTTTTCTCCAACGGGAACGGAAATTCCGGTCCCGCCTTCGGCTTCCGACGCCGGCGGCCCGGCCGCCGGTCTTCTCTTCCGCCGCGGCCCGGAACCGGCCGCGGTGTTCGTCGTCCGGCGCGGTGCGACGGCACCGCGCCCCTTCGCCGTGCCTTGATTCCTTTCAACGCGGTGCGACGGCGTCGCGTTCTTGAAGATTCTTCCTCGGCGTGGCGCGACGGCGCCGCGTAAGATAATTGCACGATTATCCGCGTGGTGCGACGGCACCACGCCACTTTGCTTCTTACCGCAAGAAATACAACAAGAACGATGGAGGGGGTTCGGCCGTGTTCATGCGGTCCGCCCCCCCTCACGTTAAGCAATAACGCAACTTAAAATATTTCAAAGCCACACGTTAGACTTGCTAAAATTCATGATCAAGAATAGAATAACTAAACAATAATCAACAACCCCTACCACGGGTATAGGTTCGAAGATTTGACAACGTTCCGCGGAAGACGACGTCGCGGTGGTCGGGCGTCGTGGTCGTCGTTAGTCAAATTCGATGACAAAGAGGTGCGTCCGAAGAGGCACGTCGTTGGCGAAACCTTGTACGCCGACGAAGGTTGTCCGAGGAAGATGCGGTGTTCTCTCTCATTGACACGGAAGACGAAGAAGAGCGGCGCGGCGTTCTTCGTCGGAACTTGAGCGTTCTTCGACAAGTCTTGAGGAAAGTCAAATAAAAAGAAAACAACGAACTAAAGAACCCCTACCTCGATAGTCGCACGTTGACGTAGTCGTGGAAAATCGGTGTCGATTCCTTTGACGTCGGAGGAAGAGTCGTTGTCGATGGCGTTCGTCGCGGAAAAACCGTGTTCTTCGGCGAAGAAGTTCTTCGTTGAAGAACGGCGTTCTTCGTGTTCTTCGTCGAGGTTGAAGAAGATGAAGAAACTAGAAGAACCTTTCCAACTCTCTCAAGGAGACAAAACAAAACCCAAAATAAAATAAGACTCTATCTTATTTTATTAACACAACAACACACTAGAATTTCAAAAGTTTGAAATTCAAAGAAGAGATAACTCCACATTAATTAACAGATTGTCATGTTAATTAAAGAGGGGTTAAGGGAGTTTGAGGGAAGATGTAAAGTTAGGTTTCGTGTGGGCCCCACCACACTTAATCCTCTCAAGGGAGGTTAAGTGGGTGTGGGTCCCACACCTAACTTCCTTTGAGAGAAGTTAACTAATAAGTTTAGATAAAAAATTGTGCTTACATATTTTTATTTAACTTATTCTAATCTCCCAAAAACTAACTCTCAACCCAAAACAAACGCAACTCCCGAAAAGGTCTCTTTAAGCGAATATCGGCGTTGCGAGTTCATCGGTGCCCTCGGATTTCAATTCCGAGCACCGGATCAAAAGTTAGAAATTCCCGCTCGTTTGTTCACTGAACGTACCCGAGCCAATCTTCGGAAAATGATTCCGGGCACTCCGGGCCTCGGAATCAGGTGCCGTCTGAAATCGTGCTCTTGTAAAATTCCAAAGAAAATTAAAAAAAAAATTCCATTGAATTTTACGGGTCTTTACATTACTCCCACCTCAGGGATTTACGTCCCCGTAAAGATACATCAAAAACTAGGGAAACAAAAGAGGGTACTGAGCACGCATCTGAGCCTCCCGCTCCCATGTGTTCTCCTGGAGATTTTCGTGCCGCCATTTGATGCGCACAAGAGGAATCGATCGCCCATGTAGGACCCTCTCCTGTCGATCCTCTATCTCCACCGAAACCTCCGTAAAAGTCGCCCCATTGTCAACGTCAAGCTCCCCATGGTCAAAGATGTGTGTCGGGTCGTGCACGTATCTCCTCAGCTGAGATACGTGGAAGACGTCGTGCACCCAGTGCAACTGAGGTGGTAGAACCAGGCGATAAGCCACCTCACCAACCCTGCTGAGGACCTGGAAGGGTCCGATGAAGCGTGGAGATAACTTGCCGCCTCGGCCAAATCTCCGAATACCACGTCGAGGTGAGACCCGCAAGAAGACGTGGTCACCATCCTCGAACTCTAGTGGCCTCCGCCTCCTGTCAGCGTATGACTTCTGCCGGCTCTGTGCTGTCCTCATCCGCTCCTGGATGACCTGGACCTCCTCTGACGTGGCCCGGACCATCTCTGGTCCCACAAGAGCTGCAAGATTTCTTCTTTGCTGATAAGAGAAAACTGGTCTCATCCCCAGGATGAACCACATTATTTGCCTAAAACAGTCAATCCTAACATGGATGATACTAATCCATACCAAGGATGACGTCGTAAGGCCTCGACGCTACTACTAAGAGATCCAACCGTTACTCTTGCCTCCAAGGGTTGAGTCACACTGTCAGCATCAGTGTGTGGTAACTGGTCTCCTCTAGTAGATGTCTCACAAGTGAGGGTCAAGTAAACAGTCAACTGGAACCTCTTAGTAACATCACAAAAGAGGACATGAATGAAAACATCACAAAGGATGCGTCTTTTATTATTGCAGCTCATAATACAAGGATGCTACACAAAAACAACATCAACATGGAACTAGAAGTACAAGAGACGTATCCACTAGTTCCTCTCCTGTCCACCTGCTTTACTGTTGCTCAAGCATTTGTCGCTGCCTCAACCTCGGTGGCTCCCCCAAAGCCTGCGGATCGAGGAGTCGGACAGTCACGTGCCAGGTGACCCTTTCCGCAGCATGAGTAACACAACCTGCTCCTTGAACGGCTAGCTCTGTTCCCTCTCCGGGTGCCTCGCACCACCGGTCCTAAAACCCGAGATCGCCCAACTGCTGGTCTGGTCCTCCTGGACCTCTGCATCATCTGTCTACTGCCCACAGATGACTCGGCTTCTGATCGAAAAACACGCGGCAAAGGCAGCAGCTCCTGAACACACTCGGGGTGTAGAGCTACTGGCACAAACTCCACCCTGAAGAAGGTCTCAAAGTCTTCCCATGTGAAAGCCATCCCATCGCAAAACTGGAACAAGTGGCTCCACCACCTGCATGCTGCTGCCTGAAGAAGGCTGGCAGCAAAGCTCACCATGAAGTCCGATGGCGTCCCCACTAGCCTGAAGACTCCCACCACATCCTCCAGCCAATCCTCAGCCGCCTACGGTTCCGTCTCTCCCCTGAACCTGGGTGGCCTCTGGCGCTGGAACTCATGCAGCGCACTCAAGCGTCGTGCATCGTCTACTGCTGGGGCTGGTGGCATCGGTAGCCCAACGTATGGTAGTACCGCTGGTGCCTCCACTGGCGCCTCAACTGCAAGAGGACCCTGTACCGAAGCCTCGTCGCTCGACAGTCTGTCAGCATGCTCATCCCTCCGGGCTCTAACTGGTCGTCCGAGAAAAGGCATCCTGAAAGAAACAACGTAACACGATCAAACGGTTATACCTAGTGAGCTGACCTGGTTTGAGCTGTTTTAAGGGGGGAAACCTTTTAAAACACACACGCAATCAGTGTTTTCGTGCACAAAGTCAGAAATCAGTTGTCAGGGTCCTGGTGTATGGATACGTCGGCCGCCCGCACCAACACTGGACTCCCTGAACTGAAAACCACACTCGGTACTCTCAACACTATTGCTTCACAGAAAGAAACATCAGAGTTATAAGTTCTGCGGTAGAACCGAACTCCTCTGATACCAATTTGTCACGACCCGCCCTCGGGGTCCATGCCGTGACTACCCCAAGCCCGCCTTCCATAGGCCAGGGGCTGGCGACTAGCACCAAGGCGTAAATCCAGATAAAAAGGGAAGGCATTGCCTTTGTAAAGTAAACAAACACCACAGAGTACAAGCGGAAGTAAAACACTAAGTACAAAAAGAAGTGCTGAAAAGTAAAAAGGGGACGGAAATACAAGCCCAACTGTAAAGTACAACTCGAAAGGGAAAACATCGACTGAAAAGTATAGCTGCTACGCCGAGATCTCCACTGGAAATCCCACCTGAAGGGTGGGTACAGATAGCTCCTCTGCTCCTCGGGTTCCGCCGTCCGCTCCGAGTATGTCCCGCCCAGTGGTCTACCTCCGGGTACCGCCTCGTCGTATAGTCCACCTCCAGGTACCGTCCAGTCCTCGAACACTCGGCCTCTGTCAGTACTGGCCGTCGTCTGCAACCAACACAACGAGGTGCGGGCATAGCCCGTGCAGGGGTGAGTATAACGATACTCAGTAGGGACCCCGAGACCCTCAAGGTCTCACTAAAACCGACAAGGATAACCACAAGAAGATCTCAACAGATAAACTCTACATAGGTATATGCCCATACATGTACATAAGTTATCAAGTAACCCATCTCAATCATGAGGAAACACAAGGATTGTGAAAACAACGGATAACCACTACCCGGGTATATGCCCATACATATACCAAAGTTAGCAAGTGACCCATCTCAATCATGAGGTAAACACAAGGTCAAAAGTCTCAGCTCAAACCAGGATTTTCATTATCGAAACCGTAATTGCTGAAGAGCTCCGTCTCTAGAGTGTACAGTGGTCCTGTCACGACTCCGAGGTACTGCTCACTAACCTAAGACTGCTGAAATACTCCTCCTGTCGAGTACCGCGGGTCTGCTGCCAACTACCGGGCGCTCCGTCCGCTGAGGGTCTGCTGCCAAATACCGGGCGCTCACCCAGATAGCCTACTGAGGTACTCCTCCTGCCGAGTACCGCGGGTTTGCTGCCAACTACCAGGCGCTCTGTCCGCCGTCGGTCTGCCGCCAAATACCGGGCGCTCTGTCCACTGGGCTAGTCGACTCACTCCAAGTCGAGTCGGTCAAGCAGTCGTCAGGTCTCAGCCGGCTACACGGTCTCCGTACTCTGCACGCTCATCTCCGGGAGGGTCCGCTCCACGAGCTACTGGTCGATACTCCAAGTATCACAAGTCCCGCAAAGAAGTATCTCAAAGGACCGTCTCGTCACAGGGGTCACAACGCAACAGACGGCACGTCGATCGGACGCCCGGTCTGTGAGTTATTAGCCTTTTCGTCCCAGGGGCCCGGTTGGTTTCGTGTGCGAACCAATCCCGGCCGTATCACAACTGTACCCTGAACTCCCGTAGGGTATACTCAAAGGGACTGTTACTCAACGTAACCACCAACGTCGCTGACGGTTCGTCAAACGGACGTCCTGTCTGAAAGATATCAGCTTTCCCGTTCCAGGGGCCCGGTTGGATTTCGGGTGCGATCCAACCTGGCCACTACTAACTGTATCCAAAACTCGGGCGAAGGATACCAAAAGTTCCGTATCGAAACAGGAACTCAACGCAACAGACGGTGCGTCGATCGGACGCCCGGTCTGAGAGTTATTGGCATTTTCGTCTCTGGGGCCCGGTTGGTTTTTAAGGCAAAACCAACCCGACCGTACTCCGCCTGCGTCCAAACCTCGGGCGGAGTATGCCAAAAGATCCGTCTCACTAAGAGGAACACAACACAGCTGACGGCACGTCAACCGGACGCCCGTAGCTCAAGATATGAGCGTTTCCTCTCCGAAGGCCCGGTTGGTTTCGTGAACGAACCAACCCGGCCGAACTCAAAGTAATCCGAAACATTGAGTGCGATATACCGAAACGACCGTCTCGATCTAAGGATCGCGTTGCCACAGACGGTTCGTCATTCGGAGGTCCGAGGCTCAAGATATGGCCAAAAGACCGAGACTGGTTCGAAACGGGGGGGTCCGGGTCCGGTTCGACCCGGCCCGACCCCCCCCCCCCCCCCCTGGGTCGGCCCGGCCGGCCGGTCGGCCGGAGGTGCGGCGGCGCGGCGGCCGGCGGCGGCGCGGCGGCCTGGCGGCGCGGCGGCGCGGGGGCCGCGGCGGCTTGCCGCCGCAGGCGGCTGCACGCGGGGGAAACAATCCCCCGCTTCTTCAAATGGCGGCGCGGCTATGTCGCGCCGTTTTGTCAATCAACGGCCCCCCTCCTGGGGGCCCGCTTTGAAGATGATCCGGGGGAGCCGCCTGCCCCCCCCCCCCCCCCCTCAAGGTAACCGCCTCCCCCAATTAAATGGGGGGGCTTCTTTGCTGGCCGGGGGATTTATTCCCCCGGTTTAATGCCATCCGGCCGGCCAGCGGGCCGGCCAGTTTTCTCCAACGGGACCGGAAATTCCGGTCCCGCCTTCGGCTTCCGACGCCGGCGGCCCGGCCGCCGGTCTTCTCTTCCGCCGCGGCCCCGAACCGGCCGCGGTCTCCTCGTCCCGCCGCGGCCCGGAACCGGCCGCGGTGTTCGTCGTCCGGCGCGGTGCAACGGCACCGCGCCCCTTCGCCGTGCCTTGATTCCTTTCAACGCGGCGCGACGGCGTCGCGTTCTTGAAGATTCTTCCTCGGCGTGGCACGACGGCGCCGCGTAAGATAATTGCACGATTATCCGCGTGGTGCGACGGCACCACGCCACTTTGCTTCTTCCCGCAAGAAATACAACAAGAACGATGGAGGGGGTTCGGCCGTGTTCATGCGGTCCGCCCCCCCTCACGTTAAGCAATAACGCAACTTAAAATATTTCAAAGCCACACGTTAGACTTGCTAAAATTCATGATCAAGAATAGAATAACTAAACAATAATCAACAACCCCTACCTCGGGTATAGGTTCGAAGATTTGACAACGTTCCGCGGAAGACGACGTCGCGGTGGTCGGGCGTCGTGGTCGTCGTTCGTCAAATTCGATGACGAAGAGGTGCGTCCGAAGAGGCACGTCGTTGGCGAAACCTTGTACGCCGACGAAGGTTGTCCGAGGAAGATGCGGTGTTCTCTCTCGTTGACACGGAAGACGAAGAAGAGCGGCGCGGCGTTCTTCGTCGGAACTTGAGCGTTCTTCGACAAGTCTTGAGGAAAGTCAAATAAAAAGAAAACAACGAACTAAAGAACCCCTACCTCGATAGTCGCACGTTGACGTAGTCATGGAAAATCGGTGTCGATTCCTTTGACGTCGGAGGAAGAGTCGTTGTCGACGGCGTTCGACGCGGAAAAACCGTGTTCTTCGGCGAAGAAGTTCTTCATTGAAGAACGGCGTTCTTCGTGTTCTTCGTCGAGGTTGAAGAAGATGAAGAAACTAGAAGAACCTTTACAACTCTCTCAAGGAGACAAAAGAAAACCCAAAATAAAATAAGACTCTATCTTATTTTATTAACACAACAACACACTAGAATTTCAAAAGTTTGAAATTCAAAGAAGAGATAACTCCACATTAATTAACAAATTGTCATGTTAATTAAAGAGGGGTTAAGGGAGTTTGAGGGAAGATGTAAAGTTAGGTTTCGTGTGGGCCCCACCACACTTAATCCTCTCGAGGGAGGTTAAGTGGGTGTGGGTCCCACACCTAACTTCCTTTGAGAGAAGTTAACTAATAAGTTTAAATAAAAAATTGTGCTTACATATCTTTATTTAACTTATTCTAATCTCCCAAAAACTAACTCTCAACCCGAAACAAACGCAACTCCCGAAAAGGTCTCTTTAAGCGAATATCGGCGCTGCGAGTTCATCGGTGCCCTCGGATTTCAATTCCGAGCACCGGATCAAAAGTTAGAAATTGCCGCTCGTTCGTTCACTGAACGTACCCGAGCCAAACTTCGGAAAATGATTCCGGGCACTCCGGGCCTCGGAATCAGGTGCCGTCTGAAATCGTGCTCTTGTAAAATTCCAAAGAAAATTAAGAAAAAATTTCCCTTTAATTTTACGGGTCTTTACAGTATATTATTTCATGGTATGATAAAACCATTATTTTCTTTAAGAACAATAATTTTAATGGTTCAATTTACCATGGTTTTATATTTATCATATTAATAATATGTTGTGTTTATAATTTCTTATATGTACTATGAATCATTTAAAAACATTTTAATAAACAACCAAGTAAATCGGTGATGAAAATTAAAATTGAATCATTCATTTACATTTAGGATGTAGTCCACACTTATACATTTATGATAATTTTATTTTCCATGAAATGTGTAAAATCCTATAAAATTGATCAAATACAAACTGAAACTCTAAATAATTTAAAATATAGAAATATAAGACCAACAATATGAGAAACACCTCATCGAGATATAAAACATTGAATTATCTCACGATGCTGATAGTGAAATGATTAAATAAATACAAATATATTTGAATGATAACAAGTAAATAATAGAACATAATGTATATCCCAAATCCATAATCATTCTTTAAAATTTCTAATTATATTTAGAGTATTTAAAAATAAATTCTTTTGGTATATTTTTTTTTTCAAATTAGTGTTTTCTTGGGAATTGGAGTCAACATAATTTTGACATCCACAATTTATATTTCTTAAATCTCCCTCATTGGATTTAATAATTAAGTGGTATCTTATATATTGTTTCCATTAATAACATAGGGGGAAAATAATTGAATCTAATGTTGTTTAACCACATACCAAGATACCTCATTAAAAATGTATGAGGATAAAATATTAGGAAAAAAATAAATAATGGAAAAAATGTGCATTGTTCTCAAATCCCCTAGATTTTATCATTTAATTACATAATCTATAGATAAACTAATACTATTATTTAATTATTAATTTTAAAGAAGCGTAGAAGACCATAGCTAATAATCAATGGAATATTGTAAAATTTTGACTCATGGAGAATTCACATAGTTTGCATTAATTACTAATTTTAATAATAATTTATCATTACATATGATATCTATTACAATATATGATTTAGTAAATAATAAACTCATTAAGGAAAATAGAACATGTGATAATCCATTGACTATGAAATAAAGTGAGAAAAGAATGTACTTATAATATTTCATTGTTAAAAAAATTTCAAGAAAATAGTGGGAAATTATTGACTAAGGATATGATATTACGATAGTTACACCAACCTCCCATAATTTCAAAATTAAAAAATATAATTTCCATATACTATTCATAGTAAAAAAACTATTTTTTATTTTGAATTAATAATAATTTATACCCATTAGATTTTAATGAATGTTGAGTAATAGTACCATTCATCGTTATATGACCACTTATTATTCTCATTTAAAATATAAACATGTACATGCACAAGATTTTGAGAAAATAAAATTTTCATTTATATTTAATACTTTAGGGTTAAATAGTTTAGGAATCAGTGAGTTCTGTGTGAAATATATCACTCTTGGAAGAAATAGATTTAATTAACATGTAAGGGTAAAACAGTTTCAATATTTTTTTCAATTTCTCAAAAATAGTTTCAATGAAAATAGTTATTCGTTGTAATAATATCATTAAACAATATTATTATTTGGTATACTCTTAAGGAGTTACAGTGTTTTTTTTAAATATAGATTAAATAATGTGTTTATATGATCAATTTTATAATATTCTATTAACTAATATATCATTTAATTAATAAATAAAATATTATATAGGAATTTTAAACCCTTTAGTGATTCATAGTTACCATATAGATACAAAATGAACAATTTATCTGTATACAATCACAAATTGAATATTCATAAGGAATAATTTCTTATATAGTAATATCATCAGTATTCAATAGTCCTGGTTGTTTTATTGAACAATCCAAAACATTAAATGTTTAACATATAACATATTCTATTAAAAAATTGATAATTAATGTTATGTAGAAAATTGTTAAAATACATTTTCATGGGTGATTATAGGTGAATTCATAGATTTAAGCATATTATCAATAATATTTAATGAGATCTCTAAATTTTTCTAATACAGCTTTAATTTTATTAAAAATATCTAAGAACATTGGAGTTCTTCAGTATGTTGATTTTATTCATTTTGGGAATATATGTTTTTCACTTTCTAATCTCAATGAAGGATAATTTTATTTAATTAGTTTATCCACACCCTTTGTTTCTATTGTCAAACTATAGATTTTTACAATGTTACATTAATGTAAATGTTCATTGTAGCTTTCCAATCACTCAAAAGTGACATTTTTATATAGTATGTGATATTGAAATTTTTTCAATCAACATGAATAACATAAAATATATACACACCAGCAACTAATAAATCAGATGACCATATAGAATATGAATATTTTAAACAGAATATAAATTTAGCACATTTTAGCTGGGTGCAAAAATATATGAAAAATAATTTGACATCATAAATATATAGTAAATTAATTTACATAATGGATTATTATTATAAAAATAACATACCTAAACAATAATTACCTTAATAATTTGTAACACATTGTAAATTATTATCCCATTATTATTCATAAAGACATATCGAAAACGAGTTCATAGATAATTTAGTGGTTATACATCTGTTAAATAAATTCACCATTATCCTATTATAGATGTATATTATTTCAACAATAAATTAATAATCATATACAATTAAATCAATATCATTCATTATAATTGTTCATGGATAGAAAAAACACCATTCCTTCTATTTAAATTTCGAGGATTAGTTAAAATTTGTTTTGGAAAAAATCATTGGATTATAAAAAATTTATAATCACAATTTATGAATTCTTATCGCATATCAAGGTATCTATATTATCCAATGACTCCATGTGTTATTAATTTTCAAAAATACCATTTATATGTATTTTAGAGACGTCATTTAAAGACTAGATTAATAAATTTCCATTTCATATATGAATATATTGTCTCTTCATGAAGAGTTAATTTATTTTTTCTATGTGAAAATATAATCACATGAGAATATATTTAATCATATATGAGTTCCTTAGAATAATTTATGAAAAATAATATTCAAAAATATTTTTTGTCATGATATATATATTTACGATGATTAAGATAATTAATTCTGTATGCTTAGATATTATCTTATGATTTTCACATATATTTGTTGATTAATTAATAATATAAACATAATGTGTTATTACCATCAACTGAAAGAGAAATATTGTATTTTTTGGAACATATTTACCAAATAATATTTATCAATAGATCTACTTAGGAGAATAGTCCAACTGTATTTTAATAATATTTTATGTGGTATCATTATCTAACGAGGATGAGTATTTTGGATTCACAACAACTGCCTCATCACAAAATCAATTTTTTTACAACAATAACATTACCAAATAAATGATATTCCATTTCATTATAGATTATAAATAGGAAAATATTCCAGATAAAATTATAACTATGATTACCAAAAATAATAACAAATTTCTCATGAATAATGTCATTCTATTTGACGAATAAAAATGAGGAATTATATATCTATTCATATCATGGAAGAACATAATTAAAGGATTTCAAGACACATGAATGAAAAATTTATTATTTAACAACAATGATAACCATGAAAAAAATAAAAAAAAATTGACTGTGATGATCATTGTTATAACAAATTCATCTTCTAAAGTCATTTAAAAATAATATATTATATTATCAACATGCTATAATTTAATTAATTGATATTACAATATATATGAATAATAGAAACCACATTATGGAGTAGATTAATTACCTGAGAAAATATTGATAATCATTTTGAACATGAAAATATTTATTTTTTCAAAAATATTTCTACCATGTGAAAACTAATTTATAATTAATGACTTCTTTCAATATATTATCAAATGAAATTAATTTTATATCATATATCTGGTATTAATTATTTTTAAAATATGAACAAAAATCATTTATTTTTTGTAAATATATATTTTCGATAAATCACATCTGGTTGTCTTGTTTTTATAATTAGGATATTTTTATTTATAAATAAAACAATTATGATCTGAAAAAACAAATTCACCCTAACATGATTTAATAAAATTCAGGTATATTTACGTTAACTTTGAAGAATTAAATAAATATTATTATATAAATATTATAAGTTTCTTATGGGAACCAAATAATATTTATTATTCCTGTTTTTTGTAACTTATAAATAATAATATACATATTTAATTAATAAATTCCTTCCACTTTATTGGGTGAATATATATATAAAATATAATTATTATTTTTGATGATAAACACATAATTTTAATCAAATATTTTCCATGAGATAAAATGATTTATCAAATTAAAAAAACAAGATAATATTTAAGAATAATATATATATATATATATATCAGTCATGATCATTAATACTACACAATAAAACTATACACCATCATGGAGAATAATAAATTAGAGGCAATAATATTAATGGATTATGGTATGATGAATGAACATCATTTCAATGCATGACATGTATGTGGTGCACATAACTTGTAAAGACACGTAAAATTAAAGGGAAATTTTTTCTTAATTTTCTTTGAAATTTTACAAGAGCGTGGTTCCTGACGGCACCTGATTCCGAGGCCCGGAGTGCCCGGAATCAATTTCTGGAGTTTGGCTCGGGTACGTTCAGTGAACGAACGAGCGGGAATTTCTAACTTTTGAACCGGTGCCCGGAATCGAATTCTGAGGGTACCGATGAACTCGCAGCGCCAATAATTGCTTAAGGAGACCTTTTCCGAGGTTGCGTTTTATGCGGGTTGAGAGTTAGATTTTGGGAATTTAAAATGAAGTTAAATAAAATGTGGAAACACATTTTATTTTTATCCAATTTGGTTATAAAGTCCCAAAGGGAGTTAGGGATGGGACCCACATCCACTTAACATCCCTTGAGAGGATTAAGTGTGGTGGGGCCCACACGAACCCTAACACTTCATCTTCCCTTTAAACTTCCTATAACTCCTCTTTTATTAAACATGACAACATGGGTTATTAATTGAGTTGAGTTTTTTTAATTTCAAACTTTTAAAATTCAAGTTGTTTAATTGTGTAAATAAAATAATCTTTAAGCTTATTTTATTTTGGTTGGTATCCTTTGCCACCTTGAGAAGATTTGGGATGTTCTCTCATTCTTTTTCAACCTTGACGAAGAACACGAAGAACACTTAAGCTCTGACGAAGAACGCCGCGTCTCTTTTTCGTAGCCGGTGTGTTTCCGAAGATCGACGATGCCGCATCTTCGATCTTCTTCTCGTGTCAACGAAAGGAGATGTTGTTTCCTCCTCGGATTATCTCCGTCAGCTTACGAAGCTTCTCCAATGACGTACCTCTTCGGACTCACCTCGACGTCAACAGAAAAGACGTTCGGTTTCCGCGACGCCCGACCTCCGCGACGCTTGTCTTCCGCGGCTTGTTGACGTGCTCCGCACTTGAAACTGAGGTAGGGGTTTATTTATTTATTTGTTCGTGAATACAAACATGGTGATGATCGTGGATTAAAACCCTTTTTGTTATCGAATAACGCGAGGGGGGTCGGACCGCACAAACACGGCCGACCCTCCTCCTTTGTTTTTCGTGATGGTTTCTTGAGGTTGATACGAGAAAACGTGGTGCTGTCGCACCACGCGGTATATTGCGAAAGATACGCGTGGCGTCGTCGCGCCGCGCTGTGGAATGAAAATTTCAAGGACGCGACGCTGTCGCGTCGCTTCGGGGGAAGTCGAAGGCGCCGCGGCCGGAACGGGGCCGCGGCGGAGGGGCGCGGTGCCGTCGCACCGCGCCGGACGACGAAGGCCACGGCCGGTTCCGGGCCGCGGCGGAACTAGAAGACCGGCGGCCAGCCGGGCCGCCGGTGTCGGAAGCCGGAAGGGGGACCGGCCTTTGCCGGTCCTATTGAGAAAGAACCGGCCAGCCGGGTCGGGCCGGCCGGAAGGGAGGAAAACAGGGGGAAATTAATCCCCCGTCCAGCAATTAAATGGCCCCCCATAATGAGGGGGGCCAGTTTCACAAAGGGGGGTAGGCGGCCACCCGTTTTCCAATCAGCTCGGCCTACGGCCGAGCTGGCAGCGCGCCCAGCGCACTGCCTTACGCCGAACCGGCACGCCTGGCCGGTCCGCCAGGCCAGGCCGGGTCGGGCCGGGCTGCGCCGTGTCGGGGCCGGGCCGCGCCGGGTCGAGTCGGGCCGGGCCGGGTCGGGTCGGGCCACGACGGGCCGGGTCGGGCTGGGCCGGTCCGCGTCGGGTCGGGCCGCGCCGGGCCGGTCCGGGTCGAGTCGGGCCGCGCCGGGTCGGGTCGGGCCGCGCCGCGACGGGCCGGGCCGCGCCGCGTCGAGCCGGGCCGGGTTGCGCCGGGCCGGGTCGACCCTGTCCAGGGCGGGTCGACCCGGTTCGGGCCAACAGGGGGGTCTCGGGCCGGGACGGCCCGGGCCCGAAACCCCCGTTACCGAGCGGTTTGGATTCAAATGCCCATAACTCGGGCTACGGACTTCCAAACGACACGCCGTTAGCAGTGATGCGATCCTTGGATCGAGACGATCATTTCAGTATATCGCACTCAAGGTTTCAGAATACTTTGAGTTCGGCCGGGTTGGTTCGTACACGAAACCAACCGGGCCCTCGGAGCGGAAACCCTCAAATCTTGAGCTACGGACGTCCGATCGACGTGCCGTCAGTTTTGTTGAGTTCCTCTTAGTGAGACAGATCTTTTGGCATACGCCGCCCGAGGTTTGGACGCAGGTGGAGTACGGTCGGGTTGGTTTTTCCTTAAAAACCAACCGGGCCCCTGGGACGAAAAAGCCAATAACTCTCAGACCGGGCATCCGATTGACGCACCGTCTGTTGCGTTGAGATCCTGTTGACAATACGGAATTTTTGGATACATCAACTCTGGACATTGAGACAGTTGATGTATCAGCTTCTCGGCTCGTGGAGCGGACCCTTCCGAACGAGCTTGCTGTGTGAGGGAACCCTAGAGCTGGCTGCGACTGCTAGTGTGACTGCGACGACGACAGTGCAGAGATCCTCTGTGGATTCGACGACAACGACTACAGCACTCAGCGATCCTATGTGGATCAGTGCTACTGGTCCTGTGTGGGTCTGATCCTGTGTGGGTCTACGCTCAACGGTCCTTTGTGAACCAGCGCCTACAGATCCTGTGTGGGTCCGATCCTGTGTGGGTCTTTGTGGGGGTTAGTACCTATCGATCCTTTGTGGGTCCGACGACTTAGATGGATCAGTGATCATCTCTATCATATTTCGAAGAAGTATACCTCTGTGAGTTGAATCATGTTGCTTTCCTGTGTGGATTGTGTTGTGCTATCCTGTGTGGATTTCGTTTTTCTTTCCTATGTAAAATACGTATACTTTCTTGTGTGGACTGAGTTGTACTTGGGCTCGGAGGTTGGAGCATATTGGAATTGATGACTTAGGAATACGTATGGGAATATACCTAAGCAGTGTCGGTTGTTAGTTCGTATTTGTATCTTTCCTTTGTGGTTTATCTTTTGTGGATTTTGGGAGAGCTTCATGGGTCTCAGGGTCCCTACTGAGTTGGTTATACTCACCGCTACACGGGCTATGCCCGAACTACGTTGTGTTGGTTGTAGACGACGGACAGCGTTGATCGTGGTTGAGGCTTGCTGAGCAGGATGGTACCTGGAGGTAGACCACTGGGTGGGTCGTGCTCGGAGCGGATGGCGGGACCCGAGGAGCAGTGGAGCTATCTGTACCCACCCTTCAGGTGGGATTTCCAGTGGACAGCTCGGTGTAGCGGCTTTTACTTTACAGTTGTTTTTTTCTCTTTCGAGTTGTACTTTACTTTATGTTTGGGTTTGTATACTGGCCCATTTACTTTTCGACACTCCAGTTGTACTCTGTTTTTACTTAGTGTTTACTTTTCCGCTTTCGTACTCTGTGGTGCTTGTTTACTTTACAAAGGCAATGCCTTCCCTTTTTTACCGGGATTTACGCCTTGGTGCTAGTCGCCAGCCCCTGGCCTATGGAAGGCGGGTTTGGGGTAGTCACGGCACGGGCCCCGAGGGCGGGTCGTGACAAATTGATATCAGAGGAGTTCGGTTCTACCACGAACTCTGATCTTTTCTATGTGAAGCAATAGTGTTTAGCGTATTGAGTGTGGTTATCTGTCCAGGGAGTCCAGTGTTGGTGCAACGGCCGATGTATCCGTACACCAGGACCTTGACTTCTGATTTCCGGCTTAATGCACGAAAACATTGATTGTGTGTGTGTATCAAGTTTTCTTTGTGATTACTTTGTAACAGCTCACTAGGTATACTGTTCTGACCATGGCGCACCTGTTTCCTTTTCAGGATGGCCCCACGACGGCAGCCAGCTAGGGTTCCGAGAGTCAAGCATGACGATAGCCCACCGAGCGACGAGGCCTCGGTGCAGGGCCCTTTGTCAACAGTGGCACCGGCGGTAGCACTACCCGCCGTGCCACCGATGCTTCCAGCACCAGTCGCTGACAATGCACATCGCCTCAGCGCACTGCATGAGTTTCAGCGCCATCGACCGCCCAGGTTTCGTGGAGAGACGGACCCCCAGGCAGCAGAGGACTGGCTGGAGGCAGTGGTACGAGTTTTTAGGCTAGTGAGGACACCTGCAGACCTCATGGTGATCCTCGCTGCGAGCCTACTACACGCAGCAGCAAGACGATGGTGGAGCTTGATGCTCCAGGTGCACAATGAGGCATCTCTACTATGGACAGACTTTGAGAGCCTCTTCCGCTCAGAGTTCGTCACGTCCACCCTTCGTGCGGTGCGTATCCAGGAGCTTCTTCAGCTGCGGCAGGGCAGCATGACGGTCGCTCAGTACTCGGTGAGATTTACCGATCTCTCACGCTACTCGACTGACATGGTACGGGACCCATTCTTCTGGGCCCGGACCTTTGAGCAGGGTTTGAGACACGAGATCTGGGCATCACTGATCTCCCTCAGCATTCTGACTCAGACGGGAGTACTGGAGCGGTCCCTTTTGATCGAGAGCTTCCTTGTTGAGTCTACACCAGTGTCGAGACCCACTGCAGGGCGGCACGTAGCAGAGTCTTCTACAGCAGGCAGTCGACGGATGACTCAGGGGTCCAGGTAGACCAGACCTTTAGGCAGACGACCTCAGGACACTGGCTCAGCAGTGCGGGGCACACAGCGCGGAGCCAGTCTTTCGAGAGGTAGGCAGTGCTACTCGTGCTGCGGGCAGGGCCACATGGCTCGTGACTGCCCGACCTGCCATGCTGGGGAGCAGCAGATGGTTGAGGGACCACCCAGGCAGAGGCAGAGGGTTGACCGTGGCGGTCCGTAGGGAGGAGGCAGAAGAGGCAGAGGAGCTGGCCGAGCAACGGGTGGTGGGCGACGCTTTGAGGCTCTACCACCACCACCACCAGGAGGTCCGCCCCGACCACAGGGAGCTGGCAGGCAGAGACAGGCACAACTCCAGGCAGTGGAGGCCTACGACCACGGCGCACCAGAGAGGATTCGAGGTACGATATGTGTCTATTCCACCCGTGCTGCAGTACTTATAGACACAGGAGCGATTCACTCATTCATAGCCGCTGCCCTTGTTCGGAGCTCGAAGATTCTGACAGAGCCGTTGGCTCGATCCTTACGGCTAGAGACTCCTACGGGAGCAGACTCGACAATTACGCACTGGTTTCGGCAGTGTGAGCTTACTCTAGGAGGCGAGAGCTTCGGCTGGGATCTTCTTGTAGCAGCGTCGAGGCCTTACGATGTCATCTTGGGCATGGATTGGTTATCTATGGTCCATGCACAGATTGACTGTTTTAGGCGCAAGGTGCGATGTGTATGCACCGACGGGAGCAGGTTCGCCTTCACCGGTGAGAAGGGAGCCTTTGCAGCATAGGATGGACTTCCACGGAGGAGAGGAAAGCCCATCACTCATCAGTTGGCTAGCCTCATCCTAGGAGCAGTTGACGTGCGGAGTCCTGGTTTTCCTGCAGTGGTGGATCAGTTTCTGGACGTTTTTCCCGACGACGTTCCAGGGTTACCACCTCACAGAGAGGTAGACTTTTATATTGACTTGTACCCTGGGACAGCTCCGATATCGACTCCAGCATATCGGATGGCCCCTGCTGAGTTTAGAGAGCTACGAGGATAGTTGGAGGATTTGCAGGGCAAGGGGTTCATCCGACCCAGTGTTTCACCCTGGGCTTCCCCGATATTGTTCGCCAAGAAGGCGGACGGGAGCTTGCGACTTTGTGTTTACTATCGTCGCCTGAACCAGGTGACAGTGAGGAACAAGTGTCCACTATTGAGGATTGATGACCTCTTTGATCAGCTCAAGGGAGCACGGTGGTTCTCGAAGATAGGCCTCAGGTCAGGCTATCATCAGCTCAGAGTTAGAGACGAGGACGTACAAAAGATGGCCTTCAGAGGTCGTTATGGCCACTATGAGTTCTTGGTTATGACCTTCGGCATGACCAATGCTCCAGCAGTGTTCATGGACCTCACGAACAGGATCTTCCAGCCATACCTCGATCGATTTGTCGTGGTCTTCATTGACGACATTTTGATATACTAGACGACTGAGGAGGAGCACACCTACCACTTACGGGTTGTACTGGACACACTCCGAGAGCACCAGCTTTATGGTAATCTCTCGAAGTTCCAGTTCTGGATACGTGAGGTCCACTTCTTGGGACATGTCATCTCTGAGGCGGGAGTTGCAGTGGATCCTGCGAAGATCGAAGCAGTGTTAGCTTGGGAGCCACCCAGGAGCGTGAAGGAGGTGCGGAGTTTCTTGGGACTAGCTGGATTCTATCGGAGACTCATGCCAGACTTCTCTGGAGTTGCGGCACCACTCTCAGCTTTGACGAAGAGAGGGAAACACTTCGTATGGTCAGACAGATGTCAGCAGAGCTTCCAGGAGCTGAGACAGAGATTGACCAGCGCACCTATCATGAGGTTGCATGAGGAGGGAGTAGGGTACGTAGCCTAATGCGATGCATCAGGGACCGGACTCAGATGTGTTTTGATGCAGGAGCGGGCAGTTATCGCTTATGGATCACGACAGTTGAGGCCGCATGAGCAGAACTACGCTACCCATGACCTGGAGTTAGCAGTAGTGGTCTTCGCTCTGAAGACATGGCGACACTACCTGATGGGCGAGCACTTTACAGTCTTTTCTGATCATCAGAGTCTCAGGTATATCTTCTCGCAGAAGGTCCTGAACCTGAGACAGCGGCGATGGCTCGAGTTCCTCCAGGACTATGACTTTGAGATAGTCTATACTCCTGGGAAGGGGAACGTGGTAGCTGATGCCCTCAGCAGGAGGACGGGCATTCAACTACTTGAGGAGGCGATGGAGCAGCTATCCTCTTTGCAGATATCCTTCATGGATAGAGATGGATCAGCCTTACTTCAGTCTCTCACAGTCACCCCCCCCCCCCCCCCACTACTGCAGCGGTTCAGAGAGGCACAGCGTGAGGACGCTGACTGTGAGACACGGTGTGCACAGATATTCTCGGGACAGGCACCTGATGGTTTCTCCCTTGGAAAAGAGCACGACATCCTTTTTATAGGATGTACCATGGTACCAGTCGCTTTGTGAGATGAGGTGCTGAGAGAGTTTCACACTTCTCCTTTGGCGGTACATCCTGGAGTGGCGAAGATATACCAGGATCTCAGACGACAGCATTGGTGGCCGGGCATGAAGAATGTTGTGGGAGAGTTCGTTTCTCGATGCCTCACCTACCAGCAGGTGAAGGCAAAGCATCAGGTACTAGCAGGCTTGGTACAGCCCTTGGAGGTCCCGGAGTGGAAGTGGGACGGGATATCTATGGACTTCGTGACTGGACTTCCACGCACTTCCAGAGGTCACGACTCCATCTGGGTGATTGTCGACCGACTCACCAAGTCGTCTCACTTCTTACCAATCCGAGAGCAGGGCTCAGTGAAGAGCTTGGGACGTCTCTACGTTCAGGAGATTGTTCGGCTTCACGGTGTTCCATCATCTATCATCTCTGATAGAGATGCTCGCTTTACTTCCCGGCTTTGGAAGGGATTGCAGGAGGCGTTCGGGACGCAGCTACATCTGATCACAGCCTTTCACCCTCAGACGGATGGTCAGACGGAGAGGACCATTTAGACTCTTGAGGACATGCTCCGTGCATGTGTCCTCGACTTTGGTCATAGTTGGGAGGACCACCTACCCTTGGTGGAGTTTGCGTACAACAACAGCTACCACTCCACCATCGGGATGGCACCGTACGAGGCGTTGTACGGCCGACCTTGTAGATCTCCATTATGCTAGACAGACCCTAGGGAGTCAGCACTTGTGGGACCGGAGATGGTCCAGGCCACGACAGAGAAGGTCTAGGTCATCCAGGAGTGGATTAGGATAGCTCAGAGCCGGCAGAAGTCATACGCTGACAGGAGGCGGAGTCCACTAGAGTTCGAGGATGGTGACCACGTCTTCTTGCGGGTCTCACCTCGACATGGTATACAGAGATTTGGTCGAGGCGACAAGTTATCTCCGCGCTTCGTCAGACCCTTCCAGGTCCTCGGCAGGATTGGCGAGGTGGCTTATCGCCTGGCTCTACCACCTCAATTGCACCGGGTGCACGACGTCTTCCACGTATCTCAGCTGAGGAGAAACGTGCACGACCCGACGCACATCATTGACCATGGGGAGCTTGACGTTGATGATGGGGCAACTTTTATGGAGGTCCCGGTGGAGATCGAGGATTGACAGGAGTAGGTCCTACGTGGACGGTCGATTCCTCTAGTGCACATCAAATGGTAGCACGGGAATCTCCAGGGGAGCACTTGGGAGCAGGAGGATCAGATGCGTGCTCAGTACCCTCATCTGTTTCCCTAGTTTTGATGTATCTTTACGGGGACGTAAAGCCCTGATGTGGGAGTAATGTAAAGACCTGTAAAATTCAAGGGAAATTTTTTCTTAATTTTCTTTGGAATTTTACAAGAGCGCAGTTTCTGGCGGTACTTGATTCCGAGGCCCAGAGTGCCTGGAATCAATTTCCGAAGTTTGGCTCGGGTACGTTCAGTGAACGAACGAGCGGGAATTTCTAACTTTTGAACCGGTCCCCGGAATCGAATTCCGAGGGCACCGATGAACTCATAGCATCGATAATCGCTTAAGGAGACCTTTTCTGAGGTTGCGTTTTATGCGGTTGAGAGTTAGTTTTGGGGAATTTAAAATGAAGTTAAATAAAATGTGGAAACACATTTTATTTTTATCCAAGTTGGTTATAACCTCCCAAAGGGAGTTAGGGGTGGGACCCACAACCACTTAACCTCCCTTGAGAGGATTAAGTGTGGTGGGGCCCACTCGAACCCTAACACTTCATCTTCCCTTTAAACACCATATAACTCCTCTTTTATTAAACTTGACAACTTGGGTTATTAATTTAGTTGAGTTGTTTTAATTTCAAACTTTTGAAATTCAAGTTGTTTAATTGTGTAAATAAAATAAGCTTTAAGCTTATTTTATTTTGGTTGGTATCCTTTGGAACCTTGAGTGGACTTGGGAAGTTCTCTCCTTCTTCTTCAACCTTGACGAAGAACACGAAGAACACTTAAGCTTCGACGAAGAACGCCGCTTCTCTTTTTCGTAGCTGGTGTGTTTCTGAAGATCGACGATGTCGTATCTTTGATATTCTTCCCGTGTCAATGAAAGGAGAGGTCGTTTCCTCCTCGGATTATCTCTGTCAGCTTACAAAGCTTCTCCAACGACGTACCTCTTCGGACGCACCTCGACGTCAACGGAAATGGCGTTCGGTTTCCGCGACGCCCGACCTCCGCGACGCTTGTCTTCCGCGGCTTGTTGACGTGCTCCGCACTTGAAACCGAGGTAGGGGTTTATTTATTTATTTGTTCGTGAATACAAACTTGGTGATGATCATGGATTAAAACCCTTTTGTTATCGAATAACGTGAGGGGGGTGGGACCGCACAATCACGTCTGACCCTCCTCCTTTGTTTTTCGTGATGGTTTCTTGAGGTTGATACGAGAAAACGTGGTGTCGTCGCACCACGCGGTATATTGCGAAAGATACGCGTGGCGCCGTCGCGCCGTGCCGTGGAATGAAAATTTCAAGGACGCGACGCCATCGCGTCGCGTCGAGGGAAGTCGAAGGCGCCGCAACTGGAATGGGGCAATGTCGGAGGGGCGCGGTGCGGTCGCACCGCGCCGGATGACGAAGGCTGCGGCCGGTTCCGGGCCGTGGCGGAACGAGAAGACCGGCGGCCAGCCGAGCCGCCGGTGTCGGAAGCCGGAAGGGGGACCGGCCTTTGCCGGTCCCATTGAGGAAGAACCGGCCGGCCGGGTCTGGCCGGCCGGAAGGGAGGAAAACCGGGGGAAATTAATCCCCCGGCCAGAAATTAAACGGCCCCCCATAATGAGGGGGGCCGTTTTCACAAAGGGGGGCAGGCGGCCCCCCGTTTTCCAATCACCTCGGCCTACGGCCGAGCTGGCAGCGCGCCCAGCGCGCTGCCTTGCACCGAACCGGCGCGCCTGGCCGGTCCTCTAGGCCAGGCCGGGCCGCGCCAGGCCGGGTCGACCCTGTCCGGGGCGGGTCGACCCGGTTCGGGCCAACCTGGGGGTCTCGGGCCGGGACGGCCCGGGCCCGAAACCCCCGTTACCGAGCAGTTTGCATTCAAATGCCCATAACTCGGGCTACGAAATTCCAAACACCCCGCCGTTAGCGGAGATGCGATCCTTGGATCGAGACGGTCGTTTCGGTATATTGCACTCAAGGATTTGGAATACTTTGAGTTCGGCCGGGTTGGTTCGTACACGAAACCAACCGGGCCCTCAGAGCAGAAACGCTCATATCTTGAGCTACGAACGTCCGATCGACGTGCCATCAGTTTTGTTGAGTTCCTCTTAGTGAGACGAATCCTTTGGCATACTCCGCCCGAGGTTTGGACGCAGGTGGAGTACGGCTGGGTTGGTTTTTCCTTAAAAACCAACCGGGCCCCTGGGATGAAAAATCCAATAACTCTCAGACCGGGCGTCCGATTGACGTGCCATCTGTTGCGTTGAGTTCCTATTGACGATACGGAACTTTTGGATACATCAACTATAGACTTTGAGACAGTTGATGTATCAGCTTCTCGGCTCATGGAGAGGACCCTCTCGAACAAGCTTGCTGTGTGCGGGAACCCTAGAGCTGGCTGCGACTGCTACTGTGAATGTGATGACGACAGTGCAGAGATCCTCTGTGGATTCGACGACGACGACTACAGCACTCAGCGATCCTGTGTGGATCAGTGCTACTGATCCTGTGTGGGTCCGATCCTGTGTGGGTCTGCGCTCAGCCGTCCTGTGTGAACCAGCGCCTACAGATCCTGTGTGGGTCCGATCTTGTGTGGGTCTTTGCGGGGGTTAAAACCTATCGATCCTTTGTGGATCCGACGACTTAGATGGATCAGTGATCATATCTATTGTCTTTCGAAGAAGTTTACCTGTGTGAGTTGAATCCTGTTGCTTTCCTGTGTGGATTGTGTTGTGCTATCCTGTGTGGATTTCGTTTTGCTTTCCTGTGAGGAATACGTATACTTTCTTGTGTGGACTGAGTTGTACTTGGGCTCTGAGGTTGGAGCGTATTGGAATTGATGACTTAGGTATATGTATGGGCATATACCAAAGTAGTGTCGGTTGTTACTTCGTATTTGTATATTTCCTTTGTAGTTTATCCTTTGTGGATTTTGGGAGACCTTCAGGGGTCTCAGGGTCCCTACTGAGTAGCTTATACTCACCCCTACAGGGGCTATTCCCGCACTACGTTGTGTTGGTTGCAGACGACGGACAGCATTGATTGTGGTTGAGGATTGCTGAGCAGGACGGTACCTGGAGGTGGACCATTGGGCGGGACGTGCTCGGAGCGGACGGCGGGTCCCGAGGAGCAGTAAAGCTATCTGTACCCACCCTTCAGGTGGGATTTCCAGTGGACAGCTCAGTGTAGTGGCTTTTACATAACAGTTGATGTTTTCCCTTTCGAGTTGTACTTTACTTTCAGTTTGGGTTTGTATACTGGCCCATTTACTTTTCCGCACTCCAGTTGTACTCTATTTTTATTTAGTGTTTACTTTTCCTCTTGCTTACTCCGTGGTGCTTGTTTACTTTACAAAGGCAATGCCTTCCCTTTTTTACCGGGATATACGCCTTGGTGCTAGTCGCCAGCCCCTGGACTATGGAAGGCGGGCTTGGGGTAGTCACGGCACGGGCCCCGAGGGTGGGTCGTGACATAACTAATTAGAATATATCATATTAGAGTATGAAATTTAATTGATCCTCCTAGTTCGTCAAATTATAGTGGATTCATTATTTTAGTTTGATGAATAATGTTTCATTTGACATTGACAACAATAGTTTTTAATTAATCACATTCTCATTTTCTGCTGGAGGAACATTTTTATTTTGCGACAATATATAGCCATAAGGAAGGAATTTTTCCCAAGGAAATAGATTAATAAAATCATATATCATTTATAAATTTATCATGTGGATAAAAATAAATATGATGTAGAAAATAATATTAAACTTTTTATTTATCCAATCTAATGAGTGGAGATTATATTCATAATGAAAAGATTGAAAAAATGAGCATGTTTTAAAAAACACAAGGAATTAATTTTTCATGTAAAATTTTACTTATATGGATAACATGTATAATAAAATAATCATCATTATATGTAATATAGAGAAAAAGACCATTCAATAAACATGTTATCAAATATGTCATGTGATTATTGAAACAAATAAGACATTAAAAACAAGAAAAGTAAGAATGATCGTATTTGAATCACATATTTGATGAAACAAACATCACATTTTAATTTGACTATGATAATGAAAATTATATAAAATGAAAATAACTGAAGAAAATTATACATTTTTGTACCCAACACCCATCATCATTCATTAACTCTTAAAATTTTTATAGAGTACATAAAAATACCAAATGTTGTCAAAGGAAATGTCGGTCACATCGAGAGGCTTATTGATTATTATGTTTAATATAATTCTGTAAAACTAATTTTCAATTCAATTGATAAAAATGTAATATTTATCATTCCAATTTGTAAAATTTTTCATAAATAACGTTAAAATATATTAAATTCCTTCTTATGACCATCCTTGTATTTTGGTAATGGAGAACCAAAAATGTTCTATTATGGATGAGTTAATTTCCACAACACTGGAAATATGGGTTTGTGTTAATTAATTAATAATTGAATAGTTTTTAATTCATATTTCATCATAATAATAAAGTAATTGAATATTAGTTATATTGAATTAAAACTTTTCTGAATGTTTTATAGAATTTGAATTACAATATGTTCACATTTATATATTGAAATAAAAAATATGTTCTTATAAATTAATGGCATACTTATTGGATTTTATCCATTACAAAAGGGAACAATCCATTGAGGGTTGGCCTTTTGAGAAGTAAAAAACCTTTTATGGGATCATGTAATTTTTTAATGTTGTTTTTTAATTTTTAAATGTTTTTTCATTTGTATTCCAATAATTCTGGGTTTTTGGTGTGAGGGGACGAGAGGAGAGGATTTCACCCTTTATAAGTTAAACAAGATTTAATTTGTCTAAATACCCTAATATATTAAATAATATGAAGTCCCTATCACATAATGTTGATCCAAAATTGATCTATATTATATAGTAGAATATAAATATCCAATAAATGGATCAACAATCCATATACAAATATGTTTTCAAAATATTGATTGTCATTCCATCTTAGATAAACATCTGTCATACATTTTGTTTTTTAGGGTATCTAATTGTAAAAAAAGTCTCCTTAATTAAATAATATATAATTTTCTTTACTACTAAATTTTGACAAAATTATTCCAAAATTTGAAATCCAAATTAATATAAATCTTTTTAAAATGATAAAAATGAATATAAAATTTATAAATAAAGAATATATTGAATTTTTTAGAAATATAAAAAAACTCATAAAATATAAAATGGGAATTTTAAATAAAAAAATAGATAAGTTATAAATATACTTTAAAATTATATATGTGGTCTTATAAAAAGGATTCACTAGTTATTAACTCATTCTTATATACTAATTATACTATAAAATTCATGTCATTAGTAAAATTAATATTTTTATCTATAAATATAAAAGTCAATATTTTTATAGATATTCTGAAAAATAATTGAAAGGATAAAATTTACGAGTTTAATAAATAATGATGTTATTTTTTCACATTCAAAATATATAATTTATAACTTGGGTCCTAAACTAAAAGAAAATTTATAATGAAAATTTTATTTCGACGAAATAATAAAATTATTAAATGTACTGTGTTTTGAATATTATATCAAATAGAATAGAAAAAAAATAATGAAATATTACTCAATAAATATATATATTTATAATTATAATAAAATTTTTACAATTAAAAAATTATTTAATCATAGTAAAATACTACACTACCTTTTTCGAAATTTTTCTTTAGAAGGGGTCATTTTAAAAATATTAATAAGAGAAAATAATATCTAATTATTATCATAGATTAATAAATTTTTAAATAATAATTATTATATGATTCATGAAATGTCAATTTTTTGATGGTTTTTTAGACAGTTTTCAAATTAATGTTTTGTTACATTGTTTAAGAGTTATTTACGTTTGTATTAGTTTAAAATGTCCAAAGTTTCACATCCTAATATTTATCACTGGTGGACATAAAATTTTTTGTTATAAATATTCCTATAAATAATTTTTTTCTCATAGTCCTATTTAAACATTACATAATCATAATATATGGTTTTTGTAGTGCAATAGATATTCACATCATAATTATTAGTTTTCATATAATAACATAATCATATTCCACATTTCTAATTAATTCGTTGTTTGTAGGGGATAATTTAGTGGTGCAATTTATATTATGCTCTCCAATATTTGGTATCATCATATTTATAATAATTATTTCTATGTTAATTTTCCATCAGATCATAGTCAACAAAATAATCAGTAATATTAACATTTATCATATTAGCATTCTTCTTCTCATTTATATGCATTAACTTTGAAATTGATATACTGTACATTACCATATTATTATTTTCAATATTTAATATAATTGAATTATTTTAAATATTTTTTGTTATTAATATCATCATCATTAATATAACATTATATTAATTACTGATAGTGTTGAAAATAACACTACATTTTATAGTGATGTTGAAATTTTCACTAACATTTATGTTTTTTGTCATTGAGATAAGTGTTCTCTCATCCTATAAAAATTTTGTAACTGAAAATCCAATTATATTAGTAGTCATTGTATTTATCCATTTTAAAATAATAATAACAATAATCATCATCATCATCATAAATATTAAAATAATTATCAATATTAATGGTTTTTAAATTGACCACATTGGTATTTTTATCAAGATCATTCCTACCATCATCATTATCAATGATATAAAATAATATCCATTGGGAAGATATTTTTATAACCATATTAATTATAGTAGAAAAACATATCATTATCACTGATGATATTTTTGTATCTTAACTATCATTCTTGGGAAAATAAATTTTAAATGACCATTGATGTTATTTTCTGGGTAGGTATTATCATTATCCTAGTTATTATTATCCATATTTTAATCATTGACATAGGATATAGATACATGAACATATGTATCCTTTGAGAAATCATCATTGAAGAGATAATTTATTAAATTATTTTCAAGATTAGTCACAGAAGAATTTTCATTTGTTTCATCCTAAAAATTATCAATTATGGTTACCTCATAAACATTAGCTCAATTTGTGAAATTTTCTGTAGTGATTGTAAAATTTAAAATATCATTATATTCTAAAACATAGAAGGTAATATATACTTCATTACATTAATATGTATTTCATTATTTTAACTTATATCACTATATATGATTCAATATTGTATAATGTCATCATTTTTGTAACAATTATAAATATTATATGTCTCTTAATCATACTCTTATTCATCATATTAACATTATTTATTATCTTATTCATAAGATTGTACCTCATCATAATCAATATTATTTAAATCATTAACCTTTTCAGTGATATAATTGATTTTATCAATTATGTATAGAATAAACCATTTTTCATCATCATTTTTTGTAAAAACAAAAATACTATCCATATATACCATATTAAACTAATCATAAGTGGTGATGATAATTGCCTCATAATAAAAAAATAATCGATTTCTTCCACATAACAATTATAATCAAATTCATTAACATTTTCATCTTGATAATTATTATCACTATCATATTCTTTATCATTATCATCATCATCCTCAACCTCATGATATATGTGATAAATGGTTGAATGTTTTATTTATTTTTATCATTTTCATCAACACACTCCACCTCATTTGATTCGTTATTAAACGTGTTTATGTAAATAATGTATTTTCCATCAACAGAGAACTCAGTATATTATATGTTTTCATCATTGGTATAGGATACAATAAAGTTCTCACCTGCATACTTTCCATTAAGGCATCAACATTAATAGTTAAATAGTGGTTATTTCAGTTATCCCCATAACTATTGTAGTCTTCACCATTATAATAATTAATTTATTTTAATTATTTACAATTAAATTCATTTTTTCTATTAAAGTCATGATAGAATTCATATTATAGGGGTTTACCTATTATGTTTTCCATTATGAGTTTTATCAGAATTGAAATGGACAATGGTTGTACTAGTGAAGGAATGTGTGACATTAATCACTAAAATTGAAATGTTAAAAGTGAATAAAATGAAATATTCATCTTTTATTTTATCATCATAACTACTTGTGATTCTGCAGTTTTCATTTTTTTATAAATGATCTTTCAACAACGTTAATGTATAAATCTATATTTTCCCATTATATTGACTATTATTTTCACCCTCTTTATTGATTTGACATTAAGGGGAGAGTTTTTTATATTTTCAATATCATTTTTGGTGAAAATAATATAATTTTTTTAATGATTATATATTTTGTAACATCACCTTTTTATTGTATCAAATTTCACAAAATAAGAAATCATAATTTTATTTTATTTATTTCCATAAAATCTTCATTCTTATCCTTATCCATTATATATAAATCACTCATATCCAAATAGAGGATTTTTTGTGTAATTCTATAATATAGAAGTGGTTTTTCTACATTCATGTCGAAATCATGTACCATGAAATTTTAATTTGTGGTAGATTTTGTAGCTCACCTAGTTTCAACAATGTGTCCCTATTTTATTGTTTTTATGTATATAATGATTGGGAGGTTTTAGATAAAGTATGGTCTTTTAGGGAATTTCTATAGTCGCATGGCTGGTTGAACGTTTCGAAAAAACCTTGAAAATCCTATAGAAAACTATGCATAGTAATATATGGGTTAAAGGGAAGGTTCATGGGTGGAAAATAGTTTGTAAAAACCGTTTTTTCTGCTAAAGAGAAACCATGCATCTTGAGAGAACATGCTCCAAAATGGTTGGTGTATGGTTTCTGGATCATGTGAGGAAACCATGTGAGGTTCATCTAAGAGGTAGCGGTTAGTTCTTGATTACCACTTAGTTTGACAAACTATGTTACTAAACATTGAATAAAAAATATCATAAAATGTGTATATATGTTGGCTTTATGTATTAATATATCTTGTTTTCACCAAAATGGCCTACATCGGTAATTTTTCCTCTCGGTGGTTCGAGATCCTCTCCTAATTGATTTTGAAGCCATATGAAATCTTATGTTGGCGATTAGAAATCATATTCTTGTTGTAATCTTTCATTCTTGGTAGTTTGTTGTGGGTTATCATAGATCTACTTCTCCATTTCTTTTAGTTTAACATGTCTACATTCATTCTGGTTATATATAAGTTAGTTGATTAAAAAATATTTTTAAAATTTTAATGCTTTATGATGAAAGAATATATATGAGGTGGCTACTTGAAGTGTTCCCCTATTTCACAGTAAATTTTGACATCGTTTGCCATTTTTGAAATTTTTTTGAGGTAGTAGGCATAACACTTGACTCATATATTTAGAAATTGAATTCTTCATTTCAAAATTATGTATTTTTCTTGAAATTGGTTATGAAGTTGATATTAATTTCTTGTTGAAATATATATTGGGTTACAGATTGGAAAATTGGGAAATTGGGTGTTTTCATTGGAAATTGTAATGGGTATCATGATTTAAAAATGTTGAATTTAAAATGTTTTGTTGTTTTTGGTAAATGGAATAAAATAGTATTCAATTAATATGTCGTTTATTAAAATGGGTTTGAACACATGTGGGTCTAGCATGGGTTTGGAAAGGTTTTTGGTGTGGGTTCTTTTTTATTGAGATAGATAAGGTCATGGAGTACCCCCATCAATTGGTTAGTATGGTTATTATAGTGAAGTACCCATATATAATTGTTTCCCTATATAAAGGCATAGTGAATGGATGACTCACCACTCATGATAATAAGGAGGTACAGGTTGAATACATGGTTGAATGTGCAATTTTTTAGAACAGAAAGGGTGATACCAATATAGAACATGAGATATGGTTTTAGAAAATCATTTTTTTCGTTACATGTAAAATTTTGGTTGTCTTGAGAAAATTGTTTTATTGGGACATATTTATATTCTGATATAAAAAAATTTTGAAATTTTTTTGTATAAATTTATTTCTATTAATGTGAGGAAATGATTTATCCTAGTGTTATGAGTAGCGAAGTCATTTGGGGGAAACCTAGTGAGTTTTTGTACTCACCCCTTATTTGAAACTTTGGTGATTTTGAAGATTTTTTCTATCACGACATGTGAAAAGGTAATATATCCAAAATCATAAGATTACTTCATGATTCCTGGGATATTTTGTAGTTGGAGCATGGAGCCTGTTTGGAGCATGGTGTTAGCATCAGTGTCTTGAATTTTTTTAGTCATCCTCTATCAACATTGATATTAAATTATTCCACTTTGGTACTTTGTTTTATTTGGTTTTGATTAATGAAATTCTAAGTAGTATTTTTTTGATAGAATTCATTATATATTGGTTTGTTTTGTTATTGATTTTTTGGATGGTTGTTTGGTTCTCAAATGGAAACATTCCCTTTAATTGTAATTGAATCCCTTTTAAATATATCTTCGGAATATGGCACCATGGGGATGTTATTTAAGGCCTGGTAACATTCCACCACATTCTCATGCAAATGAGAAGTGGAAAGACATTATAAGTGGTATCAGCTTCATCCTTCCATTTTACTATTACACATTTTCTTTGACTGGGTAGTGGTTTTTGTTCCTGTTGTAGATTTCATTATATTTCATTCGTTGATTTGAGATTGTATATGGGATTAGGATTTTCTATACATTAAATTTAGAGCCTAATAAAATGTAGCTGACCTTTTTATGTTGAACTTCAAGTAACTAGGGAGTTGGTTAAATAATTTTTTTGATAACACATATAGGATTTGTTATCTCAACATAATCGGTTTATCCAATATGATGTGAATGACATGAATTAGAGTAATTACTTCCCTCATGAACTATATATATTATATTGAGTAATTATTTGATGTAATTTATTTATATTTGAAAAAGGTTGTAATTATTTTAAAAATAAATTTTTTGGGAAAGGGAAAGGTGGTGTTTTTTTAAAATGTTTTGATTTTCAATATCAAGGTATATTTTTCAAAAATTATTAAATGTGGAAAAAGGATTCTCTTTGAAAATTAGAATTATGATAACCGGATTTTGTAGAATTTGATATTATACGCCTTAAATTATTAGAGTGTGAGAAATATGGATTTTGTTGTTTGTGTAGAAAATGGTACCTAGTATGCATCCTAGAAACCAACCTGAAGAATCTTCTAAGAATGTGGTCACACTAAGGCCATTGGTGAACCAACATTTGGTTCAAAGTATAGTACCATATTCTCAAGCTATGGATAATGGGTTCAGAATGGATGATCCATGAAAAGTGAATCATTCTATACAATTCCAGAAATAGATTATGCCCAACATTACTGGTGATTCTAAAACAGGGAAGGTTGAGGTGTATCTGGATAGGATGAATCATATCTCAGATTTCATCAAAACAACTTCGGAGAAAAAAGTAAAGCTATTGACTTAAATGAAGCAATATTTTCAATGATTGTTGTGGGATTTAACTCTTCAGGGTAAATTATCAAAGAAACATTCTTAGGATGATTTTTTAGGAATTGTTCAGCAAAATATTCTATCGTCGTACATTTATAATTCAAAGAACAGTAGAATTATTCAGCTTCAAGAATGAACATCATTCTCTCTCGGAGATTGTGTCTTAATTCATGAATTCTGTGTGCTTTTCACATAAGGACTTTGTGAGTATGTCCTTGAAGAAAAACATATTTGAATTTAGGATGAAGTAAGATATTCATTTGAATATTGTTGTTCTATTTATTATAGATTATAAAATGATATTCAATAGAGAGATTGTAGCTAAAAGGGACATCTCATGAGCAATGAGATGTGGAATTATAATGATATATATCTAAAATGATGGGAACTCTAATTCTGGTAGAAAAAAGAAGACTAAAACCTATTTCCAAGGTGGGAGCACAAATGAAAATCTGATGGTTGGATTAATAAACCACCCTAAAACCCCAAAAGTAACAAGGGATGCTTCCCCAGTGGTTTACTTCAACACATAAAGGAAGAGTGTATAGAAAAACTTAATGAATTCCACCACTTTAATAATATAAGGAATCTTTAATAATATTTTCACATTTCTCTAATGTTTGGTGCTCAGGATAGTTCACATTTGTTGAGGAAATTGTATGCTTTGTTAGGGTGGTGGTAATAAAATTCCCCACATCAACAGTACAATGTTATCCATCACAACTTGAAATTGGAGCTATACCAATATTTCTACACCAATGGTTTTGAAAAAACCATTAGTTTAATGTACCCATAATAGAAATATTTCAAAACTGTTGGAATATGTATCATAAAAGGAACCTGTAACAATGTTTTTGAAAATTTGTTGGTATAACATCCAATTAAGGACTATATACCAATTGGATTTTAAAACCATTTGTATATGTCAAAAAAGCATGGTAACCATACTAATGATTCTAAAAAACAATTTGTATGGGTATCCATATTTTTGATGAATTCTTTTGTCAAATATCATCAAATAAATCAATATATAAATTATTTTTATATTTATTTATTTAGTTATAACATTATATTTTAAAAATTAATTGTATCAAAGTTGTTAGTTCATTGATATATAAGCTAGTGGTTGTGGGTTCAAATTCCATCTTCATATTTTATTTCTTATTACCTATTCAAGTCATTTTAAAACCATATTTTTTTGTCTATACCTATGGATTTCCAAATTGTTGGTATACACTATTACTAACAGTTTTCCCAAAACTATTGGTATAATTCTATAATGATGCCAAATCAAACAGAGGCCCTCCAAACATTTAGTATAGGTAATTCCAATAGTATCAGGACCTATACCAATGGTTCAAATCTATTTATATAGGCTAGTTTTTTCAATAGTTCATGGTGATTAAAGTAATTCCATGACTCATGGGGTAGTGCAATCTAAACAAGGAAATAGTGAGATTATTTTGATGAATCCATTATATAGAGATATGTAGGTTGTCTTTGATGATTAGAATAGACCATATATAGTGAAATGTAGGATTCTTTTGAATTATACACTTATGAAAGTATAATTTGATATGGGTTAATCCCATCCCTTTATTTCTTATTCTGTTATTAATTTTCTATGTTTTAATGTTGAGGTGATGGGTTTTGTGATAAAACATAAAAAACTTTTTGGTCAAAGTGATTGTTGATCCATTCTTTATAGATCACGTTCTATAACTATTGATAGAGATGAGTTGAAATAGGAAATATCTATTCTTCAAGATGAGGTCTACATTATAATACTAGATATGGATTTTTTGGAAATGTTCAAGGTTCACATCTACTTTTATACTAGAATGGTCAGTTTTACAATTCAATATGGTATCAAGCATCATTATCAAGGAGACCAGAAAGTAAAGTAAGGTGCAACATGATTGTTGGTTCCAATTATGGTAACGATAAAATTACAATTGGTAGAATTTTCTTTGGCTTCGAAAAATGATACTGAGAAGAATATTTTTATTAGAGTGGTGGATCAGTTTCAAGACCTGTTTCTTAAGAATTTCGTAGGGTTTCCACCAATTATAGATTTGGATTTTATGATTGATATCCTTCTATAGAATAGTCCGGTCACTCTTAAAACATATAAAATCACACAAATAGAATTAAGGGTGATGAATATGTATTTGGAAGAACTGGAAATAAAAGGTTTCATTCGGTGCTGCACATCCCCGTGGGAATCACCAGTCTTGTTCGTGAAAAAAGAAGATGGATCTCTTAGGATGTATGTGGATTATTGTAATCATAAGAATGTTATGATAAAGAATCGATATCCACTACCATAAATTGATGATATGTTCAATCAATTAAGAGGAGATCAGGGGTTCCATATGATTTAAATGTCCTCAAGATATCACCAATTATGGGTTCAAAAGGAGGATATTCCAATGATAGCTTTTATAAGAATATATGAACATTGTGAATATGTGGTAATTCCTTTTTGTCTAAAGAACTCACTACTGGTAAATATGGAATTGATGAATCAATTAATTCAAATATATATAGATTTTACATTTTGGTGTCTGTGGATAAAATATTAGTGTATTCAAAGATAAGGAATGACAATGAGAAACACTTGGTGATAATTTTCTTAATATTAATGGAACATCGTTTGTACGAAAATTTATCAAAGTGTGATTTTTGTATATAAGAGTCATATTTTTATGGGTATGTAATTTTTTAATGATTTGTTACTGTTGATCCAGAAAATATTGAGGCTACGATCACAAGGACACCACTAATGAATGTATTTGAGATACCCATTTTACTTGGATTGGTTGGTTATTATTGATTATTAGTGCGTGAATAATCATGAGTAACTTTTTTTATGATTTATTTGGCATAGAATACTGTTTTATTCTAATATAACATGTAATTCCAATATTATTTTGAAGATCTTAAATGTTTCCTTAGGTCAGAACTAATATTTATTTTAATTGAAATCGGAAAAGGGTACATAGTGTAATTTGGATAACTTGGGATCAATGTTGGGTTGTGTTATTATGCATGGGGTTCATTTTTTATTATAGATCAAGGATGTTATAAGTGAATAAGAATAACTACCCAACAAATGATTTGGAATTAGCATTCTTTGTCTTTTCTTTGAAAATATGGATTCACTATATCTTCATTAAAAAATTTACTATGTTCACAAATCATAAGTTCTTGAACAATATTTTCTCATAATGGGATGTGAACATTAGAAATTTAATATTGATGGAGTGCCTTTTTTAAGGTTGATTGGATGAATATACCTCATATTGGAAATATAGTAGGTAGATACATTATTGAAAATGTAATATTATCTATTTAAGAAAGAAGATTTAGATCAGTGTAGGTTAATTTCAGTAAAAAATGATATGAACTTCGAATGTGAAGACCGAGACGATGAAGTAGTTTTCTTTCTAGTTTTTTTTTCTGAATTTGCTGAAGATGGATAAAGAGTCACAAAATTATGATGTAGACAGTTTGGTGATGAGGTCAAAACACAATGGTTGGGAGACCATTAAATGATGGATGCTGGAAGATAGATCACTTTGGTGCTTTAGAAATCATTTGGTCCTGCCTACGGAATTTTTAGAACAACTTCATATTTCATAACATCATTCATGATAGGATATTCTTCCAAGAATATAGTATATTTTTAAGGAATTTATATAAATATTTGGAGGTGTAAGTATGAAAAAGAGGGAGTATGAGGTTGTTTCCAAATTTTTAAAATGTTCTCAAGTTATGATAGAGAATCACCAACAAACGGGTATCTTGCAGTCTTTACTGATAACTATTTTGAACTGGGAGAAGATATATGTGGAGTTTTTAATAGTTCTCCAATTAAGTTTGAGAAACATGATTATATACTGTTGATAGTGGATCAAATCACAAATTCAGCTCATTTCATCCCTATTTGTTAAACTCGTACAATGGATGACTTGTAAAAAAATAAATATTTGAGATCTGGGAAAAAGGAACGGAATACCAATTTCAAGAGTGTTAGATATAGGTCTAATTTTTCATTCTCATTTCTGAGAATCCATATAGAAATCCATTGGACGCAATTAACTATGAGTACGAAGTATCATCATCATACAGATAGGAAATCATAATGGATGATATAATCATCCATTTCATTTTTCATGTTCGTGAAATTGATTATAGTGGATCATGGGAAGAGAACATACCATTATTAGTATTATCATATAGTATTAATTATTATGTCTTGATAAAAATGGCTTGGTTTGATTTATTTTATAGGTTTACTTGTTATTCCCCAAATTGATGGTTAGAAATAGGCAAGATTCACTAGTTGTCCTAAGCCTCCTCCAACAAACAATAGATATGATTATTTGTATTGTGAATCAGATGGAGGATTCTCATAGTAATTAGAAATCATATGCAAATCATCATCAAATCTTGTTTTCATATGCGATGAGTGATCATGTGTTCATGAGGATCTATCCAAGTCTTATACATCATAATTTTGGGATGTAGGGAATGTTATCTCCAAAATACATATTCTCATTTGATATAAATGAATGGGTTGGTGAGGTAGAATATCTTTTGACATTTCTACCACGGTTTAAAATGATGAATAATGAGATTCATGTATCTTAGTTAAAAAGTATCAGACTGATACTCACCATGTGATTTAATGGGATCATATTGAAATAGAGTCATCTTCTTAGTTTATATATATCATGGAGTTGATATTTCATAGGTAATAGAAATAATTTTTGCGTTAAATCATCAGTCTAGTGGGGGATTTTCGGAATACGGTCAAATTTAGTAAGAGACTTCAGAATGGGAGGACTAAAAGAAAAAAAATTCCAAAACACTTTTAGAAATATTTGGTATTTCAAGTTTGGGAGGAAAAAATTTCCAATGGTTAGGATAATTTAGAAACCCCAGTTTCAAGAATGAAACCCTTCAATTATTATTTTTATCTATCTAAATTAAAAGAGCAGTGTTGGGGAGTGTTTTGATAAAATTTAGTGTTTTGGGGGGAATTTCTACTTGTTCGCCATTGGTTCACTATTTGGGAAAACTGTGAAATACCTATAACAATTATTGAATAATGATACTTAGGATAAATGAAATGATGAATAGGGGAGCATAGTTTTCTAAAATAATGTGTCTTAAAAATTCAATCATTCATCCTGAGATAGAGTTCTTTATAATTATATGCACATTGCTTATTAAATGTGCCAGGAAATCATGTGAGGTTCATTGTTGAAGAAGTTATTGGCGATTGGTTTTCAAATGGTTTTCCAAATTATGTGAATAAAATGTGTTTATTTTTAAAAAAGATAAATCCTAAAAATGTGGATTTACACATATTTCTGTTTTATTGGTTTATTATTCCCCAAAATAGACCAAACATTGGTTTTTTGCATTTAAAAGGTTGAGAAAACTCTGCCCATCATTTTTGAATCAATCTAGTGGCTTCTCCTAGTTATTTTAAACCTGATTCTTATGGTAAGCCTTTATTCATAATAGTAAGTGATGTCATTGATTAGATCTACGTATCTACCTCTCTCATTTTCATATATCTACATTTTATATGGTTAGATCTATGATAGTTGATTTAAAATAGTACTATATATGTACTGGTTTATGATAGGTGATGAGAACTATGTTGTTGTCCGGGAGATGTAACTAGGTTTTGTAGCTTCTATTCATGTTGTCTATCATTTTTTTCCAATTTCATGATGTAGGTGGCTTCACACTCATCTTATGTATTTAGAACCTGAACAGATGATTCCAAATAGACTTTTTTGATTGATTTTTTTTATGAAATTTAACTGAATTTCTTATCAAAAACCATCTTTAGTGCTAGTTTGGGAAATTGGGAAATGGTGTGTTTTGGTTTGAAGTTGTATTTCATAACTTTATTTTACAATGATGATTTTAAAACATTTTATTTGCTTTAATCATGGAAGAGAATGGGTATCAATAAAAAATCTATGTATAGGAATTGGTTTGAGAAATCTTGGGTTTGGAATGGGTTTGGAATGGTCCTAGAATGGTTATTTCTATGTGTTCAAATTCATTAGGATAGATAAAGGCATTATGTACCCCTATAAAATGGGTGGGATGGATACCAGCATGATGTAACCCTGATAAAGTAGTTGTGTAAGATAATTCTTAGGGAAAGGATGAATCACCACACGCATGTATTGGGAGGTCTAAATTGAATTCATGGTTGTGTTTTTGGTTTTTTGGAATAGAATGGGGGATGCCAAAATTGAACGTATGATATGGTTTTAGAAAATGTTTTGGTAGATTTACTTGGAAAATTGCAGCTTCTTGAGAATACTGTTTTATTATATGGTGTTTGTATTCTGATATAAATTGTTTTAGAAATTGTTTTTTTATAAACTTTTTTCTCAAAATATTTTATGTTGTTTAACTTGAATTGAGTGACTACATATATAATTTGTGAAAAAATTATTGATTTTTAGAATTCTCCCCTGATTTGTAACTGTTGTTCTTTTAGAGTTTTTTTCTATTAATACATGTGAAAGCTAAATTTTTACAATTCATTATGAATTACTAGTGAATCTTTTCCAATCTTTGATTTACAGTATGGATTTATCCTTTGAGTATTTCAGTTTTATAGTCTTCCCATGTGTTATTTTTATTGTGGTCTTCTATTATTGTAATTAGTTTAGTTTGACTTTGATTAATCTAAGGTTGAGTTTTCATTCATTGATATCATTCCTCTTATAGTGGTTTTATTGGTTATGGAATGTTTGGATGGTTTTTGTTAAATGGAAAATCATTGATTTTTTTTAATCCTTTTGTAATTTAATTACATCCATTTTTTCCCTCAGGATATCACATAAGACCAAGTATCTTCCCACCAACTTCTCTAGCCTATGAGAAGGGGAGGTCATTATAACAATGGGGAAATATGCTTTATTGAATTTTATATCAATATCCCTTTCATTATCATCATTATCCAATACATTATTTTTTTGGTTTTAGTTTAATAAAACATGGATATTATTATGGTACTTAAAACAAAATCTTCATCATAAATAGAAAAAATTATTAGTTTTTTTTCAATTTCATCCTAGTTTTTTAATTTGTAGTGGATTATTCCAAGTACAATGAATTATTTACGAAACCATTTCAATTCCCTCTTTATCTTATTGATACATCCACTACGTCAAATTCCCTCATGTGGTTCTATATTTGGGTATGATTGATTAAAAAAATAACCCCTTTTGATCTTTTTCCATGGTTAAAATAAATACATCCTCTCTATTTCCCATAGAAATGTATTAACATAAATTAATGTATGCATGAGAAAAAAAATATTTGTACTTGGTTCACACTTAATATTCTATGTCCAAGGACTATACAATGAAAATGTCTTGAAGTACCAAATTTCCTAAAAGCACACTACTATTTATAATGTTCAGAGAGGACTCACTATCCCTTCTTGTTTATAACCAATTACAAAATAAAATCTCACAATTATCTCAACTAAAGTTTGATAACTATTTATTCAGAGGAAACACCTTTTATTTCTTTTGTAAATTTGTTTAACACCTCATTCATCATATCATTGAGTTCCACCTTTTTCCACATTATGAAATCTTCCTTATGATAGATGTATTGAGAAACTTGAAACTTTTCTCAGAACCTTAGAGTGACTTGTGGGAAATTTTTTGCATGGCACTTATGTGTCGACATTATCATGGAAAATCAACTTGTGTGATACTCCAAACATGAATGACACCATTTTTACACCCAAATAACTAATGGAATGAAACTCCCTTCTAGTGAACAACCTATGAACAAATTACTACCTATGCTCCCTTACCACTTTCGCAACCATAGATATGAAATTCTTTTTGTCTAGATATTTTTATTGAATGAGAAGGGTATAAGCCTATTTATACGAATTTTGGTGACCCAATTTGAAAGTTGAAAAATATATCCAAGAATGAACAAGTCTCACATTCTCTCAACCTCATTGTTTGTGCATGTCCATAACTTGCATGCCTTTCCTTCATATTCCATATTTTGATTTAGTGATGTTGAAAAATTAATCACACACAACATTCCAATCCCTCTTTTTATGCTGCCTCCAAATAGACCATTACGTTTTCTTGGATCATTTTCAACATAACGTTTCATAAATCTCTCTAGAACACAAAAACATATCATTGAAACCCTCTTTGTGAAAAAAATCAATCAATCCAAAAACACTTCAATGTTTCCTTGAGAGATTCTTCCCCAATAATCTCCCCCATTAGGTTTGTTGATAACTCGACACCGTTTTATAACATTTTAGATCTTATTCTATCATCTAACACTATTAACATCATTTGATTTTTATTATGATGAGGTACTTTTTTAACACACACTCAAAGCCCTAATTTGCAATGATCATTCTAATAAAGAAGAGTATAATGCAATATTCATAAATGAACCACTTCACTCAATTCCTAAACCACTCATATTCTATCAAAATTACTATAAACTATTGTTATATATATCTATTGATCAGTCACATTTATGATAATTAGATTTAAAACTCCCTTTATCTTGTTTCTATCTTGTTGCTCCATCTATCAGCTTCTCCCCATGTTGTGGCTAAGTCATTTTCTCTATTTTACTGGACATAAATTCTCCTCGTTTTTCAACGAACCTAAAGGCCATGAAATTGAGGTTTGTGGTAGTGTAATGAACATAGATCAATACATTAGGGGAAAAATCATCACACCTCAGGGAGAGGGGGTACCACATCCACAATTGGTCAACTGTATAGAGTTGAATAATCTTTTAGAGCCAGTAAATGCCTCTCAAACTCTTCTTTGGTTGATTCCTTTATTGGAATGTCTAAAACCTATAGTTCTATAGTTACACACACCAACATCTAAATACCTTACCCCAACTTATCCATGATAAAATGATATTTAATTTCTATGTTCCTAGTCCCTGAGTGATGGACACAATTTATTCTAAGATTTATAAGAATTCAATTATCACAATGGATTCATATTGGTGACTTTACATAAACCCCCATATATTCAAGATCCTACTTCATCCACAGTTACTGTGTTCATGCATTAGTAGCCTCAATATATTCATCTTTTTTGGTTTTCAATGAAGTATCATATTGTTTCTAGGATATCCAAGAAATACATAGTCCACCAAGATAGAATGCACTACCTAACATTGATGTTATTTCATTTGTTGATCTAGAACAATCTTTAAATGTATATCATAAAAATTTTGGCATGGATCGGTCTTTATACATCAATAAAAAATCAATAGTTCCGTTGATATGTTTAATTATTTGTTTCATTGAAATAATGTGTCTTTCATTGGGATTACATTAATTTCACATTATTTGGAATGTGGCAAGGCAACATCAGGTCAGGTCAATATTGAGTATAGGAAATGTAAATTTATTTGCCTATATTATATGATATTAACTACATTAACATCATAATCCAATTATAGTTTCATCTAGGTAGCCACAGAAGTCATCATCTCCTTGTAATTACCCATTCTAAATCTTTATAAAACCTCACTAGAATAATAATATTTAGAAATTAATATTATATTCCTTATTTATGTAACCTTTAAAATAAGGGAAAATGTTGGTTCAAGAATCATTGAAATTTTAAACTCATTATTCATGAATTCATGAAACTATCATCACTTTTCCTTATCTGATCCACCGATGATTACTTAATCAACATATACTAGGAACATAATAATTTTATTACTATAATTTATGAAATATATATAGTAATCAACTCCACCATGCTAAAAACAATGTTTTTTTAAAAAATTATTGTCTTTATTTCCATGCTCTCAGTTTGTGTTTCAACCCATACAACAATTTTTCCACCGACAAACACTGCTTTATTTTTATTAATATTAAATCCATTAGAGTTCTAAATATAAAATTTTTCTTAAATAACCCCATTAAAAAATACCAACATGATGTCTATCTAGATTACATTGAACCTTCATTACAATGAAATGGAAAAAAATAACCTGATTGTATCCATATTTGCAATATGGGTGAATGTATAATAACCATCAATACACTCTATCTAATAGTAACCCATTCAAACTAGTCATGATTTTTTTAATCACCAGGCCATCTCCATTCCTATTATTTTAAAGTAATTGTTTAGTCCAGATGATATTATTATCTGTTGTCCTTGAAACAATCTCCTAAATTTGATTCTTATGACTTTGGTATATCCCTTCATTCATTACATGAATGTAGTTTTAATCTTCAGCTATATCAGAAAAAAAATATAATCTATACATGATATACAAAAATATTCCTACTATAATGACTTAGTTTTTCTTGCATGAGTTGGCGTTTTCTAACCACTAATAATATTTTTCCCATCAATTTCATCTCAATGATTGGTATGGTTCATAGATAAATTCATTACTTCTTCAAACACATCATCAATATCTTCTTCTGAATTAGCATCTTCCACTTCTATTCCCTCCGTATTTCATACATTATCCATTATAGAGACATCGTTTCTTTCAACTGCTTTTCCCCTCAAATTGTTAATTAATTTTAATGCTTTTCTTTCTCTTATGATTCCATGAGATATCCCCTTACATCCACATGACTCAATTATCATGTAATTAACATTTTTGATAATAAATAACATACTTATAAATATTCAAATGTATTTTAATGTTGGATTCATTATATACCATACTTCATATAGAATATTTCCTACATTCAGACAAAATAGTGCCCCATTTGAAATCTATATAGATGTTTGGACTGTTTCCTTCTATAATTTCATCAGCATGTCTTTATTTATATGAATTTTTATGTCCATGTTGTTGATAATATTGTTATTCCTCTCAATGATTCCATTATATTGATGTTTTAATATTGAATAAACATGATTCCTTATCTTTTTATTCACAATAATGAATTCCACATGAGTATTTGTGATTTCTGAAACAATATTAGTTTGAAAATTTTGAATTTTCTATCAGAGATTCATTTCAGATTTCCTTAGATACTATTTTATGTAACTGATCAAATCTTACTTCAGGGAAATGAAAAATACTCATTCCATTATGATGTAATCATAAATTAAAAAAATGTGATATATCATATTGTCAATGGATATTGGTGGGATAGGTCCACATATATTAGCATGCACCAATTTCAGCACTCTGTACGATTTCTATTCTTTATCTTTTCATATCTTTCTTATAATCATCCATTATTTACAAGAATGGAACGAATGAGTATGATCATGTGATTTCATGGGCAATTCTCTAGTTGCATCACATATTACCAAACCATACAATGATGGTAGGAATAGATAACCAATTCGTTTATGCCACAACTTGTTTTCCTCCTTTATGGAAAAAATGCACATATATTCTTCTCCACTTACTAGGTATATATTTCTCATTGTTCATTATCCTTATAAAAAAACTACACCATCATTTACATTAAAGATAAAAATAATCATAGTAAATATAATATAATTCCAGGAGTCACATAGTTTAGTTATACTAAAAATGTTGTGACTGAGACCTTCAACTACTAAGAAATCAACATGACTCATTTCACCACCCCCAAACCTGGACATTCCCTAGAAGATTATATTCAAGCCTTCATCACTTACAAACATGAAATATCATAGTTTTTTATATTGTATCCCAACCATAATATCCTTATTTCCAACCAAATGGGATTTTAAACCACTTTCAAGGATCCATACACCAAAATAGTCGGATGCTTTATGGGAAATTTCTACAACCCCTACCTTCTCAGGTCTCTTATTTTTTAACCAGGTTTTTGAGTTGATACATGATACACATTTATGATCTTTATATTCTTTTAGAATTATGTAAAAGCATAATATTACCACATAGAAAAGTGATTTTGAGTTTCTAGCTCACTTTATGATTCATTGAGTATATGAATATGAACTACATGGTTATATGTTAGTATATTTCTATGAATCATTGATGTAGAATATATTTCCATGTGTTAAAATCATCAACACCAGAAACAATGACCCTTGAATGATATCCTAGAGTAATTGGATCTATTTTTCTACCACTTTTGTTCTTATACCCATCAATATCTATTTGATACAAAACACACATTTTGTGAGAATCCCATCTTTCCATTTCAATAACACCTAAAGATATGTGGATCCCTGTGTGTCACTTCTACAACTATTTTGGTTCCTTAGGTTCTCTGGGTCTTCTAATTATTATTTTCATCCAAATCAATCTTTATTCTTTAAGAGGGTTCTTGTAGTCTAACTTCAAACATGACTTCTTTATTTTTATTGACCAGTCCACATAGAGCAATAAAATTTAGATTTTACTGTTGCTATCATTCTGTTAGACCTCTGTACTCCACTTCCTTCTTTTCTGCCTTATGAACATTCATTTTTCTTAATATAACATTAGGTGTCAGGATTTTTTCGTGAACCCTTACGTGTTTTTGTAGACTAACAACATCATCTTCTTGTTCATAAACAAAGTTCTATTTGATCACTTCTAGTGTCAATCAATGTATCGTTTCCACTATTCCGTTTGTCGATATTGAGCTTATACTCAATAAGATTTTTTGAGCTCTTCATCACTAAAGTCTTATTTTTTTAAATTTCTTCCATCAGCTCAGACTTCTCTTATTTTAGCTGTTATATATAGTGTTTGGTAGCATAAACCACTTTGTTGGCTTTCTTATTTATAGATCATTAAAATTATATTTATTCACAAACAGCTTCTAATTCAGGTTGTAAATCAACACATCATTAAAACTATTTTGCATGGAAATTAGTTTATTTATTTTTGTGATATGTACTGACAAGTTCCACTGTAGAATTTAATCCATTATTATTTCTGTTCTCTATCCAGTCAGCCTCATATTAATCGAAACTATCACATTCTTGTGAAAGAAATATATTTATCTAGATGAAATTTATCATAAACTATTTCTTACCATTCACATAAGATAAAAACAACTATATGTGAGATTCTAATTTATCCTCATATTATTCTTGTTAATTATATGGGCTCCTTGAGACATGATGACAAAGATTTACACTCCTAAAGAAATCTAGTGGCTATTTTCCTTTGATCGTGACTAATCCTTATTGTATGACTGAAGAATGAAATGGAAACAGCTTATCTATATCTTCTTCCTTTTGACATCCTTCATTGGCGATCATACTCATGGCCATGAAATCCATTTATTTTGAATTTTCAAATCCCATTGACTCAATGACCTCACTTCTCATCAGATATGCGAAAATAGTACCACGAATGCAAACTAATGTATTCTCATTTGGATCTTTATCCTTAAACACTAATAATTTTGGATTGAACTGATGTGGAAGTCTTCTCACTATCGCCTTGATGATCTTGATATCTTTAATAACTTCTCTAGGACCACGAATTTATTCTACTTCAAACTTCACCCAATCAAAAAATTCATAAATAGACCCATTGGGGTTCATTCTGAAACATTTTTACAATTTTGACAGAACCTATAACATTTCTTCTCTGACATTTGAATCACCTTAATAGATTTTAAGAAATCATTACCCTTATTTCATGTGATGTTCTACATGAAATAACCTTCATAGATATTGTATTGGAAAAGTCTCCTAAAGAATTTTTTTCATTTTATGTCAGCATACAATCCACTTCATTCAGATTCTGATAAAGCACAACTATCAATGTTGGAAAAAATACTATGTATCACTACTATAAACACATCCATATTACAGATCTAGCCTTAAAACATAACATAATATTTAATTAAAGGAATAATTCATATTGAAGATATTTTTAGGATTAGTGTTTTAGAGAATTAGGTCATAACTATTACATCTCAAAATATTACAAAGTAGACACTTCTACAAAGTTTTCATTTTAAAAAAAAAAAAAACTCTTCAAAAAAATAGTCAGGTATTGTTCCATGTTTTAGACAACATGACTTTTCCTTAATCCACTCCTTGACCCTATTCATATTTAAGTCCTATGAAAAACATTTCAAAACATTGCATGAGCATAAAAAGATCAGTAAGGGTTATAAAACAAAGAATGAAAACATTAGTTCATCATGACATACATAACATAATCTCTATATCATACCTCATGAAATCATAAGATTTTTTAATAACATGTAGAAAACATAAATCCCAAAGGTAACTTGTGGCATCCATATCATACATACATTGTTGCTATCATAGCTACGTAAGGAGTTACATTTTGAATACCCATCACAATATATTCCTTAAATCTCTTAGGAGAAACATTCATGTTTACCTCTGTCGCGTTACCCAATGCATTGGAGATCAATCACAGGATCACCCGCCCTAGGTTTATCATGGAACCACCCATATGTGTAAACAATTCCCAAGAACCATAACATATTCATAACACATAAAACAAAAATAAAGCAAAGATAACATGTCCACATTTTAATCATAATATATCATTTAAATATATTGGAATAACAAATCCACTATCAAAACCATTTTAAATGCTAAAATATGTAAAAATATTATATTGTATTTATATTTATTTTAAAAACATTATGGCTTGGTAAGGAAGCCAATAATCAAATAATACTCGTAGTGATGGAAAATGTTATTGTCACCGCCTACGTTAAAAAGTGACATTATTTTTTTCATTTAGTAAAACACCTGATTGGAAAAGATTCCCTTTGAATAAAATTAAAATTCAATGGTATTTATACACCGTATATAATAAATATGGGAATAAAACAAAATATGCCTCAATGAAAGGGGATTCAGACGAAGTCCCTTACCTCGTATCAGACATGACCCGTTGGTCCTTTCATCTCCTGAATAATAAACTAAAGTTAATTTATTCATGATTAAGAACCTTTTTATAGTTTATTATTACTTTAATATCACTTAATACTATGTAATAAACATTATTTAATCATTTAAGTAAATAATGGTCGTTTTGTTGATATTTGGTACTTGAGTCAAAAATGAACCCCATATATTTACAAATTGTCCATGTGGTCAATAGTCCATTATCTCTGAAATGATATTCATTATTTAGATATCATATATATAATATATATCTAGTATATACATGTATTTATAAAAGTACATAACATTTGGAGATAAGAAATGAAATGCACCATTCATAGAGACGGTAAGTCCTACGTATGCATTAATGCTACATTCATTTATATTTCATATTTTAATGAAATTAAAACATCAAGATACATAATTATATTATAATTCCAGTATAATATTATATATAATATCATTAACTCCATATTTTATACATCCCACATTTGGCATTAACGAGTCATAACACTTTGAGGGGACGGTAGTCCGCACTTCCTCAAATGAAATTATCGCGTTTACCTATAATGTAAACTATTAAGGTATGATATAAATAGAAAATATAGATGCATAAATAAAACATAAAAATAATATATAACATATATAAAAATAGTTCCATCATAATGGCCACCATGAGAGGCAGTGGGAGATAATCAAACAATCATCGTTTCGTGAGGCGTTAGTTTTCCATCTATAGAAACATTATGTACTTTACCCATTAGATGGAGGTTTGTGTATGTTTAGTTCGAATAGATATCATAACAACATCCTGGTATTTTGAGGATACTGGTGTTGTTATAAAATAATAGAATAAAAAGATTTTAGGGGGTTGGTGAATTAAAATAAAACAAATGAACTTAAGAGAAGATGTTACCTTAAAATCGGTTAACTCCCGTTGGTTTGAACCAAAATGGTTTTTTGAAGTAGTTTCTGCCTAAGGTAATACTTCAAGGATAAATAGAGGGATATTAGGTGCTTATTGTAGAAAATGTTTCATGATAAAAAGGCTTTAGATGTGTGAGGAAGGAGTTATAAGTGAGGGCTTTTATAAGCGAGAGGAGGGGCTCTTAAGGAATGTTTGAAAAATTTATTTTATTATAACCTAATCGTTGGTTTAAAAAGGTAAAATAATCATTAAATTCAAATTTCAGATGAATCATGATCTAAATAAAATCATCCAATTTTAATTGTACAGGTTTTTGAAATTATTTTAATATTTATAATCTAATTTATTTAAATCATTTCTTAAAGAGATAAATATTACATCGTTGTTGTGTCATAAATAATTTAATATATTTGATGTCAAACAATTATAAAAAAAATACCATGATGTAGTAAATCGTTTTAGATTTACAATGAATATTTATAGTTGAAAAGATAACTAATATGACACCATTTAAAAATTGATTTACTAAAAGATATTTGTTTATGTCTTTTTTGTCTTTACAATAAATTAATTAAAATAATGTGTAATTATTACTCCCATGTGGCTCCATGGGCTCCCAAATTCGTCCCAAGGATGACCATGGTTGGCTATGTATCATCAAATAGGATTATGACACATGTTAGGGTAATTTAATATTATTATAATTTTATATTTTACCATTATTTAATATATTTACCTTTTAATCATGGTAAATAAAATATTTACTGAAGTAAATATTTAAAATGTCTAAATATAAATGTTACCTATTTACCCAATTAGTACCTACGGATTCCAAATATAGAATCCATTTTTTTAAGTAAAAACATAATAGTTCATGAAATTAATTAAAAATTAATTCCCGCTGTCAAAACAGAAAAGCATGTTTTTAAGAAATAATAACTATCAAAAGATTCACATTTGTTTATGTCCGATTTCAAAGTAAAATTAATTCCAATGTCTAACAATGGATTAACTAGTATAAATATATTCTAATTACACTTTATTACCAATTAAAAATATAATCTAACCATATAAATAAATTAGATTAAAATGCACTTTTGAATTAAAATGTAGTATTTTTCACTATTCATTGCACATGAGCCTCAGCCCAGTTGGTGAGGTATCCTTAAGTGAATCCACAAGACCCAGGATAAAAACCAGGTAGAGGAATATTTTCAGGGTACTGTATTAGTACTATAGAAGTACTGTAGCATTTAATGTAGTAGTAATGTGCATTGTGTGGTACTGTAGTAGAACTTTACACTATACGAGTACTATAGCAGAACTGTACACTATGCTGGTACTATAGTAGGCACTATAGTAGTTAATGTTCGGTACTGTAGCCGTTGGAACTATTCATCTTGGGCCACCAGTTTGGGATTGGAGTCCTTTAGGCTTTCAGGTCACCCAATCCATTGAACCAGTAGGGCATTTAGGCCACCTTTAAGGCCCTCTGGCCACCTCAAGGCCTTCGGGCCCCATGTAGTTTCCCCAGACACACTACAAAAAAGGAGCAGCCTCAAAAGAGGATGCACTATTCATTAAAAATTAACTTTATCAGAAAAATACCAACATTTTACCCAATGTAAATTTTGATGTACCAAATATAAAGGAGAATTTTATTTTGTCAAATAGAACATATAAAATTGACAAAAACTACATTTAATGAGGGTTCTCTATCAAAAGGAGGTAAATCGTCCTTTTAAAGAATATTAGTGTATAAATGCTTAGATTCATTCACATTTTAAGCCACTTAATTTTATTATATAAATGTAAAAACATTTTACAAAAATGTAAAATCATATTTTAGTTAGTGATATTCATTTAAATGGGATGTTACATCCTTCCCCCCTTTTGGGAATTGCTCCCTTGTAATTTTTATTCACTTATCAAATAAGTGGGGGTATTTGTCCCTCATAAAATTTTCGGATTCCCATGTTTCCTCTTTAACCATATGGTGTTTTCACAAAACCATCACCTGAAAAATTTCCTTATTCCACAACATTTTCTCTCTATGGTCAAGAATATAGACTGGTTGTTCCTCATAATAGAGATTATCATCCAACCGAACTACCTACAGGCTTAAAACATGAGATGGATCTGGCATATACTTTCTCAACATTGAAACATGAAAAACATTGTGTACATGAGATAAACTGGGAGGTAAAGCCACTTTATAAGCAACTGCTCCAACTTTCTCCATGATTTCATATGGTCCAAGGAACCTCGGACTCAACTTTCCCTTATTACCAAAATGAATCAGACTTTTCCATGGAGAAACTTTGAGAAAGACATGATCACCTACCTCGAAAGACAGATCCTTCCTCTGGTTATCTGCAAATCTTTTATGCCTGCTCTGAGCTATTCTCATGTTCTTCTGAATCAACTAAACTTTTTCTACCATCTCTTCTACCATTTATGGTCCCATCAGGTTTCTTTCACCTACTTCATCCCAAAAAGATAGAGTTCGACAACGCTTTCCATATAAAGCCTAAAATGGAGCCATCTATATACTATAATGAAAACTGTTATTATATGAAAATTCGACCAAAAAAATATCTTGGTCTCAACTTCCCTAGTATTCTAGTGAACAAGCTCATAGCATACCTTCTAAGGTCTGAATTTTTCATTATGAATTCCGATCTGATTGAAGATGAAATGTTGTACTAAAATTTAATTCCGAACCCAACGACTACTGAAGTCCATTCCAAAAGTTAGAAGTAAACCTGGGATCACAGTTAGATACAATGGAGAGTGTAACACCATGAAACCTAACTATCTCCTTAACATACAAATGAGAAAGTTTATCTAGAGAAAAAGTATCTCAAATAGGAAAAAATGACCTGATTTAGTCAATCGGTCAACAATAACCAATATTTCATTGTTATCTCTAGATTTCTTTGGTAATCCCACAACTAAGTCCATGGATATATTTTCACATTTTCACTCTAGCACCAGTAAAGACTGAAGCATCGCTTTCATTAACTATGACTCTGCTTTAACCTGCTGACATGTGAAACACTTCACAGTAAAATCTGCAATATCTCTTTTCATTCCATCCCACTGGTAATACCCCCAAAGATCTTTGTATAACTTAGTACTTCCAGGATGAACTGAAAGTAGTGAACTATGAGCTACACATAACAACTCATACATCAACTATGAATCACAAGGCACACATAATATTTTCCCAAACCTCAAAACACAATCACTATCAATGTTAAATTTAGGAAAATTACCATTCTGCACTAAATCAACCTTTTTCTGTAACTCACTATCTTTTTTCTATGCTCCCTTAATCTTGTCTGATAGAGATGATTCCACTGACAACTGAAGCAAAAAAGAAAAATTTCCTGCACCATCAATATCTATGTAAAATTTCATCAAATCAAAAACCAAAGGATCTTGTTCCAAATGTAGCATTATTAATGAAGCATTACTTTTTTGACTCAAAGCATCAACCACATTATTTTCATTTCTTAGATGCTAATGGATCTTTCAATCATAATCCTTGATTAATTCCAACTATCTCCTCTGTCTTGTGTTCAATTATTTTTTAGTGAATATATACTTTAAACTTTTGTGGTCATTATATATTTCACATTTCCCTCCATAAAAATGATGCCTCCAAATTTTTAAAGAAAAAACAATAGCAACTTATTCCAAATCATGTGTAGTGTAATTTAACTCATGAGGTTTCAAATAACGTGAAGCATAAGCAATTACCTGATCATTCTGCATAAGGAGACAACCATTCCCTTTCAATGAAGAATCACGGTAGATAACACACTCTCCATTTCTTGAAAGTAGTGCCAAAACTGGAGCATTCCCCAATCTCCATTTCAGTTCTTGAAAACAATCATCACATTCTTTGGTCTAGATATACTTAACACCTTTTCGAATTAACATTGTCATTGGACTAGATAACCTTGAAAAATGTTTAACAAACCATGGGTAATAATTTTCCAAACCAAGAAAACTACAAATCTTGGTTATATTTTCTTGTCTTTTCCATTCTTCAACAACTTTTGTTTTAGTAGGATCAAGATTTATGCCATTTTATTAAACAATGTGACCCAGGAATGAGATGTGTTGTAACCAAAACTCACATTTTATGAATTTTCCATAGTGTTTATTTTGTTTTAAGGTTTTAAAGACAACCGTTAAATTACATTCATTCTCCTCTATACTTTTAGAAAAAACCAAAATATCATCAATGACCACAACCCCAAACATTTCCAAGAACTCACAGAAAATTCTATTCATAAGATCCATGAATACAGCAGGTGAATTGGTTAACCCAAAAGGCATAATAAAAATTCATAATAGCCATATCTTGTACGAAACATGGTCTTTGGAATTTCAGTTTTCTTTAATTTCAACTAATGGTACCCCAACCTCAGATCAATCTTCGAAAAATACCGTGCTCCCAGGAGCTGATCAAACAAATCATCGATATGAGGAAAATGATACTTGTTCTTAACAGTGATGTTATTCAATGTTCTATAATAAATGAGAATTTTTATTGAACCAAATTATTTAAAACAAATAAGATAGGAACACCACATGGTGATGTTATAGGTCGAATGAAACCTTTATCCAATAACACTTTCAATTGCTTCTTTAGCTCTAAAAGTTCAATTTGAGCCATTCGATAAGGGGTTTTTGAAATTGGTTTTGCATCAGAAACTAAGTCAACAGTAAATTCAACATCCAGATCAGGTATAACACCAGGAAACTCATCAGGATAAACATCAAGGTACTCATTTACCACTGGCACATCATTAATCTCAACACTTTCTTTATTTTAAACAATATGTGAATGGTAACATTCATTTCCATCTTTAACTATTTTCTCAAATTCTTGATATGTTATCAAAATTAAGGGTTAATTCTTGTACACAAACTAAAAATATTTCTGAAAATAAACCTCTTTAGCTCTGTATTCAATCATAGGATGATAAAAAGAAAGCCAATCCACGCCCAAAATAACATAAAACTCTACTAGAGGTAAAAAAATAATATTTACAGGTAGATTCTTCCCGCACACATAAAAAGGAAGGTTATTATTAATTATTTTTGTCCCAACATTTCTTCCATGTGTTTTTACCATAAGTTCCATATTCATATCATGAGATGGAATTCCTAATTTATGAGAAAATATCTCATAAATGAACGAATGTATAGACCCTGAATCAAACAATACATTGGAATAATCTGAAAAAACAAACAGTTTACCCTATACTACTTCATTTGATGGCCCAACATCTACTGATGTAGTTACAAAGGATTTCACCACCCATTTATTCTTATAGTATGGCTACTTTACCTCAGTTAATTTCATTATTGGACACATATTTTCATAATGACCCATTTCATTCCACTTGATGCATTTTACTGACTATAGATTATATTTTCTCATACCGTTACCTTGATCATTTTAGTGCAGTTACAAGCCTTATATCCCATTTTACCACATCGGTAGCACTTACTAGAATTCAAAAGACATTACCCAGCATGTTTTATACCACAATTTTCAAAAACTATAAACTTAATTTTCTTACCATCATACTTTTTTGAAGAGTTCTTCTCATTCGTCTGCCACCTTGATGACTTGTTCTGATGCTTGTCAAAGAACACCTGATCATCAGCAAACTTCATTTCCACCTTCTCCGGACAATGAACATATTATTTATAACTTTTAAACTCACGATAAGTTAAACCCTTTGTTAATTAGGCTTTAATCCAGAGTAAAATGGTTGATTTTACTATCAAGATCTCATATGAAATTTGGAGCATACATTGCAAGTGGAGTGAATTTTGCTTCATAAGCAGCCACAAAGTCATCCTCCTACCTCAATTCTAGGAATTTATTTTCCATCCTAGGTCAAACCAACTTAGGATAATATTTATTAAGGAACATACCTTTGAATTCATCACAATAAAGAGTGTCAATATCCTCACTAAAACGGAATTTTTTACCATCGACCACCACTGATCAGATTCACCATCAAAATGGTAAACAGCAAGACTACCCTTTTGGTGTTCTGAACACCCCATGACATCAATCATTTTCTCCAATGCTTTAATCCACCCTTCTGCTAGCATAGGGTCAGATGAGCCTCTAAATGATGGGGGATATTGCCTCATGAAATGCTCTCCTACTAAGATGTTCCTATGTGGTTGATCTGGATGATCTTCTATGTGGATACCACCACCATTTATAGCCTATGTCAAAAATGCCACCACTGCAACAAAATATTCAGTTCTGATTCTTACCATCTCAGGTAGCTGATTTGGATGGTTGTCTTCCTCTTGATGTCGCCCCAACATAGCTACCATGTTTCCTCTACGAAAAACCTTTTTGAACATAGAAATATCTTAGGCAAAGCAATATGGTAATCTGTAAATGCTATATCATTTCAATATTAACAAAAATTAATTTTAAGGATATTAATTTAACAATACCCTAACTCCTAAAGTTATTTAAACCGACCATTGATACCAACTGTATGGACCCAACCATAAAACATTACATAATATTGAATTAAATGAATATGTCACATTGAGGATCTTTTCAGGTTTAGAGTTTTATAGAATTATGACATAATTATTACATCTCAATAGATTACAAATTAGACAATTCTACTCAATTTCCATTTTTTCTAAAAATAAAAACTCTTGAAAAAAAAGAGTCATGTCTAGTTCAATGTTTTAGAAAGCATGACTTTTCCATGATCCCATCCTTGACCCTATTCATCTTTAAGTCCTATAAGAAACATTTCAAAACATTGGATAAGCATAAAAATCTCAGCAAGTGTTATAAAATAAAGAATGAAAACATTAGTTCATCATTATATACAAAACATAACCTCTTTAACATACATCATAAAATCATAAGATTTATGAATTACATATAGAAAACATAAATCATAAAGGTAACTTGTCGCATCCATATCATACTTACATTGTAGCTATCACAACTATGTAGGGTGTTTCATTTGGAATACCCATCACAGTATATTCCCTAAATCTATTAGGAGAAACATTCATGTTTACCTCTATCACATTACCCAATGCATTGGATAGCTATCTCAGGCTCACACTCCCTAGGTTTATCATGGAACCACCCATATGCGTAACTAATTACCAAGAACCATAACCTATTCATAACACATTAAAAATAAAGGAAAGATAACATTTACTCATTTTAATCACAATATATCATTTAAATATATCGGGATAACAAAACAATTATCAACACCATTTTCAATACCAAAATACGTAAAAAGAATATATTGTATTTATATTCCAATTAAAAACATTATGTCTTGTTAAGGAATCCAAAGATCAAATAATACTTATGGCAGCAAAAAAGGTCATTGTCACCACTTACGTTAAAAAGAAATATTGTTTTTTTCATTTAATAAAATTCCTCGTAGGAAAATATTCCCTTTGAATGAAATGAAAATTAAAAGTTATTTATAAGCCATATAAAATAATGTTGAGAATAAAACAAAATATACCTCAATTAAAGGGGATTGAGATGAAGTCCCTTACCTCATGTCTAACATGACCTGTTTTTCCTTTAATCTCCTGAATAATAATCTAAAGTTAATTTCAACTTTATTAAGAACCTTTTTGATGTTTATTATTCATTTTATATCACTTATTAATATGTTCTAAATATTATTTAATCATTTATGTTAATAATGGTCATTTTGTTGATATTAGGTACTTGAGTCAAAAATGAACAGCATATATTTACAAGTTGTATATGTGGTCAATATTAAATTATCTCCTAAATTATATTCATTATTTAGATATCATATATATCATATATATCTTATATATACATGTATTTATAATAGTACATAACATTTGGAGATAATAAAAGAAATGCACCGATCATGGAGACGGTAATCCTTACGTACGCTTGAACACTACTTTCATTTATATTTCTTATTTTAATAAAATTAAAACATAATGATACATAGGTATATTATAATTCCAGTATAATATTATATATAATATCATTAACTCCATCATTTATATGTCACATATATGGCATTAACAAGTAATATCACTTTGATGGCGTGGTAGTCCGCACTTCCTCAAATTAAATTATCAAGTTTACCCATAATGGAAACTATAAATGTATGCTATAAATGGATAATATAGAAGCGTAACAAAAACATGAAAATAATATATAACAAATATAAATAAAGTTACATCATAATGGACACTATGAGAGGCTGTATAAGTTAATCGAACAATCATCGTTTCATGAGGCGTTAGTTTTCCATCCATAGAACCATTATGTTATTTACCCATTAGATGGATGTGTGTGTAAGTGTAGTTCAAATACTTCACATAACAACATCCTAGTATATTTAGGATACTGGTGTTGTTATAAAATAAATGAATAAAAAGAGTTTATGGGGTTGGATAAATAAAATAAAACCAAAAAACTTAAGAGAATACATTACCTTTAAATCAGGTAACTCTCTTTGGTTTGAACCAAAAGGGTTTCTTGAAGTGGTTTATGCCTATGGTAAAGCTTATAGGATGAAAAGAGGGATATTGGGATCTTATTAGAGTAGATATTTCACTATCAAAAGGCTTGCTAAGTGTGAGGAATGAGTTATAAGTGAGGGATTTTTATAAGGGAGAGGAGGGGCTCTTTAGAAAAGTTTGAAACAGTTATTTTATTATAACTTCATCTTCAGTTTAAAAATGTCAACTAATCATTAAAGTTGTAGTTAAGATGACTCATGGTCAAAATAAAATTATCCAACAATAATTGGACTAGTTTTCGAAAAAAATTTAATATTTATATTCTTATTTATTTAAATCATTTATTAATGAGATCAAAATTCCATCATTATTGTGTCATAAATAATTTCATATATTTGATGTCCAAAAATTATAAAAACAATACCAAGATGTATGAAATCTTTTAATATTTCAAAATAATATTTATAGTCGAAAAGATAACTTATATAACTCCTTGTAAAAATTTATTTACTAAAATATATTTGTTTATGTCGTTTTTTGTCTTTACTTTAAATTAATTAATATAAAGTTTCATTATTACTCGCATGTGGCTCTATGGGGTCCCATATTCGACCAAAGGATGCCCATGGTCTCCTATGTATCATCTAATAGGATTTGGAGACATGTTATGGTATTTTAATATTATTATAATATTATATTTAACCCTTATTTACTATATTTATCTTTTAATCATGGTAAATAAAATATTTACTAAAGTAAATATTTAAAATGTCGAAAAATAAAATTTATCTATTTACACAATTGGGACCTATGAATTCCAAATATGGAATCCATTTTTCTAAATTCAAAACACAGTTGTGGAAGAAATTAATTTAAAGTTAATTCTTGTCACACCCCGACCTTTAATTCGTTTTCATTTATTTAATTCTTGGATTCGGGTTCTCGCGCCAATGTTCGGGCTAGGTCCCAACTTAAAATTTTTCGTTGTTTAATGTTCTTGGTAAGTTTCAGACCCGTGCACGGGCACTACGTGGTAAGCAATGACAGTGGGGTCACCCCAAGTGCTTGTGGAGGTGCCCAAGCGGACCGCGTGGAGGCGCGCTTTCTGCGTGCACATTTTCTTTAGGCTGTGCGTTGAGCGTGCGAGTACCTGGTTCTTATAGTTTGGTAATTAAATGTAGTGTTTTAAAAATAATGTTGTTGATAACAAAAATATTATGTTGTTATTATTATTATTATTATTAAATTTATTATTTGTGTAGTTTGTCAATCTAGTTTTATTATTATTATTATTATCTTAATTATTGCAATTTTATTTGTATTATTTTTCTGGTTTCATTGTTATTATTATTTTTAGTCTTATTGTTATAATTAGTTCCCTTTTTTTTAAAAAAAACAAGAAAAATGGCTAGAACCCTAGCCCCCCGCGCCTCCCCCTTTTTTTCCCCCTCTTCCATTCTTGTGCCGCCTGCGGCCTTCGCCCCCCCTGCTCTCCCTCTCTTCGTTCGGCCTCCGCCTTAAGCGCACCCGCCCGCGCCTTCACCCTCTGCCCCAAGCGCACCCGCCGCCGCCTGCTCTCCCTCTCTTCTATTTGGCCTCCGCCGCTCCCCACATGCCTGCGTGACCCCCCTCCCCCTCTTCTTCCAGCCGCCGTCGCCCCTGCACTCCAGGCCGTTGCCCCTGCACCCTCCAACAGACCTTCTCCGGCCGCGCCTCCTCCAGCCTCGCCCTCACCCCTGCACTCCATGCCGCCTCCCCAGTCCGACCGCCCCCCCATCCGGCCGCCTCCTCCTACCGGTGACGCCCCGTCCGGCCTCCCTCTCTACCTGCACAACAACTTTTTCCCCATTTTTATTTTTCTCTTTTTCCACACCATGGCCAACACTCCTCTTCCTCGCTTGCACCACGCCCAGTAGCCCTCCCTCCGGTGATCCGCATCCGGCGGACCTGACCTCCTTTCCATCTTGCCCTGCAGCGACCCAGCCACCTTCGGCCAGTCTTGTGGTACCCCACTTACCCTCCTACTCGTTCTCCGACCACCTGCGGACTACAAATCTGTATTCCGACGGCCTGCATCCTGTTACACCGGTCTCTTGCGCACCGGCCAGCTCCCTTCGTGTCCTATTTTCTGGATACCCGCTACCCCGACCTGCTACTCCGATTTCCCCCATGCGCGTGTTGTTTCCAGCAGTCTTCTGGCACGATCGCAGCACCTCCGCTTCCCCTCCAGTGTGTGGATTCAACTTTTCCGGTGTCTTCTTCCTCTATTATTGCATTATTCTTTCAAATTTGGAAAAAATCCTTGTGTTCAGTTTAGATTCTGTTTGTTTTTATCTTATTTTTAGATGCGCGCTCGGTCCGCAAGGTGTTGCTTCTCATTCCTTTGATGTTTGTCATGCTCGCTCTACTTTGAGGTAGGCTAATCCGCTTACTTCATTCCGAATAAGTCCATATGATGCTTTCAGGTCTTTAATTAATTCATTTGCTTGATTCGTGCCTTTTCAAGTTAATTGGTCAATATGTTTTGATGATTTCAAGTCTGTTTAAATCTACAATTGTGTTCTTTGTTTTTATTTTGTGGTGTGTTAGATGTTTTAAAGTGGTTTGGGTTTCTCTTTGTAAAATCATTTTATAAATTTTAGTGTTTTGGGAAATAATGTAGATGGTGTGTTTTTCATTCTGGTCTTGTTTTGGTTACTTTATAGAAGTGTTTAATCAATTTGTTATTGGGTGGGAATTATATTTTTAAGGTGGTGAACATGTGTTAGTGCTGCGAACATTTCTTTTGAAAGCAACGATGTTTTGTGTGTACAAATGAGTGTGTTATTTTTTTAAAATGTTTTATGGGTTGGTTGTTAGGTGCGAGACATGTTTTGGTTGTGATATTTTCAAAACGTGTCGAGCTGGTTATTTTGCATTGTTTGTTCGTTTGGATAATTTAAAGTCCATGTTTATGCGTTTTTATTTGTCTTTACGGTTGCAGCACGTTCGCAAGGTTGCCCCGCGATATTGTTGCCATCGGCTAGCGCTTTCATGTACGCCCTTGCGAGGCACGTTGCGCCGTTGTGTTTGGACAGCGAGCCGAGGTAGGTCCCCCATTGCACTTACCTTTAGATTTAGAATTTATTAATTGCTCGTTGTTTTATTAATTTTTAATGAATTAGAAATAATATTAGATAATAAAACTTTAAATTATTATTTAGTGCGAAAAGAGCTGTTTATTTTATACCGAACACTTGTGACACTTTCTTGACGGGCGGACACCCATTTTTGAAAGAATTCCAGTTTGGTCTTTAAACATAATTCACGGAACTTCAAATATGCTTCTAGTTTTAAAGATAAATAATTTCTTCTGAACAAGCGTTTTGAGTTTTTGAGAAATGAGGTTTTACTTTAAAATTGGTGAAGGCCCGTTTGGCACTTGAATGAAATGGATTATTTTAGAAATCCCACTCGGGGGTGATCTTTGGTGTGTGTTGTTTGCGTGAGCTGTACGTGATGTTTGTGCATCGTAACTGATTTATTTACATTGTAGACGCACCCCCTTTTATTGCTTGTGATGACATGGGAACCTGGCATATTGAGTGAATTTTCTGAGAACGATTGGTGCACTAGTTTAGACCACGCACTGGATAGTGGCCCCATAGCAGGGGAATACTGAGTTATTGCTGCTATGGGGATTGGGCCCCTCGGTTAGGCCATGCAGGGCTATTCCGGGTAGTATTATGGGCGTTATGACGTCATCGAGTTATGGCATGCCTCAGGATGAGTCACATGTATAGTACGTTCTGGATTGTTCACGATCTCCTAGGTTCGACCCATGTTTCTTTTAGTGTTCATTTGTGTGTGGCGGACGATTGAGAGGTCGAGTTCGGTAGCTGACCCATGTGTGCCACTTTTTCCATTGCCCTTAGTGTGTGTTGTGTATTGTGCGTGATTTTCCTTTTAACTAACAACTAAAGTTTGAATTTTTAAATTGTTTGCAAAATGTTTTAAAATGAAATGAACCTGTTTCTTTCAACATTAAACTTGTTCTTAAATTAAAAAGGGCAATGGACTGTTACTTATTTTAGAAATGAAAGTGTGTGGAAACCATATTTTATATAATTTAGTTCAAACCTGGAATTGATAAATTCTTTATTTATTGGTATGTGCATTGGGAATAGAAATAGTCGGTCCAACCTACTGAGTTTTAATACTCATGCCTATAGTGTTTTCTTGTTTTTAGTTCTGTTGTAGGTTCCAGATTCAGTTGTTCGCCTTGAGCGATGTTGGTTGTGGTATTGGAGAGTGACCCATGGGGTCACCTGGAGTTTGGACCGTGGTCAGGTTAGTAGTGGTGTTGGTTGCTCTTTCTTTATTCATTTTGTTGTTCTGTTTTATTTTCCGCTGTTTGGTTTATTTTTTTTCATTTGGGCCAAATCGTTCCCACGTGTACTCTGTGATGCCCTGGCGCTTGTCGCCAGCCCGGGAGGATCGGGAACGCCTCTCGGGCCATGTCGCGGACCGACTCGGGTGACTGGTTCGGGGTCGACCCGTGTTGGTTCGTGACAAAATGGTATCAGAGGAGGCCCTTGTTATTTGGGATGTCTGGTAGATGGAGATTAGGATTTTCGGGACTTGAGTGGTAGGTACGGGAAGGGCGTCCTGAACCCTCGCCTGTTCTGCACCTCGAGTCACCAGGGATAGTCCGGGAATCGAGTCTTTGTTTTGTTTTGGATTGTTTTGGATTAAGGGATGACAATAGAGGTAAGCCGATGTTACATCGTGATTTCACATGGAGTAGTGACCCATATGGATTCTGGGTACATGGTTTGAATTCCTCCTAGTGGTCGATGCCTACTTGGGACATGGCCCACTACCATGTCACCAGGTTATGCGTGACTACTAGTCCCTCCCTGTGGTGTTTGATGCAATTTAAGTGTCGTTTTTGTTCCGGTTGGTGTTAGTGCATTTTTGGAAATGGAAAAAAGGGGGTTTTGAAAGTGAGACTGATTTATTTTAAAGGACTTTAAATTTATGAAATGGGTTTTAAAAACTAAAAGCATTTGGTTTGGAAAACTGATGTTTGCTTTGAAATTGGTCAAGATCGGTTTGGGGTAAAACCTCAGGTACTCCTTATGGACATTTGCACATGTGAGAAGATGTGTGGAAAGTGCGCGTTGGTGCGTATGAATGAAAGTGGATGAATATATGTGTAACGGTTCATGGGATTACCTGAGTGTGTTTGAAATTTATGGCTTTACTTTGTTTTCTAAATTGGCCTTCAAAGAGGAAAATGGTTTTTGGAAGGGAGTTTTGTTTGAAAAGTGGATTTAGTATCTGGAAAGTAGCCATGAAAGAAGGTGGTTTAAAAAAAATGAAAAGTAGTTTTTGGGTTGTGATCGCGGTTGTTTGTTTCTTTTGAACTGGTTGTTTTGGATGAAGCTGCTTTCTTTTATGTTACTTCGAATGATATCGGTTTGGGATGAGTGTTATATATGTTGTTCAAAAATGCCGCCCAGAAAGGTTCCCAGAGTTTTGATGAGTCATGCCCAACTTTTGGTCCTTCTCGGACATTGCCTGTACATAACGGTGATTGGAGGCGTTAAAGGTAGTTATGTGGTTTGAAGAGGTTGAGTGCGCTTTAGGATGTTGGGAACTCCCAAAGCGATTAGAGTGCGTGTTGTTTTGGGTCTATTTGAAGGTCCAACTATGGACGAGTAGGAGTTGTTCGCCCCGCCTCTACTGCAAGTTGGGATGATGTGGTATGTCTTTATAGCCGTCTTCGTTCAATGGTATACACTTGTGGAGGTGAAGACGAAGAAAATGGAAGATCTCATGTGTGTTCAACATGGCCAGCAGATGGTGAGAGTGTATGTTGACCATTTTAAGGATCTTGTGCCTCTTTTTCTGGGGGTAGTGTCGCAGGACTGGGTGAAGGCTTCTCCCTTCATCAGGGGTCTTCGTCTAGAGATCAATGAGTGAGTCCTCCCTTTTTGGGAGCATCACTTTTGAGAAGTGGGTGCATGAGTTGTTCTTAGCTGAGTTGGTCTCCGGAGCGCAAACAGTTGACAATCCACCGTACCCAGTTGCTCGTGAAGGTATCCTATCTGACGAGCAGAGCGTGTTAGGTAAATTTGTTTCTAAAGAGTTCTTTGCAATGGCTCTAACTTCCAGTTCGTCGGACTGTCTAATGGTGTACCGTCAGTGTGGACGTTTGGGGCATACAAGCCGTCATGTCACACCCCTTTGAGGACGTGCCATCATTACAGGTGTCTAGGTCATCTAGAGAAGTTTGTGGGATGCGTTGCTTGAAAATGACGCTGCGACTAAAGATTTCTGGTGCCTGACTGTGAGGCAGGAGATGCTTCAGCCATCAGATCCCCAGCTAAAGGTCTTGGGGGGAAGCTCGCGCGCAGTCAGGAGTCGTCGGGGGTGTGACGCCTCAGTTCGGGTTTCGTGATCCGTTTTAGCAACAGAACATTTAAAGGCCTTCGGTTCTCGTCCTTCCACTGTTAAAGTTTTGGTGTTATTATAGGTTCATTGTGTCGTTGTAAGGTTGGGGATAAACGTGTTCATTTCTAATCCAAACAGTCTTGTTTGTCGGATTATGGTGTTCTGGGTAATGTGTTTTCTTTTTCTTAAAAGTATGTTTGGACCTTGCATGGGTTAATATTGGTTTAGCGGTGTTCGTTTGGATATATAAATGGTTGTGGAGGGGTACAGGTTTGCGGTAATGCTCGAGTTTACTTCATGGGTTATGTTTATCTCAGAGGTTTCTTTCTTGTGTTCAGGATTTTGGTCTTTGTCTAGAGTTTCAAGTTTTAGCAGAGGTGTTGTTTTTCTCGTGCTATAAAGGTTAGTTTGGGAGTTCCCGCGTCGCCCCCCCTCCCTTCCCGAGGTGGTATGGTCGAGTGTTAAATTTTCACACTAGTTGAGTTCTTGTGGTGGGGAGAACCCTCTCGTGTTCTCCTATTCTTTTATGTCGTGGTTTCTTCTAGTTTTATTTGGGAATGGATTCTTTTTTGGTCCATCGTTTGACTGGGTGACTTTCTGGGGGCAGAAAGTGTCTGTGGTGGGGAGAATTGTCACACCCCGACCTTTAATTCGTTTTCATTTATTTAATTCTTGGATTCGGGTTCTCGCGCCAATGTTCGGGCTAGGTCCCAACTTAAAATTTTTCGTTGTTTAATGTTCTTGGTAAGTTTCAGACCCGTGCATGGGCACTACGTGGTAAGCAATGACAGTGGGGTCACCCCAAGTGCTTGTGGAGGTGCCCAAGCGGACCGCGTGGAGGCGCGCTTTCTGCGTGCACATTTTCTTTAGGCTGTGCGTTGAGCGTGCGAGTACCTGGTTCTTATAGTTTGGTAATTAAATGTAGTGTTTTAAAAATAATGTTGTTGATAACAAAAATATTATGTTGTTATTATTATTATTATTATTAAATTTATTATTTGTGTAGTTTGTCAATCTAGTATTATTATTATTATTATTATTATCTTAATTATTGCAATTTTATTTGTATTATTTTTCTGGTTTCATTGTAATTATTATTTTTAGTCTTATTGTTATAATTAGTTCCCTTTTTTTTTAAAAAAACAAGAAAAATGGCTAGAACCCTAGCCCCCCGCGCCACCCCCTTTTTTCCCCCCTCTTCCATTCTTGCGCCGCCTGCGGCCTTCGTCCCCCCTACTCTCCCTCTCTTCGTTCGGCCTCCGCCTTAAGCGCACCCGCCCGCGCCTTCACCCTCTGCCCCAAGCGCACCCGCCGCCACCTGCTCTCCCTCTCTTCTATTTGGCCTTCGCCGCTCCCCGCATGCCTGCGTGACCCCCCTACCCCTCTTCTTCCAGCCGCCGTCGCCCCTGCACTCCAGGCCGTCGCCCCTGCACCCTCCAACAGACCTTCTCCGGCCGCGCCTCCTCCAGCCTCGCCCTCACCCCTGCACTCCATGCCGCCTCCCCAGTCCGACCGCCCCCCCATCCGGCCGCCTCCTCCTACCGGCGGTGCCCCGTCCGGCCTCCCTCTCTACCTGCACAACACCTTTTTTCCCCATTTTTATTTTTCTCTTTTTCCACACCGTGGCCAACACTCCTCTTCCTCGCTTGCACCACGCCCAGCAGCCCTCCCTCCGGTGAGCCGCATCCGGCGGACCTGACCTCCTTTCCATCTTGCCCTGCAGCGACCCAGCCACCTTCGGCCAGTCTTGTGGTACCCCACTTACCCTCCTAGTCGTTCTCCGACCACCTGCGGACTAAAAATCCGTATTCCGACGGCCTGCATCCTGTTACCCCGGTCTCTTGCGCACTGGCCAGCTCCCTTCGTGTCCTATTTTCTGGATACCCGCTACCCCGACCTGCTACTCCGATTTCCCCCCTGCGCGTGTTGTTTCCAGCAGTCTTCTTGCACGATCGCAGCACCTCCGCTTCCCCTCCAGTGTGTGGATTAAACTTTTCCGGTGTCTTCTTCCTCTATTATTGCATTGTTCTTTCAAATTTGGAAAAAATCCTTGTGTTCAGTTTAGATTCTGTTTGTTTTTATCTTAGTTTTAGATGTGCGCTCGGTCCGCAAGGTGTTGCTTCTAATTCCTTTGATGTTTTTCATGCTCGCTCTACTTTGAGGTAGGCTAATCCGCTTACTTCTTTCCGAATAAGTCCATATGATGCTTTCAGGTCTTTAATTAATTCATTTGCTTGATTCGTGCCTTTGCAAGTTAATTGGTCAATATGTTTTGATGATTTCAAGTTTGTTTAAATCTACAATTGTGTTCTTTGTTTTTATTTTATGGTGCGTTAGATGTTTTAAAGTGGTTTGGGTTTCTCTTTGTAAAATCGTTTTATAAATTTTAGTGTTTTGGGAAATAATATAGATGGTGTGTTTTTCATTCTGGTCTTGTTTTGGTTACTTTATAGAAGTGTTTAATCAATTTGTTATTGGGTGTGAATTATATTTTTAAGGTGGTGAACATGTGTTAGTGCTGCGAACATTTCTTTTGAAAGCAACGATGTTTTGTGTGTACAAATGAGTGTGTTATTTTTTTAAAATGTTTTATGGGTTGGTTGTTAGGTGCGAGCCATGTTTTGGTTGTGATATTTTCAAAACGTGTCGAGCTGGTTATTTTGCATTGTTTGTTCGTTTGGATAATTTAAAGTCCATGTTTATGCGTTTTTATTTGTCTTTACGGTTGCAGCACGTTCGCAAGGTTGCCCCGCGATATTGTTGCCATCGGCTAGCGCTTGCCTGTACGCCCTTGCGAGGCGCGTTGCGCCGTTGTGTTTGGACAGCGAGCCGAGGTAGGTCCCCCATTGCACTTACCTTTAGATTTAGAATTTATTAATTGCTCATTGTTTTATTAAATTTTAATGAATTAGAAATAATATTAGATAATAAAACTTTAAATTATTATTTAGTGCGAAAAGAGCTGTTTATTTTATACCGAACACTTGTGACACTTTCTTGACGGGCGGACACCCAGTTTTGAAAGAATTACAGTTTGGCCTTTAAACATAATTCACGGAACTTCAAATATGCTTCTAGTTTTAAAGATAAATAATTTCTTCTGAACAAGCGTTTTGATTTTTTGAGAAATGAGGTTTTACTTTAAAATTGGTGAAGGACTGTTTGGCACTTGAATGAAATGGATTATTTTAGAAATCCCACTCGGGGGTGATCTTTGGTGTGCGTTGTTTGCATGAGCTGTACGTGATGTTTGTGCATCATGACTGATTTATTTACATTGTAGACGCACCCCCTTTTATTGCTTGTGATGACATGGGAACCTGGCATATTGAGTGAATTTTCTGAGAACGATTGCTGCACTAGTTTAGACCACGCACTGGCTAGTGGCCCCATAGCAGGGGAATACTGAGTTATTGCTGCTATGGGGATTGGGCCCCTCGGTTAGGCCATGCATGGCTATGCTAGGTAGTATTATGGGCGGTATGACGTCATCGAGTTATGGCATGCCTCAGGATGAGTCACATGTATAGTACGTTCTGGATTGTTCACGATCTCCTAGGTTCAACCCATGTTTCTTTTAGTGTTCATTTGTGTGTGGCGGACGATTGAGAGGTCGAGTTCGGTATCTGACCCATGTGTGACACTTTTTCCATTTCCCTTAGTGTGTGTTTTGTATTGTGCGTGATTTTCCTTTTAACTAACAACTAAAGTTTGAATTTTTAAATTGTTCGCAAAATGTTTTAAAATGAAATGCACCTGTTTCTTTCAACATTAAACTTGTTCTTAAATTAAAAAGGGCAATGGACTGTTACTTATTTTAGAAATGAAAGTCTGTGGAAACCATATTTTATATAATTTAGTTCAAACCTGGAATTGATAAATTCTTTATTTATTGGTATGTGCATTGGGAATAGAAATAGTCGGGCCAAGCTACTGAGTTTTAATACTCACGCCTATAGTGTTTTCTTGTTTTTAGTTCTGTTGCAGGTTCTAGATTCAGTTGTTTGCCTTGAGTGATGTTGGTTGTGGTATTGGAGAGTGACCCATGGGGTCACCTGGAGTTTGGACCGTGGTCAGGTTAGTAGTGGTGTTGGTTGCTCGATCTTTATTCATTTTGTTGTTCTGTTTTATTTCCCGCTGTTTGGTTTATTTTTTTTTCATTTGGGCCAAATCGTTCCCACGTGTACTCTGTGATGCCCTGGCGCTTGTCGCCAGCCCGGGAGGATCGGGAACGCCTCTCGGGCCATGTCGCGGACCGACTCGGGTGACCGGTTTGGGGTCGACCCGTGTTGGTTCGTGACAATTCTCGTTGTCAAAACAAAAAATGTATTTTTTTAGAAATAATAACTATCAAAAGATTGACACTTTTTATGACCAATTTCAAAGTGAAATTAATTCCAATGTCTAACAATAGACTAACTAGTAAAAATATATTTTAATTAAAATCTATAACCAATAAAAAAGATAATCTTTCCATATAAATAAATTATATTAAAAGGCACTTTTGAATTAAAATACAGTATTTTTTACTATTCATTAAGAAATGAACTTTATCATAAAAATACCAAAAAATTTTCCCAAAGTAAATTTTGATGTCCCAAATCTAAAGAATAATTTTTTTTCAAATAGAACATAAAAAAATGACCAAAACTAGATTTAAAAAGGGTTCGCCGTCAAAAGGCGGTAAATTGACCTTTTAAAGAATAATAGAGTATTTATGCTTATATTCATTCACATTTTAAGCCACTAGCTTTTATTAGATAAATGTAAAAACATTTTAAAAACACATATAATCATATTGTAGTTATTTCTATTCATTTGCACTGATACAATGTCTAGGCGTTAACTACCCTTTAAAATAATAGTATTATAGTATTACTGTGCAACGTAAGATTTCAAAGAAACCCGATGTTGCGTATTGGGTACGCTATCGAACATAACATCCCATTTAAAGTAAAATTAATATTTAATTCAGAAACATTAATAAACATTCAAATGTATTATTCTTTATTTACTTGGGATGATACATCCACTCACATAGATCATAAGTAATGCTCCATCTAATTAATCCATAACTGAAAACAAATCCAATCGAAAATCGAAATCCCATTATTATTGATGACATCTATTAAGAGGGAAACACAACTATTACACTTTACCTATAATTAAAATTGAAGGATCTTCCGTGGGACTATAGGACCCTACATCACAATATTGTCTACTTTGGTTCACTACCTCTTGGGTTTTTTCTTCAGTAGGGATCACTTCCCACTAGGGTGGATCACTACGATCCCCATTCAGAAATGAACTTGAAAAGGGATTGGTGGCTGGGACTTATAAGTAATTCCCAGCACTCCTTCATTCTCCGTTGTGAGACAGGGCCCCTACACCCAGCAATATTGACACGTATGGATGAACTACATTCATTTGCGATTCAAACACTTATTACATATTTGGGTCCCTTTATTTATCCTTATTTTCCAAAAAAACATCATAATTATCATTATCATCATCCTTACCACTGGTCATAGCATAGTCCACTTATATAAATCTATTATTTTTATTTGGGCTTCAACAATGGAAATTGGCCCCCATATTAGAGAAAAAAAGCTGACACCGTTCGAAACTGACACATTGTCAACTTTTTCAGTTTGGCATGCCTTCAACTGCCTATGTGCCATGAGTATGGCTAGAGAATATAATAGGCATGATTTGAAAGATGTTTTATAGGAATATTTCCACATTAAATGGTTATTGAAACCAAACTAAATCCGCTATAAAAATTTATGGATGTATATGCTCGAAAATATTATTTTTTTCATATTATAAATAATTATTTAATTTTTTTAATATGAAATTATGAAGAATGATTCCCTAAAAATTAGATAATTATTATTATATATATATTTTATATTTTTAGGTATTTTCATATTTATAACAAAATATATAATATTAATTTTACATCGAAAATGGACATCACAATATCCTAAGAGGTCACCCGTCGTTGCGGTACTGTAACCAAATCCATTAAAACCATTTATGAAAAAATCACTACTCTAAATGAATTTAGTTATAATAATATGTCAATATATATTTATTTACCATTTTTATAAATAAAATTCACAATATAAATAAATAATTAACAAAATTTGATATTCTCAATGAAATTATTTCAAAAATATATTTATTAAAACATAATTTCTCTCTTTATTATATAATGATATTAATCTTTATATAAAAAAATATTCTTAAATAGAAATTAAATATTAATAAATAAGAATAAAATAATTAATATTATAAAATATATAATAATTATTAATGAATAATAACATATACATTTAAATAAATTTTACTCTATAATTATAATATGCTAATAATTTATTAGTTATTATGAATAAAATATGATTCATTTCTTATACATTAAACGTATTTATGAAGTATAAGTTATTAAAAAATGAATATTATTTGAAAGTAATTATTTTATTTAATTTTTTGTAATTAGTGATAGGTAATACATATAATAAACTAATAATAAAAAACTGATATTTCATAATCTATCATCACTGATTAGTAATTGACAATAAAAAATAAAAAATATTTTATATTTTTAAATTTATAAATAAATTTTTAGTATTAAGAATTATTTACATTTGTTAGATGTAAATATTTATTATGTGAAAGTTATAGATTCATTTAGGGAAATAATTAATTTAATACTCATTATTAATTTTTAATAATTTATTACTTATTCATGAATAGAAATTAGTTAATTATAATAGTCTAATTAGTAAATCAAAAAAAATAATAAATATTTTAAAATATTCATAATATAATACAATTATTAATCAAAAATAAAAAATAATTACTAATTTATAAATAGTAATCAGTAATATAAAATTAATTTTTACTAATTTTTAAATAATCATTTTTACATAATACTTAATTATAAATTGATACAGATTATTATTTAATAATTAAAATAAATTAATAATGAATGAATAATAATTTAGAATTATTAAAATATTGATAAAAAATAATATCTAATAAATATTAAGTAATACATAATAATTATTAATTTATAAAAAAATATAATTTAAAATAATTAATAATTAATAATGTATTAGAATAAATATTCAATAATAAAATAATACCATATTAATAATAATTTTTGGACGATAATTGTTATTAAAATAAAAACAATTATAATTTTTTAAAATAATAATTACATAATTAATTTATCAATATTTTTATTTATTTATAATGGTTATTATTAATTATGAAATGTAATTAATATAGGTCATCATATTGTATATGTATTTTATAGAAAATGCTTGTATAGTATCTTTTAACAAGTTGTATATTATAATTTGATTGTAGGATGACATAGGGTGACTGAGGAGTAAAGAAATTTTATCTTCTATTAGTATATTGATAAAGGGTATTCTACAAACACAGTCTAATGAAATCATAGACATAACAACTTCTTGTTTTTTAGGGATCTATTGATATTACATCATCTTCCTCATCACTGTAGAATTCTTCAATATCATCACAACCCCCTTATTCCACAATGTTATTTCTCTACTATTCATCAAATTCCACTATATTTTACAAAATATTTATTTTTTTTCACAATTTCAATAATAATTAGAATTTGAATTTATATGAAAAATATAATATTTTATGGATTAATTAGATAACATGACATTTGAATAAAAATTATGAAATATATTATCATCCCTATGAGATTGAATCTTTTGGAGGTAATCATATTTACAGAAAATTCAAAACCAAATAACTAAAAATGTAAATGTAGGAGTACTCTTATAAAATATCTCTTATGAAACATTTTTTAACCAAGACCCAAGATTTTACTTTTTTGATATAGAATGATGTCAATAAATATTTTTTATAAAACATCCCTTCAATGTATTTTTCTTTCGGATTTGATCGAGCCTTGTTCAAAAGTTTCAATTTATCCCTTAAACTACAACATTTTTTAGTTGATCTCACTACTAAGACTCGATGTGTTTTTATAAGTTTTTCTAATATCTTCCTCCATATATAAATATATTTTACCAATTATAAAATATTAGTCATGAAATATAAATTTTTCACCCTAATTTTTTTAATTCAATATATGATAATCATTAGGGAAATAAAAAATTTAAAAGGTGACATATGAATATCATATTATAAATTATATGGTAATCCTCAATGAAAGAAATTAAATATCTCTCCCCACTAATTTATTTAATCTATATCAAACTATATACTTTTATCAACCAAATACTATCTACTATGATGAATTTAGGTCCTTCAAATTTTAACTAATTTAAATGAATATTCACTTTTGACATGAAATTTATATATGTGTATGTTAACATTAGAGCTGAGGAATATCAAGAGATCCTTAATTATTCATCAATTTATCTCATGATATTACCTCTTGTGTCAATAACATCTATTAAATGATCAATGTATCATATCATATGGGATGTTATTTAATAAAAAGGGTTTGGGACTCCATCGTGATCTATTTCATCATAAGAAATTTCAGAATCAATTAATTTCTCATCGGTTATCTATTTCATATATCTCAACTACACGAATCACTCCTCCGAGGACTATTCAAATGCATCCTTTATATAAAATAGATCAACATCATTATATTTAATTTAAAATAGTTTCTTCATATTATCTAATATGATGATGATTTTAGATTGTGTGAATTTACCGATAGATTCTACTATGACACAACAACATCATGGAATCATTGATAAATATTATATGGATTGGAGTATGTATCCCTCACAGAAAAAATAATAGTGCTAAAAATATACCATGGGAAAGGATATCAACTCTTATATATATACTAATATTTTTCCATGATTTCCCCATATCTATAGATAACTAATAGGATTTCCTACTATATCATTATGAAATAATAATATATGATTTGGGGTATATTTATAGTATCATATTCAATTATTAAATAGAAATTATAATATATTGATCCCCAACTGAATCAATGTTATTCCTTGAATTGAATACAAGAGATCATTTATCTCTCATTATAGAGTTTTTATTGTCATATTGTCTCAATCATAAATTTCCTTAATTTTTAAGAAATTATTATAAATGATACGTTAACATGTATATTAAATATCAATTATTTTGTATAATCATTTTATCATCCCAAAAAATCCAATTTCTATATATCATCCCTTGTTTTAAGATTTTGTAATTGTTTTAATCTCCCATTATATACTAATGATTAATGATTCATCCTTAAGGATTTTTATTAATTTATATTTGTCTACAGTAGTCAAATTATCAATTCCCTTGACCACCTCAATAATTTTTATTTCTTACACAGCTATCATTGATGTATTTTTCTTTATTTTAAAATTTATTCTTTTGAATCATAATAATAACCAAAAAATTAAATTCATCTCATTACTTATTGTTGAATATGGAATTATTAACTGAATCATTAAATGTATTCACTCATTCATATAATATTCTATTTCATTAAGTGTTTATTGTAACTAAATTATATGTATTGATCATACACAAAATTCAGTATCTTTTTAAAAAAATTATCTTCCATTTTTTGTTTCTATTTAACGAACATAATAACTTTATCATTGAGATCATTAGAGCCCTTAATTTATTCCAAATAAATTTCTTTGGATCAATAAGCTCTTCATAATGTTTTTTTATTATCTTAATAAATGAAAACATCATTCTTTTCATATATGTAGGTAATTATTTCCATTTTGATTAATTTTTTTCATCATATTATAACGTATATAAATTATTTTTTATTTGGTTCCAAACCATTCCTCATTAAAAATATAAGAGTGGATTATACTATATGTATATATATATATATATATATATATATTAATTTTTATAATATCATTTGAGGAAAAAATTATCATGTTATAATCAATATTTATTTCAAAAGGTTCATCAACCATGAAGGTATTCTTAATTTCCATAAAGGTTTCTTCATATATTTCTTATTTTATAGTGGATCAATGTACATAACCATTATCCCATATTAAATGATATTGGAATGATATTTGTCCAATGTGAACTCTTTTAAATGCCTTTCATTATGAATCAATGAATTTACATTTAATTGGGGTGTAAATAATAGAAATATTCACATTAAGATCTATATGTCATTGTGGGTTTCCACAATTTCATGCATTCCATCTTTTATCATTTTAACATGATCTAAAAATTGATTAATATATTCATATAATGATCTTAAATTCGACATAATTTTCACATAGAACCATTAATTAAGCATCACATATGATTGATTATATATGCATGACATTAAGAATATTTACTCATATAGATTCAATGTATATAGATGATATGTAATTAAAATATACATTATTGTAATTTTCACATCTTAATTTTTTTTGAAGATATATCTATATCTATACAAATTGTTAAATGATTTAAACATACATATTGGTGAAAATTATATGTGTGTAATCTATATAATCCACCAGGACTAGTAATCATAATTTATTATGCCTCAAAACCCCCCATAAATGAATTTTATCACCATTGATAATAATTATTTCATTATATATGAATAATTATTACGTGGATTTCATGAGACATAATCCCTCGAAAAAGAAAATTACACATCTATAACACCAAATCAACCAATAGTGGCATAGATAGATGGTCAACCAACCCATCAATATATAATGGACTGTGTTCCCTAAATCAAACACAACTTATAGTTTATAAAATGAACCTATTGACCACACACTCTCCTTATTTTATCTGAAAAACTGAATTTCCATTAAAGGTAGGAAGCTTCAACATCATATCCAATTGACCGCATCAACTCTTCTATATAATCATCCACAGCCCATTCAACATGATCCTGGGAAAACCACTCTTATCTCACTAAAAATGTAATGTTGATCCACCGTATTATTCATGATTAGGAACCCAATAATAATCGACAAAACAATGATTCCACCACTAAAGGGATATCAACTGATGAACCTGAATCCATTGAGGTTGATCGAGTTCCCACTCACCATATAGTGCCAAATCCAAAGTAGATGACCATTCCCACCAAGGAATATTTCTAGGAACATTATTGCAAAACCATCATGGATGATGCCAGAATTAGAGTAGATATATTCCATAATACTCAATATCACAATCATAATATCAAATTATATAATAGAGTTGGAATCATCATATATTTTCGATGTGATGTTGATGTAGATATATTTAAAATGATGTAGGAGTTTTATATACACCAAAACCAAAAATGGGGTTTCTAATAAAAAAATAACCAAGATGTCTTATACCATATATAATTGAAATAGAATATGAGGAAAAAATTAATTAGGGGGAGATTAAACCAAGGTATGAATATGTAGGATTGAATCATAAAAATAAAGACACCCTACTTATTTGAGATTAACCAGAAAAACTGGAACTATAACCTTGACACTTTTATCCAAGTAGTTATATGTGCATCTAATCACCATCGAAGAATAGTGTGAGGTATTTAATCCAATGAAACAATGATACCACACTAACACTACAATGGATGATGAATTTTTCATGCTCATGGGTTCCACCCTGTGAAAATAGAACTCGCCCTAAAAACTTTTTACATAATTATAGATGTGAAACGTGATAACAAGTATGAAAATATAGATATAAAGGAATATTTTCCATTTCATTATTAACATGATCGATAAAGAAACTAGTGGTTGATGAGGAAAAAATATCTATTAATAATCTCTGAGTCCTCTAAGGATGATGAAGAAAGAATCTTTCTGAGTAGTTCTATAAAGGAAAATAGGAACCCACATGCCCTGATAAATGAATCCATAATTAATCCAGAATATAAATTTAAAACAAAAATGATGCTTCACTAATTATAGAGTTTATCCTACTTCTATTGAAAAAATTATAGACATTGTTTTCGATGGTTTAACAGAAGGTGCTCGATCCAATGTCATCCCAAGGTTACGACACAATAAACTATTTATTGATAGTCTGGTCCTCCCATAATATACATCACTAAAAAATAAAATGAACATGTATAATATAAAATGACTTCCACTATGATATAAATAATTGTCTCATATTAGAAGGAATTTTCCTAAATATGTATGAGAACAAAAACAGGAAGAATATGGTAATGTGGAGGGAATCTGAGAATTGAATAGTACACTAGTGTTATAAAGGGGTTATAAATTATAGTTTAAAGGCCACATCAACGTATAAATAAATTTTACACTACTGTTTTGTTGGATATTTTACTCATACCAACTACAAAATATGTTTTATATTATCTATTTTTGGATTTTAACTGAAAATGAATTCTATTTTATCTTCATAATGTTGTGTTATTATAATTATTATCAATTTATTTATGTATTTTCTCACATCTAATGACTTAGATATCAATATATCCATTATTATGGAGAATAAAAACAGTGTGGGTTGTCTAAGGGAAATCAAAATAGTCTATTTAAAGTTTTCACTACAACATATCACTATATTTCCCCAAAATTATGGTGAAATGGTATGATATAATATAAATTAGTAGATCATAACTAAAAATTCCATTAACACTAATAAAACCTATAATTTTTAAAATTATGTGGCACCCACCATTCTAGTCACATATTATACTAGTGGTGTTATGGGATTTGAATTTTATAATGTTATATGATTGCAGACATCTCAGTGAGTATGTCCAATTAGTTAGTTGGGTAGTGTTTGTACGCATTCTTAGGGGATACCACAGGAAATTTCTCATCTGTTTAGATAATTACATGAAATTTCTAGTTGTTATATATTATTTCTTGTCAATAGATTGTGAATGGTATAGTTAAATTTTTTATTTCCCTTGATTTAAATGATTCATAGAAACTTTATATGATCTTAAAACCGACTATAATTTAACCTAGTAAAACTGTCAGTTCATCCTAGCTTTCTGGTTGTTTGTATCATTTGATTAAAATTCATAAAACCAAAAAAACCAAAAAAAAAATAAGACTCTTTGTCTTTTGATGCTTTTTAAACTTATAAAAATAGAAATAATTATAATAATTCATTTAGAATATCTATGAACCATCCAATTTTCAGTCCAAGGGAAATGAACACAGTGATCCCTTTGTTTCATTTAGTTATTTAATAAAACAAATTTCAATTTTACCATAGAACGATATAATGGCCTGATTAAATGGGCTCGATTACATGGAAGTAATGTCAAAGAATTACATTTCATCATCAAATTTTATATAATTTTTTGGTTATTAAATTCAAAACCAAATTGTATTATCACATGGTATAACAAAGGGTTTATGTACATCATGTTTTTCTAAAGTGAATAATGATTAGTCATACATGTAAAAAAATTGATAAAATAATTAACTTTTATGAACATATCTTATTGGATTTTCATATATATAATATGGTAAATGGATTTTAGGTGGATTATGTATAAAAAATAATCCTCCAACAAATGAATAAGATGACATTTTGGTGGAATTTTTTGAACATCTGTCTCTCCTATATAGTTATGAGGTGATGCATGAGTTACCGATGGAGAATCAAAAGAAAATAGAATAACAATTTGAGGGGGATAACCAAACTCATAACTCTGTAACGTTAATTATTTTTAAATTCAATTATACTTTTTTTTAATTTTGGTATTGAGACATATTCCACCACATTTAATTATAATTTGGATGGAGAACAATTCTATTTTAACGTATTTAATCTATATCAAAGAATGTCGAAATATCTTTTGGGGTAATGTATCTTAATAATTTAGCTTCATCATAGTTATAAGAGTCCCTCATTGTAGAATAATTACTTGCCACTTCAATATACTAGGAAAATCAAGTAGTGGGCGAATAATAGAAAAATATATCATAGTGTTTCTCTCATATTGAGACAAAATAAGAATATGTTTGTTATATGGGGGATAATAATTTTCTAATCTCCACATGCAATGATTATATTCAATGAGAATTACTTACTAACACTCCATATGATGAATATTTTGAACCATCAATAATGAATATTAAATATGAGAAAGATTCATCTAACATGGTTGTGGGATAATTGGGGGCCCATTAATCTTCCTTCAAACCCTATATTTTGAGTTTCATGAAACTAATAAGGGGTTCAAAATGAAAAACTATATACAAGAGGATTTTTGTAAAGAATTAAAGATGAGAAAATTTTGATAAAAATGAAATTGGAGTTCTTAATCATACAAACCACATCCTCAGGTTTATTCCGGCTAACCACAATTATTACATATATGTGTAGTATAAATATTACACCACTTTGAAGGGACACCCCAATAATCTCATTCTTTCCCTTTATTTTTTAATTTTCACTTTAATAAAGAATTATTTTACTCTATTTTTATAGAATTTACCTTTGAGGATATAACCTAATATGATAGCTCAAACATTCCATAGATCAACTTGTGGAGATATTACCTCAAACCAATTGTAATAAATAACATGATGTTTTAAACATTAATTTACACCATCTAATCTCAATAATTTTTATTCATGTTAACTTGATGAGCAATTAGATTTCATTAATATGTAATTGGGGGATCAATGCTATTTATCATTTTTTTTAATTAAATTTACGATATATTTTAGAATATATAAAAAACATATTTACAATTCATAGTATATTTTAGTTATGGGTTTTGATTTTAAAAATATACAAAATTTAAAGAAATATTATATCTACATAAACAAAATAAATTAGTCTCTTATAATGTTATTTTTGTTTTTTTTATAATTCACATAGATTATTCTTACCTATGTGTATTAAATATCATGGTAGAGTAATTATTTTAATGGTATCTAAAAAATTATGAATTTAATGAACCCAAAGTGAAATTTTAAAACCCTTCTTGGATATCGGTTCTAAGAACTATGAATGGTATTTCGAGTGAACGGGAACCAATAAAGTCAAAAGTTTAACACGAGTTTATTGGGATTCTTGAAAATAATCCATGAAAACATGAACTCTATGAAGATGACCTCTTTAGGAACACTACTCAAATAAAATTGATACAATTCCATTTAAATTGGATTAAAATAGTAAACTTGGATCCCACATTGAATCTATAATACATTAAACATTAGGTGTGTGAGTTATCCCTCCACACTTTTCATATAAATTTTTTCACATAGTTTTTCAGATATAAATTTCTGGGAATTAATAAAATTAACTAAATAATTTTCCAAATAGAAATAATTTATTCATTCAGGTGATGTAATATTGAACCCAAATTTTTAAATGACCAATTGACTTATAAAATTATCATTTGATTTGTATGAGTGATGTTTTTATTAAAAATTTTGTATAAAGTATTGTAGGAGATGTTGATAACTTTATTTTTTTCATATTATAACACATATCAAAATGTAATCTTGTATATTCCTATTTTAGTCATGTATGATTGAATGAGTGAAAATTATGAGTTAAATAAATCAAAAAAAGCCATTATAATACAACAATGGAGGGACCAATGAGGTCAAACTTCATTTTCTTATAAATTCAGATATAGGTATGATCAATAATTTATGTTTTAAAAAAAATTAAAATCAATGTGGAAATTTGGATAGAGTGAAATAATTTATGTTTGTGGGGAGTGATGAGAGTTGAATTTTATTAAAGTATTATATTTTTCCCTCTATAATTAACCACCTATTTGATTAAATATAAGTTTATTAATTGATTTTTTTAGAATTTTCAAATATTCTATTAAATTTTATCATGACATATATATAGTTTTTTATAATTTATTCATTTATTTGTAATTTTAGAATCCACGCAAGGATTTTGACATTTTATATTTTATTAATATTTTTATTCAATCTATAAATTTTCAAATGATTTATTTTTAAAAACAAAATTATATTTTTGGAAAATATAATTTAGAATGAAGAATTATAATTTAACCTCAAATTATTAACCTAAAATTGAAATGTAAATATCATTATTTTAATTTGAATAATGTTCATTTTTTGAAATATGTAAATTAGGAATATTATTTTCATTTAAATTTGACATTTAATTTGAAAACTAAAATACTAATAAAAGTGTGTTATCTGATTTTTATAATATATAAATGATTCATAAAACCATGAAATTGAATTGGAAATTCAAAAATGGATTTAACAAACCATGAGTTTCCCCTTCCACTTGACTACAAACCATGAAACAGTGGTACCAATGACTCAAATTTAACTGAAGTTGTGAAGTGACTATTACACCTCCCATTCATACCCTTGATAAAGAAACCATGAAAATGCAAAACAATACAACTTATAGTTCCTCCAATCAATCATAACATACTAATTATTTATGGTTAATAAAACTTCCATAGTGTCGTGGATCAATTTTGAGTCTCCTAGTCCTTATACAATCATCCATGCCCCCTCAACATACAATATTTAAAATTTTTGCAACACAAAAAATAGAACACACCCTTGCCATGGTCGCTCTTAAAAATAATATTTTATTTGGATTAATCTATCTCAAAATATTCAAATGGAAACATGTTATATTCTCTAGGTTTGACATAAAAACATGAATAATGACCATGAATGAAATACTAACTATCTTACCAAAACCCTGATGATATTCCATCTTAATGATCTAGTCGATGAATATGATCATCATTTACAAATATATGATTCCTCAATTGATTTCTTATCTAATAAATAAAAAGAGAGATATTTATGATTCCCATGACCCTCTCACCATATAAAACTAATGAAAAATGAGATGATTGTGGTCACTAGAGAAGAAAAAGGATTCCACTATGCCTGATCAACATATATTGATGTTCATATTTCATGATATATTTTATGAACCACTTGATATCATATTACAATTTTTTCATAGAATTTTTATAGGAAATAATGTTGAAATTTTTAATCTAAATCTGTTTTTGAGGTTGGTGTAAAGATAAACAAGTGTAATACATGTTGAAACATAAATTCCTATTTCTGGTGAATAATAGAAATGAAATAAATATCTTTAATTTATGAATGTTCCCATGTAAAACCAGATCACATTGATATGAAAACCAAGTGTAGAACAAGGAAAAATTTAAAAATGATTCTAATGAAATGAGAACTATTTATGATAACTCACCATAATAGATAGAAAATGATGGAAGCCAAAAGTAGGCCACTGTGTCTTAGGAATCTCTCCAATAAAAAATACTGGAATGGGTTTTAGTAATCAAACCCCTGAAAAAAAATCCAATCCCAAGAATGATGAAGAATATCAAAATATTTCCCCTTTCTCTTGATTAAAATTAAAAACAATATCAAACAGATTATTGTCATGAAATATATTCAATCGGATCTCGAGTATGACATTATAGATTTTTATGAATAAGATCCAATGTTTTCTGTAACAAACATGATGAATACACAACCATTTGATTGAGGCCAAGCCTCCACCAAACATTATCATTTACTATAAGGGTAAATTTGGATATATATGAGTAATTCATTCCATAGTGGATATTATTGTCCATAGTACATGGGATAAATGATCATACTTGAATCTCAACTGAGATAGAAGAACACATTACAACACCTCATTGATTAATGAATCCATCTATGTGTGATTAATGAAAATAAATCTTTCGTTCAGACCCCACACACAGCTCCTTCTCAATCTAATGTAGTTCCCATGATATCATCACTACTACTCGATAATATAGATCACGATTTAACCACTACATGGATTTATATAATTCATAAAAGAAAATGAATAACATAACATGTCATCTACATCCATTCAATGAAGAGGATAATATATTAATGAATTTTATCAATGAAATAAGTCTATGATAGTGGAATCATATTCTCTCAAATGAATCTATCACAATAGTCAGTTTCAACATGTGGATGAAATAAAATAGTAGGGGTGTACACTATTGTTAACCATGATCTCTGAACTCCATATGAATGTGCTCTATGACCTATATACAATTATCTAATTCATGATTTTATGATTTCTATCACTTGTGAAATATATGATAAGTTTTCCAATAAATTCTTCCATATTTTTTTCTAATTCAATATTGGTTTCTATTCATTCTGTTGTTATATTGTTTTCTCCCTCAATTTTATGATAATTTCTCACCCTCATGACATCCCATCGATCTCAATGTACGTTGTCATAGATAACTACCCTATTTCATGTTTTTTAGGGGAATCATAGTAGTGATTTGTTATTTATTATTCATAAATTTATCACTGTATTTCTCTCTAAATATCATGTTAGAGTAATGATAGTGTGTTGTTGAGGCGGTCATCCGCATTTACTCCATTTATACTCCTTCAATACTCTACTAGTTACATATTAATGTTTCTCGCAATTCTGATCAAACATCATACATGTGTAGTAGAGGAACTTCAATTGGACAATGATATATATTTTATACAATGTTAGTGAGTATTTACATTCTATTGATTGGTCTATTTGCTTAACCATTAACAAAGGGGAACTCAAAATATTTTTGATCAATTATGGGGATTCATTAAGTATATTAGTAGTTTCATACCAATGTAAAATGGAGTATTTTTTATGAAAAAATATATATAATTATTAAATTAATGGATTTATAATGTGTATAATTATTGTAATTGATCTTCCAACCAATATGAATTCACAGTAATACTGTCTTGATTTTTTTTCTAGCCATATTTTTTCTAGTATTTTGGATTGAGAATCATAAAATCCGACAAAATAACCCCAATAATTTATGGTTTTTCTAAATTATTTTGAAAAAAATATATTAATAAGTGATTCAAAAAGTGATCAAATTATCTAATACTACAATTTTATAAATGAAATTTTCCATCCATATCACCCAATACATGTTTAAATAAAAAAAATTCATTTGATTGTCACATGTAACAACAATATGATGAACATGGTATGTTTGTGTTAGATAAAGTAAATATATTAATTACCATTCATAACCTTCTAAATAATTTTCATCACTTAAAATATATAACAAAAAAATGATCGTCACTAGGTACCATAATGGGTGGATGGAAATCCAACATTTACTAAATGATAAAATAATAGAGTTATATGTAGACATTTTTGATGAATTAATTGTTTTATATTATAAAATAATATAGTGTTTTAGTATTACTAAAACATATAGGGGAGTAAAAATGGATCATGGACCAATAAATGAACATACATCATATGATGTGGCTGTTATTGAGGTAGAATTGATGAATAATCCATTTCCCCAACACAATTTTATATGATTCATAGGGCACTCATGAAGAAACAAGGGAAACCATCTCAAAATGTTCAAGGGGATAACCGAACAATATATTCCCCTAATTTTAATTAATTTCTTATAAAATTTTACGGTGACCCCAATTATAATAATTTATGGCAGTTAACACTATTATAGAATGTTTTTAAAAGATATGATGAGTTTTTCAAATTTATTTTATCATTATCCCATTAAATATTAAATAATTTTTAGGTTAATGTTTCTTAATATTAATGATTTTGTAGATTTACTTGATTTCATCATTATATAAGTAAATTTTCTATAAGTTAGAATCATAAAATCACAGTAATTTCTTCATAACTAGAACCCCTCTTTCATATATAATACATAATATCATGTATTAATACTATAAGGTCTCATGTTTTACAACATTGATATTTTGAGAATAAATTTTAATTTTTTCTTATAGTGATTGTATGGGGGTAAATATTATTTTAACATTGAAGGTTCTCTCAATTAATTTTTATAACATATCAATTGGTCTTAGAAATTAGTATTTAACATAACATATTAGTTTTTATAATTCCAATCCATTCAAATTTTACTAGAATAAATAATTTTTAATATTAAATAAATAAAATATTAACTTAATCATGTTGGTTCATTCAGTCATATCATTTAAATAGAGTGTTAGATTGAGATTATATAACCACTGTTGATTATGAATTTGTATTTTTTTACTATGTGAGGCATACAGTCTTGTGGGACACCAGGTCTATCCTATTTTCCTTTCTCAATTACTTTATCTTTTCCTTTTCTTCCGTACCTTTTTCTCTTATTTATTTTATTATTTTCCTCTTCTATTATCATATACATGGTCATGGATCTGTCTTCATGTATCCTAGATTAATAATGAGTGCGGTAAATATAGATAAGTGAAGGGAGTGGAATAAGGATACCATCAAGGAGTTCTGGATGTACTGAATATTAATGAGGTAGCCATAGAGTAGGGAAACTGGTATATATTTAGTGGATTCATCCCAAAGAAAGGTTGTTTTGATGATTATATATAAAATCCATAGATTTAATAATTTACAGTTTTAATCCCATTTTATGAATTATTATTACCCATCATTGTATGAACTTTTTCTTTTCAGTAAAAAACCTATGTTTTAGGCATTTTTGTGACTTTTTGTTTGGGAAAACACATCGACACAACGTGCGGTTCGTGGGAGAATTTCTATTTGTTCACCCATTTTGTGGAAGTTCAAATTTTTTGAAGTACATAGAATGTATGGGGTAAAAAAACATGAGCTATTTCTTTTCTCTATATCCATGTACTAGTCTAGGATTCTTGTGGAAGGGCCACATGTCGTTTGGAGTACACTACTATACCCCATGTTGGTCACAAAATGTGTACATATATATATCTAGGACAAATACATATCCAGGATAGGTGAGGGACACTATAAGGTAACCTATGTAGGTTATACACCATCTACCAGTTTTTAGGCTATTTAATTGGGAATTTATATACCATATCAGGTGGGAATACTCGCGTTGGTTTGGATTTTGGTGTTTAGACCATGTGATCAGGGTGACACACTATTTATTCCCCTATTTTCAAACCTTAATGGGGATTTCATATATTTTTTCCCAATATACGTAATTGTTCTAATGATTTTTCATTTCAAAATATATCATCATGTCGATCTTGATGGTATGACCTGTAAGGATATTCATGAACTACTTGGTGGGGTTTCCTGAATAGATTTGGTTTTCCTTTAGTAATCATATCTAGTGTCTCTTGATAGTGTGACCATATATGGGTGATCCATGAGCTATATTTTTTTACCAATGCCTTTTTATATTTTCTATTGAGGATGTGTCCCTTTCAAAATGTTTCCTTTAGGTCTAAGAGGCCAGGATACAATTTTTTTTTGAGGACCCACTATTGGATTCATCTAAATACATTTCAACCTAGAGGATACCATGTTGAAATAAAAAATATTATTAACATTATGGGGATCCCATGTGTGATTCATATACTTCTTATTCTCTTTATATTTAGAGACCATTTAGGATGCACCATTATAAATACATTTATGAGGATCCTAAGCTGGACTCTTCTATTTTGTGACCATCAATGATCCAATTTAGGAATCCTCACTTTATATTCTTGGTTATGGATCATGAGTAGGATTCCTTATCTTATGTTTATACCTCAAGAATACCTGGTTGGATTCCTCTTATATATTTTAACATTAGGGTAAAAGTGGGTGACCCAATGTTTGTATGAACCTGAGCTAGTACACGAATTTTGGTTAGAGATGGTAGTGTGTGTCACCCTAGAACCCATGATGAAATTGTAAGACCATTTTTCTATTGAGGAAGTGTTGGTTTTAGTAATTCAGGAACCCTCACTCTATTTTTTATGGATTCACTAGGTTATTTCTGATTAAGAGAGGTTATGAATTGGTGGATACAAATTAGTGATTTTTGACTCTGACGTGAGGCTCTTTCTTTCCCTTTGTGAGACCCATACATTCTTCAGGGGATCTAGATTCTGAGCAATGTTATTTTATTATTATATGAATTCCCATATTTATTATCTTGGGACTGGATATATAGAATTTATTTATTTAATTTTTTCCATGTTTCGATTTCTAGAGGTTCATCCTAGGATCCATCTATTTTGCCCATGGTTATGATATACATGCATGGAATCACAAATAATTATACTTTTAGATGATTCCTCAACCAATGTGATTAGGATAGTTACTATATTCTCTAATCATGGGTTAAACATTGAAAATTAGGCTCTCCTCATCATGGGGTTATTAGTCAATATTTATGATATCCTTGTATTGTGGTCTACATTTGATGATTACACTCTCATTCAATAGTGGATTATGTTGGATGACTATGATATCCTTGATTTTTCATATGATGAAGATCATTTTTCATTCTCTATAGGATCTGGAAAGTGATCCCTTTTCATATCAGGGTGGTTGAGCATGATGTATGACACCAATTATTGACGTTCACAATGGGATCTTGAGTGGTGTTAATGTTATCTCACATATGATGTCTCTATACAAATCACCTTAGGGTCAGACCCATAGTGTTATTTCGAGTTATTCTTTTATGAAAGTCTAAGGACTATGACCTACTGCTAAAAAAATGTTTGGGATTTACATGGAATGACTTACATGGAATTTATTTCATGGCCCATTACCGGATACCCATATGCACTTCCTTGGAATCCTTCTTTGAATTTATTAGACGTGATTAATAGTGAACCCACGTGTTTGATGAGTATGCCCCTATGGTTTTGTAGATTGTTCAGAGACATTGCACTCATTTCCTAATGAAGTTATATGATAATTTTGATTTCAGACCCAGATTTCAACATAATAATATAAGTCATAAGTAGCATGACATCCAGATTGATTCTGAAGAATATGATGTCTAGGTGATTGAGATTATAGACCCATGGATTGACCCTTGATTGGTATTCTGTTATTTCAATATCCTTAATTCTGAATATTAATATTCATGTATATATGTATAGGTATGAATATATACTTGTATACACATATATATAAGTACATTCATTTTGGAACATGACCAGTTGACTAGTATAATGGACCAAAGGATGAACTATTATTTTGTGTTACTGATTATACATATCATACCAATCGAGTCACGGCTAGGCTATGTAAATATATTTTGTGTCCACTTATAGAATATTTTTAGGTTCATAATTTTGGTTCCATAATGAGCCTATTTCTCACCCCTACATGTGTACCCCGATGAACATTTAGACCTCATGACTTATTTTCATGTTGAGCATAGTTGCAGGGTGGATTAGAATACCGCTCTGAGTTGCATGTTTGAGTATAGTTGCTCATTTGATTTATTCAAACCGAGCTTCTATTTTTCGACATTGTCTAAAGTCTATTTATGTATTGTAGATCAAAAATGGCAGTGGTTCCATATACATTTATTTTAATTTGTTTTTAATTCTAAATCTATATGGTCATCCAATATGGTCACCAGTGTTGTATGATTCATAAAGTTTTCTAGATTTAATATATTTTACATTTATTATAACATCATGATCCATTTTTGGTTAATTAACAACTTATGTACACTTTTTACATTCTGATGTGTATGATACGAAGATATTTCCACTATTTTCCTACTATTATATTAGGGTATAGTCTCCCCATTTTACCACCATTAGTCCCTTACTACATGTCAGCATCCTATTTTGTATGGAGAGGTGCACTTGAGGATTCATAACCAACTAGAACAAGAACTATTTTAGTTGAATCTAGGTAAAAATGTCAAAAAGTGGTTTCAAATCCATTTATTTGATCATATTTTATATTCGATATATTGAAGACATGATTATTAGAAATGTGTCATAATTTGTGATGGATATCAGACTGGTGTTTCATGAACACTATTTCGAGTAATTAGTCCAGGATACAGGGATAGGGGATTGTTTTTCTAATCTATGATGTAATAATTGTATGCAGTTTTGTTTACATTAGAGGCACACAATATGTGTGAGTGTTATTATTTATTGTGGATCTATGGATTGGGACCAATTGAATGCGTAAAAAGATGGATTTTAACTCTTTTAAAACAAAGGAAAGAGGCATCCTAATAATCATATTTCGATTGAATGATTCAAATCATATAGGCCCGTTAATCTAGGTCTTTAAAGATGAGATAAGACTGTTTAATTGGTCCTAAAAGAGTATGTATATATTTCTTTATGTTGTATGGTTTTTTTGATCTACATTGTGTTTTTTTCATTATAATGACTCATTTAGTTTTAAAACACGGTGTAGTGAACCTTATTGGTCAATATGGAATGTGATTTTGCTTTTTTTTACCCCTTGTATGGTGTTTTTTCTTAGGTAAAAGTTATCTTGTAAAATCATTGAGAATGATGTTGAATGGTACCAATATATTTTTAATGATCTGGACTTCTAGGGTGTATTTCTGTATATAGAAGATCAGTGAATGTCAGTTCAATATCCATTCTATGGTGGTATCATGACTTCCAAGGAGGTGTTCTATATAAGGATTCTTTGAGGGAATTAGGCCCTTGTAAGAAATGTTTTTTACATTTGACGCTCATAGGACATTATGATCATTACATTTTTAAGAGAGGTTTGATCTTCTAGGATGGGTTGTTAGACCATGTGACAGAGTTGTGAAAAATTTTATTTAATTATTTGTGTGAGTATTATAGTTCATTAGATTTTTCTCAAACCCATATAGTTTGATGTCGATGTTTTTTGGGGGAACCATACGTGATTAGTTGACCTGTGTTTCCAAATTTGTTTAGGTAGTGATCTCGGTTTTACGCTCATTTTGAAATCAAATTACATTAGGCACTCATGTAGTTCTTTATAGGCATCTTGATTCCTTCATCCATTGACAAACACCTTGGGTGATTTAGTATGAATAATGGATTTGAAAAGAATAATTATACTTGTTCTTATTCTGGTCGAAATGTGGCTCCATTTTTTCAAATGCAGAACAAGAATTGATTGAAGATCATGGATAGAATGAATCTAGTTGTTAGGTTATTGTGGAATTGTTCATGTCATAAGTGTGTCGTTCGATTTTGAATAGAAGTTCCATGGGAGCTTCTAGATTGATAAAAAGTACATTTTGTGTATCATGGTCCACTTGTCCTTATAATCTATGAATCGTGAGAGTACATGTTTGGTGAAAAAGGATCACTCTAGTTCCTCATGGTGTTGTTTAATCATAAATTGTTCTTTGGATGAGTGTGAGCAGAGGACCAATGATTTCAGGATTTTACATAGGTTTGTTGCCTATCAGTAGTCTTTTAATGATGAATATACCTCTATTGTATATGTGAAACCATGAATCAACCGGTTACCACAATAGGGTATAACAATGATGATCATAGATATGTATTATCGGCTGACGTGGTGTCACGTGTTGGTTAAATGTGTGTTATGATATTTTTTTGATCATGGATCAGTGGGGATGTATACTCCATTTGAGGAATCATAGTTGACTCCATATATGTGAATATCAGGCTCTATCAGGAAATTATCCTGATTATGTAGGGAAAGGGTTTACCTTATGCTATGATTTTTTATATTAAATTTTTATCATTGGTTAAGCATGGAAACCTATTCAAGTCACTCAAGCGAAGGAAGATTAGGTAATCCATGTAGTTATAAGTGAACCATTAGATGTTTAATGCTATTGAACCACAATTTTAGTTGAAATCTATCATGTTTGTCATGATTTTGAGCTCAGAGTTTTGTTTTTAAAAGATGATAAGGGTATTTCTATGTTGGGGAGTACTAATTCATGCATAGTTAAACATCTCCCATGTAGGAGAGCATTGTTGAATATTTTATCCTAATCCTTGGACTATTCTGAAAAGATGGCTACATATATACTAAGGTTGGGGGTATATAATCTATTCCTACAACAAGGTCTCTCATGGATAACAGGGTTAATGGTTTGGAGATTGTAAGGTCACATGTTTTTTCAAATTAAAATATTCAAAAAAAATTAGTTTTTACTTTTAGATCCTTTTAAGGTGTAAATAGACATTCTCCCTGTGAAGGTGATCAATGATATTTTTTTCAAACCAATCTATTGGTCCCATCATAGATTTTTTCACATTGGAAAAGTGTTTAGTGGAATTCCAAATGATTCAAATTTTGATAAAATATTTAATGGAAAATATTTCATAAAATAAATATTAATTAATTTATGTAGGTTTGTTTGGTAATATCCATTGATCAGAGCATCATATATAGATTCTTTCTTAACATATGATTCAAAATTGTGGATTTTATTTTATTTGAGTGATACACTTGATTTAGGGATAATGTTTTATGGTTCACCTTTCTCTTTTTATTTATTTTATTCCCTTTTTCCTTTTTATTTTCTCATTTTTATATTAATCAATTCTTCTTGGATTTTTATGCAAGTGGTTAGGTCTCACACATCCAATTTCTAAGAGATATAAATAGATAGGGAGATATATAAACGGATATGTATATTAATAAGGCTACTTTAATGGGGAATTGAATGTTCTAGATATACGTACTGCAACCATGGACCCCAGAAATGGGTGAAGCATTGTAAGATTCACCTAAAGGTATCCCATTTTTAATTGTTCCCATAATTCTCCCTAGATTTACAATTTTCATGTTTTAATGTCCTTTCATTATTTCATATAACCCCTTTGTGGTCTGATATGTTCTTTGGGGGGAGAAAATGAGGGTTTATTGAATTTTGATGGTTTTCCATTCAAGAAATCCCATCTACAGAACATATGGTCCAGGGAACACAAGTGTGTGTTATTTCTTTTTAGGGAAGTAGATCTTTTAGAAATTACACACAATGTATGGGGTTACACACCATGTACTGGTAATAATCCATGTAGTGAGGTACCTAGCAAGTATATCCATGTTAGTGGCACATTCCATGTTGAATACACTTTCGGACCACATGTGGGTCATAATCCAAATACAGCTACAAAACCAAACCTAATTCATGGAATGTCTATGTGAGGGACCTTGGAAGGTACCCCATATAGGGTACACACTATGTACACATCCTAAAAGTTATTTACATGGGTGTTTTCTCACCCTGTCTAGAGGTATTACACCACTATGCAAATATTTTTCATTACACTCCATGTGCTTAGGGAGACACACTGTGTTGTACCCATTTTTGAACCCTTTTGTTGTTTTCCTGTATTTTCTCCTGTGAGTAGGTCCTGGACCCATGATTCCTCCATTATGAGTAACTTTATGTGTGATCCTGATGGAATGAAATGTTATTTGTTTTGAGGAGTCCTATGTAGAATTTTGTGAAACTAGTTTTTTTACTCTTATAATCATATCAATGGTCTTCTGAGAGTAGGATATGATATGGGATGATCCATGAGACATCTATCATAAATGATGCCTTTTTATATTTTCCTTTGATGAAATATACCTTGCAAGGTGTTCCCTTCATGATTAAGAGGCTGTGAGACTGGATCTCAGTACCTCGTGTATGATTCCTTTATGTAAGTTTTGACATAAAGTATCCCAAGTAGTATTCCTATATATTATTAACATTATTAGGATCCCATGTTGGATGCCACTACATATTATGATGTGGAATTTGAGGTTCCCATGCTGGATGCCTCATTCAATGTATTATTCTGATAATCTAGAAAAGGATTCATTTTCATTATTACTATCAAGGATCAAATATAGGATTCCACATTTTACAATTTTAGCTAAGGATCCCAAGTATTATTCCTTTAGTTATGTGTATACCTTTGAGATCCCGTGTTTGATGTCACTTATATGTTTTGAATTAGGGGACCCACTTTCTTCCCCAATCCTTGACAGACCCTAAACTACTACATCATGTTTGGGTAGAGATGGTAGCAGAAGTCACCATATAACGTATTTCGAATGTTTCGACCCATGGGTAATTGGTAATATTTTTTATTTTAGGAATTCATCATCCTTCACTCATTGGTTTATATATTGACATGGTTAATGGTGATGCAGGGATCTTGGGAAAATGTGATTCCTTGTTGGTTTCTATAGAGAATGATTCTAGGCACCTTTCATTCAATTTGGGATGCCTAGATACTCTTCCTATGATTTAGATTCTAAAGCATTTTATTTTTTTTAATTAATTGTACATCCTAAGTGACAACCTAGGTTCCGGATAATGAGAATTTATGTATCTAATTATTACCTTGTAGGTATTAATAGTGGTGAATCCTAAGATATATATTTTGAGCCTATGGTTAGGATATATGGGCATGGTGTCCCTAATTATGATACTCATGGATAATTTTTCTCTCCCAAGTAAGGAGGGTGATTACACTCAACCTGGATTTTTTGATGGATGAATAATATCTCCTAAATATATATTGTATAGAGGATGATTATGATCTCCTTAACATGTGTTTCATGGAGGTGGAATATGCTCACCTCGTTTTTTCATATAAATAGGGTCACTAGTTCTTCTATCTGGTATCAATGTTATAATCTGGTTTTTATTAGGGTGTTGAGAACAATATCTCAAACCTATGATTGACATTAAAAATTTAATCTCATGGGGTGGGAATAACATTCACTGATTATATGTCCTTATAGATCACTTAAGGGACATACCAGTAGGGGTCATCAGTGTAATAATGTCACGATATCCAGTGGACAAGGGAATATAGCTCAATTATTAGACTAGGTCTACATTGAATGAGACACATGAAATATATAACATGTCCATTTATAGTATTTCTATATGTAATTACTTTGAATCCCTCTTTACATTGATTAGAGGTGAGTACATGTGAAACCATTTTCATGTAGAGTATCCCACAATGGTAACACAGCTTGATCCAAGACATTTCTAGCACTGGCCAATGTATGTATATGTCAATTTGGATTACAGACTAGGAGAACAGCTTAATTATACATGTTATTAGAGGTAGTATATTCATATCAATTCCCATGGACATGATGTCTAGGCAATCAGGATTACACACCCAAGGATCAATTGTAAATTGGTTTTATGTTATTTCATTCAACTACTCAAGAATATTAATATTTATTTATATATGTATATTTATAGGACAATACATGTATAAACATGTAGAAATGGACATAAATGATTGTTTTCTTGACCCTCTCCTTCCAAATATGCCCCTCCTCAGATGGTAGTGAAGAAAAAGAGATGATCACCCATAATTCCATCCTCTCGTAGGCCCTTGTGTGGTGACAAGCACAATGGGTATATAAGTATCCCAAAATGAGAGGCAATACCATTTCATAAATAATAATATCAGGATATACGATGTTTCATATGAAAAAAAAACTCATAGATATATATAAATTAATATCAAAATCCATCCAAAATTCGGGTTTAAAATAAAATGGTTACAAGTAAAAATGTCTCCAAATTAAGTACCAAAAGAATCCTAAAACTGGGACTCAATAACTATCCCAAATCATGAGCTAGTAACACACATCACGATCCAAAAAAATTATTCTAGATACATAAAAACCATTTAGTATACTTAGAGTGATAATACAAGTATACTCTGTACAAAAACAATGTCTCTCATGCACATTTGAAAGAAGCACACTAATGCCCATGTGAGAAAACAATAGAACCAAATAGCACCCCAACCTCACCAAGGAACAATCACAAAATATCATAAGTCATGTAATTTAATATATAGATCCCATCAATGATAGGGTAACCCCGCAACACTTTCCCCCTGATTAGCTAGTCACACACCATAATAGAAAGCATCATAGAGGTCCCACATCTTCTAAAAGAACCATACCACAACCTTCCCACACACACCAAGGCCAAACAAGAACATATTGATCCATCACCATGGACATGAGCCATGTCACATCTTTCCCCCTCAACATCCGGGGTCAATTCCACATCACATCCTACCTGGAGACACCTCTTCCACATACCACGTCACGTCTTGAAAACCCCTGGGAAATAACCACACATCTCATATAAAATTCTCCTGGGAAAACACAACACATCTCCTCCTAATGAAAGCTTGGAAAAAACTAACCCACAAAGACATGGCCCCCAAAAACCAAAACCTTCTCAAAAAAATATTTCGTTGTCGCTTCCTAGACAAAGATGTATGGAAGATCTTGGTGACTACCAATCAATCCTCACATCAGGTTCTTTGGGAAATACATCCACCCCCGTGAAGAAGTGGGTGTTCGGTGAATAGGGTTCATCTATGGTGGGGGCATATAGAAATCACAAGGATAATTCATGTAATTCATTTATAATATAAAACCCTCAAACCTAGACTATGGGTTTTCAACAAAAAAACAACTCATTAGTACAACAATGATGCTACCTCTAAATACACCAACATACAACCATCTGCCAACTCAATCCATTCCTACATCTAAATCATTTAAATAATTCACATTATTTATAAAAAATATTATATTCATCCCATCGGTACTTTTAATACTAGTTGGAACATCATAAAACTATCCACACTGAAAAAGTCACCTAGAGGAATAAGAAACATGATATATTAACCCACTACACATTCCTCTCAGAATACCACACATGTTAACCACTATCAACATCATTCATCAATTTCATTCTGCCCTATCCTTCCTCTCATGAACATAAACCCCCCAACACACATCTTCATGTAGAAACTCATCCAAAAAAACTCTATTGTTGCCCTGTTGTACAACACATCCCATATATTCCATAATCAATCAATCATTGAACCTAATATTCAATTACACCACCCATACCGCCCCAACTCACACATTTTTTCCCATGCCCCTACTACAACATACGACAGAACAAACCCACACACAACACACCACTGCACAAATTGAGGAAATACATGTTTATATTTTACAAGTCATTCCTCACTGAAATTACAGTTGATAAGAATGGGGTCATCATATAAATAGATTAAGGGATCTCATATAGAAGGAAAAAAAATATTATTGATTGATATGAACCAAAAAAATGTTAACTATAATCAATTCAAAGAAAAAAATACCCCTAATGAAAATCATTTTCACTTGGTTGTTAGCTCGTAAAATTCTAAATTTTTAATAATATATCAATAAAATTGTATGATCATACATCACATTCCACACCCATGTTTATTTATTTAAAACCGATTATATTTTTTTATTTAATGTCAAATCTACTATAATCACAAGGAAACATTCATACACAAACCCCACCCGATTAACAATTGCAATATATTAATGAAAACATAATCAGAAGAAGAATATATTAGCACATACTTATTGCTCCTAATGTAGGGGGAACATATTCAATAAGAAAATCCTCTATGGAAAAAGCAATACAAAGGCTACAACACAAACACACACAACTCTTTGGTGACGAAAGGTTCGGGGGAAGTACAATATCTAGAGAAAAAAGATTGAATGAATGAAGGGGTATCCTCCGACATGGAGAATTAGATATGGGACTCACATGATATGAAACAGTTTTGAATTCCCATTAAACCTAGCTCTCAACTAAACGACATTGTTTGACAATTTAGAAGGGTCCCATTAATTTAGAAAAAAATTAATTATATGACTTATATCCCTTGAAATGGATTCAAATACTCATATATATGGTATTAAACAAAGTTTATTTCAAAGAAAACATTAAAGTTGTGAAACTGGAAAAACAATTAAAATTATGGAAATTACCAAACTATTTCAAATGAATCACATTTAGATGGGTCACCACATTTATTTATCGGTGTGAGCCACAATTATGAGTCACCAATCGATGAGCTACCAGTATGGTTTGGTGTTCAGATAGTTACCCATTTGAGTCACTATTTGGGGAGATACTGTCATGAGTCACCAATCCGAGTCAACATCGCAAGTCACCAGTGCGATTCACCATCCATAGAGATACCGATGTGAGTCATCATTTTTCAAGATACTCGTTCAATCCACCTTCAAAAACAACTATCATGTGTCACTGTCAGGAAATACTATTCCAACTCCCCATTTTGGATTACTATTACAACTCACCATTCTAACTCCCTGTTCGAACTCACCCTTAAGACTCACCATTATGAGTCACCTTTCCAACTCATCATTTTGACCCCCCATTAGAAAAGTGGAAAAATATAAATCTATTGAAATGAGCCACCGTGACCTCCCAGAAAACATCAATCACATGATTTTCACAATGAAAATGTCCAAAGAGGTCAACCCCAAAACATCAGATACCACTCATTAATTTATCACCCTCAAGAATATCAATCAAAACCTGGATGGGAAAAGGGGTTCTGAACAACCCCCCTATGATATACCTATCAAAACACTCGCTAATCCTTAAGCACTATCACCAGCTAAACATGCTATCCTAAATGATCGCAAAAAACACCATACAATACAAAAAACTATGTCGACTGAAACACACAAATTAGGGAATCCCGTATTCAATATCAAGATATTATCCTCTCTATTAAGCACTGACTTAACCGCACAGGTTTAAATGTATCACATTTATTTCATCTCAAAAAAAAATTAGTCTTCCCATTTTCACATGTGTGTAATTTAAGACAAATTATAAACAAAACATCCCATACTAAGGAAAAACAACTCATTTCATAAAAATAACCTTTAAATGATACATTTCACAAAAACATGAAAAAGAAAAAACTCAAAAAAACATTGGGTATTGGGGATGTATATACTTTTATCGTTCCCAACAACTCTCTTCCAGGTCACCATTCCTCCACAACACCTCAACAAATGGATTGATCCATCATTGCAGAGATGTGTCCCCATGATCGTGGATCTCTATGGGCCATTCCACATATGTTGTGTTGTCATCGATATCCAAATATCCAATTCCAAGGACATGGGAGTCATCTTGATGATATTGATGATGTTGAGAGATGTGGAAGACATCATGGATCCTCTCCAACTACAGAGGCAACGCCAACTGGTATGACACTTTGGAAACTCTTCTAAAGACCTCAAAGGTTCAAATGAACCTAAGAGAATTATTTCTCACTCTACCAAACCTATCATTCCCATGTTTAGGAGAAACCTTCAGGAAAACATAGTCCCTATCACCAAACATCAAGGGCCTCCTCTTACAATTTATTTATGAATTCATCCCATCCTACACTGCATTCACTATCTCATGAACAAAAGGAACCTTCTCTGTCATGCTCCACACTTCCTTGGTGAAAATAAAAGTTGTGTCCCCAACCATTGTTCATCACAAAGGTTAATGAGATGGTCTTCTGTAAAAAGATTCTATTTGATCCATACCGCATGAATAATTATATCTATTATGGTAGAAAAACTATAATAATGGAAACTGTCACACCCAAGAACCTTCGAAGTATAAGATGCATGCTCACTACATATCCTAAAACATATGGATAATCTGCTTGGTCTTCAAATTTTTCGATGGTGGATTTCAGTGTTGAGGCATAACATAGTGACAAAAGGATATTCCAATGCTGTCTAGACTCACAAGGTAAAAAATATTTCCCAATCTAAGATTATGGTCATAAAAAATCCATTAAATTGTACCACATTATTCACATACATCATGGCTAAGGAATCCATATTGCATGACTCCTTGAAAACTATGAAGTGAGTTTATTTCTTCAGTTGATCGACTAATATCCTAATATAATAAATGAATCTCGAATCATTAGGTATCCTTTTGAATATATCAATGATGATGTGATCCCACTTCAACTAAGGAACATACAATGGGTACAACAAAGCTCCATGAACATGGTTCTCATCATTTACCTATTATAAGGCCAAGCATTTTTCCACAAACTCCACTACTTCTCATTTCATCCCTAGCCATCAAAACTATATCTTCATGACATGATACTTTTTATAAATTCATAGGTGTACAAAAAAATGTTAGTTATAAAACCCATGAATAAATCCCCCGTGGATTACTACATGAAAAAAACAACTTTCAAAGAATAAAATATGATTTTGAATATCCTCCAACCATCCTCCAGAGCATCAATATGGACAACAGGATCCATAAAAACCTCTACCTTCGAGCATCGACACTGAGATTCCACCAATACCATCATTAAAGAAGAGTGGATTGTTTTTTGGATCAAACATCTTCTAGAACCTTCCACTCCAGCATCCATGTGAATAGCCTCCAACTCTTCCATCACTTTCCAAACCTCTGCAGATTCCCAAAAAACTTCCTTCCATAATATTTTGTTAAATGAATCGGCCAAAAAATTTCCCTTTCTAGAGGTGTAAGAGATCATCAAAATCATTGTCCTGGAGAAACTCTATCCACCTCCATTATCAAAAATTTATAACTCTATGGGAGAATATTTACCTAAATATATTTTTTTCAATGAACACCACTATATGCTCCCCAATGAGGTAAGGCCGCCACAACATTAGTAAATAACCATCATGACTAGCTGCTAATCGTGGGTGGAACAGTTACACTTATGGGGATATAAATTCTTGGTCCCATAAGATATTACTCTTTGTTACTTCTTCAGCACACATCCCACTACCAGGTTAGAAGAATCACGAAACACCTCAAACATCACCCTTTCCTCATTAAATTATAGCCATGGGGAACTAACCACCTTGTACATCATCTAATCAATTAATTCCAGGAACTGATCACCCCACACAATTTTTTTTTTGTTTCTTATTCATAGTTATCTATGGGGATGAATCATATGAGAAATCGAGTACAATCATATGATAATAGAATGTGATACTAATAAAACTTTGAACATTAGTCACACTCTGGGGTGATTCCAAGGAAACAACTACTTCAAACATTGATGGGTCCACCACTACACCCTAAGGATACGCCACATGTCTGCTGAAATGAATCACTCATTTCCAAAAGATACACTTGAAAAAATTTCCATAGACATGGTGGCGTCGACGAACAAGCTCGATGGTTTTGAGATTCTTGGAATTCTCTTCCTATGACTTCATGTAAATCAGGATATCATCAATGAATACAATGACAAACCAATTTGTAAACACATGGAAAACAAAATCCATGAGTCCCATGAGTTCAACTAGTGAGTTAATATCATTGAAATACATGACAAAGAACACTATGTTCCCACACCTGCATTTGAAAAAAGCATTTATTATTTCGCTCTCTTTAACCATCAACTGGTGATATCCAGACTGTATATGGATCTTAGACAAAAGGCCTCCCACTCACTACTGGTAAAAATGTTAATCTATCTTTGGGATACCGTAAAGGATCTTTCTCATCACTAGATTCCAAATCAATTAGTCTATGAAAACCCTCAGACTACCATCTGAAATCTTTGTGAACAACAATGGAGCACCCCATGGTGACCAAATAGGAATGACAAAGTTCTTATTAATATCATCATCAATATAAATCCTCAACTACCACAACACAGATTGTTTCATCTAATATGGATCCATAAAACTCATTGAGGCGTCAGGTTGTAGGTTTATCCCAAACTAAACATCATGTTGACATGGTAGCATAACAATATCCTCAAAGAGAACATCTATGAACTCCCCCAACAATTTTTTGAACCTCAAATGTACCAACATTTTCTGAATTTACTTGCAGCTGAACCAATAAGGAATAAAGAGTCTATACACACTGTCTACCATACTGACAACCTCACTCACCAATGAATGCCAATAACTTAACATCCAAATCTGAAAAGACAACTCTTCTTCAGAAGAATTCGATAAAAATATAAAAAAATACAACCATTTAATACCGAGAATGATTTCTTATTTTCACATCTATTGAAAAAAAAGATATATCCATGGGATTGATGCGGTCCCATCAGTAGTCTACATCCTTGACCCTCATTAAACATGTTGGTCTTACCGCAAATTGGAGTACTCAACAGTAGGGGAACATAAAGCTTCTCTATGTATAGTCACATATCATGGATCAAAGTGGGTTCAATAAACAAGTGAAAAGATCTTGAAACAAAAAAAACACAAGAAAGGGTACAAAACAAGATGATCATACATGTACTAGTCTCTAGTCCTTCTAGAACTATTACCTCTACTACGTGGACCGGACATCACAGAAAACTTCTTACCATATGCAGATGATATTATCGATGACCATTCCTATGATGAGGTCCCTGAGGAACACCATATGGTTTCCCCCCTGCCCCTTTCATACACCCTCGTAAGAGGGGAAGCATGTTTTAGCTACTTCTAAAACATCTTGATTGAAAACTACAGATGATCCCTGAACTATAACTATCATCCCCCACCAAACTAAGATCAAGTAGCCACTAGGAAATGACTTTGAAGATTTCCATAGACCCGCATAAGAAACACCTCATCCTCAAGCTCACAATAAGGGCACTGAAACCACTAGAACCAATTGTCCGGAATGGAAAATGTTGTGGTTGACTCCCTTGTAATGTCTTGAAATTTTTATTAATTTTTTAAAAAATTATATGGAATTATTTCGATACCACACCCTCTATTGGAACATTATTTTGAGGCCCAATGATCCCAGAATGGAATTTTCAACATATTTTAAGTTCACATAAGTTATCCTGCGAGAAATTGTTTCTAACATTTTAACTGATGCTTGGATCAATAATATGAGGGAACTGTTGAACTCGAAACACCAGGATTTGACTATAATGGACTTAACATCAACCAAAATGGTTGAATATAAAATTTAATTTTTGTAATTTTAGGAAAATAATAAAATAACATAGAATATTTTATTTTATTTTCCTTCGCACCATTGAGCGGTGGATGGTAAAACGGTGGTGCGGCAACGAGGTGATGATGAGGCCCATTAAATGGGGATCATTAATGTATCATTTTTCAAGAATAATGATGCAATGTCCCAGTGTAACTAAAACACTAATACATGTTTCTTTTTATTAAACTGACACATTGGAGAGTTGAGAATCAAACCCAAGGGATCTACTAATGAACCTACCATGGTATTCCTCTATAATGAAGAACAACGATGGTTAGAAAAACCCTCACCAACGACAAACCAAAGAGGATCAAAACACGAAGAAAAATCTAATGGAAAACGAGGTTAGATATTGGAATTAATGAATACTGAATAATGATATTGGATCATGGGTCGACAATGACACGGATCATCATCCATCACCTACAACCGATCTGAATCTAGGTAGCTATTACTTTTGCATTAATTCACTATTCTTCATTCACAAACAATGAATGAAAATTAACCCATGAACAAGTTGATTTGCAGATTTGGGGTTATTGAGGGAGGGTGAATTACTTGGGGTTTTTTATTCGGATTTTTGATAACTTGATAGAACTCTAATCTCGATCCTCCCATGTTTCAATCATCTAATGTGCAGGGTGTGGATCAACACGAAAAATTCATGGGCCCCTCTTCCTTGTGCGTTTTTCATGGATGGATTCTCGAAATGGTGGGAAGGTGATTTTGAAGTCATTGTAGTGAAGGTTCCGGTCCTATGAACTTTTAGGTGTATAAAATTCAAGAAAAGGACCACCGGACCAACTCTAGTGGCCTGTAGAAGAGCCGCTGGTGCCGGCGCCAACTGATGGCGGCCATTGGCGGATTGAGGTGGTAGGCCCATTGGCACTTTGTGGCATCATAGGGCCAAGGTGGAAAGGAGGTAAAATGCAGATCGGTGATGTGTAGAGGGGGTGTCCTGCATACGGACATCTCGGATGCATCGTATTCACGGGGTCCGTTGACCGCGTGGAGGGGGTAACCGACGACCGCCTTCTAGTATTGCTAGATGAAATGGGAGCAGTAGAGCTACATGTGGCTGGATAGAATTGTTCCGCTAAGTGGACTGATTACATGGGGAGGTGGCACCAGCTATAGCCACAAGGTGATGAACCAGACCAGCCAAAGTCACTCCCGATATGGAAGAGTGCACCTTCTATAGGGGGACAAGCAAAGTTGGCGGTCCAAAATTGCACTAGCTGGATAGACCCACCCCAATGGGTCAGAACCTCATTGATGGTCCAGACCCACAACCCAATAGGCCGATCCAAAGCTGGACCAGATCTATGTTGGTTCAGTCTCACCAGGTCAGACCAGAACCGGACCCTATCGTCCCCATTTCACTAAAACTCCTGTATCTAATTGGCCATGTGTCTGATTGATACACTGTATGTGGCATAAGGACCCCTACGAAGAGGAAGACCTACTGAGATATTCAACATGGTTTTTGATGAGTTTGAATTATGATCTAGTTTGATCTGACTCGAATTTAACTAGGTATTGTTTACAAAAAAAACTCACATATCTAACAAATCGGGCTTCTTCTCAATGCTCCATTTGTTACATTGGGACCCTTATGAAAGGATGGTCTTTTGGGTTACTCTATGTGGGAATTTTTAGAGTTTGAGGTACAACCAATGGCTTGATGAGTAGATCCTCCCTAAATCATGCATGATATGTGCGAGAATCAGGTGGGTGGCTTTGACTTGAATAATGAAAATGACCCTTGTGAATCAGCAATAAAGCGACCCTTCAAGGATCATCATGAGAGATACCCTTCATGGATTAGTATGAGAGAGACCTTTCATGGATCGGTAGGAGAGAGACCCTTCATGTATCAGTTGGAGAGTGACCCTTCGTTGGTTAGTAGTAGAGTGACCCATTGTGGACCATCATGAGAGCGACCCTCTGAGGATCTGCAGGATACATACACTTCGTGGATCAGTAGTAGAGAAACCCTGCTTGGATCAAGACCAGAGTGACCCTTTGTAGAGTAGTAGCAGATCCTCTCAACAGAATAAGATAATCTTTCTTTAATACAAATCATCTTTACATACTTACGTAATTTGTACTTGGTGTGAGCTGTGTATTTGGATTTGACCTTTATTTTAAGATCCTTCACTGTGTCCTTTTTCCATAGTGGGTTTCTGTGAGACTCGAGTTGATCTTGGGGTCTCTACTTATTATTGTTATACTCACCCATATACAGGCTTCACTAGAACATGTCGTGTCTTTTCTGGATGACAAACAACTCTAAATTGGACTTTGGGGAGCCAGGGCTAGACGGTTCTCGGAGGCGGATCGATAGACGTGGTGTACTTCAGAGGCATATGATTGTGAGTTGTACATTACCTTCATGTAAGATACTTGGCGTATGACCTCCAGAGATTATTTTTCTTTTGTTGTTCTTTCCATTCAGTTTGGATTTTAGTCTGGACCCTATACATTCAGTTTACACCTTATACTCTCACTGGGGGTACATTGTAGTTTTCTTTTGTGTTGTATGACATGTATGTGTGTTTACTGGTTTATAGACAAGAACTTTCCTTTTTGGGATATTCTGTTCTGGTGCATGTCACGAGCCCCTAGCCGATGGATGGAGAGATTGGGGTAGTCACGGAATGGGCACCAGTGGATGTGTCATGAAAAATTGGTATCATTGGTGGTCAGTTCCACTATAAGAACTAAGAGTCTTTAATTTCCTTGGGGGTAATAATGTTACGTGTCTTGAGTGTGGATTTAAGTTTGGGGATTCCACTATTGGTGTGGAGAAAAACACATCAATTCTATAAGACCATGAATTCAATTTTCCAACTAGGTACAAGAAAGTACTGCTTGCATGTGTTTATGAGTTTTTTTATATTGATCACTTTTGAGTCAGCTCACCAGGTATAACTTATTGATTATGGATCCTCGGTTTCAATACAGGATTACTCCAAGAATATATCCAGCCATGATTCCAGTGAGGGATCATGAAGATGTCCCATTGAGAAATATGGTGTTGGTGCAGGGACTACTTATAGCGATAACACCGTTGGGTGGTGTACCAGTAGAACCAAAACACATAGAGCAGTAGTTGCTGCCAGACCCACTAGAGTATAGTCTTCCCCAACTGGGCATGGTGTATGAGTTCCTGTGATAGAGGCCTCTTAGGATTCGAGAATGATAGATCCTCGGGAATCTGAGGATTGGAATGTGTTAGTTATGCATGCCTTTCTCCTCATAGAGACACCTACAGACTAGATTGTAGTCCTAGACCATAGTCATTTTCCGGGTACGACTAGGAGATAGTGGAGCTTGATACTCTAAACACACAAGGAGGCGACCCTTTCCTGGTTGGATTTCAAGATCCTCCTTAGGGAAGAGTTCATATCAGTGACACTACACTCAGTGTGTATTCATGTGATATTGTACCTATAGTAGGGTAGCCGGACTATGGCCTAGTACATGGATAGGTTTACTGACCTCTCCCTCTACTCAAAAGACATAGAATGGGACCCTTTTCTTAGGTATTGAACTTTTTAGCATGGAATCCAATGAGATATCATGGTGTCGATGATTTTTTTAGCATCCCGACTCAGGCTAGAGTGCTAGAGCTTTCTCTACTGGTGGAGAGCTTTCTAGCTGAGCAGGAACTGACGATTAGAGCTTCCATCAGATGACAGGTGGTTAAGTCCTCTCCAATAGGCAGTAGGTTGATGATGCAGAGGTCCAAATGGGCCAGAACATCCGGAGGATGACCTAAGGATTCAAAGTCATAGGTGGAGAGCTCACAAGGAAGATGAGGTCAAATGAGGGCTAGATATTGTAATTCATGTGGTGGATAGGGGTACATGGATCGTGACTTCCCGTCCCACAACACAGAAGATCAACAGATGGTTGAGGGACCACAAGGTGAGAGGTAGAGGTTTAAGCGAGGAGCTCTGCAGAGAAGCGGACTTGGATGGGGAGTAGGCTGAGCATTGTTGGGGGATGGCGGTTTGAGGTACTACCTCCGCCACCCCCATGTGGTCCACCATGGGCTCAAGGAGCCAGAGGACAGGGCCGAGCTCAGCATCAGGCAGTGGAGGACTAAGTCCAGGCTCTCTAGAGATGATTAGAGGCCCGATCTGTGTCTTCTACACCATAGCTACAATTCATATAGACATAGGATCTAGTTTATCTTCCCTTTCCACGGTCCACGTTTGAGGTTTAGAGATTCCGGTGGAGTCGTTGGCTCGATCCTTAAGATTATAGACTCCTACACGTGGGGATTAAATTATTACACACTATTCCTTGTAGAGTGATCTTACTCTAGGAGGTGAGATATTTATCAACGATATCATTGTTTTAATGTCGAGTCCTTATAAGGTTATCTTTTGTATAAACTTGTTATCAATAGTCAATGATTAGATCGACTAATTTTTGTGAAAATTATAGTGTTTCCACAAGGATGGGACCATGTTTTACATTACCGTTTAGAAGGGAACCATTGTAGCGCTTGAATGACTTTCTCAGAGGAGGGTGAAACTGATCACTCACTAATAGGCTAGTCTCACCCTTGGTGTGGTGGACAAGAGGAGTCTGAGCTTTCTTGTAGTGGTTGATGAGTATGGGGATGTCTTTCCAGAATATGTTCTGGGACTAACTCCTCGCTTGAAGGTAGACTAATGCATCAACCAATACCAAACGATGACACCGATATCAACACAGGCATATCAGTTGGCTCCCACAAAGCTATGTGAATTGTGGGTATAACTAGAGGCATTACAGAGGAAGGGGTTCATAAGACCACATGCTTCTCCATGGGAGAAACCAGTGTTGTTTTCCAAGAATGAAGATGGGAGTTTGAGGTTATGTGTGGACTTCAAGCTACTGAACTAGGTTACTCTTAAGAAGAAGTTTCCATTTTTGAGGATTGATGACCACATCTATCAGTTTAAGGGAGAGACGTGGTTCTGAAATATTGACACCAAATTAGGCTATCATTAGTTCCGGGTATGGGATGTGGACATAGAAACAACAACATTTAGATGCCACTATGACTACTACAAGTTCTTGGCTATTCCCTTATACATGTCTGAATCCCCCGTATTGTTCAAGGGACTCATGAAAGGGATCTTCCATCCATAACTTTATCATTTTGTGGTGGTATTCATTGGTGAATTATTGGTGTACTCGGCATTAGAGTAGTATCATGCTACATACATGTAGATATTTTATGATACAATTTGAGAGAATAAGCTTTATGGTATGCTTCAATGTTCCAGTTCTAGATTTAGGAGTTCTTCTTTCTGGGACGCTTCATCTTGGAGGCTAGAGTTACGGTGGATATAGTGATGAGAGAGGAAGTTGATTCTTGGGAGCCACCAGGGAGAATGAATATGGTGGTGAGTTTCCTTTGGTTGGATGGATACTACAAGAGGTTTGTACTCAACTTTTATATAGTAGAAACACCTTAGTTAGTATTGACAAAGTTGGTACAACACTTTGTTTGGATGGAGAGGTTCAAGCAGAGTTTCCTAGAGCTGAGTCGGAGGCTGATGAATTCCACCATCCTAAGACTCCCAGAAGAGGGTGTTGGGTTTGTATTTTTCTGTGACACATTAGGAACCGGATTGGGTTGTGTCCTATGGTAGGAGCGAGAAGTGAATGCTTGCATATCACAACAGTTGAGTAAACATGAGAATTACTATATGACCTAGGTCTTGGAGTTAGCAGTTTCGGTCATTGCCTTAAAGATGATAAATCACTACAATATGGGTGAATAGTTTACTATATACTCCTGCGAAAATAGTCTTAGATATATATTCTCACAGAAGAACCAGAACATGAGACAATGGTGGTGGCCAGAGTTCCTCCAGTACTATGAAGTTGAGAAAGTCTATACTCTCAGGAAGGGGAACGTGGTGGCTGAAGTTCTTAGTAGGAGGGTAGGTTTGCATCTACTGTGTGAGGAGACTAAGTAGCTAACCTCGATACAGATATCCTTCATGGATGATAATGGAGTAGCTTAACTTTGGTCAATGATTGTCACTCTTCTACTCCTTTAGCGAGTTATGGAGGCACACTTGTTGATGTTGACTTTGCGGCCCAACACGCTCAAATATCCTTAGGATAAGTTCCTAATAGATTTTTGATAGGGTAGGAGCATGCCCTCCTTTTAAAATGATACACAATGGTACTAGTGGTGTTACCAGAGGAGTTTTTGAGGGTGTTATATACTTCTCCTTTGGCAGAACATCCTAGTGTGGCGAATATGTAGTATAACCTCTGACATTAGTAATGGTGTAAAAGGATAATGAAATCAGTGGCAGAGTTCATTTCAAGATTCCTCATGTGTTTTCAAGTGAAGGTCAAGCATCACGTCCCAGCTGGCTTGGAACAACCACATGAGAGATCATAATGGAAGTGGAATGGTTTCTCTATGGAATTCGTGACTTGGTTACCACGTACATCCATAGGCCATTATTCTTTTTGGGTGGTCATTGACCAACACACAAAGTCATCTCACTTCCTACCCATCCGAGAGCAGGGATCGGTTGAGGGCATGAGGCGCCTCTACATCCAGGAGATAGTATGGCTTCATGGGGTTCCTTCAACGATTGTCTTAGACCGTGGTGCATGCTTTACAACCCCATTGTGGAAGGGGTTGTAGGAGGCATTCGAGACTCAGATTTGCTAGAGTATAGCTTTTCACCCCCAGATAGATGTCCAGAATTAGAAGACTATATAGACCACATATGAAATGCTTCATCCTTATGTCCAGTATTTTGGTCGCAGTTGGGTGAACCACCTACCACTACTGGAGTTTGCGTACAATAATAGATATCACTCCACCATTGGTATGGAACCATTTAAATCCTTCTATGGGTGGTCATGCATATAATTTCAATGATGGACATTCCTAGGGGAGTCAGCACTCTTGGGACCAGAGTTGGTTCAAGCTACCACTGAGATGATGCAGATCATACAATAGTGGATGAGGACTACCTAGAGCATAAATGATTATTCTTCTGAGAAGAGACATATACCATTGTAATTCAAGAAGGGAGAACATGTTTTCCTTTGGGTCTCACCTCGACAGGGTTATGAAGATTTGGATGGGGTGGAAAGTTATCTCTGAGGTTCATCGGGCCTTTAATGATTATCTGTAGATTTGGAGAGGCGATGTACTACCTAGCCCTTCTCTCACAGATGCACCAAGTGCACTATTTTTTTCACGTGTTACACCTGAGGTGGTTCGTGCATGATCCATCATAGATCATCAACTCGGGCGAGCTCAACATTGATTATGGGGTGACATTTTGTAGAGTTCTCATTAGTGATAGAGGAATAACTAGAGCAGGTCATTCATGGACAGTTGATTACTCTACTGGGAGTTCGGTGGAAGCACAAAAATAAATAGGAAATCATATGGGAGTGGGAGGATCAGATTTGTGCTCAGTACCACCATTGGTTTGATTAGCCATTGTTTTGAATTTTAAGAATGTAAATTCCTAAGGTGGATAAAATGTAATGTCCAAGAATTTCCATGTAATTTTTATTAAAATTATATGGAATTATTTCGAGACCACCCGCTCTGACGGCATGTCATTTAAAGTTTTGGTGAGCCCGAAACAGAATTTTGAACTTATTTTTAGTTCACCTATGTAAATGTATGAGCGGTCTTTTCTAAATTTTGAAACAGTGCTCAGATTGAAAATATGAGGGCACCGTTGAACATTAAATGTTGTGATTCACCTAGATAAGACATAACGTCTTCTGGAAAGGGTCGGATGGAAAATTTAATATTCTAACTTTTTGGAAAATAATAAAATAACATAGAAAAAGATATTTTATTTTCTTTCACACCATTGAGCAGAGGACAACAACTCTTCTTTTTGGTGATGAGTTGCATTAAATTAGTACAATTAATGAATCATTGTGAATGCATAACCGCTACTATATTTCATAAATTAAATAGTGTACCAATACAATGTCACAACATAACAGAAACTCTGTGACATGTTTATTTTTATTAAAATCATGCATTGGATATTTGATTACTAAACCCTAGGGATCCTCTGACGATCCTATGACATAATTACTCTCCATTGAAGAAAAATGAATGCAGGAGAAACCCTCTCCTTTGACGAGCATTGGAGGATCGGAGTGCAGCGAAAAATCTCATGGAGAATAAGGAAGGACCCAAGAATTGAGGAACGAGGACGAACAACAATGAATCATGGGTCGAAGATGACTTGGATCATCATCCACCACATATTAACGATAAAAATCTAGGTAGGGATTTATTTGTATTGTAATTCATAGTTCATCATTATAAAACAACATACGCATATCAACCAACAAAAAGGTTCATCCGCGTATCTGGTGTTCTTGTGGGAGGGTGCTACCATTACAGTTTTGCATAGGGATTTTGGATAGATTGATAAAACTATGATCCTAAACCTCCCTTGTTTCAAAAATCTAATGTGAAGTGCAAGGGCCGACACAGAAAAAGCATCATCCCCTCTTCCTGGTGCATTCATTGTGGATGAATTCTTGAAATGGGGGAAAGGAGAGTTCGAAGTCGTCACAGTGAAGTTGGAATCCCTACTATCCATTAGGCATAGATGGATCAAGAAACGAACCAACGGGGAAACTTCGGTGCCTGCAAAAGAACCATTGGCACACAGAAGGTTGTGGTGGCGGCAAACACAAGAGGTTTGAGGTGGAACACATGTCGGTGCTTCACAGCAGCGTGGCAGTGCTTCATCGACCGACTCCATGTAGATGGGGGATGCCCCCATCCGGGCTGCTAGGACTCGATGAAGGAACAGGGTCCACCAATCATCTGAAAAAGGTAATGACCGGACGCCTATCGACTGTGTTGGATAAAACAGACACAGTAGAGCCCCGTCTGGTTGGAACGAGTAGGTCCGCTATGCTGACCAGTAATAGGGGAGGTGGATCTAGCTGGCAACACCATGTGAAGAACCGAACACTGCTAAGTCACGTCCGGGTTGGAAAAGCCAACTGGTCAGACCTGCACTAGAGGGTATTCCCATCCCAGCTGGTCGGATCTGCACCAACGGGCATTACACGCCCAAACATGCTGGAAACGCACTGGTGGGACATACCCTCCCTAGAGGTTCAGATGTGTGGCCCAATGTTCCGGCCCCATGCTGGACCAATTCCAAGTTATGTCAGGTCGGTCCGCCCAGGTGGGCCTAGACCTGGACCCATCCGACTGCCATTTCACTGAAACTCTTGTAAATAAAAGACCAGGATTATGATAGTCATGCCTTCTACAGCACGAGAACCCTTGAATTGTGGTGGCCCTTTCGAGATACTCTAAATGATATTTGGAAGAGGTTGGAGTATAGCTGGGTTAGATCATAATCAAATCCAATCATGCCCTTTTTACAAAAATTCTCATATATTACATACCAGGCGTCTACTAGATGCGATTTTTTATGAATTAAAACCCTTACGATGATATGATCCGTTGGGTTACTCTATGTGGGACTTCCTAAAGGTTGTGTTATAAAAAATTGATTTTGGAGAAGATCCTCCCAGTATCAAGCATGCTAAGTGCAGGAATCCAATGGCTGGTAATGACAGGATGAAGGAGAGAGTCCCTTCGTACATCAAAAGTAGAGAGACCCTTCATGTATTAACATGAGAGAGACCCATCGTGGATCAGTAGTAGAGAGACCCTTCATGGATCATCATGAGAGTGACCCTTTGTGGATCAGTAGTGGAGTGAACCTTCATGGATCATTTTGATAATGACCATGGGTTGATCCACATGATATTTACCCTTTGTGGATCAGCAGTAGATAAAACTTTCATGGATCAGTTGTAGTGAAACCCTTCTTGGATCAGCAGTAGAGCCTCTCAACCGAATATGATGATCGATATTTATGACTAATCATCATTACTTTTGTACATATGTTATACCTAGTGTGATATGTGTCTATTTCTTTGTTATTTGATTTGAGATATTGATTTATGGTATGTTTCCTTTTTGGGTTTCTGTGACACCTTGGTTTTTCTTGGGGTCCCTACTTGTCATGACCCACCCCAGGGCTCCTTCCGTGACTACCCCAATCCCACCTTCCATATGCCAAGGGATAGCGACTAGCACCGAAAGTTGTATTCACTATAACTTGCAAGGAATTGCCTTTATAACCTATGAACACACACAACCAAGCACACAAAAAGATACAAACACAATTCAACTATATATAAAAAGTGTGATCAAAGTAAAAGGGATCCATAATACAAGACGAACAGTAATATTACAAGTACAACTGAAATATAATGCAATTGAAGTAATAGAAAGTCAGCTATTGGGTAGTCCTACGAGGTTCCTACCTGAAGGGTAGGTATAGATCTCCTCCTCAGCACTCCATGCTCGACCATCTCCTCTGTGTACAGACACGCCGTATGGTCCACCTGCGAGCCTCGTCTTGCCCTTGTACCCCCAGCCTTAATCAGCGATGTCCGTCGTCTGCAGCAAACACAACAAGGTACGGGCATAGCCCGTGCATGGGTGAGTATAACAATACTTAGTAGGGACCCCGAGACCCTCAAGGTCTCTCAAAAATACACCAAGGATTAACCATAGGGCATGAAATAAACTGAAAACCCTACTTAAGTGTATGCACATACATATACCTAAGTTATCTAATATTCCCATCAAAATCATGAGGAAACATAGAGTCCATCTCAAAATCCCAAGCTCAACTGTTCCACAAAGGAATGAATACCACAAAGGTATGTACCACAGAGGTATGACACATAGAAAAATACCACCAAGGTATTACCATGAATGAATGTACCACATAGGTATGAAATCATCTCACACTAGGTATAACTTAAGTACAGAAGTACAGATGATTAGTCAAAGGCTAGATCATCTTATTCTGTTAAGAGGCTCTGCTACTGACCCACACAGGACTGCTCAGTGCTAACCCACACAAGATCACTCGGTGATGACCCACATAGGATCGCTCGGTGCGGCCACACACAGGATCACTCGGTGCTGACCCACACAGGATCACTTCGTGCTGACCCACACAGGATCGCTCGGTGCTGACACACACAGGATCTCTATTCATTGTTCCTGTCACAACTAGCTATAGGGTTCCTGCACTAGGCTTACTCATCTAAGGGAGGGACTGCCCCTCAATACACCGGTCAATACTCCAAATTCTATGAAGTCCCATGAAGAAGTAACCCAAAGGTTCTCCACTTAATAGGGGTCTCAACGCATTAGATAGTGCATCAATCAGACACTTGGTCTGTGTGTTATTAGCATTTTAGTCCTGAGGGCTCGGTTAGATTCATGATCAATCCATCCTGAATTTTCCCCAACATAATCCAAAACTCTATTGGGGTATAGAAATGGTACCATCTCACTCCAAGGTGTCTGGAACCACTGACGGTTCATCAAATGTATATCTGGTGCCAATGTTATGGTCGAAAGAGCGTAAATGGGTCAAAGTGGGTCTGCGTCTAGTCCAACCCGGCCCAACCCCGCTCAGGCCGACCTGGTTTGTATCAACCTTACCCAACCCATTGGGTCAAGCTCGGTCCACGGTGCAGCCATGCCGGGGTGGCATGAGGTAGCGGGGCAGTGGGAAGGCGAGGTCGTAGTCGACGTAATTCTGTGGGGTGGTGATGGCCGCAGACGGAGGGGGAAGCGGGGCGGCAAGCCCACGGGGAGGCCGTGGCTGTGAGCGTAGGGGGCCGCGAGTAGAGGGGGCGTGGGGCGGTGGAGGCCACCGATGGCAGAGGACATGGGGTGATGGAGGTCATGAGGTGGTAGAGGCCACGGGGCGGTGGTGGCCGTAGGCGGCGGAGACCGCGGGTCGGCTAGGCCGCGGGGTGGTTGGGGTCCTGGGTGATGAAGTTCGCAGATGGTGGAGGCAGCGGGGCGGTAGAGGCCGCTGTCGGCACAGCGGCCATGGGGTGGTGACATTGCCCAGCGTATTCGCTGCGTCCAGCGGTGGTGTAGGCCGTTGTTCTCATTCCCCACCAAGGTTGGTTTCCATCTTACTCCATCACGAAGTACACAACAATTAAACAAAAGATTTCTGGAAAGGTCGGGCCATGTTTGTTTGGCCCGCACTCTCCATATTAGAGCGATAGCAAGCGGCGATAATCGCTTCTGGTTTTTTTCTTATGAATTATAAAGAACGGGTAAGGGGAAGAAATTAAAAAAACACCCTACCTCGATGGGTAGGATGAAGATTTTCCACTGTTGAGATAGATTGGAGTTTGACCTTCCTGAAACAAGTCTCCTCCAATAACGACGGTGAGGAGAGGAAAAGATGATGTCAATGCCGATGATGTTTCCTCAATCGTCGGTTCGTTTGTCGTTGGAGGTCCTTTGATGATGTTTGGAGAATGATTCGTCGAAGGAAATGTGTTCTTCATTGGAGAAGCTCTTCCACAAGTTCTTCCCCTAATTTCCCTCAGCCAATACTTCCCCAAAATTCCCCAACAAAAGAATAGCCAACAAAATAAAATTTGTTTATCTATTCAATTTGTTGGTAAATTGGAAGTTAGCTTAATTGACTAAAGGAAGGTGGAACATTTAAATGGGTTGTGTTGGCATAATTAAAGTAGGGGATACCAATGGTCACGACCCTCATTAAAGAGGGAGTTCAAGAGTCTTCCCCACATTTAGGAGGTTATTTCAAGGGCATTTTAGTCTCGGGTGGTCCCCGCCACCATAACACATGTGGGAGGTTTTAGTTCAGGTACTCTTTACCTTTAAACCACACACATGGGAGGTTTCCACAAAAAAAAATATTTTATTTTATTTCTATTTCCCTTGGAATCCCAAATTCTATTTTTTACCCTCAACATACTACGGTCGAGATGAAGGTCCCCTTATGTGAATATCAGCACTGCGAGTTCAACGGTGCCCTCTGATTTCAATTCTGAGCACCGGTTCAAAAGTTTCAAAAACCAACTCGCACGTTTGCTAAACGTACCTAAAAATAAGTTCAAAAATTCATTCTAGGAACACCGAGCCTCAGAATCACATGCCATCAATTTTTGTGGACTCATAAATTCCCATGTATAAAAACAATTACATGTAATTTCTGGGTCTTTACATTCTCCCTACCTTAGGGCTTTTCATCCCCGAAATCGACATCACAAAACTAAGAAAAAAAGTGGGGGAACATAGCATGTCTCTGAGCTTCTCGCTCCCATGTGCTCTCTTGGATGTTCCTGTGATGTCAGCGAACGCGCACTATAGGTATCAACCACCCACAAAGGACCCACTCCAGTACATCCTCAATCTCTACTAGAACCACCACAAATGTCACCTCATCGTCAATGCCCAGCTCTCCATGGTCGATGATTTGAGAAGGGTCATGCACGTATCTCCTCAGTTGGGATATGTGGAAGACAACGTGCACCCGACGCAACTAAAGTGGAAGAGCTATGCGGTATGCCACCTCGCCAACTCTGCTAAGGACTTGAAAAGGTCTGATGAACCTCGGAGATAACTTTATGTCTCGGCCATGTCTTCGCAAACCTCATCAAGGTGAGACTTGTAGAAATACATGGTCACCATCATCGAAATCCAGAGGTCTATGTCTCCTGTCGTCATACGACTTATGCCTTCTTTGTGTAGTCTTCATCCGATCCTAGATGATCTGAACCTTCTCTGTGGTAGCCCAAAACATCTATGGCCACACGAGTGTTAACTCCCTTGGGTTAGTTCAGCACAAAGGTGATCTACAAGGTTTCCCGTACAATGCCTCAAAAGGTGTCATCCTAATGGTGGAGTGATTGCTGTTCTTGAATGAAAACTCCACCAAAGGAAAGTGATCCTCCCAGACGTGACCGAAGTCGAGGACACAAGTACACATCATGTCCTCGAGGGTCTAAATGGTTTGCTTAGTTAGGCCATCCATTTGAGGATGGAAGGAGATTCTCAAACGAAGATGTATCCCAAAATCCCCCTACAACCCCTTCCATAACCGGGAAGTAAATCTTGCATCACGACTGAAGAAAATTGTCGAGGGTACTTCATGTAGCCGCACAATATCATGTACATAGAGGCATCCCATTCTCTCTATTGAACCCCACTCTCTATTCCGTAGGAAGTGGGTTGACGTGGTGATTCTGTCGACGATCACCCAAATCAAGTCATGTCCTCGGGATGTACGAGTAAGTCTTGTCATGAAATCCATGGATATCTCATACCACTTCCACTGTGGAACCTCTAAGGGATGAGCCAGGCCTGCTGGTATCTAATGCTCTACCTTCACTTGTAGACAAGTGAGGCACCGAGACACAAACACTGCAACTACTTTCTTCATTCCCAGCCACCAGTGGTGTCCTTAGAGTTCCTGGTACATTTTCACCATGACTAGATGTAACGCTAGAGGGGATGTGTGGAAATCCCTTATCACATCCTCCCAAAGCGTCATTGGTACCATTATAAGTCATCTAAAGAGGATGACGTGCTCTCCACCATCATGAAATCCATAAATTTTATGTCCTATGGATATCTGAGAACATCGTGTTTTGGAGTCAGTGTCCCCATGTTGCGCCTCCATAACTTGCTGAAGAAGTGGGGAAGTGACTGTAAGAGACTGAAGAAAACCTGCTCCATCCCGATCTACAATGGATATATTCGAAGTAGCCAACTACTCTATCGCCTCACCTATGAGATGTATACCAGACCTCCTACTGAGTGCATCTGCTACTACGTTCTCCTTCCCAGGAGTATAGACTATCTCAAAGTCATGGTCCTGGAGGAACTCAACCCATTATCGCTGTCTTAGGTTTCGGTCCTTCTGAGATAAGATATACCTAACACTCGTGTGATCATAGTACACTGTAAAATGATCTCCCATAAAGTAATGTTGCCACATCTTCAAAGAGAAGACCACTGCTACTAACTCTAGGTCGTGGATAGTGTAGTATTTTTCATGTCATCTCACCTGTCGAGAACCATATGAAATCACTACTCAAACCTACATCAGGACACATCTGAGTCCAGTTACTGATGTGTCGCAGTAGACTACATACCCTACACCCTCCTCTGGAAGACTCAAGATGGGGGGAAATAGTCAGCCTCTTTCTCAGCTCCTAAAACCATCGTTGGAATCTCTCCGACCACACGAAGGGTTGGCCCTTCTTTATCAACGCAGATAAAGTTTCTACAACTCAGGAAAAATCTGGCCCAAATCTCTTGTAGTATCCTTCCAAACCTAGGAAACTTTGTATCTTTGTCACACTCCTAGGTGGATCCCAAGAAAGTACCACCTCAATCTTCACTAGATCTACTACAACTCTAGCCTCTGATATGACATGTCCCAGAAAGTAGACCTCTCGGATCCAGAACAGGAACTTCGAGAGCTTACTATAAAGTTAGTGCTCTCTAAGTGTGTCCAGTACTACCTGCAAATGATAGGCATGCTCCTCTTTAGTAGACGAGTAGATCAGAATGTTTTCAATTAAGACTACTACAAAGTGATCAAGGTATGGCTGAAAGATCCAATTCATGAGTCCCATACACACTGTTGGAGCGTTAGATACACCGAATAGCATAACCAAGTACTCGTAATGGCTGTACCAAAATATTAATGTAGTCCTCTCCACATCCGTGTCTCGTACTTTGAGTTGGTGATAGCCTGATCTGAGGTCTATCTTGGAGAATCATCGTGCTCTCTTTAGCTGATCAAAGTGGTCGTCAATCCTCAGAAGTGGGTACTTATTATTCACGTTCACCTGGTTTAGGCGTCGATAGTCAACACAAAGTCTGAAGCTTCCATCCGCCTTCTTGGACAACAAAATTGGGGCTGCCCAAGGTGAAACACGAGGCCGAATGAACCATTTCCCCTGTAAGTCCTCCAGCTGTACCCATAGCTCACGAAGCTCCCCAAGAGCCATTCGATATGCTGGTGTTGGTATCAGTGTCGCCCCGGGGTACAAGTCAATATAATAGTCCAACTCTCTTCGAGGAGGTAGACCTGTAACATCATTAGGGAAGACATCTATGTACTGGTCCACTACTACAGGATAACTCGGACTCTCCACATCAAATTCTCTGATGGTAATGCTAGCCAACTGATTAGTGATCGGCTACACTCTCCTCTGGGTAAGTCCATCATGTGATGTAAAGGCTCCATTCTCACCAGTGAAGGTAAACCTTGTCCCATCTTTGTAGACACACCTCACTTGCACTTAATACAGTCAATCTGAGAATGTACTATAGATAACCATTCCATACCCAATATGACATCGTAAGGCCTCAACACTGCTACTATGAGATCCCATCCAAATATCTCTCCTCCTAGAGTAATCTCGCAATGCCTGCACAAATTTGTAATCGTAGAATCCACTCCCGTAATAGTCTCTAGTCGTAAGGATCTAGCCAATGTATCCATCAGAATCACTGAGCACAAAATGTGGGTAGTGGCAATAAAATATTGACTTTCACCTTTGTCTATAAGTACTACTGCTATGGTGGGGTAGACACAGATCATACCTCGTATCATCACCAGAGTGCCATGATCATTTTCCTCAACTGCTTGGAGCTAAGCTCACCCCAATCCTCTTGCTCCCTCTGGTCGGGGTGGACCACCTGGTGGTGGTGTAAATAACTTATTGAATCGTCTCCGACCACCAGTTTCACAACCAAATTCTCTACCATGTATGCCTTCTCCCTGCAGTCCTTCTCGGTCAAAGATCTGTCTTTTCCTAGGCGGTTCATTGACCTTATGCTGATCATCTGTGCTGTGGGTCGGACAATCATGAGTTATGTGACCCTTCCCACCACATGCATAACACTTCCCACTCCGGGCATGATTGCCTCTACCTCGAGTTCCCCGCACAACCAACCCTAAATCATGCGGTCGTCCACCTATAGATCTAGTCATCTTAGACCTCTGTGACATCTGTCTGATGCCAGCTGTAGAAGACTCTGGTAAGTGACGACTTGTGGTGGGTCTCACTACTAATGATTGCTCAGCAAGAAAACTCTCCACTAAGAGGGATCTCTCTAACAGCCCCGCCTGCGTTGGGATGATGAGTGTGATATTCAAAGCCTTGATCACGCGTCTGAGTCCCTGCTCAATGGTTCGGGCCCTAAATAATGGGTCAAAAACCATATAATTGGAGTTAAGTGAGAGGTCAGTGAACCTTGATGAGTACTGAGCCACAGTCATGTTGCCCTACTACAGATGAAGAAGCTCTTTTATGCGCACTGCGCGAAGAGTCACTGGAACTAACTCTGGTCGAAACAGGCTCTCAATATCTTCCAAGAGAAGCATCACCTCGTCATGATCCTAGAGCATCAAGCTCCTCCATCTTCATGATACTTCTTGTAGAAGACTAGTGGCTAAGATCACCATGTGATAAGCTCGTGTCCCTACCATTCATAAGACACTGACCATTGCCTCTAGCCAATCCTTAGCGGCATGTGGGTCCATCTCTCCCCTGAACCTAGGTGGCCTCTTGAACTAGATTTCATGAAATTCACTCAAGTGGAGTGCACCCTCTACTGTTGGGGCTGGTGGCATCGGTGGCCCAATGGGTAATGGTACTGCTGGTGCCTCTACTGGAGCCTCTACTGGAAGAGGGCCCTCCATCGAGGCATCGTTGCTCATTGGGCTGTTAGTAAGTACTATATCTAGAACCTCAGCTGGTTGTCTACATGGAGGAATCCAGAAAAGAAACAGGTTAGCCATGGTCAAAAATATATACCTGGCGAGCTGACTCAAGAGATCACAAAGAAAACTCTTGAAAACACACACGCAGTCAGTGTTATCATGCACTGAGTCGGAAATCAGATGTTAGGGTCCTGGTGTATGAATACGTCAGCCACCGCACCAATACTGGATTCCCTAAAATGATAACCACACTCACAACACTTAATTCTATTGTCGTTAAAAATATTACAGTCCTATGTTTTACGGTATAACTGACTCATTTGATACCAATTTTTCATGACCCATCCCCCAAGGCACGTGTCGTGACTACCGAAAGCCTGCCTTCCAAATGCCAGGGGCTGGAGACTAGCACCGAATAGAAAATTCCCTATAACTGGGAGGCATTGCCTTTATAACCTATAAACACGTGCAACCAAGCACATAGCCAGATACAAACACAAGTCGTTGTATAGAAAAAAATATGATGAAATTAAAAATGGATCAGAATACAAGCCCAACAGTAATAGTACATGTACTACTGAAATACAATACAACTGAAGAAAAAGAAAGGCAGCTAATGGGTCATCCTCCAAGGTTCCTACCTGAACGGTAGGTATAGATCACCTCCTCAGCACTGCATGTCTGCCCGTCTCCTCTATGTACCGACACACTGTAAGGTCCACCTATAGACCCCATTTAGCCCCGGTACGCTCATCCTCGATCAACGCTATCCATATTCTACACCAAACACAAGAATGTGCGTGCATATCCTGTGAATGGGTGATTATAACGATATTTAGTAGGGATCCCAAGACCCTCTAGGTCTCATAGAAATCCAAAAAGGATTAACCACAAGGCATGAAATCAACTGGAAACCCTACTTAGTTGTATGCCTATACATATACCTAAGTTATCAAATATTACCATCACAATCATGAGTAAACACAGAGTCCAACTCAAAATCCAAAGCTCAAATTTTCAACAAAAAATGAATACCACAAAGGTAAGTACCACACTGGTACGCCACATAGAAAAATACCACAAAGGTATTACCATGAAAGAATGTACCACATAGGTAGAAACTCAATTCACACCAAGTATAACTTAAGTACAGAATCACAGATGATTATTCAAAGGCTAGATCATCTTATTCTGTTAAAGGGGTTCTACTGCTGACCCATACTAGATCGCTCAGTGCTGACCCACACAGGATTTCTAGGTGCTGACCCATACAGGATCTCTCTGTGCTGACCTATATAGTATCGTTCAGTGCTGACCCACACAGGATCGCTCCATGCTGACCCACATAAGATCACTATTCATTCTTCACGTCGTAGCCAGTAACAGGGTAGTCACACTAGGTTTTCTCGTCTCTAGGAGGGTCTTCACCTCAAACCACTAATCGATAATCTATCTACCACAAAGCCCCATGAATAAGTAACACAAAGGTCATACAGGTAATAGGGGTCTCAACGCAACTGATGGTGCATCAATCGGATGTCTGGTCTGTGAGTTATTAGCATTTTAGTTCTGAGGGCCGAGTTGGATTCGGGATCGATCCAAGCCGACCGTTCCCCAAATTAATCTAAAACTCTACTGGGGTATACCAATGGGATTGTTTTTCTCAAAGGTTTCTAGCACTATAGACGGTTTTTCAAACAGACGTCTGGTGCCAATGTTATGTCCAAAAGTACGTAAATGGGTTGATGTAGGTCCAGGTCTAGTTTGACTCGGCCTGGGCCAACCAGGTTTGGGTCGACCCAGCTCGACCCGCTGGGTCCGGCCCGGCCTGGGTGGTGCAAGGTGTTTCATAGATTGTGAGGGTCCTGAGGTTGTGGGGCGGTGAGGTCACGGGGGCCGTGGGATGGCGAAGTCGCGGTGCATAGGGGCCGCCAACGGCAGGGGATGCGTGGTGGCAGTGGCCGCAGGTGAAGGAGGCTGCGAGGCGACGGGGGCCCTGGGGGGCGGATGCCGTGAGGCAGCAAGACCGCGGGGCGGCGGGGGCCATGGGGGCGGAGGATTCGAGGTGGTGGGGGTCGCGAGGCTGCGTGGTCCGTGGTGCAGCGGGGGCCACAGGGTGGCGCGGTGACCGTGGGGTGGCACTGTTGTGTCGTTGCCTTCGCCGCGGTCGATGGGGGTGTCGGCAGTCCTTCTCGTGGCCCACTAAGTTTGGTTTCCATCCTCTTCCATCGTGAAAAACACAAAAATTAAAAAAGAGTTTCGGAGAGTTCTATCCATGTTTGTTTGGCCCGCACTCTCCACATTAGAGAAATAGCAAGCAGCTATAATCTATTCTTGAATTTTTTAACAATGAATTATCAAGAATGGGTAAGAGGAAGAAATTAAAAAAACAAACCTACCTCAATCGTTTGGTTTAATATTTTCTACAGTTGAGACGATTTGGCGTTTGTCGATCCGAAAACAAGTCTCCTCCAACGATTTCAGTGAGGAGTGGAAAAGATGAACTCTGTGTCGACAACATTTACTCGATCGTTAGTTCGTTCATTAGTGAATGTCCTTCGATGGAGTTTGGAGAATGATTCATCGAAAAATATGAGTTATTCATTGGAGAAGCTCTTTCACAATTTCTTTCCCATATTTCCCTCTGCCAATACTTCCCCCAAATTCCCCAACAAAAGAACAGCCAACAAAATAAAATATTTTTATCAATTTAATTTCTTTCCAAAATTGATGTTGGCTAAATTGATTAAAGGAAGGTGGCACAATTAAATGGGTTGTGATGGCATAATTAATGTAGAGGATACCAATGGGCACCTCCCTCATTAAATAGGGAGTTCAAGAGACTTCCTTACATTTAAGAGGGGATTTCAAGGGGGTTTTAGTCTTAGGTGGTCCACACCATCATAACCCATGTGGGAGGTTTTAGTTCAAGTGGTCCCCACCTTCAAACCACCCACATGGGAGGTTTTAACAAAAAGAAAAATAAAATAAAGGTTTATTTTATTTTATTTATATTTTCCTTGAAAAAACCAAATTCTATTTTTTACCCTCGACCTACTGCGGTTGAGGTGAAGGTCCACCTAAGTGAATATCTGCGCTGGGAGTTCAACGGTGCCCTCAAATTTCAATTCCGAGCACCTTTTCAAAAGTTACAAAAACCTGCTCGAACATTTACTGAATGTACCCAAATAAATGTTCGTAAATTCATTTCGGCCGCATCGGGCCTCGGAATCATGCGCCGCCAATTTTTGCGTACTCATAAAATTCCAATATATAAAAAACATTTACATGGAATTTCTAGGTTTTTACACTACTATGTATTATTATTCTCACACCTTTATGGGCTTCATCCACACCTTTTGTGTTTTGTGTCTACTATGGACTACTTAGACTAGGACATTTGGGAGACAGGGCTAGATGGTTCTCATATGTGGATCGATATATGTGTTGTGCTATAGTGACAACTGATAGTGATTTGTAACTACCCTTTAGGTAGGATCCTTGGATAATGACCTATGGAACTAGTTTTCCATTTCTGTACTTTCTTATTAGCTCAGCTTATATTCTAACCCATTTACTTTTAGTTTACTTCTTTTAATCTTAGTAGTTATGCATTGTGGTTTGCATTGTGTGGTATTCCATGTATGTGTCTATACATTTTTGAAGGAAATCCCTTCCCTTTTTGGGATACTCCTTTCTGGTGAAAATCACCAGCCCCTGTCCTATAAAAGGCGGGTTTGGGGTAGTCACAGAACGGGCCCTAGGGGAGGGGTTGTTACATCCCTACAACTTGATTCATCAATGGTCCTGGTACCTGGAAGATATCCCTAACAATTATTCCCCTCAAATAACTTTGTTGGATCCCTCCTCGTGGTAGAACTCCTTATGAGTGCATCCTCTTGATTACCTCTGCCTTCTTCTCAACCTCCTGATACACTGGAATTATACTAGGAGTAACAATATACTAGGTAAAATTGTAGAGGTACTCCTTAAGCCATATCACAAAATAGTCCTCATCCAAAAAGAGAAATGGGTTGAAACGAATAATATCCTTGAAAATTATACCATGTTCCCTCAACAACATACTCCCCTGCTAAAGGGTGACTAGCTCCCAACTCTTTGAGGCCTTCATAGTTGATTAAAGGAACTCCACTTGGAACTCCTTCATAAAGTCAACCCACATCACATCTACCTCCTTCCTCTCCCATGGATAAAGCGTCCACCACTGACATGTAGCTCCCCATATATAACTAATCACCAAGTAAACCAATACTATATCAATGAAAAGATCAAAATGAAGGTGATCTCAAACTTCTCAAGCCATCTCTCCATCTCCTTGTACAAAATAATTCCCTCATACATTCCAAAGGATTTCATATATATATCATTTAATATTCTCTTCCACTAGTCATCCTCCTTCACTAGATCAACCCTCTACCGATCAAACAGATCATCATACCGATTCTAAACCTCTTGGGCCACATACATATGATGATTAAATGCCATATTTGAATGGTAAATTATGAATTCCTTAGCTTTAGTGGTATTTAATTTTATTTAATATTCATTTTAATTCATTGTTTTCATCCTTTACACTTTAACTTTCCCAAAAAACCAAATTCAATCCGGAACACAAGTCATCATGATTTATATACCTATTCCATGACTCTACCCTAAAAATGGTTCATACTCACTTGGTCATTTAGTATGCTCATTGTCTTTTCCTTAGATCACATGGGCCATAAAATATTGTTTCCCAGTGTCTCTTCCCAGGCCTATGTCCTACACCATGATCACCTGAGACTGTTTCCCTACAAACCCATGTAATCCTCAATATTCCTAACTCTAGACTCCATCCAAACTCTAAACCATCTGTTGTGATACAAATCCATCATGACCCCCTCCCACTAATAATAACCCTCTTTTTTGGTAGTTAAAAAAGGGATATAGTGTCCCCCCAAGTCACACATATGGTAGGCCCCATGACAGGAACTAGCATCCTGGTAAGAAAAGTCTCAAAAAATTGGAGGCATTACCATTTTGAATAAATCATATCTAGAGATAAGATGTTACATCGCAAACCACCTACAAGATTTATATTAAAGAAAACCAGAATCCATCCAATATGCATGTAAAAAATTAAACTGTTAGCTTTGGAAATGACTCAATGATAAGCACTAAAAGATAACTAAAGTATTGACTCAGCAACTGACCCAATGCCTATGTTTGTGACACCCATCATAGTCTAAGAGGTCCTTATCGAATACTGATACATTTTTATACACGTAGGGTGAGCATACAGGTATAAAAAATAGTTAATCCATAGTTTGTCATGCACATGTGTATGTAGAATACAAACTATATTGTGAGAAAAAACAAAAACAAATATAATCAAAGATGGTATACTAACCACCCCAACCTCGGAAAAGATCACCAATCAAATAATGAAAGTCAAATAAATAAATATAATGATCACATTGATGGTAGGATACCCCACACCACTTTACCATGGATTATCCACTCTCACACCCTAATAGAAAATGTCATGGCACTCCCACCACTTCTGAACACACCATATCACATCCTACCTGCACACACCAGGGCCTTACAACCACATATCTTCCCATCACCATGGCCATGATCCACATCACATCTATTTCATATATAATTTTCCCCATTCCACATAAAAATACCACCCGCAGTAACCAGACCCACATACCACATCACATCCTGAAAATATGTGGAAATAAACAACACATCTCATCCCAATGACATCTTCTAAAAAACACATCTCATCCGGAAGACAACTGGGATAATAAAACTCTTCCAGACACACCTAGGCACTATAAACCCCAACATTATCAATGAAAATTTTTCTACCACTACCTAGAATTAGTAGAATGGAAGATAAGGTGGACGACCATCAATCCTCCCACAAGGATGTTTGGTAAACACACCCTCCCCCATGACGATGGTGTTGTTTGTCACATAGTTCCCAACAAGGGTGAGGTGCATATAGAAATCACAATGAAAATACATGTAATAGTTTTATGACACCAAAACCATAAGAAAATCCTATGTGGTTTTAACCATCAACCAACTCACAATTTCTCCTTTTTTGGTACCTCTAAATTTACAACCACACAACTAACCACCAACTCTATTTATACATCCAGAAAATTAATTTTTCCAATTATCATTATTTATTAGAAAAGTAATTTATTCATCCAATAATTACTCATGAAACTAATAAGCACACCACACAACAAGACACAAAGTAAAATTCACACAAAGGATCCTCTTTAATTAACACCCACACCAACCATTTCCATCATCATTATTCATTTTTATTCCTCCCAATCCATCCACTCACCAAAGAAAGCACCCAACTCACTGCCACACATATCAACACAACCAAATAAGAAACTGATTTCATTCTTATTTTACAAAACATCCCATACATTCCACAATCAATTAATATCTCACACCACCTGAACCAAACCAAATCACACAACCATTCCCACAACCATAGTACTACACAAGTCAGAACAAAACAATAGACAATAGACCACTACATAACCTATTCAAATACATATTCATATTTAACAACGTAGTCCTCACTAAATCTCAACATGTTAATTTAGGGGTTACCAAGGAAACAAATAGATCTTGGGGAATCCAACTTTTAGCCCAGTGTATGTGGTTAATAGATTTTTTATAATAGTTGTTCAGTAGGAATGAGACAATATGTAACCCACAATATATTTACTATAGAATCAACGAACCCTAATTCCATGATTTTGAGTTATATTTTTCACATATAATTCACAATATTGATAAAATTATCTATAAAACAGTATGATAATATTTCTTATTCTTTAACCCATGTTTATTGATTTCAATCTGATTTTATTTTCTATATTGAATTTGGATTATACTCTAATCATATAGAGACATTAGTATACCCCCACATTATGCACAATTGAGAGAGATTAATAAAAACCTACATGTAAAATGAATCGATCAAAAATTATAAATTGAGCCTAAAATATGAGGTGGATTTGCAGTAGGAAAATATTTCTGGGTAAACGAGCTCAATAGGATACAACACAAATAGAAATGACTACTCAGGAATGAATTATTCTAGAGAAATTTGGAAATATGATCATGAAGATGTAATGAATAATGGGAAGAACAACATATTATATGGAATAGATCTGAGATTCATGGGATATAAAATGGTTTTGAATTTTTATTAATGTTGGATCTGAATAAAATCAGGGGGTTATACACCCTAGAAGGTTCGTGTACATTTAGAGTGAATTTAATGATAATATTAATAGCCCTTGAAATGGGTTAAAAACTCTATAAATATGTTATTAATCTCATTTCACATCAATTAAATCGTTAAATATTAGAAACTAGAATACTTGAAATATTCAAGAAATTGAAAAACTATTGGAAATGATAGACCATTTGATGAGTCGTTGTTGTGAGTCACCAGTGAGAATCACCATTATGAGTCACTGGTTTGAGTCACCAATCGGCGAGCTATCGGTCTGAGTTATCATTAGGATTGATACTAGTGAAAGTCACAACTGAACAAGCTGCATTTTAATTCACTGGTGTGAGTTAGCATCACGAGTAACAGGTGTAAGTCACCATTTAGAAGGATACCAGTGCGAGTCACTATTTGGTGAGCTACTGTTTTGAGTCACTGTCATAACACAATGTCATTACTCACCATTACAACTCACCATTCCCAATCACCATTCCTAATCACTATTCCAACTCACATTTCTTACTCACAGTTCTATCTCACCATTGTGAAACTGTAAAAATGGAAATCTATTGAAATGATCCACCATAACCTCTTAGAAAAATTCAAACACCAGAATTTAACAATGTAATGGACCAGAGTGGTCTAGGAAATTACAATGGTATCTTCCCAGCAGCATGATAATATGGAACTAGGATTAGACTGGGGTTTCTCTTTATTATCTTTACTTATATTTTTATTTGACTTTCAGATTGATTTATTATACTGATTTTACAAGAACATATTTATTTTTTAAAACTTCATCGATGGTGTGGACTAATAACATTACTTCTCACCCCTAAAATAGAACCTCAGTGTATGTTTAAACTGTATGTATTCTTTTCAATTTGATGATTTGTCTATAGTGGATAGATCTGAGGCCCTGAGTTTCATGTTCTAGCTGAGATGCTCATATTGGTTATTCTAATCAGGTTTTATCAATTTAATAGTTTTCGAAAAACATGTATTTTGTCTATTTTCGATTTGGTAGTGAAGATATGTACTTTTATTTTAGTTACATTAGTATTTATATATTTTTATCTTTTTTCCAATTGGTGTAAACTGTTGTATATATGACTTAGATGTTCAGTATTTTATATCCTTTTTTTTTATTATTACAACGTGTTTGATTTTAGTTTATTTCAACTTACTTTATATGTTTTCTTTCTGCTATGTATGATATATTTATATTTAGACTATTACCTTAATCAAATATGAAAGTATAGTATCCCCACTATTCCACCTTTAGACACTCATTACTTTTCAATAGCCTATGGAATACAAGGAGGTTCATTTGAGGCCTTGTAAACAACTAGCTCAAGGAATTATAATACTTTCATCTGGGTCAGGATGTTACATTAACCTATTGAAAATAAACATAAGAAATGTTGAGCTCAAATTATCATCATACATAAACAAGTAAGATATCCAAATTTCATGAGCATAAGGTTATGTGAACATGGGTACAACATTTGATACCCATTACATGCAAATAATAACTCAGAAATAGGATTCAAGTAATTAATCCAAGATTTTGATAAAACAGTAATCATAATTGAATCATAGAACGTAATCAATGAAAATATAACATTAGAATAAGAGATATGTTTATGGTATACACATAATTAAAGAAAATAAATTCTTTATTTGTTAAAGGATTATTTCATTGAAAATCACACTGAAATGGATTCACTCCCCCAACCATTGTATTATTGATGTTTCACTCCCATGAAAATCATGGTGGATAGTGCACGTAAATGAACTTGGTTTAATCCACATTGTCTTCCAATTTATCTTCTAATTTATCAATGATAACCAAACTCAATAGAATAATATATTGTAACCACACTTAACAAAATAGAAAACATATATATGTGTCCCATAAGATCACAAAACATTCATCATATTAGAAACCATGAACAAAAATGGGTTTCATTGACTTTTCACCATAGCATAACCTATAGAAAAGAACCATCATTCATAATCATTTCATTATTCTGTAAAATCATAATAAATTACAAAATTATCAGGTTTCTTAAGAATATTATCATAATATCAATAGTGGAATAGAAATGGGTCTCTTAAAATCATGTAATCATGAACATATGAATCATATATAAATAATAAACTTGACATGATTGGAAAATTTTATAGATATATAGTATATAAAAAAATAATATCATATTAGATGGAATGTGATTTTGAAAGAAAAATTAGTTTGTACCTTTCCTCATGAAAATATAATTTCCATTAAAATTACATTTTAACAATTAAAAAATTATTAAATATTGTGGTAATCCTTTTCATTGAAAATATTTTTGAATGAATGAATTGTAAGGTTTAAAACAGTAATATATTCATTATAAAAAAAATACATTTCATTTCATACTTGTTCAAACAAATATTCCTTTCACATTTTCAATAAAATAAAAATATGGAATGTTTTTAAAAAAACTAAAATTATTATTAATTTTTAATTAAAAATTAATTAAATATTTAATTAAGAAATCCTTTGTATAATGTTTTAAATATTGAGATATGTTTTTGGAAAAAACATATATAAAAGAGAAACCTATTTTTGAGCATTGTGGAAAATAAAGTATATTTTTTTTATAAAAAATATTTTCGAATATTTACTACAAAAGGAGGGAAAACTAATTGGAAAAAAATTATTATCAATAAATAAAAATAGGATATGAAAATTAAATTTTTTTTATTGAGATATGGATAAAATAATTTCATCAAAAAAAACATAAACATAATTAGTCATGATAAATAAGTAGATTATACCCTACAACTATAACAACATTTGTACCATTGAAACATAATCCACAACAAAAAAAATTAAATTAAATTAAATTAAAAATATCGTGAGAATAAATAAATTAATTATATTACATTGAAATTGGGATGTATATACTCCTCAAAATAGATTTTATATTCATAACATGACATATGATTCAAAGTGGTATAATTGAAAAAAAAATACCTTACTATATTAATAATCATTTTCACTATAAGACTGAAATTAAAATAAAATCAAATGAAACAATAAATTTTATGATAATAAGAAGATTAAATATATAGAATTCCTATGGTATAGTCTACTCACCCAATAATAGAAAGTAGTGGCGAGTAACCAAATGTGACAATGAAATAAAAAGAGAATATAAATCAAATATAATAGGTCTCGGCATCATTCATACATATTAAAACTAATTTATAATAAATAATATTTTATTGTAAATGGATTACAATACCATATATATATTTATATCATTAAATATACGATTGACATATCATGTTTTATTACCCTATTATTATCAGTTCCTTGTTAAATTAATGTTTCGGATAATAACAACATTTTTTTCTTGTATAATTTTATTTTTCATTACTAATACTAAACCATTAATAATGGATAAATAATATCATAAATGTCAAAAATTATATAAATATTACTTACAGTAAATCTATATATATTTATAGAGATCCATTAATGTTATAGATATAAAAATAAATACATTATTCATGGTGGTTATAAGTCATACATACTCATAAAATAAGTTTTGATTGTCTCGATGAATTAAAAGAATGAAGGTTATATAATTTATTTGCCTTAAATTGTAATTTTTCATTAATATATATATATTTAAAATATTTTTCTTTAAAAATATATTTATTACCTTCTATTTAAAGTGTAAATGATTAGTGGATCACATCTTTTCGTGAGGCGGTAGTCCACCAAACACATGAGAGACGTTATCATTTTCTATTGGAATAGAATTTTAGGAGGTATTTGACATGTACTAGTTATATAAGTATAAATATTGTACTGATATCTTATCTTATTTATATAATCTTTCCTTATTACCATCCAATTAAAATGTAAATGCAAATCACATCACATTACTTCGTGAGGTGGTAGTCAACCATAAAGTTGATCGATGTAATTATCTTCAAATAGTTCTGATCTTATGAAATATGATGTGGTATTAAAATTATAGAGTTATAATAATATTATAAATATAATATATTATTATTAAAACTATCATTATTTGTATCAGTAAGTGGTGGTGATGGAAAATGAATAACATATGTTCGTGAGGTGGTAGTAAAACATACATGCGAATGATGTTTTAAATATAATTTGGTTGAAGTGGATATCGATTTAGGTTATTCAATAAACATAATAAGTATCATTATATGAGTTGTACAAGATTTATTAAATTAATAAATTTTTATAACATAAAAAGAAGTGTAAGATGAAATAAAAATACTCATTAATAAGAATTTTTCGTCCTCATTGGAGGGCCTCTATAGGATTATATATTAGGAAATAATAATAAATATTTATATAAAAAATAATGAAACAATTATATGGGTATGGATTTAAGGAATGTATTTGGTAATTTCATGGAGGAGCTACAGTGTTTTGGAGTTCTTAATGTGAGAAGATATTGGGTGGCCTTTTTTGTGAGGTGAGTGGAATATCTGTATGTTTTGAAAATAATAAAGTCGACCAGTATTTTTAAAGTCCCAAAAGGAACCGTAAATTGACATTATAGAATATTACCTATGATACGGTCTAAATATGTAAATAAAATGGTTTTGGGAAATTATTCATGGTCATTTTATTACATGACCTTTTAGATAAACCACTTTAAACCCATTTTAAAATTAACCAAGGTAATTAATTATTATAATGCCAAAAAATAAAAATGGAAATATATTAATATTTACTTATTATGAAAATTTTTTTTATTTCTATAAATATGGAATTCATTTTCCTGAATTCTATTTATGTAAGTGGAAAATAACATTTAAAATTAATCTCATAATGGCCGAAAGAGATGTTTTCCTAAGATAAAGTTTTTAAAAAACGTTATTTTTTTCGAAAAATTCTATATGAAGTTGATTTTAATGACATAAATTGGATTTATAGATATATAAATAAACTAATTTTAAGTTTTAATCTACATTAAATATATCTTAAAATTATTTAAAATAAATGAAATCTCTTAATATCAAATAATATTTTTCAATTTTTTTAATAAAATTTAATAATTTATAAAATTCTCAAAACATCACTTGAGGATTATTTTGACATAATGATTTAAATAATGAACAATAAATTTAAAATAATTTTTTTAATGTTGGGGAAAAACAATATAACATGGAAAGGTGATAAAAATATATTTTAGAAAAATAATGTTTTTATGCCTAAAATTACTTTCTATCATAGCTTCTATATTAAAAACAAACAAGATGAATGTTAAGAATTATATTGGAAATATAAACTAAAATTTTCCATAAAATTATTAAAAATAATATATTATTTATTTCATCGTGTTAAAATGTTTTTTTATAAAAATATATTTTTACAGAAGGAATTCTTTAGTTTTCATATGGTTGTTGTTTTCAATTCTAATTAATTGGTCACCAAATAATTTTTTATATATGAATTTGTAAACCATATTTTAATATTTAATGCAATAATCTTCAATCACACTTTTCCATTATCTATGGTATAAATATCATACCAAAAAAATAATATATCAAAAATATGAAACATTTCTTTTAAACTTAGTGATTAATTTAATACAAGATATATATAGTGTTGTGTGTAATGATATATAAAATAATTATTTCATGTAATACAAGATAAAATCATTGTTAAATCGATCTTAATATAATTTAAATGTTAAATTAATTTTAATGAAATATTTGAGATAATATATGTGTGTTACAATCTACCCCATTAAATAAATTTGATCCTTACTATATGGACACGTTCATAGTAAAAAATGGATTGATATTTTATAACACCATCATAATAAATCTATTTAATAATAAGTTATAATAAATGCTCCAACTCATTATAGAGAATTGAATGTGTGTTGGTAGTTAGTTATATCACAAAAAATGTTTCCAATTAGGAAATCATGAATGTGAAGTGATGATTCAGACATTTAAGAAAAGTCCATCATCCATGTGATTATGGAGAGTGATAGGGATAATTTATTATAAGAACATGAATGATCATGTGAAAATAAAGAACAAAAATATTTTAATCAAAAGAGGTGTGAAAATAGTGGTTCCTATTATATAAAATGATATTACTATAACCATGATTTTATTTCTAAAATATTTTACTAATGATGGTGAATTTTCATTCGATGGTATAGATACATGATTTCACTAAATATCATATGAACAATCACATTCTTGGATTTTTATTCCATAAATTTACTCATTATCTCATCAATATTTTTTTATAGACACATATCCACATGTTCTATCCATACAAGGATGTAATTTGCTGGAAATCAGTCACTCTATCATTTACCAATATTCTATGACATTTTCATATATATTGATTAATCCTTAAATATATACTTATGTTCATCCAAAAAAATATACATAGAACTATCCCCAAGTACCTCAAGTATATTTTCACATCATTGTTTCAAAATGTTATATTATCCTTTCTTTGATACCTTTTTTAAAGTACCAAACTTCACATACATAAATATTAAATATTAATATATGAATATTCATTACATCACTTAACAATCCACACCAAAATAATTTATATCTTGATCCTCTAATAACACGGAATCATGAAAAACTACTCCCAATGTGAGCTATACCATCTACCATTACAATAATCATAAAAAGAAAAATACGAAGATATATAAAAAATAATATTAATCATTATAACCTAGGTAATGTAATATTAATAAAGTTTGGGATCAGATGAACAAAAAGTTTAAAAGGAGATATATCCACATATCATGTGCAAAGGTTTATGAGGACATTAAAATAACCAGTGTAAATCATATGGTATAAATCATATATAATATATAATATTCATGTAATAAATCAATGATATTCATAATACATGAATCACAATGGAAAGATAGAACATGATCAATGAGAATATATCATTGGAATAATAAATTTATTTGTGGAATATACATAATTATAGAAAACATTTCTCATAGTAGATCAAGGATTGTTGTGAAGAGAATCACATTAGAATGTCTTTAGTCTGAAAACATCATAGTAGTTAGGTTTGAATCCCACATAATTTATAAAGATCATAGTCCCTAACAAAACTATTTTACTAACCAATCTAGTTTTTTTATCCCAATCGATATCAGTCACAATATAATGCATATGATGGAGATAATGGTCTACCCATCACATAATTAAAATAATACATATATCTTTCATTGATCATAAAACATTCATCACATAAGATTCCACGAAATGAAATTGGTTTGATAAAAATTTCATAATAAAAGAATTCATTGAAAATAAAAGGGTTTCATAATCATTTTATAATTTCAACATTGTACATCCCATTGAAAAAAAAGCATGATTCATAATATTTTTTTTATGGTACAACATGTGGAAGTGAAATGGGTTTCATAAACATATTTTCATCAGAAACATAAGCCATTCATAGAATGAATAAATATTATATCATCATATCATATCCTATGTATATATTAAGAAATAAAAAATTATTTCACATTATATTGGACATGATTCAGAAATAAAAATCACATTGAATGTTTCAGGTAGAAAAAAAATGTCATTCATAATAACAATTGTGTAAATTAAATTTAATAAAATATTGTGTAAATCCATTAATTTGAAAATAAAAATAAAAAATTAATGTATTCTAATAATCAATACGTTATTTTTAGTGTTTAAAAGTAGTTTACAGTTTTTATATGATGAAACAACAACTCATTTTACATTCTTCGTACAATCTAAATAAGAAAAGTTTTATGAATATTACTTGAAAATAATTTTAAAACACATTAGAAATGTTAAAAATGTGTACAACTGTCTTTACTAATTTTGTATAATAGTGGTAAAATATTTTTTGAAACATTTTTATTTATCATTGTTATATATTAAAAATGGATTTTGACTAAAAGTGAAATAATGTGTGATTAATTTAAATTTATTTAACCATTTTTACATAAATAGAATTAAATGATGGTAAACTTTTATTCTATTAAAATAAATTAAGGAGAATAAAATTAAAAATAATAATGATATATTTACCAAAATATATCAACCTTGGATTTATAAACATAAAATATTTTAATAAATATTTACACTTTATCATAAAATCATTAACACTTTCTTGTCTATGAAGGATAATACCCAAAATATCTTAAAGATAAATCAAACATAAAATATAATCAGAAGGAATATGTAAATGATATATCATGAAAATTAGATGGTTTAATCACATAATTAAATAATATAGGTACATTACATTACATATGACTCAACAAGGGAAAATTGAGACAAAATTATATTGCAAATTTTGTAATCATTTGAATCGTAAAAAACCTTAAATATTAACATAAAATGTAACATTAAAAAAACTAAAATAATTTCCTTCATGATATAAAAATTAAAATGGATGTTATATACACTACACAAAGGAGACCAGTTTTGAATTAGAAAATGTATCTTATAAATAAAAGAAAGAATAGAAAGCTCTGATCCTATATCTTGATACACATTCAAATATAATATATAATAACTAATTTTTTTATTATAAATAGTTTTTAGGGAAATAATTTATTATATGATAACATATAATATTTAAATATGACATTTTATATCCCATTTACTAAAAATTCTTGATTAGAATAACATTTCAGAAAATAATCGCATTGTTTGTCATATATATTTTAATTTATAATTTTTCAAGAAATTATATTGATCATTGTTACATCATATAAATAATTTTCACAATGATATATATATATATATATCATATATGTTTTTTTATATTTTTATTAATCCACAAAATATAGATATAGAAAATGGAAGACTCCATTTAGAGAAACGGTAGGATAAACGTATGCATGGATGTTTTTTCCATTTAATAGATAAATAAAACTAAATTAAGATAAATTATATTATACCAATATAGAATCATTTTCATTTCATATATATATATAACATTATTCATTTAAAAAAATACTTATTATATTATATATAAAGAATATATGATGAACAAATTGCATCACATCTTGATGTTGTAGTCGGTTAGACATACCAGTGATGTTATCATATTCCCATGGAAAGAAAAGTAAGGAGTTATATGTGATATCATAGTTAAATAATTATTAATATTGTACCTATATATTATAATTTAATTTAATCTATCCTAATTACTATCTATGTATAGAGAAATGATAATAAAATTGTATTGGAATGTGGGGGGTAGTCTGCCATACACAAGAGCAATTTTATTATTTTCAAATAGGTTTGGTGGTAAAATTGTTGATGTGGCATTGTGTTTCAGTAGGTAAAACAATATCATAATTATAATATATAGATAGTAAATCTACCATTATATCCATCTGTGAAATTTTGTGATGAAAAATAAATAACATCAGTTTGTGGGGGGATAGCCTATACCCACAAATGATTACTTCGTATCCCTTTGGATAGAAGATGAGAGTGATTTTGTTTTTTACATTATAATATAAATATATAAGTACATGGTAGATACATTTTTATTATTTTATAATATTTGTAAAATATTAAATGAGTTTTAAAATGACATGAAACAGAAATGCATGTTTAATAATTTTACCTCTTATGCAGAAAGCCTCTTTACGTATACACATAATTATTTCATAAGAGGGAATACTAATAAAAATATGCCATTTATAATGAGTATTTGAATACAATTATATATTTTGTAATTTAATTTATGAATCAATTAGTATTGAAGGTTTGGTATGTATTTGAGAGTAGGAGGCCTTTTATAAGTGAGGTGAGTCACACACTAGTAATTGTTTAAAAAATAATATCTACAAAAAATTTGAACAAGTAAAAAGTATTCAAAATGGGAAATTAATAATCATTAATAATTAGAACGTTGAAATATGGATATAAAATGGGTGTTGGGAAATACTATAGTTTATTAAACCCCTTATATGTTTAGTTTTACCCTATAAATAACTCATTATCTCTATAACCGTGATAATTAATTATTACTACTTTTATTATTTATAATTGAAAAAAGGTAATTTGAACCAATTATATAATAAAAATAACTATGATTTAAAATATAGAATAGATATTCCCAAATTACAATCATTTTAGTAGAAAATTTGAATTTATTGTTAATTCTGACGATGCAATGATGCAACAATTTTTCAAAGAAAAAATATTGAAAATTATAAAACGATTTTATAAGAATAATCAATATAAAATATATATAATAAAATAATTTGGATTAAAATATTAATAATTTATCTAATTTAATTTTCAATTTATATTAATTTAATATGGATGTTTTAAAATACATTAAATGAATTCAAAAATTCATTATAAAGACATGAATTGTTCACTACTAATCTATATATTTTTTTCTGAAAAATATCAAAAATTAAGTCCATGATAAATAAAAAATTTTTATTTAAAAAATAAATGAATTTTTAAAATATTTTTTCTAAAAGTAAATAATATTAAGTTTAATATAATTATAAAAAATTTGAAAAAAATATTTCCTTGAAATATTATGTTTGTAAACATAAAATTGGATTTATTATAATTGTAGATAAGACACATGAGATAAATATTAAATATTTTACTGAATATATAATATTTCACTTTCATTTAAATAGTTATCCAAATAATCTTTGTTTAATTTATTATGGAAATAAAAGTTTGTTCACATATAAATAGTTTCCAATTAAAATATTTCCTCTTTTTTCAAATAGATATTATATTAATTTATAATTAATTGGTCACAAAATATTTAAATTTTTATATATGTGTGCAAATCATATTTTCATAATTTAATTAATACTATTAATACCCACAATTCCAATGATAGGTGAACGAAATAAAATTAAATAATAATATTTCAATATTATGTCACATGTGTATAAAATAATTGTGTTATGTGTAAGAAAAGATATACTTACTGTTTAATTTAACCTAAGATAAACACAATTTTTTGTGTTACACATGATAATAATGGTGATCTATGTAATGAAAAATAATGAATATAATATATTTATTTAAAAAAAATTCCAAAAATCATGTAGTGTTACAAAGGCCTAGGAGTCTTGTTCATGGTATCAAAAGATCAATCGTGGAAGAGAATACCTCTATATAGTAGACATATAATGTAATGATGTACCTATCCATATAAAATGATTGATCATTGTAATTTTAAGGGATGTTTTTTGGAACATAGATGGTAACTGATGAATAAATTTGGGGGGTGTCTTCAATATTGTTAAGAGAATTTTTTTTATTTATTTAATTATTATTTTAGAATCAATATCATATAATTTATTTAATGTTTTTAAATTATTTTTTATGTTATTTTGAAAATACCATTTTAAAAAATATAAACAGTTTCCCTATTTTTAATTGTTGTTAATAGATCATTATTTTATTTTTTTGATAATTTTATATTTTAAATTAATTGAAATGAATAGTTCCCAAAATAGTTATAATTTCATGTTAGATTTAAGAATTTCAATTTTTCTAATAGAGAATGTATTATAAATGTCGTCATTAAATTTGTCACTACATGTATTGCTCTCTATTATTAAAACATATAATAGAAATTCAATTGAAAATATTTATTTGGAATTAGAAATATAACATGAGGTCACATGACTCTATAGGCATAATCTAAAGAAACATGACATATATTAAAAAGAATACCTTCTAAATCCATCTAAAAATAAATTGTTATATATCCCTTAAAACGAGACTAACATTATAAATTAGAATTCAATGGTTAATATCTATGAACTAATGCATGAGTTTTATGAGTAATACAATTGTAAATATCTAATATGTTATTTTATACTTTTATAGGAATATATATTTTTAATAAAAATCCAAAATATCTATAAAATATATAATAGTTAAAATAATATTCTTTCATTTATGGGGAATATTAATCCCTGATGATAAAAAATTAATTGAATTATTTCTAATTCATTTGATTTATATAAATTATGGGTAGATTAGAACTATGTTTTATGATGAATAAGATGTTGTTATATATTTAATTGGTTCTTTAAAAAAAACTTTATACTACTAATATCAAATGTGATCCACTTATATACTTGGAATACTAACATGGTAGAATTTAGGAATGAATTGAATCATAAAAGAAGCATCATAATTAAAATAATTAGGGACCTATCAATATCTAATTCTATAACAATTATATTTATATATTATTTCTTTGAATCATTTTTTTATAATTATCAAATGAAATTTAAGGGATACTTTTTACTTCAGTGTAATATAATAAATGTAGTGGAGACATGTCAGTTGATTTTTTTAAATAAAATTATATGTTTCACTTTGACAAATAAACCCATATTTATTTAATTTATGTTTAATAACTGATCTTCTATTGTTATTTTTAATTTGAGGATTAAATTATAACATGTATTAAACATTATTTTTTAATGATTTATTAAAAATATGATATAAATTGTGAATACATGATAATTTTTAATTTGAGATGTCATTTATATATTAATTCTATCTGTAATTTCACAAACAATCATTGAAAATTAATGGATTTTTCTAGAAAATATCCTTCAATTTTATTTTTATAAAATTTAATATGATTTATATGTGGTATTATATTTTTATATCTTGATTTAATTTAGAATTATATAAATTTTAATGAATTTATATGGGGATAATTTTTTTCATTTTTAATTAAATCATTAAAAAAAGTATATTAAATGTTTGTATGAATTTTCAATGCACTAAAAAAATAATTCAATTTTAATGAAAATTCATCAATGTACTGATTCTTCCTTGAGTTTTTTCTTTCTAGTTGACCGTATGCAGTTTTTACGAGGAAACACTTAGTAAAATTGTTTCAATGGCTTGCATTTACTATGACATCTCCAATTCTAGAGGTCAAAAAATAAACCAATAATACAACATACTAACCATTTGATCATCCCACCAATTTGAGGCAGTCCACCTTTCCATCTAATGTGCCAAAAAAATCTATAATGAAATGGAATAACTATGACCCCCTATAATTTCACTCTACTGTGCCCATCAATAAACCATTAATGAATGCTAATAATTGTAATTAATCAATTACACCCTCTAAATAGTCTATGTAAATAATCCATAATTATTTCTGTGACATATTAAAAACTTTCCTTCTCCTATTTGGGAAGATGATCATCTCCATCCATCTATGAATTCTGTTTTATAATATATATTTTTGTAATTTTACTTCAAAATAAATTATGTTCTCTATTCATTATACTATTTTGTACTCATATCACAGAATTTGATATTATTTCCTCGCATAGAAGACATCCCATTACTCTTAATCTCTAGGATCATGGGGAAGTGACCCATTATGGGTTGTCAGAGGGGAATTAGAGAGGCACATTTGAATTATTTTTCATAATTTTATCAATTGATTTCCCACTGATTCTGGTTCAAAACTGATAATGATATATAGTGGAGGTTTCCTTCACTATAAACACCAACAAAAATTATTCACTGATAAATCATTTTAACGTCATTTCCTCCCTCTATTTGTATCACACATCATACTAGTTGAGTCATTTGATTTGAATTGGAGAATGACCAGATATTTCTTCAAGGGATTAGTAGGTTTTTTTACTTCCTTCATGAGTCTTACATCCCATCCATCAACAAGAGAACATAAAATTGTTTAATATATTAGGGGATTCTATCATATTATTTATTTTTATTTTTGTAAAAAAAATACTTGAGGTGGTATGGATGGATGATAATGATTCAATTCATTAAGTTATAATATTTAAAATAACCATAAATGAGCATTCATCCCACTAGAATTTAATTTTAGACCACATTCCTATTATCATGTCCTTGCATTGATTTGTATATTTTACATAAAATGACTAAAATTAGATTAAAAAAATTACACTCATCATTTAATGTTGTATTAGAAAATTATAGAAAAAAAATTATTTATTAATAACTTATTGGGAATATAGAAGAACTGACTGAAACACACCCCATTTAAATTGAACTTGGTGAGACCTAAGTGAAATTGAGTATTTCTATAAAAATATACCTCATCATGGCTCATTAGAGTAGTTAGATCTATCATGAATTGAGAAAATATAACTTGAATGTTAAAGTGTAATTTCTAATAATTGTTTTTCATTAATAGAATTATGTTTTATATCTAAAATTTAAATAAATAAGTAATTTTTAGTTTTTTTTATGTATTGAATAGAATACATATATGATAGAATAATTTATAAATTTTGAAATAATTTTTCCATGAGTGGAATTAATGTAAACTGAGTTTTTTGGTAAATATTATTAAATTTTAAAAAATCAATTTATGGTGTTTCTAAAATTTATTTTGAAATTAATTTCATAGAGTTATAGAAATTAATTTTTTTAAAAGGATTTATAATAAGGTATCGTAATTTTGAAATTTTAAAATGATTCTAATTAAATTCTTCAGTATATTAGTTATTGAAAATAGTAACCTTTTATTATAATAGTTAAATATAAAATGAATTTTTTTGTGGTTAGATATATAGAAAAGAGTTAAAATTTCTAATAAACCTAAATAAATCCTATTATATAATGATATTTATCCCTTATTAAATTTTACCAAAGATTAATTGTCTAATTTTATCTACATTTGAATGAATGTTAAATTATATAATTTAACCTATTAATGTAATTCCTTGTGTGACCATCCCCACACATATAAATGAGATCTTCCTATCCTTCATTATTCACAGACATTGAACAATCTATATCATTCCAAATATACCCCTGAAAATTATTATATTCATTCTATTTGTAATTGTAATTCATTAATTTCATTATGCCCGTCATAATAAGGGAAATTCATCACGATAATAAAGGTCTCTTTATTAAGTTGTAAATATATTTCCTGATACATTGAATTTATATTTCTTAGTCATATTCCGTATAATTTAACATATCTATCAAAATATAATTAGTATAGTACTATAAAACTATTTATAAGTCATTATTATTTTGAAAAAAACAATTTAATCCTCCATTTCATAACCATAAAAAATGAACATATCACTTTTTTTTATGGGATACCAAATCCCCCTAGATAATTGAAACATTTTAAATCGCATTATCTTAATGATGGATAGATAAATGGATTTAATAAATATATTTTATTTAATATAAAATTATTAGTTCAAAATGATAAAATATTATTTATTTTTTTCTACACCCTTCCGTTATCTAATAAAAATAATGTTCATGCATACATAAAAACTACTATTCTAGTAGCTGGGTTAATAATTTTTCTATGCCATATATTTATAGTTGTTTATAAATATTAATATAAGAAATATATATTATATTTATATCATGATTTTTTGTGATTAAACATTAATCATGTTTCAAGAACCATAATCACCAGACCAAAACATAGAAAAAATCAGTTATTAGTTTAAATGATGATGAAAATGAGTCGTTGTTAATAAAATAGTTAAAAGATAGTATATCTAATTATAGTATAATTTCCTATGTATTTATATGGTAAGGTTATATATTTATTTGATGTTTATAAAATCATAACATTATTTTGTAGTGATTATGAAGTGACTCAAACCTGAGGTTAGTGTTTCTCATCTCATTTTTCTTTTTATTAAAAATATTCCAAATTTTACCATTATTTTAGTTATGAATTTTATAAACTACCACACCAATTCCTTATATTATGAATATATTTATATTCATGGTATTTCAGATTCATTTTATTTTAATTATTTTTAGTGGTTATGATTTAAAAGATACCATTTTATAAGTATTTAATCTTTCAATTTCAATTATTCTAATATTATTTATACATAAATATTCAATAATAAAATAATAATATCTTTTTCTAATATCTCTAATTTACATACTGGTCAAAATTTTATTTTAATATATCATGAATTTTCATCTAATTTCCCTCTCTATATGTATTTATATGTCCTAAATATTTTTTTATGGATAATATACATTATTTCTCCCATTTTTCGGTAATAAAATTGACATATTTCAATATATTTTATTGACAATATTTTATAGAAAAGTTTTACCATTACGAAATTATTAATGTAATTGTAGCAAAAATTTATCTATTTACAAAATATGTTTTAAAAAATATTCCAATTATATCAAAATGATGTTTTTTTAAAAATCAACAAAATCATATATTTTAATGTTTATTTCAAAAAAGGTTTCATGAATCATGATGATTAATATTTTAATTGAATAATTATGAAAATATTTCCATGTTTTTTTTGATTGAAAATTATTTTCCAAATATTGGTTTCAAATTTATATTTAAATTAAATGATATTATAAATAAATGGGTGTTTTTCTCAATAAATGTTATAGTTACAATTTAATATAATTTTCATCTAAATTTTATCCATTATTCTGTCTAATGTATTAATGGGGATATGATCCAATGTAAATAACAATATTATTTCATTATATGTACATAGATGGTGATGACGACATCACTATCAATCTTAGTTTATTTTACATGATTTATGATATGAAGAAATAAAAAAAATCATGATCATGATGCATATATTAGATTTGATAATGATTATATTTTGGTTTGTTCCATTATATCCCTCTAATAAATTTTTTTGATAATGAATTTTTATGACATCAATGGGAACACATTTTGTTATCCCATACACAAAAGTGGGTACATGGAGGTATTTATAATACATAAATTATATTACATATAAGGTTATACAACACATAAAGAAGCTACATGGTTCAATCACCCAATCTAAACATGTAATGAATGTCAATTTGGGTAGCCATATCATATGATTTCTATGAATAAAATTATTAAAATTTTTGTTCCACTCTAGATGATATGTTTTATACTAATTATTTAATTTCACAAATCATGATCCTTAATTCATCTTTATTTTATGTCAGATGATCTTCCAAATTCATTTATATTGATTTTGATCTTTTAATGGCCATGTATGATTTTCAAATGGTAACATCCTAATCTCATAACATTATGATTATGACATTATTACATTTCATCGTTGATTTAAGTCCATATTCTTTTTCCTTTACTCGGGATCTGACTTAACCCCTTATTATGTTTTCATTGTCTACAAGATATAATAAATGGTTTAATATACATTGTGACTAATAAGTGTGATATTTTATAAATACATTATGGTATATTTGGAAGATCATTGGTTAAATAATATGTTTATGTATATAGTCTCCAAATACATAAATACATTACCATTTTAGGGAATCTATTATTTTGAGATGTATTCAATATTTACCTTAAATGATGTATTATTTATGTGATTAATGTTTCTATCACCATGGTTTTTTAGAGCATGGTTTAGTTATTTTAAAGATAAATATTGTATAAAAATTTTGTAAATCCATTAGATAAGTTAACTTACTGGATAACATCATAATAAATTATTATAATAGATATTGTGTTGTTTTCTTATAAATTAAATCCCTATTTGGATACTTTAATGTGGATTTTTTATTTTAATATATAAACATAGATATAAAATATAAAAAATGGATATATTATTTGTTAACTCAATCTTCATAGATGTCTGAAAATTGATAAAAAATAATACACAATGAGAAAGGAATTACTAATGAAAAATTATTTTTATTTTCTAATTATCATCATCATTTATCATGATGAATTAGGGGATCAAAGAATTTTTAAAAATAGGATATTCCATAGTTATATGAGATAAAAGGATTGTGGAATTGGTTGAAAAAGGGTTTATAATTTCGATTATCGTAATAATGATATTTGTAATCATATTATTTCCAAATATTATTATTGATGTTTTATTCTTACACAATACAATTTTATATCATTAAATGTAATAATGTTATAAAAACTAAATTGTTGTTTTTATTAGCATATATAAATATTTAATTATCATATTTGAGAGTATTCATATGAATATTATATATCATGAATATAATATAGTAATACTAAATAAATCCTTAATGATTAGATTTTTAATTTTATATTAAAACTAATAATGGTTTTATTATTGGACTATAAGACAAAAAATCAACTATGGTTGAATTTTATATAAATATTTTTAATTTAATTTCTTTTATTCTCCATCTAATAAAATTGATTTTGATTTTGGCCATGTTTTTTCTCTCTCTATATGGGGACTATAAAAATTTCAATAGATTAAATTTGACATTTAATATTTAGATTGATACCATGATCATTAAACTTTATGAGGATGAATAAAACTACTCAATGATTATAAATTTCGTTTTATGGTCCATGATTCCTATTCATAATGGGTATTTATCATATTTGTTTGGGAAGGAACTCGATATATATGATATTATTATTGGATGAGTTGTTTAATTTATTTCCCATAAAGTTTCCATGATATATTATGAATAATATAGTTGAGTTTTCATAGCATGTTTTTCATAGATCCATTATTTTTTCAATAAATCATTTTATAATAGAACTAATTGAGTTGAAGGTATTTAGGAATGACATTTACCAGAATCATGATAACGGATTCATTCATCCAATTGAATCAGCTCATTTTTTAATAGGAATGATAGATTGATGTGACTTATAATTAACATACAAGAACATGAAAATATCATTACCATGATTGAGAATCATTTTCCCTGGATTGATTATTTGTTTTATCAATTAAAATGAGTTAAATATTATTGAATTAATTTATCAAGAATCTATATATCATCAGTAGAGGGTAAACATAATGATATATACAAAGAATAATTCAATACAATGTATAAACACTATGAATTTATACTAATTATATTAGTACATTATAATTATACTAATACAATGATGGATTTGATAAATATAGTCTTTAGGGATTTCCTTGACCTATTTTAGGTAGTAATCAAAGACTAATTTCTAATATTCCTATAGGAGTGAAAAATATTAGGAACTTCACATGAGAATTTTGTTCAAGGCCATCATAAAGCAAACTTATGTTAAGAATTTAGTGAATTTGGATTCTAGTTACATAAACTATCATTCATGGGGAATGTTATATCATATAAGGGTATATCAGTATATATTCATATGATGTAATTAATTGAATATATTCTTTTGAAAACCACAATGAATGGGTTCTATTTTTATTTATTTATTTACTTATTATATAATTTTTCTAATTTATTTTTTATTAATATATAATCTACTAACATTGTTAATACTAAAAGGATTCATATTCCATTTGATTAATTAATGTGAATAAAATTTCAGGAGTTCAAATTGACATATTTATACATCTCCTACAATCTCAAAATCCTTTAGTAAAAAATGTTTTGTGATTTATAGTGATGAATCAGAGAGGGGGATTACCAGAGTTCTTATGCTTGAATACATGGGGATAGCTTATAGCTCACCCTAATTTATGATTCATGAGAAACATTACCTAAATTATGTTTCATAGTTAGATGTTTTAATTTTACTATATAAATTTGGGGGCATTAACATTACGTTAGATGATGTTATATATATAATTTCCAAAAAATATTAAATTATATATTTACCCATAAAAATGTGAATTTAATCAATATTCAATTGAAAATGTTAATTAATTATTACGAATACATAATATATTACCACCATGAGTAGTTTTCTATGGTGGGAGATTATTTATGTAGAATAAATCAAATAACATTACCAATGAAAATCATTATATGGATAAAATATTAATGGGTTTGAAAAGGATATAAAATATATAGAAATTGGAGTCAGAGAAATGTTATATTTCTCAACAAGTATTCAACCACATATACATGAGACTATTATAGAGGATTATAGTGATGTAGTAGTTCTACAAAAAAATTGATAGATTTTCCTGAATTTAAAATTGATTGTGACGAATTAATATGTTTTCTAAATACTATATGATCCCCTAATATACTATAATTTATTAACTATTCTTTGATGATGATCATATCTCATCATTATCGATTCATCATGGATAAATGAAGATATATACAGAAAATATAGTGAATTTATACAATTATTTTATGAGTAGATTCATTGGGGTGTATATATATATAAGTTCATGGTGTGAGATCATGTTAATGTATAATAGAATAAGTCTAAGAGGGTATTAAAAACATTACCCATACCTATATAAAAATTTAAAACATCACACTGGATTTCATTGAAGAAATCCCCAAAATATATAAATGGGATAACAATATTCAGGGTTTAATTAATTTTATTTCATAATCAAAACATTTCATTTCTAATAAAGAATATATCATTCTTGGTCAGCTTCCTCATACATAATTTATAGAAATGGTAACATTGCAAGGAATTATACATTTAATTATTTTTTATCATGACCATAGGTTTACCTCGATGTTATGGAGAAGTATTCAACATGATATGAATTAAATGATGTCCTTAATTAAGGACTATCAATAGTATAAATATGGTCATTCTGTGAGAACTATTCTACCATTGGAATATATTATATGAAAATTATTTCAAGATTTGATAAGTGTTCGAGACCAACAACAACATATTATTAAAGTTTCACATATAAATTTCATTCACATGAATATTTGGGTCGATATATATATACCCTTATATTAATAATTGGGTAACTATGACATGTAGGTATGATTTTAGATAACTGAAGATTTTCAAACCCAAAATATCATAATAAATTACATTGAAGTATAAAATCATTTTATAGGGAGTCCAAGAATCCCAATGTTAGTAGAAGAGTCAGGTGGAAAGTCTTCGAGATGATCTATAATTTGACGTTATTGAAAGGTATTATTAGAATTATCTATTTTAAATAATATTATGATGTTTAAAAAGAATAAAAAATCGATCTGTATGTATATTTGACCCTTTTTGATTCTTGATCAAGTATTTAAGATATATTATCTCATGTTACCACTATCAAGCCATATCATGCCCATGATGTATTAAAAATAATACTTTTGATGAAGAATGTAACTGAAACATCAAATATAATAGACACAAAATATAAATCAGAGGATCAAGATACTTCTTATGAATTACAACCACTTGAAAACATAAACTATATTGATAATGTTCTAAAAAAATGCCTCTCAATGGGTAAATGTTTTTTTGAAGAAACCATAAATTCTCAGAAACAACATTGTATTATGAGGCTATGATGGGGAAAAATTATTCTTAGTAGTTTCTATTTGAGTTATTTTATTTTTGGGGTGATATTATTTTAGCAGGGCATCAATTTAAAAAAATGAGATTCTATATGTATTCTTTTTATTTAATAGTTGTAATAGGTATTTTTCATAAAATTCAACCCCAATCTTGAAATATCCATGATATACTATAACATTTTAAACCTAGAGTTATGATTTTTATGTTTGAATATGATATATAAAATTTATATATATATATTTATGAAAATTCTATTTAATTGAAATGTATTTATTAATTCTTATGATATAATCATTTAGTTTTTTTTATAAGATAATTTCATGTTTAAAAGCCATATTTTATCATGTATTTTTTATATTGAAATATATTTAAATAATATTTTATGTATATTTATTGATTAATAATGACAAATCTTTCCTAAATTTGTTACTTAATCGTTAGGACTCAAGACAAACCATTTTCAAAGTAAAATGAGTCATTTTTTAGAAAACTGTATTTATATGAGAATTCTTTTTTATTACAATAAATATATAAATAAGAATGTATTTATAATATTATCTAAATGTATATAATTTCTAATCATTCATATATTTTATCATTATTATCATAGTTTTACTATGAATTGAATGAATTCCAAACCAGTTTCATTGGTAAAGATACATTTAAAAAATAGTTATGTTGATTTTTCAGCATTTATTATAAATTTAAATATTTAAAATTATAGAAATATATTTTTATATAATCTATCAAATAAATACTATAATCAATCAAAATATTTTTATGATTAATAATTTTAACCATAATGTATAGTAACATAGTAAAATTTTCATATAGGAGTAATGGTATAAATGGGATTTCATAATGGTTGAACTAAGAGAAATCTGTTAAAAGGACTCATAAACATGACTAAGTCTTCTTTTATGGACATATATTGATATTATAATATAATTTAATATAAATAGACTAATTTTTTGTCCACAAAAACGTGAATTCGAAATTTTATTACTTAATATTTTTATGTAATACAATATGTGTCCCTCCCCTCATTAATAAATTGAAACCACATATCCACCATTATTAATAGTATTTGAGGTCTCTATCATGTAATTCACTATGTAAAGACAATCCATGATTACTTATCTTAATTATTTATTTTTATTTACTTATCTTATATAATATATTGATTGTATAATGTGTAATCCATATTAGGTCACTCAAATAATTGGTAATCATCATCCACAATCAATTAAATATTTTTTTCTTCTATTGCATTTAAATAATTTTTTTCTATAAAACCCTAATGAAACCAATTCTTTCAATATAATATTTTTTTATTATGGTACAATCATTTTCTATTTCATTTCCTACACCTTCCAGACCATTAAATAGATTTATTATAGTAATTCCATGTATGTTATTACCCTTGAATTTATCCACATTTTAGAGGCTTGTGAGGGTGCATTATGGTGATTTGTGGTAAATTTTTGGAGGGTTTCTGGGAAGTTCATTTTTTGTCCATGGTTTTCCCAAATAATAAACACACCCCTAAATATTGTGTATGGTGAGACATGGGGGAATACATGATTTGTAAATTGTTAAACAAACTATATTCCCACAAAAGAAGAAACCATGCACTCATGATATTAGGGCCACATAGGCATGTTGCATTGTTTTTTTAATTGCGTGACCAATATATGTTATAATATATATAGAACATAATTTCAATGAAAAGTTAATAAAAATTTCTAAACCCATAAATTATATATCTAATCAACCACACTTGACTTATCCTAATTAATATTTTCTATGAGGATTGTCAGACAACTCCTAGGATCCTCAAACCCCATTCTTTACGAATCGTTGATCTGATGGAAGAATCAACTCCTCTTTAGTATGTGATATATTACTTTTTTATTTTCATTAATCCCTTCCATTAAAATATCTATTTGTAGAAGAATATATCATCCCATTGTTCATGGTTTCAATCATTGTTTTAATTGATTTTTCTTCATTTTATATTATTCACTATATTTGTACATATATCTCCATAAACAGTATTAAAATAGAAATTATAACTAGAACCTCAGACTATTTTTGGGTGGGAAATCATCAATGATCGTAAAGTAAGTGTTAGATTGTATAATTTGAACATTCCTAATCTTGATATCATTCATTTAGTTAAACCATTATGCTTCCATTTTGGGAAATTACATTCAAATTAGAAAAATTATTTAATTCATATATAATTGTGAGATCCTTAACCACTCCTATTTGACCCATTAAATATTACAAGACTGGAAATGATGGAAATATATGAGGTATACTAATATATTTTAAAATAAGATTCATGAAATGAAAAATATAGAATTTAGGTTATATGTAATTTACTTAAATACATGTTGCATGGATTGATAGTTGGATTTAATTGGTTGATTGAAATAACATTAAAATTTTAATATGTAGTGATAAAATGTATAAATAATTGGTTATTGTGATTTTTTAATGTTTATCCTTATGAAAAAAGTAAATAACCATGCTTGTGTTTGATAAATTAAATAGCCATTCGTTTTTTAATGATTATCAATACGGTTCTTGATGATATTCAATAATATATGACACTATATAATAGTGAAGAATGAGTTTTGGGTAGATTAATGATTAACCATGTACCGATGGGGTACCCGAATGATTCTCTTGGAACTATTGTATATTTATATGTGAATGTGAACAGGGAGTTTTTTTTTTGTGAGGGACTAATGTTATATGAACTCATGGGTTGTCATATTGATTATATAGGCCATTGATGATTGAATGTAAATTGATTCTAGACTCATGATACAAATATATATGATAATATTATCTAAATGTAATTTTTATGGAACCAAATGAAATTGGAATTACATTTAAAAATTAAATCCCATGAAATGAGTCGGTCGGAATATCCCAAAGGCCTTCATTTTTTTATTATTTTGATAATCAAACTTTCAAGGGGTGAGGTGGAACCGTTAAAAGGCCCGAAGGCTTAGAGAAAATTACATGACCCGTAGGTCTTAGAGGGAATCACCTAGACAACACAACTTGGAACTGCTCCTCCCTAGCATATGTCATGATATCAACACTCCACTTTTGCAGGGATGGTCGGCTAGCTCTCCTATGCAAAGCAGCACAATCCTGGTACCGATGGCAAAGCCATACCCCCCTCATTTTTTCAATTCCAATTTTCTCTAGTGGATGTGCCTGCCCTAAATCATCCTTTGAAGCCTTTTCCCTCATTGTTTGACAGGTACATTTGCATTTCATGTGGCCCGAAAGCCTTGGGCTGGCCCTGAGGCTTTAAGGTAGTCCAAAGGCCTTAAGAATCAACTGGCTCGAAGGCCTTGGGTGGCTCAAAAGCCTTACAGGACCCAAGGACCAAACTGTTGGCCCAAAGGCCCAGATAGATGAATAGTTCCTTCTTCTACAGTACATGCTATAGTACCTACTACAATACTAATACAGTAACTCGGAAATCCTCCTCTACCCGGATTTTATATCGGGTCTCTTGGATGCACCTTCTGAGTCCTCACAAATCAGGCTGAGGATCATTTTCCCATGAAAAGAGTATATTATTTATTCATTGTGGTATATGATTCAGAATCTTGAATGGGTTGAACCAGGTTTGACGTGGTTGAAAATGAATTATAAATTTGAATCTTCAATAATTTGGTGATTTGACAATAATTCATTACGCAACCATAGTATATCTTAATGAATGTACTTTTCTTTTGATTCAATTTGTGGTTGAATACTATGCTATACTCACACTCTATATTGTTTCCACGATTAGTAACTCAATAGAATTTATGTTTTCCATATAGGGAAAGGGTATGAACCCTATACTAGATGGTTTTTTAGATTTGGTATGGATCTTGTATGACGTAAGTAGACATGATTTCCAACACCTACTTGTAGTTTTTATTGTGTATTTATTTTTTCATTCCATTAGGATCATGAAACTTGTATGTGGAATCAGAGGATATATTTTTTTCAATTGTCTTATAAATTTGGAATGATATTCAAGATAATATTATGAGTATGGCCTCAGTCATGAGATTATGTATGAAAAGGGATGAACTTTGTGGGGAGAATCCCCAAGAACCGATATTGGGATTTTTTTTCATGATGTTTTCAATTATTATTGGATGTTTTTATCTTTGGGACACAAAATTTTTGGGTGATTTTATTTTTTTCTAATAGTTTGTGTGGGGATCATTATAGCATAGGAGTTGTGTATACATGACTCATTTTTTAAAATGATGAACTTTTCTAACTTACAAAATATTAGACATGCATGAAAAACCATGTGATGAGTGTGATTTGGGAAATGAATATTATTTTATTAATTTAAATATTATAAAATAATTGGTCTCTTATAATTTAAAAAATGTTTTAAATGAAAAAATTTGTAATTTGAAATAGTTAAAAAGGTTTTTCAAATGATAACCTAATAATTGTGATATTATTTACCTGGTTTTAGCTAGTTCCATTGATATGGATATTACAGGATTGTGATAGTGCCTTATATTAGACTAGGGGGATTATATCTGGGATAGTTTATTCGTGATTTATATTTATCAATATTGTTAACATGAATTAATTGTGTATTACGTTCCCTAGTATGGGTTGATGGAAATTTAGAGACTTCTATCCATGATGACGATTATTGTTGCAATAACATGATTATATAGATGGAAATGAGCCTCTAGTGATGAAACATGGTGTCCTATTTTTTCGGGTGAACATATGGAAAAGTAGTTCAATGAGAAGTTTTATCACATTATGTATTTCATCGATAGAGACACAGGGTAGGCTATGTGGAATATATCTGAACAGACTAAATTGTTCCACCTGTATCACCCTCCAGAAATCATAATATAAGGTGGACCTAAGGCATCTGATTTATAGATTTATTAAATAAATTAAATTATTTATAATTTAGTGAATATATTTGAGAAATGTTGCAAATTTTTTATTTATATGATATGAGATCAACGAACAAGTTGGTGGGATATTAATTACCAAGAAGGGTAGTTAGAGGCATTGAATGGAAATGAATTAAAGAGAAATTACCAAATCACTTTTACCTAAATATGATCAGGTATGAGATGGTAGAATATATTAAGCAATTGACGTAGTGAAGTATGTCTGTGATGAAATATACTAGTCAATTTGTTAATTTTTAGTAAATTATTATAACATTGAAAGGTAATGAGAAAAATTTGGAGAGGAGTTTTCAAGATGTACTTATATTTGAGATTAGGTCCGAGATTTATATATTCCAAACGAAGATTTTTTATACAGTAGTGAATCTGTATCCCATTTTTGAACTAAAGCCAAATAAGGGATAAAATGGAGGATATATATATATAATGATGAATTACTAGGTGGTATGTCATCCAAGATTAGGATGTTTCTTTATGAGAATTTCCACTAGAATAGTTGAATGTATATTATTTATTGGGAAGGATTAGTTAGGTATATATATAGTAAATTGTTCTCTCATTAGATTGGTTGGTTGGTTCACATTCATATTTAATGTCTTTGACCACCAGTGGAGTTTTATAGATTTTATAGAATGAGAAAAATATATAGGAATTATAGTAACCCATTACTATTGGGAAATGATGATGGGGCTAGGACAATAAATAGTACTATAATAGGGTCTTATACCGTATACAACTCAGGTCATTGGAGCACTAGTAATAGTACAGATTGGGGCAGTGGACATGGTACATCCAAGAAAAGATCATCCATATTAAAAGAGTATTGAAGTACATGGAAATAAAACTAGATAATAGCATAGTATAAAATTTATATTATATATAATTGTGATTACATTTTTTAAAAGTGAGGATAGACTATCGATAGGTAGTCAAACTATTTTTTTATCATATATTATTACTATTATTTAATTTTATATAAGATCCCCACATAACATTATATCTTCTAAAAATTTTAATGGTGTTAGTATAATTGTCGATAGTATGAGTTTCGTTATGATGATCAATACACAGATATGTGTACAATCAAATCAAATCTCTCTATGCAAGGGATGTGTCATTATGGTTGGTGGGTATCATTCCTTTGGGATCATTAATAACATGACATCTCATTTTATTGGCATGATTATTGTTATGGAATAAATTATATCATTCTGATTCCATATCATTTGTTACCATAAGACTGTAACCTTTATATATTATAAGGGTAAAATTTATGTTTTTTATAGAGAATGGGATATTAAAATAGGATATGAATGTCCAGTTCATAATGATCTTAGAGAGATCTTGGGCCATGGTTCATGTATTTTGGTTGATGATAGGGGTGTTATGTAATGTCTATTTCTACTATTAGTTCATTGAATTCAAGATGTGTTTCCTAATGATTTATTAGGGTTTCCACCTAAAAGGGATGTTGAGATTAAAATTAAACTAATTCCAAAAGTTAAATTGGCTTCCATTCATCCTTATGAAATGTAAAAATGTGATTTTAAGTTATCCAATACTGATCTAGAATAGTTTACGGATAATTGGTTTATTCATCTAAGTACATCACCATATTATTCATGAGTTTTTTTATGTGAAGTATTAATATAAATTTATGTTTGTGTTGATTTCTATTTGTTTTACCGGAAAAAAATTAAGAATTGATATCCTCTTCTATGCGTCGATGATGATTTGAACTAGTTGAGAGGATCTTTTTTATTATCAATGATTGACTTGACATAAAGGTATAATAATCTAATAGTTTTTCCACATGATATACCACATATTACTTTTAGATGTAGGTAAGAACATTAAGGATTCATTTAAATTCCTTTTAGTTTGAAATTATTTTCTATATTTATGTCCCTGATGAACCTCATCTACCAACCATTTTTTAAACAATTTTTGGTTTTTTTAGGATGGATTCGTTATTTAATCGAAGACTTATAGTGATCATGAAAAACATACTGATATCAATATGAGTACACTGAGATATATTTTTCTATACACCTAGCTATCTATGTTTAAATTCTTGATCACATAGTAAATTTATTAGGTCACATTATCAATGATTATGGTGTGTTGGTGGGCCTATAGAATGGAATTATAATTTTCTCATGGGAGTGTCCCAATAATGTTTTTGATATCCATATATTTTTGGGTTTCTCATCCTAACATCTGAGTTTTATTCTTGAATTTTAAAATTTTTTAACACCACTTTTGGGATTGACCATCAATAGTGTAGAGTTTTAATAACATAAAGGATGTCTTGAACACTTCATGGAGTATAAAAATACTTTTAATATAAGACATATTTTGAACCTACCTGACCCAGATGATCAATATATCTTTTTTTTTGTTATACAAAGAATTATTCATGGATACGTGTTGATGTCAGGTGCTTATGTTATAGAATATAGTTTAGAGAAGTTGATTCTAGAAGAAATTAATAACCCTGTAAAAATATCAAGATATTCACATTGTTTTATGCTTTAATGTGTTTGTTACATTACCTATTAGAATAAAATTTTACTCTGTATACCAATCACAAAAGTTTGATGTAAATTTTTTCAGAATGGGATTTGATCCTCTAGCAGCAGAGATGGGTTGAGTTTATTGATTAATTTTATTTTCAGATATCCTATAAAAATGATAGGGAGATATTTCTGTTCACTATTTGAGACCGAAAGGATTGAATAATGTTGTCCATGACTCTAAATCAGAGTGGATGATGGGGGTGTTCTTCACTGAGATGAATGTGGATGTTCCTAATGTGTGAGAATAGATGAGCCCTACATAGATAGCAGTTGAGTCCATATATATGAAACCGATTAGAAAATGGAAGTAAGATGACATAGAGTTGTTGACATTTAATGAATTTTTTAATGACGGTGATCCTCTTCTAGATTAAACAATATATGAGGATGAGATCATCTTTGGTTATGGATGTGATGTTGAGTGTGTGTGCTTGTGTAAGGAGATGATCATTGTTTTTATTGCCTCAAAGTAGTAGGTGCATCCTGATTTAATAAAAATGTATAATTTTCTATGTCACCAATATTGTTGGATATGAATGGAAATTGAGATTGTCGTATTTACAAAATTATGTTACATCTATCGGGAGGTGATAGATGAGAATCAATTACCTGGTTGGTTGTTACAAGAAATTTCCATTCAATAGTATATGTGACATGCCATTTTAATGGATTATTGACGTTGATATTCTGAAAATACCCTTGAATAATGATGAAATATTGTTAATTTTGATATCATTGAGAAATGTATCCCTTTCAGGACAATATAGGAAACTCTCATTGCTGATTAGTTTTGGAGTCTTAGGATTGAGAGATAGACTATTTTCATAGGGTGTGAAAGAGAATTTTTTTACTATGATTCATTAATTACTTCATTCTTATGGAAAATATTATAGATGGTTTTGGGAACCCAAATGTTTCTCATAAATGTTATTCGTTGACATATTGAAGGAAAATAAAATCGTATTATTCAAGCGTTAGAGGAAATTCTACAGGCATGAGTCCTAGACATTAGTGGAATAAGGGAGAATACATATCATGTGATGATATCTCTTATAAGAATAGATATCAGGAAACTAATCAAGTGGAACCATTGGAAGAATTTTTTTGTAGGAAATGGAGATCAATATTATGTGGGATAGAGGTAGGTGTATCTTGGTTATTGGTAAAAAGTCTCTTATAGGAGACATTAGAGAATGTTTAGCGAATTAATAAACATATTACAATATAATAGAGTATATAGAAGCCTTATGTTGATCTACATCATTGACCTATTCCATTAATAGTGGGTGATCATGTATTGTTTCAGGTTTCTCTAATATTGGGACACCATAAGATTCTAAGCTAGGGAATGTCGAAACACTATTCTTCTGGATCATTTGGGATTGTGAATGGGATAAGACTGGTGGAATATCGATTGGACCATCCTTAGATGTATAGTTCTATTCATGATTTTTTTCTTATTTTATAGAATCAATTGTGTACCTCTTATCTTCATCAAGTTATCGACATGGATGATGTTGATTTTTAGGTTGATGTTCCACTTTAGGATAATCTAATTCATGTTTTGGATAGTATTGAGATTTTGTTATAGGGAATCATTTTACTAATATTTCGTATTTTTTTGGTGGTATAATATTTTTTTAGATGAACATTTGATTAAAACTCTAAAAGGCAGGCCCTGAGGCTTGACCATTTCACATTAGATGCATATTGATGCATGGGGGAAATGATTGATGACATGATGTTATATAGTGAGAAAAATAAATGATTTATACTATTTTGAAGATGTATCTTACTCATTATTTGTATCTTTTTACATTTTTTATCATCTCCTTATTATTGATACATATCATTGGGGTTTTCAAGTTAGTATTGAAATATTTTTCACAGTTTCTTTGCACTTCACATTCGATTCATAGTTTTTTGAAATCATATGACCATGTTAGAAAATGTACACCATTGAATATATGGGTATTTGATGGTTGGAACATGTTTAATAAAACCATGTTCCCAATACATAGATATGATGAACTAAAGAAGGTTGGCTTCCACAAATAGGTCACACAATTATTCCACCCGTACAACCTTTCTAGGAAACCCTTCATGCATTCTTAAACATCCATGAAAATTTAACTAAAAATTGAGGAACCCCTATTTTATATACATAATCAACCACAATAGAACTTCCAGTATTTATTTCTCTCTTAGAGTCTCTCTAGAGTATTCTTATGTTCATTATACCCCTTTCATTGGAAATCGATTATGTAGTAGAAGAATTTATTCCTCTCAAGTATGTGATATCATCCATGATTAGGTTCCTCTCTCCCTCGTATTTCCCTCCCTTTATAAAATGATGAATCATCATATTGTTGATTGTTTAGATCTATGTTGTAATGGATATTTTTTTTTGTTCTTGATGTTAGGTTTTGCTCATATATCATCTATTCCATTTTGAATCCTTATATCCTTGCTCGAAGCAAGGAGTACGATTTGGTGAGAGTTGATCAATAATCCTATAGTAGTTGGTCTAATTGATAATTCCCATATAATTAATCATGATATACTATTTTGAGTTGTACCGTTGAATTTCCATGCTTTTAAATTAAATATAAATTAAAAATTCTGAATTCATGTGTAATTTTGATAGCCATCACTCATTCCATCATAAAATTTATAGATTATGTTACTGGGCATGATGAAATACCATGGAGTATGCAAATAACCATGAAGTGATGATTCTTAAATTATAAAAAAAATGGAATAATGTCTTTATGAAATTGAAATATATGATTGTTTAATGGTTTAATAATCGTTTTTAAAGTGTTAATTGTCTTCACAATGATGTGTTAATGAGTTCTGTAATAGTTTATGATAAATGTGTTACTCGTGGAATTGTTCATGTTGTTTTATGTTATAAATGTAAAGAACCATGTTAGTGTTTGACAAATTAAATGGTGAACCATGTTTTAAATGATTAAAAATATGGTAAGTAATGATGAACGTTGAAATATATCATTTTTAACTGGGAATAATGAGTTTTGGATATGGTAATTATGCTCCATGTACCCATGGGATTCCAGAATGATGCTTCAGGACCTCAATGTATATTTATTTGGAACTTTTAACTATGATTTCTAGGTGAGGGTCGGATGATCCATGTACCCATTGGGTTACAGACTATACCTCTAGGCCCTTGTTGCGAGAATGTGAATTGATGAACAACTAATTCTCTATGTAATTGTGACAATGGTTCCCATACTGAGTTCTAAGTTTACTGAATAAAATATTAATTGAATTGAATAATGAAATTTCTTGAAAAGTGAAAATTTTAAAATATCTATAGTGTATGGCCCAAACTAAAAAAAGTAAAATATTGAAATATGTAGCTGGCTAAGGAATAATAATTGAGAATCCAATTTAATTTTCATATCTTTTCATTATTATTTATACAGCTACATTCACAATTATTGACTCAATATTTCATTCAAAGATGTTGGTAGTGTCCTAATGAGTTGAAATCACACCCTATATGGACTACCTAATTTGTACTAAAATGGAGATAATATTTACAATAAATTATAAGGGTAAGATACATATCTCATATATATGAGTTTTGATTTGGGATGTTGTGTGGATGAGGGAACCAAACATGATTTCGAGACATTCTTGGTTCTTTTAATTGTGTCCTTATTTCGAGTTTACATTATTCACTTCGCACTTGTATGGAATGATATATATATATATATATTGATTTTGTTTATTCTCAATATCAAAATTTGTGATTTATTAAATTGTTTTTTAATTTATTATCATTGATCATTATTTATTACATTGTTTTATTATTTTTTTCTATTTTCATTCTTCTATAAGGTGGTTATAGTCTAACAACGTTAAATAAAATACACTCACTCCTAGTCGATAACCATTGGAATAAAGGGAGGAACCCTTAATGTCATGTGGGAAATCAGATAACAGAATAGAACAATGTAATAAGAAGATTTATCCATGATAATTTCTCACAGATCATGGTTACTAAAAAACATGAATAAAAATGGTAGAAGATAGCACCTGAAATGATAATCATAAAAAATGATTATTAATGAACATGTGATAATATGTTATAAATAAAACATTTATGAAATTATATGTATGAATATGATTATGGTATATATTAGTTATATATTTATATTTATTATAAAAGTTTGTAGAATACTTATGAAGAAATTTATATATTAGTCAACGATTGTTTTGCCAAATGTTTGTTGGTTTGAGATATATTCCATATTCATAAATTATTACACATAATTATGGTATTTACTTATATGTTAATTTTTCATATTATAAATAATATTATACTCATGATATATTTTATTTAATTGGATTGCATTCCTTACTTGTTGGTTATTATTCAAAATATTCCATATTTATAAGGGGTTTATGTTACAGTCTCAGTTTTACCATGGATTGTTAATACTTAAATATCTGACAGAAAATGTTTATGACCATTATTTAAAAAATATAATAGAATTAATTTTCATATATTTTTTTATAGATCATATGTTTTATTATGAATTTACTCTTTATAAGTACTCTTGATTTCTGAAATATTTTTTTTATGAAAAAAATTAAATTATATCCCAAACTGGTGAGAGACAATCATTCTTCTATGAGTATATTTTATTTAAAAAAAATACATGAATATATTAATATTTTTTAAAGAATACATTTATTAAAATTTTAATTTTAATTTTTATAAAAATGAATAATAGAATATTATAGTAGTTCTTAAATGTGAAACTTTTAACCAAAGGTGTGAAAAAAATTTCATTAATGCATAGCACACAAATGCATTTTTCAACTATCAGTAATAATGTTTTCATAGAATATTAATTACTAGTTTCTATGGTTATATTTAAATAAACTATTTTTATAATATATTGAATATTAATAGAGATTAAATGATTTAATTCCAAATGAATATGGTATTTTCCACAAGTAACATTCTACCAATCATTTCATGGTATTTTCAACTACGAAAATTAATATTTATGATTAATTTGAATTACTAGTGACATGAAAAAATGTTAGACCATAATTTATATTTATCTATATAGTTATTCATGGTGATGGAAAAAACATATGGAACTATATTTTCTGTTATATAATTACTGGTGAGACAAAATGAAAATTATTTTTTTTTGTACTATGTCAAATATCTGAATGGATTTAGAATATTTGATTGGTGTATATATTACATTCCTCCAATTAATTAGATAATTTAAAATATTTTATGATATAAAATGGTATATCAATTGTTATACTAATCCCAATAGTGGATATATGTGAGATTTAATATAGACTATTTGAGGGTTGATGTTATTTTATCTAAGGCTCAAATATGTTACATAAGTGGTTATCCAATGCCTAACATTTAATGAATGTGTTGGTGGGTATGTATGAAATTATATTTTCATGAATATTTTTATGCCACATATTTTTTGACAGACATGAAGACATCTTCCTATTCTTATGATATCATGTTATGTTTCGCAATAGTTTATTTTTCTATGATTCTTAACTAATTATCTACTAATGATTTATTATATGATTTGGATCTATGATTTAGATCTATGATTTATCTATTATGTTATTCAAATGTTGTTTTCATATTTTCACACCATTATGCTTATGATATTTTTATATAAGCATTCCCTTATATATACCACATTTACACTTTTTCAGAATTATATAACAATCATTCTCATGATGTGTGTTTTCAAAATGAATGAAAAATGGTTTTATATAGATTGTGAAAATGGAGTGTACTCTATGATAGGAATATCATGAGATATGTTGAACATCATTACTAAAATAACATGTTTATGTATTTAGTCCCCAAAACAATATACTTTGTTGATTCATGGGTGTATATCATAATGGGAGTTATTAAATCTTCATCTAATATAATTTCAAATTTATGAATTTATCATTTGGGATGCCTCATGATTTCTATATACAATTTTATGATACTTATAATGATTGGTTTTTCCAACACCATGAGAATTGTGGTAGGATGTCCTCTACATATAGGATAAATTTAATAATCTTTGGTTAATACTATCATAATCTATTATTTTATAGAAAAAAAATTTACTTCATACTTTTTTGAGATGTTGATGATCCTTTATTGATGGGGTATATTGATATTACCTTATATATTGTTCATGATAATCATATTTCATACCTAGGTTTCTAATATTACCTTAATAGTGGAGAGAAATGTAATATAATCTCAAAATAACCCTTGGTTAAAAATTATACTATATAATATGATTATATAAAAAACTTTTTAGGAGTTAGAGGACTAACGCATATAAGTTACACTTCCTCATATCATAGTATTTCTCCAATTAGGGTATAAAATGATAAGATATACATTATTAAATATGTAACCATATTATATTCTATTATTTGTTTTCCATATTATCATATCAATAATATATTATAAATTTTTAAACACATGAGAAATTATTCATATAGGGGAAAAGATACAATCAGAAAAAATAAATTGATGAAATCATGGAAGACCTAGCATAAACATGATTCTCATTTTTCAGTTAGTACATTGGGAGTGAGTAAGATCTATCTTTAGATTTAGAGGGAATGTTTTGAGGGTTAGTTCTCAAGACCCAACTCCTACTTGTATGTTTTGATATGTATATAATTTATATGGATTGTAATATACATTTAATACACTTATTATGATAATATTATTGCATTAGTACATGATATATCTGGTTTTTATTGGATTATATGTCTGATCCATGGGGTATACATATAGTTCTCTATAATGAGAATATATGGACTCTATGAAATTGATTTGAAAATATTACATATAATATAGATACATAAATAGAATGGGTACCAAATAATTTCCACTAACGTTTCTGTCATTGTCAAATGAATCAACACACATGTGACTGAATTTAACTTGTTCTAAAATATTTGTATGATATACATTGAGGACTACCCCTAAAATTAGTGCACCATGTGATTAAGGTTTCAATCAAGAATTAAATTAAATATGTAAATATATTTATCATAAAAAACATAATAGTTTATATTTTTTCCATTGTGTCTTATATTTAATTTCTCATTCATAGTATTAATATAATTATATGATATAGATTTTAATTTTTACATCAATTTAGATGATAATTAAATATATGTCTCTATGATAGAAATATTATTCAATGTGTTATGATAATATACATGATATGGTAAGGAATTTCAATATAAATTGATGAATCAAAAAATTAACACATTTTTTAGGGACAATCATAGAAGGTATCTGTCCTACAGAAGTCATACAATTTTTTGGTAACCAAATATATTTTTTGTGACATTCATGTTTTAGGTAAATATGGGTTATTACATTTTTGGATGAAAAATGAATGGACCAAGATAACCTTTTATATTCAAATAAATAAGGTAATTTTTATTATTTTTCCAAAATTTCTAGGATAGTTATAATAGTTATTTTTTGAGAAATATAAAAGGAAAGCATGTAATTTAGGTGACATCTCATCCGATTTGGAAAGGCCATTGGAATGGAACCCCAAATTTAAGATAGAAAAAGGTTCATCGCCTACCACTAGCCAACATGATGTCCTGATTATAATGATTTTTTATTTTTTAAAATTAATTTATGTGTTGAATACCATGGGATTATGGTTTAATTTGGTTATTTTGTGATTATTGATATTCAAAAAGAAAACCTCAAATAATTATGGCATGTATAATAGGAATAATATAGACATAATTTTATGATATTTTATTTGATGAATAATTGTTTAATTGTCATTTTGTGGCTTTATGATGATTACAATATTTGGGTATATAAATTTTTCTTAGAGATAGCGACAGTAATTGATGTTATATAGAGACAAATGTTAAAATTTATCTTGTAATACAATGTGATTAATGGATTCTGATTTTTTTGTTTCAATATTAGTCTAGAATATTTTTGATAAATTTTAATGATAGTTGTTTATTGAGTGATCTAGGATGAACAATTTCTTTCACTGTTTAATTTGGATATTAGTCTAGTTAATTATCATATAATGGTTTATTCTTATTGGGGAATAATTATATCTTATCATAACTATTTTGTTTGAGGATAATGTTGAAATAAATTTGTAATATATATTTATACTTTTGTGAATTCATGATTCATAGATGTACATTTTAATGCTACATGATAGAAAATTTATTCTTAAATACTCATCGTTAAGATAAAAAGAATAGATTGTGGTGGGAATTGATTAATGTGTGGAATTATACATGTAATATATGTATATTTACATACTTAATTATTGTATGTAGTAAAAAAATTCCTCAACTCCATGAAAGTGTCCTTGAACCAAACAGGTTAGCCATTTTCTTTTCTTATTTGGAAATCAATGACATTTTCCCCTATCACATATTTATGGTTTTTGGATTGTTCACATTATCATGAAAATGTTCTATATCACTCTCTATTTGAACTTGGGTACTATATTTTTTCATCCTTTTCCTTTTTAACCTACATGGAAACCTATTGATGTGTTTTGTTAGATGGCCGTATTACTTCAATTTCATTCTATTTTTGTGAATATATTAATAAATTCATATCGAAATTAGGTTATTTATAAAGGTATATTGAATATTCAAAACATATTAATCAAGATACAGTTAAAATTTTGGTCATGCAATATGATAAATGGTTGGGGGGATTATAAAATCTTGATTTTTTAGAAGGAAACATTTTGTTTTATAGCATACATGAAACACAAAATCATGCTAAAATGAAAAAATAAATATTAATATTTAAATTTTACTATTATATCCAAGTAGTTATAGTGGTATGTATCATCATGATTAAATAAATTAGGAATATTTGGTATACACATTTATATATAATGAGTTAATTTCATACAAAATAATTATAAATCAAAACGAAAACCTTCTGAAAATAAGAATAACTTTTTTGAAAACCTATTTATATATTGACAATTATGTTTATTTAAAATTATTTAAAATTAAATATTTTTAGAAAATTGTAATGATATATTTATTTATATATATAATATTTAATATAATTATTTATATTTATCATATTTTTTATAATATATGATAAAACATCAAATCAAATTTTATGTATAAAAAATATTTTTGTAAAAGTAATTTTTCCACCTTTTGATGGTATACTTGTTTTAAAACAAAATTTGTCCACTTTTATAAAATTTATTTGAAAAAATAAATGTTATTTATGAAATAATAATGTCTAAATTATCCTAGGGGGGATTTTTTATTACATCTGGTAAGATTAATTTTTTATGAATGCTGAACAATACTACATTTTACATGAAAATTAACTTTTAATATAATTAATTTATACTGATAAATTCTTTAATAAATTGGATTTAATTTAAAATTTGACAAAATACACTTATATTAATACAATTTTGTAATTTATAAATATTTTCATATTTTATTAGCTATAAATCATTTCATTCTTTTAAACATTTTCACCGAAAAACGTGTTTTCATGTTTAAAATGTTAGATTGATTTTTAATTGAATTATATCAATTATGAAAATAAAAGTTTGGAAATTTGATAAAAAAATTTGAATAAAAAATTTAATATTTAGTAAATAGTTCTCTTTTATTTTTTTCAATTCTAGTAGTCCCCTTTATAGTTTTTTTACCACGATGAAGGGTAAATCAGGTAAAAATAAAGTAATTATGGGTAAAAATATTATGTTCAGGACTATACAAATCCTTTAATAGATGCCAAAATTTTATTCTATAATTAAACTTCGAACATAATAAATCAATGTTCTAATATATGGAATTATGTTACTTTTTTATGTGATTATGATGTTTTCAACATATTATTTGAGGAAAATTAAAAGATGTCATATATAAGTTTTTAATAACTATAAAATTTAAAGTATAGGAATATATATTATATATTTGAATTAAAATGGTAATTTTAATGTTAAAATATTTACATCCATTCTGAGTTTTTATTATTATTTTTTATGGATGAAACAGTTACCTTAAATTCTTACAAAATGTTGATGTAATAATTCTCTTATTATGGAAAAAATAAAATATATAATATTAAACCTATTAAACTAATTATAATGTGAGATAATTAATTTCGTCATCTAATTTAATATATTTCATGAAATATTTGGGGTTTTATTAAGATAATTGGATCAAAGATATTTAATTTAACTAATTTTTTTAAAATTCATTATAATTACGCGGGTCAAAATTTTCATTAATGGTATTTTAAAATAAATAATATTTTATTTGATGGTTTAATTATAATAAAATTATTAAATTATGAAAACTTACATGGATAATGATTAATATGTCATTCATGATTCATTTATTGATATATTGGAATTTTATTCTATGTTATCATTTAGTGAGTACAAATCAATGTTGTCAGGGTGATATTTAATGGGGTTTATGTGATTCTAATATAGGATGAGGTTTGAAATATTTTAAAATAATATATAATTTGTGTTTTATGGGATGATTTAGAGCCAACATACTATTTTATTTAAAATTAATAATTATTAATAAATATTTAATAGAAAAATAATTTATATTAATTTAATATAGTTATAAAATCTATGATTTCTCATTCTAATACTATAAATGGAACCCCATATTCTCATTAAATCACACAAAAAACACATTTTTTTCTTCCATGATCTACCCAAATCCCATTCGAGAATATTGATCCCCATTTTACTTTCCATAGTTAAGATAGACCACCTACCATAGAGGTGATATGGTGATAATCACCATAGATTCCAAATAAAAGGAGCTATTTTTTTAATAAATTTCTTCAGTTCTATTTCATCATCAACTTCCTAATAATATTGTTATATAATTTTTTAAAAAATATTTCAGTTATCTTATAGATTTATTTATGTTTTTATGTTAGTTTCATATCCCATATTCATATTATTTTCTATCGAATCATAAAATAATTCATTTTCCACATTTATAGAAGAAAACCACCTCGTGAACTACTGTAGTTCATTTCCCATTGTTATCACACAAGTCATGTTATAATGATAGATTTAATATTTATATTTTATTTTAATGAAATATTAATTATTCTTATTATATAGTAAATCAATTGATTTCATACATTTCTATGCGTTGGAAAATAACAACGTTGATCATGTGTTTGTGTGAATTATCACCTCCAGAGAGAAATGTGACTGGTATTTCCTAAAAAATAACATGTATAAAACATATATGTTTTTTTATAGACATAATATTTTATTTATGTTATTATAATTGATTTTGAATTACAATTTCATACTTTTCTTTTTTCCAAAGTGATAATTTAAAAATGGAAATATTTCTCATTTGTGGGTATGACTTACCATCTTCATGATTATAATGCAATTCATTTTCTATTACAATATTTAATGGATGTATTATAATGTTTAAATGATTATTATATCATTATTATAATTCATTAAATTAAGGACTAATTACCACTATTACAATAGACATCACACCGATGTAATATTGGAATCAGGTAGAAAATATCATCAAAACATCCAGCATAACATTGATAATTAAGTAATTGTTAAAGACTTGTAATAAGTTGTATAAAATGAATAATAAATAAAAAACAATTTCATTAAATTAAATATTTAACATATGTATATAATTTTGGAAGAAACCCGATAGACATGACAAATTGAAATCGAGGTTAGGGACATCCTGTTGAAAAATATTCTTTTAATGATTATTTATAAAATAATAAAAAATAATTGTTTTTCTTATAATTCCTGATATTGTTTTCCCTATATCATAAAGTATTATTATTTAAATGAATACTTTATATTAATTCAATTTTATATTCAATTAAAATGGTTACTTCAGAATATGTACATTGTTTTCATTTTAAAATTCAATTTTAATGGAAAATGTATATTGAAATCTAAAACTAATTATCTTATTATTATTTTTATTATTTATGATAAAACATAAAAAATGATTGAAATTTTTTATTAATTTTATGGTATATGATAATTAAAAATGAGTTTTCTAAGATAGAACAAGTTAATCCGTTTACAATATAATGTATGGTGGCCAATACAGTGTTGTGTTATCCCATTGCCACTTAAGATGGGGTGAAACAGATAGCACAGGGTAAACCCATAATATATTTAAAAATGGTTATTCCTAGATATTGTTCAAATACATTGTGTAATGATAATTTTGGAATTATTCCCAGTGTGGAATGTCCAAACCAGACTAACCACTAAGACGGTAGATAGAACAATGGGTCACATAGCCCCTTGAGTATCTCCTCAAAAACGAGAGGCTATGTGGACCCCATGTCTGGATACCATCTAAGTTTTTAGTTTGGAAATGAAGTTACAATGTGGTTTTAATGAATTTTGATTCATTTGTCTTACTATTGGGTTGGTATAAATGAGACTAAGAATGTGTAGGCACATTGTAAATAGCTGTGTATGGGATTGGTCAACCCACCCATAAGGAAATGGACATGTTACTAGGGTTGGGTTTTTTATTTATGTTGTTTTCTATTAGAATTTAATGTCATTTCACTGAGAGTGATAGGTTCACTTTCTACAGCATAATGCTTTATGGGGATTATGTGATTTTCCCTTATCATAAATGGAATGAAAGAACCATTACATGCATCTTTATGGGAACATATAAATGTTACTTGGCATGCATATACCATGCCATGTCGCTACGTTAGTTGGTTCTCACCAGACTTTGATTTCAAGAATTATGTGATATGTTAAGTTTTTTTTCTTTACAATATTTAAAAAATAACAAGATTTCCTAAATATATGTCATGATCCAATGTTATAGTATTCTACATTGTAGAATTTATATAATGATGTTATTTTATATGTTTAGATATGGTTTGTGTATGGGCTGGAGAGAGAATGGTTGTGAATGAATAACAACATGTTTTTGATTTCAAGGTATATGGGTACCTTATAACAAGTAACAAGTAACCCATATAATCACTATATCCTGAGAATTATATAGAAAAACATTTTTTATAATGTTTTTAAAATTTAATGGATGCAAATGTTCAATATTAAGTAAATTGGTTATTTTTAATGAGATCTAAATTCCAAACTAAAAAGTGTATGAGCACTTTCTTGATTGGTAAATGGCCTCTCATATAGTCAAACAGTCATATTTTAGAATGTTATATACTAAAATGGAATCAATTTCTATTAATGGGATCCAAATAATAATCTATGAAGTTTTTGGGAATTTAATTAATTGGGAAATTGCATCCCAGGTAATCGAATATTTTAGCTAACCATCCTATATTTTGAAATGGGTATAAATAAAAAAGAAGTTTTATATAGACCTAAATGAATTGATTTCCTATCTATGATTCTCAACCAGACCCAAGTATGTCTTTTAGGGAATTCTTCATATGGGATATCCCCTTTGGGTGTATATAATTTCAATAATTAAGAATCTATTATTGGATTTCTTTCTGAAGAACCTAAGATAGATTAATGGAACCCTTGTAGTTCACCTTATCTATTAAAAGTAGTTTACAAGATAAATATTCTAAAAAAAGTAATATGTTAATAAATGTAATATGTTTTAAAATGGTTTTTTGAAAAATCATGCATGTTTTTCTTTATGGGGTCAACTGAAAAAGGAACAATGATCCTTTTTTTATGGCTGATACACATTTTTATATTAAAAATATTCCAACTATTTAAAAGGTTAATTTTGAATTAATGAAATGGACACTAAAATGGATCTATAGTTGGTTTCCTATATTAAAACTTGTTGTTAAGGGAAGTCCCATTTTCTCTTTGTGTTGCCTTGGAACATATCCATTAACATATTCTATATACATACTCTCAGTATATAAATGGGTTAGATGGTAGTCTGATGATGTTGTGAGTTTTTTCTAGAATTGTCTAGAGTTCGGGTCACTGGTCGTGCTTTCTAAATGTCTAGACTATGGTAGGTAACTCCCTTCAATCTTTAATTCCGGGTTAATCTAGTGATCTTCCTAATGTTTTTTGTTGTTCAGGTGAATTATCCCGAGTGGGATATTTAGTTTCCAATGATACCCCTATTCACATGAGTGTTCATTGTTTCAATGGCTATTTTTATGGTCATGAGCATCAAAAAATTCTATGTATCTATTGGTTAAAAATTCCTCAATCTTGGATAGATGATTCCTATGTCTCTTGACCCTTTAATTTCTTATGTGACGTATAACATGGTGTGTCATCATGCACGGTTAATGGTCATATGGGGAAATATGACTATGGGTTACATATTGGGTATGAGCCATCTGATTCATGATAGCATTTTTAAAATATCCTATGGATAGTATTGAGGGTATATTGTATTGTTTCTGATACCTTTTTGTAGTATGCATCCATATACATGGGGTCATCAGTTTCCGAATGTGTAACAAACCAAAAGATTCTAGTGAAATTATTGAGAATTTTATCGATGAGTACATTCTTGGGATGTATCTATTGTATTGTAACATTGGAATTAACAAAATCAAAATTCATCACGAGGTGTGGGGGAATTTCAAGAGACACTGGGGTTTTGACATGCTAGTTGATCTAGTTTTGGGTTTTATGCCAAATGATATTATTTTTTCATTGTGACTCATTGAAGTTTCATTCATGAGATTAATTTAAATCTAATGTAGCATGCTTGTGAGATAGTATTTATGTAATAATATGACCTTATTAAATTACAAAATATTGAATTTTAGTCAAGAACTAACTTTATTTCACATTGAGGATCTTTTCACATTTTTAGTTTTTGTGAATATGGTTGTAACACATACATAACATTATTAATTTATATAGAGCATATACTAAAAAACTGTTTAAATTTTTTCTAAAATATAAAAAAAATCAAATAAAAATTGTTTTCGTTGTAAAATAATCATAAAATTAAATTGGATTCCTTATTTTTAATATACAACCTTATAACCAGATAAATACATATAAAAACATAGTATGAGAACAAAAAATATAATAATTTATATAAAAATATGGATAGAAAACATTAGTCTATGAATACTTCTAATTTATGAAATCATTTTAAAAAAGACATATTGGTCACCCATACAAACATACTTTGTGAAACATTATATTTCCATGATATTTCAAAAAAACATATAGAACATTGATATTACCATAAAATTATCTTGTGTAATTACTTATATAATCTTTTAACTATCTCAGATAACTTATAATTTGTTACCCTCATGACTACCTTACAATGTAACCCCCACGACTATCGTATTATGTAACCATCATAGTTACACATGGTGTAACCATTTGGCTGACCCCAAATTTCACATAACCATTGAATTGGAGGGAGATATATTTCCCACCATTCTCATTAACATCTCGCATGAACTGGAACATAATCATACAACATGAATAATTTCATAAAAACATTGCTTTTGAATTTTTTTAAAAAAAATTAAAAGAGTATTTTAAAAAAACCTTATAAATATCATATAATTGATTTAAAACATAATAGAGTTAGTGTAATATGTATTTAGGCTATAAATGCACATAATTAGACATAAGAAAACTAAAATTCATCATGAAAACAATTTTAATACCTCATAAATGATGAAGTATAATGTTAACCCAAAGATTGAAAATCAGGTTAAGAATTTATTTACCTTATAATTTTCTTACATAAAACATATTTAAACCCCAATTATAATGGTTAAAATAGTTTCATTATTATCTTAAAGAAACATATTCATGTTTATAACAACTTATATGATCAGTTCGTATCATCAGTTCACCCTTTAGTTGTTAGTATTTTGTTCATTCTGTTGTTTTGGGTGTGTTCTTTATATGATATCCATGGCCAGATTGGTTTTCATTTTCATGTCATATGGAAGTGAAATTATAGAAATTTAATGAAATGGTACTCATATGTTTCTATAATATTTAATGATAGAATAAATCATTTTGTTATCATATATGATGATGGATCATTAGATAAAAATTAATGATATTTGTTTAGATCATTTTTGGTGATTCCCCTATAATCATGAACATTGTTCACTATATAATTAAATATCATGCATAGAATTTCATTCCATAAAATATAATATGTTACATCATACAATTTACATTCTATTTAAATAATTAAAATGGTTTTATTATCATATTGATGAATGTAATGGAATTTGAAAGCACGTCGTCCACAAATTTCCTAAAGAACACATCACAGACTTGGTTTTAATTTTTTTAGAATAAGAGAAAGAGGAGAGGAAGAATGATGATGAATTTTAAAAAATGAACATTAAAAAATATATAATAAATATTAACATATAGATTTAATACCCCCTGTATAATGGTAGGGGTAGAGAGTATATGATAAAAATGGAATTGAAAAGAAACCAAGTGAAAATGAAAGAGGATTCAAACATCTTGAACTATTCTCATTGAGGGCCTCCTTAAGACATTTGGTTTGGGAATTTTGGTTAGTCCAGGAAGTCTATAACGTAAGGATGAATGTTAATGAGGGGATATGGATTAACATAGTCAATTCAAAAATTTTGAGAGGTGTGAGAGGAAGTGGGGAATGACAGTGGTATTTATAGTGATAAAGATGAGGGGTTTACATTATTTTAATCATTAGTTTAAAATTTTTTCTCATGACTATGAACAATGTGGATTCATGTGACCAAAAATAGTAATAATAATGTAAGTGTGAACCATATGTTCTTACACCATCCTTTAATCACCTATAATGTAGTAAAACAAGTATTTAGTATTTATTGTAATTTATCAAATATTACTATTCGTAAAAAATTCAAGATTTTTTGAGAAATCCCAATATTCACCCTTACCATTTTTTGACAAGTAGAATAATAAAAAGAACTCATATTTGTGAAAATAATTTTATAAATATGATTAATTTAATTTTAATATAAAATAATAATTTTTTCAAAAATAAAAAACTTAAAAATATAACTCATTTTTTAACACCTTGAAAAATTAATCAATATGTAATTATCTTATAACCATATCAAAATAAAACAATAATATGATTTTCAATTCATTAGGGTCATATTAGGTATCCTATTTCTATTCATAAGGGTATGTTATTGTACACCAATAAAACAAGTTGGTTCAATCGAACTACCAATAACTTACTGATCACAACTGTAGATAACATTTTTTTTTGAAATTCTAATCATAAAATAGATAACTTATTTCTAAAGGCAAGTTATAACAATCTACTAATAATATAGATTCATGTATTTAAATTTATTTTCAAATCCTTTCTATTTTACATTTACCCCACCTTTGTGGAATTGCATCCTCACAATTTTATATACTTATTAAACAAGTGAGGGCACCTTTCCCTAATAGCATTTTTATATTCTCATGTTTCTTCTTAAACCATGTGGTTTCTCTAAAAATAATTTACCGGGTAGATTACCTTATTTCACAATACATGATCTCTTTGATCAAGAACCTAAACATATTTCTCTTTATAAGAATGGTTCCCTTTCAGTTGAACTGCTTTTGGGATCAAGACATGAGATGAATCTTGCATATAATTCCTCCACTTCGAAACCTGAAAAACATTGTGTACTTAAGATAAACTTGGAGGAAAATATACTCGGTAGGAAACTAGTCAATACTTCTCTAGGATTTCATAAGTCCAATGAACTATGGAATTTGTTTTTCCATTCTTACCAAAACACATAACACTATTCCATGGGGACATTCTATGAAAAATATGATCACCTACCTTAAAAAATGACATTCCTCCTTTTGTCTACATAAATTTTTTTCCTACTCTAAGATGCCATCATGTGTTTCTATATCACCTTTAGTTTCTCATCAACTTCCTCTATTAAGTTTGGTTCCATGAACTTTCTTTCCATGACGTCATCCAAAAAAGAAATAGTTCGATACAACATCCCATACAACTCCTCAAAATGTTCCATCCAAATACTGGAATGAAAACCATTATTATATAAAAAATCTACTAAAGAAATATGTCGATCCCAATAATTCTGGTAGTCAACTGATCAATCTCAAATCATAGCTTCCAATGTTTTAATTATTCATTCTAACTTCCCAACTGATTGAGGATTAAAATCGGTACTGAAATTTAATTTTTTTTCCCAAAGACATCTCATGGAACTTTCAAAAATTAGAAGTGTAGATTTTTTCAGTCAGTCTTAAATAACCCATATTGATTTCTTACCATGAAAATTATATCATTTTCCCACAAAAAATTCCATGAATAATTTTCCCCATTTCAACTCCAGCACTAAAAAAGATAAAGAAACCACTTTGGTTACTACAACTATGCTTTAAACTTTTTAAATGTCAAACATTTCACAGTATAATCGACAGTATCTCTTTTCATTCCATCCCACTAGTAATACTCTTGAATGTCTCTATACATCTTAGTACTTCTAGGATAAACATTAAAATGAGAACTCTGAGCTTAGAAAAATAAATCATTATTTAACTATTAATTAAAGGGCACACACAACCTTTTGAAAAATCATAAAACACAATATTTATCAAGGTTATATTCTTGGAACATACCCATTTTATCCAAACTTAACTTTTTTGGTACCTCACGGTCATCATTATGTACTTCCTTAATTATGTCAATAACGATGATTGAATTAAAACCTGTAAAAAAATAGATGTATTTCCTACACCAAAAAAATATAAACCAATTTCATCAAAACATAATGAGGGGGTCATGTTCCAAAGGTGACATAGTTAATGATTAATGATGTTTTCAACTCAAGAAATCTGCCACCTAGTTTGCTTTACCTGGACAGTAATTGATCATGAAATCATAATATTTTATAACATCAAGCCGTTTTATCACCCTTATGTTTAATTAATTCTAATTCTATAGATACATCTAACTTTTATGATTAGTATATATTTGAAATTTGGATCCGTATAAATGGGGCCTCCATATTTTAAATAATGAAAAACCACAGCTTCCATCTCCAAATCATGTGTTGGATAATTTAACTCATTGGTTTTTAGTGGTCTTGCAGTATAACCAATTACCTGGTCATTATACATCAAACAAATACTAGATCCCTAAATGAAATGTCACTGTAGATGACATACTGACCATTTCCGGAAGGCAAGTCCAAAACTAGTGCATTCACTGATCTCTTCTTTAGTTATTAGAAAAAAAACAAATTCTTCAATCTAAATAAATTTAAACCCTTTTCTTGTTAACTAATTTAGTGGACTAGAAAACCATGAAATATTTATAACTAATCATCAGTAATAACCTAAAAATCAAAGATATCTATGAATATTTATAACATTTTTATGTATTTCCCATTCATCCACAACTTTTGTTTTGGTAGGATCAACTTTTATTCAATCCTTCTTTAAAATGTGCCTAAAAAATAAATCTATTGCAACCAAATATTACAATTGTGGAATTTTCCATACATTTTATGTTCCATTATTGTTTTCAAAATAACCATTAGATGCTTTCAGGTTCATATTTACTCTTAGAAAACAAAAGAATTTCATAAATAAATTCAACAAAAAAATATCCACATACTCGGGAAATATTATTTTCATTAGATCCATGTATACAGTAGGTGCATTACATAACCCAAACAGCATAACTACAAGTTCATAATGATCATATCTTGCATGGAATGATGTATTTAGGATGCCTTTAAATTTTACTTTCAACAAATGGTACCCAGAACTCAGGTCAACCATCGAAAATATCATGCCCCTTAATCTTATCAAAAAAATAATCGATATGAGGCAAATGATACATGTTTCTAAAAGCTATGTTATAACAGCCTTTCTCATTATTACACACATAAACATGATTTATTACATAAAAATTCACATAAGAAAACTTTGAGGATCGAGTGGTCTTCTGTCATGGTAAATTAAGAATATTATAAAACAACTTAGAACATAAAATAAAAATGATCATTGAAATCTTCTTTTACATGGCAACAATATTCCTTCGTACTTAGCTCTTCATGAGATAACCTGAGGATGTATATAAGAAATAGGTGATCTATAAAGCCTAGTAATGTAGTATACAAGACATAACATGAATAATAGAATACATTTTAGGAAATAGACATATTAATGGATCATCAGAGAAACATGAACATAAAGGCATGATATAGCATGATTATCATAACATGGAGATGTGGAAACAACATTTAACATATATTAGCATAAGAAAAGGCATGTTTCACAAAGATCATTAGTTAAACCTCATTGAAAATGAATTCTTCTAAGTCAACACTCATTTCACATGAAGTATCATAATACTACTCTTTACCCAATTTGTAAGAGTACTATCAGGGCACACCCTTTTGAATCTTTTCATTTCATGTAAAAGTGTGCCACATAGATCATATAAAATGGAATCATTCATCATAATAATCTATTAAAAGATTAAATAATACAAAATAAATAAATCTATGTATAATTAAACAACTATATGTGCATGAAGGTGAATACCCTTGATAGTGAAATGGGTATGGTGTTCGCTACAAAATGTTTTCGTCTTGGAAAATCATTGTGTTCAATTTTGGCAGCATAACAACATGATATTAATATTCCTAAAAATTGTTTATGAGAGAGAAAGGGGAATGTGATTATATTTAAATGATACATAAATTAAGGGTGTCACATAGATAAGGTCCCAACACATGTAACTTGGAAAAAGAGGGAATAACATAATAATGAAACATGAAGAAATCGGCGAAATGAAATAACTCTTATGAAATTTTAGCATGGTAATAGGTGTAAATGTTTGGTCTTAATGATAGATAAATAGGTGTATAATTACTGAAATATAAGGAGGGAAGTGAAGGAGATGTTATAAATCATACCCCAACATTTGAAACTGAAAATACCATGGTATAACAACATAAAACACTTGAAGAAAAATGTTAATGGAAAAAAAATTCACTTTCTTGGAAGTGAGATCCCAAAGGCATTGGAGTGTCATGAGATAGGATTATTGGGAGCTTAAGGAGCCTTGCGAGGATTCTAGATAGGGTTGTTAAAAGTATGTACGTGCTATAAGGGTTGTGACTGAAGAGAAGTGTGAGATTGTGTGGGTTTATATAGGGAAAAAGAGGGGATTTCTTTATTGTTTCACAAACATAGGTTTTGTAATCTATATAATTAAATATTCAAAACCACAAACCAACCCATGGTTTTTTATCATGGTTTTTACCAAATTATAGTAGAGGATATTATATTATAAGGCCAATGGAAGAAATTATTAAAATATTAGTCTTTTTATGTGGATGTGAATCACAGTCACAAGAAAATCATTTTTAAAAGTTAAAATAATTTATATGTTTTAAAGGGTCCACTAAGTCATCATAAAATTTATCAAACATATCTAAAATCACATTATATTAATGTTAATATATATTGGATGAATACACCTTTTATAGTATTTTATTACATCAGAATTGGGTAATTATGATGTCATAAAATACAATTTATATTTATATGGTATTTAATTTTTACCCAAAAATTTGATTATCTCAAAAAAATTGATAAATTCACCATTGGATAATTTTTACATCCTAATTCAAAAAATAATATTCATTTGATTTTAATTATTATCTAAATATTTGAATTTTTACTTTTAAAACAAAAATATACATTTATAGAAAATTCATGGGTTCTGAAGAAAATAGTTTACATACCATAATAAAAATTAAAATTGTATTCATCAAAAAATTATACGATCATTTATATTAAAAAAAATAATTTAGTTATAATATTTTTTTAAAATATTATTTAATAAAAAAACTATTAATTCATCATAAATGATTTTTGAATTGAATAACAACTAAAAATACTATTTTTTATTTAAAAACCATTTACAACGTAACAATAATAAAATTAATATATAATATTTATAAAAAAAATAAATCAAATAAGTATAGTTCTAGGGTATTGTTGCATAACACCTTTTAAAACCCACATAATTCTTAAGTGTAAGGTGTGAGATGGTGACAGACTATTTGGGTGACTATGATAATATCACCTGGGTGGTAATCTCCATTAATATCTACTTCTTCTATAGGTTGTTTCATTCAAGCTTAATGTGTTGTAGCTCAACATGGGCTTAGTCAGAATTAAAGCCTAGTGACACTACCTCCTTTACGAGCTCTGAAAAAATGGGATTTGTTTGGATTAGTTCTACTGGATGTGTCCATCACATCATTTATCTGAGTAAACTTGATTTTTAAATCATTATATTAATACTAATCATGTGGTCACTATTCAACGACTATACAAGAAATAGTAACAATTCATAATGGTAATTTAAAATCCAAAAACATAAAACCAAGAAATTGCATATGTATTATATATCCATTTACATAATAAAAAATTAAACTATATTAAGAGGAATTTTCATTAATAAAAGTTTATGTCATCAAAATATTCCCCCTTAAGACCTACCACTATTGAAATTTCCTTTTCCCACAATAAATCATATGAGGGTAACCTTACATCATAACTTATTCTACTTCCCACGTATCTTCTTCAAACGTGATGTTTCTCCACAACACCTTGATATGGGGCATTGTCTTATTATGTAGTACTTTTTCCATATGATCTAAGATCATCACCATATTCACTTCATAAGAGAGGTCATTATATAATGGTAACACATGTGGATTGAGTACATGCTATGGGTCAGCTATGTACATTCTCATGAGTGATTCATAGAAAACATATTCAACTTGAGACTAGTTCGGTCAGAGTTCTAGTCGATATTCCATAGCTCCAATGCAATCAAGCATTTCAAAAGGGATAATATACCTTAGACTATGATTTACCTTCTTACCAGATCTCATAACTCTCTTCCACAGTGATATGCAGAGTAATACCATGTCTCCAACATCAAATTCTAGGTCTTGTCGATTATTATCAACATAGCTCTGTTATTGACTCTGAGTAGCATTAATGTGCTGCTGGAAGGTCTTAACCTTACCCACCATCTCTTTGACCATTTTAGGACCTATGAGTTTTCTGTCCCCAACTTCTCCCCAACATGCCAGTTTTGTGTACCTCTTTCCATAAAGGGATGAACCAGGAGTCATTTGGATGAAAACGCAGAAACAATTATTTTAATAGAACCCAACTATGGGAAAACGATGATCATGTCCTTCTTTGAAGTCCATTGGGAATTCTATCAGCAAGTCCTCAAGTGGTTGGATAGTCTACTCAGATTTTCCTTCTGTTTTAGGATGATAAGACTTACTGAAGTTCAACTCGTTATTCAGAGGGTGTTGGAGACTCTTCCAGAACATAGATATATATATTAGATCTCAATTGCATAGAATAGATAGTGGTACTCCTTGTAGTTTTACCACATATCTGATGTATATCTATTCCAGTTGATCCAATGAAAAATATTCCCAAATTGTAAGGAAGTGTGAAGTCTTTGTAAGCTGATCCACAACCACCTAGATAGAATGGTTTCCTTTGGATGTCTTCAAAAGTCTAGAGACTTAGTCTAAGGTGATGTTACCCCATTTCAGCCTTGGTATGGGTAATAGTTTCATCATCCCCTTAGACTTATTCCTCTCATCCTTCACTTACTGACATACCATGTAATTTTATTTATACGTAGATATCTCCTTCATTATGTTATCCCCCCAATAATGATCTTGTATATCTTGATAAATATTTGTGTTTTCTGGGTGAATGGAGAAATTAAAACTATGTGAATCACCAAAAATATCATTCTTTATCTCCAGATTATATTGAACATATAGTCTTGTCCCAAATATCACAATTACTTCATCATTAACATTTAACTCTGAAGATTTCCCTCTTCTTATAGTTTTCACATTCCTCTGAATTCCCACGTCATCCATTTGATCATTTGTTAAAATTTCAAAAATATACGGCTGAGAAATAATTTTTGAAGGGATTGGAGTTGTTCCCTTCTTTACGATTCCCATTTCCATCTTCATCAAATCTATGAAGGTTGGATACTTTTAGATTCTCATCAATGATAGAATTTTTGGGTCCTTTCTAAATTGGGAATCCTCCACCTTGTTCACTTATCCATTGTGGTGATGGATTCAATAGTCATAGTCTTTGATCAGCACTAACCATCTTTGTTGGCACATATTCAACTATTTCTATATGAATATATACTTGAGGTTTTTTTGATCCATATATATTTCACACTTCTTCCCAAGGAGTTAATGTTTCCAAAGTTTTAATGTGAAGGTTAATGCAGCCAACTCCTAACCATGTGTCAAGTAGTTTTTCTCATGAAAATTCAATTACCTTGAAACATAGGCAATGAATATTTCATATTTTATTAAACCATATCCCATGAACTTATTTGAATCATCACTAAATATCACAAAAGTTCTTCACCTGTGTGTAGTGTGATCACAGGCACAGTAATAAGACTCCTTTTAAAATCCTTGAAGCTCTCTTTACATTAATCACATTAAGAAAACATGAATCCCTTCCAAGATAGCTTTGTAAGAGGGTTTTGGAATCATGATAAATTTCTCACAAATCGGCATTAATATCTAGCTATACCAAGGAAGATATAGATATCGGCCACATATGTTGGCCAAAACCATCCCTCAATTGAAATTGTCTTTTAGTTATTTATAGATATCCCATTTCTTCTGATGATGCGAACTAATAATGACACTTCTTTCAAACAAAACACACACTTTATATACTTGGCATAGAGATTTTTCTTTTCAGAAAGTCTCTTGTACAACACATAGATGCTCCTCATGGTCCTCCTTGGTATTTGAGTATATTATAATATCGTCTATAAAAAATACCACAAATTTGACGAGGTAATCTCTAAAGACACTATTAATTATGTACATGATGATTACTATGGAATTAGTGAGTCTGAAAGGCATTAATATGTATTCATAGTTCCTATACCTTATACAAAAAACAAACGTGGGGATATCCTGCTTCTTCACCCTTACATGGTAATATCTCAACCGTAGAACCACTTTGGGGATGTATTGTGCTCCACCTTGCTGATATAACAATTCATCAATCCGTGGAAGAGGATACTTGTTCATTATTGTGATTTTTTTTATCACAAGATAGTCAATGAAAATGCACACTAAACCGTCATTATTCTTAACAAAGTGGATTGGTTCTCCCCTTGGTGATACACTTTGGCGTATAAACACTTTATCCAAATTCCCATATAGTTTTTTCTATAAATCCTCAAGATCCCCAAAATCAATTCTATATGGAGTGTTGGATATTATCAATGACCCCGGTATACGATCAATCGAGAATTCAACGTCATTCATAATAGGAAGAAAAGTCAATTCCTCATGAAAAACTTCCGCGAATTCCCTCACAATAGGCATGTCTTCAATGATCATTACATCCATAGACTCAATCATCTGATCAAGACATGTGTGATCATATAGCTTTAATATCCATAACAAACATGATGGTGCTAAAGATGATTCATCATCCTCCTTTCACATGTACAGAATCGGGGGTCAATTCTCCATATAGAGAGTGATTTCCCTCTCGCGGAAATTTATGTTGGCTCTATATAGGTAAATCCAATATATGCCAATAATTGTACAAAATTCCACCATAGAGACTATTACAAGGTTCTCTGGGAATTGCAATCCACAAATTGTGATAGGGGGAGTTATATTCATGGGATGCAATGATTTCCCCATTTTCCATTCTCACAAAAATATATACTTCCATGATTAATGGTGGTGTTGGGATTGTTCTACTAAACATTTGGGATATAAATGAATGTGTTGAACCAGAATAAAAAAGTATGTTTGATATTCTTGAATGAATTAATATAGTACCTATCACCACTTCATTTTTGGGGTCCTCTTTGGTGGTAGTTATGGAAAAAGATATCTCTTTCTACCTTAGAGGTTGTTGGTTGCCTCTAAAAACCATTTAATTAGGTAATTATATTGGAAAGTGCTCTGGTTATTTTCATTTAAAGTATTAAACAATAAGTTTAGGGTCAAATAGAGTGTTTATTTCATTTATCACTCTAGTGGGTTTTTCATGTCGGTGATTAATGTCCAAGTTCACATCTCTTCCACTCTTAATGTATTTCCTCATCCCCTTCAGGCAATTTACCGGGTTCTTTTTTCATACCATGGGAAAATGTGGTGATGTAATTTCTTAGAACCATTATATTTATCTATCAGGCCTCCAAAATTAAAGCCCTCTTCCTTCTTCTTATCCTCATGACACCCCATTGATTTTTTGATCCCCATTTCGACTTTGAGGGAACATCATATAATTTCCTCATAGTTATCGAAGTCATGAATCGCTATGGATTTTAGTTCAGTAGGTTTTATCCCACTAAAGAAGCAGTCAACCATGCATTCTATGGAAAAGGCAAGGTTGAAGGCGTATTTTTCAAGACTTGTAATGATTTATCACTATGATCTCATAGATTCGTCATCTTTTTTCATGAGGGATAGGAATTATATTTAAATATTATGTTGGAGGGTGAGTAGAAAATTTTTATTGGAAAACATTTTCCGGAATTCATCTCATTCCAATGCCTCAATCACTTCATCAGGATTCTTATTTTTGATCAATGTCCATCTTTGATTAGATTCCCCCTACATACGATAAGTATCCAGAATAACTTTCTCTTATTGGGAACATTTAAATTTGGTGAAGATCTTCCCAATGGAGTTGATCCATTGTTCTGATATTGAGGGATTAGATGATCCATTGAAAGTGGGTTGCCTTTGTCTCATAAAGAACTCTATTGCATCTTGTACATTATGGGGGGGGATTCCTCTTGACCCATGATTCTATTAAAAACATGACTTAACAGAGTGTTTATCATGAAAACGTTTGTGATTCCCACACCAATCGGATTGGGCATCTTATTAGAATAGTCATCACATTGATCTTCATATCGGTTGTTAGCCTCAGGCATCCTATTACTGTCCATTAGATGGAATAAAAGGAATGTAAGGGGTAACACATAAAGTTCAGTCTAGTGACAAAAGGGATAACTTAAAATTAATATTTATTTTCTTAAAATAAGAATTTATAGGACAAAATCTATGTTCCCCAGGATATATATCCGAGCATATATTCCTAGGAGCTATTTTTAATCCCTAAATAATGGTTCATACTAAAATTATGAATTTACCAATGAAAAATCCCCCAGGGAGTTGAACCAAGAGTGCATCAAGGCCCATTGTAGTGCACCAGTTCCCGTTATAGTCTAGCTAATAGAAGTGTTTTCAGGTTTTACCCCAAGATACAACTTTTCCAAATCCACCTCAAATTGTTCATATTCAGAAGGGGTGTATTTTCCTGATAAACCACTTACTCTATACTCATCAAAATTTATGGATGTTTTTATAATACTTAGTCTTATACTTAAGTCATTCACTTAGGTTTTCTAATCATAATCCTAAATATAACAAAACATATCCTTTGATACCAACTATTACAACCCTACTCTTTATTACATACAAAAACATGATTTATTACATAAACATGGACTTAAGACAACATTGAGGATCGAGAATTCTATTTTTATAGGAAATACGTAACATTACATAAAAACATAGAACATAAAATACACATCTTTATTGACAAAATCATTTACATTACCTCATCATTCTTTCATACTAAGCACTGCATGTTATAACATGAGGTCGTACAAAAGAAATTTGTGATCTTTAAAGCCAATTAAGAGAGTACACAAGACATAACATGAATTATAAAAAAAATGTTGTGAAATAAGCATATAAATGGAGAAGAAGGGAATATGAACATGAAGGAATGATATAACATGATTATCATAACATGGAGATGTGGCAAAAACATTTATCGTGATATTAGCATGAGCCAATGATCATTTCGCATGGAGAATGAGAAAACCATAATTGAACATAAATTAGCATAAGTCAAAACACATTGAAAATGATGGATCATGGTACTAATCTTCACCCAATTCATTGAGAGCTATCAGGGAACATCCTTCTTAATCATTAAATTTCACGCATAAGTGTTCCACTTGTATCATATAACATGTAATAATTCAAAATCATAATCTATTCTTGGATTAATAAATTCGAAATACAAACATATATGTACCATTAAATAATTATATGTTCATGGAGGTGAATTCCCTTGATAGAGAAATGGGTGTGGTATTCACTACCCAATGTTTTCATCTTGGGAAATTGTGGTGGAATTTCAATAGCATAACGGCGTGACAAAATGATTCATAAAAATGGATGATAAGAGATAAATGGGTATCTCATTATATGTACATGAAATGGAAAGTAAGGGGGTAACCTAGATAAATGTCCCAACACATGGGAATTGGAAATAGAAGGTGAAACCTAATAATTAAACATGAAGGAAAATGTTAAATAGAATAACTCGTATGAAAATTTTCCATTGTAACAAGTGTACATAGGAGGGATTATTGAGAGAGAATGTAACGAACCATGTATTTATTGAATAATAATTTTTTATTTATATTAATATTTGTGTATAAGGTATTAATTTTATGTTTAATAGGACACTTTGTCCCATAGCGTACTCAACACACATCAACGAGTTTCTTAAAAATCTTACATTGTAGATGACTTTAAGTTATACCAAAAAATAATATAATATTATTATTCTAAATGGTAGTTAATGCATTTCAATTATATTGGGGGGAATGAATAGAATTAAATTTATTTTGATTTTACATATATATTAAATTTTCCAACATTTATCCAAAGAATATTAAAGGATTCAAATAAGAACGAATCTGATTTCATGCCTAAAAAATTGAATATTTTAAAAGGTTTTTTTACCACATTTTGATGGAAAACAATTTTTATATATATTTTTTCACTTTTATATGTTCTATTTGAAAAAAGAAACATATTTTTTAGAATTGGAGCTTCAAAATTTACTTTGGATTATATTTTGGTATTTTTATAATAAAGAAATGTTTTTAATGAATAGTGAAAAATGTTGCATTTTAATTCAAAATATTCTTTTTATCTAATTTTTTATATTGTTATACTGATCGCTATTAGGTTTTAAAGTATAACTGGATTTTTTTATCATTTAATTTAATTTTGGACATTTTAAGTAATTCCACATTGAAATTGGACATTAACACTTTTTATCTTTTAATAGTTATTACTTCTTAAAAACATCCGTTTTGGTTTTGACCACAGGATTTTTTTTTAAATTAATTTACGATCATTTTATGTTTTAAATTTGGAGAAATGGACTCTATATTTTTAATCAGTTGGTCAAAATATCTTAATTAGGTATATTTATTTTTAGACAATATGAATTAGTAACTTCCGTAATTATTTTATTTACCTTGGTTAAAGGGTAAATAAGTTAAATAAGGGTAAAAAATAATATTATACTAATATTAAACTACCCTAAAACGTGTCCAATTACTATTTGATGGGATATTTCCGACCTTGGTCATCCTTGGGTAGATTTTGGGACCCCATGGAGCCACTTTAATATGAAAATGACATTTTGAAAGAATTAATTTAAGGTAAAGAAATATGTAACATAAACATGTATCTTTTAGTAAAATAGTATTTATATAGAGTTATATAAGTTATATTTTGGACTATAAAAAGTCATTATTAAGATAAATTTTTTTCATACATCATGGTATTATATTTAAAAAATTAATACATCAAATAAATAAATTTATTTATGACACAATGATGATGTATTGGTTACCTTATTAATGAATGATTTAAAAAAATGATACTATAAATATTAAAATATATTTATTTTGAAAATTTGTATGCCATAAATTAATTTTGGGGTTGATTATGACTTATTATCTTTGAATTAATTATTTTTGTTTGAAATAGTCAAGTTTTTATGGATTTTAAATAGCCATGATTTGAATAGTATAAAAATTAACATAAATCAGTTTTTAAAAAAACTACTATATTATTAAATGAAATAATAGACCTAAAAAACTATTATTTGGGAAAATGAATTGTATATTGTTTAATTTTTCATTAATGAACCACTTGAGGATCTATTTACATTTTATAATATCTATATTATCCATATAGTATGAATATACAAGAAGACATGGTAAAGTTAAATTAGTTAACTAAGGATTAAAGCTAAATGATATGGTTAAATTTATAACCGGGACTTGTGTAAAACCTATTGGATGAGTGATTTTCTACAAAAATACATCTTATCATTGAAATAAATTACTTTTGGACCATTGTAAACTGAAAATAATTATATAATAAAAGAATATTTCAAAACCTTCTTAATGTGCCCCTCCCTCTTATAAAAAGGCATCAACTCTGCCCTTTTAATCACACCTCGCAAGCCCCTTGTCTCATCCAAACTCCACCCAAATAATGTCCCAACATCTCTATATGCCTCATAGAAGTGCTATCTTAAGATTAAGGCTATTAAAGAAATCCCTTGGGCTCAAATCAAAGAGAGATACATGTTTTTAGATGTAGCATCCTCCCAAAAGTTCCTTTCCATTATATTACTACTCCACTCCCTATTCTATTCATATTATTTTATTACATAACAACACCAATATATTCAATATATCTAGATAATTTTATTATAATTATTCAAACTACATTTACACACACCTCTATCTAATACATACAAACAAATTGATTCTTTGTACGGTGATCTTTTACCTCATGAAACGATGATTGTTCGATTTTCCCCTACCACCTCTCATGGTGGCCATTATAAAGGAACTGTATGTATATATGATATATGATACATTATATATTTATATTTTCTCTATGATAATGTAATTTTTATTTACAAACATTCCATTATTCTTTTAATGATTTGTAAATAAGATAATTTAATTTGAGGAAGGGCGGACCGACACCCCCTCAATGTGATATGACTCATTCATTACATTCATTGAAATTATAAAAGATGTAGTTAATGAACTTGTGTGGCATATATATCATATTATATTATACTGTAATTATAATATATCTCTGTATCGTTTTGTTTTAATTTCTTTAATATGACAATTAAATGGATGTAGCGTTCATGCGTACGTACGACTTACCTTATCATTGAACGATGAATTTTATTTCATATCTAAAAATGTTTATAGACAATTATAAATACATATATAATATATATATATTATTTTAATCATGAATTATATTATTGATATATTGTACTTTTGACCACATGCTCAATTTTTAATTATAACAAGATTTTTTTCGACTCAAGTGCCCAATAAATATCAAAAGATAGATATTAATTTAAATAATTATGTAATTTTTATAACTTTGTAATAACTTATATAAATGGAATAATAAACTTTAAAAAGTTTCTTAAGAAAGTATAATTTAACTTAATTTTATTATTTAGGAAGAACAAGAAACATAAGTGATGAATCAGATCAAGGTAAGGGAACTTCTTAACCCAATTTTCATTCATTGAGTTAATTTTCTACTTCTTGTTTAGGTCGTGCTATGAATTTGGGGGAAAATTTTTTCTTTATACTATATTTTATATATAATTTATTTATGTGTTCTTCTAGTGAATATACAAAATCGATGTATTTTAATTACAAAATCGTCTTTGTAATGGAACCTTTCACCCTCCCATTTTAGTCAAAGGCTTCTTTTATGATAGTTGTTTTAATTACAATTTTCTTATGTTGGGTTATGTTATTCTGTATCATTATTTTTGTACATTTTATGTTCATGTGATGATAGTAAATTTTCCCTCTTATCAACTCATTTTATGAATTTTTATGTGACACTGTTATGTTGTAGAATTTTCGTAATGGAATCTCTAAAATCATTTTCCCCTAAAGAGGTTTTATGAATACTTCATTGAATATATTATGTTAAGATAATGTGTGGAATCGTTGTTTATTTATAAATGTTTTGATTTACACTTCACTTTATGTGGATATAAGTTTTCTAAAAAAACACCCTATTAACTAATGATATAATCTTTGTTAGGGACTACATCTCAATCTCCTTTCATTGAGGCATATTTTATGCGACCTTATTTTATACGGTGTATAATAAACCCTTCAAATTTTATTTACATTATAAGGGAATATTTTTTCTACTAATCATTTTACAAAATGACAAAATGAATGTTTTCAATGTATTTGGTGACAATGACATCTCCTTCATTATAATAATTATTTGGAGATCTCTATATTCCTTAATGTTTTTAAATGGAAAAAAGACAACTCATATTCCTTTTTTTGGGTTGTTTTGGTATTCAAAATGTTTTTTGAAATGGATTTATAATTTCAAAATCTTGAAATAATTTCTTATGATTCAAAATTAAATGTTATTAGTGAAATGTTGATATTTTCAATATTTTATGTGTTATAATTATATAATGGTACTTGGACATTTTATGTGTGGTTACATGATAACCCAATGATGGTTGATTACATGATAAATAAAATTATAGTTTGTTCCATGATAAACCAAGGATGGGTGGTTACATTATAAACGTCACTGCATTGCGTATAGAGATCGGTTGTATGGATATTCTATTTAGTGATATGTGTGGAAGTCGATCGTAGGGTTATACTATTTAAGTATTTTTATGTCCCAATTTACCTTTATATGGTATATGTTTATTTCTATGGGATTTATGGTAATCATTTGGTTAAAAAAATGTTAATTAATGAGCTTATATTCTATGAATTATATTTACTACTTCTTAAAGGTGAAAATTATTACATTATGATAAAATTTTAATGGTTTACGTGTTTTTACAAGACTAACATTTTTCTTTCAATATTTATCTTCTAATGATCTTTTTAATATCATCCAAATTATTGATATGTTTTTCATAGGACATAATTAATATTATAGTCATGGATGAAATCAAGTAAAATTTATGCTCATAAAGCATAAAACGATGTCATATTTTGTTTTAAAATTTTTTGGTTTTATGAAAAATGGATAGTGTGTATAATTGTCTACATGTAATATTCATGATATTATGTATAAGTTATGACTTAATTATCTAATTCTAAAAACATGAAAATATCCTCGATGTGAAATAATGTCAAATTATTGAATTATCTCAAGATTAAGTAATTTTTTAGGATGTGTCCATATAGTTGGTAAAAGAGGACGGTTTAGATAACTTTAGAGGATAGGGTGTTATTTTATCATAAGTGAAATAACTGAAATCGTCATCATATTAGAAAGATTCTTAGTCATTCTAGATAAATAAAATTAGTTTAAAATAACATGAATAAAAATATATTAGTGTTTACCCTCCTTATAAGATATTATATGATGATTTTATTGGTATTGTCACACTTACATTTTTGGTTTTATTAAATTTCTTTATCTCGAAGGAAACAATGTAACAATGTAGGTGAAGAAAACTGTGATGGTTTTTGGAATAACCATCTGAATTATTTGGGAGTTGAAATGATAACTCTTGTGGTTATTCATAAGAAACTAACTGGAGTCAGGATTGACCACTTGAATTTTGATGATTTTTATAGGGAATTATATATGTGAGAAATGAATCCATTTTAAAGTTCATGTCATAATAATAATGGTATGTACATTACAAAAAAATTGTGTCAAGGATGTGGAAAGAAACACCTATGAGAATTCATCAATGGGAGGGAAAGATGATTTAAATTTTATAATGAAGGTCATAAAGCAATAAAATTTCATAGAAAAAGGAATAATTCAGTTGACCCCAACGAAGGGAAAGAAGTTCATTATGAGGGATCAATTGATTGTTTTAAATGTGATGAGCATGGTCATTACACAAATAGATGTCCTATAAAGAATTTTTAGGAATGGGATCAGTAGGACCCTACAAGTATATGTTTACCAATGCCTAATCCAATTCCAATTGATGATGAGGATGTTGGAAATGAACTATTAAGGGTATCAACTATTTCTTATGTAATATTTTATATTATTTAATATTATGATATGATTCAGGATTTTTATTGTAGGAAGGAAGTATTACGGAATAATTTGAAAAAAGTGTTTAAGGTATCATGAACATTCATGAAGGATTAAGATGTCTAAATTTTTAGAAATTCATGAGTTATGTTATATATCTGGGTGATGAAATGTTTAAAAGTATTAATGCTATTTTGTTGATGGGATTACATTGGAAGAAATTTCTAATCAATGTGTAGCCCTGATGATTGTTATATAAATTTTTTAATTGACAAATAATTATCTTTTCTATTGTGTTTACTGTTATGATGAACCATTTGGTTTATATGCTCCCTGAATATAAGGAAATTAAGGGTGATTAGTTTTTGGGATGAAAAATGCGAGGTATGAAATAACCTTTATTGTTAAAACATGTTTCGGATATTTTTAAGGATTTTATATCATTTTGTTATTTGAATGATATGGTTTTATGAGAATGGAAAACACATACACCGTGTGATAACCCTTCGTATCTAGCAAGGAAATGGGAATTTAATCCACAACCATAAGGGGACAAGGTAGCATCACCTACCATGGGCCAACATGAATCCCCTTGTTAGAATGACTTATTATTTTTAGTTAAATGAATTTATTAATCCAGAATAAGTTGATTTTGGGAAATTATGTTTTATCAAATGGATATCCTTAGAATAAGAAAATGATTTTTTGATTATGTTTTAAATTTTATTTTGAAAGAGATTCCCTATTTTTGGAACCCTATTTGCTTAATGAAAATATAATCCTATTGGGTTTTATTAGAGTAATGGTGAAATTTTATTTTTTAAAGAATCAATGTTATCATTATGGACTTATAGTGATTAGGGTTATTGATGGAAATAATTTACCTCTCTCAGAGAATATGTGATTAGGTTAAAAAATTTTTAGTATGAGACATTAATAGTTTTCGATGTTATTTGGAGATAAATTATATGATTTATCATGGAATTCCATGAGATCAAATTCTTTTGAGTTTTGGGTTTCAATCCCAGTTTGGATAATATTGAAGAATTTTACGGAAAATTGTTTATTGTTTCGTCTTTGTTGACTTTTGGGGAATTTTTTCTTTAATTTTAGAGATTAAGAGTATTATATATTTTTATAATGGATTATACTTTTTGGGGATTATTTGATAATGTACTAACCATTTTGGTTTTGTTTAATGTTTCAATATAGGATTAGTCTATAGTTAATCTTTGGAGGATTATGTGAGTTTTTTAGAAGTTGATTCTAGTGCTTCATGTGTGACTAATATATCCGGAATACTCATCGTTTGGAGAAAATATTAGTTTTCGGTAAAAATTAATTAATGAATGAAAATACACATGAAAAGTTAGTATGATCTTAGTCTAGGTAGTAATAAATATTTTCACCTCTATAAACAAATTTCAAGAAAAAATGTTATATGATTTCTATTATCAACACGCTTTTACCCAACAACAAATTTATGGTACTATGGTGGTTAAATTTGTGTGATCATGTTCTCTATCACTCTATATTAGTCTTTGAGGGTTGGTTTTTCTTTTATATCAATGTTTTCTTACGTGGAATACTACAATGTGTTATCTCATGTAACCTTTGTTCCTCTCTTTCTTTCTTTTAAAGAGATAGTTTTATTGAATCTTTTTCAAATGTGAGATTTTTAATGAAGTTTCCAAGCCCATTATTTAATTTGTGTGGACGCAATTTCAGAAGTGTGGAAGGATGTAACAACCCACGTATATATAGATTTAAACTTTTAAATTTCTACAAATATTTATGAATATGATATTAATATTATGTTAAAGAGGATACTTTTTCCTATATCATACTACACATGCAACAACGTATTTCTTTGAAATCGTTTATTCCACAACACAGTGAGTTATACTAAAAAATAATTTAATTATTTAATTATTTTACATGGTAGTTAACATCTTAACGTTCTATTGGACGGAATGAAAAAAAAAATACTATATTATGATTTTATGTATTTATTAAATGTTTTAACATTTATCCAATGTATATTAGAGGCTTCAAATATGAATGAACTTGATTTTAAGCATGAAATACTCTAATATTTTTTAAAGGTTGTTTTACCTTCTTTTGTTGGATAACCCTTTTTTAATCTCTTTTTTTTTAGTTGTATATGTTCTATTTTACCAGATAAACTTCTAATTTGTAATAATAATATAAAAATTTACTTTGGATGAAATTTTGTTATTTTTATGATAATGTTCATTATTTTCATGATTAGCGAGAAATAATAAATTTAAATTCAAAACTATGTTTTCATCATTTTTATAGATATATTTATATTTTACTTTTAATTGGTATTCAATTATAATAGGATTTTTTTGTCATTTAATTAAATTTTGGTCAGTGGATGTAATTTAACATTGAAATTGGAAATAAACACATTTCAATCATTTGATAATTATTACTTCTTAAAACATGACTTTTTGGTTTTGACAATAGAAATTAATTTTAAAATAATTTCTTCCAGTTATGTATTTTGAATTGAAAAAAATGGATTCTATATTTTCAATCAGTTGATTCAAATTGTGTCAATAGGTGCCTTTTATTTTTAGGCATTGTCAATAGTAACTTAAGTAATTATTTAATTTACCTTGGTGAAAGGGTAAATTAGATAAATATGGGTAAACAAATAATATTATAATAATATTAAACTATCGTAACATGTGTCTTAATACTATTTGATGAGAAATTTCAAACCATGGGAATCTGTGGGTGGATTCTTGGACCCCATGGAGCTACATTGATGTGAAAATGTCATTTAATCAGAATTAATTTAATGTAATGAAAAATTTAACATAAACATGTATCTTTTAGTAAAACAATTTTTATATGGGGTTATATAAGGGATAGTTTCAACTATAAATTGTAATTAGAAAGAAAAATTTATTCCCTACATCATAGTATTTTATTAATAAATTTTATACATCATATAAATAAATTTATGTATGACATAATGATGAAATAGTGATTACCTTATTAATGAAGGATTTAAATAAATGAGATTATTAATAAAAAATAACTGTATTTTAAAACATTTTATTTCATCCACAAATTTTTGGTTTAGTATGTCTTGTTATATTTTAAATAATGAAGTTTTTTCCTATTATTCAAGTTGTAATTTATTTTTAAGTAGTCATGATTTGAATATTATAAAAATTAAAATAAATGAGTTTATAGAAAAATACTATTTTATTAAATTATATAATAGTCCAGAAAATATAATATTTGGACAAATAACCTAAATAATGTTGAAAATGTAATTAATAAACCAATTTAGGTTTTATTGTCTTTTATTGTAACTATATTAAAAATATATTATGAATATACAAGAAGACATTGTGAGGAATAAATTAGTTAACTAAGGGTTAAAGCTAAAAGATACGTTTAAATTTATGACCAATTCATGTCTAAAACATATTGGTTGAGAATGTTTTGAACCAAAATCATATTATACATGAATTAAATTTTTTTCGGGCCATTTGAAACCGAAAATAATTTTATAATAACATATTATTTCAATACATTCATAATGTTTCCCCCTCTTATAAAATGGCATCACCTATACCCATTTATCACACATATAAAGCCCCATGGATCATAAAAACTCTTCCCAAATAAGCTCCATAAATTAATATAGTATTACTAGATTCCATACCTTAGTCATAAGGAAATTAATAAAATCCATATGTCTCAAATCAAAGAGAGTTACACATTTTAAGAGGTAGTGTCTTCTCTAAAGTTCCAATCCATTATTTTACTTCTCCACTCTCTATTATATTCTAATTCTTTGATTACATAAAAAAATATCCTCAATATCCTAGGATATTGTGATGAGAAGTACTATATATACACATACACAAACCTCAATCTAATGTATTCGAACATAATGTTTATGTGTACAGTGAACTGCTCCCTCACGAAATTATGATTGTTCGATTTTCTCCAAAAACCTCTCATGGTGGAAATTATGATGGAAATATATTTATATATGATATATATTATATTTATATTTTCTTTATTATACTGTAATTTTTATTTACAGACACACATTTATGGTTTTCATGAACTGTAAATACTATAATTTCATTTGAGGAAGTGTGGACTACTGCCCCCTCAAAGTGATATGAATCATTCATGACAAACATGGAACATATAAAGGATTTAATTAATGAAATTATGTGACTTATATATCATATTATATTATAATAGATTTATAATATACCTATGTATCACTTATTTTTCATTTCATGAATATGTGAAATAAATTGAAGTAGCGTTCATGCGTATATATAATTTTCTGCCTGCATAAATGATGCATTTAATTTATTATCATCAACTATTTGTGGAATATTATAAATACATAATATATATATATATGATATTTAAATCGTGAATTCTATTCAGGAGATAATATACATTTTACCACATGGTCTATTTTTAATTATAACAAGATTTTTTTTCAACATAAGTACCAAATATCGACCAAACGAACGATATTAACTTTAATAATTTTTTAATTTTTATAACATGGTAATAAGTGATATAAATGGAATAATAATCTTTATAAATGTTCATAGTAATGTTGAAATTATCTTAGTTTTATTTTTCAGAAATAATAATAAACATATGTGATGAATCAGACTCTATGTAAGGGAACTTCGTAAACCAATTTACATTCTTTGTGTTAATTTTCTACTTCATTATTAATTTGTTCTATGAATATGTGAGTTATTAATTTTGGTATCCTATATTTTATATATACTTTATTTATGTCTGCTTAGAGTGAATACTCATAATTGATCTATTGTAATTACATAATGGTCTTTGTAAGGGAACATTTTTCCCTCCTATTTTAGTCAAAGCTTTTTTTAACTTATGTCTTTTAATTTCCATTTTTTGTGTTGGGATAAGTTGTTTTATATCCTTATTACTGTACATTTTTTGTACATGTGATGAGAGACCCTTTTCTCCCCCATCTACATATTTAAAGAATATTTAAGTGACATTGTTAGGTTGCTGAATTTTTTTAAGGGAATTTCTAAAACCAGTTTCCATTCATTGGGTTTTACGCATACATCATATAATATATTATAACAATATTATGTGTGAAAAAACAATAAATTTTTAAAATTTTAAATTTACCCTTCCCTTTGATTGGATATATTGATTCTACACCAAATCATCCCATTTAATAATGATACAATCATTTTTTGGTACTTCCTCTCAATCTCTTTTCATTGAGGCATATTTTATACGGCTTTCTTTTTTAAGGTGAATAATAATACCATAGATTTTTACATTCATTCAAAGGGAATATTTTTTCTATAAAGTTTTTTACTAAATGAAAAAAGGGATTGTTTTTAATGTATACATTGATAATGACCTCTTTGCCATCATAATTGTTATTTGTATTCCTCTAGAATCAAAAAAAAGTTAAAAGGAAATGAAATCCATTATTCCACATTTTAGGTGTATTGGTATTGAAAATGGTTTTTTAAATGGATTGATTATTTCAATATCTTGAAATGTTTTCTTATGATTTGAAATGAAAATTTATTCGTGAAATATTGATATTTGCGATATTTTATGAGTTATGACTATATAATGGTACTTAAAAATTTCACGGGTTGTTACATGAAAAACCAATGAGGGGTGGTTATGTGATAAACCAAATTATGGGTGGTTACATGATAAACCAAAGATGGGTGGTTAAATTATAACCTTCTATGCATTGGGTATGGAAGACAGTCATATGGCTATTCCATTTAGTTATATGTGTGGTTGTCGAGCTTATGGTTGTTAACTTTATGTATGTATTTTTTCCAAGTTACATTTATATGATATATGTTTCATTCTATGTGATTTGTGGTAATATTTTCGTTAAAAATCAAAAGTAATGATCTAATATTCAATAAATTATATTTAATACTTCTTAAAGGTGAAAAGTAGTATTTTATGATAAATTTTTCAGGTATTATGTGTTTTTTTCAAGAATAATAGTTTTCTTTCATCATGTATCCCTTACTAAGAATTTTATTCTCATCCCATGATTTGAATTTTTTTCACAGGACAAATTCAAGAGTAGAGTCATTGATGGGATCAAGGAAGAGTTAGGATGTTAAAACAAGTATTGATTTCATATTATTTAAAGATTTTTTTATGAAAAAAAAAGGATAGTTATTAGAATTGACTACTTTTAATATTCATGATTTTATGTTTAAGTTTTGACCTTATTCTCTAATGGTCTAAACCTGAAAAGATCCTCAATTTTAATTAAAGTCAAATTCTTGACTTATTTCAAGATTATGTAATGTTTAAGGTTGAAGACTTACAGAGAAAGAGTAATCACATTATTTATAAATAATGAGGGAAGTATATGGGTGGTGTGAAATGATACCCAAGCATTTTTAATTGTATATACAAGGGTATAAAATCATAAAGAATAATGGAAAAAAATTAGAAAAGTAGAAGTCTCTTATTTTTAAGTGTGATCCCAAAAGCTTGGGAGAGGCCTAAGATAGGATTCAAGGGTAATTAGGGAACCTTGAGATTATTCTAGATATATGAGGGAGGAGTATGGATGAGTTACAAGGGTTTTGAGGGAAGAGAAGTGGGAGATTCAGTGGGATTTTATGGGAAAAAGAGGAGAATACTTTAATATTTCACAGTATTAGGTTTTAAAATCTATATAATTAAATATTTAAATCCATAAACAAACTGATGGTTTTTTCCAACGGTTTTTTCCAAATGGGAGTTAAAAAAATTGTTTTATGTCGCCCATCGCCGAATATATTAAAATATTAGGCTTTTTTTGTGGAGGTGAGTAACACTCTCAATAAAGAATTTTTTTAAAGTACATATATTTTATAAGTCTTGGAGGGAACACTAAGGCATCATTAAATTAATAAAAAAAATATAAAATCTCATTATTTTAAATGAAAAACATATATTGGTCGAATATACACTTTATTTTATTTTATTACATCAATATAGGGTCATTATGTTGTTATAAAACACATTATATATTTAGAAGATATTTAATTTTTACCTAAAAATTCAATTGTCTTAGAAAATTAAGAAAATTTAAACAAAGGATAATTTGAACATCCTGATTCCAAAAATAATATTCATTTTATCTAAATAAATTTCTAAACATGTGGTTTTTCACTTTTAAAATAAAAACCTATATTTATCGAAAATTCATGGGTTTTGACAAAAACAGCTTTCAAACCATATTAAATATTACAATAGTATTCATCAAAAAAATATATGATCATTTATATTAAATAAAAATTATTTTAGTAATAATATTTTATTAAAATATTATTTAATTAAAAAATCCATGAATTTATCAAAATATACTTCTTAATTCAATATTACCTAAAAATACTACTTGTGATTTTAAAACCATTTACAATGTAAGAATAATAAATTGAATGAATTTTATTTATTCAAAAAACAAATAACATAAAAATATTTCTAGGGTATTATAACATATCCTCTTATAACACCCGCATAATACCAAAGGGTAAGGTGTGTAATGGAGATAGACTCTTGGGTGGATCAGATATCATCGCTCGGGTGGTAATCTCAATTAACATCCACTTCTCCCATAGGCGGTTCTTTTGAAACATAATGTGTTGAGTCTTGGCTTGGGCTTGGTCAACATCGAACCCCAATGATATTACCTCCATTCTGTGCTCCCAAAAATTGGACTTATATGGAGAAATTCTACTCGATGTGGCCACCACTTCCTTTTTCTGAGTAAATTGGATATGTTAAATCCTTATATTTTTACTAATCATGTAATCACTATTGAACTATTATAGTGGCAATGGTAACAATTCATAACAGTAATTTAAAATCCAAAAACATAAAAACAAGGAAGTTCATATTTTTTATATTTCCACCAAACATAATAATATATTTAATTAGATCAAGAATAATTTTAATTAATAAAATATTGGGTCGTTAGAATCTTCCCCCATTAAGAAATTTCACCCAAAAAAATTCATTTTTCAATGCTAAAATAGATGACGGTATCATTACTTCATCACTTCCTATGATTACCATGTTTCTTCTTCAAACTTGTGGTTTCTCCACAACACCATGATGAGAGGCATTGTCTTTTTTCGTAGAAAGTTTTCCCTACGATATAATATTTTCACCGACATCAAATCATAGGAGAGGTCATTCTCTAATAGTATCACATATGAATTGAGTACATGCAATTCTTTATGCATGTACTTTCTCAAGAGTAATACATGGAATACATCAGAAAGTTTAGAAAAGTTTTCTGGGTGTTCTAGTTGATAGGCCACTACTACAATGCGATCAAGGATCTTAAAGGGACTAAATATACATTGGACTAATCTTTCCCTTCTTCCCTAATTTCATAACTCTCTCCTACTATGATATGCAGAGGAATACAATGTCTCTAACATCAAATTCTATGTCTCATTGATGATTATCGGCAAAGCTCTTTTGTGAATCTGAGTAGCTTTAATGTGTTGTTAGATGGACTTAACCTTCTCCACCATTTCATCGACCATTGCGGGACCTAGGATTTTTTGCTCCCCAACATCATCCCAACTTGTCTGTGTTTAGAATCCCTTCTAACAAAGTTCATTATAAGGATCTATTTGGATTCTTGAGTGGAAATTGTTCTTGTATGAGAACTCAATAAGGGGAATATGTTGATCCCATCCTTCTTTGAATTCTATTATTCATGCTCTCAACATGACCTCAATTGTTTTGATTGTCCAATAAGGTTGGCCCTCAATTTGAGGATGATAATACAAATTTAAGTTCAACTCAGTATTTTGATCATGTTGGAGACTCTTCAAGAACATAGAAGTGAATATTGCATCTCTATCAGATATAATAGATATTGGTACTCCTTGCTGCATTACCACTTCACTGATGTATATTTTTTCTAGTTGATCTAATTTAAAATCCTCCCAAATTGGAATTAAATATGCAGTCTTTGTACGATGATCCACAACAACCCATATATCATTGTTTTCTTTTTTATGTCCTTGGATGTCCAGTGACAATGTCCATGGTTATGTTCTCCCATTTCCACCTTAGTATGGGTAATGGTTGCGTCATCCCCTTATACTTTTTCCTCTTAGGATTCACTTGTTGACTTAATATAAACTTTGATTTATACTCAGCGATCTGCTACTTTTATCCCACCAATAATAATCTCAGAGATCTCGATACATCATTGTGTTTCCGAGGTGAATGGTGAAATTCAAACAATGTGCATCATCCAAATGTTCATTCATAAAATATAGATTTCATGGAACACATATTATTGACCATAATCTCCAAATTTCATCTTCATTAACATTAAACTTAGAGGATTTCCATTTTTGATAGTTTCCACTTTTTTCTTGATTTCATATATCATCCTTTTGATCATCCATTATCCTTTCCAAAAGAGATGGTTGAGCATTCATTTATGAAAAGATTAATGAGTTCCCCTTATTTATTATTCCCATGATGATCATAATCAAATTTAAGAAGATTGAATCCTTTTCAATTATTATCATTGATTGAATTTTTAGGTCCTTTCTACTTAGAGTATCTCCACCTAGTTCTCTTTCCTGGGGTGGTAATGGATTGAGCATTCATAGTCTTTGTTCAGATCTAACCATCTCCATTGGTTCAAATTAAACTCTTTCTTTGTGAATATATACATAAGGCTTTTGTGATCTATATATATCCCACACTTCTCCCTAAATAGGTAATGTTACCAAATTTTTAAAGAAAATATTACTGCATCCAAACCCAGATCATTTGTTGGATAGTTTTGATCTTAATCATTCAATTGACTTGAAGCATAGGCAATGGATTTTTCATTTTTCTTCAATACATAGCCTAGTCCATTCTTCGAAGCATCACTAAATACCAAAAAATGTTCTTCACAAGTTGGTAGTATGAGCATGGGTGTAGTAATAATCCTCCATTTCAACTCCTTGAAGCAATCATTGAATTCATTACTCTATAAAAACTTACCTCCCTTCTGATTTAGCTTTGTATGAGGGTTTGGAAATCATCAGAATGTTTTCTCTAATCCGTGATAATATCCAGCTACCCCATGGAATCTACAGATATATATCACAGATGTTTGCTTTTTCCATCCCATAATTGAATTTGTCTTGGAGAGATCCATATATATCTCGTTGCTTGTAACGATATGACCTAAAAATGGGACTTCCTTCAACCAGAACTCACTTTTATTGTACATTGAATAGAGCTTTTCCTTTCACAAGGTCTCTATTACAATGCTTAGATTCTCCTCCCGATTCCCCTTGGTTTTGGAGTATATTATTATATCTTCAATAAATACTACCACAAATTTGTCTAAATATCCTTTAAAGATACTATTCATCATGTCCATGAATATTTATAGAGCCTTAGTGAGTCCGAAAGGCATTACTATGAATTCATAGTACCCGTTCCTTATAAGAAAAGAAATCTTGGGGTTATCCTCCTTCATCACCCTTAGTTAGTAATATCCCGACTGTAGATCCACCATTGTATGTATTGTACTCCACGTACCTGATCGAACAGGTCATCAATTCATGTAAGAAGATACTTGTTCTTTAACATGATTTTTTATGCTCACGAAAATCAATGGAAAGGAACATTGACCCAACCTTCTTCTTGATGAGACAATGGGTGCACCCATTTGGATGCACTTGGGAGTATAAAACCTATATCCATATTCTCATGTAGTTGTTTCTCTAGATTTTCAAGATCCATAACAGCCATTATATATGGATTCATGGATATTTGCAACACCCAGGTATAAGATCAATCAAGAATTCAACATCTATTCAAGTAGGAAGACTTGGAAATTCCTCAGGAAACACTTCTGTGACATACCTCGGAATAGAAATGTCTTAAGGGATGGTTTTTTCCATAGAAACAATCATCTGAGGCAGATACACATGCTCATAGGGTAGAAATATCTATTCTTGAGATGAAGGTGCCAAATAATATTCATCCTCCTCCTTTCACATATACTGAATCTTGGGATTATTTTCTATACGGTGAGTGATTTACCTCTCACAAGAATTTATGTTGGCTCTATATATGGAAAGGAAATGCCATCCAAGAATGGAATCAAATTCCTCCAGAGGGGGGATGAAGAGGTTCATCTAGAAGTTCAATTCACATATTGTGAAAGGGGAGGATTTAAATTCATGGGATGCATTGATTTCCCTTTTTTTATTAACATCTCAACTTCCATGATTGGTGGTGGTGTTGGTATTGTTCTACTAAACATTCATTATATAAATGAATGCGTAGAACCAAATTCAAAATGGGTGTTTTCTATTCTTGAATGGATGAATAGAATTCCAATAACCACTTCATTTTTGGGGTTTCACTTTGGAAGTTGGGATGGAAAAATATCTCCCTTTCTACCTTGGAGGTTGTTGGTTGCATCCTAAAACACATAACATAGGGAACTGGATTGCAAAGTGCCCAGGTTCATTTTGTTTGAAGTAATGAACAATGGTTGGATATTCGAATGAATCATTCCTTTACTCTATTGTAGTAGTAGGTTTTACTTGTCTGCAATTAATGGCCAGGTTCACTTCCCTTCCACACATAAATCATTTCCTCATCCCATTCTGGAAATTTCTGGGGTACTTCTTTTTGCACCATTGGAATGTGGGGTGCTGTAATTTCATAGCATAATTGTATTTTTTTCATCGGACCACCATAATTTTAGTCTACATTATGATAATTATCCCCATGACACCTCTGATATTCACTTATATCCATTTCAACTTTCAGAGCACATCAGAGAATTTTCCCATAGCTATCAAAGTCACCGAACTCTAGGGCATTCCATTGGCTTGGTTTTAGCCCAGAAAAGAAGTAATAAATCTTAAATTCATGGGTAACGACAAATACGGACATGTATCAGGCTTTCCTGGTAATGTTTTCCTTGTATGCTCTGATGGATTCTTCATCTTTTTTCATGAGGACATGGAAGTCCCTATCCTTCTTAAGTCAAAGGGGGCGTGGAAAATATTTATCCAAAAAATATTTCTGGAAATCCTTCCATTATAATGCCTCGATCGCTTCCTCAGGCTTCATAATTTTTATCAATGTCCAGTATTGATCAGATTCATCATCTATATGATAAGAAGTAAGAAGAACCTTCTCTGTTTTGGAACTTTGAAGGATGGATAAGATCTTCTCAATGTTGTTGATCCATTGTTTGACGATTGAGAGATCATAGTATCCATTGAAAATAGGATTCCATTGTATCATCAATCTCTCAATTTCATCTTGTACATTCATAAAGGTGGTTAAGATGTTTCTCTTGACCCATGTTTCTATTCCAAACATGAGTTAACTAAAAGAGTATCGAGACAATGTTTGTAATTTCTGCTCTCATCATATTGGGAATCTCATTAGAACAATCATCACATTAATCTTCATATCGGTTGTTAGCCCGAGTACGCCTATTACCTTCCATTGGATGGAATAAATTGAATGTTAGGGTAAAACATGAAGGGGAATCTAATTACAAAAAGGTATAACTTATAAATTTCATTTATTTCCTTATGTAATGAATTTATATTCATAAATATATGTTTTAAATGATCTACATAACAACACGTATTCTTAATGGATTTTTTATTCTCTTAACAATGATTCATAAAAATATTATGAATTTACCAAATCATATCCCCTGGGAGTGTTGAAACAAGATTGCAGCAAGGCTCATATTCATTCACTTGTTCCCATTCAAGTCTAGCTCAAAGTGGTGTTTTCTGGTTTTAACACAAGATACATTTTTGATAGAGCCACCTCTACATGTTCATATATCAATAGGGATGTATTTACATGACAAACAACTTACTCTCTAATCATCAAAATTTAGATATGTTTTTATTATACAATGTCTTAACCCTATGGATTTCACTAGTGTTTTGAAATCCTAATCCCAAAAATAACTAGAGATATCATTAAATTCCAACTATAAAAACAGTACTCTTTATTACAAAAAAAACATGATTTTTTACATAAACATCCACATAATACAACACTGAGGAATTATAGGTCTAGTGTCTTTGAAAATTCAGAACATTACATAAAAACATAGAATATAAAATATACATATTTATTAAAATTTTCTTTTACATGGACACAACATTCCTTTGTACTTAACACTCTATTGGATAACCTGATAATGTACATAAGAAAGGTGTGAGCTATAAATCCGAATAAGGAAATATACAAGAAATAACATGAAGAATACAAATTTGTTAGGAAATTGGAATATCAATGGAGCATAATAGAAACATGAACATAAATCCATGATATAGCCTGATTATCATAACATGGAGATGTGGCAACAACATTTAAAATGATATTAGCATGATCCAAGGCTCATTGCACAGGGATCATGAGTAAACCCTAATTTCGCATGAATTATAATGATTAAAAACTCATTTAACTTTACTTATAATAACACTACTATTTACCCAATGCATTGGAGTGAAATCAGGGAACACTATTCTTAATAATTTAATTTAATGCATAAGAGTGCCACATGGCTAATATAATATGGAATCATTAAACATCATAAGATTTTACAAGATTAAAGAGTTTTAAATACATACATGTATGTACCATTCAATAATTAAATTTTCATGAAGGTAAATATCCTTAATAGAAAAATGGATATGGTATTCACTGTATAATTTTTTCGTCCTGGAAATTCATGGTGTAATTTCGGGAGCATAACGGCATGACCTAGAGATTCAGAAAAATAGTTGATGAGTGATAAAGGGGTATCTCATCATATGTACATGAAACATACATTGTGGGTGTTTCATATATACATCTACTAACATGTGTAATTTTGAAATAGAAGGCGTAACATAATAACAAAACATGATGAAAGAGGAGAAATGGAATAACTCTTATGGAATTTCGACATGGTAACCAGTGTACATAGAAGGGATTAATTATAAAGAAATAGGACTGTCATTATTCAAACATATGAAGGGAAGTCTAGGGTAGGAGATAAATAACACCCTAACATTTTGAATTCATAATTCAATGGAATAAATACATAATGAAACATAGGCAAAAATGAGAAAAGAAGAAATACCTTACTAGGAAATGTGATCCCAATGGTTTGGGAGAGGCTTGAGATTTGCATCTTGGGAGCTTGGGATGCATCGGTAAGATTCAAGTGAGAGTTTGAAAGAGGTGGGAAGTTACCTAAGGGATTTTAGGGAAGATAATTAGGATATTTTTTGTGTTTATATAGGAAAATAGAGAGAAGAATTCATTAATATTTTACAAACCTAGGTTTTGGAATCTATAAAATTTAATATTTAAAACCAAAAACTAAAACATATTTTTTCCAATGGTTTTTTCCAAATGAGAGTGGAAAATAATATATTATAAGTCTAATGTCCGAAATTATTAAAATATAGGGCATTCTAATGTGGAGGTGAGATACACTCTCAAGGAAATCATTTAAAAAAGTTAAAATATTTGATAACTTTTGGAGGGTCCACTAAGGAATAATAAAACTAATCAAAAAATCACAAATCACTTTATTTTAAAGGTAAAACATATATTGTCCTAATAATCCTTTTATATTATTTTATTATATCACTATTAGATCATTATTATTTCATAAAACACATCATATATTTATAAGGTATTTAATTTCTACCCAAAAATTCTTTTGTTTGAGAAAATTATGAAAAAATCAACATTGGATAATTTCAATATCCTGATTCCAAAAAAATATAAATATTATCAAAATAATTTTCCTAATATGTGAATTTTCACTTTTAAAATAAACTCTGACATTTATCAAAAATTCTTCTGTTTTGACAAAAACATATTTCAACACATAATAAAAATTACAATTGTATTCATCAAAATATTATACGAACATTTATATTTAATAAAAAGTAATTTATTAACAATATTCTATAAAATATTATTTAATTCAAAAAATCCCTTTATTTTTGAAAATATATTTATTAATTGAATATTAACTATAAAATATATTTGGGATTAAAAACCATATACAACGTAATATTAATAAAATGAATGTAAATTCCTTATACAAAAAAACCTCATATTCATATTTATAGGGTCTTGTTACATAACCCCTTATAACACCTGCAAAATAGATGTGGTTACGTTGTGCGATTGTGGTAGACTCTTAGGGCGACTCAGATAAAATCAAACAGGTTGTACTCTCTATTAACATCCACTTGCCCCGTAGGTGGTTCCGTTCAAACTTAACATGTTGATGCTCAGCATGGGAGTGGTCAAGAGTGAAGCCTAGTGACACTACCTCATTTCTGAGGTCTAAAAAATGGGATTCGTATGGAGAAATTCAAATTGATGGGCCATTGGTTTCTTTTTTGATTAAATTAGATTTTTTAAAGCCCCATTTTTATCATATTCATGTGATCACTATTCAAGAGCTACACTAACAATGGTAGAAATTCATAACAGTAATTTAAAACTCGAAAACATAAAATCTTGGTCGTGAATATGTATTATATTACCATTTTACATAGTAATAAATTTAATTATATGAAGTTAAATTTTGGTTAATAAATGTCTGGATCATTAATGATGTTATTCAAGGATCTATAATCAATTCAAAGTCTAATGGAACCATCTTTCTTCTTAACGATATAAACAGGATCACTCCATGGTGATGTGATAGTACGAATGAATAATTTTTCAAGAAACTCTTGCAACATATTTTTTAATTCAATAATTTTTATTTTATCCATTAAATATGGGGTTTTGGAATTAGCATTACATCAAAAATTAAGTCAATTTTGAATTCAACATCCCAATCTGGTATGACACTGAGTAAGTAATCAAGAAAAACATCAAGGTATTTATTTATCACTCGAACATCACTAACCAGAATAGTTCCCTTGTTTCAATAAATATAATAAAGATAATTTTGTTTGTATTCATCAATAGTTTATCAGTATCAAGATATTTTATCAATTATTTGGGTTCATTCTAGTATAAAAAATGAAACTCATCTAAAAAAACTTCTCTAGATCTATAATCAATTAATGTATGAAAAAAAATCCAATCCATACCGAGAATGACATAAAACACTTGTAAGGGAAAAACAAGGTTTTCAAATAACTTATTTCTAGAGACCACTATAGAAATATTATTATAATTCCTATTTGCTTTAATATTTTCTCATGGTGTTTTATTAATAAGTTATTTTAACATTTGATGAGGTGATATTTCACATATACCAAAAACATTATTATAAATAAAGGAATTTTTATACACCATATCAAACTAATGTTTTTAAAAATATGAGTAAAAAAACATTATACCTAATAAAAATTCATTTGATGGCTTGATGTCTACTGACGTAGTAGTAAAGTATTTCACTACACCTTTGTTCTTTTATTTAGGCTTATTTGCATCATTCATATCACTCTTTGGAAAAGAATCTCCATAATGGACCATCTCACCAGATTTAAAAAACATTACAGTTTTCTAATCCTGATTATTCATAAGAACATTTTTGTTAAAATCTCAGGCCATATATCCCAACATTCCACATCAAAAACACATCCCTGATTTGGTAAGGCATTCCCCATGGTTATCTTTTCCACACATTTTACAAACTACAATGTTGACTTTATTACCATAAGATTTCATTAATTGATTCTTACCTATTGGTTTCCATTTGGACCTCTTCATCTCCTTTTTGGAAAAGTTCATGTGATTATCACAAAACTCCATTTCTACCCTCTCAGCGCATCATAAATGTTTCTCATTACTTTTTAATTCACGGGAGGACAATGCCCTTTGATACCATGGCTTCAATCTTGAGTAATATCCATTTATTTTTCTCTAATGATCCAAAATAAGATTTGGAGCATACCTCGATGGTAGAGTGATGTTTCTTGCATACATAATCAATGAATCTCCATCATTTTGCTTTAATTCAAGACATTTCTTCACCATAGAAAGTCAAACAACCTTAGGAAAATATTTTTCAAGGAAAACACTTCTAAATTTATCCCACTTTAAGGCATGAATCTCCTCTATGTCCCTGAGATTTTTTACAATTGACCACCACTGATTAGCTTTTCCTTCAAAATGATAAATGGAAGGACTGGACTTTTTATTTTCAGAACATACCATAATATCAAATATCTTTTCAGGTTCATTGATCCATACTTCATAAACTACTAGTTTAAAAGATCCATTTAATGCATGAGGTTGTTGTCTTATAAAATTTTCCCCAATCATTATGATTCTTTGTGGTACCTCTAGTTGTTCTCTTAAATAGAGGTCATGTCTATTTATTTAATGCATTAGTTGATCCATTATTGTCAAAAACTTCTCAGTTCCAATCCATACCATTATAATCTACTGATTCAGAAAGATATCATTCTATCGGGGGCTCTCCCCTTCAGCTTATCTGTTTCTTTTATAGAATACCATTCTGAAAAAATATATCTTAGTTGAAGAATCGTTGTAATCATTAACTGCTATTTCATTTAAAATTAACCATAAAATAAAAATAATTCATGGTATTCTATTTACATCATCATAACCCCTAAACTTATCTAAACCATCCATTGATATTAACTATTAGGAAATGACCTTATTAGATTAAAAAATCATGAATTTTAGTGAAGAACTCAATTCATTTCCTATTTAGTGTATTTTAAATTTTAGAGTTTTATATACTTTCTCTATAACACATACATAAAATTCCACATTAATACATAGTAGATACTACAAAAATAGTAGCCATTTCGTCAAAAATAAAAAAAAATTATCAAATAAAACATGAATTTCTTAACAAATCTTCATAACATTTATCTTTCCTTCCTAAAATGTCTTACAAAAACCTTATACCTAGTGAAAATCAATATAAATCATGGGATGAGAACAAAAATCTCAGTAAGGGATATAAAAATAACGGTAGAGAACATTATCCTATTAATACTTGTGACGTATGAAATAATTTTCAAAATCACAAACATTTCACCCATACAAACTTACTTTGTGAAACATTAGATTTCCACAAGAATTACACAAAACATATAGAACATAAATGGAAACTTAATGGTATCTTGGTTAAATACTAATAAAATATTGTAACCCTATCATATACCTTATAATTTGTATCCCCCATGCCTACCTTACAATTTAACCCTCACAGCTAACATATTGTGTAACCATCACAATTAGACATAGAGTGACCATACAGATGACCTACAACTTACCCATACCCAATGTATTGGAGTTAGATATAATTTCAATCCTTCATTATAAAAAATCCCCATGAACCACATAAATAATTACATAAAAACATTTCATTTGAATTATGGTAAATAGAATTTTAAAAGAGGTTTTTAAAAGAAAATACCCTTAAAATTATCATATAATTAATGTGGGAAATAATAGATTGGATATAATATTTATATAAAATATAAATACAAGTAATTATATATAATATTAAAAAAATTAATCATGAATTTTTTTTAATACAACATAAATAATTGTGTATATGTTCAACCTAAAGAATGAAAATCGAGTTAAGAATTCCTTTAACTCGTTTTTTTCTTACTTATTACTAGTTTAAAACAAATTTATAATGGTTAAAAGAGTGTTAATAATATCTTATAGAAACATATTAATATTTATAATATCTTATATGATCATTTCATAACATCATTTCACCCTTTACTTTTTATTATTTTGTTCCACCACTGTTTTGGTTGTGTTCTTTACATGATTTCTAGGTCTAGTTTGTATTTGATTTTCATGTCGTATGGAAATAAAATTATATAAGTAGAATGAAATGGTTATAATATGTTTCTAGAATATTTTATGATAACAGAAGTCATTTTTAATCATATATGATAAAGAATTGGTAGATAAAACCTTGGTGATATTTGTGTAGAACATTTTTGGAGGTTCCTCGATAATCCTAAACTTATTTCATTATATAATTTAATTTCAGGAATATAAGTTCATTATATAACTCAAAAAGGTTAAATCATACAATAAAATTTTTTTATAAACCATTAATGTGGATTTATGATCATGTTGAAGAATTTAATTGAAATTGACAGCACATCGTACACTATTTTGGTAAAGGACACATCTTGAACGATGTTTTTAATTTTTATAGAATAAGAGGAAGAGGATATGAATAAATATGATGAATTTTTTTACCTGAACATGATAAACATAATATATTTGATTTAAGAGATTTCATACCCCCTATATAAGGGGAGGGAAGAGATCATATTGAAATAAATTAATTGAAAATAAAACATATGGAAATGAAAGTGGATTCTTACCTCTAGATCTATTCTCACTGATATCCTTCTTAAGAACTTTGGATTTGGCCTTTTGGTGATACTAGATGGTCTTGGATGTCGGTAATATACTTGGGGATTGGATTTGGTCGAACATAGATAATTATCATGTCTTGAGAGGTGTGATAAGAAGATGGGAAGGAGCCTAGTATTTATAGTGGGGGGGAGGAGGGGTTTTACATTATTTTAATCGTTAGTTTAAAATTTGTACTCAATAATATGAATAGTCTTGATAAATGAGACCTAAAATTGTGATAAGTGAAATTGTGTTTGAAAAAAATGTTCTTATATCATCCTTTCATCAACTATGATGCATTAAAATAATTATTTAGCATTTATCGCAATTTATCATATTTTACATTTCATAAAAAAATTCAAATTTCATAAAAGTCCCAAAAATTCACCCTAATTATTTATCAACAAATAGATTTCAAAAATTAACTCCATTTATCAAATATAATTTTAAAAATAGTGTTAATTTAATTTTTAATAAAAATCATAATTTATTCAAAAATAACAATTTTAAAACTATAACTCATTTTTTAACACATTTAAAAATTAATCACAATATCATAATAATATAACCTTAAGAAAATAATATATTAATATCATTTAATATTCATAAGGTTCATATTACTCTTCAAAAGTTTATGTTACAATTCACTTAAAAACAAGTTGTTTCTATGAGACTACAAAGGACATTCTTATCACTTCCAAAGATGACCGTTTTTTGAAAATCATGTCATATATGAAATAAATTGTGTTTAAAGACTAGTTATACCTATCTACTTAATATAATGATTCATGAATTTCAATTTTTTTTTAATTTTGGTTGGTTACTTGTTAATCATTTAATTTTAGGTCTTGGATACTCATATTTTGGAAAGGGTCACATCAATTCTAGCAGTTATGTGCCCTTCCATGTAGTATGAACAATATAAGAAGGACCATTTGAAAATGGTCAATCATTCTCAAATACTATTGAGGTATTAAGGTTTTAATTTTTTTCAGAGTAGTCTTCGTTCCACGATGTTGATGAGGATGTATGTGTATGAAACCTTTTAGAAACAATGTTGTTCTTGGATAGACTTAGATGTAAAATCGTGAATGATTACATGATGATACAATGGTGAAGTATTGTGATCTATTTGTGGTGATGTGCCGGCAGGTGAAGAAACCATTTTAACATAAAGTTAACAATATATGTATAGAGTATTATTAATTATAGTAGTTAGGTATGAATGATTGGAAATAATTCAAATGACTTAGTGTATTATTTTTAATAGATAAGAATTTCCCTGATCCGGACATCATACATGATATAGTAAGAGAGTGTTAGTCTTACAACGTGGTATTTTTTTTAAAAGATGTTTGTTTTGTTTTGGTGGTATTTAATCATGATGTGTACAGGACAAGTGGTCTTTATTATGGCTTGGTCAGTCATGAGTGACACTTTAGTTCCCATGTACGAACACCTTGAACAAACTCTAGGACATGATCTGTTTTATTTTGATGATACCACATGGAAGATTCCTCTATGAGCTCATTCAATTATCATTTGTGGAAGTCACCATCAATTATCGATGCCTCACTCATAAATGTGTAATATGGAATACTTTGTGTTAGTCCCTTGGACAAAATTTATATGATCCTAGGTTATCCTATACCGATTGTTAGCTCGATGTAAGTATTAATGGGGAGAAAATTATAATGGTCTGAAATTAGGTTACACCATTTTTTATGCTAATTCACATTAGATAAATGGTATTGTGATGGTTTAAACAAGGAACATCACCTGAAGGCTGCTATGTGATTTGGTGGATAAGTTCATTACGAATTCTACGTGTCCTGGAAGAATGCATTTCAATTATTTTTTAGTTTGATGGTCATCTATTCTGAGCATTTGGGAATAGTATGATAGAGAATATCAACTTTTTAACTTCTTATTTATTGTGAACAGTCAGTGAAGGACTATTCCTATTGGTGAACACATTCAGATTAAGTATGGTGTGGTTTAAATGGTTGAAAGTTCCTTCTTATATTTATTGTGATAACATTTTCATTTGGGTGATCTTGAATTCAACTGTTTCACTATTATGGGGTTTCTAATATTACCATAAAAATAATTATGTTCATTATTTTGATGAAAATAAAACATGAATCCTTTATCGTATGCACAGAATCATTCTTTTTAAGGAAATAATAATGGTGGAGGTGTCATTTCAATGAATGTTTATTCTTATTAAAGGTTGAGACCTATGGTGGGGAGCACAACCAGTTAGTTGATTCAAGAGATCATAAAATTTTCATATATATACCTAAATGATATCAAGTAACAACTATTTAGAAATTTCATATGGAAAAAGAGCTATGTATTGGGTTTTAATTGATTATCAATCATATGTTTATGAAATTAATAATGGTGTGTTGGGTGTTCGGGTAAACAACATGAAAATATAAACATAACATCATGACCCTCGTAATTTAGTAGATGTTTTCATTGTCCATGAAGGATTCTCAAGGACAAGAAGTTTTATGGAGGGTAGGATTTCATGACAATGTTTTTTAACTGGATTAATATCCAATGTAATTATAAATTTTATGTTCACTGGATGTGGTGTTTTTAAAATCGAGTATCATAACTAAATTCTAAAAATTTGAACAACTATATTTGTTGTTTTTAGACTGGGGTGATGTCCAAAAAGGTTTCCGAGGTGTCTTGTTGAGTATCAGAGGAGTCATGTTATTGAAATTTTTGGTTTGGGTGCTCAATATTTGGATCAAGGTTTGTTTGAAACCTTGCGTCCCTCAAGAGAAAACTATGAAAATACAGGAGGAGAAGAAAGAAAAAGTGCATGACCTATTCATTGTTTTTCTTTACTATTTTTCAAGGCCACATTAGTAGTATAACATAGGTAGTACCCCTGAACTATTCACTACACCTTTGGAACTCATTTTTTAAAACCATTAAGCCAGGAAATATGGGTTGTTATGGGTGTCTAGTGGAGGGTGCATGATTGGTGCAATGTTCTCCAAAACGGGAATCACAATCCTTGTGGAGAGTTCATTTTAAAGAAATAAAATCATTAAAATAAAAATAAAAATAAAAATAAAACATATCTACGTATTCTCCGCATCCATATCATATGACACCCCCTCCTGGGAGCCCTAGGTGCATGATACTTCTCACATATAGTTGTCCTTGTTTCACATCGATATCCACCATATTCATACCAGTTTCTCTTCGATTCTTCAAGGTGAGGTCCCTAGTTCCCACCTCCTTCATTTTTCAATAGTTTTCCTTCTCTACAATGCTCGATGATGTTTGGATGAAAAATAGGGTTATGGATTACTGTATTTTTTGGTTTTTTTGGTGTTGGATAATACAGTAGGTCTCCCAAGAATCCTTTTTTATGTTTCTATCTAAACCAATATGTGTGAGGTGTTTCAGATCCATTATGGTTTGCTATCAGTATTTGAGGTAATCTCTTCTACCCCTTATTTTTCTTGTAAAATCTGATTTGTGTCCTTTTAGTTAGTTTGAGTTCATAGATTTCTTTGGTTGTGAATTTGGTTGTCCTTGATGTGTATTTGAGTCACGACGGTCAAAGAAGATAAACGACGTATACATAAGTAGGCATATAAATATGAAGGTCCCCCATTATATGTATATTCACCCACGGTAGTGAATATATATATATATATATATATATATAGGGATATGTGTGATTATGTATTTATATGAAAATTTCAAATTTGGGTAAGTGGAATCATGGGTATGCATATATAATCATATATGTAATGATCCTTTTGTATGCATTCATGTCCATGAAAATATGTTCCTAGTTTCTAGGTGACTTTATATGTATGTGATGGCAGATTTTCTCCAAGGAATATAGGAGAAATATCTAGTGATCACAATTGAAAATGTAAAATGCCAAAGTGTCTGGTTTGGGAATCTTATACTTGAGTTTGGATACCATTCCATTTTCACTTTATTATTTTGAATGTTTTTAGAAATTCATTGATAAACATTATTATTAATTATTTAGTAAAATTTTTAATATTAAAAATTAATAGTATGAAGAACTTTGTAATGTTTTATAATAAAACCCCTAGATAGATGTGTGTTTTATTATAAACCAAAATGTAGTGACAGTTATTTATATCATGCATAGGTATGATTACAATTATCAACATGCCATTTTGTTATAGCTTGTTTTGTGGAATGTTATTATTTTCCACATTAATAAATATTTATTTAATTATCATGGTCTACTAGATTAAATACAATGACTGGGAATTGACATTCTCTATGTTCCTAAATGGTTAATCCCTCATTATTATAAAAGACTAATCAACCATTCTTATATTAAGGTATTAGATTTATATAATCATAAAACATCACATGTATAAAATTGATAATTGTTTATTAAATAATAGAACCCTCCTCATAAGTGATGGGCCCATATTTTCAAGGGAATCACCCGTGTAGTATATGTTCCCTCTTGACTATGGTACCTTCTATGTATTATTGAATCAAATTAAATGAATTTCATTGTTCTGTTTAGTAAAATAAAATTTATTGATTTGAGTATCTAATTAATGATATTTAACCTTCATTAATTGAATTTTTTGTATTAAATGATTTATAGGTGTAAGATGGTGAAGAAATTCCTTTTTCGTAGGTTTTAATTACATGTTCATACTAAACATATTTAAGTAAATGAACTAATAAATTTAATGATTAGATTATTCTTCATTCCTCATAAATATACATGTGATGAAGTTCATATGTGGTCTATTTATGATGGAATGGAATTTCAGTTGTTTATAAGACCAATGACCTGTGCATAGAGTATAATTTCCTTGTATAAATGACATGGGATTTTATGTTTCATGGTAGGTTTATGCCTCCTAGAACTTATAAAATAAATGATTATTCAATACAAAGGTTGGGTTTCCAAGGGACCAGGATATTCCATGAGTAGGATGACCGTGTGAGACTCTATATGGATTGGAATAGACCATGTCATCCTCATTGTAGGTAAACATGGATATCTTCCGCATTGGTTTACAATATTTTATGCGATATATTGTATTTTTCTAGAGTATTGACCATGAGAACATCCCCTGGTGATGGATGTCAATGAGTTAATTCACTTAATAGATAGCACATCGATTTCCATGAGACTGTGGGAGATCTTGGAGTTAAGGGTATAGTCCCTGAGAACATCCCCTAGTGATGGATGTATGTGAGTTACATCCTCGTCCATCTGTCCCTAGTATACCAGGTATATGAGAATTTGGAATCGATATCCACATAATTCATATAGGTTAATTATATATATATAATTATGCTATATAATATAAATATACTTACAATATATACAATTCCAATTCCAAATCATATTCATGTTATGACGAAAAGTATGTATAGATGTCAAGTGTCCCTTTGGAAAAATGACATGCAGTTGGTTATTAATTAAATTAATTTTATTATTTAAATACATCTACACAAAGTGTAATTTATATTTCACCAAATGGATTGGGATAAACACCTTGGGTTTCGTCCTACTTCTACTATTATATCACACACTGCTTAGGATGCCATAACACTGAGGTACATGAGTATACCTTTTGTTTAAAAGAACTTTGACATTTCTTATTATGGTCTTCTTGTACCTAGGAGTAGAGGGTAAATGACCAAATTATAGCTTGGGATATTCATTATGATCATCCATGGGGATTTTTATCTATTTTATTTATACATGTAATACACTATATCTTATTTCAAGATGATTTTCTATTGTTACATTTATGTATCATCTGCTGGAAAATAATGCATTGCACAAACTGGCATTGAAAACATTTATTTACATATTATATTTTTCTTCTGGTACATGTATTTCCTTTATTTTTGTCTCCCGCTATTTTATACTTTTTTTGAATTATACCACTATTATACAATGATATAATGGTATAGTCTCCCCATTATCACATCCTAAGACCCTCATTGTAGTCGGTAGCTACTATCAAATGAATAGATGTCCTTGATACCATGTGACCCATCGTTCTACATATCATCATAGTGGTTAGTTAGGTAGGGATGTTCAATGTGGTTATTCAAATTAAAAGGGCCTGAAAGGGGTTTATGGATATGATTCTCTAAGTAATAATTTCTAGTTCAAATTTTCATGATATTGGTTTTAATAATTATAGTTGAGGTTAAATTTTATGTTTTTTCATGTGAAAATAATTTATTCCAATAGGACATATAATGTTGAGATAAAGGTAATTGTTACATGGATTTTCATGTTTTTAATTGGAATAAAAATTTTCTTTTTTTATGTGGCATACTAGGCTTTTTTTAATACCATGTTTTAAAATATTTTTCAAAATGTTTATGGGAATATAAGGAAAATGATGAGATCAAGGATAAAACACTGAAGATTTTTTAAAATGATAATCCACAATTCATTTTAATTACTATAATTTGGTGCAAAAAAATATATTCTGAATATATCTATCCACTTATAATGTTTGGGTCTTGATTTTATGATTTTTATTCATTCTCAAAAACACTAAACCCAAATGATCATAATCATTTTAATAATTCTGATTCTAGTTTAATTACACTATAATATTTAATTATTAGGGTTGGGTCCTTATTGAAATAATATCCCCTATCTATGCTAAGGGAACATAAAGATGAATTTTATGAATTTTTTATCCAAAAAAAAATTGAATAATATTAATAATTATATTGATGGTGTTTTAGTTATGGATTTCCTTCTCCAATACCCATCATTCCTCTAATAATTTTAGAAGAAGGTATTTCAAAACATATACATTGGGGAGAATAATTTATTTTTTGATGCTTTCTATTGATGAAATTTTCATGTGATCCCATCATTGGTGAATAGTAATCAAGGACATAGGTAGGAATCCATGTTGTGGATTAAAAATTTTAGAATCACTTCACATCCTTAACATAATCAATGGTATCTCTTTTGGTAAGTGGTAGTCCCAAATGACAACACCTAGAATATCAATTACTATTGATGTTTTGACACTGAAAATAATCCATGGAAAGGATAGAAACTATTGATAATCCCTTTTTCCCTCAATATAAAATTTAAGATAAAATAGATTTTCCCTATGTTTTTCATTGATACCAAAAACTAAAAATGAATAAATATAAAGCCTAAAAGTTTTTCATGTAACAATCACACATGGTAGCTTAATAACCCTGAAAACATCAAGTGATTTCTAGGTCAAATATCTAATAAATGAATTTTTAAAAACAATTTAATTTTAATAACATATAGATTTCATGTATTATTGTGTTAGTTGAATAATATTTATATTTTTATATACTTTTACATTTTTATATGTATTTTTAAAAAATGAATTAATTGGTTTTTTCTGATAAAATTTGTTTCATAAGATATATGGTTTATTCTAAAAATTAAAATTCAAAATAATCTTGTATTATGTTTATATAAATAATTATATTTTTTTATTTATAATTTTTAAATTTGATTTCAGAGAAATTTATAGATTTTTCAAAAAAGAATTATTTTGAGCATATAATTGTAAATATTGTTTTTATAACCTGTGATATCATTCAATGTAATTTCACTAATTTTAGTGATTTTAAAGTTTTATTACTAGTTTATGATACAAATTATTGTAATAAAGTCCAAATGAATCAACATTATTATTAATTTTAATATAAATTCATCTATTGGTATGTAAACAATCTTTTCTCAATCCTTTTTTTTCATTTTCTTTTATACACATAATATAAATATGATTTCTTCTACTAGTTCAATTTGAATCGTAAAAAAATTATATTTTCAATGGTGTGTTTCACTTATTATAATTTGGATAATTTAATTTTTCATCGTAATAAATACTTACCATTGTAACACATTGGAACATCAATAGAGTAACTAAGGGTTAAATATAGAGTGATGTCCTGAAATATAAATAACAAATGTCTAAATGTGATTATATAATTTATTTATATATTAATTTATAATGGAAACATAACATGACATAAATATAAAACATGTTCAATAAATATATCATTTTATTAAAATATGTTTATATATATGTGGGGGGCATGTTTGAGACTCTACTAACTTATAAAAGCGGACATCCTCACTTATTAAGAAAGCATTCATAGGCATCAAGGATTTCCAAGGCAGTAGTAAATTAGTCATGGCTATGGATATGAGTGAAATCTAAAGAGTATATTCCATGGTATTCTAAAATACATTGATTATTGATCTAAGGTGATTGTACAAGGTAATATAGGGATAAGGAGAGATAGGGTCCTATAGGATGTAACCATGTAACCTACATTTTAATAATAGATCCATGGAGTGTATTTGAGGCATACTATATTAATTTGGTCAGAACATTTGGTGTCATACTGAGCATCCAATAACATATAAGGATCGGGATCAAGGAGGGTCAAAACCTAAGAAAGTCATATCCTTGAATCAGAATGGGGTTCCTTAGTCCTATTGGAATTCTATGATTAGAATCCAAGGGGAGAATGAGTCTATCCATTATTATTTGATTATGAAGTCATAAAATATTTCTTTGCTTTCAAGCGTGGCATTTCATTACTATTATAAGGTCATATAGCATGAATTTTTTTTAATCAAGTCACAATTAATCAATAAGTCTGTTTGGTTGAAGCCTTGCCTATCATTAGTGTGACAAGGCCATGTAGTATGAAACCATTCATTTAATCCATTTAAAGCATATTCCATATTCAAGGTTCATTATGATATTCTCCATTATGTTTTATGGGGTGATATAGATATTTAACATACTATTAATTTAAATTTGAGGCAATGTCATAACCTTAGTATACATTCCAATTCACATTTCACATTTCATTGTCAAAATGGAATCCCAAACATTAGTCAGGTCAACCGGTTAGCACACATGGAACATTCCATTATGAAATTCACATTATAAATCTACCCATTTAATATATAAAATTGTTCCATCAAAATGTTCAAGCCATTACACACTCGAATGGTGGACCAAATGTTTCAAACCACTAAATAAAAATTTCGGTATAACCTTTGACCTGAAAAAAAATAATGCTGTGGTCATAACCACCAACAATTAGTCGCATATATGGAATTTTCATATTTAAATAGTTATAATGATTATTTTCAATGCATATAAATTCTATTAAAAACACCAATCGAAATTGGTGGGGCCCACATGACAATTTTAATATAACAAAAAATTGAGGATTGAGTTATAGACCACACACATTAGGATTGTATGAATCTCCTCACCCGTAATCAGACCTTGATTTTTCTTGTATCCGAGTAGATCTAAAAAATAAACATTTTATACCCCGATAACTTGATCAAGTGCATGATAGAAGGAAAATGGCTCAAGAGAACTCAATTACTTACTGATGTGCATCCAATGTGATAAAAGGAAGCTTTATCATATCTAGTATGAAGGAGATCTCTCAATTCAAACCATATATTTTTAAAGGGATAAAAAATAAAAGAATAAAGGGTTATTACCACTAATTCTCCGATTATGAAATAATAAGTGGATTAATAGATAATTAAGCAAAAAATTTAACTTTTTACCTAGGAAAAGAGCATGTGCATGGTTTGTCCACATGATTTGAAAAACTGTGTGAAAGTCGAGCTTTATTACCATGGAAGAATGGGAAAATTCATAGTTATGCTGCATGACCTTGCACAAACAACAAAAAGAGGTTATGTCCATAAATTTCAATATTCATAGTTTAGCTAACCATTCCCCAACTATGTCATAGTCGTGCGACATTTCCAGTTCCCCCAAAAAGATGTTTTTCGAGCTCTAAACATTCCCAAGACACCCATATGATCTTTTCTAACTCATTAGTAATCCATATTAGGTCCAAAGTAAATATTTAGACCAAAATTTAAAGAATCCATGTTTGATTGAAAATAGGGTTATTATATTCAACCCCCCTTAAAAAGAAATCATCCATGAGTTCACTTTAGAGAGGTAATGAAAAACTATCTAATAAAAACACTAGACATTGGGCACATACATCACATTCCTTATCCCAATTCTCGTCATGTACTCGGTCGTGCTTCTATAGCACCCTTACTAGAGGTAAATACCATCCTCAAAGAGACATCATGCTTTGGGAAATGATCCATAGTGGATACCCCTCAATTGTAGAAATAGAATCTAACTCACATTACTTGGGATCAATGATATGATATAGATCAGCATGATACTAGAGAAGATATGAGATTTGTAAGACGTCATGCATTGAATGATGCCTCGAATGTGGTAGAAACCGATAGGTTACTATCTTACCTCTCTTCAGAACCTCAAATAGACCTACATAATTAGGCAACATCTTCCCCTACTTTCGTAATAGTCTATTCCCTATCGTGGGAAAAACAAAAATAAAAACACGATCTCTAACATGAATCTCAAGAGCTCATAGATATGACTAGAATAAGATTTCTGTCTAGAATGAGGAGCATTTATATGATTTCGGATCATCTATACATGCTCCAAAGTCTATTGAACGAGATGAGGAACTTGTAGGGCTTCCTCACCTTATCCTATCTAGCACATGGGTGAATTGCATGTTCTAAAATATAAGGAACTGAATAGATCCATCTAATTTTTCACCTGAAATCTGTTATTAATGAAGAAATCAATGAGAGGAAAATGATTATCTAAAGAACCACAAAAATCAAGGACACATGCTCATATCATAACCTCTAGAAAAATTATTTTCCTTTCCGATTTTCCATCAGTCTGAGTGTAAAATGATTGGCATAGATGTACCTGAGTCCCCATAGCCTCCTGCAATCCCATCTAGAACCATGATGTGGAATGGGAATCCATTTCTAAAAAAATTGAGTGAGGGAGCCCATGGAGTCGAATGAACTCAAGGACATATAGTCTTCCCATATCATCAACTTAGAAAGGCTCCCAAATAGGGTGGAAGTGGGATTATTTCATTAGTCAGTCAATGACTACCCATATACCATCACTACCCCTCAGCAACCTATGTAAGTCAAATACGTAATCTATGGAAACATCTTCACATTTCCATTCTGGGACTAGAAGTAGCTGTAGCAAGCTTGAAATTCACTTGTGCTCAGCCTTCACCTGTTGACAGGTGGTAAACGTAGTGATAAATCTTTTAATCGGTGTTTCATCCCAGACCACCAATATTGGCTTTGCATATATCGATACATCTTGGAGATGCCTGGATGAACATCCCACTAAGAAGTGTGAGGCTCTCTAATCAACTCCTCTCTCATATGTGTAGCAACCAGATACATATACATAGATGTATGAAGTCATCTTTTTAACATACCAATCTAGATCAGTTTATCTCCTGATATACTTGCATGGAGAACCATGCCTTCAAGATCTGAAAATTGTATACTCTTCACCTTCACAAGGTGGGAAGAGGTAAATTTCAATGATGATAGGAAATATTACTCATTACAATCATGAATCTCTAGAAGTATCTTCGAAAATTAGTCCATTAACATCTATTCATCATTGGCCCGTACAACATGTGCTTGATTTTATAGACTTTTTTCATTTGCAACAACATTGCCATTCCCAGGCATATAGGTAAGCTCAAAATTGAAGGATTTTAGATATTTGACCCATGTCCACTATCTGTGGTTCAAGTCATGCTATGAAAATATATATTGGAAGATCTTCTGGTCCATGTACTCCAAAATTCACTAACCAATAGATAATGTATCCAACAATGTAAGGCATTGACAATTACTACTAGATCAAATTCGTGTGTCTGGTATTTTCTCTTTTCATTCCTCAAATATCGAGATCCATATGGAATTAATTCTTCCTCCTAGATCAACACTACAACTAGAATTATTCCTACTACATCACAGAAGGTTGTATAACCTAGGCCTAGATTTTGAAGACACAGAATAGGTGACGATACATGCTTCCATTTTAGCTCTTAAGATGCTTTCTCACATGCTTCTAGAAATATGAACCTAGAGATATTCATTGTAAGACCAGTAAGATGTGATGATATTTATGAGAACTCTTATAAGAAATTCCTATAATATCCACCAATCCTTATAAAACCTTTCATATTAAATAGTTTATTGGGATTCTTCTAGGTAACCACATCAATAACATTTTAAAGGTCAATACATACTCCTGATTAAAATATTATATGGCCCAAGAAGTGAAAATTAGTGATCTAGAAGTGGTACATAGAAATCATGGCATAAATTTTTTTCTCTCTGTTTACTCATAATGATCTCAAGATGCATGGCACAGTCTCTAAAAGTGTGATAATATATCAAGATGTCTTCCATAAAGACCGTGAGAAAAGAAACTAAATAGTGGAGGAAGAAAATATTCATCATATCTATAAAATTGGTGGGAATGTTTGAAAGACCGAATGACCTAACAAGGTAATCATACATAACATACATTCCAAGGAATGTTATACGATGCTCATCTAATGGTCCAACTTGTACCTGATGATAAACAGATATAATGTCGATCATAGAGAATACCATAGATTCTTGGATCATGTCAAATAGATTATCTATTTGATGATTTGGATATTGTTTCTTGACTGTATACGGGTTTAAACATATGAAATCCATTCATTGAAGTATATATCCTTCCTCCTTCTTAGAAAAATGAATATATGAACCCCAAGAGGACATAATGAGATGCATAAATCATGTGGCTTATAAATCATCTAACTACCTCTTGACCTCATGAATCATTGTTTGTTCCATCCTATATGATGATTGGACATTTGAGGTACACCGGGAATAAGATATATTATAAAATCTACCTCTAACTATATAGGTAATCTTGAAAAAACATCCGAAAATACATCCCTGAAATGAGACACTAATGGAGGGAAATCAGTTTGTGGGAATCCTAGATCCTCCCTGAAGAGGATTTTAGTATGGGTGGCACAACACCTATCCCATGATGCTATGGTCCCACTATACCAGTTTGTAGATCCCACTCACCCACATGTATAAAATATTTACACAATGGTGATGTAAACAATACATTGTAATGGTTGGAGTCTAAAAAATCATGAAACTGAACCAACAAATCCATCCATAGTATGACAATGATTCCAATCATTTCAAAAATAAAGAGGTTCCATAAGAATATGTAACTACTTACCACAAGGGAAAATTTCCAACATTGGTTCATACCCTCTATTCATACCTCCAATAGAATATCTATGTTTATTACTCCCTTGTGTATTTGTATATCCAGTCTAAAGCTTTCCCTGATAGAAAATCAGATAAAATAGTTTGATTCTACAATATCAAATAAAGTAGATACTATAGTAGAGGATAATATAATAGTTCCTCGAACTGTATATGGTCCCAAAACTAGATAATTAGGTATTGGATGCAGCAAATTCAACTAGATTGATATACGGTGACGTGTAACATATGGATTACCATGATCATACCAACACTACTAGAACTATTGGTGATCAACGTTCTACCTACCTTGGCCATGAACTCCACGTCATCAAATCCTTCGGGTGAAATTCCAACTCTTCACCTAATACAGCATAAAATAACACATCTCTTAAAGGTGGATCTGGGGGTGATCCTATTCCACTTGAAGATGGTGTAATGGTCTTACAAAAATTCTGAGGATTCCCCATACAGCCTCAATCCCAGCACTCCAATGGTACTTTATCATAATGAGTCTTTTAATTCCTCCTTCGTCCAAACTCATGAAACAATTTTGAGTTGAAAAATTAGACACATTGGTTGTCATTTCCCTAATGAGTATCCTTGAATGAATTCTTTCTACCACTGTAAGAACTACTTGCCTAACATGACCCTGATACATTAAATTTGATACTATTTCAATCAAATAGTTTACACTAGGTGATAATAACATGATTTTCTATTGTTGAAAAGTTAGGTAGGAGAAATACATACACCTATGTATAGATGAATAACTAGATCCCATCCTCAAAGCCTCTATAAAACTAATGATCATTATCATCTAGAAGCGATGCATAGAAATAAAACTCTATTAAACGTTTGGAATATTCCATAACTAACATAGAACCTTTCTCAAGATGAATGAATCACAATATCTATTCGGTCTCTGCATCTGAGAAAAGAACTAATCATATAAGGATGTCTGGAAAACAAACCATAACTTAACCTAATAATGACTGACCTGGGAAATCACATCCCACCAATGCATGGAATAATACTAAAGCATATATGTATCATGAAAGAATCTCTAGTGTAGAGGAATTTCAAGATTCTCAATGATATATTGGGTGGCCTCTAGCTAAGACACAGAAACTGATAGACCACGATCCCATGAAAATATAAGGTGATGCTACTACTAGAAATCATTAGTCAGATCCTCCATCTTGGGCTCAAGCTTTGTATCACAAATCATGGACTGCATTAGATGTAAGAAACTATCAAGATCGTGGGCATCAGTTCCTAGTTCAGGTATAATAGGTTGTACCTCATGTGGCACAACTGGAGGTAATATTAGCGGCTCAAGTACCAGCACGTATTTAGCATGGTTTTTTCACCCTCTTGGTGTACGGTACGTGGACGTCATGGTGGAATTGGTCTACAATAGCCAATAAAATGCCTCAGAAGAAGCTTAAGTAGAATTATAGAATCACTAGTGGAAGAAAAATGTAAGAAACTCACTATTCATGGAATACTAGCCCAACAAACCTTTTAGACTACTAGGAGTCAGTATGTGTTCAAGTATAAGTTTCATGCATTTTTCATTTAATTACCACGTTCACTCCTTTGCCTTTCATAAACATAGAATGGTGGGATAATTATGTATAACCAATTCATCATAGAGTTCATGATTCACTTAATAATGGATAGAAATTTCTGATGAATATGTGCCCATACACCTGTCAACTAAAATGACACCCATTTATTTATAGTATAATGTGTCTACTCAGAAAATTACTCAACCCAACCCAAGAGGGACTATAAACCTCATGAATTGAGATAGGCAATCACTCAATCAAAAAAATGTACAACATATACAAGTTCACTATCATAACATCACTCAGTAATCACATTCATATCATGCAAATCTATTTTGTGAAATACACCTATATGGAAAGACAATATGCATTACATATGAATTCTAGGTGACTATAATGATGCATGTAACAGTGCTCCTTGCCCTCATCTCATCAGGACATTGATGAAATAAAATTCCAAATAAGATCAATAATAAACATATCCAAGCCAAATTTTTGTCACCCAATGGTGATATAATATATACTATACTACTATAAATTAGAACAATAATTTTAAATTTTGTAAACATGGTTTTGACCCTAAACATGGGTCGGAAAATTCCAAGAACAACTTATGACCAAGTAACAAGATTTCCTAATAATAAATATATTCTCTCAAAATTGTAAAGAATGAATTGAATCCTGCTATAATACAATTATGTGACCTCCAAGACATAGATGCCACCGAATGGGTACCCTGGCTTGTTGGGCCACATGGGATCATGCACATATCCCCAAACGCTAGAGGTTGTTGAATAGTACTGAGGGCCTAATATGTGTCTATGGGTATACAATGCTCTCATTAATAATGATTAGCATAGTGGGTGAATATAAACATAGGGTAAATTCAGGAAGTAATTTCAGTAAATAGAAGGGACAACAGAAAATAGATACATCAGTAAAAATAACTAAAATAGCTTGAAAAAACATTCAACAAATGATGATAAGTTATGTCACTAGAAAATTGGAAATTTTTTATATTAGACAACAAGAATAACGTGTTTTTTATCTAAAATTGAATTTTTATTATTCAACTATGTGCTTAAAACCATTTAAAATAATAAAATATCCTAGTAGTCTAATTTGGTTTTGTCTAAGGGAATACCCTTTAACAAAATAGTTACATTCAAGAGGAAGTGAACCCAAACTAGAAAACACAAACAATAGATCCTCTGGACTAGTCCACCAAGAATGTGCATTCGCTACAAAGTTGGCCTCTCTTAGAACATGTCGAATAGAGAATCCATGGAAAGTATCCCAAGAGAAACATTGAAAAAGTAATTTCATGTGCCAATGATACTCTACCTGTCCATGTAAAGCTCGTACTACAATTTTAGAATCTGACTCCATCTCTAAAAACAGAATAGTGAGACACTTGGAAATCATTACACTGGTTTTTAATTCTTTTAATTCCACACCTAACGACCTCCCCATATAATAAAATCTATTAGAATAAAAAAACACTGAACCATGATCATCATGAATAAGACCGCCCACACATATGTCCATTCATAAAAGGTAAATCTACATTTATCTTATATCCATGCATCATTGACATCCACTTGGCCCAGTATCCATCAAAACTATGTTGGACTATTTGCCTATTAAGGAACCTGGAATGTTATAAGATAGCATCCCTCCTTTATCCAGTGAACCCATTTCATGAAGTAGAACCTTCTTTATCACATGAATAAATGAGACCAAAATCCTCACATCATTTATCTCATTATTCATTGCAACCCATAGAATCCATAAAATAGTGATGAAAAGATTCCATAGATCTTGGACTCCATCTCTCTATGTTTCGTACCCAAAAACCATCTAGAGATAAAATCATGCATGGAATAGCATGTTGTGTTGAGTTTTCCCCACCTTCCCATATCATACCAAAGTCTATTGGCCCATTCAGTCTTTATAAACCCATGGATGACTCACTCTGGATCTTTTTTAGTACAATAACATTAATGAGAAGTCATATAAAATCCTTTCTTCTAAATATTATCCTTTATAGGGTTAGCTGGGTTCACACCCTCAAAACAAAAAAAAAACATCTTCATGGGAACATTCTTACACCATAAATGACTGGCCTACTCCTAACGGCCTCCTCCCTTCCCAATCAAATCTTGGTAGTCATGACTGTTGAAATATCCTGATGTAGATCCTATAAATCAGCACAGATCTTCCTCCTTATTAAACGCAATCTATTTGTAGTTGGACATCTGATCCTTTCTCAATATGGAATCAAGCATGTTGGGATACCGACTACCCTCTTTAACATTCATATTTGTAATTAGACAGTTCAAGAAAAATAGCTTCTCGCTATACCAATTATCCATCCAGAAGTTAATATCCCTCCCTCAACCACCCAACATGAATCATCTTAAAAGATTTCCAAATGGTACATAATGATTCTCTCCAAACTGGAGAGTTTCCATCTGTCCCACTCCTCCCAATGCTTTCCATACTTGGATCTAATGACTTTGTCCAAAAGATAATCCCCAAAAATATACTCCCATGCTAGGCGGGCATACATGGACTGCATTGTGATTGACACACCCCTATGTCTATCTCCTCCTTCCTCAATTGGTTTCACCAGATGGCTCAAGGAAGCTCAATGAGACCTTGCTATATAATTGTATCCCCAAGGGAATTAGTTCACAAGATTCTCCATTATAGAAATAAATCCTTTCAAAAGAGTGATGATGGGCATGACATGTATTGGAATTGAGGATAGAACATTTTTTATTAGAGAAATGTGACCACCCAAGGATCATAGGATTCTTTTGAAACTAAGAATCCTCCCAATCATTCTATTCATGAGCTTATCAAAGAAGATCTTTTTATCACGATTATTAGAAATAAGATCCCCAAGGTAAATAATTGGAAACTGTTTCCAAAGAACATCCATAATGTCTTGAATGTCTCATACCCTCCTTCTTGAGCATTTATTTGAAATAAAATCACTTCGCTTTCCATCATTGATTCGCAAGCCGATTATACTACAATATACCTCCATTATTTCCATAAATCCATGTAGATAATAACACCTACCATTCCATAATATAAGAATATAAATACGGAACATAATATAGTAAAAGGAATCATCTAAATCATAGTGGTGGTAAAGACGAATACTCTTTTCCACTATGCTACTATGAAGATTCCGTGATAGAGCCTCCTAGGAAATGATGAAAATAATGGGTGATAGGGGATCCCCTTGACTCACTCCCCGCACAGTTTTGAAAAAACACAAACCTTTCCCCATAAGAGAGAGGGTGGACTAGGATGATGAATAAAAACAGAAGAAGAGGTCACAAAACCATAAATGAAAACCATGCTTCGTAAGGGTCCAAATAATGAAGCTCCAATACAATTTTTCATAGGCTTCATCAATTACCACATGAATGATAAATATTGACCCAATCACCCTTTTATCAACATCTTACACAAATTCATCATCATTTCCAATTTCTCCTTGAATAACTATGCCTTTGATAATTCATTATTGCTCCTAAGAGATAACCATTGTGATCACCACATTCAGCCTCCATGCAATAAAACATTCCAAAGTCTTGTAGGAAACATTTCATAGATAGATATGTATATATTGATCAAAGGAGGAAGGGTCTTTGATTTTTCATAAAATAATAACTCTAGAATGGATGGTATTAATTTTAATGACTCCTCTCAAAAAAAGTATTCCATAGACTTAGAAACATCCATCCCCAAAATATCCCATGCTGCCACAAATAAATCCCCCAGAAAACCATCCAGGGTAGGAGCACTGTCCAAGGACATGTTGTGCACTGTTTCCAAATCCTCATCTCCAGCTTAGATAACCATAAGAGATTATTTAAACTCAACTTTAATACCACTATAAATACAACCCATGAAAAACACCTTCCCCTCCATAGAGACATCATTCCATGAATTCCCCTTATTATCACCAGCATGAAATAGTTTGAAATTCTCCAAGGCCAACATTCTTGCAACATTAACTTCTGAAGTTTATAAGCCATCCTTATGTTTAATATGGATTTTCATATTCTTCCACTCCTTCAATCAAGCATGGAAAAATGTAGTATTACAATCACCCTCTTTATTCCATATAACCCAAGATCATTACCTATAGAACCTTTCATCCTCCATCATCCTCTCAGCCAGAAAACCACATTTATCACCTAACAACAGGAAGGTACTATTATCCCATCTATGATGTAGTTGATCCTCCAATATCTGAATTTCAACCTAGAGAGACTCCATGAAATTATCCACAACTGGGTTACTAATGAACCATTTAGATATATATTCCTTGAGACGCCATAGCTACATAGTGAGCCAAACCTAGGCCCTCTTATCTATCTATTGTTCCCAAGAGTTCATCATCTTTTCCATGTTACACATAAGTATAAATGAAATCAATGACTATCCCAAGAATCATGGGTTCCAACTCAGTCATATGCTATCGTGTTCCATACTAAACAATAAGAAATCAATTGTTTGAAGTCATATGATTTCCTATGTCAACACATGCAACCATGTAATTTACAATGGGTAGCAATTAACCCCTAGATATTGTGTGAGATAAATATTAGTGGCGATGACCAATGGTGTCTATAACATATGGTCTGTGTAATGGAAATATAATTGTGGACATACATGCATATGTAATGTAAAGAAATATAATTTTACAAAATACCCATGTAAATACTTCATCCCTTAGTCTTTTCCAGAACATGTCAACAATTCATTGTTTCATTCTTACAAGTTTATAAATAAGTCACATGTTAACAATAGTGAAGGCCTCAGGTTAAAACGTGATAACATATATTGATATTTAATATAGAGGTCTCAAGGTAATAACCAAGGTGAGGTATAACTCAGCGGTCACCAACTCATTAGTGACTATAGACTGCCTAGGAATAAGACATGGCTTGTAACACCCCATGATTTCATAGTACATTATCTCATTCATGTAATTCAATAACTTGCGCTACACACAACACCGAGTTCGAGCGCACCACAACATACCAAACTAACCATTCAAAAAGTGATTATGAATAGTATTAACTTCATTTTGAATAATATATACTCTATATAATTTTAACACCAATATTCTATGTTTCATAGACATACTATGATAACAAATTTATTTTTTTAGATAAAAGAAGTATTTTTTTAAAAATACAATTTTTCAACCTTTTTAGGGTGAAATCATTTTAAAACCAATATTTAACACTTTTATATATTCAATATAATGATATAAAATTATTTTTTTTAGAATCAGTACATAATAATTTACTTTGGATGATCTTTTGGTACTTTTCTAATAACTTTCATATTTTGATGAATACTGAAAAATAATAAATTTTAATTGAAAACCACTTTTTTAATAGAAATAATTTATAGTGTTAAATTATGAATTTGAATGTATTTAAATTATAATTAGATTATATTTTTATCATTTAATACAATTTATGTCATTATAAGTAATTTCACATTTAAATTTGTCCTAAACACATGACAATCTTTTGATAGTTTTTACTTTTTTAAAAACCCTCCTTTTGGTTTTGATAATAGGAATTATTTTTAAATTAATTAATGCGACTTCTATATTTTTAATTTGGTAAAATAGAATTCATTTTTGAATTCAAAATATCAAAATTAGCTTTGGCTGAATTTTTGTTATTTTTCTGAAAACATTCAATATTTTATGAATAGTGAAAAACACTATGTTATTGTTTAAAACAGCCTTTTTATTTAAATAATTACATTTTTTATTTATATTTATATTAAGTAAAAATAGATATTTGAAACATATATAAGTTCAATATAATTCATTGGTGTCATTTTATAATAAATTTATGTGTATAAAATTTTATTGAACTTTTTACAGTACTTTACCCACCTTCTATGTGCATTTGAAAATTTGCATAAAATGTAATTTTACAGCTTCTGTGAATTGAATTTCAAATATAGAGAGAAATGGTAGAAATCATTAAGTAAAATTTGGGTCAAAAATATAAAAATAATATTTCGGTAATTGTAACTTTGGACTTTTATTTACCACAGTAAAAAGTAAATAAGGTAATTAAAGGAAAAAATAATATTCTAACTACACTAAAAAACTTCCTAAATCTATTAGATAAGTGTATTTTGACCAAAAACAACCTTAGTAATAAAATATGATCCTTTAGGTCCTTTTGGATTAGATTAAAACATTTATTATTAATTTATTTAAAGAATAGTAAAAAGTGTTAATCTCAAAGTTTAATAGAAAATCCAGTTTTAATATAGGTTAACACATAAGATAAATTCAACTATAAATATTCATTATAAAAATAAAAATATTTTCTACATAATAGTAATTTATTTTCAATTTTTAGACATTAAATAATTAAATTTTTATGACACAATGATGATGTAGTAATAACCTTATTAATGAAGGAATCAAATAAATGATATTATAAATATTAAAATATATATAATTACAATTTTTTGATGACATCAAAGAATTTTATAGGTTAATATGATGTGTTAGGGTAGATTAATTTTATTTTTTTGAATAAATCATGTTTCTATGACTTTCAAAAAAACAAAATACCAAATCGTGTCAAAACTGACGTAATTGAGTTTTTAAAACAATTACTATATTATTAAATTATATAATAGTATTAAAAATATAAGGTTCGGCCAAAGGACTCCTATAATGATATATATGTCATTAATGAATCACTTGGGGTTCACTTGTCATTTTATAGTAATTTTATTAACCATATAATATAAAAATACAAGGAGACATGGTAAATGATAAACTATTTAACTAAGAGTTAAATCGAAAAGATAAGGTTAATATCGTAACATAAACTTGTCTAGAACCTATTAGTTGAGATTATTTCTACACATAACCACCTAAATCTTGAAATAAATTCATTTGGATCCATTATAAACAGAATATGATTGAATAATAAAATAATTATTCAAGCTTTTCCTAAAGTGACCCTCACCCCTTTAATAAAAGGGTACTTCCCCTTCTCTCACACTCACAATTCCAAAGCCATTTTCCTTGCCCAAACCCTGCCCAAATCTCCTCCCAACTTCCATAAAATAAACCTATAGTCTATAATTTGATCATAATGCATACATATGGAGCCATTTTAATCATGTCAAAAGGAAACACCCGAAGAAGAGGTAATAATTTCACCACCCTCTATCAAGTTCATTTCTTCTTTTACTTCCTCTTTCTTTGTTTTTCCATACCAAAATTACAACTCCAGTACCTCCTACACACTATTATGTTAATATAAATATGGTACAACCATATTTGTTATTATATCCATCTTATAAATGACAAAGTCACCATACATGCATACGTACGGCTTACCGTCTCCACGTCGGGTTGTAGTTTGTTATTCAAACACTTCCATTTTTTTGGATGGGTATAATAATGAGTATAACTGATGTAAATAATAAATATAACATTTTAATGATTATTTATATATGATAAACCATCCAATTACATACAATTTCCCAATCAATATAACTATATTATCGCTCGTGCGTACGTACGGATTATAGTCTCCGCGGTGCAATGAGAATCATTTCCACATTCACCATTCAATGATTATTATAAAAATAAATATTATTAATAAGTATGTAATATATGAAATAATAATTATACTGGATATATATATATATTTTTATTTAAATATATCTTATTTACTTACTTCTGTTCAATATGATATGAAAACAAAAACAGATTTTATGCGTACGTACGGTCTACCATCTCCATAAACGTTGTATTCCATTTCATATATCTATCTATTTTAACTATTTAAATTATAAATATATATGATATCAAAAAAAATTATATTCTGTAAGTATTTAAATAATCATCTATGTGATATAGTCATGAATAACAAGTTAAAACAGTTACGATAAAGAAAGTGATTATTACCCGAAATGTTAAATTAATATAGAAATTATTATTAAGTATGTATTATAAAGTAATAAATGAATCATATAAGATATTATAAATATTATTATGGTTTTGGTATAATTTAATAACATACTATGGTCATCATATAAGAGGTTAAACGTACCCTCAACAAAAGGTAAGTACAAGCTAAGTGTTAATTTCTCAATCTCATTATTATCAGAGATTGTTTATGTGTAAGTATTTACTGGGATATTTTTATCATCAATGTACATATTTCATAAAAATATTTTCAAAATGAATGTTTTAGTGTTTTTTGGAAGGGGCACTTTATCCAGATCATAATTTTAATGCTTTAATGATTTATTTTTCTAAATATTTTTAATTAATGTCAATGTTTTCAAAATGATATTAAGGATTTATTTATATGGACCTGATTTTTTTATTAATTTTAATTCCTTTAAAAAGTTTCAATGTGCTATGGGACACTATTTTTCAAACAAATGTCTGTTTAATTTCTTCCTTTCTAAATTGTGTGACTTTTAAATGATATCATTAAAAATGGATTTTTCTCTCAAATAGTTTTACTGATCTTTTTCCACTAAGTCAACATCCTTTACATGTTATTATTCTTGATTGAGGTTGATTTATTATAATACAATATTCCATATTGTATTGAAGGATTTTTTTTATATGTTTTACTGTGGATGTGTAATTTTTATATCATTCATGTTTTATGGTTCATGTATTAAAATTTTGAATGTTATTTTTAATACGAATGTTTACGTTATGTTTCAACATTTTCATATGAGGAATGTATTGTACTTAGTAAGTGAAGGGTGGAGCCCAAAATAGCTCCTCGGTGAATAGATAGGTCTCATGAGAAAAATAGATGTGGAATTGGCCAGGGCCTTTCCCAATTTTGATATATGGTTTTGGCTGAGGCCATCATAATTTTTAGACATCTTTGTCAAGGCCTTAACAAAATGTTTCAGAATGTTCATATTATACATTACCTCATTATGAAAATAATATTGATAGTTCATGTGGCTACTCTACTAGTAGAATACCCATGAATATATTTTTTTATGGTATTATTTACTTATCTCATATTCCTTCCATAATCTGTTCATGTTTATTATTTGTAATGGAATGTGTATTAAATTATTTACTTAGCCTAATTTTTATGTTATCTTATGTTGTATTTCTTACCCTTACTAAGCATTTGAGCTCACCCCTTTATTATGTTTTATTTTCATTGGATTACTAGAAGTGTATAATGATTGATAAGTAGGGTTAAGCTATATTATTAATGGTGTTATGAAAGGATCATTTATTTTGTGTTTTACATTCTAAGGTGTAATGTAATGTTCATGTATGTAATGTATTTTCCAAGACTGCTAAACTGATCGGTCTTTCAAGACATGATTCCTTGTAATCATGCCAATGTATTAAAATAATGCACCAACTCCGGGCTTCTGGGGTCAGGGAATTACATTTGGTATCAGATGAATTTTAGTACAAACCTTGGAAACTAGATTTATAAAAACTCGGATTAGAGAACCTTATCTTAAGATAGACTTTTAGGATTAGTATAGAAGAACATTATAGGATTTTGGTAATGTAGAGATTTCGTGAATTTTCCTAGGAATACATCCCTGTCTAGATACGAGCAGGTAGAGGTTTCTCTGGCACAGATGTACCTAGGAGTGAGAAATTCGACAAAGTGTTTCTAGCTTGACCAAGGGTATCCAGGTAGATGACAAGGGGCCTTACTACACAATTGGTTATGACACTCCTGGGGATAGGCTTAGGATAATTCACATTTTCATTAAAATATATTATGAATGATTTAAGAGTCAATACATACTAATTAAAAACATTTAATGATTATATATTATATGGATAATCTTTTCAATTTAAGTAATGTATTTTACAAGTTTGGAATTATGAATTTTGATTCATAAACTAACCCGGTGTATTCCATAGTTTAGAAATGGCGTCTAGTAGAAGGAATGATAATTCCAGCAATATGCATTATCGAAAGATTAAGAAAGATCAAAACTTTCATGGTATTAAGTCAACATTTAAAAGGGAACTTTTCTCCCACATATACTCATCATATGGATAAATAATATCATGTGTTTATAATATAAGTAAAGAATTCTATAATCCCTATGCTTTTTAAGGGAAGCATGAGAAGAAAAGAATGATAGAGATAAATATGGATAAAGGGAAGAGGGGAAGGAAGGATTTTTCCATATGTGATAATTGTAGAAAGTATCACCTTGGTAAATGCATGAAAGGAATGAAAGTTTGTTATATGATTGGAGAAAAAAGACACCAATTATGTGATTTCATGGTTAAGAAAAAGGATTCAAATGTACAATTCTTCATTTGGAAGGAGTTGGGACACTACATGAATAAATGTCCAAATCATTAGAGTATGCCCCCAAATGATGTTATTGGATAATAATAAAGTAATGATACTACCATAGATGAATAGGAATGAATAGTGTTATTGTGTTTTTATTAAAGAATTATTTCATTTTAGTGTTGTATAAATGATGGACTAGTAATATGAATTATGGAAATAAATAAGGATTGTACTGCAATACTATTTCATTAACAATTTGTGATTGTATGGTACCAAGTAAAGTGACACAGTTTCAGGTTAAAATTTTTGGAAAATACATGGTTGAAGAAAAGGTAACCCATAATATGGTCCTGATTATGAGGTTGTGATTTTGGAGTAAGCGATGTTTGATTTGGATAAATTATATTGGATACTCTTGACTAACTTGGAACTGATTAATGGTTTGTTTATTCCATCATTCTTGGAATAATCAAAATTTATGGATACAAGGAATATATCTAGTATTTTTTAAGGAATAATGGATCATAAATGTAATCAATAAGGTTTTATGGTAATTTAGGGTGTTAAAATATATTAAAAGAATACATGATGACGATATTTATATGTTATTATGCGGGAAAAGAGATCTTCATTTTGTTGTTGTTCCTTATAAATTTTGGACTGTGAATTTGGACAGAAGTATTTTGTATAAGTAAAAAGGTTGGAAGGAATTAATATTGAAATTGGATATAATTATTAATGTTAAATAATTTCTTAAGATTATTTTTGTATCATTATAAATAGGAAATCCCAGAGGTCGGGTGATAACTCGTCACGTCCAGCAAGGTCGTGAGACTTAGACCCGCAAACGAAGGGGGACAAGGGTGCACCACCTACCACTAGCCTACATGATGTCCTAGTTTGTATTATGTAATTTTTTTTAATATTATTGTAAATGACTTAAAAATGAATTATTTTTGGAACCCTATACGATTAGGATAAATAGAATATTTTTGAATTCTATAATATTTTTGGAGTGAAAGTTGAGTTTGTGGTAAGAATTAGTTGAAGGATGAAAAGCTACTTATCTAGTATATTTTTTATATTATTCTATGAATAAATTAATTATAAAACACTATTTAAGGTATCTTAAAACCAAAAATGTGTTATCCTAATACCTAATGTTTTTTTTAATTAATGATATTTTAAATCAACATAGATTGATGGCTTTGAGGCCCTTAATTTTTCACTTATTTATGATTGATGACCTCAACCACTCCCTAGAAATATTTTCATTTTTCTTCCAATTATGTGTCTCTAATGGCCCCTAATTTTCTTATAATTGATATCATAATTTGGTTGTGAATTTTTCATTTCCCTTTCCCTCTTATTAAGACTAAATTTTATTAACCCAATTTCTGATGTGGGTTTTCCACAAAGGTATTTTTCTATTTTTAGCCATTTATTTTCTAAGAACAATTTAAAATTACGAGGATGCAATTTATTGAAGTAGGGGAGAATGTAACACCCCATTATTTTCTAGTACATTATCTTATTAATGTAATTCAATAACTTGCACTACACGCAACACTGAGTTCAAGTGCACCGCAACATACCAAACTAGCTGTTCAAAAAATGGTTATGAATATTATTAACTGCATCTTGAATCTTATATACTCTATATAATTTTAACACCCGTTTTATGTGTTTCTTAGATATAATATGAGAAAAAAATACATTTTTTAGATAAAAGAAGTATTTTTCAAATAATGAAATTTTACAACCTTCTAATGGTGAACCCTTTTTAAAACCAAAATTTCACACCTTTATATATTAAATTTAATAAATCAAAATCTTTTTTAGAATTGGGTCATAAAATATTAGTTTTGATAAATTTTTGGAACTTTTCTAATAACTTTCATATTTTGATGAATAGTGAAATATATTAAATTTTAATTGAAAACAAAAATTTTAATTGAAATATTTTATAGTGTTAAACTATGCATTTGAATGGTTGGGAATTATAATTAGATTATATTTTTATCATTTAATACAATGTATGTCATTATAAGTAATTTCACATTTAAATTTGACATAAACACTTATCAATCTTTTGATAGTTTTTACTTTTTAAGAAACCATCTTTTTGGTATTGACAACAGGAATTAATTTTAAATTAATTAATGAAACTTCTATGTTTTCAATTTAGTAAAATAGAATTCTTTTTTGAATTCATAATATCAAAATTATCTTAGGGTGAATTTTGGGTATTTTTCTAAAAACATTCAATTTTTGATGAATAGTGCAACCCACTACATTATTGTTTAAACCCGCCTATTTATTTAAATAATTATTTATTTTATTTATAATTATTTTAATTAAAAATATATATAACCTATATAAGTTAAATATAATTCATTGATGTCATTTAATAATAAAATTTGATGTATAAAATTTTATTGGACTTTTTACCGTCTTTTACCCACCTTCTAGGAGCATTTTCAAATTTGCATAAAATTAAATTTTACCGCATATGTGAATAGAATTTCTAAAATCCGGGAGACACGGTTGACATCAGTAATTAAAATGTGGTTCAAATAGATAAAAATAACTTTTGATGAATAGTAACTTTTAACTTTTTTTACCACTGTAAAAAGTAAATAAGGTAATTAAAGGTTAACATAATATTATAATTACCCTAACACATGTACTAAATCTTTTGGATATGTGTATTTCGATAAAAAACAACATTAGGAATAAAATATGATCCATTAGGTCCACTTGGATTAGATTAGGAAATTTATTATTATTTTATTTAACGAAGAGTTAAAAGTTTTATATTCAATGTTTAATTACTAAACCATTTTTAATATAGGGTTACACATAAGACAAATTCGACTATAAATATTCATTAGTAAGATAAAAATATTTCCTACATAATGGTAGTTTATTTATAATTTTTATAAATTAAAAAACTAAATTTATATTTTACACAATGATGATGCAGTAATTACCTGATTATTGAATGGATCTAATAAATGGTATTATAAATATTAAAATACATATAATTTAAAAGTTTTAATGACATACACTAATTTTATAGGTGAATATGACATGTTAGGGTTGATATTATGTATTGTTTTCAAATTATTCTTCCAGTTATGACTTACAAAAAAACAAACAACCAAATATTGTCAAAATTGACATAAATGATTTTTTAAAACAAATATTATATTATTAAATTATATAATAGTAAAAAAATATGGTTTTTCCACTGGACTCTTATAATGATATATATGTCATTAATGAACCACTTGTGGTTCCATTTTCATTTTATAGTAATTTTATTAAACATATAATATAAAAATACATGGAGACATGGTAAATGTTTCACTATTTAACTAAGAGTAAAATCTAAAAGATATGGATAATATATTAACCTAACTTGTCTAAAACCTATTGCTTTAGATAATTTTGATATGTAACCACCTAAGTCTATAAATAAATTCATTTTGAGCCATTATAACCTGAATATGATTTAATAATAAAATAATTATTCAAGATTTTCCTAAAGTGACCCTCACCCCTCTTATAAAAGGATACATACCCTTCTCTCAAAATCAAAACTCAAAAGCCATTTCACACGGAAAATCCCTACCCAAATATCCTCCATAATTCCATCAGATCAACCTAGAGTCCATACTTTGATCCAAATTCCAACCTATGGATCCCTTTTGATCAACTCAAAAGGAAACATCTCAAGAAGACATAATAATTTCACCACCCTCTTTCAAGTTATTTTATTCTTAAACAGCCTCTTTCATTTTTGTTTCCAAACTAAAATAATAACTCCAGTACCTCCTACATACTGTGATATTATTATAAATATGATACAACCATATTATTTATTCTATCCATCCTATGAATGACAAATTCTCCATACGTGCGTGTGTATGGCTTACCGTCTCCACGTCGGGGTGTAGTTTGTTATTCAAACACTTCATTATTTGGATGGGTATAATAATGAGAATAACTGAAGTAAATAATAAATATAAAATTTTAATTATTAGGTATATATTATATAACATATAATTACATACTATTTCACCATCAATTTATTTATTTTGTCGCTCGTGCATGCGTACATATTACCATCTCCACGACGCAATGAGATTCATTTCCACATTCACAATTCAATGATGATCATAGAAATATATATTTTTAATAAGTATGTAATATATGAAATAATAATTCCATTTAATATATATATATACATATTTACATTTATATCATTCACATACTTCCATTTAATATGATATTAAAATAGAAAAAGTGTTCACGCATACGTACGACCTACCGTCTCCATAAACGGTGTATTCCATTTCTTATATCTATCTATTATAAATATTAAAATTCAAAATATATATGATATATAAATCATGTTTTATATTCTTGAAGTATTTAAACCATCATCTAAGTGATAGGATCATGAATAAGAAGTTTAAACACTTATGATAAGGAAAGTGATTATTACCCAAAATGTTATTTTAACATGGAAATTAATATTAAAAGGGTAGTATAAAGTAATAAATGAATCATATAAGATATTATAAATATTGTTATGGTTCTGGTATATTTTAATAACATACTATGTTCATCATACAGGAGGATAAACACACCCTCGACTAATGGAATATATAAGGTAAGGGTTAATTCCTCAATCTCATTATTATCCGAGACTATTTCTCTGTAAGTATTTACTGGGATATTTTTATCATCAATGTACATGTTTCATAAAAATGTTTTCAAAATTAATATTTTAATATTTTGTGGAAGGTAATCTTTATCAAGATCAGAATTTTAATTGTTTTAATGATTTATTTTTCTAAATATTTTTAATTAATGTCCATGTTTTCAAAATGACTTTAAGGATTTATTTATGTGGACATGATTGTTTTAAAATGTTAATTCCATTCAAAAGTATCAATGTTTTATGGGACACTTTGATTCAAAAATATCTTTTAAATTTCTTCCTTTCTATATTTTGTGACTTTTAAATGACTCCAAGAAAAAAGGATTTTTCTCTCGAAGTGTTTTACTGCTCTTTTTTAACTGTGTCAACATCCATTACTGGATATTATTCTTGTTTGAGGTTGATTTTTTATAATACAATATTCCATATTGTATTGAAGTAATTTTTGATATATTTGATTGTAGATGTGTTATTTTTATTCCATTCACGGAATATGGTTCAAGTATTAATATTTCATATGCTAGTTTTAATACGAATGTTTAGGTTATATTTCAATCATGTCATATGTGGAATGTATTGGACTAAGTATGTGACAGGTGGAGCATTATATAGCTCTGCGGTGCATCGGTAGGTCTAATGAAACAATTAGATGTGGAATTAGCCAAGGCCATTCCAAATTTTGATATAAGGTTTTGGATGAGGCCTTAATCATTTTTAGTCGTCTTGGATGAGGCCTTAACAAAATGTTTCAGATTGTCCGGCATTATACATTCCATAATTATGAAAATAATATTGATGGTTCATGAAGTTATTCGACTAGTAGAATACCCTGGACAATGTTTTAATATTTCATTATTTACTTATCTCATATTCCTTCCATAAAGTGTTCGTGTTTATTATTTGTAAAGGCATGTGTTTTAAATTATTCACCATGCCTAATGTTTATGTAATCTTCCACTGTATTGCTAACCCTTCCTGAGTGTTTTAACTCACCCCTTTCTTATGTTTTATTTTCCTAGGATTCGCAGAAGTGTATTATGATTGATAAAAAGGTTTAATCTAGTGTATTAATAGCGTTCTCAGAGGAACATATATGTTTTGTTTTGTTTTCTAAGGTGTAATGTACTGTTCGTGAATATAATCTATTTTCCAAAAATGCTAAACTGATCAGTCATTTGGGACTTGATTCATTGTAATCATTCAAATGTAAAAAAATAATGCACCGATTATGGGCTTCTAGGTTCTGGGCGTTACAGGGCTTTGCTAAGACAGTTCCCTTTGTGCAGTAACCATGGAACCTACATGTTTATACTATATCCATGTTTTGTATCTGAGGCATCCTATAATAATAAGGAAGGATTATCCGGTGACATACTTGGCATCTTGGAACAAACAAGAATCATGATCTTGGTGTGTCTCAACCTATGAAAAAAAATATACATGAATCAAAATTTGGGTCCCAAGTGCTGAAGCCATTCTCTGACCCAAATCCAAAGATAATAAACATATTGTTCTATTTAGTATAAGAAAGACATAAGAATTATATTAATGGAAACCGATAAAATTGGTAGACCCCCCATGAAAAATTCAAAATCAATGAACTTGAGGGAAGAGTTACAGGCCACCCACCGTAAGATTGTATGAATATACTCCTTCGATATTAGCCCTAGATTTTTCTCGGATTAGAGTTGTTATAAAAAAAGAACAATTCTCATTCCAAGATAACTCATTCAAGATCACTAGAGAAGGAGAATGGATGAAGGGGACTCGAGTACATAGTGTTTCACATCTAACATGATGAAAGAAATCTCGATTGGATCACGAACAAAGGAGATATCTTCATACATACCTTACATATTCAAAGGGATATAGAATGAGAGGAAAAAATTCTTAATCCTATAGGTCATCATATTATGAATAAAGATATGGGTTAATAGATCATTAAGGGATAATTTAAAATTTTACCTAGAAAAATATCATGTGCACTGTTTGTCTGTAAGGTTTGAAAAACCATCTGTAAACCCTACACGATAACCTAAAAATAAGGGGAACATTCATTATTATTAAAAAAAATATGAAGGGTAGAGTATTAAAAGTGGTTTTGTTAGGAAATTTAAATCTACATGATTTGGATAACCATGCGACAATCGTGCGGTAAATGGACGACATAGCCAGTTCCCCTAAAATGATAGTTTCCATGCTCTGAACAATTCTTAGACAACCCTTGAGACCTTTTATAGCAAATTCATAATCCATAGTAGGTCCAATGTAAATAATTAGACTGAAATATAAAGGATACTTAATTGAGGGAAAAATAGGATATTAAAGACTTTCCCTTTCAAAAGAACTGGTCCCCAAAGTTTCCTTCTAATTGGTAGTGAAATAATGTCTGAGAACAACTTTGGCCATTGATAATGTAATTTTTCTTCCCTCTCCCATGTCTCTACTTGTACCGGACCTTCCTGTCATAGTACCCATACTAGAGGGAAAGACTGAAATCATAGAGCCTTCGTGATCTGGTAAACGATTCATAGTGGATACTCTTCAAATGTAGAATAGGAAACTAATTCAACCTCCTCTGGATCAATGTTATGAGATAGATCCACATGATACAAGTGAAGCTATGAGATTTGGAAGATGTTGTGCATACCACGGTTCCTCTGAGGATGTAGAAACCAATAGACTACTGACCCATCTCTCTCTTGAGTCTCAAACAACCCTATATAATAAGGAGTAAACTTCCCCTACAATCATAAATTTATATTCCCTAGCCTTGGAGATACCAATGAAAAACACAATCCCCCCTATCAAACTCAAGTGGTCTTCAATGATACTCACAATAAGATTTTTTGTATATACTAAACAATATTCATACTCTTTTTATTAGAAAAAACATTCATTGATTTCTCTTGAATGGGACGACGACCTAGTTGGGATGCCTCACCCGATTCTAGCCATCACAGGGGTAAACAGCATGGCCTACCATATGTGGCCTCAAACTGATCCATCTGAATTGTCTCTTGAATTTTTTTATTAAAGTATAACTTGATGAGAGGGATATTATTCTCCCAAGAAACTCTAAAATCAAGGAAACATTCTGAGAGAATTTCCTCTAGAACTTGTATTTTTGTTCCAATTGCCCATAGGTTATAGGGTGAAAAGAAGTTATTAGAAGAACCTGAGTCCCCATAGCCTTTTGAAATCCCTACCAAAACTATGACACGAAACGAGCATCCCTGTCTGAAATGATAGTGCAAGGGACCCCATGGATTCATATGATTTCATGGGAAAATATTTATCCCATCACATCAACTGAGAAAGTCTCCCAAACAAGGATGAATTGGGACGATTTTATTAGTCGGTCAATGAGTGCCTAGATTGCATATCTACCCCTATACAAACATGGAATGCCAGCTACAAAACTCATGGAAAAACCATACAATTTACATTCTATGATTATAAGTGGTTGTAGAAACCTTGTAGGATGTTGGTTCTCTACATTCTCTTGATGATAGGTGGAACACCAAGTGATAAATCCTTCTATATGACATTTCTTCCAAGGAAACCAATACAAGTGTCTCATATCTCGATACATCAGGGAGGTTCATCGCTGAACTTACCACTAAAAAGTGTAAGACTCTCTCATAAACTCATCTCTCATATCTATAGAAACCAAGACATTCCCATATTGATACTGGACATTGTCTATGTCCACCTACTACTCTGAAGGTGGGTTAACTCCTCAAATAATCCTACAGAGAACTAAGCCTACATGATTTGAAAATTGTCTACAGATCAACATCTCAAGGAGGGAAGAGATAAATATCATGGTCAAGAGGTATGATTACTCATTTATGTCACGAAACTATAGATGATTCTCCAAAAAGAAGTCCATTAATATCCATTCATCACTATATTCTCGTAAGGAATGTTTTTGAGTGTTCTGACTCAGTGGATATGCCACTAAATTTCTATTACCAGGTGTAGAGTTAAACTCAAAATCGAAGTATTATAGAGATTCAACCCACATACACTGTATAAGGTCCTTGTCAGACTATGAAAATATATATTTGAGGTCTTGTGGTCCATTTACACCCCAATTATCTTACCCAACTGATAATGTATCTAGAAATTTAATCCATGGACAACTACTGCTATCTCAAGGTTGTGCATTTGGCAGTTTCTCATGCAAGTCCTCAACTTTGGAGAATCATAAGCAATGAATTTGTCCTCTTGAATCAGCACTACTCCTAAGACATTGATTAATGCATCACAGAATATTGTAAAACCTATGCCAGGCTCCGAATGAGTCAAAATAGGTGATGATACAAGCCTCCCTTTCAGCTCCTAAAAAGATTTATTAAATGCATTTGCCCATATGAAATTCACACCCATATTTTTAAGACTAGTAAGTGGTGAAGAAGGATGTGATAATTCTTGTAAAAAATACATTTAATATCATCCCAGCCCCAAGAAACTTTGTATATCAATCAAATTCTTGGGATTCTCCGAGGAACCAACAACACTAACCTTTTATGGTCAAAAAATAATCTTGATTCCGATATTATTTAACCCATTTAGTAAATTTTTTCGAACCAAATGAGGCACTTAACCCGATCGGTGTAAAGACGATGCTCTCTTAATGTACTCAGAATTATATCAAGATGTCTTCCATGGTGACTATGAATGAGAGAATACACAAAGATCTCATCTACAAATAACACAACAAAAAGATTCTTAATAAAGGAGTAAAAATCTATTCAACATTTCCTTGAAAATGGCGGGTGTGTTCCTATGACCGAACAACATAAAATAGTGCTCATAAATACCATACATCCTAGGGAAATTTGGACAAGGTATGTCTATTGGTCTAACTCATACCTGAAGATAACCCAATCTCATGTCAATCTTGGAGAATTCATTTTCTCATTAGAGCTAGTTTATGATATCATCTATTGTGGGATATGGATATCAGTTCTTGATTGTATGTTTGTTCAACGATATGTAATACACACATAGATGTATGTTTCCATCCTTCATAATGGAGAAAAGCATGAGTATACACTAAGAGAATGTACTAGGTCGTATAAAGCCTATGGCCTCTAAATCCACTAATTTACACATCCGCAATGAAATATATGTTGGTTCTATCTTATACAGATGAATGGATAGTATAGACTCTCCTAAATCAATCTTGATTATTAACTATACCTCTCTCTCTCTCAAGAGGTGATCCAGAAATATTTTATTGAAAGACATCCCATAAATGATCTACTACTTGAGGGAAACCATTTTTGTTCAAACCCAACTCCTTTATGAAGTTATATGAAATCTGGGAAGTCACTCCACCTAGACCATGATGCTCTAGTCCCACTCAACCTACCTAGACATCATATTCACCTTTTTGCAGATAACTAATTCTATATGGTGTTGTAAACGATACCAGATGGTGGTAGAAGTATACAAAATCAAGATACTGAACAAAAAATCCATCTCGAGTATGACATTGAATCCAGTATTATATAGAAAAAAGAGGTTCTATATGATTGGGTAACTTCCTACCTCAAGGGGAACTCCCTACACTAGTGTATACCCTCTGTTTATACCCATAACCATGTATCTAGGCATAGTATGCCATAGAGAAAATTATCTACATTCTGAGACTTTCCACAACAGATACAAAGATAAAATAGTTCAAAGCACCTGTATCAAATAAATAGATGCTATAGTAGATGCTATAAGAATAGAACACCATACTTTGGATAGTCCCACAACCTGATCCTCATGTATTTGCTGTAGTGCATTCAACAGGCCTTATCCATAATTATGTGCAATAGATGGTATTCCACGATCATAACTTATCTGTTTGTGCTACTGGTGATTAGGGGTCTGGAGACCACTTCCATGACCTCATCCTTGGCTTGGCCTTCCGGTTCTATTCCAACTCCCCGCATGACATGGCATAATAAACCCTCTCTTGAATATGGAATTGGTGATGGTACTTTTCCCCTCGAAGAAGGTGTAATGGTCCTACATGAATGTTGCAGATGCCCCATATGGTCGCAATCCCATCACTCATGAGGGTCTCAATCACAACAAGGAATTGAATTCCCCCATAATACACACTAATGACACACTTTAGAGATTTTGAAATAGGCACTCTAGGTGCCACTAACCTGTCGGGAATCCCTGAGAAAACACTTCCAACCACCGGATGAACTATTGGCCTGACACAACACTAATCCTTTAATCCCTATACTATTTTTTTCCCTCAGGCTACACTCAACACTACCACAAAAATAGTTTTTTGCAGCCCCCCCCCCCCATTATCAGCGCGAACAAAAAAGTGCTGATAAAGGGGAGTCCCTTTATCAGCGCTTGTTTAGTAGCGCTCATAAAGGGGGGGCCTTTATCAGCGCTTTTTTTAAAAGCGCTGATAAAGGGTCGGCTTTAAAAAAACTAAAAAATATATATTAATATATAAATATAGTTATATTGATATATAAATAAAATATATAATTTTTAAATATATTTTTGATAAGTATAAATGTACATTTACACTTATTATACTTTATATATAAGATATTTAGTGAAAATGGCTTCTTAAAAAATTAAAAAAATATTTTTAATTAATAATTTGCTAATCATTATGGAGAAATAGTCATTTAATAACAATTTGAAGACTAAAAAAATTAAAAAAATTAAATAAAGATCCAAAATATGTTGAAAACGCAACTCAAACTTCAAACGGCCATAACTTTTGATCAGGATGTCCGTTTGAGCTCTACCACATATCAAATCGAAGAATGCGACGAGTTCTACGTCCCTATGACCAGGGAAATCTCGGTCAAGGGATTTTCGAGGCCAAGAGAGGCCCAGAAGGCCTCCAAAACTGAGTTTTTAGTCGGGTTACCCCGATTTTTTAACATTTTGTAGATTTTCAGCCTCGTTTAAAGGGGGTATTATTGGATATTTTGGTGGGGTCTGAATTTATTCCAAGGTATTACATTCATATTGATATTATGTATTTGAAATTTTATCATTTTTTATAATGCACTGCTATTTATAATCAAATATATAACTATATGTACATATTTTTTATATATTCACACCTAAAAATTTAATTATAAATATAAATAATAAAATATATTTACATATAAAATATATTAGCTTTATCTAAATAATAACTAACATCCATTTTATTTAAAATACAAATATATGAATATTTATATACCTATATATTAATCTAACTACATATATATATATATTAATCTAACTATATATATATTAATCTAATAACTATATATATTAATATAACTACATATATATATATTAGTATTACTGTAAATATATATATTAATATCACTATAAATATATATATTAATATCACTATATATATTAATATAACTATATATATATTAATATAACTATATATATATATTCATATAACTATATATATGTTAATATAACTATATATATGTTAATATACCTATATATATATATTAATATAAATATATATTAATATACAAATAAATATAACTAAATATATAGATATAGATATAGATATATATTAATATAACTATATATATATATATATATTAATATAACTATATATATATTATTATATATATATATATATATTATAATATAACTACATATATATTTATATAAATATATATTACTATACGAATAAATATAACTATATATATATATCATGAATTGGAAGACAAATCAAAATAGAGTAGTGGTAAAGGCTTAGGCGCGCGGGGGGGAGGTCTCGAGTTCAAATCCTGGGGGAGGCAAGGGCGTGCGCGCATGGGAGAATATAGCAGTAAGTGTTGTTAAAGGGTGAAGGGGTGTGTGGGGTGCGTGGGGTGTTGTACATGGGTAGAAAAGTGATGTAAAAGGGGGGGCTCAAGCGCTATAAAATCCCCCCCTCTGATTGGTAGTATTTTTTAGTTTTTTAAAAAAAATTAACTTTTTTTAAATTTTTTTATTTTCATAAACTTTTATCAGTGCTTTTTTAAAAGCGCTGATAAAAGGGTGATTTATTAGCACTAAAACAAAAGTGCTGATAAAGGAAGAGCTGATATAGGACCCCTTTATCAGTGCTAAAAAAGCGTTGATAAAGGGGTACTTTTATCAGCGCTTTTCAGAGCGCTGATAAAGGGGACCCCCCCCCCCCCCCCCTTTATCTTCACCAGCTTTATCAGCTCTTTTTCTAGCGCTGATAAAGGCCATTTTTAGCGCTGATAAAGGCCATATTTGTAGTAGTGTAAAGATAAGATCTGGATCTATAGTTATAGAAAAGATAGGCTGGAAAAAGACATTCACCTACATATGGATGGTGTAATGGAGCCCATACTCAACTTTTCTATCTTGAGAAAGCTCATCACCAGCTAGAAATGATGCAATGAGCTGCAACTCCATAAATTGTGCTGAATATTCCATAATTGACATAGAACCGTTCTTGAGATGAATGATCTCAATGAATCTATCATCTCTTGGTATCCGAGGAAAGAACTGATCATAGAAGGAATTATAGAAAATAACCAATAAAATTATCAGATGACGATCATCTGGGGTAATCACTCCCAACCAACGCTTGTCCTGGTCCCAAAGGACGTATGACTCTCCACTCTAGAGGCATTTCCATATTCCCAATGATTGATATGATGGACTCTATCTGAGACCCAGTTTTTAGTGGACCACCATCCATTGAGAAAATTGGAGGATTATATTTCTTGAACTCATGAGTTAGAACATCCATCATAGGTTAAAGTCGTGGATCACCAAACATGGACTACATCAGATGTAGAAAATTATCATGAACATGGGAATCATCAACTAGTTCAGGTACAGTATGTGGTGCCTCAAGTTGCACTCCTAGATGTAATACTAGTGGCTCAAGGCCCACCACATCTAGAGCATGGTCTTCACCACCCTCATGGGATATGATAAGAGGATGTCGTGGTGGCATTAATCTAAAATAGCCAAAGAAAACAATGAGAAACACGATTAAGCATAATGGAAGCATCAACAGAAGAAGTTGAACAAATGAAAACTCACAACACAAGGCATACTACCACATGGGCCTGCTTAGACTTCCATGTATCATTATATTCTCTAGTATATGTTTCATTATTTTTACATTTAATTACCATCATCACCCTTTTAACTTCCATAAACATGACAGGGTCAAATAATGTTATACATCCAATTCATCTTAGATAACATGATTCACATTATAATGGATATCCATTTCTGATGAATCATTTCCCATTCACTTTTCAGTAGAAACCAAACCCTGTTATTTATAGAATTGTGGTTAGACTCTATAAATTTCACATCCCAATGTATGAGGGAACATATACCTCATGAATTGGTAAATGAAATCACTCAATCGCAATAGAAAGTAATACGTGTTCATATTAACTTTCACAGAATCACTCATAAATCATAGGTATATCAAGAAATGAAATGGAGGGAAATGAACTTATATGGAATGGACATATGAACGACATGTGAATTCAAGGTACCTATAATGAAGCATGTAACAATGATATGTTTTCTTATATCATCGGGCCAAAGTTAAAAGAAAATTATCAATTAGAATAATAATAAACAACTCCATACAAAATGTGAGTTACCCAATGGTGAAATAATATCAGTTGTAATAGGAAAAAGCAGAACATCAATTTTAATTTTTGGAATCATGGATTTTATCCTGAACATGGGTTTGGGACGCCCAAGCACGACTTATGACCATTTACCAAGCATTTCTAATCTCCAGTTGATTGTCTCAATATAGTAAAGGATTTATGGAAACCTACAATGATACAACTTTGTGACATATAGGACATGGATTCCACTGAATGGGTGAGATGATCCTAGTGCGACACATGGCTTCAAGAACATCTCTCCAAATGCTGGAGGTATCTGACTAGCATTGAGGGTAAAGGGTGTGTATAACGAGAGACTATTTCCTCATTCCCAAAGTTTATACTAGTGGGTAAATTTAAACTTATGATAAATAGATAATTCAATATAATTAAACAGATAGAACATTAGAAAATAGAGTCAATAATAATAATAACTGAATGAAATAGAATAAAAATAAAAAACTGATGATTTGTTATGTCACTAGAAAAATAGAAATTATGGATACAACATAGTAATAATAACATGTTCCATATAGGTATAAGTGAAATAAAAGTCTATCCAATGTGTCTTGTGTTCCAAAATGGTGCTCTCTTACCAAGATCCACACAAAACAATAAGAAATATGGTTTTTGATGATGTATGCTTCAGTTTGTCAACACCTGAAACCTTGTATTCTGCCATGAGTACCAAACAGCACCCAAAGAGGGTGTGAGATAAATTTTAGTGGGACACCACCAACGATGTTTATAATATTCGGCCCTAGTATTTGAAATGTAATTGTGTTCTAGAAAGTATATATAAGTTAAAGTAGTACGGTGTAACTAAATACACAAGTACATGTTTCAGCTGTTAGTTGGTGTCTGAACAATTCAATAATTCGTTATTTGTTTATTAACAGGTTATAATTAAGTCACATGTCAATAATAGTGAAGGTTCCATGTTATAATAAGGAATCCTATAATGATATTTAATATTGAATTTACATGCCAATAACCATGGAAACGTATACATAAAGGGACACAAACTCAGCAGTGACTATAGAATAGCTAAGGATATGAGTGTAATCCAATGAGAATATTCCAAGTAATTCCACAATATGGTGCCTACTCAATCTAAGGTTATAGTTAAACGTAAGATGATGTTATGTCGATATACAGCCCTAAGGGCTGTTATAATGGAACCCACTTGGGAATTCTTGATCTGAGGAGTTCCTTCGATGAATATTTTAATATTATAAGGGGTTCCTATAGTGTCATATCAAGCATGCAATAATAGAAGAGGACCGGGATATAGTTGGGTCTCAATCGAAGAAATCCATATCCTTTGATCAGAATGGGGTTCTCGATTTCTCATTACATTATCTGATCAAAATTCAAGGAAATCTTGAGTCAGGCAATTTTTATATGATTATGAAGTCTAGTAATATTTCTTTTGGTTCAATCTTTGCATTTCATTAATGTGACAAGTCCCTTTAGCATTCAACCATTCATTTAATACATCCAATGAATATTCTATATTCAAGGTTCATTCTACTAACTTCCATTAATGTGTCAAGGGGTGTTATGGATATGCAACCTTTTATTCATATAAATTTAAGACCAAGTCATATCCTTTGTATACATTGAAATTAACATTTAACATATCATTTTAAAAATTTAATCACATTACTTATACAATTCAATTGGTGAGAATACATGGTACTTTCCATTAGGTGATTCATAATATAAATCAATTCATTTGGTATAGAAAAACTTAAACTTAGAATGATCAAGCCAAGGCACACCAGAACGGTGGTGCTAATGTGTCATAACACCAAAAACAATTATGACATAAACTTTGACAGGGAAAGTATATAGTTGTGGTCATAAAAAACATAATTAATCACATAAATGGAATGAAAATATACATACAGTTCTAATGAGTAGAATCATGGCATATAAATTCTATTAATGGTAGTTGATGAAATCGGTAGGCCCCACATGACTATTTCAAAATCAAAAAACATGAGGGATGAGTTATATTCCACCCACCATAGGCTTGTACGATTCCCCTCCTCTCTTATTTTCCCTTGATTTGGATTGGATTGGAGTAGATCAAAGAAAAATATAAAAAAATTCATACCCTAATTACTTGGTTGAGAGCAAGAAAGAAGAATAATGGTTCGAGAGGACTCGAGTACATACCATTCCACATACATTGTGATGAACACAAGATAAATATGATCCAGACAAAGGATATCTCTCTATTTCTACCTTATATCTTCAAAGGGCTTCAAAAATGAGAGGAAAAAAAACTAGTCCTACTGGTTCTCAGATTAGGGAAGAAGAGGTTTCTTAATAGCCGATCAATGAAAATTTTGACATTTTACACAGAAAAATACCATGTTCAGATTTTGTTCACATGGTTAAAAAATCCATGCATATATCGTGCATGGTTACCTGGGATGATGGGGTGCGTTCACAGTTAGGCTGCATGGCCATGCACAAACCGTGCGAAGTGGTTCTTTCCAAAAATTTCAATCTACCTGGTTTGGATAACCACCGTCCAACCGTCCGCTAATTGTGAAACATGTCTTTCTTCCACAAAAAGATGGTTTCTAGGCTCCGAACAAACCCATGAGACACATTCGTCATTTTATAACTCATTTGGCATCCATATTAAGTCCCAAGTAACGATTGAGACCAAAATATAAATGATCTATAATTGACATAAAATTTAGTTACTACATATTTATACATTATTCTAACAACCATAACATAATTACATTATTATATTCTCTATACTAAAATATTATTACATTTATGAAAACAATTTTATCTATTTATTTTTCATATTACGAGAAATAAAAACATTAATTTTGTGTATGTGTAGACAATAATGAGCATATCTGAGTCAAATAACCAACGCACCAAAACTATCCCATCATTATTGAGAATAGTAAAAAATAATAATGGAAATGACATATAGAATGTTAAAAATAAATCAATACTACTAGAGAATAAAATGTAAGAAAAAGATAAATCCAATATCCATAAAATCCATGAATACCTGATCAAACCATAACATATAACTATACAATAACCAAAATTCCCCATGTGACAACCCACCTTATACAAACTATCCTGTTATAAAGAGAAATTTCAGAAATATAAAGAAAAGATCAATAATTACCTTCCCATTACCTAATTTGTGAAAAAAACATCTATAACCACTCAAATAACAAATTAGGGTTCTAGCAGAAATCCTAGTAATACACCCCCATGTAGTCTATTCAAGGTCTAATAATAACAATTAATAATGTATTTTATTTAAGAAAAATAGTTTTATAATTAATTTTCATAGATCTAGAACAATTTTTAAATTATAACAAATTTTTTCATAAAATCATTTTATATTAACAAAACCAATAATTTTGAAATTTTATCTGATATAATAATAATTCTTATACATATGCCATAAGTTAATCTGGTACACACATATCCATGAAATCCATCCTTCTAGGACATGTGATACAACCTCATATAAAAATATGTGTCCATCACTCCATGACTAAATCCTTCATGCGATAAACAACAATAAATGTAAATGAACCTTATATTTGTTCATGGAATATGAGAATTCATTATAGAAAAAATTGATCATAAATTTTAAATATTTTTTTATTAACCCATATTGAGCCAAACCACAATACATAAATATCTCTAAATAAATCCGTAGAGGTTCCACACACACTAGGGTCAATGATGTCCACTTCCTGATGAATCATTGTTTACCAATGTTCCATGTTTTTAGAATTCCATATTAAAAACACAGTCACAAATTTTGACATATTCTAAAATCCAATACAATAAAAATCACTGTTTGAAAACCCATTTTCAAATCAAATCCACCATTCAAGTAATCAAAAATATTATGTTCCAAAACATGTTTTTTAAAGAAAACACCCATTAATAAAAATTCATTCCATTTAATACCCAAAAGCAAAAAACTCTTCAAATAAATGAATAAAACAATGTAATTTTTAAATAATGATACAAAATTCTTATAATTAACACATTTTTTATAATAACATACCCAAAAAAATAGGTTGACCCTATAGACATCGAAAACTGATACATGGGAATATTATATTTTTCCTTCATTATCCTAGTTCCATAATAATCAATTTCAATCATATATAAAATTTATTACTTATTCAACCAAAACATAATTGGGTTCATAAATTATGAGAGGATAATAAATGTAGTGTAGATCTATAATAAAGATGTGAAACCAGATTGTCAACACAATATATGTTGATATTATCAATAATTAGAGAAGGATAAGTACCTACATTCCATTGTGAGAGACCTCTAAACCACTAGGTAAATGTAAGGATGATCCAATATGAGTATATTTGTGATTAAGATATAAAATGACCAAAGGTCAAAACGTTAAAATTCAATATTTTAAGAGTTCATAGGGAGTCACATGTTTTTATGGTGTATGCTATGCAGTTTGATTAATCGTGTTCCCAATCCATCCATCCCTAATGTACATTCTATCTAGGAGTTAATAGTTATCATTAGGTCTTTCATAGCTTGGTAAAATCTTTATCAATTCACATGACACCCTAAGAAAACTACAAGTATGCCTCTTAGTTCTCTTGGTTTCTCACATAGTTTGAATAAAAAAAGTCAAACAATGAATAATTCTACTAGAACCTAAATTTGGTATATAATATAGATATCATATAGTTAAAATCATCATTCACCATTACATTTTCCTCAAAATTCCCTTTTCATCCATTTATACCTGAAATAATTATGTACCCTAAAAGATAAATACAAATGCTCTAATAAGGCATACATATGACCTATAAGGATTTAGAATTCCCTACTCCATAAGTGCTTTCTTTCACAAAAATGTTTCCAAGATCAGGGAATCACAAACAAGGATGACCACTAATTCCTCATCAACGATTCTTACTCACATGTCTTGATGATATCATGTTCTCAATACCACAATACATATAAATCAGAAATCCTTTTACAATGAAATACCTACTCCTGGGGTCCCATAATCAAATCAGGTATTTCTAATATAATGGTATCGAGTTTAATATAAAAATCCTCCCATTCAACCACATAGGAAGGAACCATATGAAACCACCTTAGTATTAAAACGTGTAACACATCTTGGGTCAATTTCAAATGATATGGTATGTCCAGTGGATATGAAAACATTTTATGATTATCCTTAATACCAAAGTTTTCCTCAAAACATAGAGTTATCATACCCTAAATAACTAATAGGGAGTGTCCCAAGAGATTTAGACTGTAGATAAAATCTATGTCAATAACTACATACTCCAGTGGTCGACAATTATGGTCTCAATTATATTTTTGATGGATTTTTTATATGACCAAACTCATTCAGATCAATGACACATTTTCCATCATCACCTGAATGCGGCATGGTCCAAATTGAGTTCTCTATCCAATATAATCAAAACTAATGTGACATCTATAGGGACTCCAATGTAGTGAATCAATGAGAACAATCATTATCAATGATATGTAAATATTTTTATTGGAAAATTATTTAAGAGGAGTATATTTTCCAAAGATCATCCAAAATAAATAAAGCAAGTCTTGTGAATATCCAAAAGTAAATGGATATATATATATTTGTTTTTTCCGTTATTCTTATAAAGGTGTGGTATCTACAATTTCAACTAGGAACCGATCAGCTCATGTAAAACTTTTTACAACCTGGATATGGGCCTTGGGTTCCTATAAAAAACAATTGAAAATGAATCCCGAAGAAATCTCCCAATAGCATCGACATACATCAATTCATGTTGTTACTTATTCCTCATATCATTTATAAGAAAGCAATTATATTATTTCATAGGGAATTGAATGATCAACAAAATCACGTCTTTATAACATGAATTATGTGGGAAAATGCTGATGTTTAGGAAAATCTCATCCCCTTTCGATACCATAATAGAAAAAGGCATCAATATACCTGCATGTTCACATTTTTCGAAAATTGTATTTAGACATGTGATTCACCATGAAAAAAAATATACAATCATTCTTGTCATCATAGGACAGAAATAAAAACAAATAAAATACTGATACCTCTTGGTATTCCAAGAGTGTGTGGTCTACCATGAGCAGTTCCCACTATCAATTAACTCCCAACTCAGATAAGACATAGAAACTATCCTACAACAGAAGGAAAATTTATCTATTTAGAGACCATGATAACTCACCCATGGTCTCCCCATAAAAAAGGTGTTTACCTATAAATTATAACTCAGTGTCAGTCATATTATCATATCGATATTTCTCATCAAATGAAAAATCCATATTTTATAAAATCTAATAATTATTTTCAACAAAACACTTCCACTCGTAATATCATTTTTGTATATAAACTCATCATATTACACTACTCAAAAAAATTATATATGTAACATGTTGGTAATTTTAATCTTAATCCATAAAAACAACATTACATTTCCAAAGAGTGTGCTCAATATAAAAATAAAATGTTTGGATATAATCCAACTAATCTCCCTATATCTTGTTCAAATACCTCTATGAAAAAAAATATTTTTGGATATAATGATTAAATTAAACTAAAAAATTATTACCAATGAAATAGTTATGAATCATTCAAAGTTCTTCCATTTGTTCTACATACTCAATATCATGGGTTGTGTAGTTCTCCTCATGAGGTAATAACTGGAGAGTTCTATAGCCAACTACATATTTCTAGTCATGAATAATATTTTATAACTATTACAAGAGGCATTATTAAAATAATAATAACACAATCCCATTTCTAAAAAAATCAAAAAAAATATTCAATCAACAACAACTTCATTTCCTCGAAATATCTCTCCCATTTTTCATTTCATTAAAACATTATACACTTACAAGTTAATGATTTGATTAAAGATATGATCTTACATAAATCGTAATAAAAATGACAATATTATCAATCTAAACCATAGATGATCCAGCTATCAAAAAAATTATAGGATTTTTCTTGGATATATAAATTTTTGTTTTCTCAATATCCAAGAAGATTACCCTCTCATATATCACATGACCTAGATATTTTACTTTCAATATCAAATATCACATTAGGAACACTTTCTATAAAAAAAATTCATTCATTTTTCTATCAATGATATCAAAATGATCAATATGTTCCATTAATATGATGTAATATGTATAAATATATCCATTTAAATAAAATCCTTAAAAAAATTCAATTAACAAATAAAAATAACCAAACTCATGAATTGTAAGCACATTTAATTCATTCAAATATCCTCAATTCCCAAGTCACAATCTATTAATGTGTTTTTGACCACCCATGATAATTGGAGTTCATACACAGATTTGAGCGGGCTAGGAAACTACCCACACATACTAATTGAAAATTGATGTTCTATTTTTTTAATACCAAATAAAAAACCATGCACAAGAATTATTATCCCCTTCAGGATGACAATCCCTTTAACAACATTAAATAATGAACCAACCAGTGTTAAATAAAAAAGTTACCAACACTATTCGGTCATGGTGGTGTGGTGCAACAGGATAACATAAAACTATTCCTGGGAATAATAAAATAAACCATATAACTGGAGTAAATTGTGCTAGAAAAAGATACATCCAAGATTATTACAATCCAAATAATCTTTATAAACCATAAAAATATTAATAAAATTACAAAATGTACTATTGTGACTAACCTATACCTCAAAAAAATCCTAATACGAAGTCAATAGTGAAAAAATAATCCTACATTATACAAGTTTCAATTCCCATTGCCTAGAACTACCAGAAAAAACATCTATAAAAACCAAAAGAAAAAATTATGGTGTGAGAAACCAGACCAACATGATACCAACATATATTGTATACATATTCTTATAAATATAGTTCCTTAATTCTAGATTTTAAAAACAAAAATAGTTTTACACATCATTTTCTTAAATCAATACACATTTGTATATCATTTCCATTGGTTTTCATAAAATCCTTTTATAATACAAATATGTGAATATTGAAAAGTATTAATGATAAAATATTAATGAATATCCATACACAACATGGTAAATAAGTAAGAATATATACAATGAATAATCCTTATTTTAAACCCATGGGATACAACCTCATTTGAAAATATGTAAGCAACAATCTATGACTAAATGAATCACTTGATAAACAAACATAAATGAAAATCCATTCCATATTTATCCCAAGAATATGGTAATATGTACAAGACATAAAAGATAGTAAAACCATCTTATATTGGTATAAGAAAATATCAATTACTTTCACTATCCATCGCAATCACAAAATTAACACATACAAGAACCACACACACTAGGACTACATATGCCCCTTTCTTGACACAACCAAGGATCACAACCTTTAAATATTGTAAAAATACTTTTAAAAACTATCCTTAAAAGTGATAAAAAATCATTAAACATACATTAATATTTGTTGAATGAAAACCCATTTACAAATAAATTCCACCATTATGAATTTCATAAAATCCTTGGTGTGAAAAAACCTGTTCTAAATGAAACCCCCCTAAAAACATTAATCTCTCAATGAAGAATAAAATAAAAAACTAAAATCATATATATGAATAAAAAAATGAATTTTAAAATAAATATTTTAAATTAATATAAGTAACTTATTATATAGAAAAAACTACTTGAATATAGATGAATAAATAAATCCTTAAAAAATAGACAACGATAAAGAGTATATTGGGTTTTCAAGGCCTTATATGGATAATAAACATTTCTAAATACTCCATAAATACCATTATATCATAAATAATAAGGAAATTTTGTTCCAATAAGAAGATTTGGGAATGAATTTATCTTATATATATATATTGATGTGTGGAAGAAATATAATATTTGAATCCTAAAAAAACATGATCATGAAATAATGAAGGAAAACATTGTAGATTCTATGGGGAGTGATAGATAAAGTTAAAGTGAATGAATATAATGATATAATGTGATATTAAATGGTTATAAGTCCTTATGAAGACCATTCAAAAAAGTTTAATCAAACATGTTATGATTTGGGAGGGAGTCACACAGTTTCTGTAGGAAAGCCACATAGTTAAACTAACAATTTGCATTAAAAGTTCACCCATACTATCCATTCTATCTTGTGGTTAGTAGATTAGATTTTAAAAACATGGTTTAAAAAACCATGATCAAACCATGTAACACCCACAGACCACCCTACCCCTACTTTTTTCAATGGGCTTATCAGATGGTCTGACAAATTGTAACATACCATGAACTATTCAACATGAACCTTATAGAGGAATATCAAAAAGTTATTTTATAGTTAAACTAACTATGTACCATACTAAAACACCGTTATAAATTTTGAAAAAAATAAATTTTTTCCTCGTATCTCTAAATAATTCTAGAAACCAACATATAATGTCATATTCTTATCTAAGGTGTAACTTTTTCCCAAAGGTCCTCTCATGGAAAACTACCTCCATTAGGTGATGTATTTTGTTTTCAAATACCACATAAAATGGGAAGTAAAAAATAGAAATAATTAATAAATAACTTTTTTATGTCATTAATATGATTATCTAATGATATTTTATAACTTATCTTCTTAATAATTATATCAATTATAAAGTGATTGTATTTCTCATGTCTAAATGTGGACTACCCCTTCGAGTATCAGTGTGATTTTTTTCATTATATCACTACACTAATAGTGATATTGGTCAATTTAATTAATAAATACTAAATTAATAACATTTATATTATTATTAAAATTAAAATACTTTTTATTTAATTTATTTTTATGCCTGTAAAATAACTATAATTTCATTCAAGCATAGGTATGGGAAGTCTGCCCATGAAATGGTGTAATTTATGTTTTATGAACACAATTCATGGATAGAAATAAAATTATATTAAAATTATTTAGTCAATTACAAAAACATTTTTTATGATTTATAGATTAGGGAAAAATGTACTCTTTACCATGGAAAATATACTGATGTTATTTTGGATATTTTGAATCAAACAATCTCAAAAAAAAATTGGATGTTGAATTTTTCAATTTATTAAATATATTAAATATTGTAATTAGTTAGATATGATGGGTAATTATAAACAACTAAAGTTGACATGGTTTATTAATAAGGTATATAATTTATAAATTTTTAATGAACATGGAGTTAATGTATGAACCTGATAGGATTGGGATTGAGATAAGTGATTTTCATTTAAAATTCTTTCTAAATTTATTTAAATTCTTCCTCATATATATCATTTTTGATAAAAATATATTAAAAATTATCATATATATATTTCTATGTTTTGTTAGGGTCATTTTTTTATAACATTAACATATTACAACAACTATAAAATATGGAAATTTTAATGTTTTCCCTATTGGTTTTAGGAAAGATTCTAGAAGAGAGAAAAACTGATGTTTTCATAAATAATATCGAATAACAACCTTTAACCACTATCATAAAAATTATTCATTATAAAACTTCATATATATTTTATGAAATTTAGTATGATTATTGATCATCTTTTTACATTTATAATTCAATATATATTTAAATGAGTTTTATACATAATGTGCATTATATATATGTTCTTTATTCATTCTAGAGGTATTTTAAATATTTTAGGGATGATTGGTGAGAATGGTATAGCTCTTCTATAAGGTGATATAGATAAGGATCTCAACTACATTTAATGAACTAGAATAGTATTCTACTGATTTTCTACTCCAATGAGATATATAAATTATCATGTTATGTGATTCTATTTGTAAGGATTATTAAAAGGATTAATTAAATATTAATAGACCATGATAACCAAATGTAATTATACCAATGGTTTTTAATATAAATTTATTATTTAAAAATGGTATTAATGTCTGCTATTTGTTTTTTAATGATTTTAAATTTTTTTAAATGTTTCAAGGATATTTTATAATGAATGGTTTTTGTAGATTTCATGTATTGAATAAACCCTCCATAATTATTATTTTTAAAATATTTTATCCTATGAAATATTTTAGGAATTAAATGGGAAATTATTTTTCAAATATAAATATAAATATATGTTTTAATATAATTTTCATTATCGAAATGAAAATTTCATTAAACATTTTATTTTTTACAAAATATCTGGTACATTTCATTTTTTATGTCCCTTAAAAATAATTTTCAGAATTTTAAATTTTCAAGTGATTTAAAAATTAAAATTTTATAACATTCAAATTTAATTAATAATTATATACAATTATGTGATTTATACTAGATGTAGTAACAATGTACATATAACAACTCATTTTTAGTAAATATTAATTTTATTGAATTATCCATATTATAATGAAATTATTTTCCTAATTTAAAAAAACATATTATCGAATTTGGGTGGTATTTGAAATAATATACACCATGTATCATATAATATATGGGATTAATTATTATGTGTATTAATGTTTATATCACGTAAATGATTTAGGTAACATTTGAGGATAATAATAAAATTAAAATATAATATATTACATTAAGTGGAAATATAGAAATTATGTCACTTTTTTGGATTTCCATATTGACTAATATAATATAAAATTATTTAGAATGATATTATTCATAGGATATTTGTAAACTAATATAAAGGGGAATCTAGATGATGACATCCTTCTAAACCAAAAACATTAAAGGGATAGGATTTGAATATATAAGATTATAGATATGATAAATCAATTGAAACGCACTATTAATTAAGCTACCAATGCAAGATATTGGATAGATAATCCATAATATAGTTTATCCATTGTTTATCATTTCATGAAACATCGCCATTATGTAATTGGATGATCCTTAAACCCAGTGAATGATGAAGGATGAATTAATTTTTCAGAAATTATATTTTCTATTTTAGGATGTTTGAGATATTATATTGTACCACTTTGTAATTATCTTTTTCCTGTTGAATTTGATCAATAGTGTCCATTTATTATAAAAAATCAGGAAATGATATAAATTGATTTTATCAAATGAACTGTAGTTAAAGATGTCTTTCATGAAAATTATTATTGTAATTTTTTTATATTTATTGGAATGTAAAACATCATATTTTTAGTTGAAGGATTACTATATTTCCTCATATTAATGTAATTTTACCTGATTTACAAGGAATGAAGCAAATTTTATTTGTACCATAATAGTAAAATTGTTAAATTTTATTTCATAATGATGAAAATGCTATGAATTTATCTTCTTAATCATAGAACAAAATTTCATTTTAAAATTTTCTTGACTAATGAGAATGTCAATTTGGAATTTTTAGAAATTTACATCATTGTGGGAAAGAAGAAATAGAGATGGTAGGTAATTTAATAGAATTTATTTATGAATCATGAAGGTAAGAAAATTTCATTTTCTAGAATTGATGACTGTATAATAATCACACTAGGGAATGTTATTTAAGATATAAGAACTGTTACTTTTGTTGAATACTAAAAAACATTTCTCATGGCTATAAAAAAAAATTAATAGTAGGGACCAAATATTTAATGAGGTATATGATGGTAAATGATCTAGTTTAATTATATAATGCATTATGAGAATACATGTCAATAAAAGGTATTAATGATGTTGATATATAATATTTTTAAAATAACGGTGTCAAAATTACATTTCTTTTTTGTTTAGATGTTAAAATAATCCTTGATAAATAAGTTATATATTTACCATATGTATTTCAAATAGTTTTTTATTTATAGAAATCACATTATTTTGTTTTAAATAATTTTCCTTGTAAAATGAAAATATCACATAAATAGATGAAGACAATTTTTTTGCGAAAAAAAATACCTCTTTGGATGTGTATATAAATATTTATTTTCTACATCCATCTTATTTAAATATGTTAAAAGGTTTTCTTATAAATTTACTTGACTTTCCCTTAATGGAGACTGAATTTTATTTCGATATAGATTGGATTTTAGTTTAACATGAAACGATGTATTGTAACACTATTTTTTTCAAAAAAATACTCATAGATGTTATTAATTTTTTTATATAATTGATTTAATACAATTTATAATATATCATGAAGTTGAGAAAATTATTACACATGTTATTTTATGTTATCATAATCATACTATTGAATGAAGTTAGTAATTTATATTCTTGACGTTATAGTCTAAAATTAATAGATTAATTTATTTCATAAGGATATTGTTTATGATATTCCATATCAAGAAGATCAATATACAATTTATTTAATCCATCAATTTAATCCAATTTCATAACATCATTATTAACAATCATCAATTGTTTGGTAAGAATTAGAGAATATGTTACAAATCTATATTGATAAGGGATTATTCTCCCAAATAACATCACTATGGGGATATCCTAATTTAATTATATCACTTAATGATGGAGTAGTAAATTATAATGTTAGAATTTAGGAATAAGAATAAATGTTATGTGATCTTGGATATGAATTTCTTATAAAAAATTCAGATAATTAATTTATGGGTATGATTTTTAGTGTTTTCCATGAGTATATATAAATTCATGTATTTTTATATATGTGATATTATTATACTCACTAAATGTTAACAACATGATGAGAAAAATATAATGATATCATTAACAACCAAAATGTAAAAGAATTTGTATGAAAATTTTTAACATGTGTGAATTCATTCACGTACTAATATATTTACATCCATTAAAATATTATTTCTTTAAATAATGTAACTATTGATAATTCCACAACTATTATTGTGTAAGAGGTCCCATGACCAACAAATGTTTCATGTGATGGGGGAAATATATACAAGTTGTTAAAAAATTCAACCAGGCATATACACCATTATACATGTTAATTCAAAATGGATGTTGAACCCAATGTTTTAATGGTCATAAAAAATATATCTAATGATATCAATGTGTATCATGTTTTATGAAAATACTTTATAATAATATATAGATGATAAATATTCCAAAGTTTGAGTCACCATTTATGTTGAGACACCACTAAGGATGAGTCAGTATCATGACTTGCCCACCGACAATCTGAAACACCACCAGGCAAATCTCGCCGTCTACCTAGAATAATGGAAAATAGCCAAAAGAAAAAGAAACCACCACATATGTCACTATTGTAGATGATTCACTACAAAAGATGAATTTTGATAATGAATTTGGATTTATCATCATATCCAACCATCATTTTAGAATTTTTTGAAATATTTATAATTTATAGACCACCAGTACAAGACAATGGATGCATTGTGTCACCATTATAAGGATACATTCCTAGATTTAGAGACAATGTTCGATCGAGTCACATCCATAAGGACACTACAAATGACCCATTACCATATTAAGATATAAAAACTATTTCTAACTTATTTACTTTGAATTAAATTATTAAAATGGTTATATTATGGCTTTTAATCCCAAAAATATTTTAACAATTTCCTCCAAAATGGTGGATAAAAATCATTGAATTGCATTTGAAACATGTTTTATGAGGAAGAAGGATATCCATATGCATGTGGATATTATTTCTAAAGCTACAGATAAAGGAGATGTGCACTCCCTCATGTGCATATACCCATATAGAGAATAAACATGATGAAAGCAATGTGCTGAAATGTATACACATACATGATAGTGTAAACCTAATTTTAAGGGAAAGAAAATCTTACGCTCTATATCCTATCTGTATGACTGAGATGGATAAATCACAAAAAACATATATCACTTTCTTGATGTCAAGAAAAAAATTCTATGAAACACACTTATACATATGTTTCAAGGTCCTGACTAAAGATAAACATCAAAAACCTTTCAAGGAGTCACAGGCTCCACTATATAAAAAATAGAACATCTCTTTTCCTTCATACTTTTTGTTGAATGGTTTTTTATTATCATTTTCATTTTTAGCATTGTTTGTATTCCTTTTTATAATACACACAAACTACATCCTACTATAATTTTGAGATAACCATATTTCTGGTTAACTCATTTTACATATTTTTTACCATGAAAATTGTGGTATAGTTTATGTGGGACCACTTTCTTTTATACTCTCACATATAAATTTGGAAGAGGTCATGTGTGTCCTGGAATGTTTTAAACTACATTAAACCTGATGTTGTTTTTGGATCAAATATTTGATTTTATAAAAACCACTGGGTGGTGGGTGATCACCAAGTAGGGAGTACTGTGTCTCATCTTGTTATTTAACATACTCTATTAATATATTCCACATTGTGTTTTTATTTTATTTTACATTGATTTTATTTATTTAACACATTTTTTTAAAATATAAAAAAATTATATACTTTGATATTCAACATTCATTTGTGTTTTTATATGATTTTAATTGAAATTTTTTTCAATGTATTAAGTAATATTGTATATTATTTTATCTTAGAACTATTGAATCTACTAATAAATGTATTGAATGATTGAATCTTATATTGATTTTCATTTTTTGGTTAAATAGGTAAATATTATATTATTTGGAGGAAAAATATTAATCTATTTGGAATAAAATAATTATTGGGTACTCAATTCACCCCCTCTAGAAATACTCACTCCGACCAACATTTGTTACAAAATGTTATCTTGATTAATATATAATTTTTAAATACTTTTTAACAGTGATTTTAATTAATATTTAATGGTCATAAATTTATTTTCTTCCTAAATTTATCTCTTTAAAAATATAATATACATTATTTTTTTACTAATAACATACCTCTCTTTTTCGATGGTAACAATTATTCTCAACAGAAAATCAAAATAAAAAATCATATAGCATGTATTGGTTTTGAGATTTACACTATAAAAGAAGATAAATACAAATTACCTACAAATGATAGAGATATATGGGATGATGATACTAAAATATCATATAAAAATAGTTATAAAGAATTGAATTACCTGTATTTTTCATTAGGAGATGCGTAATTAAGTAGTATTTCTTATTTTAAAACTTTATATGATGTTTGGAATACAATATCTAATTCACATGAGGGAACAACTAATTTAATTGACATGAGACCTAATTCAGAAACTATTTTGTATGATAACATTAATATGAATCTTGATGACCTAATATTTTTGTGTACCTGGGGTTCAATGAGATTTTGAACACAATGTTCTCACTTGGGAATAATTGGTCTGTCATGTACAAGATCATGAGACTTCTTAAATGATTACCTAAATGATAGAGAGGAAACTTTATGACAATTAGAGAGTCTAGTGATGTCACCATGATATCAGTTAATGTCTTTATTGGTAATCAGATGATGTTAGAAAAATAGTTAAAGGAAAACCAAGAAGATGATGAAGATAAAAAGAAAAAAAATATTCTATTAATATTATTCCACCTAAACAAAAGGAAAATTAGAAGTCTCACATGGATAGCTCAAGTGATAGTGAGACGCCATGAGATAATGAAGGGGATATGACATATATGGCAATAAATTTCAATATGTTTTATTGAAATATTTTAATAAAAAGTCCAATTACAATGGGAAATATAATTCCAAGGAATATGGATGAATGAATAAAATAAAGATGAATGTGTGGTTGTCTATTATGATTTTAAGTGAAAAGGTCATGTAAAGGTAGACTATAAAAAGCTAAAAAAGGTATATGATTAAAAGTAAAAAAGGTACATGAAAAAAATTATTGCAAGTCTGAGTATATTTTAGAATAGATATAATGATTAAGAAACTTCTCTTGAGGAGAAATCATATAGAGAAAATATTTGTTTTTTAAAAACTGTTAATGTGGCACCTACTATAACGTCTGATCATATTTCTTATATTTATGAAAATGAACATAATGATGAGAACATGTTTGAAGATGAACTTATTGAATATTTTAAAATGACAAAATTCACTATTAAGGAATTAATATGAAAAAATAAAACATTTAAAAGACTACATGCCCTATTTGAAAAGATTAAATTTAAACATTTTATTGAAAAAAATGAACAGGTACTTAAAGATAATACTAAACATAAATATTCAAATTAAATACTCATGAAAGATATAGAAAAATTAACTAATCGTTGAGAAATTAACACATATATTTTAAGAAGTCGTGTTTCAACTAATATGTTTATGATATTGAATATCAACCATGATTACATAGAGTATATAAAATCACTATTGTTCCTACATCCAAACCATAAAAAACCATTATTACATAGTTTTATAAAGGATATAAAAAAGTATTTATATCATGAAGTCTCTACTCTATTTATAGAAAACATATCATACATGTTTCAGATCATAGATATTTAGTTTTTAAAATCATTTGACCCAAACAGATCTAGGAACCAAAATAATTTATTGTATAAATTGTGTTTTGTAGTAAAACATTTTACATACCTCATATAAGAATATATTGTATTTGTAAAATGGTTATTCAAGCTATGTGACATAAATTTGTTCATTATTAAATATACATACCATGGTTGATGATGGGCATTTAATCATTGGTGATAATTTAACTGGGAAAATCATTGGCCTTTTCCAAATAGGTAATATTAATTATAATTTAATTTCAGAAGTATTATTTATATATTGTTTAAAATATAACCTTTATATAATCTTAAATTTATATAATTATGGGTTTCATGAAATTTTTTGAATAATTCCATCCATGTTTTTGATCATTATGATGCTTTAACTTTCAATGCTTTAATAATTGATAATGCTTATGTGGTTGATTTAAATTCTTTTATTTATAGAACTATTTTCTTCTTTACAGCCTTTGATAACGGATGATGGATTTGGAAAAGAAGACTAGTCCATTGAAATATCAACTCACTTATAAATATTACTAGGAACGGTTTAATCTAGGATCTACCTAAACTTGATTTACCAATTGACAATGTTTGTAACCCCTATCAAAAAGTGTAAGAGAGAAATGTTTATTTTGAACTAAATAATGATGTTTCAACTTCTCAACCACATTATTTGGTTCATATGGATTTATTTGTAAAATATAGAGTTCATGGATTAAATGGTAATACCTATTTATATATATTAGAAGATGAACTTTTTATATATACTTGGGTATTATAGCTAGATCACAAGAGTGAATATTGTTCTTATTTCACCAAATATTAAAGAACTATATATATCCTAAGTGGTCTTTTAAGTTAATCCTTATAAAGTGACCACAACTATGAGTTGGAATGAAAATTCACCGTACCATTTTTATAACAAAATGGATATAATAATAACCTATCTACTCTAATAACCCAGCAAAAAAATTGATTTGTTGAAAAAAGGAATAAAACTCTTCAAGAAAAATCCTAGACCATGTCTAATGACTATGATCTACCAATCTATTTTTGGTAAGAGGCTCTCAATATAGTGAATCTCATTGTAAATAGAGTTTTAATTTCTCAAATATGTAATTATACACAAAATAATCTTTGGATATATGGAAATTAGGTTGACCATCAATCATTATTGTCTCACCAACATCCTAAAAACATCAATAAATCCATTAATGATAAATTCATGTTGGTGTAAATGAAAAAAATAAATTAGTTTGAATCAATTAATGTGTGGGAACTTATTGATTATACCAATTACACCTTGAATATATGAATTAAATTGGTGATTAGAAACAATGTATATGAGTATGGTAAATTATTTATATACAAAGGAAGACTAGTCACAAAAGTTTATACTCAATAAGAAATAGAATATGGGTAAACCTTAGAAACAGTAGCCGTATGTGAATCCATTAGAATCTCTCTCACCTATGTAGCTCATTTAGACTTTAGGATTTATTAATTAGTTTTGAATAGTTAATTCTTGAATGGTTTTATAGTTGAGTATGTTTTTTTAAACAACCTCCTAGTTCAGAAAACCCTATATTCCAAATAAATTTTTTAAATTAAATAAAATTTTTCTTAAATTGGTTCTTATAACATGTTATGATAGGATTTTTAATTTTCAAATTTCAAAAGTATTGTCTAACGGTATAGGTGAACCTATCCTTTAATAAAAATTAATTACAAATGATTTTTTAGTTTTTTGAATATTTTTTGATGATACAATATTAGGATCTTTATCAAAATCTATATGTAAATATTTTTTTAAAAAGATGCAAAATGAGTTTTAAATTAGTTTAATGGGTGAACAAAAATTCTTTCATTGTTTGATATTTTTTCAAACTAAGTAAGGAATAATTTTAAATAAAAAAATTACAAATTATATTATAAAATGTTTTTTCATTGGCACACTAACTATAGTGATACTTTTATGAGTACCACAAGTAAATTAGATATTGAGGAATCATGGAATACAATTGATCAGACTATTTATATAGGTATTATTGGAATTATTCTTAATGATATTTTTATCCCCTTATATTGTAAAACACTGAGATTTGGTGAATAAATTTTTTCTCGTTAATTTAACCTTTTTGATATATTTAATTTTACTCTACACTGAAGATAATTTATTTCATATCCAAGCGGTATGTTTTTTCTATAATACACAACACCAAATTAGTCTTCCACAAACCCCAACATAAACATTAGAATTCTCTTTCTGGATAATCAATTGTAGCTTTTTTATAGGTGAAAATTACATTCTCTGATGGATTGTGTAACATTCTTGACATGGTATTAAGGAACACTTATAAACCATAAAAATGATATTACCTAATATAATATGATATAACATAGCTATTAAATTAGTGTTTATGAATAATATAATATAATTTATAAAAATATATGTTCTAGATAAAATATAATAGGAATTCATAGGTTACCAGTTAATTAAAAATGAATATGAAATATGATTAAATATAATTGGAAATATTATTATTATTATGGTCACAAAGAAATTTTACACTAATAAGTTAAATTAATTATAAGTATTTAATGATATTAATGTTATATATATAATATATATTCTATAAAATAATTTTTACAGTCATCCAATTTATTTTATATTCTTAACATTGTAACAAACCCAAATTTATTCTAAAAAACCAATATTATTATTATGGAATTTGTTTCACCTTTTAATCGTGAACCCATTCTAAATAAAATTTTTAAAACATTTATATTTTTAATATGTCATAATAAACTTCACCATTGAAAATGGATTATAATAATTTGATTAGAGTAAATTTTTCTTAAATTTTTAGGGAGTTTAATTTTTTAAAATGAATTTTGAATAATAATAATTTTTATTTCTAAACAACTTTTTCACCTAATATGGTTATAATTCTTATTTACATTTATAATAATTTAATAGTTCAGTTATATAATAATTTTTTTATTTAATACATTATTTCACATTACAACCAAGTTTTCATTGTAATTTGACATAAAACATAAAATTCTTTTTACAATTGTTTCTATGAAAACAAGTGGTGTCATCCTATCAACGAGATTAAATTTAAATTAATTTCTTCCACTTATGTGATTGTAATTTATAAAAATGTTTTCCATTTATGGAATTAGTATAATTTATAATGTCCAATTAGTTTAAAAAAATTCTAAAAATATAATGAATGTAATTAAAATTAATTACATTGTTTAAGGTAAAAGTAATCTTAACTAAGGTCTGAAGAATAAATTTAAGGCTCAAAATGACAATGAAACTTGTTCAAGATCAAATGGATGTCCAAATTTAAACCCTATCATCCCTTATTTTGAATTAGGTCCATTATTTGATCAAAATAAAATATAAAAAACGTGGTTGTAATTCTCTCTTCAAATATATACAAGAGTTATACTCCTCCTCCACTATAAAAAGGTGCCCTCTCCTCCCACTTCCTCAGACCTCTCAATCCCCTTTTCTTGCATAACATCAACTAAAATATGATCTCAACATCCCTAAATTCCTCCCAAAATACTTTTATTCGAATGACAGAAAAACAAGGAATCCTTTTGGCACAAACCAAATGGATTTACATGATTTAGAGGTATTTTTTCTAAGTACAACGAGAGTCAATAAAGATGGTAAGTGAAACTTCATCTCACTTTTATTTACGTGAGATATATGCCTCATTAAACCCACAATTGTGTTTTTTATTTTTTATAATGACTAAAAATTTATTATATGTATCATATACTTAAATTTATGTGTATCCACATATCAATTCTATGAACATTATTTCATGGGGATCTAGTTTCACATGTTACCAAATTTGTAAGACAATTGTTCCTCAGTTCACCTTCGTTGAGACTCAAGTTTTTATATTCTCTGAAATAATTTTTTGAGTAGTGTATAATTACATTATTCATTTTATATCATTAATATACTTGTTTTAATGCTATTTTTAGATTCATATAATTTAAGATAATTACATGGAGAGTTTAGTCCCAATTTACCAATCATAAATCAGTGTTCAAAAAAACCATGTCTTTTAAAAAGAGATTCTAATTATATTATAATATTATACTAAAATAATTAATAAAAAAAATTCCCTTTTTTCTTTTACTATTTTTTTCAATGAAATAATTTTTTGTTTCTTTCTAAACAGTTAATATTTCTATACTTTTAACCATGAAAAAGGTGTGTTATTTTTACCACATATGAAATGTGTTAATTTTACCAACTTAATTTCTATGAAACTTCCTTTGTATGTCATAAAGGTTAATTTTTTAATTTTTTAAAAAAATTATTTTTAAACAAACTAATTTAGTATATTTTTATGGTTCTATCATATGTTTTCTAAATAACATGTTTTCAAAACATGATCATTATTTCATTATATGTTATCAATTTTATTTTAAAATACATGGATTCCAAAATGTTTTCATGATATACTTATATTATATCAAAATGGTTCAATGAAAGATGGTTTAAAAATAATTTGAATCTTATTTTATAATTTCTTAAGGAATAATGTTTTTATAAAGTTCTCAAGCTTATTTAGAGAATTTTCAAAGAAAATTATTTCAAAATGATTTAAATTATTGATTATAAATTTTCAGTTTATTATATCTAAAAACTATTTCTGAATGGTTATATGTATTAAAAATCATTTTAAAAAATATAAAATCATATTTTCCTCGAGAAATGTTTTTGAAAGGAATTTAAAATTTATTTTCCATATATGATGACATATTTTGATGTTACTCATGCCTTTTTTGGAAATGATCTTATGGATCTAGTCATATTAATTCTATGAATGGGGTATGCTTAAGGTCAAGGTCTTTATGAAACCAATTTCCCTTTCATGGGTTATATGTTTGTAAAATACATTTCCCATTCATGGTTTATTATTTTAATGATATGATTATGAAACCTTTATCATTTTTCAATACGTTATGATATGATTATGCATTATTTATGACCATTTAATTTCATGGGTTTTGATAGGATTTTTATTGATATTTTAGCATAATTATGTATGATTTTATTATGAGATGGGTGGGACCTATATCTCTCTCCAATGCATTTGTATTTGATTGATATCTAATTATATAGGATAATATGGTCTCTCGAATAGTCCTTAATTGATAAGATGCCCATGGGAGGGTTCCATGTCTACTATGATGGTAGGAAGAGTGAACTCATGCTACTAATATTCTCATGGGAGTGAACCATGACTACCAAGAATATATGGGGATTTAACGCATACTACTAATATGGAATTTTCATTGATGCCTTGGATAATGTTTAAATTATATTATATGCTTATGTGTCTACCACAATTACATTTTTTATTCATTTGTAATTATTTATTGGATTTTATTCCTTATTTTCCACAAGATTCATGTCTTGTGAAAATAATCCTTATGAAATGGTATTTTTAGGATATTTGATATGAATGGTACGATCTCTTATTTTTAGGATCACAATTTTATACCATTATTCTCATATTTATATATACATGTGTCCCTTTTTTACACTTAGTGAGTATCTGAGCTCACCCTTTTTTTTCTTCCAAATTTAATGAAGATAAGAATTATGTTAGATGTGTTTAGGTAGGGATCTAGTAAAAAAACTAGTGGGAGATAATGTTCCCCACTTTTGTACCAGTTTTCATGTTTCCATGTTTCCCAAGGGACTACACTAGTACCGTATTTTCAAGTCTATTTTCATAATGTTTTATGTATTCTGAAAATGTTATGTAATGTTAATTTTTAAAAACCGAGGGTTAATATGTTGACATAATGTTTTGTGTGTGTATTTGCGCTCAATTTCATGCTAATACAAGGGATTCACAATTGATTACTATAACATTTTTTTAATTACCTCAAATATTCAACAAATTTAGGATTCTTTTAACCTAGATGACAGTTATATGATTTAGTCATTTATTTGAATGTTTATTTTTGGGGATGTAAATTAGAGTGAAAGAGATTCTCAAGAACATGTCAATTTTTAGCATGTCTATAGTTTATTATTATTGTCATCAGAAGAATTAGGTTGTACTGTCAACAACAATGGTTGAATACATAGCTACAGGTAGCGTATATGGGAAAATTCTATGGATGAAGAACACTATAATAGACAATGTACATCAATTCTAGAATGTCCCCACAAATTGTGATAATACAAGATTTATTTATATTTTATGAATCCTATTTCTACTTATAGAACAAAATATATGAATTCTTGACATAACCATTTGAATGAATATATTAAAAATTGTAATATTCTTCTTGAATACATTATTAGCAAGCATCAGTTTGTTGATAAGGTTACAAATCATATGATTTTGGAGAGAATTAATTACATCAATCAAGAGATGAGTATGATTAAATTTTATTATGTTTATTTTTTTTGGTGATGCACCATTAGGTATGACACACCATTAGGTATGACACACTATTTAGTTTGATGCGCATATGGGTATAACACTCCATTGGGAATGAAAAACTATTTGATATGACTCATCGTTGTTGTTGTCTCACCATTTTTATTGTCACACCATTGATTTGTAACACCATTAGTTTTTATTCCTTTTGGAATTTAAATATATTTTATGCTTTTTGGACAACCAGATTTTTGTGGTTCATTTTTTTCATTACCAAATTATATTCAATCAGAATCGTCATTTTTAATTTCTTGTATAAAATTGTGTTCAATTTTTTAAAAAACCACAATCCAAATGATATGAAATTTATGATTATCATAAAGATACACATCCAATTTTTGAGACCATAAATTCTTTTGAGCCCAGTGAAACCCCTTTATTCCCTTAAAACCATTAACCTTTCTTTCACCCTTCGGTCAAAAATCTTAGACTGATCTGTAAATAAATATGAAATCTTCTTTCAAAGTCACTATGGTCGAAGGCATAGCTATATAATAAATGGAATGTTGAGATGACTATTCCTATTTTTAAAGAAAATGTTCATCCTTATTTGTTAGGTAGAGATATTGTAGGTGAAAAAAGTTGAAATGATGTGGTTTTTCCCAATTATAGATTTGGTGCTAAAAGTAATACAGAACCAAATTTTGTTAGATTGGACCTCTTCAAATTAGAGGCTCTTCTATAATTTTTTATTTTATGTGTTCTATTATTATGTGGAGTTTAGTTAGCAGAAGATGAAGAGTACTGTCATAGAAGTTGAATTAAAGGTTGTAATGTTTTTGTTCCCTAAATATAGTGGTCCAAATGCTTTGGATTTTCTCCTCAAGGTGTTTCTGATGATTATCAAGGAAATATTCTTGAATAAAGTGATGTTTTGGGTATGATGATGCTTTAACCAAACTTTTTGGTGATGGAATAAAAATAAAACCAAAATTTCTTGAGTTTTATGGGGAATAAATAATACACTTTTGGTTTATAAAGGACATGTAATTCCCCATGAATGGTTATTCTTCCACATTAAGGAATTATGAGGCCTATATTTTATATATTTTAAAAATAGGATATAAGATCATTTATGGTAGTTATAATAAGGATCCATTGTCAAAAACTATCTAACATACTTTATGATTTAATTCCCTAATTTACCAAAAGATCATTTCACCCTAGTTAAAATCTAAAGGGATAGTTTTTGAAATATGAATTGTGTATCATAGATTATAGTGACTTTTTCATTTATAATGTAAAATGTTTATGGATGATAATTAGATGAATCAAGTTGGTGTAGATCTAATTAGTCAATGGTGAGAAACTGTATGTGGATATTAACCATGTAGATCACCTATCTAGAACAAGTGTACTTTTTCCCCATGTTCTAGAACCTGATGAGGTTAATGAGTATTCATATGGCAGTAAGGAAGATGATGTAGCCTTAAAATAAGAAGAATAGTAATGTCCCATTGATAAGGGGAGTAGCACTGATATCTCTCCCAAATCTCCACCAATTTTTAATGGAGATACAAGTAATCCTTGGAGTCATACCAAAAAACAATGATTAGTGATATATGATAAAGAGGAAATAGAGGATTCTGTATTAGATCAGTTCAAGTATAGTTCTAAATATAATGCTGAAAAAGGTAATGATGATAATTATTATGAAGAAGAAAAATAACATTCAAAACATGGGGATACAGTTTATTCTGATGAAAATGATTTTTCCCTGATGGTTCAGTTAGCCTAATGATAAGAAAATATGGAGAAATAGCTTTAGGTAATTCTTGATTCTTCTGGTTTATATATGAATAAAACAAACCAGTATGATTAATTGGATGTAGTCTTTACAATGAAATATTTTTTTGTTGGAGGTGAGAAAACCCCAAGTGTTTAATATAGTTTTGTTGGTTTAGTTGATGTTCAGAATGTTTTTGACTCTACTATGGTTGAATATATTTCTCTTATAGATACTGTAGAATAATAGATGTCAAGGAAATTTTAAAAAGGTATTATTTATTTTAAGATATCTAGTTACGAACAATTTGATGGTATTTCTATTCATAATCCCATTGAGGAGTGGTGTTTTTTTGTCTCTTTAGATGATAAGACTTCCATTGATATGAATTTGGATGTTGAATATAATTTTTTTTATTCATATGTATCTGAGAAGAAAAAATAACATAGTTCTAGTGAACTTGTTGGTTTTCAATAGATCTTACATGCTAATAATTCAGATGAGTCCATGCTACAATTGTGTAGACTGTAGATTATAGAGTCCAAATTACCAGAGAACTGTTATGATATCTATCATACCTTCTATTGTGATACCTCATATAATTGTACCCATTTCTTCTAGGATTTTAGAGATATGGATCGATCCAATTTCATAATAATTTGGAATGTTATCAAGTGAGGTTGTGAGTCTAAAAAATGATAGTGGACAATATCTTTCGGATAGAAGAGATCCCAAGGGATCAATGATCAATAAAATATTTGTTGCTACACTTTTAGAAAATATTTAGTTAATTAGGTAACCTGCACCTTCTTCTCATGTTCGTACTATACATGTTGATGTAGTCATAATAAATGACATGGATTCTTTTGGGGTGAAACTGATGTCACCCATTGCTATGGTTTTAAAGAATAAATAAAATATACTCACTACGATAAGTGAATGTGAATCAACATATCTTTTTGAGTTTGTGATAAGTATATCTAATATAAAATGATGCATCATTTTCATGATAATTAAATTTTATAGAATAGTATTAGTGGTGAGATTGAATCTTTAATGTTTATCCTTCAAAAATTGAAGTATTCATTTACATATTATATGGAATCTATTATTTTAATCCTTGAAGGTGAATATTTATATAGATAAATTGATACTCTTCTTGTTGATGTTGAAATAATGTGATTTATGTAAAAATAATATCATTTTTTATCTCAAGTTGACCATATAGTGCTCAACTTGTCAATTAATTGTAATAACTTTTTCATTAAATCTTTTTGAATGTCATTTGATTATCTTTATTCATTCATTATTCTTATGCTATTGATCTTTTCTTCATAATAAAATTACTATTTTATTCTATTTATATTTAAATTTTTTATAACCCCAAATGGTGTAGAATTCATATGGAATATTTGGTTTGGATAACATAAATCATTTCATATAACACTTATAAACATTCTTTACCTCATTAACTTTGATGCCATTTGAATGATACGTCCTGATTAGTTTTTATGTAACCTTTGATATCAAAATTTTTTCTACTATCAATACCGTTATTTGTGATCATCAAAAAAAGGAAATATTTGAAATCATTATTTTTATGATCATAAAATAATGACTGTAATGATATTAAAGTGTTCCATGTTTTCAATAAGTATTTTATAATCTGTGACATGTTTTGAAATATCTTAAGTATGAGTAACCATTGAATTTGAGAAATCACTGAGGAAGAGTAACCATCAACACTAACTCACCACCTTGTTGACACACCGCTATAAATATCTCTATATCAATATAGAACATTGAAATGTCATTAAATGAGACACTCTCACATAAGACACCTCTAGAATTGATTCACATCGAAGGAAGAGTTTTGATAAATTATGAGACACTGCAAACCTATCATACCATCTGAATAAGATTTTTTAATTATATATAGAATTTAAATAGTGCTAGTACAAGACACCTTCTTCAATTTATCACCGCTATAAAGAGATACAAAAAGACTTTGTGACACCATCAAATTGATTCAAAACCACAAAAAAACTCCCACTAACACATATAGATACTAAGACACAACCACTATATATAAATTATTGGTTTGGAATAAAATTATTCTTACATATATATTCTAAATTTGAATTCCAAACTTATTTTAATGATTTTATCTTTAATGATCAATAGAGTGAATTGAATAGCATGTCAGACATATTTTACGATGAAAAAGGATATACAGATGAACATTGATATTCTTCATACTCCTACAGATAAACGATAAGTATGCCCTTTCATGTGCATGTACAAAAATAGATAATGAATGTGATGAAAGAGATTAACAAAATGGTATTACCAATACATCATATATCTAAACATGATTTCATGTGAAATAAATGATTACCTGCTACATCTTGTCTACATGGCTGAGAAGGTTGAAGCACAATACCCATCTTTCACTTTCCACAAGTCAAGAACAAGAGTCTATGAAACTTTGTCCAATTGACGTTTCAGTAGCATGACTTGAGATACATTTCAAAAAAATTTAAAGGAGTCACAAGATGAACAATATAATAAAATAAGAATCTATATTCTTTAATAATTTTAGTTTCTCAGTTTGTTAATTACCATTTATATTTTGATCAGTGTGTGTACGTATAGTTTTAATACAATAACATTGTATCCTAATATAACTAAAAGATACCTAGATATCATCTTAATGCATTTTTCATATATTATCCTATGAAAAATTGGTAGAAGTCATGTGTGAATTTTTTCCTTAATAATCCCATGTTTAGCTATATAAGAGCTCACATTTGACAAAAATTGTTGTAAATAGATGTACAACCAAATTGAGGTTACTGATCAAATAGTTTATTATATATAAATTACTTTGTTGTAGGTGATCTCCATGTTGAGAGGATTGTGTCTCGTCTTGAGGAATAATACCTTTATTCAAAAATTATTATGTGTGTTATTATTTTTTTACTATGAATTTTTTCATAAAACTAAAAATTAGTTTCAACTATAAAAAAAATACCTTGATAGATAACCTTAAATAATTTTTTTAAGACACAAATGAAGTAATTTTTTTTAAAGGTTTATTTATTATTATATATTATATTATCCAAGACCTAATAAATCATATATGGGATATTTTGAACCAATGAAACTCATAACGATATGATGTCTTCGTTAGCGAGGCTGATTTAAGTTTAATTATGGGAATATTTTTAACATATTTTAAAAATAAATGTTTATTAGGTACTCAATTCACCAAACTCTTGAAATATTCACTCTATACCCCAATTTATATAGACTCATTTGGAAAAAATTATTCTAGGAATGATTTTTGATATGAATTAATTATTATTGAACATACTATTATTATACTTTCTTTCTCGATATGGTTCTTCGTTATAGTGATTTTTTTCAGAGTGGTATTGGTTGTGTTTGATTGAATGATGAGGGTGTGCCTACATATGATTTATATAAACATAAACTCAATGAAATGAATAAAACATAACATGATCATCAGCTTATAATGGGTATTTTTTCATAACAAATTTTTTTATTTCATTTAAATATGGTAAAATTTAAAATATATACTAGAGAAAAATTATTATGATTGAATGATCCATAAACATTAAGTTAAAAAAATGGAATCTTATTCATTAAGTTGAAATGTTAAAACATAATTAATTGTGTTTTATTTGGAATTTTAACCTTTTGTTACTGATTAAATAAATGTATTCATAGAATTTTTTTATTTAGAAACTGCTTTTGGATCTATTAATAGTATAGACCATTTTATTAGAATCCAGTAAGGATATCAAGAAAGAATATCATATTTTTTAAGAAGAAGTATAATTTTTGTGAAATGATATGTTTTATAATATAATTTTGTCAAAGATTGTGTAATAATATTTTTAAGAGGTTATATCTACTGAGATATTACCTATTGAAGAATGACTAATTAGTTTAAGGTTATATCTCTCTATTTTAAATATATTCTACTAGTGTTAAGATGTATAGATATCTTCTTGAATTTTATTTTTTGGACTCTGTACTCAATTATATAACTAATTTTAACATTAAATGCATGAAAATTAATTATTCTAATGATGAATACTTTCTGTAGATGGATATGATTATTCCTTTATATGATAAAAAATAAAAATTAGAGAAAATATCTATTCATTATGTGGAAAATTTATGAATAATATATGGAGGTAATAATGTGATTTGGGTCATTTCCAACAATGATACAAAATATATTTATTTTCATCTTTTTTTTATACTGTATAAATAGATAATATTTCATTACATTATAATAATATGATAGTATGATTTGGTGCAGTCTCTATCCATATTCTATCACCATCCATGATTTACAATTAATTATTTGAGTAGACAACTAAATTCATTTGGTACATAATAATATTTCTTTATAGATTTAAATATACAATATAATGGACATTTGGAATGAATGATTCAAATTGTAAAATGTTTACTTTTATATATCTTATTGAATTTTTAGGGATATTGAGATCAAATTGTTTTTAAGGTAAAAATTTCCTATAAATTTTTTTTATAATAGTATATTGATTCATCCTTTTGAATATTTATATGAAAAACATTTTCAAACTATAATATATAGTTTTAATTCATTGAATCTATGTTTTTTAGACCATTAATGCATAAGAAAATTGTTGATAATGGAAAAAAAATAAATATCACATGTTAGGAAGCGTATTGTAGGCATACAATTTTTATATGCAATATGAGGAATGAATTTTCATTTATGTTAGGTGATAATTTCGTTCATATTATATCAAAATGCATAGGTATTTCAAAATTTTATAAAAAAGGATTTATTTTTCCATATTCTATTTGAAAATATGAAATTTTTTAATATAGGACAATTTATTATCAGTTCCAATTACCCATGAAATAATATTTTGTAAATTATGGGTTTCATATATTATATATAAGGAATTATAAAGTTGACTCACCATTGAATTTTAACCCTATGTGCATTTAATTAGAATAGAGTTATTTTTATAGTTTAAAAAATATAATATTTGGGATTAAAGATATAAGGATTTGTAGAATATGATGATTACTAAGATATTAGTTAATGGATTACTATCACGATTGAGGAAACAATAAATATATTTTAAAAAACATCATTCGAAAAGCCCCTCACTAATATATGTAGTGTAATAAATTATGAGGAAAAATATATTAAACATGGGATAAATATTAAAACTATGTTAATGTTAATAATAAATCAAGTTCATTCCTTATTATTATTAGTAAATATATTTTATAGATACTTATATAATATTATAATTTTAAACGATTTTACTTTTAAAAAATAATTTTCCATACATAGGATCATGGATTTTTAAAGAAAAAATTTGTTTTAATTGAAAATTATTTTTATAAGAATTAATTTTATTTATTTTTTTATCACATAAATATTATATTAGGTAGATTTTATTTCCAAAAATGATTGATTTCTGAGTGAATTGTGAAATTTACGGAGGTATGTTAACATTCATTTTATTCTGTGTAATGTCCCAATAATTTATATGTATGTTTTTTATAAAAATATTATCTATTGAATGTACCTAAAAACACATATTATAATAATAATCATTTTACCTTATTCTGAAAAAATTAAATTTTATGTTGAAAACACATTAAAAATTTTCATTTCATTTTTTTGAATTTATTAAATCTGATTTAATGAATATAAATATAATGAATAATGAAAAATGGATTCCATATTTTTATAATGATTTTGATGTTTTTTAATTTTTTTAATTAGTTTTTTTTCAAATTTAATAGTTACCATGTTAATCCATTATCCCCAAGGTAAGTGTTAAAAGGGTATAAAATAGAGCAAAACATATTGATAAAACTATAACAATATTTAAAACATGTAAATATGTGATTATATAAATGTATATTAATCATAATATTGAATGTATTTAAAATTTGTAACAATTTTATCATCTTTCCTTAATAAAATCATTAATATTAGTTTAATGTTTTAATTGTTCACAGTATTCCCACTTTACTAACATATAAACGGAAAACTCATCTACTAACATCATCATAATTTTTGAGCCTCATATCATAGCCTAGTCCAAAAAAATAATTTTAAAAATTCACTCCCTATATAATAGTTGTTCAGATACTATTAAATGGGCCATCATAGAATGGTTCATGAGTGGGAATTTGAGAATATTAGAGGAGGAGGTATAATCCATAAAAAACCATTTTCGTTTTTATTTCATCATATAATTCATAAAAATAACTTATAACATATATAAAAAATAGAATTATAATATTTATACACTTTAATCATATAATATTCTTTTAAAAAACTATTCTATCTCTATTCCATCTAATAGGAATTTAAAATTTCACCTCTTCATATGGGTGGAGTACCACCATCACAAAGTGATGAATTTTATTTTTCATAAATACTACACATTTCTAGCAATAATTATGTAATTATTGAATATATAATATTTTTATTAAATATTTATGATTTTCGAATGAATATATTTTACATAAATTATTTCCATTTCAATCAAATATAAAATGTTATGTCTACAGTGCATTTGTGCAGACTACCATGCAGACGAAGTGATGTGATATTTTTTTCCTATCGTCCCAACATAAAATTTTACATTTATGAAACCAATGAATAAATATGAAAAGAATTAAATATTTATTAATTGAAAAAATTATGATATTTACTATGTTGTATTTTCACCACATTATAGATAATTTCAAATGTCATTAATGCATATGTTTGGACTACCTTCCCAAAAAAATTAACATTTCTTGAAAATATTATAGGAACGACTATAAAATTATATTAGATTTATAAAAATCGCATTTAAATTTTTTTCATTGCTTTTTGAGATGTTATAACAATATACCATTAACTGCATTCTATTATATAAATTTATTTTTTGATATAATGATCAGAATGACATAAAATTATATAATCTAAAAATAAGAAAATTAGAATCAAAATAAAATAGAGTAATTAATTTTTCAAATTAGAATAATATAATGTTTGTACACTTTAAAATGGTAATTAAAAATGTTTAATGTTTTTATCAGGTATTTTAATGATATATGTAATAAGATAGGATTTGAGGTTGTGAGTTTCCTTGAAAACATTGTTTATAATATATTTAACTCATTATCCTCAATATTAATATTCATTATAATGTTTGGTGACTGATTTTATTTTTATTTATATTATATTAGTGGTCATATTAATATATCCATTAATTTTTATAATTATAGTAATAATTAATATTTTCAAAATTTTCAACATCAGATATTTTTCAGAATTATAAAAGTGTATTAATGAAATATTTATATATATATATATATATATATATTTGCCAACATTTCATGATGTTATGCCCAATATTATTTACTGATTTTCATATAAATAGAAAAAATCTTTTTCAATTAATATTATATTCACTACCTTATAGGATTTATATATATATATATAAATTATTAGGAAATTGATATTTTTTATAAATTGTATGAGACCACTATAAGTGTTGATGTTTATGTCCTTGAATTCCAATTGAGACCATTTTTATGGTAAACATTAACAGTATGTCTATTTTATTCAATTTATTGATCTTGGAATTTTTATACTTAAAATGTGAGTTACTAATATATCTTTCATGATTGGTTAGTCAAATATATAACTCTAATTTGTTGTGAATAGTGACCATCAATACTAGTAATAAGTAATTCCTATGATATTTGGGAGTCATCTAGTTATGTGATTCCATTTATAACTCTTATAAGGCTGAAAAAATAGATAATATCCTAACATACCTATTTGATATTTTTATAATGATTGATAATGGAGATATATAATTAAAAATAATTTCCATTCTATTGAGAATATGATTTTTTCAACATTTTATGAATTATAATACAGGGAACTTGTTGTTTATAAAGAATGGGATTCAAGACTTTTCAGTTTTTCCATGAATACAAACTGATTATGATTTTATATTTATAAATTATTTTTAAAAAATTTAATTAGAATTTAATTTTTTATGAATAGGTAAATAGAATTTTTAGAATAATTTTTATAACCAAAAATTAAAATAGTAATATTTATTTTCATGTTTAAAAAGGGAAGTGAAATATTCTATTAATTTAGATCATATTTTGTGGAATTTTTAATCGTACTATATTTTCAAATGATTTTCATAGGATTTGTTCTGAAAAAAATAATTATTAATATACATGTATATGGGTTATCTTTAATGTATGAAGTACATATTTGTAATTAATACATTTTTTGGGGATATGGTTACTGTTGGTAGGTGTTATATTTTTAATGTATCTACATTACTAGTTATATATTACTCTAATCCAAAACTGATATTTTGGGTATATGTACTAACAAATAATCCAAAAATAATATATTTGATGATATGTTTATAACTGTTTGTTAACAATAATTATCTTACTACCATGTATGTAGAATTACACAATGATTTTGAAAAAGCATGCATGGTAACCAAAAAATATCTATGTGAAATGAAAAATATAAAAGAATTTATGATGTCTGTGTAGTGGAAAATATTGAATGGGTGAGATATTATGTTGTTTTGGTTAGGGAAAATATTTTATGCAATGAGGATTAGGTGTCTCATATTAGGTAGAGGATTTTTTCTATATAAATCATTCGAAATAAGAATAAACTTTATTTGAGACATTTAGTTTTTGGAGAAATAATGATAAACCTTCAAATTTAACCATGGAATTCATAAACTGATATATAGACATTATGCTAGGTACATGTTATTCCATTAGTATATAGTATTTTTATCCTCATCATCTCGATAAATGTAAATTATAAGAGGGGAAATTTTATGGTTCAACAATATTTTGGAACCTGAAAAAGAAATATTTTTTTCAAATGAAAGTTGTTTAAAGTGGGATCAACAAGGAATCGGAAATATATAACCTCCCTTATATGTGATTATTCCAGGTTATAGACAATAAATAAATAGTAAAATCAGATTACTTATACCATCATTTAATTTGGGAAACTATATCAACTTTTGTGGCCTATACTAAAATCCCATGTAAATATTTTCAATCATGATCATCGATCAGGATTAAGGTATGTGATATGTTGATAGGAACTTTTATAAAAATTAGGATCTACAATGATGTGTTATGACCTCAAGCATAAAATCATTATATTCTTGAGTATTTTTTTGTTCCATTGTGAAATATATGAAATCCAACCAGATATCATTTTTTTAATATAACATCTTTACAGTATTTAGTTTAAAAACTCATTTTCCAACCTCATCAACCCCAACATAGCCTATCAAAATCATTCTTTGTATATATTATCTATTTATATAATGGATCTCAGGGTATATGTAATTATTATAAATACATCTATGAATATGTGAATATTCCACCTAAATGAATTATGTTACAAATAGAAATTTTTAAAATGATTCCAAAGTGTCACCTCTAACCTTGTGGGTCATATTCGCAGAACCATGCTAGAAAATTATTATACTACAAATTTTAGAGACAAAGATAAGAAAATATATAACTAAAAAAATATTGATTATGTATTCAATCTATTAAGATAGCCTCAATTGTAATCTCTAATGTGTATTGTCTATTAGGGGAACCACATTGGGTGATGTATATAAAGAAAAATTAAATCAAAATCAAAATTTGATTAATGTTATTATTGGGACCACCTTAAAATCACTCAATTGTTTTTAGAGCCAAATACTAACCATCCATCAAAGGAACCCTATAGTGGATCTTTAAAATGGAATTGGATCTAAATTTTATGTGTGTAATCTTCTTCTCAAAGAACACAAATTCTTAATAAATATCAGGTGAATCATGTTGGATCCATCGCCCACATCTGATATAGAATGCTTGAATTCAATAGTGTCACTATATTTTTCAAGGTTGTAAATTTGAATGAAAAAAACTTAAGATTATATTAATGTATTACATTAATTATGTTTGAAAACCTATAAATTGTTCATGAAACCAACTCTCAAACAATTATTTCCATAAGTGGAGGGTATTCCCACCATCATTAACCCCACAAATTGTGCATTTCCAAGGAAAAAGAGGATCAAGTTTGATGTATAAGATAGAAATAACACTCTAGGTAATCAAAGTCACTAATTACTGTTATAATGGGCATACATATTATGATGAAACTAGATATTTATCTTATAGATCATAATGGGTATCATCTTAATTTAGTGAGCGGGTCCAGATAGGGCTTCCCGAATGATGCAACCACTTTTATATCTTATAGGGGCCACACCCACACTACTTATATATCCCAAAATTAAAAAATGAAGTGTGTAATACTATAGGTTGGAATTTATATATGTATATTTGACCTAATAAGGTTCCCAAATATGATGTCATCAAAGAGTCAGGGATAACCTCAAATGTAATTCTTAGTTTATAAGCATTGTCTAGATCTAGCATTCATTATCTTCCAATTCTACTAATAATTTATAACTATACCCTCACATCAAGAGTGAATATAGTGGGATAATAAATCTAATGTTACCATATTGTTAGAATAATTAAAATATCTCTAGAATGGATCTACTAATAGTTTATATTCACAATCAATTTCACCAGGGAATCCTCATATATACAAGTCCCACTCAAAATTTTGTTTTTTCATCTTCCATGACACAAATTTCCTTAAAACATGATGTTAAACGTCATAGTATAGTTCTATGAAAAGATCATATGTAGTGATACTTAACAAAAGACTCTTCATCCAATCCAATTTCAATGGGATTCAAAGGATACCATAGTGGGATTCAAACCCAACATCTTGGTATAGTCTTAAAGAGATGTTTATAAATTAGCTTATTCACATATTAATGATTCATTTATTATAATTTCTTAAATAATAATAGGCAGTGATTATTATATGGGAAAAATATAAAATATTATGTTTTCAATATTGATACTAAATAATCATAATTTAATAGAAAACAACATTTCCTAAATTTTAAATCAGTAGCAAAATATTATATAATTTATGAGAAATTTATTCAAAACTAACTATTTAATTAATATTTTTATATATCAATTGAATAAGTATAAAAATTTATAAATAAATACAGATTATATTCAAACTATTTCATGTAGTATTTGAAAAATAAATGATACCTAAATATATTTAAAATGTGGATAATCTTATTACCTATATTATAAATAGTTACATGAATATAGAAATATTTCCACATTTTTTATATTATATTGTGGAGGTGATTCTAATAGGGAAGATAAAGAATAATTTCCCTATCTATGGTTATAAAAAATATATTATTTTGGTCTGAATAAATATACATTTATGGGGAAGAAAAAAATATATATATATATTGTTTAACATAACCTTCCATTAATACATTTAATGTGAAATTTGTTCAAGAAATATAATACCAGTAATCATTAGATGGTTAATTATTTAGAAAATATCATTGATGAGTTTGTTTTAAATATATGATATTCAAAATTATGATAGAATAATAATTCATTATATCATTGTATGTATTCAAAAAATTAGAAATTTATATTAAATATTTAATGGTTTTTGATACAATCATTTTTATACATTAAATAGAAAATATATAAAAAAATAAATTATATTATAATTATTTTTAATTTACAACATTATATGTCAAATATCAGTTAGTCATTATATTAATGATTACTCTAATAAAAAAATAGCATCGATATAAAATTGATGTCAATCATCAACATGTTATCCCTTGTTTTTGGTGGTAGGTTATACGATTTTACATTAGTCTAATATTAATTTTTATTAAAAAGACAATAATACAACTACATTAATTTTAAAATATAAATTCACTATACCATAACCCAATGGTTTTGTATCATTAAAGGTTATTCATATAAAAGTATTTTTTGAAATAATGTATTCAATGTATTTTATGATAACATGTCACTTGGTAATATTCCCGAGATTTAATAATTAATACACTTCATCCTTTCCTAGGGAGTGGAAACATAATATGATATGAGATCGAACAATCAATAAGTGGTATAAACATTATAAATATGTCAAAAATATCTATATAAATAACTTATTATACAAAATTGAACATTGGGGGAATATTTGATTTAAAAAAAGACATGAAATAATAATATATATTAATAAAAATTTATCGATGGGGGAATTATCAAGGAAGAATCAAAATATATAATGAATTAAGGATGAAAAAACATGAGAAAATAATAATGACCCCAAGATCCTTGTTGTTTCCTTACACTCTAAATATTTAGCACTCTCATGCTAGGCCTCCTATATGATTCCTGAAATGGATAGTTTCTATTCCTATTCCACTAAAATGGAATATCACATATTAAAATATGATCCCTTACCATGGATCATTTGAGGGTGTCCTCCCATCATCACCCATGTTATGTATGTGTAGTATCAATATATCCTTCTATTCTCCAGTAATTATGGGGTAATGATGAAATAATAAAGAAATTATCTAAACATAACATCTATGAATCATGTCTAAAATTTTTATAACATAATATACTAGTAAAATTATAATAATATTCATGGAAACATCATCAGTTCATGATGTTAAACTACATCCCAACATTATGGGATTATCATAAGATTCTTTTAGCGATGAACTTATGGTGCTCTATGTTAATAGAACATGATTCAAAATCCACTATTCATGAAATTACCCCAACCATACTTGTCAAAATAAATATATAATCCCCACACATATCCATTGAAACACTATGTATAATCTAGAGAACACTCTTGTATGGAACATAATAATAGCCATTATGGCTACCACTTAGTGTTGGTCTTGTAATGTCTCTAAGAGTTTCCCTTTGGGTAGCCCATAACATATGCCCAAAAATTCACATTATGTAATACCATTAATGACTCATTTATTAGTTCCTCATGACATTAAAAATCATATAGTCATACCATTACATGAACCTAAACTATTAATGTCAAAATATTTTTGTTTTATTCCTTCCACACAATATGGTAAATAGGTAACATTATTGAGGTTTAGTCCCTACATCACCATCAACCCATATGCATAATGGATGGAGGTAACTATGAAAAAATATCATATTTATTGTCTATAATAATATCATAAAAATACAAAAACAATGTCTAACAATACATTCACATCAACACATGATGTTTAACCATGCATAAGACGATATTTAATGAGACTTCCAAAGAAGCATCCCACATAGATTTCAAACCTATAATCAAATCATAAATGATGATCAAATGTTCTTCTTATCTCAATTATATTTATTACTATGAATTTACCCTTTCATGATGATGTTTTGTTGGACCATCAAAAATGGACTCTAAATATGTACAAACCAATACATGATGATCCTATATCAGAAAACAATCACATGAATTTAATCATGTGAAATAACCCAAACCCATGATGTATATGTGGGACTATTCACATGAGACAATAAATATATGTCAACCGATTTGTTAAGATAATTTATGGTGCTATTTTTACAATACATTAAAACATTAAATCCACCTAATGTAAGATAATTTGAATCTTATATAAGGATAAGCAAAATCATTAGGTATTGATAATAAAATTTGATTTCCATAGGTCCACTTCTTCCACTATATAAGTGATGATATTTGGATGAAACTATATATATAAAGAAAGTGATTTCACATGTGAAAACAATAAGAAGGATTTATAAGTATCAAATGTTCTATCATCCCATTACTTATAAGACAATACTATGAGTCATATTATATATGACAATAACATGAATCCCTTTGTGATGATTCTTGGAAGAATTGTGTTTTGAAAATATGTCTACTAACTTAATGAGTTTCAAATCCCTTACATAACAATTATGTTATCCATTTTGAGACATGAAAATGATTCCCCAAGCATCTAGTATATAATTTTATAAGAGTATCATGTAATCTTTCTTACCATATAAATAAAATTACATTTATTTGGTACCTAATATTCCATATGTTTGTAGAATATGATTCTCTCATAACCACTTATAAGATTCGTTTTTTAAAATTATGAAATTTCATAAAACCAATGTTAACATTATATACAGGTATCCAGCCTATAGTGTAATAAATTAACAAAAAAACAATTACCCATTACATGATGGATCCAAGAATGATATTTAGAAACCCATATTATATTTTTAATGATGATCCAAAACTGGTGATGAATAATAATGAATAAGTGATTTCGTAAAGAGTTTAATTACAACCAAATAGTACAAATCATGGGGATTACATCACCAACCAAGGTGTTTGTAGTTTTCTTCTTTTAGAAAGAAGGAATGTCTCAAAAAAAAGTTCACAAATATTAAAAGGATTCAATATTATCGGACTATATTTTATAATTGTTGGGTACGAAAAAAATTAGGTAAAATTGATATGAATCACTCATCATAAAATATTTAGAAGTTGATGAGCATTTTTTATTTATATTTATATAATTCATCATCATTAATTCCTTTTTACTTCACCGGATAGGGGATGAGTAAAAATCAAATTGTGGGGAATCAAATTCTTCACACATGTACAGATAGGTGGGATAAAATTTTATAGTATGTAATTAAATAACAAACATATTCAATAAGATTCCCCCTAAAAAATGTTGTTTGGGTTATGAGGTTGAATGACGTGGTGATGACATTCAATTAAAATCAATAGAAAATAGTGACTAATCCCATGTCTCTAAGGATACCTTGCACAATCAATCTAATGAATCATAATCATTATAGTGTTATCTCTACCATTTTACACTGATATGGGATGGATTAAGTTATTCTCCTAGTGTATATAAATCAACCAAACATTGATTATGTGGTGATATGTTGACATTATCACTCACAAGAAGTTAAAAAGGGGCATCCTCAAGTTCTATTGCTATAAATTTGTAGAGAATATCCTAAAAATTCTATTATATTGCTATATAGATTCCAAATGAGGTACGTGATAATCAATACCTTAATATCTAACAAATTCAAGTGAGTTTTTTTAATGGGATGAAAATACCAAATCGTACCTCTAACAATATATGGTAGGAACAACATTATATGAGCAGGTTCACCTGATCATTGGTCTTTTAATAATATAAAAACTTTAAGGAAACCCTATAGGGGATGGCTTCCATCACATATCAATTTAATTAATAATTGAATTATATTATATCCCTTACAACTACAATCACATATATTATAATCCACACTATAGAAAAAGTGTTCCTTTTCAAAAACTGGTATCACAAACCTAGCCACTCATCGATCACGCATGGTGAAGGCTCTTCCCATTGAGCCTTATTTCCAGTGGATCCAAAGGACACCCTTGAGCCTATAAAATCTATATAATTGAAGGTAATATCATGTAAATATGGGATATTATACATTGTGATGGTATTTCTCATGGTTTTAGAGGAAATTCCAATAGAAGAACATCATGTGACTCCAAGTGTCGTATGCTTCGAAAACAATAACATCACAACCATGGGCTAGACAATAGAAACTATTTCTATATAACCCTTGATAACAAAATATTTTTAGATAGTTATTATTCAAGATAGATATGGATTACCCCAAAATCTATTTTGATTGAATATAACCATCAGCTACAGATTTCCATCAGTATCGATGACATACAAAATGACCAAAAATCATTTTGAAATTCACATATGTGGAGGATTCCTTGGAATCAAATCATGAACTATAAATTTTTTGATATTTATAACATTCATTATCAATGATAGTAAATTCACTCTAAAAATATGGGTTACATTGATGTCATGTTTTGAGTCACGTGATAATAATGAATGACAATTCACCACCTGTTATCATTGAACACCGTCGACAACAAGAGGTCATAATTTTATATCCTTAATGGATATAGTAAATAACATTATTTTAACTCCAGAGGAAACACCCTATTTCTAGGTTAGAAAGAATCATGTGATTCCACATTTTTAAATATGCCAATAACACAACATATTAGCAAGACTTCCTCCCCACCTTCTTGTTATTTGGATATGGGTTCTTAGGATTACCAATAGATGGAATTCAGTCAAAATAAGAAAATAATCATAGCATAAATCATGGATATCTACATATTATTGTCCCTTTTTTCAACCTACATCACCAAAATTAAACAAAAATTAGATTATTTTCATGTATCACATATTAAGTATCCATTTAAACTTGTGGGAAACATGTGAACAACTATAGGTCAGTATGTTAACATACTCATGATTCCACAATATGCCCCATGACCCCCCAATAGTTTGGGATGTTAAAATTAATTGATCCTTTAGTAGATCTATCTCTAAATTCATTTTCATACAAATAGAGTTTCTAAGGAATATTCATGGGATGTCTAAGGTTATACTATCAAATCATTGTATTTCAATCACCCCATATAGAAATTTTAAGTGTGGGGGTCATATAATTCACTTCAATTCATCTTTATTTCTAGATATAAACATGTATCCCCTCGTGATCTACCCATAAATATCTGTTGTTATCCATTTTCATCCATAAATATGGTCCACATCTGCACATTCAATCACATGGATTTCTTGGAATGGGAGATAATGGTGTGTAACATTAAGTAGGAGACCCAAATTCAAATTATTTATTATGTTAGGTGGACTCTAGGATTATTTATCATATGAAATTGCATGAACATTAACTTTTACAAGAAATCAATATTAAATAAATCAATTTCATTCATTACTACTATGAGTATGGAAATGGAATTTCCTAACCCACTGGTCCATTCAGGTCTAAAAAATATATCAAATTAGATGATAGTATCACTACATTACATATGATTATAAATTGATATAATAGTTTAAATATATAACTCCCTCGTTATAATCATAATTATATAGAGAGATATGTAGAGGACCTCATCAACCCCTTATCAAATCCCCATCCAACAGTTGTACTTGGTCGACTATCCAGATCCAAAATATGTGTTTCTTATCATTTTACCCGAATCCAATTTTTTCCTGTCCTAATTAAGGAATTATCTCATTCAACCCCATATTTAATTATCTAGAGGATCTATGTGAAATCCCATCATAATACGATAACATCATTACTCTATATTCTAGATATTTAGTCAGGGAGATGATTTATGTAGTTGACCCCAAAAACATGTGATCGCAACTCTTACATGTGTTCTCAATGACATTAAAAAACATAAAGACTAGGTCTAACCTGAATGTATTACATATGTACAACTAGTTGACCAATATATAAGAAACATATATTATGGAAACCTAATATTAATATCCTTCAATGGAATTGTTGTCCTTGAGAAATATCATTCTAACATTTCCTCTTAGTGTGGCACGATTTCCAAATCTGTAGAGTTGTTGGAGGAAATTATGAAATAATTATATGTTGAAGAAATCATAGGGAATTTCATTTTTTTCTATGAATAAATAGAAAAAGAATAAATAATTACCTAGTGTGATATTTCCTATCCATTCCACTGTTATTTTATTTCCAAAATGAAATGAAGGATTGTCACTAACCACTCCAAGGGAAAAATATTTTGATATTATGGTTTAACTGATTTCATTACATATTGTAACTTTTTCATGTATTGCATTTATTCTAAGAATCCCCTTTAATAGTTGATGTGGATTATCATTGATATTTCCATCGATGAGGATGTCCATACCATAATATCCAATAAAATCATAGGTGAATTGTTTCAATTCCTTTAGAATTCTTAGAAAGTTTTTTAAGAATTATAACAGAACAAGAAACAGACTCATTTTTTTCATATCCATATATTTCAAGAAATATATGGTTAGTAGGTAAATGTTTTTCCAAATAGACACCATACTTATAATAAATATTATTTTATTTCAAGTTTCCATTCATGACCAGTCAAGGCCAAACTAACTATGATAATGTTTATCAGGGGAAACATTAGGGATAAGAAAAAGGGCCCTTATATACATTTTAAGAATATTGTATAATTGTTTCATGATTATTTGGTCTTAGGATTCAATATTTATATACTAAAGAAGGTAATAATGACATTGATGAAAATCATGATTCCAAAAGGAAATAACATGAATATTACTTCCAACTACTTCATCAACCATAGATTCCTCATACATTAGATCACAAAGTGATTGATCATTAAAGAATATCTCCATGATTTTCCTAACCCTATCATTTTTTTGTATGTAGATCCTTCAAAATATGTACATATATCTCAACCACCTTTTATGAGGATATATATGTTAGGTCATGAGAGCATGACTCTAGATGATATGCATAGATAATTTATAGTGGAAAATTCAGAAGTTATATTTTTAGATCCCACTGAATCATATTATCTATAACAAACAATTTGAATTCCTTGTATCCATATGACCACCTTCTGTTACCCCATAATCAAGAAAATCATTGAAGACTCAGTGAATTCATCACAAACATTGTATGGATGATCAAAATCTATCATAAGTGATGATATTGATACTAACCCTCGTAGAATTCATCCATCATATATTGTGAAGAGGTTTCGTAACTGGTTATAATTTTCACGATTCTTCTAAAATGAAAATTAATATTATTCAATCAATGATGTCAATTTGGTGGACATAAATATAGTGTTTTGTAATGAAATTATGTAGAATAACCATCCTATATTATCATTCCAATTCTATCATTGATAATGATGATGATACTCTCTATATTTAATAACCGGACATAGAGTCATTAATTTTTTACACTATTAAAGTTAATATTTAGACATTTATTCATGCTTACATGGAATAATACTCATAATAAAAACAATAAGGAACAACATTGTGGAATGTAATTTTCATTATTATATGGATGATATATAACTACCAAAGGGTCTACCAAAAACAATCAAATGTATCACCTCAATAATCTACCTGACTTTATATTGTGGTATTAATTGGTAATCCCTCAATAACTCGTACAACTAATACCAAAATTCTTCCTTTAAAGGAAAAAACTCTATGTTTTAAGAATATTTTCTTGGAATAAAATTATTACATGACCATTAGCCTCACTAGTATTATAGATTTGATCAAAATAATTAATTAACTATGGTTGTCAAATGATATTTGTGAGGCCCTTATAAGGTCACTTCAAAACTGATCTAATTTGAATTTATGTTATAAACTATTAAACCCTACCAAACATATCATTTTGAAAAAGAGTAATTCTAGGATATTATTACATTCACTTTGTAATCAATGTTATCATTAATTCAGTGAAATGTCAATAATATTTTGAAATTAGTCTAGTATAATATTGTAGATATGAGTTAGTGTTTAGTGTATACTATATTCATGATAAAACATAGATCAATATGGAATCGTTATAATATGGACTTATAGAAATATATTTTAAACCATATAACCTAAATATTTATAAACTAAAAATTGTTATTTTTTTGAAGACCTAGTTTAGATATTTGATATTAAATACCAAATTTATAGGTACATTGTATGATACTAACATCAATTACCATTTAGAAATGACTAGGATGATCCTACATGAGACTGTACCATAATTATGTCATATGTGGATCAAGTAATACATCAATGGTTGATTAAGGGTACTACAAGATTGAACTTCTCCATTTGACTAATGTGAATCCCGCTATCTAGATTTCATGTACTAAAATTTTAAAGATAAGTATCATAAGGTGGATGAAGTTGATAATTTTAGTGCCAAAAATTACTTTGAGGCCCCCTTTACATATCCTTGGGAAGACCGAAATTATATCTTCATCATACCATGTCACTATTAGGATAAACCAAAACTCAATATAGGGACCCTTTTAATTATTTCCTAGAGAAAAATAATACTCACATATCACCTCATAATCCAATAAAGGACATGTAAATCTGTGTATTTTGAATCCCATTCACACAAGTCATCAAAATATTAATCCCATTCCATTTATCTAGAATAACTGTCACTTATTTTAAAAAATGAGTTTTACCCATTTTATTAAAACTTCGAATTTTTAATTCATCATTTGGGGAGATGATGGATTATACCACATGGGATTTGGTATTTAGGATCAATTTTACTGTATTTTCTGAAAAATGAAGGGTAGGAATCCAATTTTAAATGTCCTACCAAAATAATGAAATATTGAATTGTTACTCCATAGTTTCCATTTTCTGATGTTTATTTACCTCACACAATTTTTGATTCATTTGATTAATATGACATAAATGATACCATCCAATCATAGAAGAATAAGTAATGACCACCATCGATGAAATTACAAAGGATAACCATAACAATAAAAAAGATCTATGGGCATCGTTATTAAGTATTACAATCTCTCCTTATTAGTATAATCATTATGTTTCATTACAAATATATCAATGTGATGTATTTTACTATAACTATATGAATATTCAAGGAAATTTTGCGTTGACCATGGTCAATTGTTTCTACCATCCAATTGTCCACTATATATTCATAGATTAATCAAGAAGAATATATATTTCACATGCTTCAATAATCAAGGTTGATGTTTATAATAAAATTAAATCAAATTTCATTAGGAGGAAAAATATCACAAGGATGTAGCTATCATTGACTATTTTGATAATGAAGAATAGGTTGATTTATATCTGAATGGATTTCCTAGACCCCAACATCCATTTCTATGAGGGAAATTTCTTTTTTTTCATTAAAAATTTGGAGATAAAAGAAACTACTTATCACCGATAAATTTATATTTAGTATGGGTATTTTAGATAAAATAAATTCAATTTATCTTTTAAATAGAATGAATCAATTTTTAATAAGGAAGATTAATGAACATTTTCATTACTTAGTCATTCCATATTGTTTTATAACTTCTCAAGGAAATTAACAAAGTGGTATGGGTTAGGTCTATATTTTACACTTATGGTCACAAGTAGAGTGGTATGTGGATGATTTTGAGGTCAAATTTTTTTCATTCTTAGATTATGTAAGGTTATATATTAGTTTTTTATAAATGTCCATGTTCACCATCAATTTATGTACCCATTTAAGTGAAAAATCATTTATACAATGAAGATTTACATGGAATAATTTTCTCAATAGAGTCAGGATGATCACCTTTGTGAAAATCGTGGATATATATGGATTACTCAAGCACGTTGTATTTATATGTTTAAAGGCCTCCAATGGAATCAATGAAACAAAAAAACAAATTTTTATCTATCTAGTTGGAACGTTCATTCCCTTTTATAAGAATATAATTAAAAAATATTTATAACTAGGATAAAGATTTATAAATAGAATTTTTCTATATAATGCCATTATTTTTTTCATCCAGGGATATTGATGCCTTCTATTCCAGGAAAACCTATTTTACCCTATATGATCCCTTTATTTTGATCACATAGTTACATTATTTATTATAAAAAGAATAACATTAAAAATAAAAATTATGTATATATTAGTCTCATGATTCATCACATTAATGAAAGATATTCTCCTTTAAAGAAGATCCACCTCACCATAGTTATCTCCCTTTAGATTTCATGACATTATATAAACAAAAAATGGACTAAATAATATCATATATTGACATGTTAATGTTAATTTTATAATTTTATAATGTTTAATATATGTAAAACATTGTCATAAGTGAATCATAAATATTTAAATATCAGGTTCTTCAATAAGAAGGTTATAAATTGATATGAGCTATTGGATTTGAATTCTAAACACCAAACATCTTGAGAGTTTCATGTTGAAGTAAACTATTCAAATGAGTCCATACTCTTAGCTAACAATGAAATTGATATACTATATATTCAAATTTATGGTATTCCTATGGTTCAACATGGATAAGGGAAAAACTTATTATTTAAATCAAGTTAGTGGTGTGATTATCTTCATCAAAACAAAATTGGCCTTAATTCTATAGTAAATATTATGGTTTTAAGTATATTTAATACATGATAATATGTATAAATTCCAAATCCATTGTATGAATTTGGACCTAAAAATAAGGTCCTCATTGATATATTTAATGGAATATTTTTAAGTAGATATCCGTCATAACAATGATTAATATATTGATATTATATATGATCTTATTCCCTTACTTGACAAAACCCATTATCAGATGGCCCAGTTACCCTATAAACTGAAGTTATCAAATATTTGAAAATCACAGAATGATCATGTGGGTTTCCAGTATAGATCATCTATATCTCTCACTGATCTAGATTTGATAGACATTGTGATGATTGTGTTACCTATAAGGGAAAATCCCATTGTAATCCCAAATGAGGAGGATGATCAAGTGATTCAACTTTCTACTATACCATCCAATGAACGAACCAATAATTCCTTTAGGGAAAATAATGTTATAATATGTATTACATTTCTCATTGGGTATCAATAACAAGAAACTATTCCATCATATCAAATAGTGAATGAGAAAATATAATGGAGCATGATGAATTTTAACCAAAATGATGACACCAACATAGAGCATGTTCTATAAGGTCATAAATATTATGGAATCATTATCTATTTGTCATATGGAATGAAAATCATAGAAAATTTTTATTTCTCTTAATGGTCACGTGTATATGTCAATTTTGGGATGAATCTTACTCTAGATATACATTTATTATGATAATTTGGCACACATTGTTCAATGACTAAATAAATATCAGTTTGGAGACTTATGAGAACCATATTTTGGAAAAAAATTATTATAAATTTCATACTCTCCATGATATTATTTGTTCTTTACATTTTTTATACATTGGAATTAAATCATGGGTCAATAACCGCTAGAGACATTCCTATATTAATTTTTCATCCTAATCAACAATCAATAATTCTTAAATTTTGATTAGTCGATCCCAATAAAAGAATTCAATACTGAAAACATCAACAAATATGTGAAATAAAAAATTATATATTGGTCTGAGATTTCTCAAATAAATCTCATTTAAATCATAACCAACTACTATGCAACTAATATTATTAATCTATATACTGAATATAACATCTAGTTTTTTTATGCTTCTCCTATCACTAATGGTGGGATTAAAATATTAATTCATTTAAAATGACCTTTTTTATTATCTTATATATGAAATAAAATATAAAATTAAGAGATATATTTACAGTATCTTTGATTCCATGTTGGATTTATGGATAGTGAATCAAAATTAAATCTTGTATAATCCATATTCTCTATAATGTGACACAAATCACATCTAAAAACATAGGTCCATATTTCAATAGTTTAATAAATACCATAAAATTAGCTGATGATTGATAAGTGTCCCTAAATCATAATTATAAAATTACTTCCCATGAAAAAATATGCTCCAATCTTCACTCAATTGGGAGTACCATAGGATTCTTGTTTTTATATATTTCTTCAAGAATTTTTTCCACAATCCATTATTCAAGATTATCTGGTACTAGTTATCATATTTTAAAAGATATATATTTTAACATTGTTGATGTTCAAATAAAATGTGGAAGGTCCCTTTTCCATACAAAAGTAATTCTCTAATGGGTTATACTCATTGATCACCATGGATGGGGAGTGCATGAATCCCCCAACTAATGAATGATTCGTCAATATTTACTTATTTTAGCTACACATTATATCCAACATACCAAAAAAAGATATAAAACTAAATATATTTCAACATTACATATAACATTAAACTACATGTAAAATTTACAAGTCTGATGGTGCTAAACTATATGAAATAAATTCATCACATTATTATTATAAATTGCACAGTATTTCATATTCATCAAACAAAAGTGAATTATAGTTAAAAATCATTTCAACATGATATTCAACCATACATAATACCTTACACATTCTATGAGAGTAAAGATAATATAATTTCCCCTAAAAATATTAGGTTCTTAACATTATCCAGCACCTTGGTAATATATTGAAAAATTATATGAAATGTTTTTCTAACTATATGACATAATCATAATATAATTGCATTGTCCAATATGATTTTAAAAAATGTTTCCATCATTATATATGCAATATTTTAAAATATAAAATATACAATACCCACCCTATAAATTAAAATATGTAGATAATATTCAAATATTGGAATATTGTACTGTAAAAATATGATTTCACCTAAACCCATGAATGAAACATCTTATTTTGGTTTTAGTATTCTCCTATAATTACCAATATTATTTTTTAATAAATCCTTCCCAACATGGTATTTATAATTATGCATTCATATATTATCCTACGATGACACACAAATTCCCTTTCTAAATACATAATATCATGGTGTCCATGATCATTCCATTAATATTAATTCCTCATCTATCTTTGAGGGCGACATCAACCGCTTATGGAAAATGATTGACTCACACTCAAGGACTTTACCCTTCAATATTCTCAATTTATTTATGGTGGGACACAACTAGTGTTGATATTTTTGAAAACACCCAATTAGTTTTATCAATAATTCAATTAAATTTTTATTTGGGTCCTCATCATAGCCCATATCAATATGGGATCATTTACAATGATGATATGAAACTCTAAAGGCCCACTAATAATATTTGGTACATTCCCCAATTTTATTTTTATACTAATTTAGTGGGTTATTTATTTTTAATTTAGGGTCAACATCTAATCTATATATTACATTTAAAATAATTAATGATACTGATATATATTCATTATTTTTAATTTTTTTAGTAATCATTGTCCACTCATTAATAGACCACATTTTTCTTCAAATCATTAAATTCTGGATTTACACAACATCCACCAACCTTATTAAAAAATTGAACTCTAATTCTATTAATAGAACCCCATTATACATATTCATATGTCGATGAAGATATTAATTCTCTCAAGGAACATCCCTATGTATACACTATTACACTATATCATGAACTCACTTATAGAATTTATAATCATCTATTATTCTTTGTATTATTCAATGTGCATGATTCAAGATGGATAAAGGGTAATGGAGAACTCTATAAAACATTATCTATACACACTATATTCCCAAAAAGTATTTACACTTGGTAGTATAATTGGCACTAAAAAACTCATTCATCCTTTTATCGCTACGCATCACAATAACAAACAATGTACATATCTTATATTAGACATTCACCTAGAATCAAGTCACTTTTTACTTTAACATTGTAATATTTTGATTATATTTATTGTTTTATGTGGTGTGTATGTAGATAGAACATCCAACTAATCCATGCCTCGCAACCTTAGACTATGTGTCTACACCTCAAGGGTGATTACTGAAGTACTAATATTCCCACTCATAGAAGGACTAGATGTTACTATTATTCAAATAAGACTATCATCAATTCTAGAGAAAAATAATATAAAATAAATTGGAAAGAATTAAAACTCATAGGACTCATCATTGAGATTGATCAAGAGGAAAACTATGTTCATTGAATCCATTGGAAGAAAAAAATTTATGATAAAATATTTAAAACCATTTCCCTAGAATGAAGACATGAACATAAAATGAAAAACCACATTATCCCATTTTTTCATTATTCAAGAAGAATTATTATCTCAAATTAAAATTTGGTTGATCATTAATCATTATTATAAAGTGACTAGTAGAGGAAAATTTCAATGTTACGGAACTATAAAAACAAGAACACCTATATTTTTTCCTCATAATGCATTATTAAAATACATGATCATGTTATAACCATCACGACATCAAATTGAATTCCCTTTCATATGAAATGAATGATATACATATACATGATCAAAATCCTAGTTATACAACATTACACTACAACTAAACCACATCATAGCTCCATCCCATTAAACTGTATAACTAATGACTTATTAAATGAATCTTAATGTAAGAAACTATGTTGTTACCCTCACCCATAACGAAATCCCATATATTTTTGTTCAAAACATTTAATAAAATACCATCAAAACTATATATGGATATGTTCTCAATCTAGATGATTTGAAATGATTTCAGAAACCCATATATTGAACCTAGACATAGTATCTATTTCTTTTATCATCTATCATTACTGGATTTTTTATGTTGATCCATGTCCTTCAATCAGGTTCCTTATTCTCACATGACACTAAGATAAAAAAAATAGAATAAGGGTGTGACCCAATTTTTTTATTGGAATCATCATTCATGTTTTGAAAATGATGGTGGAGTGATACATAGTGTATTTAATAATAATAGAATATCCAATCAATTCTCCCTCATATATTTATCAAACCACTATTTTGATCTACATCACCCTCCTTGTATAAAAGTGATCCCCAGTGGTAATGGAACAATATTGTATTATCTCACTTTTTTCATTTATAAGTGATGTAAGGGAATTTTTTAATACACCTGGTAGTTCTTTTTTTTAAGAATAGGGTTACCAGTTGTAAATAATGGTTCCTAACATTATTCATTATTGTCTAGTAGTGGAACCTATGTTCCAACGATATGGTAAAAAATCCCTCAAATATTTTTTATCTATCTTTATTATTCCATATCAGATATCACAATAAAAATAATTATTTTCCCCACTTTTTTGAGAGACTGAAATTCCATTTACATTTCATTTATCATGAAATTTTATAAGTCCTTAATTAATTTCATCCGTATGAGTAGTTCCTCAACTAGCATCACTTTTTTCTACTATAATAATTTTTATGTTGTAATTATTACTCCAAAAGGTTGAACCCTATTTTTCAATTTCAATAGGAATGAATCATATTCATTACTTCTTGTTTCATACACCATGCATATCTCACATAGAACCATAATCTTTTGTGGATTCATTCTATACATGATCCAGTCATTCCATGTTTTTAGAAAGGTAATCCATCATAGTGTTTTTATCATAACTATTAATTATACTACATGTTTCCACTCATCTAATAATCACCATACTATAATTGGGTCTGAGAAATAAATTAGTTCATATTTACACTATAAACATCATTTAATCTCTTACCCATCATCAATTTTGAATGACCTCAAATTATAAATTTCCACTTTTTACGTTATTTATAGATATTGTAATTGATTCTCCATTTGAATTTAGTCGAATTTATCACCCTTAAATAAAAATGCATGAAATAATATATTGTTTCATATTGCCTATGTTTCATTAATTTTAATAACCCAAAATCCACCCTGATCTATGAATTCTGGAGTGAATCTAAGTAAAACTACATTTCATGAAATTGGATAATTGTATAAATTGGAATCTGAGACCCCTAGGACCTCAAATTAATGTTATTTATTATATTAACTTGAAGATTTGTTCCATTGACCAATATTTTTACAAATAATAACCCATATAAACTATGGGAACTGGTGTGTTCCTCATTACATTAAACTATATTAACCTCAATAGTGGGGTCAACGCATTATAGAAACAATGTTATCATGTCCTTTGATCCTCAATTCATATTTTGTTTTCAATATTATATATAGATATATTTTATCACTTATAATCACCCAATATAATGTCCCCATAAACGATTAGTCACCCCATGGACAGAAAATTAGTTCTAAAAACAATGTATATTCCCACCAGAGGATGTTTGTGTTGGACTAGGATCATTAGATGTCTATTCACTTTATTATGTTTATTTACTTATTGTTTTATGAACTACATCACCCTTCATTTTTTCCACTATCAAATGATTTTATAATACACATCCTAGATCTACATACATTAATTTCATTGTATAATATCATTAATACTTTTCTAAATTGGAAACAACATTTTCAATCATGGCCCCATGCCATACAATATTTCAGAACTATGTGATTATGGATTCCCATTCTGGGGATATATAGTGATTTCTAGCCCACTTTATATTGTATAATAGAAATAGTTTCCAATTATGGATAGAGTTCTAATGTTGGATATGGGTGTTTCTAGGACCACTTCTCAATATGTATTTATACTATAGCTAAAGAAACTATCCCTCCTCAGTGGTCCATGAATTATGATAATAAAATATGAGAATATATTTATATTCTAATATATTTTATAGAATCATCATGGTCTATGTTTCAACTCCTTGAAAGGAATAACTAATGCTCTTGGCTGTAAGTCCCTAATAATTCTAACAAATTTTACATGTTAGGTGCTCATAAATAATTATCCCCCTTCTTGATTTTGGATACATGAACATTATATATGAATCCTTTAGATTATAAATCCTCTACATAGATCATGATAAATTTATATCCCGAAAAACATTATATGGTTTTTACTCTAATTTCCTCTATATACACAACTACATTACACAGATTTGGTTTAATTGATTGATATTCTAGATGCATGAGGACATTACCCTAAAATTTATTGAACTCATCCAACTAACCATTCTCTATTATTTATATCATTTTACTATATAATTTGTATTTTCAAATACTATACACATTTAACCAGGTTCCCATATGGTGAAGAAAAAACACTATATGGGATCAGCTACCATCTCGTGAATATTCCAAAGTGGTGATATTTCTATTAGTATGTTAATGGATCATATATGTTGTTAATATTAATAAAAATATTTACACATATTCATCATACCCATATTAGTACACATTTTCAAGGTCATAGTTTACCTATCTCTACATTTCCATTTCAAAAATTAAATTATCACTCCATAGTTATTGTACAATCATGTATCTAGAAATTAGTGGGGGAAACTAAACTCGATTAATGAAACCTACTAGATTTTAACATCATATTGGTATTCAAAATGTGTTTTATGTAATATTCAAATGAGATACCAGCAACCAAATATTTAAATTTTTTAAAATTTAATGATCCCTTCTTTGATTCTGTTTTCTCAAAATGAGATGGGCTCACATAGGATAATATATTTTTGGTTAGATAATTCATTTTTGTATTCCATGTGGGAAATTCAGCATAATTAATTTGAAAAACCAAAAAAATTACTACCATTATGAAAATAATAATATTTTTTTCCACATAATATATCAACTATATTATTAAAAATATTACCCCTACTTGAAAGAGGAAAAAAATTCTCGGTATTTTAGACAATTTCTTGTTGACTGAAGTATTTGCATCCACCTATGTATCTCCAAAATATCATCCTCTAAATGAGATAAATAATTATCCACTTATTTCTATAGAATTTATTATATTCTATTCACTCCACTAATAAAATTTCTTCTTGCCTCCTAAGAATTGACCAATACCAATTGTTTCATTTGTTGGTTAATGATTTTCCTATAGACGGTGATGAAATATCCATCGTAGAAATGATTATCATACATTGAGGAATGTACATTTTTATTTTCATAATTAAATTTTTTTTCATGATGGTTATCCTTATACATTGTGTTTTCAAATTATTACCACTCCAAAAATACATACTCAAAAAAATTATCAAGACAATATGTGTAGTGTATGAAAGTGAACCTTATTAATCCCAATATTCAATAAACAAAGGAGAAGAGATACACATTCTAATCCATGATAAATCATGAAGTTATCATAAGTAATTTTCTCATGGTACTTTATTAAATATATATATATATATAATATGGATTCCCCTTTTCAATATCTGACTCTAACACATTCATATACTTGGGAGAAGGATCATACATTAGAAAATATTCAGAACCTCCTCAGTATAATCCACCACTAGAATCCTTTATAATGGGTTAAACATCATGTATAAAGGACTCAACTAGTCATAACCCTACCGAGTATAAATTATCTCTATATATTTATCCTATGGATTAGTTATATACATTATTCCCTAATCTTTAATCAATTCATTTATGTTTTCAATGTTACTATCAATAGGTGATTCATGTAATGTCTCCATATCACATAAAAAAAGAGATAAGTCTATGAATATGGCTCAAATTATATGTGTCTTAGAACAGTATAACATATATTAAATTTTTTGATTTTCCTATGTCATTGACAAGGCCTACAAAATTAGTTGGAGAAGGGAGTTTTATGATGGGAAGGACTCCATGAGGTAATGTCCAATCAACCATTTGAAAAATATATATTTATATGTTCCCAAATAGTAAATTAAATATTATCCAATTTTTTATAATGTTATGACTGAAAAATATTCTTCCTGTACAAATTTTTAACTATATACTATAAAAGATTATGATCATCCGAGATCACAGGCCTTGTTTGGAACAAACCAAACTATCTTAAAAATAATAATAGACAAGTATTCAAAGGGATACAGGAAAACGAATAAAAATATGTATATATTTAAAACATAAATGAAGAGGGAATCATATAACTGACCACTATATATGATTTATCTCACTATAAAATATTATCACCATAATGAAACCATTTTGTCGCACCCTATAAATGACTGGTAAGGAAGGGGAGTTTGTATGTCCATTACTTGTTTTATTCATTTTCCCTCCCTTTGCTTTATATCAAGAATATTTATATTTCATATATTTAATATTTTTGATGTATCCCTCTCATTCACATATATGTTAATATTTATCTTTTCATGGAGATTATTTTTGCGAAAATAAATTTTGTCTTTGTATTTCATGAAGAATTTATATATAATTAAAAAAAATTGAGAAATATATCATCACTGTGTTCACAAGTCAAGTCATCCTAATTCATAATTTTAATTGTATCCTTATATCTTCTCTTAATTATATAACTTGTCACGAACCAACCCGGGTCGACCCAGAACCGGTCACCCGAGCTGGTCCGCGACATGGCCCGAGAGGCGTTCCCGATCCTCCCGGGCTGGCGACAAGCGCCAGGGCATCAACAGAGGCTATGGGAACGATTTCTCCCAATATAAATAAATAAGACAGTGAAAATAATACAGAGCAGCGCAGAAAAGATAACCAAATAAAGTGACTAAACAACAACAAACAGAAAACAAACTAACCAAACACGACGTGCGAACAAACTCCGTGCGACCTCGCGGGTCGCTCTCCGACTCAACGACCAAGCGTCGCCCTAGGCGAGCGCACTCAAGCTATAGCCTGCACAAACACTAAAAACAGAAAAGAACTATAGGCGTGAGTATTAAAACTCAGTAGGCTAGCCCGATATCTATTCCCAATGCACTACCTTTAAAATAAAAGAAACATCATTTCAAGTTTGAACTACAATCTATAAAAGTATGTTTTTAATAATATTCTAATGAAAAACAAAGTACGAACCATTGCCCTTAGCCATCTCAAAATTCGGGTTAATTTCATTAGTGTCAATGACATTTCAGGTAAGGGGGAAAGTGAGGTTTAAATTTTCAAATTTGTACAAAGGGGATTAAACACTTTTATTTGAAAATAATTTTTAGAAACCTAATCAAAAGCAATTCACCATTTTCCAAAGAAAACAATACACCAGAATGCACAAAGTAAAACACACGGCAAGGGCAATGTAGGTATACATGTGAGTATCATAATCATTACTGCAAGCTACAAAGCTGAATAGACATGGGTGAACCTAGGAGATCAAGAATAAACCAGAAGACACCAATACATGAGAAATCATCCTTATTGACATGTCACGATGAAATCAAAACGCACAATACGCTCGACCATCCACTCACAGGCAGGTCGAGGTCAAATCCCATAGCAATAAACCCAATATATCCACCTACTATGGGCCACTGGTCAGTACCATAACCTACCAGTGCAGCAATAGTTCTTAGAATATTCTCTCAATATGCCAGATTCCCATGACTCAAGTGTTTAAGAAAAAGGGGGGTGAGCCAACCGATGCCAACCAAGCATCCAATCAGATATATATATATATATATATAAAGAACAACAGGCATTCCCCGAGCCACTCCATGGGACAACCTCTTGCCTTTAACTACTCAAGAACCCGGGAGCCTCTAAGCGCGGCCTCCCAAACAATCAATCGCAACCAAGGCATGAGAGTCGTCCAAAGAGGGTTTTTATAAAAACATTTCCATCGCTTTCCATAAAGTGCCAAACGGGCATTTAATACAGTTCACAATTACTACCAAAACCAGTTTAAAACTATTTGAAGAATCCACAAAACACTACTTCACAGGTTGCCAGTATTTTTATAAACCAAACCAAACCATTTTCTTTTCCAAATAAACTTTAAGAGCCAACCGGGCAATTTCTCAAACGAACCAATGTGTTTGTTCACGCTTCAAAAGAAATCATTTCTCATTAAACCAGAACTCTATTTTATATTCCATGAATTATGTTTAAAATCCAAATGGGCATTCTTTCATTATTGGGTGTCCGCTCGTCAAAAGGATGTTTCATGTGTCGTGTATAAAATAAACGGCTCCTTTTGACATTAAATAACCATTTAAAATTTTACCATCTTATATTAAAAATTAATTATCGTATATTATCTCATATTTATTACAATTAATAAAATGTTGATTTTGAACAATTAGGGTGCGCAAACAGCATGAAATAATATAACTTAAATTTTAAAAGCAGTGCAAAGGGGACCTACCTCAAAACCAAGCGCGTCGACACAAAAACCTCGGATCCAAGGCGTGAGGACACGACGTGTGTCCAAAACCACGTGACAAAGTCTAACACTCTGCATAATCAAAACCAAGGACTCAGACATATCCAAAACTCACCAGAGCATTCGAAACCAAGCGGCGGGAATAAATGCTCACCTCGAAACCAAAGCGCGGCGACGACGGAACCTCGGAAACAAGGCGCGGCGATGTCGCTCACTCGGAAACGCCCTGCGCGGGTCCTAAAAATCCTAAGCCATCAAATAGAAATCCACCATCAACAAGAGTACGATGATAATAATGAAAATAAAGATAATAATAGTAATAATAATACTAATAATAATAATAGGATTAGTAATAATAATAATAATAGAAATAGTAATAATAACAATAGTAATAATAATAATAGTAATAGCAACATAATAATAATAATAATAATAATAATAATAATAATAATAATAATCATATTAATAATATCATTATTAATAACAATAATAATAGTTATAATAACAGTAATAATATCAACATTAATAATAATAATATTAATAATATTAATAATAATTACGAAATAATGTTAATACTATTAACACTAATAATAATAATAATAAAATTAATATTAATAATAATAATAATAAAATTAATAATAATAATAATAATAAAATTAATATTAAAAGTAATAATAATAATAATACTAATAATAATTATAAAATAATAATAATGATAATATTAGTATTATTATTAATAATAATAATAGTAGTAGTTTGAAAAACAATAATAATTATAATAATAATAATATTAACATTAATAATCATAATATTAATAATATAAAACAAAATAAATAAATAATAGGAAAAAAAGAGACCTGGCCGGGAGGGGAGGCGTGCGGCGGACAGGAGGAAGGAGAAAGAAAAAGAAGAAGAGGAGGAGGAAGAAGGAGAGAAGAAGAAGAAGAAGAAGGAGAGAAGAAGAAAGGGGGGGCGCGGGCTGGCTGGACCGCTGGACCAGGGGAGGGAGGCCGCTGCTGTTGCGGGAGGAGAAGGAAGAAAAGAAAAAAAAGGAAAACAGGGGAGAGAGGCCGCTGCTGTTGCGGGAGGAGAAGGAAGAAAAGAAAGAAAAAAAAAGAAAACAGGGGAGAGGGAGAGAGCAGGTGGGCGAAGGCGGGTCTGGCGCTGCTGCGGCCGAGCGCTGCAAGGGAGAGCTGCTAGGTGCGTGCGGGCCGAAGGAGGCAGCAGGGTGCGGTGCTAAAAGAGGGGAGGAGGTTCGGCGCTGGCTGTTGGTGGCCGGGACGACGGGGCGAGGCCGGTGACGGGGAGACCGGGAGTTGCGGAGCGGAGCGGCGACGGAAGGTGGAAGAAGGCGCCGAGATGTAGGGGAGGCGTTGGGTGTTTGATGGCCGAAGGCGCAATAGGGGGGAGCCGCGGTGGGTGCAGTGAAGCGGGACGAGGGGGGGTGGCCGCGGTGGGTGCAGTGAAGCGGGACGAGGGCTGGGCAGAGCCGGGGAGCCGGACGGGGTGCGGCGAAGCGGCGCCGGAGGGAGCACTGCTGGAGGAGGAGCGGAGGAGAAGGGAACCCGCGGGAGGGAGAGAAGAGAGAATAGAGGAGGGGGGTGGCGGCGGCTCCAGCGGGGAGAAAGAAAAAAATATATAAAGGGGGTTGGCCGGCTAGGGTTAGAAGAAAAATAAAATAAAAGAAAAAGAAAAAATAAAATTAAATAAAACAAATCATGATCATAATAATAATAAATTACAATAATAATAATAACAATAATAAAGATTAATATCAAATCATATTTAATAACGGTTAGACTATTTCTGCAACATTAAAATTTTAATAATTATTTATTTATAACAAAATGATAAAAATAATAATGATAATGATAATCAAATGATAAAAATATTCATTTCGTCTTAAATAATAAAAATAATTATTAATAGCCATAAAAATATTAAGACAATCTAAATTGACAATTTCTAATTTATTTTTAATTCCCCTAAGCCGAAGAGGCCACGCAATTGCATGGGAGAAGCCGCGCGGTGTCGCGCTCTACCCGCGCTTCCGACGTCGTCGAACCCAGGATGCATACTTTTTATCAAGACTCAAAACTTTCATCCGAGACTGAACGTGAACCACAACAAAAATAATTTAAAGCCAAAGAAATCATAAAAAAAAATAAACGCACGGTTTGGGGTGCGACAATTCTCCCCACCATAACGCTTTCCGCCCCCGGAAAGCCACAACACCAACCAGTCGATCGATCAACACCTAAGGATTTCACAGAACACGATCCAACCTCTTATCTCAAGGACATCACAACGACTACCAGTGAGACTAAACCTCATTGCCCAAAGTAAATCACCAACAGAGGGGAGGCCTGAACGGTCTCCCCACCATAAGAACTCAACTAGCATTCAATAACGATTTAAGAGAAAACCCAAAGAGACTCATGGTGGGTCTCCCCACCATAAAGAACCGACCAACTAACGACCAAACGGGAAACCAGCTTAGACATGCACGAGACCTTACTCCATCTAGAAAGAGCACAGCAAGGACCTTTAAACCACTTACTCACGTTCAAAAGGGATAGAAGCTTAAATGGATACTTAGCACAACTAAAAACTCTATACCCATGGGAGGTGAGGGTGGGCCCAAGGATCAAATCACTAAAACTACGACGTACGACTACTCACGACCCATCACTTCGGGATGGACACAAACCAGGGCCGCAACTGATTTACATCAGTGGCCCACGCAAGGTCACGGATCAGCAACTTACATCCAAGAGGCACGACTCCCGACGCTATGCAAGGGATAAGTCCATCACGCGCTTTGCGACAAGAGGAAAACTACAACGACAGAGGAACCAGAGCAACAACACCAAAACTATCTCACCACGACGATAGAAGCACGACTTTCACCAGACTCTTTAAAATTTCCCCCGGGGGGTTCCTGACTACGCGCTGGCTTCACTCCGAGACCTTTTGGCTGGAGCTCTGATGGATGAAGCATCTTCTGCCTCGCAGTCAGGTTCTGATAATCCCAACAAGAAACATACATCTTTTGATTTGACAAAAGAAATGACAAGATTTTAAAATTTAAAACACACCAGCATTAAAAGACGAGGTTCGTCAAAAGACCCATGAAGTTCCCATACATTTCAAACCCAAAACACCACCAGTATAACTACAACGATAAAAGATCCCTTAAACTGAAAGGAAACTTACACCAAGAACTCTGAACAAAGACCCAATAGCACATTACTTCTGAGAACACCCTCTGCGACGCTTTCTTGCAACGCCCCGACAAAATCGTCGCAAGTGACCCAGACGTCCACACGCCTGGCAGGGCTTCGGAGCGCTTGGGCACGATGACTTCTTGTGACCCCGCTTGCCACACTGATAACACACAATAATCTCTCGCTCCGAAGAGGTTGATGAAAGATCTCGAGGCCTCTTGATTCCACGACCTGATCCATCCACTTCCATTTGCTTACTCACCTCCTTTCCAGAACTTTCACCAGTGCTCATAGGGATCGAAGGAGGGAGAACTACTTCGAGCACTCCTGCCATCGCGGCTTCGATACGAAAAGCTTGTCTCACCACATCGACAAAAGAAGTCAGGTTGGACTCTGACACCTTCGACTGCAGATCAGGGCGGAGACCCGCCTCGAAGCATCGAGCCTTCACGGGGTCATTTGTGGCATACTCTGAATCATAAGGTACTAGATCTACAAAGCGCTGGAAATATTCTAACACGGATCCGTCGCCCTGCTGCAGACAACACATTTCCATCCCCTTCCTCACCCTATCTTCCTCAGAGAAAAACTGACGAATGAACAAAGACTTGAAGAACTCCCAAGTAATCTTTTGACGAGGCTTGTTCCGAGACACTGACTTCCACCACATCCACGGTGAACATTCAAGCATGAAGGTCGCAAGCTTGACCTTCAACAACTCGGGCAACTCAATGAGGTTAAAGTCCCTTTCAATCTTCCGCATCCACTCCTCTTCCATGGAAGGGTCTGCTTGACCATAGAAGAGAGGTGGATCGAGCTTCCGAAACTCAAGCATAAAATCCTTAGGTTGATCAACCGCACTACGATTACCCATCGAAGCTTCAAAGGGATAACCGCTGGACAAGGAAAGGTCAAAAACCCAATCAACGCCAACTCAACGAATGAATAACAACCTCAAAACCAAACGCTACATAGGTGACAAGCTCAAAATCTGAGAAAAAAAGTTATCATAACGTCAAAAATTTTCTCTTTGAAAACGTCTTTAATTTAGAACAAGCTTAGTGGGTTAAACCTTAGCCATTGGTATTCTTTAGAGCCTCACTCACATGCATGTATCCGTGCCACCCAGGGCATCCATCCACCATACCAGACATCCATCCACATTTCCAACCCACCAAAATGCATGTGAGTACTCATCGGAACACCAAGTCCAAAACAAGCAACTTCATTTTCCAAAAACAATTTATTCATACCACTTCTTTTAAAACAATCCACAAATTAAACATGTTATTTCAAACAACCATTTTTTTTTTCAAAACCAACTTTTCTGATTCAAACCACTTTTCAAAAAAATCAAGGGAAACACAAAACAACTCAACAGGGGACTAGTATCAGTGGGTGACTTGACCATATGGTTGGCGGCCACATGCCAAACACGTCACTGACACAGAGAGCCTTCTTGGACCATGCCCCTAGCTCTGCATGGCTTGCCAGGCCGTGCGGGTTAGGAGGACTGGTGACCCAACTCCCTTTGTCGTATCCCAATCACAAAACCTTTCCATAAAAACCCAAACAAACTAATTAAACCGGACTTCCCATGGAAACCTGAGGATCAGTACGGGCAAGAGTTCGCGATGCTCTTCTCGCACCTACCCCTCAAGTCCCGACAATCCTACTCCATCTACCTTGACATCCCAAATAACAAAGGGCGCTCTGAAAAGTGTGGTCTGCTAAGAGCAAACCTCCTCTGATACCATTTTGTCACGAACCAACCCGGGTCGACCCTGAACCGGTCACCCGAGCTGGTCCGCGACATGGCCCGAGAGGCGTTCCTGATCCTCCCGTGCTGGCGACAAGCGCCAGGGCATCAACAGAGGCTATGGGAACGATTTCACCCAATATAAATAAATAAGATAGTGAAAATAATACAGAGCAGCGCAGAAAAGATAACCAAATAAAGTGACTAAACAACAACAAACAGAAAACAAACTAACCAAACACGACGTGCGAACAAACTCTGTGCGACCTCGCGGGTCACTCTCCGACTCAACGACCAAGCGTCGCCCTAGGCGAGCGCACTCAAGCTATAGCCTGCACAAACACTAAAAAAAGAAAAGAACTATAGGCGTGAGTATTAAAACTCAGTAGGCTAGCCCGATATCTATTCCCAATGCACTACCTTTAAAATAAAAGAAACATCATTTCAAGTTTGAACTAAAATCTATAAAAGTATGTTTTTAATAATATTCTACTGAAAAACAAAGTACGAACCATTGCCCTTAGCCATCTCAAAATTCGGGTTAATTTCATTAGTGTCAATGACATTTCAGGTAAGGGGGAAAGTGGGGTTTAAATTTTCAAATTTGTACAAAGGGGATTAAACACTATTATTTGAAAATAATTTTTAGAAACCTAATCAAAAGCAATTCACCATTTTCCAAAGAAAACAATACACCAGAATGCACAAAGTAAAACACACGGCAAGGGCAATGTAGGTATACATGTGAGTATAATAATCATTACTGCAAGCTACAAAGCTGAATAGACATGGGTGAACCTAGGAGATCAAGAATAAACCAGAAGACACCAATACATGAGAAATCATCCTTATTGACATGTCACGATGAAATCAAAACGCACAATACGCTCGACCATCCACTCACAGGCAGGTCGAGGGCAAATCCCATAGCAATAAACCCAATATATCCACCTACTATGGGCCACTGGTCAGTACCATAACCTACCAGTGCAGCAATCATTCTTAGAATATTCTCTCAATATGCCAGATTCCCATGTCTCAAGTGTTTAAGAAAAAGGGGGGTGAGCCAACCGATGCCAACCGAGCATCCAATCAGATATATCTATATATATAAAGAACAACAGGCATTCCCCGAGCCACTCCATGGGACAACCTCTTGCCTTTAACTACTCAAGAACCCGGGAGCCTCTAAGCACGGCCTCCCAAACAATCAATCGCAACCAAGGCATGAGAGTCGTCCTAAGAGGGTTTTTATAAAAACATTTCCATCACTTTCCATAAAGTGCCAAACGGGCATTTAATACAGTTCACAATTACTACCAAAACCAGTTTAAAACTATTTGAAGAATCCACAAAACACTACTTCACAGGTTGCCAGTATTTTTATAAACCAAACCAAACCATTTTCTTTTCCAAATAAACTTTAAGAGCCAACCGGGCAATTTCTCAAACGAACCAATGTGTTTGTTCACGCTTCAAAAGAAATCATTTCTCATTAAACCAGAACTTTATTTTATATTCCATGAATTATGTTTAAAAGCCAAACGGGCATTCTTTCATTATTGGGTGTCCGCTCGTCAAAAGGATGTTTCATGTGTCGTGTATACAATAAACGGCTCCTTTTGACATTAAATAACCATTTAAAATTTTACCATCTTATATTAAAAATTAATTATCGTATATTATCTCATATTTATTACAATTAATAAAATGTTGATTTTGAACAATTAGGGTGCGCAAACAGCATGAAATAATATAACTTAAATTTTAAAAGCAGTGCAAAGGGGACCTACCTCAAAACCAAGCGCGTCGACACAAAAACCTCGGATCCAAGGCGCGAGGACACGACGTGTGTCCAAAACCACGTGACAAAGTCTAACACTCTGCATAATCAAAACCAAGGACTCAGACATATCCAAAACTCACCAGAGCATTCGAAACCAAGCGGCGAGAATAAACGCTCACCTCGAAACCAAAGCGCGGCGACGACGGAACCTCGGAAACAAGGCGCGGCGATGGCGCTCACTCGGAAACGCCCTGCGCGGGTCCTAAAAATCCTAAGCCAACAAATAGAAATCCACCATCAATAAGAGTACGATGATAATAATGAAAATAAAGATAATAATAGTAATAATAATACTAATAATAATAGGATTAGTAATAATAATAATAATAGAAATAGTAATAATAACAATAGTAATAAAAATAATAGTAATAGCAACATAATAATAATAATAATAATAATAATAATAATAATAATAATCATATTAATAATATCATTATTAATAACAAAAATAATAGTTATAATAACAGTAATAATATCAACATTAATAATAATAATAATAATAATAATAATAATTACGAAATAATGTTAATACTATTAACACTAATAATAATAATAATAAAATTAATATTAATAATAATAATAATAAAATTAATAATAATAATAATAAAATTAATATTAAAAGTAATAATAATAATAATACTAATAATAATTATAAAATAATAATAATGATAATATTAGTATTATTATTAATAATAATAATACTAGTAGTTTGAAAAACAATAATAATTATTATAATAATAATATTAACATTAATAATCATAATATTAATAATATAAAATAAAATAAATAAATAATAGGAAAAAAAGAGACCTGGCCGGGAGGGGAGGCGTGCGGCGGACAGGAGGAAGGAGAAAGAAAAAGAAGAAGAAGACGAGGAGGAAGAAGGAGAGAAGAAGAAGAAGAAGGAGAGAAGAAGAAAGGGGGGGCGCGGGCTGGCTGGACCGCTGGACCAGGGGAGGGAGGCCGCTGCTGTTGCGGGAGGAGAAGGAAGAAAAGAAAAAAAAAAGGAAAACAGGGGAGAGTGGTCGCTGCTGTTGCGGGAGGAGAAGGAAGAAAAGAAAGAAAAAAAAGAAAACAGGGGAGAGGGAGAGAGCAGGTGGGCGAAGGCGGGTCTGGCGCTGCTGCGGCCGAGCGCTGCAAGGGAGAGCTGCTAGGTGCGTGCGGGCCGAAGGAGGCAGCAGGGTGCGGTGCTGAAAGAGGGGAGGAGGTTTGGCGCTGGCTGTTGGTGGCCGGGACGACGGGGCGAGGCCGGTGACGGGGAGACCGGGAGTTGCGGAGCGGAGCGGCGACGGAAGGTGGAAGAAGGCGCCGAGATGTAGGGGAGGCGTTGGGTGTTTCATTGCCGAAGGCGCAACAGGGGGGAGCCGCGGTGGGTGCAGTGAAGCGGGACGAGGGGGGTGGCCGCGGTGGGTGTAGTGAAGCGGGACGAGGGCTGGGCAGAGCCGGGGAGCCGGATGGGGTGCGGCGAAGCGGCGCCGGAGGGAGCACTGCTGGAGGAGGAGCGGAGGAGAAGGGAACCCGCGGGAGGGAGAGAAGAGAGAATAGAGGAGGGGGGTGGCGGCGGCTCCAGCGGGGAGAAAGAAAAAAAAAATAAAGGGGGTTGGCCGGCTAGGGTTAGAAGAAAAATAAAATAAAAGAAAAAGAAAAAATAAAATTAAATAAAACAAATCATGATCATAATAGTAATAAATTACAATAATAATAATAACAATAATAAAGATTAATATCAAATCATATTTAATAACGGTTAGACTATTTCTGCAACATTAAAATTTTAGTAATTATTTATTTATAACAAAATGATAAAAATAATAATGATAATGATAATCAAATGATAAAAATATTCATTTCGTCTTAAATAATAAAAATAATTATTAATAGCCATAAAAATATTAAGACAATCTAAATTGACAATTTCTAATTTATTTTTAATTCCCCTAAGCCGAAGAGGCCACGCAGTTGCATGGGCGAAGCCGCGCGGTGTCGCGCTCTACCCGCGCTTCCGACGTCGTCGAACCCAGGATGCATACTTTTTATCAAGACTCAAAACTTTCATCCGAGACTGAACGTGAACCACAACAAAAATAATTTAAAGCCAAAGAAATCATAAAATAAAATAAACGCACGGTTTGGGGTGCGACATAACTCCACCAAATATTGTAATGTTTTTTACTAATATAGCTCTATATCTATAGTTGATTATTTTTTGTATTTAATCACTCAGTCATGTACCACACCTGTTCTTATTTGTTTGAGTATAGTTGTGGAAGGGATGGGGTGAATTAACTTTATCATTTGAATTTTTTATCACAAGTACATTTTATTTTATATAATTAATAATAGTGGTAAATAAAATTTATGTTTTATGTGGATGAATATGAATAATAAAAGGAAGAAATTAATTAAAAGAGGTTGTGTAGTGGAAATAAAATGATTATCTTAAGAGAATTTCATATGGAATTTTTGTAATTAAGCTAGAATGAAGCATAAGAATCCACCGCTAATTCCATTAGTTGATTTGAAATCATGTCAAACAAACAACCAAGATACCTATATTCAATAAAATCATTTTTTAATTGAATAAAAAATAAACCAATACTCATCGGTTTTCATTGGGAGTACCCATTCTCCACTAATTTAGGAACATTTAAGTAATACAAGCTTATCTATTATTTTTCTAACATGAAAAATATGACCCCTTTATCTAAGTAATTATAAAGAAAAAAAAATAAAACAAGTAAATAATTTGTTGACCATTCTTATAAAAAACATCACTATCTCATTATAATTAATATGTATTAAAATAAAATATTGAGAGTGAGTGAAAAAAATCTACTAGACATTGACTACAGTATGAAATAAAAAAAAAATTAGATCAATATTAGAAAAAATGAAAGAATAACATTTTATCAAATGATACATATCATTACAAGGATACAAGTATTTGTGTTAATAAACATTAGTTGATTTTCGATGGATGTTGAGTCATTGAGGGTCAAATAAGTCCAATATGGCGAATAAAGTTTAACACACACCATTCAAATTTATTTCTTTTTATACATACCTGAGATCATTAGGCAGCCAGTTGGTGAAACTATCTATCCAATTTTACCCCACTACATGGATACTAGTAATTTGTGTTGGGGTGGGTGATATAAGGATTATTTTATGCCCCTCTTGATCCCTCGAGTTGTGCATGTACCTTTATGATTTTTTTAAATAATATTAAAACTAATAACCCTAAAAAATATTAGTGACATACTTGATTATTTATTATCATAAAAAACAACCTACATTAATATCCTCATGATTTAATGGAATATGTATCTCTCAAAAAATATCATCTCTTCGATAGCATGCAATACACACAACCCTGATCCTAAATGAACTATAATATAGAGTATGTTTAGAACAAATATGTTAAATTGGTGTAATGAATATTAATAACACGTTTTGGGAAGACATGTATAAAGGATATAAATATGGAAAATATAATTTTTGTTTTGTAAATATATGATTTAAAAATTAATTTTTATCCAAATATGGTTATCATTGAATTTTAAGACAAAATAATAAGATCATTTTCTTTCACTATTAAAACTTTATAATGAAAAAAAGAGTTTCCTTTCTGGAATCATACATTTAAAATTATCTTATTTTTAATTTATGATAATGTTTTGAATGGATTTAATTTTTTTTGAATAGTGAAAAATAAAAAATTTAATTTAAGAAATTATTTTTGTTTCAAAAATTAAAAAGATTTCATTTTTTAAAATAGTTTTCAAAGTAACATTATTTAATTTATATTATGAATATTCCAATTGTTTTAATTTGAATTATTTTACAATTGGAATTTAAAATTAACACACTTTATATTTTAACAAATATTTTCTCTAGAAACCAAATTTTTATCTCATACTAAATGTTTAATATTAAATTATATTCATCGACGAAAAATAATTGATTCATTAAAAATGGATTCAATATTTGAAATCATTAGGAATAAATTTAATAACTTGGTTTCTTTTAATTTTAGATATTATAAATAGTAAATATGGTACATATTTGTCATCTTAGTAAAGGATAGTTGGGTAAAATAAAGTTGAAACCATATGACAAGTTTCCCAAATCAACCCAACCAATTGCATTATTTTTTGACATAGAATAAATTAACACAAATACATCTCATGTATAAATATATTTTTCTTGGATCATAATTCATTAATAATTACATATATATTAATTTATATAAAAAAAGTTCAGTATTTTTAATTTAATATATCTAAAATTGTTATATAATCATAAAATAATATATGTTTGGTTATAAATGTTAATTTTTTATGATATTTAAACTTTTTCCAAATTATTCATATTAAATTTTTATTGATCATATAATTGTGTCAAATTAATTCACAACACTAAAACACCACTTGTTCAACTATTTAAAAAATATTGTAAAAAATATAAAATATCAAAAGAGTAATATTTTTAAGGTGGATTATTGTTCCCCATTTATTATATTGATTGATAAAAAATATTATAGATATTTCATAAATATACATATGAATTAATATACTCCCTTTATTGGTCTATATTTTAATTTTTTAATAGAATCAAAATTACATTAATGATATTTTGTGAAAAATAAATAAATTATTAATTATTCAAAAATATAAAAAATCAATAAAGATGAAAATTATGATGATAAATGGCCTATAATTTCAAATTTATTCAATATATTATTTAATTGATTAGTTATATGTATAATATTAACCTTACAGTACTGAAAATTTTAATTCCTAAACTAATGATAATATTGGACAATGACGGGAATTAACAAAATGATAAGGCAATTTTTTATTAAAAACTAATCTATTTGTTATTGAAAAAAAAATTTACCTAATACCATTTTTATCTAATTTGTGTTTATTTGAAAGCATTATAATTGATAATGACATTAATTATATTAAAATATTTTATGCAATTCCAAGTGAGTCCATTCACTGAATTCTAGAAAGAAATACTTATTTGTTTTGTTACACTGTCTTGAACAATTTAGATTAAGAAAATCGACGCATTTTTTATTCTAAAATACTATATACAAGATTTTAATTCAAATTCTTCTTTAAATCCCATTTAAAGGGTCTTTATAAATGGATCTAATGGAGGGCTACTGAAGAATTGGTAATCATCTTAGTCGCCAAATTTAAAATAATTTCATCTTATAGCTTCAATAAATCATTACTAGAGAACAAAAAATAATAATTTATGTTTCTTAAATATACTAAAATTTTGTTAATATTATGTAACCACCATTTAACACCCTCTAGTCCATCAAATGATAATTGAATGTATCATTTCAATATAATTTTGGACTATCACCTCAACGTAGCGATACAATTCATTTTGTATAAAAAATTTCATTCATTGATATTTTCATGGAATAAATGAATATTTATCATATTTATCATATAATTATTCATTAGTAATGATAATATAATATATAACTTCTTACTTCCCACACATTGAATATTGTTAACATCACTCGTGTCTATTTGAAAAATCCATCCGCCAAGAAGAGGTGTGATTAATTTTACAATTATATATTAAATGAATTGTAATAACTATATTTTTAATATATTTATTTGATATATATTATATAATAATGTTTAAGGAAAGTTAATTATTTATTTACATATATATCAATCCATATTTTGAGATGATATATTTTTGTTCAAGCGCAAATACTGTCTACAATGTCCATGAATGAAAAGAATATATTTTCTCAATCATTAAATAATATAGATAACTCTAAATATATAAAATTATATTATATTATATTTATATCATGATGAAATTTATATATATTATGAAACTAAGATCAAATTATATGTACTAGGACTATCGAACCGAAACATTCATGTGAAATGAATGAGTTATCAAATGGAATAGTTATTTCAATAAGAAATATTTAATAAATATATATTAATATTTTATAATTAAATAGCGTATTTTTTCATATATATATATATATATATATTATTGTAATGTAATATATATATATATATATATTATTCATTACACTATAGGTTCGAACACTTACGTATACTGACAAGACATGAGGGAAAGTAATTTTTTTTCAATTCAGTTTTTATATTATTTTATTATATATATTTTTAAATTGAAGATATTATATGATCATTAAATGAATAAAAATATCCATGCTTAATATCCCCTATTTATTTGAATAATATTTATTATTTAATCACATTTTCTTCTCTTTTCTACTATAAATGGAAGAAAACATTTCATGAAGTGACATCCATATTTATCTTCTTTTGGTAGACAATATTGCATTTCTATAAGAATGTTTTCTATAAAATATCCATGAATGATTTCAACTATTCATTAATTATTTTATATATTCATTTATATTAAATGTTTGAAATTTTAAAAATTCCCTTAAAATATTCTTCTTGTAATTTTCTCAATACGGTACATTTTTTGAAGGGATTAACCAAGTCATTTAGCTTTTAAGATTACGACATAAGAATAATTTCTTACTTGGAAAAGAACACAATGAATTGGATCATTTTCACTTTTCTCAATGGATAATTTCCATGAACAATTTTCATCAATATTTTTTAAATATTTTGATTTTATATAAATGGATTCAAAATTGAATGGTTATTTCTTTCATGAAATGGGATAATTATACTTTGATATGAATTTTCATCTATTAAAAAATCTATTGTTGTTACATATCTTACTATGGTGATTTGATTCTATGTTAACATTATTATTATTTATTAAGAATGTTTATGATTTAGATTATTAATTTTTTATGAAACCAAAATTATTTTAATGAGTTATAATATTTTGATACGATTAATGTTTCATGATAATATGGAACACAATTTTATTGTTTTCATTATTTGAAACATGAGATAAAAATTATATAGACATCAAATTCATTTGATAAAGCTATAAATCTGATGAGCTAATTAGGGTAAATTATTTGTTGTGCTTCATCCACATTGTGAAACATAGATAAGTTCATGATACACTATAAGAAATAGGTACAGAGACTTGATAGACTATGGTAAACATGTGGTGACCCCTTATACATTATGATATATTAATTTTGTATTAGTTCATGATCCAGTGTAAATTAATGGTATTTAGAGAAAACTATGTTCTATTAATTTGTTTTTATTCTTACGATGGTTCTACACTTCTTATAGAATATTATATTGATTACATTCAAATAATATGATTGAGGACTGATTTATATTGATTATCCACTATTATTATGATGTCATTTAAAATGATAACGAATTATATCATGACTGGTGTTAATGATATATGATATGTTTGGTATGAACATATTTTGATGTATTCATAATATCATACCCTTATTCTTATATTATACATCCTTAGGATTATCGATTAATATATAAAATATTTTCCAATACTAAATATCTAATATACCACATTATAATTTTTAATTCCACATGTTCAGAATAATTGTTTTAAGAATTATATTTCATTAAGTGTAAATATTTTGAGATAAAAAAAATAATGTTCTTAAATAATAATTTTATGTCTCTAGTATCCAAATACAATATTTATTTACTGTTATATCATGGATTAGAATGTTATATATTGAATATTCATCCAAAAATAAATAATATTTATTTATCAAATTATTTAGTTAATTTAGTTGATACTATAGAGGTTTTTTTATTATATTTAGAGATATATTTTATGAAAATTTGTTTAAAACCTTGTGTGATATATTTATGTATGGAAAATATCAAATTTGTATGGTAATGAATTTAGATAACCAATGTTAAACCTAAGGATCCAGAAACATAGAAGAATTTGTTCTGAATTAGACATCATATGAATGATATTTTATGATTGCATGATAGAACAATTTTACTGACTATTTTCATTATTAAGAATTTATTTTTGGTTATTTTAAATAACTACATCTTGAAGACAACATGTTAATAATTAATGTGATTAAATATACAATAATGTAGGCATGATTGTGAATATTTCCTTGGCAATGAGTCATAATGGCAGTCCAAACTATCCATGGTTAGATCAACCAACCACAAATCATTATAGTTGCATAAAACCACCTTCTAATTTGGGTGTCATCTTATATACTAGTCGATGAGTAATCGAACAACACCATTGGGAAAATATTATAAATTATCAAGTTCATGGAAACTGAGATTGTTGTTATAGAAATATATCATTTAAAATTTAAATGAAATAAAATGGTGGCATATTTTTAATAACAAATGGAATTATGTTGAAATTTAATCCATTTACTATGATTATTTTTAGATGGAATTTTCTAGAATGTGTAGTCCACATATTTTATATAAAAGTTTTGAGATGAAGTAAAATAATTTCAACCAGAATTTTGATGAATATATTGGTATATATAAATAAAAGTTAACTTAACATTCAAGGTATATTTTTATGTTACCCATCATCACTAAATGAAAAATATATCAATGCATGGGTCAGCTAAAACTAGATCCTCAAAAGGTGTTAGGAGTAATATAATTTGGTATATGTGAAGAAATCACTTTTTGTGGTCTCATCATAGAAATGTAAGTATATTATTTTTATATGTCCATTTCCTTTAACAAGAACAGGAATATGAAGCCTCTTTAAATTTTAAATAAATATCATGCTGGAAAGACATTACATTTATATACATTCTATAAATATGGGAAGAAACATCATTCAAATTTCTTATGTTGAAATGGTAGGTGATTAAAATTAGAAAATGTTTATCATAAATTATGTGAATGTCCAAAGGGGTTTATGAGTAATGTTGATAAAATAAAATAAATTAATATTTAAAATAATTTGCAGACCACGATATAATTATTCAAATGCAAGGTGTATGGGTATTACAACAACAAGTTCTATAATTTTATGTTTTATGATGATGATCAAAGTTAAATAAATATGAATCATAAATAAATATGGATGTATCATGTGATCATGAATTTTGAAGTCGGAAACAAGAATAATGTGGTTAAAGGTACAATTACAATCTATTATATATCAACTAATGTCCAATTTTATTCTTAATCGATACTTGTTTTTGTCTATGTAATTTTAAATGGATATAAAATTAACACATTAAAATTTTGATATTGTCTAATGTATACATTTTTGTGTAGTATCATTTTAGAAGATTTTTATGAATATTTCTAGAGTTGATTGTAGATTTTGTTTGTAATTATTGTTTTTGGAGAGCCTCATAGTAGTGTTACTAAATTTATAAACAATATAATATAATGCAAGAGATGTTTTATTTATATAATGTAATATCCATTGAATAATATATAAGATGATAAAAATGAATCCCCCATTTAATATGTAATTAATTTTTTAATTTTGTAAATTTATATCCTTTATTATTTTCGACCATTTGGATAAAAAATTCCCATGATCAGATTAATAATTTAATAATTAACTTAAATAATTATGTCCCAAGATCGAACAATCTCATATCTAATGATAGTTTTGGGAAAATCCTTCAGTTATCCACAGAACCATTTGGATTGGAATGTATTAGTAGATGTGTGAATTATTGTATCAATATATCACGGTCCAAATGATCAGTACTGCTATTGTCATCCATGCCAACATTGTTTGTGGAATCCACTAACGATAGTAAATTGGAATCGTTCTAATTAAAGGATCAATCCAAATTAAAGATTTTGTATTGTTTTTATTTTTATCCACGTTAAATCATCCCATGTACAACATCAGTCAATCCTTCAAATAAGACTAATTACTCGATCTCAGGTTAATGTTTTTGGTTTTTAATTATTTATATTTATTTTTTGGAATTATTACATATTTTTATCAATTATTCATTCATTTTAAAAAAAATAAAAGGATTTAAGAAAACATGAATAATTGATGAGGCTCATTTCCAATATTTTTGACTAGTGCATTTATACTATCCTTCATCTAATACTCATCATTTGTAAATGTTTTGGTCAGATTCATTGTAAATACTCAATATGGTATTATTGTGAAACAATTAAATAAATCATCAGATTGAAATTATAGGTTTGAGATCAAGATTAATAATGTGACTATCATACAAATATGACCACAAATGATAAGGTTTCTAATCATAGATAATCAGTTTGTAGGTTTGTCCTTTGGTTGTTTGGTGCGATGGCGGATGTCTATGTGATGGATTATTTTTCAATATTCTTACCACCCACAATGTAATACGTTTGTTAAACCATATAAATGGTGTCTAAATTCATGTCTGAATATGTAAATATAGGAGGTGGAAACATACAAAAATATTACTATATATATGTATTTTCAATGAAAATATAGACTATATGGTCTGTTCTCTGAATGAATACAAACCATGTAGCCCCATCAGTACGACAAATAAGATATCCACATGGAAATAAATAATAAACATAATGATCTATATCCACATCACCTGTGATTCTTAGTCATCCATCTCAACATGTAGAGGGTTTACATTCACAAATACAAATATGTGTGTGTGTGTGTGTTGTCACTATCAGAACAAGGACAATGCACACCACGGTAGATTGGTCACTATGTATATAGAGTACATATTGGGCAGCGCATGTCACCTCATAATCCATGTATGGTCAGAAACACACAGAATAATTCTATAGGTGAATGGTCATGGTACGAAGACACAAATTGAGTGTAAACCCTACCCCTACAACCCATTTATCATAAGGAACATGTAGTGTACATTGAAATATACATGGATAGTACTGGATTACAATAGAACACCCATAATATATAAGGAAAGGACATTGTAAATGATTTGAACAAGATGTACCAATGAGTTTTATATTGACCTATACATGTCATATACCAATAGAATACATGTCTAGTATCTAGAGGACTAAATTCCAAGTGATATTGTGTTTCCAATTCAATTATAGAATCATGAAAACTTATGATATACCTCATAGTATATATTGAGTACTCTTTGGAAGAATGGTGTATACCTTGATCATCTACCATGAATATCTACTCCATCAAGACTCAAATTTTGTGTAATGAGTATCCTATCCTCATATTTGTTTTTCAGAAATAGGGAAATGGGGGCATCCATATTTTAATAAGAGTGATGGCATGAGAATGCATAAAAAGTATAATTCTCTAGGTGATGCTTGGATAATGGAAGTTATCATGCTAGGATATCAGAGTTGTGTTAGGGTTAACAAATCCCTTGGAACACTTCGGTTTGGGTACCCCATAATCATTATATAGGAATTTTATATTCCTATATATTATATAGTGGTGTTGGACATCTATTTAGGGAGTGTTAATAACACATAATTGAGATCCATTATATATAATGTCTCCATGGTAGTTAGTTCCCCCTTGGTTGTGGAATAATGCAGTGCATTTTTTGTCATTCTAATTAGATTATTATATAGTTGTGAATGATGATGGGAATCATAGATGGTCATTTAGATCTTATAGAAATCAAATACATCTTTTCTGGGGGTTGGGGATAGAGTTCCTATTTCTTCCAGCATTTTTTATTCTTATTGCACATGTATGGGTGATTATTGTAGTTATTGATTATTATAATTACTGAAATTAATTATTTTTTATGAGATGAGAATTGTATCTTTGATTCATTGTTATTTATGATTATAGGGTGTCCTATATCATTTTTATATACTCACCCCTTTACAGAACATTTCTATACATGTTAGGTCTTTTGTATATTTAATTTTATTCATTTGATTCTAATGTATACTAGGATTATGTGGATAATTTTATTGGAGTTTTGTTTTTCTAGAAATACCCTAGACATATTAAGGAGTTGTTTTAGGTAGGATCCCCCATATTTTCCATATGTTGGGTTCATTATAGTTTTGTATTGATTTTATTTAAACGTTTTTCATCGACTATCCCTCTTCTGTAGAATTATATGTGGTAAAAGTCAAAATTATATTTTTTTTGCATCTATTTATCATAATTAGACTATATTTTACTGTAACAAGTTGTGTGTGTACGTATAGATACATAGGCTATGACATCCAAAATGTATAATGTTCCTACTCATTATTAAAAACATTACCAGGGCCTATTGTGGGTGGGATTGGGGTCTCTTCCTCCATTGTCCATCATCAAGGTGATCCCCAAGGGGTCCAATCAAGAAAGAGTTTTATTATATAAGTTCATATTAGATCTACAATTTAGGATTGTCTAGATTTAAGAATAGTTTTGATAATTAAGGAAATATTGTTAGAGTGTCTTGAGTGGTTTTCAAGGCTATGTACCCTAGAGTTGGTGTGGTGGGAGATGTATCCATTCACAAGAAAACAAATAACCTTTTGATGACTCGTCACTTGTTTCATTTGGTTTTGTTGAAACATTGGTACATGTATCATATACGAATGGGTTGTGCATTCCATGTTCTTGAGTCATCTCAGCAAATATTCTCATTGATCATAGAATGTTGTGATAATATTTTATTATCATCTATGATATATATATATATATATTAGAATTATAGACATGTTCTATACAATGAATAGGTTAATAATGAAAACTCTATTCAAGGAAATATTACTTATTTGTTTCCTATTGATGGGAATAGAGAAATTTTATCACATTTTTTCAAGCACTACTACCCACATCTTTTGGTCATTGAAGATGACCATGAAAATTTGAGAATTAAATATTCCCATCATGGATGGAAAATGGTATGAATAATCATAGAATATTTCATGATTTCTATAAATAATTAATTTGTTGTTAATGTGCTATGTTATATGCTTTGTAAGATGAGGATTAACATTGGTTAGTTGTTTGAGTTTTTTGAAAGGTGATCACCTTGAACAATCAGATAGTTGTACTCACAGCTATCCTTCTTCATGGAAGAAATTGGTTCTGGTGGAACCAATATATGATGCACTTGTGCAATGTGTGATTCATGAGTAATAGGAATAGAAATACCAAGTTTTTATGGTGAGGTAGATCCCCTCCTTTTGTTTTTTAGGACTGGATTATTCTTCTAGTAAAAACATCCTGGTCAAAAAGGATTCTTATTAATGGTGTTCGTGGAAGTGAGACTTATCTAGGGATATGAAGGTCATTTGTAGAGCCCTTTACTGGTGATCTGTGATATGAATCTATGAACACATCAATGATGAGAACCCCAGCCCCGATGAGTCACATTATTATAAAATAATCCAAAAAACAATAAAGATGGGTCTGTTTTAGGAAAATCCAATAATATGAAGGTTTGGTGTATAATATTATTCATGTTTTTTTATTTAGGTTGTTTCATGTGCTAACGTGTCAATTTAAACCCTCTTTGTGATGACTAGGTGGGTATGGAAATGGATATATTCAGGAGGTAAAAGATTCTAACTCAGATGCTACAGATTTGATTTGAGGTGTTCCTTGTTTCTTCACTACTCTTGATTCCTATTAGTATAGAGTCATAAAAACATTTACTTTAATCTAAACAATTATCAGGGTCTAGTGGTACCCATGGATCCATTTAGATAGAATATTTTGTTTGATATCTCTTTATGTAGTGGATTTTTTATCATGCCATATTACTGATAGTGTGACATAACATAGGTATGTGGGAAACACTCATGAAAAATAATCATATTGACAAAATATGGTATTATGGTTTTTTCTTTAGTATATTTCGGTTCCTTAACGTTCATGATTAGATGATTTCTACAAGTGAGGAATGTAGTTTTCATGAATTAGTGGGATGGAATATTCCTTCTCTGATGAGATGAAATCCATGTTATTAGGGGATGATCTTGAATTTAAGAGGACGCATATAACCTCTTATGTTACTTTTATGAAACATTGATAAAATGATTCAATGAGATTTAAATTTCCTATGGTGATGGAGGATTTTAAATACCTTTTCCATGAGGATATTCCAAGATTACCTCCCAATAAATATTTTTTATTTTGAATATACCTAGGCCCATTGATGGATTAATATCACTGATGAAATATCTGATGAACCTTAGAACAAATGATTTATGATGGTACAGTTGGAGGAATTATTAGATTAGGTTGTTTTTATGCCTACTGTATTCACCTGGTAAGCTCAATTATTTTTCCTCAAAGGTGGGTTAGATATTAACGTTATATGTGTATTAACATCACAAAAAAAATGTTACTATTATGGGTATGTATCCACCCTAAAAATAGATGAATTAAATGAAATTTTAATTGGGGAGAAGATATTCATTGAGTTTCAACTCATGACATGTTTTCATGGGCTCTTGGTTTTAATGGGTTATGATCCAATGTTGTCATTCCAAAGACTCTAAATATACATTGACTTCATGGTGGTACCTTTCAACATGTTGAACATCCATTATTGTGGTGATACTTATTCAATGATTACTTAAATTCTTCAAGGATATATTTATTAAATTATTCATCGATAACATTATATTATACTCATAGTTTATGGTAAATAATGTGAGATAGTTTAATATGGTTCTAGATTTTCACCATGTATAAAATATTTAATGAAATATTTACAATTAGATGTTCTTTATTCATGATATCAAATTCATTTTTATTTTTCATCATGAAAATGGGTGTGATAGTGGACTAAATAAAGGACATGACGGTGCTAGATCTTGTTCCACACTAGAGTGTGGGAATTTTAGTTTATCCAAAAATTGTGGTTTTGTACACATTATTAATGAGAAATAAAATAAAGAAGTTAAACTTAGAGAGAGAAAACACAGTGATGTATATTTTGAGGTCTTATATAACTATATATCCACTGTACATTTTCATGATGTATTTTTTAATGGTGGGTAGTATGTAATCCTTATAAGTATGGATGATGACACATGTCTAATTTTATGAAGTTTTTTTGAGGAGGATCCATTCACATAATAGTACAAATATGAGTTGTGTGTATGTACATATACTATTTTTAATTATTAGTTTATTCCAATGATGTTGTAAACTATTTCAATGTTTATCTCGTGATTCATCACCTTCCCATTGTTAGATGTCATGTATCACATATGTAATTGTAAATGGGGTTATTTTTTAGTATTTAGTTATCTAGATTCTATTATTTGGGTTTGGTTATGACCCTCGTAGTTTTATTAGGTAGGATCACTATATTTACCTACTTATAAACCTTTTGGGAGTAGAGTTTATTAAAGTTTTTTGGATTTGTATGCATGATGTCGGTAGTCTGGAATAATGAAATTTCCTCAACAATAATTTTAGACATTAATTTTCACTTCACACCATTATTATAAAATTTATGTTGAAGTCCTATAAGACATGGTTTAAGTGAATAATATTATTTCTACCATATAAATATGGCTATGTTAATATTACTAATTAGGTTTTTGGTGAACATTCATTGGGTTTCATTATAATTTTAGCCATAACTGGGATGATCATCTACCATTATTAGAGTTTTTTTATAATTATGTTTAATACTTAACCAATAGTTTAAAATTAATATAGTCCATTTGTGAGAGACCATGATTCTAACCATTAGAGTTTTTAGTGAATATGGTCCTAGATTTAGTGTTAAAAATGATTTTAGATGGTGTAGTTCATCTAGAGGTAGATAAGGACCATCAAATCCATTAAGAGACCTCTGTGGAATGATGATAGAGTCATATGGATTTGTATGAGTAAATAATTTGGTATAATGGATCACAAATCATTGAATATTTCATTTTTTTCAGGTGGTAGGATATCTAAGAGGTCAAGTATCCATTTTTTTGTAATCATTTTTGGTTAGAAAGGTGGTGTTCCACATTCTTTATGACCATAGTTAGACGAGAGACATAATTTTTACAAATTTTGCAACTTAATATATATATATATATATATATGCACTACTCATTTCATGATGTCAACTGAGGTGAGCTATGGATTGATGGTTGAGATACCATTTTTGTGTATTTGAAGGATCAAAGTGTCCTTTGATAAATGAATAATGATTTCCATTCATGGGGATGTATTTTTTCTTAGGCGGCTATTTTATAATAGAACAGTAACCTTTATGTGTTCTCATGGGATAGGTAAAATTAGTTGATATTTTAGTGTTCTCACTTGTGAAACTATATTAAATTTTATAGAGGAATATAATATAATTTTGGGAGAATTTAATGACCCAATTTTTTCCATGAAATCCACTTAAGTATTTCATTGAATATATATGTTGTTGGGAATACAGTATGCATATAATTTTTGTGGACGAACAACCATTGTTTTGAGATATTAAAAAAATACTATATTGTGCATGATTAGTTTTTCAAAAAAATTGTTGCCTACAAATGGTATACTATATTGGAAAATTGAAATTTTCATTAAATTATAATGTAGGTTTTCACATTGTGTGGCAGAACTGTTATCATCTGTTAATGTTTGGTTAAAAAATTGTAAGTTGTGAATTAGTTAATTATTTCATTATTTTAATTAGTTTTTTAATCCAAACCTATCCTCCTAAAATTTAAAACAACTTATTGAATAATCCTATAGTTATCCACGTATCCTTATTTATTTTAGAAGAGTAGTGGATGAGTGCATTATGGAATTGGTGGAATATAGACCAATGAATCAGAATAGATAGGATAATTTAAGAAAATGGATGTTATGGATATCACAAATAATAGAGATGTATAATCATTATTTTCTATTATTGGTCCTAAATCTTGGTATGATGATCTTTTCGAAAATTTATCACCTTTTCTTTTCCCATGTTAAATGTGAATCATTCCTTCTAACAATATTCAATCATGGATCGATGGTTGATTGGTGGTATTTTCATTATATTCCTATATTCTAGTAATCAAAATATTTTTATTATATGTTATTAATTCACCATTTTAATGAAAATTGAATGGGGAATACCTAAAAAATCATCATGGAATAATCCACATGTTTTTCATTAGTGAATTTCTAACATCATTTTTTCTTATGTTCTTTATCAGGTATTACTTTTCACAGTTGTATTACAAATACCAGATAGATGATCACGTGAAAACAATTATTTAGATCAAAAAATATATTACATGAGTTTGAAATAATTAATGTAGGTATGAATGAGGTTTGGTGTTTACCATTTGTGATCAAGGTCTGGATCAAGGACCCTTAGTTCACAAGATTGAAGATCAATTATGTGGTGTGATATGGAATGCATCGGGTAGGTCGGGGGCTAGAATCGTTCCATTGGTTATGTCATGGATGTTTTCAACCATTGATGTGGGATCTACGAACCACAATGATAGTGGATATATAGGTAGTATTAGATTGATATGATAACACATAGATATCTTTATTTTCTATGAAATACCTACTCTTAGGTGCATACTCATGAAGACCATAACCCTTTTAGTCCATGTATTCTATGTGTTAGGGTTTCTAAATGGAATTAAATATTACACAATATGTAATAGGTCGACTCTACGTGTGATTGTTTTCCATTCATATCATATTATAGTGGGGGAACACACCCAATAATCCATGTGGAACATGTCTCCATGAGTATAATGTTAATCATAGTATACTCCTTTTTAAATAGAATAGTTTTTTAGGGAGTACAGACATAGGAGAACATTTTTTACCAGGAATAATGTTAGAAGATATCATGGTGTATACTAATTCATGGAACATTGGAGCCCCTAATATTATAACATGCACAACTAATTCTTATAGACTCTAATTTGGGTCCATGATTTTCCTATAATGAGATGTTTTCCACATAGAATGTGATAGTTTGATTTATAATGGAATTGGAGAAATATAATGAAGTAAAAATAAAATGATTCATCATTCATACATATTTTGATGATTGAAGTGATCTTAATGGTTTATCAGTGATATTTTTTGGGTTGGTGAATCCCTTATTGCACCAACGTGAATGTCCACTATACTTTTTACATAGGTAGACTCGGGACTCCCTCATACTATAAAAATGTGTAGGTCCACTATGTATATAGCGGTACTCATCGATAATCAAGATATGATGGATAGATTTTCCTCCAATTTATTTTTTTCTTACTCAACTATGGAGTACTTTTGTGAGTGTATTAACCTCCACATGAATTTTAATATGTTTATGAAGGATGCGGCTAATTAGAGATGATCATTTAGTGTTGGAAGCTAGATTATCATTCATGTATAGGATGTGAAAATGGATATCTCCTTTCATTATTTTTTTTATTCCTGGTTATAATACCTACACTATTATAATGGTTATTTTCTTGTATTCTGATTTGATGCATTTTGTTTCTTCCATTTTAGGTGTCCTACTTTGTATGTTATAATCTAACATCATTGGGATCTAACAGCATTTTCTTATCTTATGAAGATGAAAGTAAATTAATTAGAGTGTTATGTGGACTATAAGAATATTAATATTAGTTTGAATCTTGTTAATGATAATTAGATATCATATTGATCCAAGGGGTTTTTTTGGTACCTTCCCCAATATACTCAATTGTTTGGGATCTATCAGGATTTTATGTTTTTTTATATGGACCATTTAAATTATTTTTAATTATTATTGGACTATAATGTAGATTAAAAATCTGTTATACATTTATATTATTTATTATTTTACATTCTATAGTAGAAAAGACTATGAAGAAGTGCCCTTTCATATAATTAAATAGGCTAAGGCCTCCCATGTGTGTGATATGTCTAATCATTCCTTATCAAAAAATCCAAGTGTATTGAATGTAGGATTTCTGTGTAACTATTGGATGACTAACAGATAGTCAGGCCCTAGTGGGATGGGTCATTATATTTTGAGTTTTAGTGAAAATAATATCAATATAATGATAACATCCCAAGTCTAAATTACATCACTGATTAATGGTTTTGAAAATGTTCTTCATGATAATTTTCTAAATCCATATTTAGATGAATTTTATATTATACTAAGAATGGGTTTGATGTCATTATATATAACACATATAAAATTTTCATTAAGTATAATTTCATATTCCCAATGAACCTATAATCACTTATCATTCTGAGGTTCAATAAAAACATTCAAGGGTTATCAATTCTCACTAGTTTTTTTATTTCATATCCATCAAGGTTATCTATTTTAAATGGTTGTGTAAAATATCACAATTAATGATATATATATTTTTTAATAGAGTTTTTTGGTGTATTTTCTAATGATTTTCCAACTCTTCCAAAAAAAATTAGATGTTTAGTTTTCAATAGAACTCTTTCCTCATGATACACCTATTTCAAAGACTCCATACAGATGTCACCTATTGAATTGTAGGATTTAAATAACATCATTTGGGAGAACCCTTCTTAGAGATAAAAAACCCCTACAATGACAAAATTTGGTGCACATATTTTTATATTAAGAAGAATTATTGGTCAAGAAGTAATTACATTGATTGTAAAGAACATAACACAATCATGTTTAATATAGAGGATATACCCATGAAAACCATCCATTTGAGTTATGAGAATTATGAAATTACAGGGATGTAATTTTGAAATTCTAATAACCCTACAATATTGAATAATTTATTTAATAGATACTTTAGAGAGTAACATGAACAATTTGTGTTTCTATTTTTAGATTATATTCATATATAATAAATGAAAAATAAATATCCCAAATATTATTTGTGAATTTTGATAAATTCCACGAGGAAGGAGAATATGGATAAAAAAATATACCATGTTTAAATTTTGGATTCGATGTTTATATTCATCATTCAAAAAATATGTTTTGATTATTATAATTGTATCCTTCAAAGATGATAGTTATTGAGTAATATAAAATAATGACCATATTAATAGTTACCTTTAGTGTACATGGGTTACTAGATATTATTAATTCTTTCTAAATGATTACTCTCTGTTTTCTAATCTAATCGAGTTGTTGAATCATAAGCGGGGAATGAAAAAGTGAACTTAAGAATGTGAAGATAATTTCAGGGAGAATAACATATGGATGGATTGTGATCTATAAAACTCAATACCCTATACTAGAGAGGGTTTTTTTATCTATATTGATTCATCAAAGAAGTTATTGAATTATATTTACTTATTGAATGATATTACTATAGATTATGCACAAAGAAATTTTTTTAATGAAAAAATTACTCAACTCATGCTTTTGAGTTATATATAGTAATATAAAATTAATAATATAAATAAATTATATTTAGGGTAAAATATCTGATATTTATACTAATAATAAAATTATAATGTATATATTTATTCAAAAAGAGTATAATATTAGATTGAGGAGATGGATGAAACAATTTAATGATTATGAAAGTTTAAAAAAAATTACTAGCTTGGGAAGGGGGACTATGTGGGTAATGCTCTGAGTTAGAAGAACTATGTTAGATTCTCTAATGATGAGGATTTTTGGATATATAATACATGATTTTTTTATAAGAAATAATTTGATGTTTATGGGAATCAGGGCATATCCTATGATTCATAGATGAATTTTGAAACATCCATCTATGTGATGAAAAAATAAGAGTAGTGGGGAGATGTATAATGATCAAATTAAGTGAGGACTGTTTTAGATTTTAACTATAATTTTGATGCAATGGGAATGTTTATAAACTGTGTATGTTTACCATCAACACCAGATGATGAATAATAGTTGTGATCTGAATGTCACAGTTCATCATTATCTGTTAATCAATAAAGTATGATGATCCGTATAAATCTTAAATAATATTCATGGTGAAAAAATAATAATTTGATATTGAAGATTTTGAATCGTAATTCCTAGAATTTTGACATGTTAAGGATAATAAAAACATCTAAGGCTAGGGTAAAAACACTTCCAAAACCTAAAGATAAGTGGATAAATATTGAAATTTATATGAATGTCAAAATTAAATAAATATATACCTGTAAAATAAGAATTTTTTTATTGTTAGTCATCTTAAGAAGTCTGCAAACATTACATCTATCATTTGATATTTCATTATTTATTATCTTTCTATGATATACATTAATGAATTGGTATCATTTATTTAGGTACCACATTATATTGTGTTTGATTGATATCTATGGTTTATGAAGATATAGTAAATAATAATTCATTATTATCATGATATAATGTTGAGATTTAGTATTACATAAAATAAACAGATATGTGTTCAATCTATGGGAAGAATTCAAGCTCCAGAAGATATGTAGAGATCTTTCTCAATAGATTCCAGTGTTGGATGGGATCATCATTTTTGATTGGTTGAATTTTCCATAAAAAATATACATAACATAAGATTTTATATGGATAATTATTAACACAAATATGTAAATATATCTATAACTCCATTAAAATTGAATATTGTTGAAGAAAAAAATGATATTGGGAATTTAAATAGCTAAAGTTATGGGAGAGAAGGTTAGATCCATTGAATATCATATAAGACATTCCAACAGTTGGAAAACAAATTATTCTGATAGTCATTAGTGAGATCTGGAGTTATAATTGGGTGAAAGGAAATTCATATAAATAATTACACTGAATAAGTTTATGTGATTTTGTTCTAAGTTAATACTAAGTCTTATAGATATCGTTCCATTAAATATTCATGATCACATCCAAAAAATACCTTATCATATGTCAATTCCACGAAATATCTCCTTGAATTATGATGTCTTCCATGTACATCTCCTCATAATTCACGTACATGTTCGTTCACATATATTAAATGTAGAATTCATACCAGAGAATAAATATTTCACTTCTGAGTAATAACCTATGAAGATATTTGATCATAGAGATACAGTGCTATGAAAGAAGAAAACTCACCTAGTTTGAGTTTCGTAGTGGACCCATAAATTTGATGAAGTTATGTGGGAACATGATGATTTTATTGGGTAGTATTTTTTATAGTAGATTGTATGTATGTGATATAATTTCATTGAATAAATTATTATAATAGGGGGAAATATAAAACTCAGTGATTTTATGATATATTTCTCTTTGGATATTATTAATTTTTTTATAGATCTGAAGACACAATACCACGTTACTAAATTACAATTAATATAATATAATTCTATCAAATATAAATTTTAATGTTTTATATATAAACAATAGATGAAATGTACAAAAAAAATTATAACATTTATTGAAAAGGAAAATATATTTTTTATTACGTCATTATACTCTTCAATAAATAATTCTTCTTAAAAAAAATTGATTTTGGTGAGAAAATATTGTAGTTTACTTGTTCAAATGTTATATTCTTTTTGAAATGAAAATATTCTTACTTTAAATCATAATGTACAAATTATATATGATTGAATATTTTTTATGAATTTAAAAATATTTCATTTTCAATGAGTAGTGAAAATTTTTAATTTATATTATAATCATTACATTTTTTCTATAATTTAGAAATAATTATTTCATAAAACGGTATTAAAAGTGAAATTATTTCATATATATTAATAATATTATTATTAATTCCAATTTAATTAATTATACCTTTTATTTTTAAACAAAAAATCATTATAATCAATAAAACCTTATATCTTAAAATCTTCTAATCATTGGGGTTTACATGTTTAATTGAAAAACATAATTCTAAAATTTATGAGAATCAAATAATGACTAATGTATTTTTAGTATCCATTCAAGAGGAATTGTTTTTTATAGGACCCTTTATTTTTTATCAATAAAAATATTAACCGTGCTAAATAGTTTTCACCTCCGTGATGGTAAAATAGGTAAAACAATGTTAAAACCATGAAATAAGGTCTTAATATAAATTTAAAACATCCCATTATTTCGTTTTATGGGATAAAAAAAATACCCATAAAAAATATAAATACTTTTCATCTTATTTACACTTTTAAATTTTAATGACATTTATATTATTTTAAATATTGAAATCTCCAAAATATCACTCCCTTGAATTTAATATCTATATAATTTTTACATAAGGATTAAAAGTAAAATACTTAAGAAATAAATATATTTTTGAAATATAAATTAGTCTACTTATCAGTACAAATTATTTTCCATTTTTTTATATGAAATAATAATATTAAATTCATACATAATGTCGACACTTTGAATGTTAATGATTTAGAACAAACATGTAAATGTTTACGAAAATCTAAAAAAAATATTTTTTTTGTTTTATTAATAAAAAATGTATTTATTTATTTAAATGTTTATATTAGAATTTCATTATCATCATATTGAAAATAAAATCCCAATTACTGAATAGTGTCAAAAATGACATTGAGGATATCTAATAAAGAATAATATATTAATAAAAAAATTTAATATAATAAAAATAAGTATTAAATATAAGTATTCTGATAAATGGTCTTTATTTCAATTCCTTGATCATTAATGAGCCAAATGTTTACCTTATATATAAATTATAACCCATTAAAATTGAAAGATTTGTAACCGTAGTAAATTGTTTCAACAGACAAAGAGGGTTTCAAACCAAAAGAAAAGGTTTAGAATTGCACCAAAACCTATATAAAGTTTTCATAATGATAATATTTAGACCATATAATCAATTTATTACAATTCACATCTATTTGGAATCATCATAAGAGTTAAATAAATTAATTACATTTCAATAATTTATGTAATTCAATGTGTGTATTTAATATTTCTTTTACAAGGAAACCAATTCTCTCAATTCATTCACCACTGTGGTATATATATATCCAATAAAATATACCCATTTCTATTATAAACTAAACAAAACAAGAATTTTATTTTCATAACTTCATAACAAATCGTTCAAATGATGCCTAGTAATGGATCTAATAGAGTCCTTATAAAGAAGTGGTAATAATCTAACTTGACTAGTTACAAATTACTTATTGTTATACTCATATAAATATTTATTCTTAATCATAAAACAATATCATCAGATGAACCTCTATATTAAAATTTTATTATGATTATGGAAACACTATAATCCACCCTATATTTCATCATATGTGATGTAAAATTATCACTCATTCATAAGTAAGAACTTTTTCCACCACATGGTGATACAACTCATGTATTATCACCATAATTCGTGATTTTTTATTATGATGATTTCAATTTTTATATTCTATATTTAAGGATAAATCAATATTCATTAATTATAAAATCATATATGAATTCTAACCTTCCCTTTTGTAAGAAAACAACATCGTCGCTCGTGTATATGTGTGGATTACCATATCCACCAAGTGATGTGATTCATTTGTAAAATCAGTACTACATGGATGAAAAAATATATATATTCAATGAATATATTTATTATGAAAAATAATTCTTGAAATTTTTTTATTATTTACATTTATTTTATTTCATCAATTTAATATTTGAAACAATGCTCATGGTTTCATATGACATATTGTGTCTATGAATGTTGTAATTAAATATTATATATATAAGTTTTATGGATGAATAAATATATATATATATATTGAATATTTATGATATTCATATCATGATTAAAAATCTATATATTTTGGAAACATGATCTGTAAACTAGTACCTTGAAATCTGAACCAATACATAAAAGATAGATGAAGCATTATTCACCTATAACCATAATTTAAATAAAATATTATAAATAATTTTGGATATCATTTTATAATTATATAATATAATAATTTATAAATTATTATTATGTAATACAAATATAGTATATCCATATTTATTATAGAGATTGTTTACAAGTGTATGAATAAAAAAACATGAGATAATTGATTGTTGTTTCAACCTCATTTTATTCATGATTTTTTATACTTGAATTCCCATTGGAGAATTTTTATGAACCATGTAACAAAAATAAGATTAAATTTTCATATACTATAGTTATTTATATTGTTTTTATTTTTTATTTTTTTTATTTTTATCTTCATCTCATTGGTACATAAAATGGTCCCATAAATTTCATATAAAAATGATCTCTTATTTTTCATATTTTAGAATGAAAAAATTCTTCTTCCAAATACATTTCTATAAGATGTTTTCAATTGGTGTTATTAATATTTTTTATGGAATCCTTATTGTAATGTTAAAAAATGTTTTCATAATTATAATATGTGTCAAAATTAATATTCATTTCATTTTCAGAATAAAGTAAATTTTTCTAATTGTGTGAATAAAATTTTTGTTTTTTAATTGTTACGACATGAATCGAATTTCCCACCCAATGTGACCACTCGCTGATATGAATCCAATTTTATAGGTACCCATGGTTCATTTAAAATAAAAGTATTTCCATTAATATATTAGAAATATCTGGATTTTAAATAAATGGTTTCTAATATAAAAACTTATTTTCCTCATGAAATGTTACATGTAATCTTATAAGGTCATTTCCATATATGATGAAATTATCTGATATTATTTATGTTTGGCTATGTATATGATTATATTATACCAACCACATTCATACTCTGGAATGCTTATGAATACTATGATGAAATTTTTTTTAACCTATTTTTTCATTGGATTTGATAAGATATTACAATGAATGGTTTATCATCATATATAATACATATGAATACAATACATTATTTGATCGGTGGGCCCTAAATATTTTTTAAATATTTATTATTAAGAAAACATTTATATTTCATTACATAATTATGATAAATTGGTTTATGTGATCGATCCACTATTGAAAATAAGTAAGCATACCAGGTCAACTAGGGTAAATAGCTTGGGATTCCCAATTGACTATAGAATAAATGTGGCATCCCATTTTCATATATGATATAAGAAAAAATTGTTTATTTATGATATAATATGATTTTATGGTCACCATAGTTTAAAATAAAATTTGAAATGTTTTCAATGCCTCTAATGATTCAGTAATTTTAATGAAATGTTTTTATGGTGGTTATATAAACATTGGTATCATTATTAATTTATGATAAATCCTCACACTTATGACAAATGTGTTTTTATATGATAATGGTTTCATTCAAGAAAATTATTAATGATCTATGATATATTGGGTATGGAGTTTGTGTATTGTAGACATTATATCATGAACTTATTCTTATGTAATCGTTCACAAGATCATTGGAAAATATTTCCCTTGTTTAAACTCACTGATAATCTAAGCTCACACTTCTATATATATCATTTCCAATGTATAGAGAAAAGTTTTTAAAAATTATTTTTGAATAATGTTATAATGTGTGAATATTTTTAAAATGGATAATGGAAGATGTACCTAAATATGATGTTTATGTATCTAGTATCCAAATAAAAAATCATATTTTGATTTTGTGTGGATCAGGATTTAATATGTAGAATAATGATATAAAAACAAGTAATATTTATTTTTGAAATTATTAGGTCACTGTAATATGATAGTGAGAGGAAGAGAATTATCCCCCACTTTAATGATCATAATCACTTGAGGAATGTATTATTTTTATGATGTGCATGATGAATTTGTTATTAATATAATAAAATCGAACATAATTCATCATAACTATATTATTCCAATACTTTACATTATATTAAAAATATAATTATAAATATAGTACATGAATTATTTCATCAATGATTAAATATCAAACAGTCTCTACATTTATTCTTTGAAAACGATAATAACAATATTTTCACAACTCAAGAGTAAAATTTAATCAAAATAATTTATTTTTTACTAGAATTTAATAGTTTTATTGAATGATATAATACATATAATGTGGTATTTACTTGATTGTGATTCAATTAATATATTTTTTTGGTTAATGGATTGGTTCTCGGGATTATAAGGAGACTTGTGTGTATCTCAAGGGGTTTGGGGAATGAACATGGGAGGGAAATGCTATCTAGTGAATATTTCATAGTTGGAAGATAATTAATTTTAATTGTGTACCATAACCACGTGTTCCTAGATGATGGAGTTTCATGTTAACAAACCATGAAGTGGGGGGTTGCTGAAACTTTTTGATCTTCGACGGGTCAATTTTATATGGTCAAAACATGGATTAACAACCCATGTAGGATTGTAAGAAACTATGTGACCCATGATCCTCTTAGTAAATTATTGTTATACAGTTTTAATAGGGTTTCACCATCTGTGTGGCCAACCCATGAACCTAATTAAAAATGAAAAACTTTCAATTTTCCTTCAATGGAAATTTAATTTTGTAACCCAATTTTCTTCCCAATTAGTCCTCTAACTAACTAGGTGATATAATATTTCCCTAAAAATTATTTTTGAACACTATCCCTCGATTCTGGGTCATTTGGAGTGCCATTCGATTTAGATTGAAGATCAAGATGAGTCTAATAATCCTCTTCATTATATATTATATAAAAATCCATGTATAGTTAGTATTCTCCATCTAAATCCCTAAAACCTAGTTTTTTAGAAGATTATATGTTGGTGAATTAATGGTTCTTTGAGTTAGAATCAATGGATAAGGCTAAGATATAATTAATCACAAAATTGTGGTAGGTTGTATAAAAGTATATTCTATGTTTTTTATTCCATATTTTATTTTTATGAGGTTTAGGTTGGGGACATCTTATTGTGTATACGGTTTCCATAGTCCAGAATGTTAATAGAGTTAGTTGAATGATGAATTGAACACCTCATGATTCTTATGGGATTCTTTTAGGGTGATTATACTGGTATAATAGTGACCAATGTGGTATGCCTATCCGTGAAAATTTTTTTGGTTGTTAAATTTGGAATTGAATGGTTTATGATATATATAAAATGATTATTATTTTTATAATATGAATATGGGTTATGAAAAAACAAATGATAACAATGTTATTTTTTTAAAATAGTATAAGGGGTGATTGGAATAACATGAATGTATTAAATGATTTAGGGTATGAAAATGGTAAATGCGTAAAATATTTAAAGAATAATTCTTATATTGTAAATATATTAATAGGTTGTTATAATAAGGCTCTAAAACAATGGGTGGTGAAATATACAAAGGAAATAGTATCATAGGTCTAGCTATATCGATGTCGTAGGCCTTAAAAGCATGGTCGATTGTCACCCATTGACCATTCAAGGTTCTAATTCCCTACTATTGTGTATACATCACTCATGTTGAATCATCACGATGATTCTTTTTAATAGTCCATTGTTTTTAGTTGATTGTATTTTTATTGGGGGGTTTCTTTGTTGATATTAATTGAAATGATTTATTTATTAATATTGATTTAACAATCTGATACAGATTGGTGTGAGTACATTTTTATGGGGTTAATCTTGTGATATCCTTGAGCTTTGCTTTATATTTCATTTAAATTAACACCCACATCACAAGATAACGTTGATTGGAATTCCTAAGTGATAAGGATTTAATCCAAGCCATAACTTAACTTAGGGTTCTAATCTCAATCAGATCTTCTTGATGGTAGCGTATTTATGGTTCTAATAATCCATGTAAACCACAAGTTAAACGAAACATGTCATCAATCTATGACAAGTTATGTCCAACATACACAATGATAAATTAAAGAATACTTATCTAGAAAAAGCTCTCAATCACTTAACATCATTAAATAATGACACACTCTAATGGTAGATTTAATCATCCAATAATATGGTTATTAAACAGGTAATATAAGATTATGGGGATTAACTATAAATTGAACAAAAAGAACAAGATAACAACAGAGTAGTGCATCGAACACGCTCGATCGTTGAAGAGAGTTCAAAAAATGACTTTTGATTTAATGGGGAAGCAAAAGAAGGAAAAGGGTTTTAACATGATTTAAACTATTTTAAGAAAATTAATATTGAACTATTGAAATTTGATTAGAATAATAGATATTGAATAAGAAACATTCATTAAAACATAATTAAAAATATAAACACAAGTGAAATTACAAAGGAAGAAAACTGAAAAAGTAATTAAAACAATTGGAGGAGGAAAGGTCTCTAAAGTGAATACATGGGTATGGTAGGTATTCCCAAGCCTTTTTCAAGGCATTTTATGTGCCAATAAATGATCCTCTCTTCTAAAAGGCCATCCTTTTTCATGGAGAGAAGGGGGATGTATTTATAGCCCAATGTTGTGTGTTGTTTGCATTCCAAAACATCCCCTCCACATGCTTTTCCACATTGATAAATTAGGCAGCCTAATATCAAGATGTGATATTCTAAAAAGAGGTAGATATTTATATCCTCTATCTACTCTAAAAATTTGGTGGCCATTGGACTTAAGGATCCAATGTTATTGTGGTTTGATTTAACAATTTTAATATGTCCATTTCAATCAATACATTTTAGAAGGCGGAAATGTGAATGGGTTTATCAGTAGTAAGATACCTTAAAATCCTAATACTTTATTCAATAGTTTTGGCCGCCCATGTATTGTCCTTCAAACTGAAAATGATTATCTATATTGGATGTCTAGATCAAGAGACATGTCATTAATACTGTAATGATTTTAATTCTTGGCCATAATGGTGTGATGGACATCAATGCATCCGTCGGACCCATTTTTCATGTAGTTGGACCTTAAAATATTTATCCCTGATTCCTTTGGTTAATGATGAACATATTGTGAAGTTTCAAAAAATTTGGACTTCGAGATTTAGACTAGTAACTCAATCATCATGGATGGTTTAGTTTCTTCAAAGATTCATTGGGTCTTCTTGTGTGGACCATATGGCCCTCCAAATGGACGATTGAGCCAAAGGATACTTCTAATGAAATGTTGTAATTTGATAAGGGAAACCAATAGAACAAGAATCATAAAATTTGGATACGTGGGGTTGTAGTTATTGTTAAAAAATTAATCAAACATGAATCTGGATGAGTTTAAATAGTGCTCAAAAATTATATTCAATATTTAAAAATTAATATTTGACCCAAATTAGGAAAATTTCATATAAAATCAGTAAAGGGAGTATATAAAAAGATATGAAAATATTAATTACATAAAATTTTCCACACATAGTCCTATTTATGTTCTCATATACACCAAATATAAAACCAGGACAAAATAATTTCCACCCACCAAAAAATATTAAAATTTTGTTTTCCCAAACATGGGAGATTTAGATAATTTCACTCATCCATATTGAATTCCACCACAAGTTCATATAGAAGAAATGTTCAAAAAGAAAATCATTTTTTCATGCTAAAAGTTAGAATTGGAAAATGGTGGCACACAAAACATACTTCTCTCAATATGATAAAATTAACATATGAAGCTTCACTCATTCACCAACCCAAAGTGGAAATATTAAAGGTTTATAGAGCTATCAGTTTCCACTCCATATCATAATGTACTCAAAGATCAAGAGGTCTTTTTAAGGGTTTTTATGTGGCTATGGGACGGTAGGAAGATGAAATCCAAAAGATATGAAAAGGGGGGTAAAACGCCAACATGAAAAATAAATTCACGTTTTTCTTAAATTAGACATGAAAGTAAATGGAAACACATGTTCACGAGGGATTGAAAATGTGAAATAAGACACAAAAGAGGAAGGAAATTTGAAGTGGAGGAGAATATGATATATTTAAAAACCACAAAACTTCTCCCAATGACCTAAGTGTTATTTATTTTATTTATTGAATGTTGATTATGAAAGAGATCTCACACTCATCTCCCATCCCATGATTGATCTCCTCAAGACAATAATATTAATAGTTATTAAAAGATAAAAGGTTGAGAAAGTGTGATTTTTGAACCACCCAAGACACAACTCATTCTTATTTTCATTTTCTTATTTTTTTTGAACACTAGACCATAACATTTACAAAATTACATTAATAAATGTACATTACATTACCCCAAACTCACTAAATGACAACCACTCCCCACACTTAAATTGAGGCTTGCCCTCAATCATATGATAACATGGTGAACATCAAAAAATGGTACCCAAAATTAAATATATTCCCCCCTACATTATATTTCAAAAAATTATGCAATGAAAATCCATGATAACATTGGGTGGGAAAAGGTATTGGGATTGTAATGTGGCTATAAAAGAAAAGGTTTCATAGGCTCAAATGGGATTTTACAATGATAATCAATGTAAGGTAATTGGGAGGCTATTTGGATATTGTGATTCTCATGCGGTTTAGAAAATGCCTCTATCATATTAATGCATAGAAATGTAGGAAATTCAGCTCAAAGGTCCAAAATCTCAGGACTCACAAATGAAGGTGTAAAACACATATTTTGAAAAGATAGCCATAGGTGACCTTGGCATGAAATCAAATGGTGTTCCTCACAGGTGGGGAAAACTGTTTCCAAATAAAAAATAGAGAATTGAAAAAAAAATTGGTTTGACACAATATTCATTATCCAAATATATGATGAAAAAACAAGATTTTTGATATGGAACCATGTATTTTAACTCCCCAAAATGATTGGACGAAATGTCAAAACTGGATGGTGAGTAAGTATGACTCTTTTGGTTTTTTATTACTTTTTTTTAATTACACACCGACAGAATAAGGGAAATTGTAAACAAATTAATAAATAATATGATGAGTAAAGTGGTAAAAACAAAAAGGGAATGAGTAAGGAAGAAGAAGAAAGAGATAGAGAGATAGTGAGAGAGAGAGAGAAGATGAGTTAAAGGGAAATAAGTGCCCCATGGTTTGGATTTATTGGGTTTCCATCACCATCTAGTGATGGTTCAACTGTAGAAGTTGGGTATCCAGTGGAAGTTGATGTAGTTCTAGGATTGTGCATCCTCTCTTTGTGGGGATTTAACCAATTTCCATTAACCATGAATGTCCTTTTGGATGATGGGTCTTGGACTTTCACTACACTAAATTGGTAAACATGAGAATCAATAAAAGGACATTCCCAACAAGAATTAAGCTTACATGGGTGAAGATGAAATCAAGAGTTTAAAATTAATAACCATTCACCTTCATGGAATACCTTCCTCATGATGTTTTTTTCATGGATTACCTCATCCATTTCTTTGTACAGATTGGAATTCTCATATGATTCAAGTCGAAGCTCCTCCAGTTCATCCAATTGCAATAATATTTTTTCACCAGAATTTTCACAATCCAAATTAAAGGTTTTCACAGCCCAGAAGGACATATGCATGATTTATACTAGAAAAAGACATTCTTAACAAAAAACTATCCTTCAAGTATACATCCCAATTGGTGTTTTATAGGTAGTTCAATAAGCCCAATGTGTTTCACCATGTCATTCAGGCCAGTCTTTTCTATTGGGTTTTAAAATTCTCTCAAAAACTCTTTTCACATGTCTATTAGAATTTTCAGCCATGCCATTTGTCTGGGGGTGATTTTTGTAGTTGAAGTTTTATGTGAAATGCCATTCTTTTTCACAAGATATTACATGGTTGTATTACAAAAATGGCTACCAAAGTCACTTATCAAGGCACATGGTGTGCCAAATCAGTAGAAGATGTGTGTCTATAGAAACTCAATAATAGTATGTAAATCATCCATTTTGGTGGGTTTGGCCTCAAACCACCTAGAAACATAATCAATAGTAAGAATAATGTATGATAATCCATTAGAAGGGGGGAATGGTCTCCTGAAATCTATTCCACAAAAATCAAAGATCTCACAAAAAATTAAAGGCTTTTGGGGAATTTCATTTCTATTTGAAATTTTGCAAAACATTTGGAAAGTGGGACATTATTGAAAGAACTCGTGTGAGTCCTTGATGAGTGAAGGCTATAACAATCCAGAGTCTAAGACATTTTGGGAGGTCCTTTTTCATCCAAAGTGGCCATAACCAATCATTATGTGGTAGAATTCTAAGATGGAGTAATTTTCATCTTCATCGACTCATCTTCTTATTACCATGTCAGACCCAGTTTTCCAAAGTTTATTTTCTTCCCAAAAATAGAAATTTGAATTACATTTCAACTTCATTTTTTTCTTTTAAAAAAATATTAGGAAAAACACCAGAATTTATGTTATTTATAATTGGGGCATACCATGCTATTTTTGTAGTGTGAGATGAAAGGTGCTCAGTATGAAATTCCAGATCAATGATTTCTGAAAGAGAATAATTAGAAATTCTACATATGTGATCAACAACAAGGTTTTCTTTTCCTGGTCTATCTTTGATTTCATAGTCAAACTCTTGGAGCATTAGCATCTATCTTATTAGCCTCGATTTGGAATCACATTTATTGAGTAAGAAATTTATAGCATAATGGTCAGTGAAGATGATTATTTTGAAACCTAAGAGATAGGGTTGAAATTTATCTAAGGAAAAAACCACTGCTCAATGTTCTTTTTTAGTCACAGCATAGTGAGATTGAGTCTCCTCAAATATTTTTGAGGCATAATAGATGACATGAATAATTTCTTCTCTTCTTTGACCAAGAACATTCCCAATGGAACTATCAGAAGAATCACACATCAACTCAAAGTATAAGAACACATCTAGGGGTTGGATTATCAAATAAGATTTAATAGAAATTTTGAGTTCAACAAAGGCTTTCTTAACAACCTCAACAAAATAGAAGGTGACATCATTTTGGAGAAACCAAGTGAGTGGGTGGTAAATACTAGTGAATTTATAAATGCATCTTCGATTGAAACTAGCAGGATCAAGGAATGAATGGATGTCTCGAACAATAGTGGGTTCAAGAAGTTATTGGATCACATCAATTTTGGAAGGATCAACTTAAATACCCTCTTTAAATACTATGTGACCTATAAAAATCCCATTTGCAACCACGAAGTGATATTTTTTAAAATATAACACATGGTTACACTTGACACTCTTTTTAAGAACTAGATAGAGTGAATTCGAGAATGATTCCAATGACTCACCATAAATGGTAAAGTCATCCATGAATAAATATGTGTAGTGTTCAATGAATTCAGAAAAATTACTCATCATACACTTCTAGAATGTTGAAGGAGCATTGCAAAGGCCAAAAGGCATTCTTCAATATGCATATGATCCAAAGGGGCAAGTTAATGTAGTCTTTTCTTGGTCATGAGGTGCGATTGGGATTTAGAAGTAGTCGTTGTATCCATCAAGAAAGCAATAGTGTGACTTTCTAGATAATATTTCTAGAATTTGATCAAGTAATGGAAGAGGGTAGTGATCTTTTGTGTTTCAAGATTCAATTTTCGGTAATAAATTCACACACACCATTTTTTCTTCACTCGAGTTGTGACTGCCTCCCCATGTTCCTTTGTGACAACAGTTATCCAACCCTTTTTAGGTATCACTTGAATTAGACTAACCCATTCACTATCAGAAATTGGGTAGACAATACCATCTTGAAGAATCTTCGTGATCTATTCCCTAACTATGTCAAGTATTAGTGGATTGATTCTTATTTTTGGTTGTCTAATCGGATTGTATGATTCCTCAAGATGGATGTGATGAATGCAAAGAGAAGGTTTGATTCATAGTATGTCATCTAGGATCCATCCTAAGGCCTTTTTGTTTTCCTATAACACCTGAACAAGTTTGGACTCCTCGGTTTCAATAAGTTAGGTAGAGATAATGACATGATAAGAGTGATCATGTAAATGGAATGCATATTTCAGTTGTTCAGGAAGAGGTTTTAGATCTATTTCATCTTTCGTTTGTGTGTTAGACAACTCAGGAATGGATTATGGGACTTCAGTTGCTTCATATAACTATTCCATAATATTGTCCACAGTGGAGCAGTAGAGATCAGAGTTGATGTGGGATTCTAGAGAGTTTTTAAGTTCCTCTATATTAATGAAGTCTATGAATTAGAGGTCAACATCAACTTCACCATTATAACATGGTTAATCAACTTCCATGTTCAGTTTCTTCATATAACTACTCCTGGAAACATGTAATCTACCAACATGATTATCTTAGAGGGATGGTCTTCCTAGAATTAAGAGAGATTGAGAAGATGTCGTCTCACCTTCCATGTCAAGAACATAAAAATCATGGGTAAGATAAGATCATTGACATGAATAAGGGAATCCACGATTATTCCCTTAGGAGTGGTTGTGCTTCGATTGGATAACTAAATGACCATGCATGTTTGGTGCAAGGGACCTAGACCAAAGTTAGAGAAGATGAATTTGGGCATGAAATTAATTGGGTATCCTAGGTCTATGTGTGCATCATCAATGTTTCATCTTCCAATTTGGAATAAAACTGTAAAGGTCCCTAGATCATTTCACTTTATGGGAATAGACTATTGGGTTGAATCATTTTTGAAGGTCCTAAGTTGCCTCTTGTGGGAGCACAATTCCTTAAGAAACATGGAATACATAGGGATTGATTTTATGGCATCTAAGAGGGGAATGTGGACTTCAACACCTCTAAACATTTTGAGCATTTCAAGATTGGGTTCAAAGGACTTCATTGGATTAGAAACAGCTTGAGGAAAAGGAATCAAGTTCCAATGTGGAATGGAAGGAGGTGAGGGATTAGATTCTGTTTCCTTTTTGGGTTTATTTTTCATTTCATTTCCTATGTCAACATTTAAAGGGTAGTTGGAGGAAATATCTCAAGGAAAAGCTATTTTTCCCCGATCTAAGTGCAATTGAACTTACATTACCCTTGGGGTTGGGTAATGGTTGATTCGTGAGTTGGGAATAATTTGATTGTTGTTGCTAGCTCAGGTTGGATGCAAGTTGATCAATTTTGGTTTCAAAGTACTTTATGCAAGAACAAGTGAAGAATGAATGATCTTCTATAATACATTCCCATGGTTTCATGGGAGAAGAGGCTTTTCCTAGATTGGGATTACCTTTATTTTGGTTCTTGGGAAAGCGATTATATTGTTTTGGGAATTGGAGAGGCTTATTAGGATAGTGAAATCCTAGAGGCGGATTGTTCCTTTGAGGTTGAGGAACAAAAGGGTAAGGTTTCTGGAAGTTACCAACACCTTGGACATATTGTAATTGGTTTGGTTAATGATGAGAGTATTGAGGGGGTTGTGAAATGGGATTCACATATCCCATTTTAGGGTTATATGTATAAGATAAGGGCACATAATGGGGTTGGTGGAAGTTTCTATAAAACTGACCATATTGTTGAGTGGTGGAGTTCAGCAGAGCATATGTTGCATTGAGCTCCATTGGTCCAGATGAATTAAATTGATCCTCTTGAATTTGTAGACATTTTTTAGTTAGATGAGATGGGGAGCTATAGATTTAACAGTTTGTGATGGATCTAGGGAACATAGATTGTGGAAAAGATGAGGTTGGGGATTTGGTAGCCACAGCTAGTTGTCACACAAGAATTGTAAGTTCACTCATCCACTCTATATTCTTATTTTGAACTATGGATTTATTGTCTTGGACTTTTTTTAATTGATAATGTGCTTTATTATGGAATTTTTTTGTGTTTTAATCCATGTTTCTTATGATATCTCTTTCATATGTAGGAGTTTTTTCAACAATAGCAACTCCACTTGCAGCATCAATGAGGGTTCTCACCATAGACAATAACCCCTTATAGAATTATAGGATCAATATTTGGTCATGGATTTGTGGGTGTGGGAAGGTTGCAACAATATTTTTTATCCCATCCTAGTATTCATGGAGTGATTCTTTAGAGAATTGACGAATACCACTTATTTCCTTTAGGATAGAAGGTTTACGAGAAGCAGGAAAGAATTCCTCTAAGAAGTGTTGCTTCATGTCATTCCATGTGGTTATGGAACCATGAGGAATGTAGTAGATCCATTACCTATAAGTGTCATCTAGGGGAAATGGAATTCTTAGAGTTTTATTTCTTCCTCAGAAACACCTTGAGGATTCATGGTAGAGCACACCACTTTGAACTCGTTAAGATGATGATGTGGATCCTCGCCCACTAGCCTATGGAAATGAGGGAGAAGACGAATCAAACCTGATTTGAGTTTGAAGTCATGCTCAATGATTAGAAATTTAATACCAAGAGGTTGGTAATTCATGTCAAGGGCAGAGAGTTATTTAAGTGTTTGTTCCATAGGATTATCCATATATAATTCAATTAGTTGGACAAGGAATGGTTCTTGAACGAGTTGATTATCTATTATGTTCCTCCTAATTTGGCGATGTGTTCTCTCAATTTCATGGTCAAACAAATATGAGATATTTATTGGGATGCTAAGGGGAATTCAGAGAGATTTTGGAAGAAAGAGGAAGGGTGTTTTCTTTGTGTTTTTCATTCGTTTATTTTCAAAAAAAATCATTTTTTTACAATAACCAGAAACTAATGACTAATTAATTGTACCATCCCTAGAAAAATAGCCATTTAAAAGCATGTTTTATTATTTCATATCGACCGTTCAAGATTTTGATGCTCTGCTAATGTGTATTGTAGCACTCAGTTCGAATCCTTAGTGACGATACTTTTTAATAGTCGGTTGTTTTTAATTGATAATATTTTTATTGGTTGTTTTTTTTTTGTAGAGCTTAATTGAAATGATTGATTGATTAATATTTATTTAACAATTATATATAGATTGGGGTGTGTTCATTTTTAGGGAGATAATCTTGTGATATCCTTGATCTTTGCATTATATTGTATTTAAATTAGCTATCACTTCACAAGATAACGTTGATTGGAATTCCTAAGTGTTAAGGCTTTAATTCAAGCCTTAACATAACTTAGGGTTATAATGTCGATTATAGATTGTGTATGGTGGTGTATTTATGGTCCCAATAATCCATGAAAACCACACTTTATACATAACAATTCATTAATTCATGATAAGTTATGTCCAACATACCAAATGTTAAATTAATGAATACGCATCAAGGAAAAGCTCTCAATCGCTTAACATCTCAAAATAATGACTCAGATCAATGGTAGATTTACTCATCCATTAAGATGTTTATTAATTTGGTAATATATTATTATGTTGATGAATTATAAATATAACAAAAAGAATGTGATAAAAAAAGAGTAGTGCGTCGAACACACATGGTCGTTGAAGAGAGTTAAAAATGGACATTTGATTGAATGACAAAGAAAATGAAGGTAAGGGGTTTTAACTTTATTTAAAATAATTTAAGAACATTAATATTAAACTAAAGAGTTTGGATGAGAATAGGAGATATTGACTAAGAAACTTTCATAAAAATAGAATTTCAAAGACAAACACTTGTGAAATTACAAACGAATAAAACTATAAAAGTAAATTAAAACAATGGGATTAGGAAAGGTCTCTCAAGTAAAAAACATTAGTACGGAAGGTCCTCAAAATCCTTTATAAAGGATTTGGTATTTCCAATAAATTCTCATCTCTTTTGAAATTTCATTCTTTTTCATTGAGAGGGGGGGTGTATTTATAGCCCAATGTTGTGGGTTGTTTGCATTCAAAAACTGCCCCTCTACTTGCATCATCACTTTGATAAATTAGACAGCTGAATATCGAGATATAAAATTAATAAAAGTGGTAGATAATTATCTCCTCTATATACTCTGAATGTTTGGTGTCCATTTAACATAAGGATCCAATGTTATGGCAGTTTGATTAAACAATTTTAATCTGTCCATTTCAATCCATATGTTTTAGAAGGCTGAAATGTGAATGGGTTTATCAATAGTAACATGCCTTCAAATCAAAAAAATTTCTTCAAAAACGTTGGATTCCCATATATATTCTATCACACTGAAAATTATTAGCTTTATTGGATGTTTAGATAAGGAGACAATTCATGAATACTATAATGATTTTAATTCCTGCCCAAAATGGTGGGCTAGAATTTAATGCATCCGTTGGGCCCACTGTTTTTGTAGTTGGACCTCAAATTTTTTATCCATGATTTAATTTGATAATAAAAAAATATGGTGGAGTTTCATAAAATTTGGGCTTCTAGATTTAGACTAGTGACTCCATCCTCATGGCTGGTCTAGTTTCCTCACAGATTCATTGGGTCTTATTGTATGGACCAAATGACCCTCCAAATGAACGATTTGGCCAATGGTTACTTCCAATGAAATGTTTTAATATGAGTAAGGAACACTACCAAACAGGAATCATTTTATATGGATAATTAGGATGAGTTTTATTAATAAAAAATTAAATAGACATGAATATGGATGAATTCCAATAGTGCTCAAAAATTATATTTAATATTTATACATTAATATTTCACACGAATTATGGACATTTCATATAAAATCAGTAAATTGAGTATATAAAAAGTTATAAAAATATTAATTTCATCAGTCCCCATAAATTTTTTCCCTAGAATATGGTGTCATAATGAAGTTCTATTCCCCAAATGAATGCACATGTTGTATATAACTAGAATTAGAAACTGTAGAATGTTTATATATATAATGTTTTGTGAAAATAATTTTACTCTAATGTACAAAACATGACAGCCCTTATGAATAGTATAAAATTAGAATGTTGTTTAGTGGAATAGAATATTTCAAAGAGTTGTTTTTGATCATGGGTAATGTTGAAATAATTATTCAAGAGGCTAATGAAAACATTATTAACTAATGAAACATGATTTATCATTATTTATATTTTTTAACATACTCCTACATAAAATTTAATATTATATTGAATATTTGGTATAAACCATTAGTGGTGGCCTACTATGTATTACTCACACTATACTCAGACCTGCATTGGGTACCAAAACATAAATCATGTTTGATGGTCTGGATAAATGAAAGGGACATCACCAGAGGGACTACTGTTTGGATTATGGATATGAATGGATGAGGGAAACAATTAATTTTGCAAGATACATTTTATTGGAATTATTAGGATTATGTTATTTTTTGTTTTTACTAGACATGGAACTATATACATGGCATGGATTTTTTAACTATTTATTTGTGTGAATGTACCAGTTTTGGTAAAATGGATTTATAATGCATTTTTTCAGTACTTATAATCTATTATTAAATCGATTACTATTATAATGAAGATATAATTTCTCTATAAGTTTCATTATACCATCAATGCTAGTGTTTTGCCTTTTTCTTATGATGATGCGCATATGAAGTCATCAGGTGCACCCATTCGGGGAATCAATTTAGTATCCCTCAGAAAGGGGAGTTACGATTTGTTATTTTTGTGTTTTCATATCTATTATAAATTTTTTGGATGTTTGAAAACATTTTATGATGTGTTAGGCATTGTAAATGAAAATGTTCAAGGGAGTGACTAACCATTGTATTGGGGAAAAACCATGTACATGGGGTTGGATTGTTGATCATGACACCTATTGCTGCAGATTAATTTTATTTCACCATGGATGATGAACATTATATGTGATTTTTCTTTAATATGTAATTCTTACCATGATATGAAATAGTATGAGGTCATTAAAAAATGAATCATTCTAGGAATATGGTGATATCTGTGACATGTATAATTTTAGGAACATAGGTGATGACATTTCGTGTGAGAGAATAGAAATTGGAAATATATTCTAAATCTATTATTATTTTAATGAAAATTTCTTAATAAGGATGTTTTGACTATAAAAATAATTGAAAAAAAACATCATGGTTAAAAAATAGTTCAAAATGATAAATTCTAATTGGATAATGATTTAATGGATTCTCAAGGAAAGGGGTTAGTATGTATTTTAACATGAATTTAATTTATTTATTTTTTCTTCTTATGTTATGAATAATGTTTTGTAGTAAAGGGTGAGAGTAGAGACTTACATTTTGTCTTGTGCGTTGAGATAACTTATGTGGAGTGGGTTTTTTATGGATGGTAGTGATCATTCATTAGTGTAAACATTATTTTATGGATTTTGAAAATTGTGTTTGACATTGTAGAGATATGTCACTTTACTGATGCTTACCTGTTTTAGTACATAAGGTTATCACCTAGAGTTCTCCTTCGACTGTGAATCAAGATACCATGTGGGATCCAAGTAATAGGGGTGAAGATAGGTTCTATTATAACATTTCTAGTATCTGGTAATTTTTTTGTGAGGCAAATTTTGGGATGTGAAGAGTATAGTAGACATGACTACATAGTTTCAATTAAAGTGCAATCAAACGTTTTCTAGAGAGGTTGGACCAGAGGTAGACAACATCTGGGTACAGTTCATCTAGATGAATCTAAAAAATTAGAGACTCATCTTGATAAGATATTCATGTTGGTAGCTTACATGTTTCCAGAAATAACAAAGATAAAGTGAGATATTTCGGTTCATGTTATTCAGGTTGATGGTATTCTATGTAATGATTTCTAGGAAATGTTTCTAGAACACTTCAATCATGAAATGTTGAAAAGGATAATTATACAAATTTTATGTGGTTGAATCTGGGTTATATGTCCTTGATTTATTATATTTTACTCTTCACTTAATTCGTCAAATGTTTCACTCATAAGTTGGGTATGATGAAGCCATGATGAGAAACATTCAACAAATACAAAGATATGAGATCATGTATATGTAAATATATTCCTCTTAATTATTTTTTAGTGGCTGATCGAGATCACATTTTAGAACTGAATATAAAGGAGGATTCTAGAGTTGGGATTGTGGTTTTAATTTGGGAAGTCTAGTGGATTAGATTCTGATTGTAGGAAATGGAATTTCATGTGTTCATACTTGGGAGGTGGTAGATTGAGTACCACGGTAAGTGAATTAAACTATTAGGTTAGATATATGGTGATATAATATCAATTCCCCAGTACATGATACATTAATGGATTGTTTCTATTAAAAACCATGGATTTTTAATTTTGATATTGGATTTAAAATGTACATAGGTTATTCCGGGACCCTCGATATGATGAAAATGATGAAGGTTTAATGACAATGCAGATTGTTGGAAGGGGTTCATCTACCCCATACCCAGTAGGAAGGTGGATTTATACTATTTGTTATGGTTAAGTGGAGTACATGGTACACCATTACAATAAAATACATATCAATAAGGTGGTGCATCATAAGAAACTTTTATAGGGGAATATAGTAGAAGGGTGGGTCAGCTTTATGCAGTTCATCCCGCACCAGATAATGGAGAGGATGGACCATCAATGGATCAAGGTATGATACCTTTATCATCCATGATTTATAGTTTTTTATTCAATACAAGGGACTGAAATTATTTTGAATAATATTAGTTGGTAAGTGTGTTAGGTATAGTGGTAGAATATGTGTCAAGGTTATTTCAAATGATAAAACCATTAGAAGTATGAATAGAAAAAATCTGGTAATATTAGGAGTGTCCTCATGAGGTTGGATGATGCTGATTCAATTGGGACATGATTGATCCTAATATGATAGCTCTATATTTCTATTGGGGAAGGATTTTCTAGTTTTTTATCAAGCCTATGTTGATAATTATCAATGAAGGGATATATTCAGATTACATTAGGGTGAAACTAATATTCTCTATGGGGAATGGAATATCCTCTAGTGTTTGGTAGTACCAGTTTATCAGTAGTTTCAAGAGCTCACTAACTATGGGGCATGTCTTATTTTTTGTGATGAGGAATTAGATAATGATTTCATTACTCCTATTATAGATCGATTCTGAGATTTTTTTTCACAAATACATATCATAGCATCATCCAGAGATGGAGGTAGAGTTCATGCTTGACCTAAGGCATAAATATGATTCAGTTTCCATTCCACCATGTAGTATAGAACTAAAAAACAACATGATCATAAGACTCCATTGGAGGAATTAGATAATAAAGGGTTTATTCACCTGATTATGTCACCATGTAGATCACCAATTTTTTTATTATGAAGTATCACCATAAATGTTGGTTGTTTTATTATTAATGTAATTAGAACTATATTATAGTTTAGATCTGACATCCTATTTTTCATATTTATTGTATTTTGACCAATTTAAGGGTGATTCTAGGTTCCCAAATGTTGATTTAGGGAAGGATATCAACATTTGAATGTGTAATCTTATGATATACTATATACATAGTTTAGGATCAGGGGTGGGTTGTATGATATTTTCATGGTTCCATTCTGAATGAAGAGACTCATTCAATGTTTTTAGCCTTCATGAAAAAATATTCCACCCATACCAATATTAAATTTTAGTTATTTATTATGATGACATATTTGTTCACTCCAAAACTCATGAAAATCATATGAAACACATTCACTTTATCATGGTTACACTAAGAGAGAATGGTTTATATGGCTATATATTTAGGTCATAATTTTGAGCGAACAAGGTAAATTTCATAGGTCACATTACCTCTAAGGAAGTTGTGTCTATAGACCTATATATAGTTAAAATAGTTTTATCGTTGGAGCATCCATTCAATGAATTTGACCTCAAATGTTTTTTGGGGTTTGAGGGATATTACCGATCGTTCAACAATGAATTTTAATAATTTGAATAAGAAATTTTAGTCTAGATAAAGATAGGTGGTAAATCTTAGTATTTTTCATCATTTTATAATGCTTTCCATGAATTTAATAAGTGATCTGTACCGATCCAAAAAAGTTAATAATTTCCAAGATGGTAAAAGTGTATAACTTATTTTCTGATTCATTTGGTAATGGAAATGGTTTCATGCTGATATAGGAATATTTATTCATGTTATATGGGTCGTGATAATTGAGGACACATGAAAAATATTTCTCTATGAACAATCTCAAATTATTCATTGTGGTTTATTCCCTAATGTGTCGGTGATATTACATAAAAGGAAAATGGTTTATTTTGTGTATGTAACCATAAGGACCAAATTACATATTTTCATAGAGAAATTGAAATCTCCCATAGGGGATATGGGATGAGTATTTGAATTCATTGGATTTTGAGTTGTCCTATACCCCATGAAATGGAAACATTATTAATGAAACATAGAGCTAGAAGATAATGACATAGTTTTTTCGGGTGTCTATTTATAAGTGGAAGATGATGATTTTATTCCCTGAGATGCATGTGGATGATTAAGAGGGGCATTGATAGATTATCCCCATATATTTTTTTGTTGAGTCCCCAATTCTCAACCTGATCAAGGAGAGGTATTATAAGGATCCAAAGTGTAATGCTTTGATGGAAATCCTTGATGTTGGGTAATCAACACCAATCTTAGCTATCGATGACGATGATTCATTTATGTTCTTGGGGGTTTCATTCTACCAAACCATATGCAGTAAAAGTTGATGTGTGAGTTTAATGCCTCAAATTAGAATGTTGAAAAAGGTTTTTCAAAGATATATTATGAACTTCATAAATAGTATTGATGACATAGGATAAATAAATAGTTATCTGGATTTGGAAAATTATAGTACACTTTTTAGTTGGTGATGTTTGATCATCACTGGTAACATGGTTTGTTACATCAATTTCTCATTCCATAATTGAAGTTGGATGTTGTCCACCATGATTTTATCGTAGGTCTCTTGAGGATTCCCATGAATAATGATGTGATATGAGTTATTATAGATCATTTTCTACAGTTATCTCATTTATTACTGATGAAAAAGACTATTACCATGGACCGGTTGTGTGACAACTATGTTTGGTAGATGGTATGTTTTAATGGGGTACATTGGAGTATTGTTTTTTATCGTGTTATATATATTACATCATGATACAGTAAAGGGTTACAAATATATCTTGGTACCTAGGTGATTTTTATTAAATAATTTCCTCCCCCGATTGATGGGATGTTAGAGCGTAGTATTTTGGTGCTATATGATATGTTTAAATTTTGATTCAAATATTTTACTATTATTAGGGAAAATTAGTTGACACTGACGAACATTTTCTATAAATACAGGTTTCAAGTCACTATTCAGATGGAATAATTTGAGATGATCTTTTTTCGGGATATATATCATGATTATGTTTTCTATAACTCATAGAATCAGTGTTTTTGGTTGAGTTTCAAATGCAGGAGACCATGGAGAATGGTCAATTGATTCAGAAGTGTATGAATATGGATTTGATTAAGCTAAATATGTAATCTTGTTGATTTATTTGTCTTTCTTTGTTTGAAATGGATGATTGTGTGCTCCCTTATGTGTCACCAATGTTAGGTCACTATCTAATTATGAAATATGAAATGTTGGTATCCATCTATCTGAGGTATTTGAGATTGAGGAGAGGATGAGACTAGTGGTAGACCAATTGGATGTTATATATCATTAAAGTGGATTACATTATGTGTTTCATGTGTCACTACATCGATAGTTTCTTGTTGAAAATTCTAAGGTGATCAATGTTGATGGTGTTGAACATGATCTAGGTGCATAATTTGATAAACATGTGGTTCATTTTATGCATCTAGATGACAATTTTATACAAGCAAATATTCATTTTTATGTTTTTTTGTCCTTAGTTTGTGGTAGTTTGGCCACATTTATCAACTTCATTTAGTGCTTGACAAAGTATGGTCTATTTGGTTCACTATTAGGGTAGTAGTGTGATGAAATATATTTTCTATTCTTGGGGATCATCTTATCGATCACGGTTTAATGTCTATCATGATGAGGTAGTTATTGGTGAGATAAGTTATGTTCATGTAAGATCATGATAACCTTAGGTGTGCAAGTACATAGAGTGAGATCTTGGATATTATTTTCCCACTGAGGATTATAGGGGTAAGAATATATTGTAGAGGGGTGTTTGTTATGACCCACATTATCATAGTTTAAATAAATGAAATACAAATTTTAATATTTTCATAGGAATTTTCTCTAGGGAGAAATTAATTTATAATATTATATGATCTTAGATAAGTTTTTATATCTTTCTATTAGATAATGAATTGGGTTTTTATCCTTGGAAGGATTTTTTCTAGAGATATGAGCCATTAAAAGTTTAAAAAAATATTTAATATAGAATTAATTAGTTATTAATTTATTAAAATTGATTCATTATGTAATATAATTTAAATTATGATTCATATTGAGATTCGGTGTTTTTTATTGATTCTTTAATGAGGGGATTTTAATGGGAAGATATAAACATATCCCAATTTCTTAGACCTTTCTTTTTTTTCTTCCCTCGTGTTCATTAATTTTTATTCATCAAACCATATCTTATAGAATTTGGTGGCTATTTACCCTTTTATAATCACATATATGTTATTGAAGAGGGTTCGTAAGGGAGATACAAAGGAGGTGATACTAAGAGATCAGTTAAGGCTTTGATCGAAGTACATGTTGTGAAGGTGCTAGTTTCGATGTGAAGAATTAGAAAAAAATTGTCGATGAGGCCTATTTTTATATTAATTTTTCATTAAAAAAATTATTTAATTATAAATATTAATTATCTTTTATATTTTTACAAGAACACATGATGGTTGATCTAGTCTTAATTAGGAAAAATAAATATATTTTTATTTTATAATGGATTCCTGTTCGAAAATCCCAATCACATGAAATGTTTTATTCAAATCAGAGGAAAGAATATTTTTTAAAAAGTACACATAGTGTAGTTTTATTTTCACCCATTTAGTCTCAAATAGAAATTTAGCTGAGTGCTTGGGTAGATGGAGTGTTTTTTAGTACACACATTGTAGTAATACATTTCCATGTGTTCAGGTACATTGGAATACAATCCATGTTTGGAAGAAATTGTCATATAGAAGTACACAGAAAGACCTCATGTATATTATAGACATGTTCATATTTATATATATAGAAATCATGTGTTCATAGTACAAGTTGTGTTACATGATCAATTAAACATTTTATATTACAAACAATGTGTTACATAATGAGATTTTGTGAAATATTTTATTTAAAATAAACTTAATATTTTTCATATTTTTCATATCATACTACACAAAATATAGCTCGTGTTATATGAATGCACTATATTTGACTACAATTTCTTATAACACCATTTTTATATTTATCTACACCCAAAAATTATATTATCTTGATGTACATAGAATAATATGTTTTTTAGTGTTACAAACAATTCATAGTTTATACAACAGCTTGTGTTACACCCAAGGATTAGTTTGACCGAACTACAATATACTATTAGTATTTCTATTAATATATTATTATAGTTACCACAAATACAATGGATTATATTTTAAATATAAGATTTATTAAATTATGAAAATATGGTTTAAACATGTATATTAAAATAAAAATTTTCTCAAAAATTAACTATAAATGAATGTAAACCCCTTTTGAAAACATAAGAAATAATTTTATGGATAAATATATTTTTGAAGTAATATTATTTATTCCATAAAAAATTAGTTACAAAAAAATTATAAATTATTTTAATGGATTATATATATATTATTTATAAAACCATTTAACATTAATCTTATGTGTTATCTGGCCAAGGGATATGAATAAATCCAATACTATGAAAAATAAGATTTCTTCTATTCTAAAAGGAAATTTTATAGGATTTCAATGTAAAACCTAATTTATATATAACTTTAGACACTTTTGTAATTTTTATTTGACAAAATAAACTTCATTTCTAAAATATTATTAAAAAATTTTACATTGTTTTATTTTTTTGGTATTTCTCAAAAATATTTCATTTTTGTGATGAATAATATAATATTCTTAATTAAAATTCAAAAAAACATTTCCATATAATTTACTTGTATTTTTAAATTATTGTTTACATTATTTTTAAATAAGTTTTAGATAAAATAAACATCAACTAATCCAATTCATTTTACTTGAATCAGAATCAGATTGAAAATTTATGAAAAAAAATTCAAACATTTATACTTTTACAAATTAAAAACTCATCATCTCATCACTTTTAAGAGATTAATTTTAATTTAATTCCTCCCACTACTATTATTATAATTTGGAAAATGGATTCTATATTTGGAATCATTATAATTTTTAATTTCTAGTATGTAAAAACATGATTTTAGCCACAAAGATTAGTGAATGCAATAAAAATAAATTAAATTGATTATTGTTAAAATGAACATAATTAATTACTAAAATTAGAAATTATGGTGTAAAAATGACTCTACACTTGTTAAAATATTATAATATTTCTATATTTCTCTATATATAAATGGTCACATCCTTTATATTTCTATTTACACCTCTAAATCCTTTTTGTATCTCCCAACCCCTACCCAAATAAGCTCCCAATATCTATCCTCTAAACCTAAAATCCCCACTATGGGAAAAATAATTTCATGTTAGTCTGCTGATGAAAGAGAAAATAAATTTCCAAAAGAAGTGGTAACATCCTTCTTTAAGATATTTTTTTTCATTATCCACACAAAAAATTATTCTTATTCTATTATTATATTATAACCTTTTTATTCTCAAAAAATTTATATATTATTATTCTAATGGATTAACTTATAGTTACACACACATCCATCAAATGGGTAATCAAGATACAATTTGTGTGTATGACACACTACCATTTCATGAAATGATGTCATTAATTTTTCATTTACATCTTAACATGGTTGGGAATTATTATTAATATACTATTATTATATAATATATATGATATTTTTAATTTATTTATACTTATAGTCAAATTATATAACACATACCCACATAGATTCCAATTTTTGTAAATACGATCACTTCATTTGTTGATTTGTGGACTACCGCCTCCTCAAATAGATGTGATTCATTCATACATAACATTTAACTTATTAAAAAAATTAGTAAATATATATCTTATATATGGAATAATAATTATAATATGATTTTATAATATATATACATATATGCAATTTACTAACATAAATTATATATGAGAAGGAGAAGGAAACAACATCATGCATACGTATGATCTACAATCATCATGAATGGTGTAATCTATTTCATATTTATATTTGAGAAATATTATAATAAATACATAAATAATAAATATATATGATATATAAATAATGTTTAAAATGTTTTAAATAATTAAATCATGATATAAGTAACTGGACCATGAATAACATGTCAAATCATATATAGAAAACAAAGCGTTATTAAACAAAACAAAACATTGACATGAAATTATTAATCAAATGGTAATAAAAAGTAAAAATGAAATAATATGTGGTATGATATATATAAATTGTGTTCAATGGAAGATTTACAATAAACATATACTTATTATACATGATTTCTTAACTTGTAATATTTATTTTAGGACTTATGGTATGTGTTTTCACATCTTACATTTTATATTTATTAGATACATGCCAAGTTCACCACTCATTTCATTATTGTGGTTTACATAATAGTCATGAATGTATTCTATGATCCACAAACATAAAATAATAGTTATTTACATATCCATTTTATGATATCACTTTCATGAGGTTTATGGTAAATAGTTACTAAATCGCTAAAGTAATTGTTTCTCAATTTTATTTCTTTAAGACATATATTATGTCACACATCTTTATTCCTATATATGAGTTATATACATCCAATTAAATATTATATAATTAATTTCCATCATTAAATGATGTTATAGGATTCATGTAATGTTATTACCTCCTGGGGGCTTTTAAATAATTTTAGAAATGTGGTAAGAGAATATTGTTAAAATCACATCACTTATTGGAATTATTTACAATTAGGATACCGTTGATGGAATATATTGATCAATATATTATGTTTTCTAATGAAAAATAATCTCCACGGTTAATTCATGTTATATCCTTGTAATTGTACCATTTTCTAATCTTTGTTACATATGATTAGTAGGAAAACATTTATTGTGAAACTCTTACATTATTTCGTCATTCAGTCTGAATTCAATGTTCATTCAAAATGTGTTGTCCTAAAATATTTCAAAAAATTATTTAATATTATAATATGAACATTAAAATTTATTTACACCCATCCTTTCAAATATTAATTTTTATTAAAAGATATCATCTTTTTTTCATGATTAAGGTATTTTTGTATACTTTTATTGTGAAAAAGGAATTCTCTACATGTACGGACATATATTTCATCATTATAGTAAATTCGTTAAATAATCCTTTGTAATATAAAAAATTTATTTTTAGGGAAATATTTTTCTTGATATGGTTGAAATTGAGAATTTTAAAATTTGTTTCAAAGAAAATGGATTTTAAAATGGTTTTCTTTTTAAACAAGTTATTTAATAAGCTACCATTATAAGTTTTTAATGGGTTATTTTCAGTGAAAATAATTTAAATGATAATAAAATTTCATAATATATATTAAAAAACATATTCTAGTGAAATATTATCCTAATGATTATAATCTATCTTTTTTTGTTTTGAATGTATTTTCAATGAAATAGGTTTTTATACTGGTTTATGTTTAAGAAATCTTCTTTTAAAGGGGAAGTTTTATTTTCCCCAAGAAAACTGTTAAAATATTTGTTAAAAATTTCATTAAAAGAAAAATATATTTGCAATGTTTTTATGAAAATGGATTTCAAAATGGGTATTTTCCTTGAGAAATTTTCCTTGTGATATTTCAAAATCCTTCTCTATAGAAGATGATATAAATTTTTATAGCTTATTATTTATAGGGTATATTTCCTAGGAATACCATTCATATTCTTTCTTTTATGATTTTGTTTTTTATGGAATGGTGTTTATTACACATTTTTCCGTTACATAGTTCACATGGTATTGAAACCATCTTCTTTTCATAGGTTATCAATTGATTAAATGGTTATAATACCGAACAATTTTCCATAATCAACTATATGAGGAACTATTTACGATACCCATTTCATTTTATTGGATATTAAATGATGTTTATGAAGTAGATCTATTTTATGGGTAATGTTATAATGACTGCTTTATTATCATATGGAACATGTATTTCTAATTATATTATGTGAAGCATGGTCACTATATCTCCCTTCAGTCCATATTATTATGATTTATATCCCAAGAGATAATGATATGAAACTAGTCCAAAGGGTTTTCCCCATTAGAAACAAATAATTTCCTAATCCAAAATGGGAAACATGTCAGTCCCAATCCATAATGGGATGATGTGGAAGCCTTATAAACTATGGGAATATGAAGAACCCCATCCACTAGGGATGATGGGGAAACCCGATCAACTCTGGTAAGAATGGGACACATAATCCCATATATAGAATTGACTGTAAATAAGGATGGTGTTGAATCCCACCCAATTGGTGATTTCTCCTAATAAGATTTGAAAAATATCCTTTAATAATAAAGAATTATTTTTATCAGTGAACCTGATTACATGTTAATAATGTTATGTGTCAACCAATTTTCATGTCCATAGGTTTATGCATGGGCCTGATTCCATGTCCCTAACTTAATGGGTGAACTTGATTCTATTTAAACCTGTTAAGAATGCTTTAAGTTTATGTGTACGACATAAGTGGACGTCTTATTATCATTTTATGCTCTTATTGTTTATTCTCTTGACTCCCTTTTTAATATATTCTTATGAACTCTGAAATTTGTTCAATATCTCATTATTATGATCTTTGATTTGAAGGATATTATCATCAAATGTTACATTCATGTTTTCATACCTTTATGATCATTTAATGATTTTATATATCCATTATTTACCATTAATAATACATTAGAAAAAAACCATTTATTATTTTTCCTTTCACCAGTTATGTTAAATTGTTTTAAGTAGGAGTACTAAATGATAAGATCATTAATAGAGATGTAGAGGATCATCCACCAAACTAGGTGAATGTGTACCTCATTTCCAACATCACTATACTATTATGGTTTTTTTCAATGTAATTTTATAATGTGCTTATTATTAATCTAGAATGATGTAATATCCATGCATTTTAAGTCGATTTATCTACAGTTGGTATCAATGAAACGGTTTAGTAAAACATTGGAAACATGGATGAATAAAATTATTGAGTTAAATAAGGATATATCTGGTGATGTATACCATGATACGCCTATGGTGTCATATATTTAGAAGTAGGTGTCACAATTTTTGAATTATATAAGTAAATATCCATGATGAATTTGTTTTCTAATATGTTAATTATTACTTACACAATGCCTTTTGATCTTAGTAAATAGTGAGAACATGAAAGAACTAGGTTAACATTGAATGTTTCATATGTGGAATGTAAGGGAACTAAATTGATCGATTTCATAAGTGAAAACCAAATGAAGGGAATTATAATGTTAGTAGGAGTATTGGTTATACTGATAAGGACAAAGAGACCACAAATGACAGGTAAAAGATTTGGGATTTTTTAACTTTATTATTTACATTAAAATTATGATGAATGATTAAACTGATGTTGATGAACCACATTACATGAATCATATTTCATATTTCAGGAATGAGGTATTAAATAATAAGATGATACGGCCTCAGAATTTATTTAAGAGTTAAATCAACTGATTTTTTATATATATGTTATGGAATTCAAGGATTATGTTAAATGAATCATTATGTATATAAAGAAAATATTTAGAAATTTTCCTTAAATATTCTCCAGAATATGTTAAATTAAATTGATGAATAAAAAAAGTGATATAATGGAAAGGTTACATTAAGTGACGGTTACCCATAACATTTTATTAAGGATGAGTGAATACTATTTAGTATAGATAATGAGATTATGATATAAGTAATGTATATTAGATAGTAATTATGTTGTCGGAATTTAGAAATTATTTGTTCAAAAAATGGGCTATGTTATCATGGATGAATTTTAAAACTTTATGGATTTATGGACTATAACCAATATTCCATGGAGTAAGAAATAATTCATGTGTTCAATATGGTTTTAGGATAATTCAGGTTATTACCACATATCAAGATAATACATGAATAATATATTCACATGTTTGGAATGTCAAATCCAAGATATACCTTATGATATATGGGGGGTGGATGTTAATATGATTTAGTGACAATATTTTTAAGGTTTTGTATATTCATCTTTCAAATGGATATATAGTTAATAGTTTGTTGAATTGTTTAAATTTAATATAAGATTATATTTTGGAGATTTAATTATAATATCTCCATATAAGGACATACGTATATTAGATCATGTGTTCTAACCTATTTTCCTAATGCTAACTAATGATGTATGGAATGAACTTTTAGTCAACATCATGCTCTATTATTACATGAAGAATGAAAAATTAACCTTTATTTAATTAGGTAAGCGATGATATTGAAATTGATCAAGCCATAAAAATTGGTGACACTTTCCTAAAATCATTTAAGTATATATTTTCATTTAAATTCATCATCATTAGGAAAATCAATCATGAAATAAAATGTGGTCCTAAAATCATCATTTCTGATGATTTCAGTTAACTTTTTCAATCCTCTTTGGGTTATGGCTTTATGATTGTTAAATTTCTCCAAACAATGTTATCAATAAATATAAAATAGTACATTATAGTTATTTATCTCATAAATTTCAATGGTTTTACTTCCCACTTATGTTCACTTAAATATAAACAATGTTAAGAGTTACTTTGACTAAATATTGTTGTTCCAACTTTGACTATTTAACAGATTCTTTATTTATCATTTTTACAAAGAGGCATCATATTAGAGGATATTTCATGTATTAAACCATTGATAAACTAGAAAAATGTAGATGGAGAAGTTAATTTTAAGGTGGTTAGAATGTAAGCCCCTTATATTTTATAAAATATTTTTTGGAAATAATTTATCTTTTCTGCTATTTTTCATTTCATAAAAAAATTAATTTTTATTTTTTATATTAATGTAATATGTTTGAAATGAATTTGTTGAAACAAAAAAGTTTATCTTTTAATACATGAAACACATAAATTATATTGTGTTACATAAGAAAATATTTCTAGATTTCGTTACGCACAATGTATAGTTCATTAGATTTCTTGAGTTACATGAAATAAAAAATTTATTGAACTAAAGTATACAATTAATATTATTTCTAAGATAATATTTTATTTACCTGATTTCCATTGATATAGATGAATCAAAATAGATTAATAAAATAATAAAAATATTATTTACACATTTATATATCATGAATTATTTGGAGACCAATTAACTATAAATGAATGTAAAACTCTTGAAATTATAGAAAATCTTTTGTAAGAAAACTATATTTATGGAATAAACAGGTTTTATTATAATAAAATAATTAAAAAACGTTTTATAAATGATTTTAATGAAACATATAAATTATTCTCATTATAATAATTAATATTAATTTATTTGTTCCTATATAATATATAAGAATAAATGTAATAATAAAAATTAAAGGATGTATTTTTTTATGAAGATAATTTTTATACTTTCAAAGGATATCCTATTTTAATTAAAAAATTTAATAGTTTTATAATTTTTATTTAATAAAATAAACCTCTAATTTTAAATCCTAATATAGAAATTTTACTTTGAATTAATTTTTATAAATTTTTTAAAATCATTAGTTTTTTATGAATAGTAAAAAATAATAAAATTTATTTCAAAACATCATTTATTTCTAATTATCTTTTATACATAAATTATATTTTAAATTTCTTATAAATTATATATAGATAAAATATACCTGAATTAATCCATTTAAATTCAATGGAATATATTTCACACATAATTTTGATATAAAAAACATTCAAACTCTTTGACTATTTAATTTTAGAAACACATTGTTTTGTCATGTCTACAGAATTAATTTTAAATTAATTTATAGCACTAATTTTATTAAAATAATTAAATATTGATACAATATTCGGAAAAATGGTAATTTATAATTTCTTATATATTCATCATTTTTTTATCAAAATTATTTGTGAATGTAATAAAAATTAAATTTAGTGAATAAGGTAAAAATGGTATTATTTATTGAGTAATCTTATAATGTATGGTGAAAAATAAACCTAATCAACTATAAAATTTAATTTATGGACATAGTTCTAACATATTTCATCTAAGGATCTATAATGATCGTATTTTATCTTCTAATGGAAAATAAAAATGTGGGTTCTCAAATTTATTTTCAAAAATACACAATGTGTCCTTTTCGCAACTTATAAAAGGACTCATCTCATCCCCCTATATTTACACATATAAATCCTTTTTTATCATCCAAAACTATACCAAAATATATTTGAAAAGAATATAATCTTATCCAAGAAGACTCCATTTTTTATTAAATAAAATAATGTTAGTTTTTGGGTCAAAAAAAATAATTACCCAAAGATTATGCCACATCGTTCCATAGTCCCTTTTGTTTTATTTTCATTTTCTTCCAACTCAATTATTATAATTCATTGAATATATAATAACATTATTGAACTATATATACTGATATTTTTTTATTATAATGATTTAATCTAGACCTACAAACACTTCAATCAAATTGGTGATGAACTTATCATTCGTGTATATGATGGACTACCACATCACGAAATGATTTCATTCATTTTTATGTGCCACATTTCATGGTTGATAATTATGATTTAATTACTATTTTTATATGATATATATGATTTTTAAGATTATTTAATCATATTAAATTATTATAATACACATTCCTTAATGATTTCCATTTTTTAAATATGCTAATTTGATTTGTGGATAGGTGGAATAGAACCTCCAGAAATCGATGTGATCTATTCACACTTGACATGGAATGTGATATGATTTGGTTTATTAATCATATATGATATGTATAACATTATAGTGAAACATTAATTATATTATATAAACACATATATTTCATTTACTTTATTTACTTTATTCTTTTCAATAAAATAGGAAAATGGAAACATCATCCATGTGTATGTGTTGCATACTATCTAAATCAACAATGTATTCCATCTTATTTTACTGTTTCTTATAGATTATTATAAATAAATGTATACTAAATATTGATTATATTAATATGATGTTCTAAATTATAAAGATAAGTTAATCATTATATATGTAAAAGGATCAACAATAATATTTGAAAAAGTACTATAAAAACAAGGCAATTATGACACGAAACATAACATTAAAATAAAATTGTTAATATACAGGTAATATAAATTAATAATAATATAATATATTGTATTCTATATAATAATAGGATTATATGGTAGATTTATAATAATATAATACTTATTATTCGGTACTTTTCAATGTGTGTAATGAATGTCAAGACATAAGGTATGGGTTTTCTCACATAACTTTTTATATATGTGAGATACATACCATGTTCACAACTCATTTATTTGGTGTTATATATATACACTATAATTCCATGACCCCACTTACCCAGAGTTGGTGCATTATTATATAACATTTTCATGATCACAAAATATCAAGTCTCGAAAGACAGATTAGTTTAGTAGCCTTGGAAACACTAGAAACATTCATAAGTCTTACATTACATCATAAAGTGAAAAACTAAAACAACATAGTCTCCATATTCCACACTCATATCCCCTCATACTATCCCTACAGGTCATTTATAAAATACTTCTTCGCATCCTAGGAAAAATAAAACTTAGAAAGGGGTGAGCTCAGATTCCCAGTAAAGATAACAATATAGCGTAAACTTTCATAAATAAGAATAAACATTTATGGCAATGTTTAACTAAAACAAAAGCCTTTTAAACTTGAACATCATCATAATATGGAACAAATAAAATGAAATAATTTCATTTACTTATTCACATGGATATTCTACTAGTTGAATAATCACATGCAATATCAATAAACACTTTCATAATGATGGAATGCATAATGCCAGACTATCATAACCACATAGTCAAAGCCTTGTGCCAAGACTACAAATAAGATTTTGTCAAGGCCTTGTACCAAGACACTAGTTTGTCTAATGAGACCTACCGATGCATCAAGTAGTTATAGAAGGCTCCACCCTTTAGTTACTAAGTCCAATTCATTCTCATATGAACAGATTTAAATATAACATAAACATTCATATTAAAACTAGCATACAAAATGTCAATACATTATACATAAACTATGAATGGTATAAAAATAACACATCCACAGTCAAACATATCACAAAACCTTCAATAAAATATGGAAGTTTTGTTTCATAATAAATCAACTTCAAATAAGCATAAAATCCATCAAAGGATGTTGACATAGATGAAATCAAAACTATTTGAGAGAAATATATATTTTTTGAAATAATTTAAAAGTAAAATAATTATAAAATAAAATATTTAAATTCAAAATATTCTTATAAACTTGTAAGGTAAGATTCAAAGATTTTATAATGGCAGAAAATAGTCGCACCCACCGTATAAGTTAAAAAATACATTCTTACCTTAATTTTGTTGAAAAAAGTTAAAAAGGACCTTGTTTAGAAAACGACAGAAATATTCCTTTATAAAAATCTTATAAAAATTCAAACAAGGGTATAAATGAATTTAACCCATTTTCTATTAAATAGTAAAAATGTTTTAAAATATATTTTTAAGAGACATGGATGTGGATGATAAAGATGTCCCAGTAGATAATTACGTATAAACAACCTCGGATAATGAACAGATTGTGAAATAAACACTTACCAATTTGGTAACTTACGAAACCTACACCCCATGAAAGAAGTATCATACAATGAATATGTAAATACACATAAATTAAATTGTATTACCCAAATAATACAATTATGGGCAGCACATACACCACACAAAACGTAATTGTGGCAATATGGAATGAATCTCACGGGAATAAGGAGTGAGATGAAAACCCCTTACCTTGCACTTTCTTTTAGTCGAGGGTACGTTTAACCTCCAGTATGAAGACCATAGTATGTTATTAAATTATACCAGAACCATATTAATATTTATGATGTCATACATTATTCATTTACGACTTTATACTACCCATTAATAATAATTTCCATGTTAAATTAACATTTTGGGTAATAATCTCTTTCTTTATCGTACGTGTTTTAACTTGTTACTCTTGATTGTATCACTTAGATAATGATTTAAATACTTACAGAATATAAAAAATGATTTATATAACATATATATTTATAATATAAATATGTATAATAGACATAAATATGAAATGGAAAACACCATTTATGGAGACGGTAGTTCGTACGTACGCATAAACATTGTTTCCGTTTTCATATCGTATTGAAAGGAAGTAAGTGAATAAGATATATTTAAGTACATAAATACTTATATAAATATATATATATCTACAGTATAATTATTATGTCATATATTACATACTTATTAGTAATATATATTTTTATAATTGTCGATGAATGGTGAACTTGGAAATGAATCTCATCGCGTTGTGGAGATGGTAATCTGTATGTACGCACGAGCGGCAATATCATCTCTTTAAAGGAGTGAAATTTGATGTTATATCATATATACAGAATCATTATCATTTTATATTTATTATTTACATCAATTACACATCATTATCATACCCATAAAAATAATAATGTATTGAATAACAATTACACCACGATGTGGAGATGATAGGTCGTACGTTCGCACGTATGGTGACATGTCATTAAAAGGATGGATAGAATAATGAATATGATTGTACCATATTTATAATAGAATAATAGTATATATAAGATACTAGATTTTTTATTTTAGAATAGAAATAAAAAAGAAAGAAGAAGTGGAAGAATAAAGGAACTTGAAAGAGGGTGGTGAAATTATTACCTCTTCTTCGGGTTCTTCCTTTTGATTTGATCAAAATGGATCCTTAGGTTGGATTTATGATCAAAATAAGTACTCTAGGTTTAATTTAGGGAAGTTTGGAGGATATTTTGGTAGGTTTTGGCCGAGACAAATGACTTTTAAGGTGTTAATTACAGAGAATGGGGAGTGCCCTTTTATAAGAGGGGTGAGGGGCACCTTTGGAAATGCTAGAAATATTATTTTATAATAAATTCATATTCGGTTTATAGTGGCTCAAAAGTGTATTATTTAAATTTTAAGGTAGGGATAGGTCTAAAAACACTCAAACAATAGGTTTTAGATAGGTTTGGATCACAATATTAACTTTATCAATTTGATTTAACTCTTAGTTAAATAGTTTGACATTTACTATGTCTCTTTGTATTTTTATTTATATGGTTAATAAACTTACTATAAACTTCCAAACAAATCCCAAGTGGTTCATTAATGATACACCTATAATTATATAAGTCTATTTACCGAACCTTATATTTTTTAAGAATAGAATATCAATTTATAATACAATATTTGTTTTAAAAACTCTTTTATGTCAATTTTTACACTATTTAATAATTGATTTTTGTTAAAGTCATAAAAACTTTATTAATTCGAACCAAATTCATTTAATAAATCCTAAAATGTAATATTAATTAATAAAAATAGTTTATGTCTCCAAAACTTTCAAATTATCTTTATTTTAGCATTTATAATATCAATTATTGGATTCTTTCATTAAAAAGGAAAATACTGCATCATTATTATGTTATAAATAAATTTAATTCTCCATTGTATAAAAATTATAAATAAAATATAATTATGTAGGAAATAATTTTATATTTTTAGTTAATATTTATAGTCTAAAATATAACATATATAACCCTATGTAAAAATTATTTTTCTAAAAGATATATGCTTGTGTCATTTTTGTATTTACTTTAACTTAATTAATATAAAGTGTCATTATCACATACAAGTGGCTCCATGGGGTCCCAATATCTACCCAAATATGTCCATGGTCGTACATGTATCAACCAATAGGGTTAGGAAGCTTTTTAGGGTAATTTAATATTATTATAATATTATTTTTTTACCATTATTTACTGGATTTACCTTTTAACCATGGTAAAAAAAATATTTACCGAAGTAATTATTCAAAATGTATAAAAATAAAAGTTACCTATTTACACAATTTGGACATCCTGATTCGAAATATGGAATCTATTTTTCTAAATTCAAAGCACATAAGTGGCATAAATTAATTTAAAATTAATTCTCGTTGTCAAAACAAAAAGCTTGTTTTTATGAAATAATAACTATCAAAAGATTAACACTTGTTTATGTCAAATTTAAATGTAAAATTACTTATAATGACATAAATTGTATTAAATGATAAAAATATATTCTAATTATACTTCTAAACCTTTCAAATGCATAATTTATCACTACTAATTATATCGATTAATAAAGTTTTTTTAATTAATATTTAGTAATTTTCACTATTCATCAAAATATGAAAGTTATCAGAAAAGTTCCAAAATTTTATTGAAACTAAATAATTATGTCCCGATTCTAAATAAGAAGTTTATTTTTTCAAATTTAATGTATAAAAGTTTCAAATATTGTATTTAAAAATGTTTCTCCATTAAAAGGCGGTAAAATTTCATTTTTTGAAAAATACTTCTTTTATCTAAAAAAATAAAAATTTTCCAATATTATGTCTAAGAAACTCATAATATTGATTATAAAATTATAAGGATTATATAAAGTTCAAAATTAAGTTAATACTATTCATAACCTCTTTTGAACGGCTAGTTTTGTAAGTCATGGTGTGCTAGAACTCGGTGTTGCATGTAATGCAAGTTATTGTATTACCTTGAAGAAATAACATACTATGAAATCTTGGGGTGTTACATTCTTCCCTCCTTCAATAAATTCCATCCCCGCAATTTGAAATTATATTTCTAAAATAAAAGGTTGAAAATAGAAAATACCTTTGGGAAAACCCACATCGGAAATTAGGTTAATAAAACTTAGTCTTAAAAAGGGAAATGAAAGGATCACCACCAAATTATGATATCAATTACGTGAAAATTTCTGGAAATTAGAGAAATATAATTGGAGTAAAAACATAAATATTTATAGGTAGTGATTCAAGTTATCAATCAAAAACAAGTGTAAAATTGAGGGCCTTAAATTCATTAATCTATGATGATTTAAAATACCATCGGTTCAACAAAACATAATGTATTAAGATAACACATTTTTTGTTTTAATATCCCGTCACTAAAGTATAAGAATTAATTTATTCATAGAATAAGAGAAGAAGAAAAATATATATACTTGACAAGTAGAGTCTCATCCTTTAACTAATTTCTACCACAAACTCATCTTTCACTCTAAAAGATAATAGAACTTAAAAATAATATTCTATTCATCCTATTCGTATAGGTTTCAAAAAGAATGAATTAATAATTAATCTTCCAGACATTTAAAAAAAACTACATTATTCAATCTAGGACATCATGTGGGCTCGTGGTAGGTGATACACCCTTGTCACCCTTCGGTTGCAGGTTCAAGTCTCACGGCCTTGCCGGATGCGACGGGTTGTCACCTGACCTCTGGGATGTCCTTTTTATGATAATCCAAAAATAATATCAAGAAATTATTTAACCTTAACAATAGTGTCCAATATCAAACTTAATCGATTACAACCTTTAGACTTATCCAAAATACTTCTATCCAACTCACAGTCCAAAATTTATAAGGAATGTAAACACAATGAAGATCCTTTTTACCACATAATAACATGTGAATACCTTCATCACTTATTTTTTTTAAATATGGTAACACCCTAAATTACCATAAAACCTTATTGATTACATTCATGCTCCCCCATTTCTTATAGAACACTGGATAAACTCATTCTATCCAAAAATGTTGTAAACTCCAACAATGATGGATTATACAAATCATTAATCAGTTCCAAGGTAGTCAAGAATATCCAATATAATTTATCAAAATCAACCATCTCTTATTCCAAAATTACTACCTCATTATCAAGACCATATTAAGGTCTATCTTTCCTTTAACCATGTATTTTCAAAAAATATTAACTTGTTGTTGAGTCACTTTTCATAGTACCATATAACCTCAAATCCTCAATGAAATAGTATTGCAGTACAATCCTTATTTGTTTCCATAATTCATATAACTGGTACATCATCGATAAAACACTGAAATGACATAATTCGTTAATAACAACATAAGAACACTAATCATACCTCTTCATCTGTGGTAGTATCATAACTTTATTATTATCTAATAGCATCATTTGGGGCATACTCTGATGATTTGGAAATTGGTTCGCATAGTGTCCCAACTCCTTTCATATGAAGCATTGTACATTTGAAACATTTTTCTTACCCTTGCAGTCACATACATGGATTCCTTTTTCTCCACACTTATAAAAAACTCCCATTCCCTTCAGGAAAGTTCCAGGGTGTTTCTTCCCACAATTATCGCATATGGAAAAATTCTTCTTTTACCTCTTCCCTTTATCCATATTTCTCTCTTCCATCCTTTTATTCTCTTTCTTCCCTTCAAATCCATAGGACTCGGAGAATTCATTAATTATCTTTTTAACACGTGATACTATTTCTTCATATGTTGAGAATATATAGGAGACAATTTCCCTCATAAATATTGGCTTAATATCGTGAAATATATGATCCTTCTTACTCTTTGGATCATACATATTGTTAGAGTTCACATTCGTTCTACTGGATTCCATTTCTATACAATGGAATACACTAGGTTAGTTTATGAATTGCAATGAATAATTACAAACTTGTAAAATACCTAACGTAGATTGAACATTTTATGGATATAATCCATAATAATAAAAATGTTTTATTTGAGGAATTATATACTCATAAACCCTTCATAATGGTTTGTAATGAAAATGAGAATTATCCAAAGCATATCCCTTGAGAGTGTCATAACCAAGAGTGCAGCAAGGTTTGTTATCGTGCACCAGTTCCCGTTCGAGTCTATCTCAAAGCGGTGTTTTCAGGTTTTACCCCTAGGTACATCTGTGCTAGAGCCGCCTATACCTGCTCGTATCCAAACAGGGATGTATAGCATGGAAAACTCAAAAAATATCTACAATACCAAAATTCTAGGAGGTTCTTCTATACTAATCCTCAAAGTTCATCTTAAGTCTATGTACTCTAATCATAGTTTATCTAAATCTAGCTTCCAAGGTTTGTACTAAACTTCCTCTAATACCAACTATAATGCCCCGACCCCAGTTACCAAGAGTTGGTGCATTATTACATAAAATTGGCATGATCACAAAAGATCAATTCTCGAAAGACCGATTAGTTAAGTAGCCTTGGAAACACTAGATACATTCATAAGTCTTACATTACATCACAAAGTGAAAAACTACAACAACATAGTCTCCATAGTTCACATTCATATACCCTCATACTATCCCTACAGGTCATTAATAATATACTTCTTCACATCCTAGGAAAAATAAAACATAGAAAGGGGTGAGCTCAGATGCCCAGTAAGGATAACAATATAGCGGAAACTTTCATAAATAAGCATAAACATTTATGGCAATGTATAACTAAAACAAAATCCTTTTAAACATGAAATTCAGCATAATATGGAAAAAATAAAATTAAATAATTCCATTTACTTATTCACATGGATATTCTACTAGTCAAATAATCACATTCAATATTATTAACCACTATCATAAAGATGGAATACATAATTCCATACTATCATAACCACATAGTCAAGGCCTTGTTCCAATACTACAAATAAGATTTTTTCAAGGCCTTGTGACAAGACACTAGTTTTTCTCATGAGACCTATCAATACATCGAGGAGCTATAGCAGGCTCCACCCGTTGCTTACTAAGTCCAATTCATTCCTCATATGAATAGATTTAAACATAACATAAACATTTGTATTAAAACTAGCATACAAAATGTCAATACATAATCCATAAACCATGAATGATATAAAAATAACACATCTAGACCCAAATATATCAAAAAACCTTCAATATAATATGGAAGTTTTGTATCATAATAAATCAACTTCAAATAAGCATAAAATCCCTCAAAGGATGTTGAAATAGATGAAATCAACACTATTTGAGAGAAATATCTCTTTTTTGAAATCATTTAAAAGGTACATATTTATAAAATAAAACATTTACTTTGAAAATATTCTTATAATCCTGTAAGGGAAGATTTGACGATTTTATAAGGGTGGAAAATAGCCGCATTCACCGTATAAGTTAAAAAAGGCATTCTTACCATAATTTTGTCTAAATGGTTAAAAGGACCTTCTTTAGAAAACGACAGAAAGATTCCTTTATAAACATCTTATAAAAAGTAAAACAAGGGTATAAATTAATTTAACTCATTTTCTATTAAATAGTAAAAAAAAATTAAAATATATTTTTCAGAAACATGGATGTGTATGATAAAGAGGTCCCAGTAGATAATTACGTATAAACAACCTCAGATAATGAAGACATTGTGAAATAAACCCTTACCAATTTGGAAACTTACGAAACATACACCCCATGAAAGATGTATCATACAATGAATATTTAAATACACATAAATTAAAGTGTGTTACACAAAGAATACAATTATGGGTAGTACATACACCACACAAAAGGTAATAGTGGCAATATGGAATGAATCTCATGGGAATAAGGAGTGAGATGAAAACCCCTTACCTTGCACTTTCTTTTAGTCGAGGGTACGTTTAACCTATTATATTAAGAAAGTAGTAGGTTATTAAATTATACCATAACCATATTAATATTTATTATATCATAAATTATTCATTTATGACTTTATTCTACCCCTTAATAATAATTTCCATGTTAAATTAACATTTCGGGTAATAATCGCTTTCTTTATCGTATGTGTTTTAACTTATTACTCTTGATTGTATCACTTAGATCATGATTTAAATACTTACATAATATAAAACATGATTTATATATCATATATATTTATAATATAAATATTTATAATAGACATATATATGAAATTAAAAACACCGTTTATGGAGACGGTAGTCCGTACGTAAGCATAAATGTTGTTTTCGTTTTCATATCGTATTGAACGGAAGTAAGTGAATAAGATATATGTAAGTACATAAATACTTATATAAATATATATATATCCAATATAATTATTATTTCATATATTACATACTTATTAGTAAAATATATTTTTATAATTGTCGATGAATGGTGAACTTGGAAATGAATCTCATTGCGTCGTGGAGATGGTAATCTGTACGTACGTACGAGCAGCAATATCATTTCTTTAAACGTGTGGAATTGGATGGTATATCATATATACATAATCATTATCATGCTATATTTGTTATTTACATCAATTAAACATCATTATCAAACCCATCCAAATAATAATGTATTGAATAACAATTACACCACGACGTGGAGACAGTAGGCCGTACGTACGCAGGTATGGTGACATGTCATTCAAAGGATGGATAGAATACTGAATATGGTTGTACCATATTTATAATAACATCACAGTATATATAATATACTGGATTTAATATTTTATAATTAAAGTAACAAAGAAAGAATAAGTGGAATAAGAAAGGAACTTGAAAGAGGGTGGTGAAATCATTACATCTTCTTCGGGTTCTTCTTTTTGATTTGATCAAAAGGGGTCCTTAGGTTGGTTTTATGACCAAAATAAGGCCTCTAGGTTGAATGGAGGAATTGTTTTAGGATATTTGGGTAGGGTTTGGCCGATCCAAATGGCATTGAAGGTGTGAATTAGAGAGAAGGGGGAGTGCCCTTTTATAAGAGGGGTGAGGGGCACCTTTGGAAAAGCTAGAAATATTATTTTATAATAAATACATATTTGGTTTATAATGGATCCAAAGTGGATTATTTAATGGTAAAGGTGTGTATAGGTCAAAAACTACTCAACCAATAGGTTTTAGACAGGTTTGGATCACTATATTAACAATATCGTTTTGATTTAACTCTTAGTTAAATAGTTTGACATTTAGTGTGTCTCTTTGTATTCTTATTTATATGGTTAATAAACTTACTATAAACATCCAAGAAAACCCCAAGTGGTTCATTAATGATACATATATCATTATATAAGTCTCTATTCCAAACTTTATATGTTTAGGAATATAATATCAATTTATAATATAATGTTTTTTTTTAAAACTCTTTTATGTCAATTTTGAAAGTATTTAATAATTGATTTTTGTTAGTCTTAAAAACTTTCTTAATTCGAAAAAAAAATCATTTATGAAATAATAACATGTTATATTAACCAATAAAATTATTTTATTTCATCAAAACTTTCAAATTATATTTATTTTAACATTTGTAATACCAATTATTTGATTCTTTCATTAATAAGGAAAATACTGAATCATTATTGTGTCATAAATAAATTTAATTTTTCAATGTCTAAAAATTATAAATAAAATACCATTATGTAGGAAAGATTTTTATATTTATAATTAATATTTATATTCTAAAATATAACATCTATAACCCTATGTAAAAATTGGTTTTCTAAAAGATATATGATTTTGTAATTTTTGTATTTACTTTACCTTAATTAATATAAAGTGTCATTATCACATACAAGTGGATCCATGGGGTCCCAAAATCAACCAAAAGATGTCCATGGTCGGACACGTATCAAAAAATAGGTTTAGGACACGTTTTAGTGTAATTTAATATTATTATAATATTATTTGTTTACCCTTATTTACCGAATTTACCCTTTAACCATGGTAAAAAAAATATTTGCCGATGTAATTATTCAAAATGCCTAAAAATGAAAGTTACCTATTTACACAATTTGTACCTTTTGATTCCAAATATGGAATCTATTTTTCTAAATTCAAAACACATAAGTGGTAGATAATAATTTAAAATTAATTCCCATTGTCAAAACAAAAAGCGTGTTTTTATTAAATAATAACTATCAAAAGATTGACACTTGTTTATATCAAATTTAAATGTGAAATTACTTATAATGACATAAATTGTATTAAATGATAATAATATAATATAATTATACTTATAAACCATTCAAATTCATAATTTATCACTACTAATTATTTCAATTAAAAAGGTTGTTTTTAATATAAATTTAGTAGTTTTTACTATTCATAAAAATATGAAAGTTATCAGAAAAGTACCAAAAATTTATTGAAACTAATTTATTATGTCCATATTCTAAATAAGAATTTTATTTTGTCAAATTTAATATATAAAGGTTTCAAATATTGTATTTAAAAAAAGGTTCTCCACTAAAAGGTAGTAAAATTGCATTTTTTGAAAAATACTTCTTTTATCTGGAAAAAAAATGAATTTGTTCCTATATTATGTCTAATAAACTCATAATATTGATTCTAAAATTATAAGAATTTTATAAAGTTCAAAATTCAGTTAATACTATTCATAACTGCTTTTGAACAGCTATTTTGGTAAGTCATGGTGCGCTAGAACTCGGTGTTGCATGTAATGCAAGTTATTGAATTACCTTGAAGAAATAACGTACTATGAAATTTTAGGGTGTAACATACCCAACCCATGATTATATTATATTTTAATTATACATAAATTTAAGGGTATTTAAATATTCATTTTTTGATATCTCTTTCATGGGGTTTAGTGCTCAAATGTTACAGAATCAGTATTGTAATTTTTTCTCAATTTTTCATCATTGAGACACATGTAATATCTCTAACATATATTATTATATGATTGATATATAATTTAATTGAAATTATGTATCATTAATTTTATTCTTTTAATGAAATAATACGGATAATTTAATATAGTTATCTCCTGGGGATTGTGATTTAATTTTCACAAAGTGGTAAGAGTTTATTTCTACAATGTCATTGTTAATTGGGATTGTTTACATTTATGATTCCATTAGTTGAATATTATGATCTATATCTCAAGATATCTCATTACTTATCTTATACATTGGTTATTTATGTTATATTCATGTAATGGTTCTATTATTCTACTAATTGGTACTAATGATAACAAAGGAAATATTTTTAATAAAATCAAACAATATATCGCCTTTTAGTAGAAAATATATGATCTCTCAAAAAGTGTTTTAAAAAAACTTATAATATTATAATATGATATTTAAAAAAAATATTTACTAATTTATAGCATTTTTTAAAAATGGTTTTAAAAGTAATATTCTTTTATTTATAGTTAATGTACTTTTCTAATATTTTTACAGTGAAAAAGAAATGTTTGGAATATACAGACCTTCCCACCATTATGACCAGTATTAAATTGATCCGTACATTGTATGTTTACAGGGTTAGTCTATTTAAAAAATTCTTAATATTATGTTAATTATTTTTTAATGTTTTTAAAATAAAAAGTTTTTTAAAAATGTATAATTTTTAAAAATGTGTTTTAGGAAGATTCTAATATTATTTATTAAAAGATTGTTTTCTATGAAATTAATTTCAAATATTTTAAGCATTATTTATAGTTTTTCAATGATATTTTAATGAAAAATGTTTTCAAGATGATTAAAATACTTCATTTAATTTTTCCAATTTATTTTCAAATAAAAAGGCTTCACATTATGTTTTAGACTGTGTACTTCATTGATGAATAATTATTTTCCTTAAGAAATGTTTTTAAAAGATATTATAAAAATTTCATTACAAGAAAAGAATTAAATGATTTTATGAAAAGAATTTTCAAGGAATGATTATTTTCCTAAAGACATTTTTCATGCAGCATTTCTAAATCCACATATATCTAATATTGCATATTTTGTTATAGTTTAGGCCTTACTTGTAATATAATCCACGAATACCATTTATATTTTTTATTGAATGGTTTAAGTTCAACTGGAATTGTGATTATGACACCCATTTATATTCCAAAGTTTACATTCCTTAAAAACGCACTTCATTTCATAGGTTATTCTTTGATGAAATGATTATAAGACATATCACTTTTCCACATAAAATTGTGTGATGAACGGATTACAGTGCCGAATTAATTCCATGTATTATGATACAATGTTTATCAAACCCATCTATTTTTATGTGTTATGTTATGATGATTGCTTTATTATGATATGGTATACATACCTAGGTTACTGTTATGCGAAAGGATGGACCTATATATCACTCCAATTAATTGTGTAATGTTTTATTTCTCATGTTATAATAAATGGAAAAATATTTGACAGGCTTGATCCATAATAGAGAGTAGGTTTGTACTTGTTAAAAATATGAAATATTTGTGTACTGATCCCCTGTGGGGAGAAGGGGAAATCTGATCCACTATGGGAAGATTGGGAAACCAAATACACTATGGGGTGATGTTGAAACTAAATCCACTATTGGAAGAAGGAAAAAGAATCCTCTATAATGAGAAGACTATGATTGGGGATGGTGGTGTTTCTTTCCCTGTAGTTCTAGTCCCCATAATGTTCCCTAATAATTTGTTATAATTATTCTTCACTTCATGAGAATAAAATTTTTGGGTTAACCTAAATAAATTTTCACAATGATATGTGTGGACCTATTTTCATGTCAATAAAATTAGATGATGTCCAGATTCTTTTTCCTCAACATAATGTGTGATCATATTACTATTTACACATTTTTACAATGTTATAAACTAATGTGATTGTCACAAGTTGATGACTAGTTTTTATGTTAATGTCTCATGGTTTATTATATTTATTCCCTTATTATTCATTTCTTATTAATTGAAAATCATTATGAAATGTCTCATGATTAGTATTTTTGATACAGAGGGTATGATCATGAATTGCAATGTCTGTTTTCAATTAACCTCATGTACATGTTATGCTCACACATATTTGTTATTTAACTTAAGTGATCATTTTATGTCACCCCTTTATGTAGTTTCTTTTCCCCATATTATAATTAATAGTTTTATGTTGGAGTCCAACAAGGGGGGTATAATTAAGGGAGATGATGAAATTATTTCACCAAACTAGAATTACATGTTCAACGATTCCTAATACACTATATAATTATAGTCCTAATGAATGTACATTTTTAATTTATTGAATATTAATAAAAAATAATGTATTATCCAAGTCTCTTAATCATAGGTTCCTATAAAATGTACTTTGAAGAACATGAAGTGGTTATTTTCCATCAAGGGGGTCTAGCCGTTTTTCTACATCTAGCTTGGAATTGAACATATGTGGATTCCCTAATGAGACTTTTCAGATGTAGATCCTTGTGGTGGAGGTCTATTCATTTTTATTGGATATATATATGGTTTTTAGGATTACAATGGTTTTTTTGGCACGACAACATTTAGGAATGGATTTCGAAACCCATTGTAGGTTGGGTTGTGCAATGAAAGACTAGAGTAAGGGTAATGAGATCATTGGTTAGATTATATTCATACAATTAGTTTTTATATTTTTTTATCTTAAAAATATATTTTAATGTGTTTATAAGTATTATCTTTAATGAGATCATGGAATTTCTCAAGATAATGGGAACAATTTCCCAAAATTATAGTTTCTATGGTTTTGAACCCATGATTGAGGATATAAGTTGTTAGAGATTTTTGGAAGGTTTCATATCATAGGATAGAGTGTATATTTGGATTATATTATATTATTAATATTGGTATATGTGACCCTTTTGGATTCAATTATGTGTGGTATAGTACATGTGTAATAATATATTTTTGTGGATCCTGGATTTTGTATTCTAGTGATGAGATTTCCTAGAGTATTTTATTGTTACGAGGATCCCTTGTTACTATCATTACCATATTACAATGATTTTATTTATTGTTACATGTCATAAAAACTATATTATGTTTTCAGTAAACACATTTTGAACTTCTATCAATTCTTTTGTTTTGAGTTATTTTTTGATATTGAATAATAAGTCCCCAATACCTACTATAAGTTGAATTTAGTAGTTGTTGTGTGTTTTAGAGTCATTATAAAATGTTATTTGGATGATAGGATATGATTAAAGTGTTATTTAAGTTAATATGTAAATGTATCACAATGGGGAAGATGTTGGGTGTGGATATTGATAAAACAATTGTTGGGCATTAATGCATAATATAACTAGTGGAGGAGTCACAATAAGAAGAATCATAGGTATAAGTAATGAATGATAGTACATTTTCATGATTCACCTGGGTGATTTTTGGTGGATGAGTGAGACCATATATGGCCACATGGGAAAATTTTATTATCCACTAGATGTGAAAGGGTAGGTTTACTCTATGTTTCAACACTCAGCATTAGAAATACAACTCAAAATGTAGAACAAGAATCATTATTAAATGCGGAATCATTGGGGGTTTAGAATGAGGTGATTAGTAGAATATTTCATTTCATATTGTTTTTCTTTCCTATAGTTAATGATAAATAATTTATTCATAGATGTATTTTTTCTACCACTATCTATCCCCAAATAGAATATTATAAAATCTCATTTTATTTCTTCACCATTTTACATGGGGCCTTTGGATAATTTCATTCTATACGGGTTATTTTAAAAAATAAATTATGTTATCTATATTAAAAAATATTATATTTATAGTTGTTATATAAGTTCATGAGTTGTGGAATGTGGATGATATTTTTATTTTTAATAAGGTATTGGGGACCATCATTTGAAAACATGTTCATCATTAATTGCGTAGTCATGGGAAGGTCATTAATATTACTTTGTTTCTATACTCTACCATCTAAATACCTTCCCGCCAAAATAATTTGAATGTGCATCATATACTACATAGAAATTGTATGATATGTCATGTTCATTCCTAATTTATTTCAATGGAACATGGTTTTATAATTTTACATTGATTGAGATTGTATATGATTTTATTTTTCCTATACCATTTAATTGAATCCATTTGTGGAATTATATTGATAACCTTAAAGATCATGGTTATGATGGAATGAGGAAAGTGAATGTAAAATACTTATATTTTATGGGGTATAATTTATGGTTTTGATGCTTTAGTGTATAATGAATGTGGTGTAGTAAAGTCAAATGAAAAAAAAATGATTATAGGAATGATCCTCAACAGTTTAATGTCTATTATAATGTGTTCATGGAGGTTTTCACTAAATATTGGAAATTGATGTATAAAAGTGGGTGTAAACACTCTCTATTGTTTCTCGGTATCTTTGTGGTGTTCAACATTTTGGTGAGATAGTATTTTGTGATGTCCCCAACCTGATCAACTCACATGTAACTAAAATTGTTCCCTAATGGGTCTCAAGTGAACCTCCCCATTTAATAAAAGATTAGAATTATTAGTGAGGGTCTAATGGAGGTATGGGGGGATATTATACCCTCTAGATCAGTTCTAAATATAGTGTGAATTAATGGAATTTAGGAGGATAGAGATAATAATGAACTAATAACTCATTGTGTTCAATTAAAAAAACCATGAAAGAACATATAAAATGTTTTTAAAGAAACTCAACACATTTGAAAAGAAATAATCATAAAATATGGAATCATAAAAAATTAATCAAAAACATAATCGGAAAACTAATGTGGTAATTTTGATTATGTTCTTGGTCCAATTTCCCATGCCAAATAAAATATTGTGATATTTAATAGAAAAGTGGAAACCTATATAGTTATAACCCATATCAATGTAATATTTATGTGTATAAATTTTTCACCCAAAAATGGTTTAGTAAAACCAAATAGGACACCAAAAAAAATTATTTCATATATAGTTTTTGAGTGTAAGACATACCAGTGTCTGTTTTTATGTGTGAAAGTCTTAATGTGGAGATTTAAAAATTAATGCCTCTTAATTTTTTCAAATGTTGTTGTATCAGATCATTTTTTTCCAATAAGGTGTTCTTTGAACCATGGAATATAGATTAGGCATACAAATTAATGTATCAGTTGTGAGTCCATAGAAAAGGTGTGTATATTACCAAAAAATAGAACCATAAGAATCCAAGTAAATATATGTGGTATTCTTGGTTTGAAATTCTTGATCCGACCCATGGAGATTAAGCTACGATGTATTTCACTTGAGTATAATCAAAGGGATTAACACTCGTGATTCTTTTTTTCTATTAGGGAGATTACAAAACCAATGTTTCATGTCATTGGTAATATCGGGATGTGGAATAATTTTTATCTATGGGGGTAATATGTTGCATTATTGGTTTATGGATGTCACAACTAATATGGTAATCTAAAAAAGTAATTACAAATATTTCATATTTTCCCTATGCATCTGTGTAATCTTGTATAAGAATTCATGAATATAAAACATTTAATGGATCCAAGGAATTATTTGTATTTATATTTATACAAATGATTTCCATAACATCATTTTGTCTATTCCTGGAATTTATCTCTGGAACCCATATTTTACCCATGGAATGTTTCACTATTAATATATAACTAGTCCATTGTATAATTAGGCAAAAATATGTTAAGAAAAATTGATGAATATAATGAACTAAAAACAATGATTTCCATTTGAAACAAACGGATGAATTCCTTTATTTTTCAACACATCAATTTTCAAATCATCACTTCGCAATTTACTATATTTTACTAATTGAATCACAACTGACCAACACCATTACTAGGATTATGTTCTTGGTTTAGGAAACCCATGTCAGGAAATGTTAAAATAATAAACCATGTGTGATAAGATAATCCATTTACATTTATATTATTCATTCTCCTGTTTAAAAATATTTAATGATTCATTTAATAAAGAATGTGTATTTAGCATCAGAGAAATGGCCATTGTTATTCCTGTGATAAATTGGTTAGTTACAATGTCTATAAAACTCCTAGATACACCACATATTGACAAATAAAGTTCAAAATTTAATTCCCCCTAATGTTTTAATCCCGTGACGGTTAATGAATCCTTTATATATTAAACCTGGTAAGTTGAATCATTCAAATTAATTAGATATTTCAAATAGAATGCATATATTTATTAGGCTAAATAAATAATTATAAAATATTTCTATAACCATGGTTGTACAGTAATCCCTCTATATATCAGTCTTTTTTCAAGGGATTGATTGACAATCAAATGAAACTACATAATAGGTATGTGCTCATCTAAAGATATAGATTATTAAAAACACATTATAAATTTCAAACAACAATTATATCAGGTTATTGAAATGAAAATCATTGAGTATGACTAATAAAACAATTAGACCCTAATGGAATGGAAATATTACCACCAAAATTTCATATGATGTAATCCTATATAACTAAGTCCATGTTACACAATTCACAATATAATTAAAACCCCACAATCCATTACCCACCATCTAATCCCCAATCTTAAAAAACCAAACAATCAATAAAAATAATCAAATTTTAAATAATTTTATCAATTAAAAAAATCTATGGTAAACCACAGTTGAATGATGGGAAAATAACATATTTGATGGTCTTTTCCCAGTAAAACCTAATCCAATAACCAAATATGATTATATAGAATTTCCCTAAACCAAAAATGGGAAAATTCACTAAACACTATGATAAAAAAACATAATAGATGGAAAAAATATAAAACAAAATTGTTGAAATACTCACCATTCCACATACCATCATTGAAATGAGTGATGACATTATGAAAACATAGTCTTGATACACCCTCTCACATGGCAAAAAATAATATCCATCATCATGGTAAAATTACACCTTTATATGGTGGATTAATCACCCATAAACCTATTTTGAAATATATATATATATATATAAATGAAATCATATGGATTATGAAATATTGTTCAATCCTTACCACAGTCTCTTTATCCCACATAACAACATCTCGATCAACCATAGATTGAAGAAGATGTTACAAGGTCTCTAATGTGGTTTTTGAAGACTCGAAAATTCTATGTAATTTTTTTTAAAATATATGGTAATTTTACAAGTCCAAGAAAATTGATGGAGTGTGATTCCGAGGCATGGTGTACTCAAAATTAATTTCAGAACTTTTTTTAGGTACGTTCTGTAAATGTACAAGTGGGATTTTCTAACTTTTGAACTGGTGCTTGAAATTGAAAATGGAGGGCACCGATGAACTTGCAGTGCCAGTATTCGATTATGGTGACCTTCACCTTGACTGTAGTAGGTCGAGGCTGAATCTTAGTTTTTCACTTTTCGTGGGAAAATAAAAATTAAATTATTTTAACATTTTATTTTTATTCTTCAAACTACTCAACATGGGTTATGGAGGTGGGGACCACCAATCCCAAAACCTCCTTATTTGAATTTAAGGGTGGGGACCACCCGAACCCCCTAAACACCTTCTTTAATATAGAGATAACTCTTGAACTCCCCTTTAATGGGTGATAACCTCTGGTATCCTCCCACATTAATGGTGCCAACCACATCATAATTAATGACGTCAATTTAATTTTGTTCCAATAATTAAATTGATTAAACACAACATTTTGGCTACTTTTCTTTTTGGGAGGAATTGGGAGAAAGTATTTGAAGAGGAGAACAATGGAGGAGTTCTTCTTCTCCAATGAATAAATCTTCTCCAACGAAGAACACCGACATTCTCCAATGTCTTCAACTTCATCCTCGGGACTTCCTCCAATGTGGGATGTCTTCGATCGACGACCGTCCTTCCCTCCTGATCGACGTCAACAAAAAAATGATGTAGGGGTGTGTTATAAATTGATCAATGTTAATATTTTTTCCTTCACATTGAATCATCCCCCTTGAGCCACTTGATACTGCTCTAACGCAGAGGGTGCGGGCCAAAAAACATGGCCTGACCCCTCTGTCATTCTTTAGGAATGGTGTGTTCTTCACGATGGAAGAATGCAGCTTTGTTCCATAGCGACAAATGAAGAGTGGTCGGCCGAACCGGCCGCAGGTGAAGGCACGTCGTGCGGCCGCGCCGTGTATAGACGACGGCCCGCCATCCGGCCGGCCTCGGAGGACAGTCGCACCACGGCCTCCGTGCCGCACTAAGGCCACCCAGCCAGACTGAAACCTCTGCGTCACCTAGCATTGCCCTGCGGCCCCCGTGGCCTTCACCGCTCTGCAGCCTCCGCGGCCTCCGCTGCCCCGCGGCCTCGGTGGCCCAACGCCACCTGCGGCCTTCGCAACCACCCCGCCACCCCACAAGCCACTACCCAGGTTGGGCCACCCAGAATTTCGGGCCAACCCGAACTTGGTTGACCTAGGTCGGGTCGTGCCTGGTCGGTCCGACTGGGTCGTACCGGAGTTGGACCAGTTTTGAACTTATACTCACTTTTGGCCATAACTTTAGCATCAGTCATTTGTTTGATTAACTATCTATGGTGCTAGAAACAGTGGAGCGAGATGGTCCTTTTGGTATACCCCACTGGAGTTTTGGATAATGTTGGGGTACGGTCGGGTTGGATTGAGCATGAATCCAACCGGGCCCTCGATACTAAAAGACTAATAACTTACAAACCAGATGTCTAATTGACGCACTGTGTGTTTCATTGAGACCCTTATGACGTGGCGGTTCTTTGGGATACTTATTCATGGGATTTCGTTGTAGTTGGAGTATCATCCAGTGGCTTGAGGAGTGGACCCTCTAGGAGACTAGCGAGCTCAGTGCGGGAACCCTGTTGCTAGCTGGGACGTTGTACTAAGATCATGTGTGGGTCTGACAACGTACCGACATTGTACAAGGATCCTTTGTGGGTATGAATACATACAGACGATGTACTAGGATCATGTGTGGGTTTGACGATGTACCAACTATGTACTAGGATCATGTGTGGGTATGACGATGTACAGACGATGTACTAGGATGTTGTGTGGGTCTGACAACGTACCGACAATGTACTAGGATCTTGTGTGGGTATGAAAACGTACTGGAGATGTACAAGGATCATGTCTGGGTCTGACGATTTACTGGAGAAGTACTGGGATCCTATGTGGGTCTAACGATGTACTGGAGATGTACTAGGATCATGTGTGGGTCTGACAATGTACTGGAGATGTACTAGGATCCTGTGTGGGTCTGACGACAAATGGAAATGTACTAGGATCCTGTGTGGGTCAGACGATGTACTTGAGATGTACTAGGATCATTTGTGGGTATGAAAACATACTGGAGATGTACTAGGATCCTGTGTGGGTCTGACGACGTACTGGAGATGTACTGGGATCATGTGTGGGTCTGACGATGTATTGGAGATGTACTGGGATCCTGTGTGGGCCTGACAACGTACTGGAGATGTACTAGGATCTTTTTTGGGTATGATGACCTACTGGAGATGTATTAGGATCATGTGTGGGTCTGACGACGTACCGATGATGTACTAGGATCCTTTCTGGGTCTGACGATGTACTACGATCCTTTGTGGGTATGATGATGATTTAGGATCCTTTGTGGGTCTGCCTCTTAACATAGTAAGATGAATCAGTAGTTAAATATAATAATCTCTACTACAGTACCAAAGATATACCTGGTGTGAGTAGAGTATGTACCTTTTTTGTATTTACATTCATGGTATTCCTTCCTTTGTGGAACAGTTGGGCTTTGGGCTAATGAGTTAGTCCTTATGTTTCCTCATAATTGAGATGGGTTTACTTGATAACTTAGGTATATGTATGGGAATATACTTAAGTAGGGTTTTCAGTGGTTTTCATGCTTTTTGGTTTATCCATTGTGGATTTTGTGTGAATTTGAGGGTCTCGGGGTCCCTAATGAGTATTGTTATACTCACCCCTGCATGGGCTACTGCCCATACCTCATTGTGTTTGGTGCAGACGACAGACAACACTGATTGAGGACGAGAGTACCAAGACTAGAGGTTGCTTGGAGGTGGACCATAGACAAGGATTACCACATAGATGATATTTCAAGAGTTGTACCTACCCTACAGGTAGGATCCTTGGCTGGTGATCAAAGGAGTTGTTCCAGTTTACTTGTACTTTTAGTTTCTTGTACTTTCCAGTTGAGCTTGTATTCTGGCCCCTTTTACTTATTGTACTCACTTTTTTTACTATTCAGTTTACTTGAGTTCATATCTTGTTGTGTGCTTGGTTGCATGTGTTTACAGGTTATAAAGACAATGCCTTCCCAGATTTAGGGAATACACCTTCGGTGCTAGTCGCCAACCCCTAGAATGTGGAAGGAGGGCTTGGGGTAGTCACGGCACGGGCCCCGGGGGATGGGGCATGACAAATTGGTATCAGAGGGAGATTCTACCATAGAAAATTGGACTCTATTCTTATTTTTAACGACAATAGTATTAAGTTATATGAGTGAGGTTATCAGTTTAGGGAATCCAGTGTTGGTGCGGTGGCCGATGTATCCATACACCAGGACCCTGACTTCTGATTTCTAACTGAGTGCACAAAAACACTGATTGCATGTGTGTTTTGAAAAGTTTTCTTTGTGTTCTCTTTGAGTTAGCTCACTAGGTATAACTTTTGATTGTGGTGCACCTGTTTCATTTCTGGATGACTCCACGTAGACAGCCATCTCGGGTTCTGAGAGTAGTATGCACTGATACCCTCCTGAGCGATGAGCCCTCAGTGCAAGGCACTCTTCCAATTGAGGCACTAGCGGTACCATTACCCATTGGTCCATTGATGCCATCATCCCCAGCAGCATAAGGTGCATGCCGCTTGAGAACATTTCATGAGTTCTGGTGCCAGAGGCCACCCAGGTTCAGGGGAGATAGGGACCCACCAGCAGCTGAGGATTGGCTGGAGGCCATGGTGAGAGTCTTCTGACTAGTAGGGACACCAGCCGATCTCATGGTGATCATTGCCGCCAGTCTTTTACAGGAATCAGCATGCAGATGGTGGAGTATGATGCTCCAAGTTCACGATGAGGTGACACTTCTCTGGGTAGACTTCGAGGGCCTGTTTTGGGAAGAGTTTCTTCCAGCGGCTCTTTGCACAGTGCGCATACTAGGGCTTCTTCATCTACAGTAGGGAAACATGATTGTGGCTCAGTACTCAGTGAGGTTCACTGACCTCTCATGCTACACCACTGATATGGTGTGGGACTCATTCTTCAGGGCTCGAACCTTTGAGCAGGGACTCAAGTGGGATATCAGGGCTTCGATGATTTCTCACATCATCCGGATGCAAGTGGGGGTGTTAGAGCGTGCCCTATTAGTGGAGAGTTTTCTTGCTAAGCAGTCGCCAACAGCGAGACCCACCACCGGATGTCACGTAGAATATTCTTCTATAGCTGGCAGAAAACAGATGTCACAGAGGTCCAAGAGGACCAGACCTACTAGTGGACGACCGCGTGACTCAGGATTAATTGATCGGGGTACCAGAGACAGAGCCAGTCATGTGAGGATCAAGTAGTTTTTCACATACAGTGGGCAGGGTCACATGACTCTTGAATGCCCAAACCACCGTATGTTTGATCAGAAGATGATCAAGGGAATTCCTAGGCAATGATAGAGGTTCAACTATGAAGGTCCACAGGGACCAGGCAGATGTGGTAAAGGAGCTGTTCCTGCAGGTAGTGGTGGGAGATGCTTTGAGATGTTACCACCCCCACCACCAGGTGGTCCACCCCGACCGTAGGGAGCAGGAGAACAGGGTAGAGCTCAACTCCAAGCAGCTGAGGCCTATGATCACGGAGCTCTGGAGATGATATGAGGTATAATCTATGTCTACTCCACCTTAGCTAAAGTACTTATAGACGCAGATTCCAGTCTTTTTTTATTTCCACTTCCCTCGTTCTGATCTCAGAGATTCCGATGGAGCAGTTGGCTCGATCCTTAAGGCTAGAGACTCCTACAGGAACGGATTAGACAATTGCGCATGGGTTCCAATAGTGGGAGATTACTCTAGGAGGTGATAGAATTGTCTAGGATCTCTTAGTAGCGGCGACGATGCCTTATGATTTCATCTTGGGTATGGACTGGTTATCTATAATACATGCTTAGATAGACTGTATTTGGCACAAATTTCAGTGTGTCCGCACATATGGGACCAGGTTTACCTTCACCAGCGAGAAGGGAGCTTTTCCAGCACAGGATGGACTTACCCAGAGGAGAGTGTAGCCGATCACTCATGAGTTGGCTATCCTTACCCTTGGAGCAGTTGATGTGGAGAGTCTGATCTATCCTATAGTGGTGGACCAGTAGGTAGATGTTTTCCCAGTTGATGTTCTGGGTCTTCCTCCTCATAGAGAGTTGGACTTTTACATTGACTTGTACCCCGGGATGGCACAGATATGTACACCAGCATATCATATGGCTCCCACAGAGCATCATGAGCTGCGGGTATAGCTAGAGGACCTGCAGGGGAAGGGATTCATATGGCCCAGTGTTTCTCCTTGGGTAGCCTCGATTCTGTTTTTCAAGAAGGCCGATGAGTGTTTTAGGCTTTGTGTTGACTATCGGTGCTTGAACCTGGTGACTGTGAAGAACAAGTACCCACTCACGAGGATTGACTACCTCTTTGATCAGATAAAGGGAGAATGGTGGTTCTCAAAGATAGACCTCAGGTAAGGCTATCACCATCTTCGAGTGAGAGACAAGGATGTGCAGAATACAGCTTTCAGATGTCGTTATGGCCATTACAAGTTCTTGGTAATTCCATTTGGCATAACCAACACTCTAGAAGTTTTCATGGGACTAATGAACAGGATCATTCAGCCATACCATGAACTCTTTGTGGTGGTCTTCATTAATGACATTCTGATCTACTTAGCTACTAAGGAAGAGCATGCCTATCATTTGCAAATAGTTCTGGACACACTCTGAGAGCACCAGATTTATGGAAATCTCTTGAAGTTCTAGTTGTGGATCTGAGAGATTCACTTTCTAGGACATGTAATATCGGAGGCTGGAGTTGAAGTAGATCCAGTGAAGATTGAGGCGGTACTTTCTTGGGATCCACCCAAGAGTGTGACGGAGGTACAAATTTTTCTGGGTTTGGCTGGATACTACTGGAGATTTATGTTAGATTTAGCCATATTTGTAGAACCACTATCAGCGTTGACGAAGAAGGGGGAACCCTTAGTGTGGTTAGATAGATGACATCATAATTTTTAGGAGCTGGGGTAGAGGCTGACTAGTTCACCCATCTTGAGGCTACCGGAGGAGGGTGTAGGGTACGTATTTTACTACGACGCATCAGGGACCGGGCTTAGATGTGTCCTGATGCAGGAGCGAGCAGTAATCGCATATGGTTCTCGACAACTGAGGGAACATGAGAAGAACTATGCTACCCATGACTAGGAGTTATCAGTAGTGGTCTTCACCTTGAAGATGTGGCGACATTACTTGATGGGTGAGGGTTTTATAATCTACTCAGATCACAAGAGTCTCAAGTATATCTTCTCCTATAAGGATCTTAACCTGATACAGCGATGTTGGTTTAGTTCCTCCAAGAATATTACTTAGAGATAGTCTATACTCCTGGGAAGGGGAACGTTGTAATAGATTCACTCAACAGGAGGTCTGGTATACAACTACTAGGTGAGGCGACAGAGCATGCAAGAGTGGATGTGGGATGAGAGCATGTCATCCTCTTCAGAGGATGTACCATGGTACCAGTGTCGCTTCAGGAATATGTGTTGAAGGAGTTCCACACATCCCCTCTAGTAGTACATCCAGAAGTGGTGAAGATGTACCAGGATATTCAACGACAGCACTGGTGGCTGGGAATGAAGAAATTAGTAGCAATGTTTATCTCTCGGTGCCTCACTTATCAGCAAGTGAAGGTAGAGCATCAGTTACTAGCAGGATTGGTTCAGCCTTTAGAGGTCCTGGAGCGGATGTGTGATGGGATATCCATGGACTTCATGATAGAACTTCCACATACTACCAGATTTCATGACTCTATCTGGGTGATCGTTGACCGACTCACCAATTCAGCCCACTTCTGACCGATCAAAGAGCAGGGTTAAGTAGAGAGCATGGGATGCCTCTATGTGCAAGAGATTGTGTGGCTACATTGAGTACCCTCGGCGATTGTCTCCTATCGTGATAAATGTTTCACATCCTGGATATGGAAGCGGTTGTAGGGGATTTTAGGATGCATCTTTGTTTGAGCATTACCTTCCATCCTCATATGGATGGCCAGACTGAGCGGACCATTCAGAATCTCGAGTACATGTTGCGTGATTGTGTCCTCGACATCGGTCGCAGCTGGTAGGATCACTTTCCTTTGGTGTATTTTTCATACAACAACAGCTATCACTCCACTATTAGAATGGACGCTTTTGAGGCGTTGTATGGGCGACCTTGCAGATCATCTTTGTGCTGGACTGGCCTAGGGGAGTCAGCACTCATGGGACCAGAAATGGTATGATCTACCATAGAGAAGGTTTAGATCATTAGTAGATGATTAAGACTACACATAGTAGGAATAAGTCTTATGTTGATAGGAGACGGAGACCTCTAGAGTTTGAGGATGGTGACAACGTATTTCTACGGGTCTCTCCTAGATGAGGTTTGCGGATATTTGGACGAGGCGTAAAGTTATCTCCAAGTTTTATTGGACCCTTCCAAGTCCTCAGTATATTTGGCGAGTTAGGTTCCGCCTAGCACTTCCCCCTCAGTTGCACCGGGTGCATGACGTCTTCTATGTATCCCAGTTGAGGAGATACATTCACGACCCTTCTCACAACATTGACTACGGCGAGCTAGACGTCAATGATGGGGCGACGTTTACAGAGGTTCCAGTGGAGATTGAGGATCAACTGGAGTGGGTCCGTCATGGGTAGACGATACCTCTGATTCACGTTCATTGGCATCACAAGAACCTCCAGGAAAGCACATGGGAGCGGGAGGCTCAGATGTGTGCTCAGTACCACAACTTGTTTTCTTAAATTTGTGATGTGAATTTTGGGGATGAAAATCCCTATAGTGGAGAGAATGTAAAGACACATAAATTCCATTTAATTTTTTTAAAATACATTTGAATTTTATAAGTCCGTGAAAATTGACGGCGTGTGATTCTGAGGCCCTGTGTGCCTAGATTGAATTTCTGAACTTTTTTTAGGTACGTTCAGTAAACGAATGAGCATACTTTTCTAAATTTTGAACCAGCACTTAGAATTGAAATCTGAGGGCACCATTGAACTCGCAATGTCGAAATTCTTTAAAGAAGACCTTCACCTCGACCGCATTAGGTCAAGGGTGAATGTTAGTTTTTCACTTTTTGTGGGAAAATAAAAATAAAAATATTTTATCATTTTATTTCAATTCTTGAAATCCCTCAACATGGGTTTTGGAAGTGGGGACCATTGATCCCAAAACCTCCCAATTTGAATTTAAGGGTGGGGACCACCAGAACCCCCTAAACTCCTTCTTTAATATGGAGACAACTCTTGAACTACCCTTTAATGGAAGATAACCTTTAGTATCCTCCCACATTAATGGTTCCAACTAAATCATAATTAATGACGTCAATTTAATTTTGTGCCAACGATTAAATTGATGAAAAACAACATTTTGGCTACTTTTCTTTTTGGGTGGAATTGGTTGAAAGGATTGGAAAAGGAGAACCTTGGAGGAATTATTCTTCTCCAATGAACAACGCTTCTCCAACGAAAAACTCTGATGTTCTCCAATGTCTTCGACTTCTTCCTCGGGACATCCTCCAATGTGGGATGTCTTAAATTGGAAACTTTCTTTCCCTACTCATCAAAGTAAACAAAAACATGATGTATGGGTGTGTTTTAAATTGATCAATGTTAATTTTTTTCCCTTCACATTGAATCATCCCCCTTGAGCCGCTTGCTACCGATCTAATGCGGAGGGAGCGGGCCAGACAAACATGACCGGACCCCACAGTCGTTATTCATGAATGGTGTGTTCATCATGATGTAAGAAGGTGTCTTTCTGCCACGGCGACCAATGGAGAGTGGCCGACCAAACTGGCCGTCGGCGTAGGGGTGGAGTGCCACCGCGCTGCATGGAGAGGACAGCAGGCCTTCCAGCCCGCTGTGGCAGACTGCTGCACCGCGGCTGCCCCACCGCACCCCGGTCTCCCCGTCGGACCGCGGCCTCAGTGCCACCTCACGCCATCCCGTAGCCTCCATGGCCCTCATGGACTCCGTCGGTCCGTGACCCCCGCGGCATCCGTCGCTCCGCAGCCCTGCGCCACCCCCAGCCTCCACGGGCCCTGCGGCCTCAGCCACTCTGCAGCCCCAGCTGCCTTTGCCACCCCACGGTCTCCATGACCCCATGTCTCCAGCGGCCTCCATTTCCCTCGTGGCCTCTGCAGCTCCGCGCAACCGCGGCCCAACACCCCCACAGCCCCTATGGCCCCTGCGGCCCATATGGCCTTCGCGGCAGCCCCGCCGCCTCACGGGCCACTGCCCAATCTGGGATGCCATGCCAGCCTGCCCAACGGGCTGGACCACCCATCATGGGCTGGGATGGGTCAACCTGAATCGGGTCAGGTCGGGTCGGTCCTATCGGGTTGGACCGGACCCGGATCAGTTTCAACTCTATACTCTCTTTTGGCCATAACATTGGAATCGGGCATCTGTTTGATGAACCGTATATGGTGCTATAAACCATTGAGAGAGACGATCCGTTTGGTATACCCCACTATATTTTTGGATAATTTTGGTGTACAGACGGGGTGGATCGAGCATGAATCAAACCGGGCCCTCGGGACTAAAATGCTAATAACTTACAGACTGGTCATCCAATTGACACACTGTCGATTGCGTTGAGACCCCTATTACATGGAGATCCATTGGGATACTTCTTCATGTGACTTCATGGTAGTTGGTGTATCAACTAGTGGCCAGTGAAGTGGACCCTCCTGGAGACAAATGATCTTAGTGCGGGAACACTATTATTGGATGTGATGATGTACTAGGATCATGTGTGGGTCTGACGATGTACCTACAATGTACTAGGATCTTATGTGGGTGTGACAACACAAAGATGATGTACTAGGATCCTTTTTGGGTCTGCCGACGTATCAACGATGTACTAGTATCTTTTGTGGGTTTGAAGATGTACAAACAATGGACTAGGATCCTGTGTAGGTCTGGCGACATACTGGAGATATACTAGGATCCTGTGTGGGACTAAATACGTACTGGAGATGCACTAGGATCATGTGTGGGTCTGACGACATACTGGATATGTACTAGGATCCTGTGTGGGTCTGACGACGTACTGGAGATGTACTAGTATCTTGTGTGGTTCTGACGATGTACTCAAGATGTACTAGGATCCTGTGTGGGTCTGACGACGTACTGAAGATGTACTAGGATCCTATGTGGGTCTGAAGATGTACTGGAGATGTACTAGGATCTTGTGTGGGTCTGACGACGTACTGGAGATGTAATAGGATCTTGTGTGGGTCTGACGACATACTGGATATGTACTAGTATCATGTGTGGTTTTGACATCGTACTGGAGATGTACTAGGATCTTGTGTGGGTCTGACGATGTACTGGAGATGTACTAGGATCTTGGGTGGGTCTGACAATGTACATGAGATATACTAGGATCATGTGTGGGTCTGATGACGTAGCAATGATATACTTGGATCCTGTGTGGGCTTGATGGTGTACTACGATCCTTTGTGGGTCTAATGATGATTTAGGATCCTTCGTGGGTCTACCTCTTAACATAGTAAGATTATTCAGTAGTTACATATAATCATCTCTACTATTGTGCCTAAGATATATCTGGTGTGAGCTGAGTCTGTAACTTTGTGGTATTTATCTTCGTGGTATTCCTTCCTTTGTATAACAGTTGAGCTTTGGTCTAATGAGTTGGGAATTTTGATTCCTCATAATTGAGATGGGTTTACTTGATAACTTAGGTATATGTATGGGCATATACCTAAGTAGGGTTGTTAGTTGTTTTCATAATTTTTGGTTTATCCTTAGTAGTTTTTGTGAGACCTTTAGGGTCTTTGGGTCCCTACTGAGTATCTTTATACTCACCCCTGTAAAGGATATTTATTGTACCTCATTGTGTTTGGTGCAGATGACGGACATTTCTGACTGAGGATGAGAGTTCCAAGACTAGTGGTAGCTCAAAGGTTGACCTTAGACAAGGAATATTGTAGAGATGACCATTCTAGATCTATACCTTCTATTCAGGTAGGATCCTTGGTGGGTGATCACAGGAGCTATTCCAGTTTACTTGTACTTTCAGTTTTTTGTACATTCCAGTTAGTCTTGTATTCTGGCTCCTTTTGCTTACTGTACTCACTCTGTTTACTATTTAGTTTACTTGAGTTCCTATCTTTCTATTTACTTGGTTTCATGTTTTTACAGGTTATAAAGTCAATTCCTTCCCAGCATTAGGGAATATTCCTTCGGTGCTAGTCACCAGCCCCTAGCCTATGGAAGGCTGGCCTAGGGTAGTCACGGCAAGGGCCCTAGGGGACTGGCCGTGACATGGTGGAAATGATGTCACCGTGGATTTTCTATGATATATTGAGTCTCAAATAACATTTTGTATTTTAAGTGGGTGTCTTGATTAGAAAAACTAGATTCCCGAAATTTAGAAAACCCATGTTGGGCCATTGGTTAACGATTCCCCCCAAGAAACAGGATTGTGTGTCTAGTAACCACAATTAGGCTAACAGACATCCCATTGGTAAGCTAGTGGCTCAGTACCAACCATAAATATACACTATATGAAGAAATTGTTATCCTTTAATACTCTTAATTGATCCATGTTCTTTTGTTACAACCCCCAAACCCATATTCCACATCCAAAAACACTAAATGTAGGAGTGGAATCCTTCAATATCCACAAAAAACTCCATTTTTTAAAATGAAATAACCAAAAATGGAAATATCAAAAAAAAACTCATAGATATTAAATCATATCCATAAAAATTTATAGATATAGGTTTATAAAGCCTCAAAACCTTATAATATCTCTTTCTTGAGTTTCCTTGATAATTATCAAATAAGATTTTCTATCCTAATATGGTCACCTGATCCACTTTATTACTATGATCTAACAACCAATGCCGAATTTTTCTTCTTAGTTAGGACAATAAATTTATCATGTTTCAACAACAAAGAAAATGTCACAACTTGAACTTGTTAATTAAATTCTATGACTACACTCACCAATGCCAGCATATACTAAGACACTCTAGCCATTGGAATCCAACTTATAACCTAACTCTCCATTCTTCCTTTATAGGAAAAACATAACAGAGGTCATTTATGATCCATGAGACCTATATAGTTTTATTTTCCAACATGAACATCATTCTAATGTTCAAATGATAACCCATTAAGTTATTATTTGATCCATCTTGTCATACCTTTTTGAACTCACCAATTTGACATCGGTACATCATATTATTTGTTAAATCCCATTAAATTTATCTCACTATAAACGTCAAATAATTAAACCATAATGATGGAATATTTATTATAAAATTTATTATTTATACTAGTATCAAACCCATTATTTTCAAAAATTAACCCACTATGTTTATATTTCACTATATCTACATAATCCCATGAATGGATTCCAAACCCCTTCTAATAATTTTACATGAATTACATCGTATTATATAATGATGTGGTAATAACACACATGATCAAAATTCCACATATTATGAGGAGTTTTATATGATAAAATCAACACAACCACTTATTCTTATACCTATCATTCTGTTTTGCTTCTAGGTTTTGGAATCAACCATATTATTCCACAATCATTGTGCTACATGTAGTATCATACCACATACAATCCATATCCTTATATCACTTCAGATAATACAATATTTTTTTCTATAAATGTAAACAAATTTTAAATGACTATATATTTGGATCCATTTATTCATAAAATTCCATTTATAATCATACATGTCATATCATTAGAGAATTCAAACTATTATGTCATCAAACCATTCCTAACTCCCCCATCATACTCCCAATTCATCATTGAACATGATGGCTAAACGTTGGTGAGATATACAACTAATGATTATCTCTAAATAAAAATTGTATCCCACCATGGTCTTATAAAAACATTATCCATGAAATTGTTGAAGAAATCTGTTATAATGTGGTTATTCCTTGAGAATTATGATCATGTATCCCACAGTATCTGGTTTAACATTACCACATCCCAATCACTGAATGAGATGGGTTTCATCAAAACCATACCCATTCCACTCATATTTATCCATGAATCCCCATCATAAATGTTATAAAACACATCCTAAAATAAGGTTACGTATTTTAAATTTATTCATTCTCACTTGATCCTTCCATGTTCTCCTCCCTTTCGAGGACTAAAATGATTATCACTTCATAGAATTGAGTAACTACACCCGTAAGGACATTATTATAAAATAAATATATCTTATCCCAAAAATATGAATTATTAAAATTATCAAACCATAGTAGTATTCTTCTATAACACCCATCCATGTTTCAAATGAAACTACATAATCTCAAATAAACCCATACATCCAAAGTTACAATGAAATTCAATGGTCTTTAACTAATGTGAGACCCGATCATGAGATTCTTTCTTAGTCCTAGTTATAATGTTTTTCAAGTTAGACCAGACATCAATGCTGCTACCAAATTAATTATTACATTTAAATTTTAATAACAAAAAAACCATGTTACATTTTAAAAAACCAAATCACCTAATTGATCCAAAACAACTCACTTGACTACTCAACCGTAATAATCTGTCAACATTTTCTATAATGTATTTTACACTCCGAACATGTTATGGAATGAGAAATTGTAATTTATTAGAAAAAAATTCCAAAACAAATTCTTACCTTATTAAACACTCATTCATCGGTACAGAGATGTATTTTTTAATAAGAACGGAGTATTTATATAAAACCTACCATGATTTTACACAAATTTCATTAACATAAAAATTTCATATTATTTACAAGGCTAATAGAATCATGCATTCATTGATTGGTATAACTAATCAAAATACATCGAATGCATGGTCACATTATCCGACACATACATTTTACATTAATGATGACTTATTGAGGAATAAATTTTTGAAGATAATTTTAATGGAAAAAATAAATTGACAAAAATAACAATGGTATACCATTCCTTATAAATTCGATCATCGATGATTCACTCTACACTCAGAAGGTTAACATTCTACATGATCACCCGACTACAAGGGGTGTCGTTTTATAATATAGGATTTCCACATAATCTTAAATGGAAAATGACACTATATTTTCATTTATATAATTTCATGAAATAATCAAATGGGGTTTCATATCACTATGAAGAAACCAAAACTAATAAATTTACATTTATACCATGAGGCACAAACTATAATTCAAGGGTCACATGTAAGAGGTCACTACGATCTCCTACATAACCTCAATTCTAACATCAAAAGTTGTAAAAAAAACTCATAGGAAATACTCATGTTCACATTCAAGGAACCTCCAATGGAATCACTAAAACTAATCACACTACGGTCTTCTATATAAATATATTTATAATGTTTTATTTATTATATATAACTAAAGGATATTTATTTTAATCATCAAGGTTTATTTTTTATGATAAAATTCCAAAAATATGTATTACATAATATTGGTACAAATCCATTAATTTAGGAATCACATAGATTATTATTTAAAATGGATGTATTTAATATAGATGAACCATGTCAAGAATGGGATATCTGAGGATTAAAAAAATATGTATTACACTATGAATATATATTGGAAAGAACAATTTAGATTTTTCTTGATGCATTAAACAACTAAATATTATATATATACATATAGTTAATGTTAAAAATATATATAATGGTAATAGTGAACTACAATGGTCATGTCATGTAGACATAGGTTCAATTACATGGTAATTCATTCAAAATATATTGTTGAAAAATATATATGTTATAATGGAATCACATTTAATAAAAACCATTTTATAGTTACTTTAATTAAAAATTATTTCAATACAAACCCCTGTAATGTTAAATTTAGAAAAATTTTGTAATTATGAATATAAAAGAATCAATTAAAGCATAAAAGGATTTAGTTAGATGTGTTTCCATTATAATTTTATTGGGTAGAATACATCTAATTTGAAAATGGAACATTATTTAAATTATATCATAAATTAATAACATGGATTGTTTAAATTAAAACCCAATTCCTCATTTATTTTAAAATTTCTCATTATTTTTAATTCATTCATTTTATAATTTAAATTAATTTTTTAAATAAATTTCATGATGTTTGAATACAATTCCATTATCAATCGTTATAAGAAAACTCCCATTTGGTGGATGTAGACACTTTATTTTAAAATTACTATAACTTAAATATAAAAAATTTAGGAAATGATATAAAAAATAATTATAATCAATAATGAGAATATTCTAATATAATGTTGATTCTATCTTCCAAAACTATTAATAATCAATCACCTTTAAGATGAATCGGATGATAAGTATAAATTGTAAAAATTGATAAAAATAAAAATAATGAGAAGTTACTCATCATGAAATAACAATAATTTATAAAAAAAATTAGAATAAACCCATTATTTGAATCATTTTATTATCTTCATATATGGGATGGTCATTCCAACACCCAAGATATTGTCCATGTTCATACATATTCCTTGAATATTTCCTGAAATCCCAAAACAATAAGATAAATTAATAAGTAATCCTATGATACCACATTTGGACATTTGAAACAATGTTCACTCATATGATACCAAAAAAGAGGGACATAAATCATGAATCCCCCTCCCCATATTATAGAGGATTATTAATATCAGTGAATTTCAAATGGATGTACAGTATTGAGACTATCCCCTCATGATAATTATTAAATATAATAAAAAATATAAAATATTAAACAAAATAAAGATGATAAACATCAGGAAACCGATATAACAATAATAATAAGTCACTATTTAGTAAAATATTATGTATTATATATATTGTAGTTTATATATACAATATGAAATAATAATATAAGATGGATAGATGAAAAATTATTAAAAAAAGATAAACCAACTCATATAGGAACTATGATTTAATGCTCATTCCACAACTTCCAAACAATGTCATAGAACTGTATATGTAGTATAAAATATTGACCCTCCATTGTACCATCATAAATATAATATATCTTGTTGAGTACCAAGTAGTGGCTCAAACTGGGTGTGAGTAAAATTATGTAATGCCAAAGATAATGTCTAACACATATCACGTATGTGATTATAATCCATAATAGTGTGAAATATATGAGTAGTAAAGTATTAATGTGGAGAGAGATTAAGGAAGTCCATATGCTTCATCCTAAGATGAAATTATTAACTCATCTGACCTAGTAAGGGGATGTATAACTCATGAAATATACCCCATAAGTCTAAGATAATGTATCAATGGTGAATCCATGTAATGGGTATAGTAATTCCAATACCAAGGATCTATAATAATATATGGAAATACCCTATTAAATTTAGCTGTCAAATAAGTGATCCAACCCAAATATATCTACACATTCTGTATAGATCATGAGTATAATTTGACAAATGAAATATTATAAGGAAACTATATAAAGGTAAAGCCACCAAACACTAGGCATAATTACATGATGATTTTGGGAAAGAAATTGATTGGTATGCATGGAGGTAATATGAATAATTTCATGTACTGGGAAATAAAGAATAATATATTATCTTATCCCAACCATTCTACCTTTTTATAGTTTATATATGTATTCATGGGATTATTATGGGGAATTCAAAAATATAATACATTGAAGTAATACAACATTCAATCACCTGAATGAATTGTGTAACCTCCACTAGGTCCATACATGGCCATAAACTCTAGCATCCATGGCATACCAATGAAAATACTTGCATTTAATCAATAAAAAGTCCATAATATAACCACATATTATAGAATTAAATAAAAAAATAAAAATTAAACAAGAAATCAATTCATGCATATGAATGAAATCTATTCGAAACAATCTCAAACCATCTATTAGTTATTAGCCTATTAGTTCTCATATCCTCAGTTCACAATTATAATGTCCAAACCTAGGATCCAGTAAATGGTTCCTTGAGCTAGTGGGTATCATGGCCTAAGATTTCCTACCGATATTCCATAGGCTAGAAACAAAAATTCGGGTTCTGATGTGGTACAAAGGGGGTACTATACGATCATTATCACTGTAATTCATCAATATCCTGAGTAACTAATAATGTAAAAGCATAATATAAATCAATATAGAAGATAATCATCTGAGATACAATAATAATAATAATAACTCTAAATGTATTTTCATGTACAATATGATGATCATGTTATAAATCTAATCCCAATGTCAGGAAATACATTAAAATAGGAATAAAAAATGCATGAATCAAAATACAAAATTAAAAAAATGGACTCTCTTGAGAAATCATCAAGGGGTAATCTCAATCATGGGTTCCTATAATCCTAAGAAATTATTAAATTTATAATTGTATAGTGGTTTCATGTTGTTGTCCTTACCTACATCCATGAAATCTATATGGGAACCAAATAGTATCCCAAACAGTGTGTGAGATAATACATAGTAGGCCACCCTCAATAATGTCTATTAAAAATATAGTATGTGTTATGTTAATAGATCTAGTTTGAAATATAACACTTGTTTTACACTAATAAAAATAAAGGGTTTAGAAAATGTTATAATAACCAAATAAATATGGAAACATATGAACGATATTCAAATTCCCAATAACAACGTAAACTGTAAGGAATATATAAACATGCGTGATATTGACCATTATAACAACTGGAATAAAATAAAATTACTATTTAATCCGATCATCATAGATTAAATATACAAAATTTCTAATATGTGCAATGAAATTTATAATATCTATAGAATTCATGCCACGAAGACCATTGTAACACCATGAAGGAATATCTCAATGGTAAAGAGTACCAAGTCGTTCATTTCAATTCCTTGAAGCTTCTACCTGGAATCATAGTAAATACATGGGTGGTGTCCAAGGATCATTTCTAGAGTGAATATATAATGTGAACACAACAATGTTTAAACAACAGTTTAGATAGACCATTATAATCCAATGGAATCATGGTCTAATTTATAAATTCCATTTGATCCACTACCATAGTAATGATCCATGGAGTAGAAATGTCCATGAAATCTAGTGGAATATTGATCCAAGTATCTCTTTCACTTTATCCACTGCAATTATATTTAACCAATATTTCATTAATAATTTTGTAATCATTGATTTAATCAAACCAATTCATCATTTCAATATGAATCATTTAACCTTTTATGCATATTCCATGTCATTAAAATATGTAAATGGAAAAATACAATAAATTGATTTCAATTATATTCATTTATTTACAAATGAAAACATGAAAATATATTCTCACAACATTAAATAATATACTAAATTCTCAGTAAGAATATGAGTAAATGTTGTCTTCTCAGACACACCCAATGAGGTAGTACGACACATTGAAGATACAGGGGAACACCACATGAGTTTTCTAGGTTTATTGTATTCAATTTATTAAAAAAGAACTATCTAGACAAACTATTCATATTCTAAATAATCTATATCATGGAATTCATTTAATTAAAGGGAAATATTCGGATGATCAATCATGTATTACAAATATGAAAAGATATAAATTAGAAAATACATAAGTTAATGTTTATAAAAATGTTACCATATAAACATTGTAGAACACTCGTCTATTATCAACAACTTACTCAATCCAGATTGGATAAAAATAGAGTAATATATGAAGGCCCTATAAATATTGCATATTATCTTGAACCAAAACACCACCTTTGATAAAAATAAAAAAAAATAACTAAAAAGATGAATTTATAAGTTACTATAGTTGATCTAAAAAAGAAAATAAATGTTTGAATACCATTATAGATTATGGGGTCATTAAGGAAACAATATCGAGAGAGGAGGACTTCGGGGTGAGGATGAAAGTTCCGTACATTCTAGAGAAGGAACAAATAGAAATAGGGTTTTAATTTTAATTGATGTTATGGAAAATTGATACATTCTCCGGTAATCATTGGATCATAGGGTTTGGCTTCATGGTTCTCCAAACTGTGCACCGTCCATTCTCCCCTCACAACCTCATAGGGAGAACTCGTATAGTTCCTGAACATGGTTAGGGTATCTATTTGTATATATTTATTTAACCCTTAGAAAAAACTATAGAGCTTCATAATGAGAAAGCTTCCTTGACTATACAGTTTTCTCAAACTGGAGGACTCTTGCTACCCTATGCCTATCCCTAAACAATTACACATAACACTATATATTGGGTCACATTCATTATACTAACAATGGGGAACAACTTCCTTTTCAAAACATTTTTCTTCTAGGCTTTGAAAAATCTATGGGTACAACCAAAACACTAGATATATTATTATAATATCACATCATGTTGATAAGAAGTAAATAAATCAAAATTAAAATTTTTTATACATACTAAAATGATGGAATCCTTGAATCTTCCCCTTAATAAGTTCTTCACCCAATTACCATTTTTGGTGTGGTCAATAATTTCTTGACACTTACTATATCCACTAAAAATAGATGTCATCCTCCTACTATCATGTCTAATCCTATGAACAGTTGTCCGACTATGGCGCCCATACTAGAGGAAATGACTACACTCATAGAGGATTTTTTTCTCCAATTAAAAATATATGTAGGATTCTCCATTTTGAAAAAACCAGCCATTATCTCTAACTCATCTAGATTTAGTGTGAGATATGGAAATGAGTGACAATTTCATATCTGAGATAAATGGAAAACTTCATTTAGTGTTCGATACCTCTAAGGTAACCTCAATTGATAGTCTACTAACCTGATTCTCACGTAAATATTGAATTTTATGAAATTTATATGTAAAATAATAACATGTCTCCAAATTTTCCTATGTCCCATCCTCGATGATATAAAAATGAATAATCCCAAACCATTGAAAGTAGTGTTAATTTAAGGAGATAAGTGTAATATTTTTTTTCAAGACTCTGTAGTAGTCATCTATTTCTGAATCAACTAGGAATACTCTTAAGTCTACTAAATGAGACAATGTCCAAGTAACTATTCCTCCCATAACACTATCTATAATATTGGTGATTGGAATTGAATACTATAAAATTCCACATAAGGTTCCATTTTGGTAGTCTTTCAATATCTAGAGATGTAGTAGAACCCAAATAGGGGTATATGCCTCTCAGATAAGATATTCAAATCATGGATGAATTATATAATCATGTCCTCAAGATCCAAAATATTATTCTTTGACTGGACATCTGTCTATGTGTAGTATTATGTTCTCAATAGAACTTATGTACCCAATTACCTTGAAAAACTTCTGCAGAATTGGGATGTAAATGGGGAAACCCTATTTGATACAATGGAATGAGGAAACCTATAAAGGTGCATGACCTCATCGATCTAATGACTTCATAGACCATCTATAGATAATTTCAACATGATTGGAAAGAAATTATAGAAAATAAGGATCTTGTACATAATAACCAATAAATATCACAACCACGTGGTGACCTCGGTAATCCATTCACAATACCATTCAAAACATCATCCCATTATCAATCAAGAAGTGGAAACTACTTTAATGTCCCCATATTCAATGTTGTTTATCCTTCACCTGATGACATGTGGGACAACTCATGAAAAACCATCCACCTTATGATTCATCCCAGACCACCAATAATGGTGAATCATTTATCGGTACATCATGGTGATGTAGTTATGTACTGTCCATGATGAGCCAAAAATCATTCAAATCATCTCTTCCACCATTCTGTTGGAACCCAAACATGACCATGAATATAAAACATTTCATCCTTTCCTAGAGTCTATACAAGAGATGTGTCATCACCTACCACAATATCTCATAGGGATAGGCCATGAACATCACATAACTATCTCATCCTCACTCTATCTAGAATAGTGTATCCAATAAATAGGTATGAGAGAAAATTATTCCCCAAACCATCATTAACATGTACATGCATCTCATAGAATAAGACCATAAAATCTTTCTTGCTACATTACTTCATAACAATATGAATATGAGTAATTTTTCATAGTGCATTGGCCAATTCATTTCCCTTTTCTGGAATATAGGAAAGCACTAACAAAAAATATTTTATGCACTGGACACACTTTTTTTTATCAAATAATTATCACAATGTTTAAATGTATACATGTGAATTTTTTCTTCCCTGAAAACCAAAACATTATCTCATAATAAATATTTTCCCCAACATCAGAAGTCCTGAACACCAATAGTTAAATTGAGATGGTGAATTAGGTAGTTCGTCTTATGTAGCATCTACTATAAAGTATCATTCACTATGAATCATTCCTCCCATATCATAAATTCTTCAATCCTTATACTCTATGATTAAAAACATAATTTATAGATACTACTTGAATTTGGGAGAATACAGAATATCGATGAAGTAAGTCTCCCTTTCATCACCTAAAAGGGTGTCTCATATATATCTTACCATGAAAACATCACACCTTTGTTATTTAATCCCTTTAATGTTTTTACTAATTTTGATATTTTCAATTTTTAATTCTGATTGTAATAATCTAGGACCATGAAACTATGTGCGTAAAATATAGTCATGGTCTTTTCACTAAAAGTACTAATCTCAACTTTTTTAGGTCAACTGATACTTCTGTATCTGTGTTAATGCGAACCAAGATGTGAATCATACCAATCCATAAGTTCATCCTTATATGTTTTGCATAAAAATAATTTTATCTCTGCTTTTGAAAAATGATCTCAAGATGTTTTGTATGGTCATGTAGATTTTGAGAATACACCAATATATCATCCATGAATACCCCAAAAAGAGAATCTATATAATGATGGGGAACTCATTACATCATATCTATTAAAACATATTTTGTTTTTCTTAATCCTTATGAAATTACTATGTATTAATATAGACCATTCCCTCTATTAAAAGTTATACATGGTATATCTACAAGCCAAAAACTCACACAGTGATAACTTGACCTTAAATAAATCATTTAAATATATGTGCTCTCTAGATATGGTGGAAGAGTTCATATATCCAATGTAAGGGATACCTTTTCATAACCATCAATTAGTTAAATTTTTGTTAATACCCACATATATAGAGGATCCAATCCATCTTTTTTTTTCAAGATAATCATGATAACCCCTGGATAAATACTATGTCAGGTAGACCCCTTTTAATATATAAAATCTAGATGCCTCTTGAGGTCCTGAAACAATATTTTATACAACCTATATAGAGGAATGGAACACGAGGCATCTCTTGTTATTATATGGATAAAAAATCTACCTCTCTCTTAGGTGGAATACCAGAAATCTTTTCTGGGAAAACATAATTGAAATGATCAACCACTAGAGTGAAATCTTCCCCAAATGGTCCCTACTCATCCAGATATAAACTACATACATGGCCTATCATCCCACCTAGCCTAAGATGTTTTATCCCATATCTACTCTTCTTGAAATCCCAATCATAATTGTGAAAAAAGACCACCCCCATTGGTGATATGAAGGTCATCCTCTAGGGACATACTTCAAAATGGTATTAACAATAAACCAGCCAGTCCAAACTGGGTATGATGTCAAAACCTGTCATCTTTATGAATAAAAGATCCCATATTATGTGACTCACTCAATATCATGGGGGAACTACCTACACTAGAATATTAATTTCTTTTTTATCCCAAATGTAGAATCCAAATTTATGACACCACCAAAAACAAATGAAAAGTGATGAGGTGCTCCAAAATAGGTACATATATGAATGAATGAGGATAATATGTATAAAATGTTAAAATTCATGAGTAGCGTCTACTAGGATCATGAAAATAGTTATATAATTAATAATAATCTTCTCCATGGGTATAGTCTATACATAATATATTTTTATTTAATTGTGGCCTTATGAAGAAACCTTACAACATCGAGAGGTCATATTGAACTATCAAGGTAAAAAGGGTACCTAACATCCTCATCCAGAAACCCAACCTCTGCCTGAATGATTAGCACTACTATATCTCCCATAATGATATAGACATATGAATCCATCATATGAAACTGGAGTAAGAGTTAATTCACATTAATTAACTATGATATGGATGTTACTATATAAACGGTATATGTGGACCATTTTGATGCAAAGAAGGAAACTGACATGGTCTAGATCACAATGATTCTTTAGATTTTATAGTATCTTCCACTGGTGATAGAAGGAAGAACTACTAGAAATAACAACCTAGATAGTCCTCCCATCACAAGAAAACTAAAATTTTTGCTTTTAACCTATTACATAACCACTTGATCAAGAGGCATAACCTCCATATTGTATGTGTATATCTTCCTTCAGGTTCAATTAAGTAACAAGAACCTTTTTCACAATAACAGTAATTTTAGTCAACTGAAACACATTAACATGTGGTGAAACACCATTCTTTAGACCTTTATTTTTATATACCTCCCTTAATGGATCATTAGAAATATAAATTGTTGAAAATCCATGTTTTTTATAGAGTTTTGAATATTCCATAACGGTCATCATACCCTACTCCATATGAATAAACGATCTAGACCATTTAACACTCATATTCTTAGGAATGATTTAATTGTAAAACCTATATTATAAATCATTCTAACCAATTTCTCAAATAACATTATCCTAGATCAAAAAATTCAACTATCTCTTTCCTGTTACCCAGAGATTATATGCCATAATCTTAAGTCACCTCTCCAGTGGTTTCTATATTTTGTTAATGATTGAAAATAAAGTCTCTAGACACAACACTGAAACAAATAGACCTTCATACCTCAAAAAACTAGGTGTATTATACTATTTTTATGCACATGGTATCTCTTCCATCAACTTTTTAGGTCTTGTGTATCCTAGTATAGTCTGTATAAAGAGTTAAACCTGATAGGGAACTGGGAATCAAAAACCATTACTGGTAGAACCTCTAGTTCCAAAATCGGAACTACTAGAGTTAATATTTGTATCTAAAATCCCACAAAATCTAGAATAAGTTTTTTCCCACCCTCTTTTCATATGACTAGTGATCTTAATAGTTGAACGTCTCTTTAATACCAAAAAATGCCTCGAAATGTTATAAAATGAAATGCTTAATGATAAAATCATTGGTCTGGTGAAATACATCTTATTGACAAGAAATACACATCTTCATTCTCTAGAGGACATGAAAATAAAATAGAAACAAGAATAAAATTAATTGTTACATTACGTACTTCCCACTCCAATGCTGGTTGATGATAATATTCTCTCTTTCCAAAATTCAATTTCATATATGTTCACTTTTTTTGCATTGTTATTTAAATGTTTGTACGGAATAGTTCCCCACATCCAATAAATAAGGGAACATATCATAAAATGATATTGGGAATCCACTTAATCCTACCATTAAAACATACAGTCCCTGAAACTAATGGTCAATGAATCAACATGCCAAAATTAGCTTCATAGGGTGTCTTCAATATCATAATCATGAAATCATTGTTTATGTTATTGTATAAACTCTATGTACCAAATATATCACTCAATTCACTGAAAAAATCATTTATAAAAAAATTATATCACTCAATGAAGACTTAATAATGTCATGTAGTTAAAAAAACACATCCTATACTACATGAAATAATTTTTGGAATTTTAAATCTAAAAGGATCTTAAAATGATGCATGATATGGAATACTAACATCTCAATGGTTAATAGAAAAACATAAATCCACACTCATAAGAAAAATATCATCACATATTATGTGAATCACCCAAATGTGGAATCAAATCAACTATAATAAAAAAACCCTAAACAAGCATATCTTGTTCTACAAATTTATATTTTCATAGTACGTGGGGTAGAAACTCTCATTCATCTCTCATTAATAAATTGAAATTCATTCATATTACCCTTTAAATATTTCTAAAATATTAAATCCATAATAGAAATATTCTTTGATTTCACATTGTATTATCTCAAATTTAGATCCAAAAAATGGTTCTCCAATCTCGTTGGTCACACAGACTCAAGTTTGAATATTTATACCCAAAACGATACAGACTAGTAGTGAGTGTCAAAGGTGGTAAAATGGGGAAACTATACAATCATGATCAGGGTAATGATATGGCATCACAAGTGAATAAATAATTTGATGAAAAATAAAAATAAATATTGAAGACAAATATCAATAATATTGTAATAATAATTAAATTGAAAGCAGTTTCTTGTTCAATATGATGATGATGGAATGTATCATTACAAAATGGAGGGAAAAACATGGTAAGTGGAATCCAACATAAACCATATATAAAAAAATATAAAATAAATGAAATTCATCAATCTTGAATCAAGATCATATCTCGGTATTATGCTCCATTTATACTATGATATAATCACATAAAGCATTGTAATGTGGGAACATCCCCAAATCCTTACTTGTAACCATGGCATATATATGGGTACACGTGATGGCCTAAACAAGTAGTGAGAAAAAACCCCATAGTAAAAAAATATTGGATTATTTAACAAATTCAATCTCTATGATATAAACTAAAGTAGTGTTTATTATATCCAATGTGTGATAGTAATTAATTTAATGAGTCGTGAATAAGTGATCCTATCTTGAAAAAATGGCCCTATATTTTAAATATTCATGTTCCCAATAATAATGAAAACTATAATACGCATATAATAATGTGGGATATTTTAGATTCTAACAACTTAATTCATACACACATACATGGTCTATTTGTAAGAATAGAAGAAATATCCAAAATGGACACAAAATGTAATCAAATGTAAAACATCCACAACACCCAATCCATGTAATTTATTTTAAAACCACGAATGGATGAATACAAGGTATAAGAAAACTTGTAATCTTTATTGAGAAATAGGATATTAAATATGGAAACTCGATAAATACTTAGGAGTTTTCCAAAGAGCATGTCAACAAATAATTTCAAATATTGGTCCAATAATATTAGAGGGAAATGGTATCAAGGCCTCTGTAATAATGTATAATTATTATCCATGTTATAGAGAGAAAGGCATTAAATAACATATAAATTATTTATGTAGTTGAAATTTCCCTATCAATTGATGGAATAACGATCCATGTATCTCTTCCAAGGTATCCCCTATCACTCAATTTTACAAACATTTTATTATTCACTTCTTAATGTAAGAGTTCATCCAACTATTTCAATGATTCCATATATTTTATTTAACCATTTAAGACATATTCCATCACATGAAATGTTGTAAACAAAATCTCTATTAAATTAAATTAAATCTAATCATTTCATTTAAAAAGTAACAGGTAAAACAAGGTTCTCAAAACCATAAACTATTTAGTGAAATCCCATTTATCCTCCAAGTAATATTTCAAAGCACACAGGCACCCAACGGGGTTGTAAAACCTTGGTAATATTAAAAATAACACCATATGGGGAGAAATGGTTGAGTCTCATATCTTCCTATCATAATGTGTATCTTAGAGGGTATCCTAAAAAGGTTCCAACCAATTATATCAAGGAATTCAATTAATTGTAGTGGTAGCATCAGAAAGTCACATGTACAACACAACTTGAGAAGCTATAAAACAAAAAATGAAAAATGTATAAACCACCCACCATATAAATATTTTAGAACACTCGTCTATTTTTGACTCATAACTCGAGTTATATATAATGAAAATACAGAAACATATGAAATATCTAGAAATTAAGAATATTTTCAAGCACAATTTATCTCTATAAATATGATGAAAAATAAATAACAAATAAAGTGGAATTTAGAAAATACTAGAATATATCCTCTGAGGAATACTATGTTTGAATCTGAGTCAATAAGGAAAATTTATAAGGGAACCAAGCTCAATGGAGGAGGAGATCAATGGAATTATAAAAACTCTATGCACACTAGATAAAATAAAATGGAAATTTGATTGGATTTTAATTTAATTATTAGAAAATAGTAAAGTATCCTCTTATTACAAGGACACATGGTTTAAAAAACATGATCTGAAAAAAAATTCCAATCATTACCCTTTCATTACATCATGTGGTACCTTGCACAGTTCATGCTCATTGTTTTGGAAACCGTTAGAAACCCCTAGTTTTTTCCTCATATGAAAACAATATATGCCTCACAAGGGAATGAAAACCTAGATATATAGTTTCCCCAAACAATGTGGCCTCATACTAACCATTTTATAAACATTATGGTTAATCATGTTCATGTTTCAAGGGTTTCATGGTTTATACTGACCATTTTTTCAATCAATCATTTCTAACAATGAGGCCTCTATGCTATGAACAAGTGTCGATTAACTCCCCCCTTGGGAAACACTCGCAATCTCATTAGGCACTCACATTCATTCAAACCCATAGAGTTAAAACAAAATTAAAATTATCCACACCTCTTGAAATACCTAGATCATACAACAATTTACCTTATTTTTCTATTTCATTCTCATACCTCCAACAGCATTACTAGTTCCACTATCAAAATTGGGGAATATGATATTTTAAATATAAAAAACATGTACCACATGGTAAAACCTTTACAGTAATGTAATTAATTCACATTGTTAAACATACTAAATAATGAGTTTAATAATAAAAGTGAGATAAAGAACATATGAACGACCATGGTTCATCTTATGTTAATTATTGTTTTTGCGGCCCATATTCCTTTTAGGGAAATAATCTAAATTCTAATAATGTATACATGTTATGGGAAACCTGGGGGACTACTTTAATGGGTCGAGACACTCTTGTAGACCATATATGGTAACTGGAATGACTCTAATTAATTACCAAAATCACCTAACACGTACCACTTTATTAATGGTCATAATATAGGTCAAATGATTTATAGATACATGGATATACCACATATAAACCACTGATTATACTCAATCCTTTGGATGAATTAATAAAGGAACAAACCTATGAAGTAAGATCTCCACAAGGATCTATATTAGGAAAATGTAATTTTTTTATTAAAATAATAATATTCAAGGTTTTTTTGAATCATAATTATATTATAATATGACATTTAATAGAAAATTAACTAGAAAACCACATTTCATAAAATGGGATTACATATAACTCCATTCTGATGACCTGACACTCAATGTTATTCTAGACTAACATACTAACCCTCTATGTATGAGGAATTAAAATGAAATAAAATAAAAAAGAAAATTTATTAATTGTCAAATTATAATAAATTTATAAATTCACAATAAAACCTAAAATAATAGTACTAAAAATAAATGAAAAAATACTCGATAGAGTATTCTATTTCAATGAAACTGAGTCAAATGACACGCCAAGGATTTTTACCATGGACCATGTAGAACTCCAGACCAATTCCCTAATAACTATAACTAAATAAATTATTTATGATAAAATATTTAATCCAAATTCATTAAGAAAATCATACAATTAAAATTGTGATTGAATCTTCGGACAATGAACACCATGAAAAATTATGGGACACCCTTTCACTATGAACTAATGTAGTTCTATATTATATATAGGATTCTATAATAATATAGTGGAATAATTAACCAAAAACCATGTTTGAATAACCATGATGAATATTAAACAAATGGTTGATGAAATGAAATCAAATCCTTTTTATTAAACCTTGACAAAAGGAAACATAATCTAATTTCACCACATATTAATAGAGATATCTCAACGCCACCAAATGGGATGAAATAGAAAGGGAGTAGAAATATAACATGTAATGAGACCCAAAAACCCCATTGTAGATTTATGGTCTGGCACTGAAAGATTTAATGGGATTCCCACAAGATAAAAACCACATAGGGTTCCAAAGGAAAACCATTATCTCCCTACTACATAGCCATTATGTCCAATGGACAACAATGGTCTACCAGTCATAGGAAAAACAATCTAGTTGGCCCAATGCATCTTCATGTATGCCTTGGACCATCCAATTTAATCTATACACTTCTAAAACCACTTGAAAAACCTATTCCATGTCCAAAAACAATATTGCTTATGTTCCATGACTTTTATATCCACAATCAATCCCTTATTATCATAATTAATTGATCAAAAAATAAATGATCCAAAATTCCCCTAGAAATTAAATATATTATATACATATATATGGATATGGGGTTATATATATATCAATTTTTTTCCATGATAGTTTTAATATATCCACTATTCTATTCAATTTTTTATGTATGAATTTATATTTTAAAAATTCTTCATATTTCATTTACTAAGGGAGTTTGACATTTAAAATGAATTAAAATACATGGATATGAAAATTATTAATTGGTTTAATTTCGATAAGGTGTTTTAAGAAAATTTTATTACATTTTTTCTATTTTATGTATGCATGAATTCATGGATGAGAGTAAATAGGAAATGTATTTGAAGATGCATACTCAATATCCAAGGTGTTACAAATATGGATTTGAATGATATTATATATATATATATCAAATTAATTCATTTTTTAATTTTGTTTCATTTCTATAGAATTTTTTCCACATGTGTGTTGATTGAGTTTATATTATTGAATGGTCATTGATATATATTTTTACTAGTGGAGGTTTTATCATTTTCTTCATTACTATTATTTGATTTTTTATTTCTAATAGAAATGAATTTTTTGAGAGGAATATATTATAAGGGACTTTTTATCTCAATCAGAGCCTCTATGTTTTCTAGTGTCTTGGTTGTGTTGTGATGTTGTTTAAAGGTGATCCAGAGTAGTGTTTTGAGTGTTATCACTCTATAAGGTTCACTTTTTCATGGTTTCATTCATGGTGGAGGAAATAGGGAAGCTCTTTATTACCATTTTTAACGTAGAATATCCATATTGGTTCATGGACATCATCGACATAAAAAACTCATGGTGATGTATATTTCTTCTTAATAAATCATATATGAAAATTATAAAGGGATGCATAACTATACTGTATGGACTATTATACCATATGGTTTGGATAGTTTATACAATTTGTTTGTGGAGTAGCATCATAAAGATTGTGCCATTTTTTATTAGTTAGTATAATAGATTTATTCCATGTTGGATCCAAGGGGAGTTATACTTACTAGGATTATGTGTAAGGTGGGTCAATGAGTTGATGTCAATATATATTTTTACTATGGGAAATATTGAGTTTGGTCTCACCATCCCTTGGTATTATGTGTGGATAGATGAAATATAGGAAATTATCCATCTAAAAAATTTGGGTATGATGTGATGGTGAACTAAGGATTGAATTGGTTTATATAATCCATGATTCAATTCAAGGTTCATGTCAAGCCTATTTAAATCATCTTTAAAATCTTCATGAGGTTCTGTAGGATATAGCTATATTTAATGGTTATAACCATGAAACTGGTTTGAATTTGGGAATGGAAACCACGGATGATGTCACCAAACTATGAATAATATATCTTAGAAAATCTTTACAAATAGATGCTCATAACTCCCATAGTTCTGTTTTAATTTTCTAACAATAAATCATAATAATTCTATGATTCAATATATGAAATTTTTTAATTTGTATTAAAAAATTAAACATATTATGTTTTATGGATTGATAAAACATGAATTGATAATCAATTCTCTATTTTTGACTCTTCTCGTTTTATTAATTTTCCATTTTTATATTCTATTATAATAGTGTGGTGGTATTTTTTTTTTTTGGTTTTGGTATTTTTTCACGGTATGGAGATAGTTCATTATAGAATTGTTTCAACATAGCCCTATTTTAGGAATTAATTGGTTGATCCTTCATTCATCATTTCACATGTAGTTCTCTTTTTATTCATTATATCATTATAGGGCATTATTAAACCTATTTATTTATTATAGAACTATATATTTTACATTTCATTTATTTCATTTAGTCGATAACGTGGACTTCCATAACATATATATTCAATATATATAATAAAAATTTATTGGGAGATATAAATTATATTTGTTTATGTGTATTATATTATATTTATTATATGATCATGTATAACCATATATACTGATGAAAATAATTATTAATGCGTTATATATTTGTATATCGTGTTGTTTTAATAGTTTAGTGCTAGAATAACCATTTCAAAAAGGATAAATACATCATTAGGGTAACAAACTTGTTATGTGAAAAATCATATCTATGTGATTCATCATTGGATATGAATGTGATTACAGTAGTTTATTTTTCTCTATTTATTTTTTGTCATTGGATTTATATAATATTTGTAATGTTGTAATTGTGTGTCATTGGTTATAAATGTTATGGATAATTTGATATGGGATGTTTCATGAATTGGGAAGGTGTCTCCTTTTATATTTTTTTAATAAGAGGAACTATTTGAGATATATAAATAAATGAATGGTAATTTTTATAAGAATCTAACATTTTAGGGGGGAATTTATTTGGATAGTTCTGTAGATTCCCATTGGAAGTATATTTTGATATTGACAATTATATCTCAAATTTTTTTTGGATGGTGTTGATTGAACCTTGGCTGCAAATGTAATATCAATAAATGAAATTAATATGGTTATTACCTCAAATGGTTGGTCAAAACAAATGGAATTTATTTTCTTAATAACCATAACATGGATGAAAAATACTATATCAAGAATTTTCATAAACCAACATTAATTTTCTGATACTTGTTGTGTCCATTTGTGTTGGATGATGGGATAATTTATGTGTTACTGGTGGGGATGTTTTTTTGGATGGTTTCAAGAGTGTAGTGTTGTTTGAAGGGGTTATTAGGGTTTTTACAATGAAAACCATGTGTTTTGGGTATATATTTATCTTATTATATTCATATATTCTTATAATTCTAAATAAACTTCACCTAAATCACATATCATAAACACTGACCAAATGTTTTCGGTTCTAGGTGAATTTCTTAAACATATTAGTATTTAAGGGAATGGAAAACTGAGCATTTCTACTTTATAGATCCCCCTACTATGAGTACTTTTAAAGACTAGTTATGTGGATTTGATGATAATACATGGATGGTAATATGGATAGTCCTATTAGGAAATGATATTGATTTCTATTATGTTCATATCCTAATAAGATAGATACTTGATGATGTATTAATGTGTAATGGAAATATTGATATGATGTAGCTGGGAATTATTATTGAGTGGATTGAATAATATTTTCTAACATTTTGGTGGTTGAAATTGGTATGGATATTTTCCATCCCACATTACATTTTATGTTACAAGTGTATTCTATTACGGAACAGATTCTGAATGGATTAGAGTGCTGAGATTTTTTTTGTTGGGGAATTATAGCGAAAAAATTAGGAATTGGATGTGGGTAACTCTTATTGAAACATTTTAAAATTGTTTTATCATAATTATATGTTTCATTAGGAGAGTGATCATTCTTGATAATTGATTAATGTTTCCTTTCTTTGTTCTTTTTTTATTAAATTTTTTAAGAGAAGAATTTTCATTATTACTAAGAATATAATTGTTTAATCCCATAATGTATCCTAATGAGTATACCTGTTTTCTCACCCATATTAATATTAATATGTTTAATTTTTTTAAATGAGGATTTTTTACCTATATTGATGGAATAATAGTTTGGAATAAATTTTCTTTTATTATATATAAATATGGGCTTACATTTGGAATTTTTTATATTTGGTATCATTATCCAAATGACTCACCATTTATTGTGGGTTATTATGTTACATTTGATTTATTTTATATTATTTTTTTTCTTCATGGATTTCATGTTATGATCCATGGATATAAGATGGTAATGGTTCCAATCACATGCTTTATACAAATTCTGAATCTCTCTAACTAGTATCTTATTATAGGTTGGACTTGGGTATCATACATTCCATCATAGAAAGAACAATAAAGTTTCACATTTGGGATAGTCATCAAACCTATTTTATATGGGAATTAGTATCACATTCAGAAATACCTATCCCATTGTAATTATGGTATTTATATTCTCCTAGAATGTTTTATAAATGAATATAACTAATAGATAATTTTTTTTAATTCATAAATTCCATCACAGAAAAAATTAAAAATAATATTTTCTTAATTATAAGATCATTACGCATCAAAAAATCCAAATACCTCATTTTATGTTTATCCTGAAACCCAATTAATTATCTCATTACATTTAATTTATGAAAAAACTAGTCATAAATTATTGTAGAACATATAAAATGTGATTCAATATATGAAATACTTGTAATTAAATTCAACATAAAAATTTGATAATAATTTATTAATGTATGAAAATAAAATACTTTTGTAATATTTTTATAAAATAATTAATTTTATTGATGAAATGATTTATTATAATTTATATCTAATTGAAAATCATTAATTTAATTAAAATTTATTTTCTATTTTTCATAATCAATAATATTCATTAAAATAATTATTTATTTATGATTTACATAATATAGGATGAATAATATAGATTACACACATATAAAAATTTATTCATAAATGAAAACAATATCTTTAATTCTTTTGTTTTTAGTTCATTAAAATATAATGTCATTTAAATAATAATTGTTTGAATAATACTAATAAATTTTGATTTAAAATATGATTTAATTATATTTATTAAGTAATTATAATACTTTAATTCAACAATTATTAATAAGATAATAGTATTGAAAAATATTGGTTTTCTGAAAAATAATTTATTTAATTAAAAAATACATTAATTTATCAAATAATAATGTAGAAAAACATTTTGTGAGGTCCATATATGAATAAAATGAATGATATGAAATGGTTGTAGTCATAGGTTGTGACTATATTTAAATAGATATAATGGTGTATTTAGTAACTTTCGACTACTCTTCTAGATGTTTCACTAAAGATTTACATTTTGATTTTTATCTTGGGAAAGGTTTTTGGAATATCCAACTGATGGGACATCCATTATAAGAAAAAAGTAAATGAGTATCCCAATTAAAATTTCTAATAAATTACATTATTGTGACCTCAATTTTATATATTATTCTTAATATTATTACTTCTAATTATACCCCCTAAAAACCAAAATTTTAAAACATATATATATATATTCTCATAAATTAATCACACACATAATGATTTAATTATATCCTATATATTAAAAACATACATATAATCTCAATTACAATATAATCACAACAACTATATATATATAACATTTCTACTATACTCACATGTTTTACCAAATTTTCATCATTATTGCAATTATCTATTTTTTTATGGAAATTATTATATATATATATATAATATTTCTGATGTTTTTCATCATTTTATTACTAATAATTAGAGTTATGATCATCCATAAAATAAGAAGGATAAAGATTTATAGTTCCTAATTTTTTATTTATGGGTTGGTTTATTTAACATCAAAATTTATTAATGGTTATAAAAAATATATTTGGAAATTGTATTATTATTATTCATAAATATTAATATTTCATCATAGAACATTAAATAATTTTTCATTTATTAGGGTGTTTCATGTAAATATTATATCAAAATAAAAATGAGAATTTTATCATCATGATGTTTTATTTTTATAAAAAAAATTATAATGATATTATTAAACTAAAAAAATGTTAAATATATAGAATATCCCAATGTGGACCATTAGTAAGATTCCTACACTTTATAAATTTTATGGTAGTGACATAAAAACATATTTAAATTCATTAATTTAAATATTGGATTTACTATCATGATAACTGAATATTTGAAAATATAGTCAATTTAGGTTTCATTTTAGATTCCATGAAACACAATATATATTTTTCATTAAAATTATTTCTCTAAAATAAAATCACATTGAGCAACTCTACCATAGAGAATTATTACAAAATATATTATTGAATGATTATCAAATCCTAGTAGAATGTTTAGAAAATAAACAATCTATATAAATTTAGGAATTTAATTATAACTCCTCAAGATACATATTATCCCTGGGAATTGGAAATTTTGAAATATGGTTCCATATTATGTATATATAAAAATTAATAAGTTTAATAAAAATTGTTTTATAATAAACAAAAGGAATATTGTTTGTGAAGTTTTTATTACTAGGTTTTTTATTATGAAGTTGAAATCTATTGATTAATTAAATTCACATAGGGGAAAATATGTTCATAGAATAAATAATTATCTCTATGTAAATTAGTTTGGAATGTATCTAAAGGTTGTTTTTTAATTGAATAATTCAAAAAATTAAATTTTTCTTCAATTATTGATATATATCAATATGTTAGATTTATATTGAATTAATATTCATTTATGTATGGGTATATGTCATAGAATGTTTATTTTATTGAATATTCATGAAAAAAAATTTACGTTATTATTCCTTTGAAAATGTATAATTTGTTTTAAGATTAAATATATATTTTACAAATTGACATTTTATCATTCGTACAAAATAATTTAGAGAGGATTTTATATCCAATAATTTTATCTAATATAAAGATTATAATTTTATAAAAAAATATGCCAGTTAGATAAGATATGTGAACCATAATATTTCTCCATCATGATTTGTTTCACTATTAATTTATTAATAGAATATAAATTTAGAGTAAACATTCAATTTTTTATATTTCTTCAGGTTTGTGTATTCAGGATTGATAATTAAATACATGGGCATGAAGAAAGTATAATTCTCTAAGTGATGATGGATGGATATGGTAGGTGTGTTCACAATTTCAATGTGTGAACTAGAATATAAATATACACATGTTTTTAATAATAATACTACACATTTTGGTTCATGTGATATCACTCATTGTGTTCTTATATATTGTTGGATCTCTCTTATAACATGGTTAGGCCGATAGGTTTTGCATGTAAGTGGTGTATATGGGTAGTAGTCTTGGGTTACCATGGTCCTATGATTTTTGGATTTTGGTCCCCCAGTCTAATTTTAATAATTGGTAGGGTAAATGTTTTATAATTAATCTAAATTCAACAATGCAAAAAAAATTGAGTGCTTATATTCAATTATTTTTAAAAATATAGTTATAAATTTTAAAGTAAACCATTATGAAGTTGTTATATTAATATCGCAATATTTTTCATTAGATATCATATAAATTTGATGTTATCAGAGAAAATTTGATCCCTATAAAAAGTTGTTTTTTTATAATTACATAATAAATGAGTGATTTAACTTCATCACATTGATCATCAATCTTATTGATAAATCATTCAATCAAATAGTACAAGTTTATAATTATATATGTTATTTATAGGTGAATAAAAAATTATTAAGTGTTATGATAGAGAGAGAAACATTAGGAATCATATTCATAGTTCCACTAACCTTGGATGATTTTAATGAATTAAAAGGCATTACGCTACTGGATTCTAATACGTTTTTACTATTTTGATAAATTGGGATGAAAATAAAAAAGTAATTTTAGTTGCGGAATTTATAATGTGTTAGAGATAAAACATTTGTTAATATAATAATTATTATTATATTTTCCTTATGTATTTTTACAATCTAATATATATTTTTAATATTAATATTGTGATATTTATTTAATACATATAATTTTTTTCTCATCAATTTTTTATAGGTAGCCAATGATTATTTCAAAATAAACTACTAAAATATTTTAATTCTTTAGCATAACGTCCCATTAAGTAATATTTTCTATTCAATTGATATAGTATTGGTGGTTTCATACGTTATACTATTCAACAAGTTGATATTTTGGAATGAATAATTACCTATATAATATTTGTTATATATCATTATTTCTATAGATTTATAAATGATATTATCAAGATAAATAATCATGGGAAATTTTTAAATGTGTTGTTCAAAGCCATGTTGGTTAATATTAATATTTCTTTAAGGGTATAATTAATAAAATATACTACTATAATTTTTTCTTGGTTAATCAATGCTAGAAAACATCATGAAAATGTTATATTTATTTTTTCATGTAGGGTAAAAAATAGAAACATGTTGAGGTTATGTTATTTGAAAGGTTTAGTTTTTAATTATATATAGAGCCGATTAAAATTTATGACATGGTTGTTTAAGGATAAGTATGTTTCTTATTGTGAATCACCTCAGCAACAACAAAATGTTTGTATATAAAATAACAAAAATATTGGTTTATACAATTGAGGGTGATGATGAAGGATAAGAAAATATAATATTCACATATGATGATGATTGTAAAAATAAACATAAACAAAAAAATCTTATATAAAATCATTGAAAGTGTTATATAAATATTTTTATATATTTGTATTAATTTTTTTAATTGATTATAAAATTAAATATATCTAGAAACATACTAGTCATTGATAATTATTTTATCAATGAATAAAAAGATGTGGTTTCGATATCATAGAAACACCAACTCACAATAATAACCTAATACACTAATAACCCAATGTATACGGATTGTACATGTGAGTCATTCTACATACTCTATATAGGATCAAAACCAACTCATACCTAGCATAATTATATTTATGATATGTTTTTGTCATTTTATATAATAAATATAAAGTATTCCTGGTGTTATTTATATTAGGTGGTTGAAAATTTAGAAAATGAAATAATTACCATCAAGAGGCTATAGGGATAACAGTTTTATCTTGATTTTATGTAATGAGAAAACATTATTTTTTAAACTTAATAAATCCTTAATTCATTTTTTAATTTTATTTATTCTATTATCATATTATATAATCATTATCTACCATCAAATTATCGTAATAAAAATAAAAATTAACATATAATTTTTTTAGGTTATATTTTTTTAATATTTCATTTTTATAAACATTTCAAGAATACAAATAAATTCCCTCTCAACACACATTAAGATTAATTTCAACATTCTAATATATTCAAATAGCACCGCAATAGAACTAAAACAAAACATTTTAATATAATAAATCTATAATATATGATAATATCAACCATATTCCCAAATTTAAAATTCATCCATCTAACTATGTTCTACAAATCATATATAATTCTAAAACATCATAATCAATATTTAATTCTAAATTAATGAAATCATTGAAAGGAACCAATATTTAAAAATATCTTCATTATCAGTATTTCTCATAGTCTCTATTTATAATTTTTTTTGGAAAAAAATTATAATAAATACAAATTCTATAATTATGTCATAACTATATGTCAATAAATAGTTGTAATAAAATTATTCATTTATAAATAATTATAACAAATTCAATTAAATTATATTCTATAAGAATTTAATGGGGAACCCTTTAATAATTTAATTACACTCCAACTTATTCCATCCTAAAAACATTGATTGAGATAAAATAATCATTTCCATTTGTATAAATAAATCTATATATGTATTTATATAATAATTATATTATAAATTAAAAAATCAAATAGAAGAATAAAAATAATAAATCATTCTATAGAATTCATTATTAAATACTTATAACTAAATTTAATTACCAAAATATAGAAAAATTAATATATACCAAAACATCAACAAATTCAAAAAACTCCTCATAATATAGTAATTCAAGAAATAATGTAATCATCATATATAATCAAATAAATGATAGATTTAAATTAAAAATATATATGACATTCTTGAAACCACGTGAAATAATTGAAATGATATCATGTCATAATAAATATTTATTATTCATGTTATTGAATTTAATATAGATAAATTTATAATTGAATATCATTTCTTATGATTTTATTTATTGATTAATCTATATAGTAGTTCACTATAATATAGAAGCTTTAAAATATTATAAAATAATTTTGTTCTTCCTTTCTGGGAAACAATTGTTTGTAAAAAAATAATTTATCAATTTTTTACATTTCATATATTATATTTCATTAATAGTATATAAATATTTTATGCAAATGATATTTTTTACTAATATATGCTTAATATTTTTTGGAATATGTTCATTACTATTGTATATAAACTACCTTAATTCCAAACACAATTATAGTCATATAGGCAAAGAGGATATGCCTAGTTTTGTCCATATAAATTGAGTGATGCTGATTAAAAGAAATGTTTGTAAACAATTTGTAACAAATATACTATATTACATATTATAATATTGTTTCATGATATCAAAATTGTAATTTAATTTATTTTGTTTTTAATTTTTCTTGAATTTTTTATATATATGAATCATATTGGAATTTTATTCATATATGTTTAATTTATTGGTTGAGGGAATTTTGGATTCTACATAGGTATTCCATATTTTTCTAAGATATCATAATTTAATATCTATTTCAGAACCATCAGTTAAGTATTAATGGATTTATACAAATATAAATATTTTATTTAAATATTTTGATTGTAGTCATCAGAAATATCATTAATGATGTATCTAATGATAAATCGTTGTTACTTATTTTAAAGAAAATTTAATGGGATACATTATAAAAAACATTAGTTTATAATATGTTAGAGGGAACTAAATATTTAAATTCCACTAAAAATGTAGGGATAATGAGGACCACTAATACAAAAGGAACAATAGCATTAAAATTTACAATGATTCGTAAATCATTTCTAGATGATTCAACGGTTTCAAAACCATTACTAAACAAGAATAACATTAATATAATATTATGTCATTGTTGTTCAGAAAATGAACCATTAATTAATTTATAATTTACATCATAAATAATATTGTTGTAAAATAATTACAAATTATTTAACTATATTTTTTACAACCACTATATAAATACATCTCTAATAATATTGTCATCCTGTTGGGATACCATGAACATATCCATATATCATCCTATCACTACCCAAGTAGAATATTAATATATATTACCCACAAATTAACTCTATGATAAAAATGAAATCAATAAAAAACTGTGAATATGTAAATGGGTGTTACACTCCCATGTCAAATAAGATAGATGCAATGGTAGAGGTAACGTGAATCATATTTCAAATCATTGATACCCCCTCTCGCTAATTATATTGAAACTGAAAAAACAAATTTATGTATGTATGTGACCAAATCCAAATATCTGATATAATGTATCAACTAAAGGGAATTATCCCACTGATACCACAATCTATATCTATGAGAACTATTTCCACATCCTCTAATTGAACATAAAAAAGAACACTAGTTATATTCCTATAATAACAATATTGGACCCAATAAAAACATTGTGTTTTTAAAGACACAATAATTCTAGATGATGAAATCATGGATTCAATATCACATTACCATATTAACACACCATTTCAAGACATTAATAATCACGCCAAATATACCTATGATAAGTTGATTATTAGAACTATTATGAGTACATACCACTCATAGGAAGAAATGGATGACTACTAGAACAATCCATTCCATAATAGCCCATGTAAAAACATAATTACACCATTTTTTATATACTAATGACCAACTACTTACACAAATATATAATTTAAACTAGTAAAATGCTCTACCATCAGCTATATTTCTCTCAATAAAAGGCCTTATTTACTAACACGAAAAATGTAATCATGGAATATTATTACATTTTAAAAATTAAAAATTATCAAGAAATACAAAAATAATAATTATATGAATATCATCTATGTAAAACAAGGTTTTGAATAATAATTGAGTAGAAAAGTGTAATAATATTGCATCACTGAAAAGATTCTACATGTATAAACAATATTGAACTATCGACCATCCTAGTATCTCATAGTGTTACATAAATAAATTTTGTTCAAAACCAAAAAATGGTTAATCCACAAAATAATAACAATGAAAAGAAAAATACTTATGGTACTCTTTAGTAAAAAATAATATAAGAATTAAGCATTATCCCCTACATTTTTGTTTTCTCATTAATGTAAAATATTCTCTATGTTGTCTCTGTATTGTAAAATGTGGCCTAACCACCCCCCCCCCCACCACCCCATTACCATAAAAAATGATTTAAAATTAAATAAGGAATGTAATTTTCTATTTTAAATTGAAGGACTAGAACAAATCACCCTACAACTTATATACTGCAGACCATATATATAAATCTACCTATGTTACTAATTGAATGGATTTATAATTGAAACTAGAGGTTTCAGCTAAAATAATAGGGGTCATTCTTATCATTAACTTACTATTACTCTTAGAGAGTTTATCATGGGGTATTATTAATCAAATTAAAAATAAAATAAACAATGAATTGATTTTATTTTACATGATTTCATAGTTTATAATATTCAATAATAGTAATCATGTGGTGCAATACAAAAAATACCGATTAGTATTGTTGTTTTTGTCATTTTGAATAATTCCATCACAACCCACACACCATCAAGTATATTATAGATTTAATTTAGTCAACATGATATATATATATATATAAGTAATAACATTATATTTAATGGTATGAAATATATTTTTCCAAAAGTGGGATATATAGGAAAATAGTAGATATGATCTTATTTAAATAGTTAGCAATCAATAACTCATATATAAATAATGTTTATAATTACATATAAGAATATGATTGTTTTTATATATATAAATGAATAATATATTTGGTAAACTTACACTCTTCATCATCCTAGGGATAGTTGTAGAATAAATAATCTATTAATCCATGTTATATTCACGAACATTCATGAAACCATAAACTCAATAATACAGAACTAAATATCATTCATTTAACTTGTGATACAAACATAAAATGGTTAGTTAAGACTCTACATGAGAACTATTTGGTATTCTTAAATCACAAAATATTTCTACCAAACATAACCCATTGGATATGAAATATAGAATAGGCGCTCTTTCATTCCGTTGAATCATTTTCACTATAGTTCAAACCTAATACTGATAAAAATATTGAGTGTATACCATATTATTCTTCCACGTATGGTATAAGATAATTGATTATATTGTGGGTAATCAAGATATAATTGGGGAGTCTATAGTCTCTACCAAATAATAGTGAATACAAATTGAAGAAATTTTAACCATCATTAGAAATTAAAAGAAAACAAAAATAACAAATATTAGTCATAAAATCATATGAAATAAGAAAATAGCGTAACAAAATGACCTTTATTTGTATATATATTGAGAATATATTAAATTTAATTTCCCTTTTGTGCCAATCATTGACAATGTAGTCTAAAAATGTATCATGTTTGGGAATAATTTAAAAATGGTTCCAAAGCTACATCCAAGTCATTTTATTATAACTACATCATGCATTACCAAATAAACCACATATATATGGTTTATGGACCAAAAATTTGTGATGAACACTAACATCTACATTGGAATAGTTCTTTTTAATAATGTTATCGATACAAATTATAGGTCCACCCCAATTATTTTCACTAAAAAAAGAATTATGTTTTATAGGAGTCTCAACATGAATTTATAATATAAAAAATAAATGAATCAATAATCATATCATGGATTCCATAGTAGTGAAATTTTGGTCCACTATACATGATTTTCCAGCACTAGAATAATATTACCAACCATGGTCTATGACCATGAGGAGGATGAATGATATATCACCCTCCACCTCAAAACTAAATGCAATTGAGGCATCACTATTATATAGCCTAGTAGAATAAATTAACACAGTCAAATTTCAATAGTGAATTTGGATTTCCCATAAAATACATTAATATAGTTATGTACCAGAATCACATGTACTCAATGAATGATGTTTCACTAAAATATTAACTTACATAGTGATATAGCTTCACTAGATGAGAATAGAAAATGTGGTATCACATAGATTTTTTTGTATCACCTCTAGACTATGCATTGATAAATTATAATACCCAATACATTATTTTCACATGAATAATATAATGAAATGTCATATCTTAATTTTAGTGATTTATTAACATGCTATATTTTCATTTTGGATGAAACACTATAGAGACACCTCATATAGGGAGTATCATATTACTGAAATGCATCAAAAGGTAAAGAAAATTATGTTATCCCTTAAATACTTAAATTATATGAAATATCATTAACATTGAATCCATAGTGAATGATAAATAAATATTTATTAAATGTCACAACCCAAGTTTAGAAAATAAAATCCTCAGTAATATTTAGGTTTCATCATAATAATAATATATCTTACCAAAAATCCTAGATAAAATATTCAGACCATTGTATATTAATAACAAATATTGGGTCCTATTTCTTATTCTCCCAATATTTTAGAAGATGTAAATGGTAATAATAGATCGTAGTGTAGTAATTTATGTATAAATGGGACACTTTTTGTAATAATATAACCTATAAATTAAGCAATGACATAAGAATCATTTTTAGTGTATTGTATAGAAATGCATAGAAGGTTAGAACTTCCTGGATTTTATAAAGCACATTAATAACCAATAAAAATTAGTAATAATACGATGGAACACATATACAATCTTATTATATAATTAATCATTAAAAATAAAATGTTTTGTGACCTAAAACCATACGGAATCCCTCATTGTCTTATTCTGATAATTAGAGTTACCCCCAAGGCTCACCATTATTTATCACTATGATGGTACCTAGAAAAGATTGTATAATAATTATAACTTTGAGAAATTCCTAAATATGTACCATTAACAAAATATATCTTATAAAAAATTATAATTTAAATAAAATGAAAACCAATATATTCGCACAATGCATGAGTAATTTTGAAAATTTATAATGCTAAAATAAAATTTTAGAAATATCATAAGAAATGACTAATAACCCATCCAAAACTCCATGATCATAAAATTTTACTTCATAAATAATATTTTCTGGTAGTCTATAATTACTGTTAACATATAAAATGTTGAACATAATATGTATACTCTCCATGATTATACTAAGGTTATCTTGGTAAAATGTATTATAATAATACTATTTCATTAATAATGAAATAATCAATCATTCAATAATCAATCATTAAATTAATCACCCAGCCTAACCACGTCTCACTAAAAATGTTTCTGATCCACTAGTAATAACATATTTTCAATAATATATATATATCAGAACTTTGTGGAAGATTACCCAATGATTTTATACTCTATCAAGTTAATATGAAGATTATTATGTTCATTATCTCTAACTACTAATCTAGGTCAACTCATAGACCAAGATATAAAAACCTCATTGTAGGTCTATTATTCATTAAAATCAATAGTCTATTGGTACCATACAATACCATGCATTAATACAAAACCAAATAATCCTCATCATACCAAATCCATCATAATATGTTATCCTCAATAAGAAGGTCATCAACTAATTGAAATCCATCAACTATGCAGGACCCCATAATATCAAATCACAATATCATCATACTCAATATAACAAGCTATATATAAGGGAAATTATGTTGAGGGGGATTCTATACATCCAATATAACCATCCATAACATTAGATAAGTTAGATTAAATAAAATACATTTGATTGTTAGTAGGATTAAATGACATGGGATGGGTGTATAAAAGGAAAATCATAATATATATATATATATATATATATATATTACCCACACAAGAACAACCTAGAGGGTATAAACCCATAATATTCAATCCTAACCAAAATCATTTATGCCACTACCACCACCACAAACCATCATAGTTATGAAATAAAATGCCATCGGCAATCAATCATTCCAACAGAACACAACCATAGTAAAAATTCACATATTCCAATTTACTTGTACCGTTTCTCCATTTTTATATTTACCAATTACTAAAAAATTAATTTTAATTATTCCATTCAAATTAATATATAATGATATATAATTTTCCTTATGTTCTAAACATAATTCAATATAGACCAATTGATATGTTTATCATAACCAATTTTGATCCACAAATATTGTGCCACTAAAAATGATCAACAGAACCATCTGGAAATAAAAAAACCATTTATTTCTTAATAATTTCCAATCATGGCCCGACACCATCGTGTAATCCATCCCATGCAATCCAACTACTGAATGAATTCCATATAACACATGATAACTGTGAAACACATTCCATCCCATACAACCAACAACCCAGAAAAATGAAAACCAATAGAGTATTATTTCCAAATATATCCCTTATAAATATCTTAATAATGAACCCCATATTAACAGAAAAACATAACCCCAATGAAACCATCCAATGACCATGCATGATAAAAAATAAAGTGACCAATTTTTTCTGTACATCTACATACGCAACACATTTTTTTGTGGGAAATAGTATGATCTTATCAAATTTACCAAAAAACATGGATAGTTTCCATTTGTATGTGTATAAATATTCATATCAGGTTATCCAAAAATATAAGGTACGACATCTAAATCCACAGTTTATAAAAAAATACAAGAAATTATTTAGTACATGTAAATATAATGTATAATATCCTGAAAACATTTACAGACATGAGCTTCCTCTATTTGTCATAAATTTCCTTATGTAATCATATATATATATATATATATTATGCCAATCCATACACCTTCACTACTAAATAGTGTCATTGGGATCCCATATTTTATATATTATAAAGGAGTGTTATAGAATCCCCTAAATCAATTAGGGATTGTAGTCTCCTACACATGAAATGGAAAGGTAAATAAAATGTAAACATCATTACTTCATAATGGATCCCTTAATCAAAATATTCCTTTGAAAAAAATAATATAAAACACAACAATAATATCAACTAATATGAATATGAACCACCACTGAAATTCCACAATTGAATAATGGGAAGGAACCAAAAGGGATAGTATGGAAAAAAAATATTAGACATATTTAATAAATATTTAATTTTAAAGGACCAATGCATTGGAAGAGGATATGAAAATTTTAATAAAATCATTATGGAATCCTAATAAAGATTAGGGAAATTAATTTTCATGAATGTAATTCATCAGACCCATAAAATATATATATTATATTAAAAATATAATATTATAGATAAAATTGGTTAAAAAATCAAAGCTTTTCAAATTTTTTCAAAATGGAACACATTACCACAATCATCTTAAGTAAAACACACCTAAAAATGTTAAATGTATAATCCACATAACATCCTACATATCCATGCAATGTACAAGAAAAATTCATTGGGCTAGAACATATTATCATTTAATTTGTAATGAAAATAAAACTCATCCCCATGATCTTCATAGAATATCCACTAAAACTCCCCTCAATCACATCAATGATATCCACAAAAATAACCCAACAAAACCGTGAAATAGTCATAGGGACCAAGAAATAATATTTCCATAAATTGTATGGTTTCTAAATTCATCCTTTGAAGACTTAATATAGTTGCATGAATTTCAATGTCGCATCCTTATGTCCACAAGGTACCATAAGACCAAAATATCATTGAACATCCCTCAAAAAGATTTTATAATTCAAATATAACCCATTATTCTTTGTAACAATCCAGGAATCTCTAAGACAAAAAACTGAAAATGTATTGGTCTAAAAATATAGTGAAAGTTATATTAGATATCCCATCAATTTCTCTTAGACATATGAATCATAACCAAAACATGATTGAATCCCTGACAATGTGGATCATAATAACACCCCTCAGGATTTCTATAAAAATATATAATTGAATGATGAAACCATATAATAGTAGAGGAAACAACTCTATATGAATATATATGTACAATATAATTCATTTCAATATAAAATAAAATTATCCAAAATGAAATTAAAAATATATTATGATAAACTAATAGTATTTACACCACCTGTTTCTAAGTAGTCTCCTCTACACCATAATATCTCCATATAAAAAATAGAATAAAACACCCAAAAACATATTTTCTTGACAATATTTGATCTCAAAATTACACTATATAAATCTCGTATTATAATATTTACTCAGTTCAACCTAATTTATGTCATTAGAATATATATTAACATATCAGTTGATATGGGAAACATAAAATATTTCATTGATCCTTGAAAACATGAGAGGATGTTCCAATATAAACTCCATCTCACCATAATGCTACAACACGTGAATAACATTGATAAACTAGTGGGAGAGAATAATATACTAGATTAAAAGTTACCAAAAATGATGTGGGGAAACTAAAAAATTGTTTTCTTACCATTATTGAACATTAAACATATTTCCAATTGATCCACAAAGTCTTATAATTGTCCTTCAATTCCATTATCGACTATAGAACAACCATGAGATTATTTTTCATCATAACAAATTTATATGGACCTAGACCACTAACACTGAAACTATATTCTAACTCAATGTATAATGAAATAGTTTCCCATACACCACTATGAATAGAGATATATAACTGGTTGACTGTGAGTTGATGACATAAGTAATATTTACCACTGTAAAGTGATTCAACTGTGATGCAAGGAATTTTGGAATTCAAAAAAATAATATATACTCAAACATATATATGGTTCACTCTATATTACAATACAACATCAAGATGGAACGAATTATTATGAAAAATATGGTATCCTAAAAACAATAAATCACTATCTAATACCATTAGGTTAAACAAGAATAATAATTGGATATGAATGTACATTGTATCCCAGGGATTTGAACCAACATTTTCCTATACCACCACACCTAGACCTCTATTGCACCTGATTCCATAATCAATTAGATTTGGGATGAATCTAGAAATTGATCAATGACCGAAAAATATTACCACAAACTCCATAGATATGTTCTATAATAGATATTGTCTTAATTAACCCTCATTCATTTTTCCACAAGGGGAAATATGAAGGAATCAAAATATGACATGGACCAGAGTACTCCAAAAATAAAAAAATAACTATGATATGAACTTTTCTAATAAATACTTCATCATTTATCATGAGATATGACCCCTCTGTGAATGATAGGTTATGGAAAAATTAGTATGCACTTTCTTTATTATGCGATAAACAAATATTAGAACATCCTCAGGTAACACTGATGAGAAAAATATCATCCTCGGAAACATAATTTGATATTAATAATCATCCAAATGTCCCTCCATATGATTAATATTGATGAAACATTTATGCATAACCATTAAATCAATGTTTTTAAACTGAATAAACAATTCCCACTTCTTAAAGGAATATTATATTGTCATTTAAAATTGAAAACCAAATCATTGTTCTCTTTTTCATCAAGATACATCACCTAAAAATACTCTATCACAATAAAATCATCTATAGAATATCATAAAATAACTCCATAAAAATTTATACTCAACATATCTTCAACTACATTTTTCTACCATATGGTTTTGGAAATATCAAATTTATAATCCTATAAAAAATAAATTTAACTCACCTATAGTAGATTCAGATCCCATATATATTTCATCATCATGTGATAATTGTAGATTGTCTTATGTGTAGATAAAATTAATCCAATTTCTTATGGATAAGATATTTTCATTATCCTTTATGATGATAATATTATGTTTCATTTACTTTTTAATGATGATGGAATCATTTGGTGGATACCCATAGATGCCATATTAAATGAGAAATTATTCTATATGTGATAAACAAAAGATACCTCCTGTGTCGATAATCATTTTCCTCTGGTGATGAAGTAGTGTTTAACAAGGAAAAAAATCAATGGATTCTTTATATAATGAGTATATTTTTCTTTTTGGGATGATAACAACATTCCATGCATCATTTACTAATGATTCCCTAAAATAAAATCCTACCATTCCATAATGTCCCAAAATAAGGAAAATAATTATATATAAAAAATAAGCTCATTGATTCTATAGGATAAGTAAAGAGTGATTCTATATCACCCCATGATTTAATATGTATATCATTTGAAATTAAACGTTATGTTTATGATAGATTTCTTTACACACAACATCTATTCTCTTTGAACCATGATATAGTAAACCATTATAAACATTCTATTAAATTGGATGAATGAATAGTAATAAAACATTATTATAAATACTAATACATTTATTTATTAATGAATATTTAATTACTAATTAAAAGTTAAAAAGTAATCAATATTCATTAAATCAATTTCTTATTTCAAAAATATGTTTTTCTAAAACATGTTTTTTATCAATGATTTTCATATAAAATTTAAAAAAAAATCTATAATTTTTATATATATTATATGATGAAATGAATATAAATTTTAAAATCTACCTATCAATATTATCATTTTGTGAGTTATTATGATTTTCCTAAAATTATTTTTGTTTTCAGTCCTTAATGACAAATAATGCTTTTAGTAAAAGGTGTCAGTTCGATTAAGGTAAATGTACCATTATATTTTTAAATCGAAATTAATGGAACATAACTATTATATGATTGTAATTTATTTATTTAATAATAGAGAAATAATAATTATATTTATTTTCTTATAAGTTAACTATTTGGAATAAAATCTCAGTTATCAAAAAACATTTATGCGTACAATTTATTTTTATCATAATTTATTTTGTTAATTTTTATTAATTCATGGATTTAATTAAATATATAGTTGATATATTCAATATTATATTTTAACATAAATTTTATGAATTTAACATGGAATTTAAAGCAATTTAATAATTTTTTATGATAAATTTTTAATTTTTAAAAAATAGGTTTTCATTATTGTTTTCACACATAATAAAAATTAAATACTACAACTTATAGAAATTACGTCTTGTAAAATGGATTTAATTCATGGAATCATCATATTTAATGTAATATAATATATATAATCTAATTTTTAGTTCTTTTTAATAACTAACACAATAGCATTGTCTACCATGATTGATGTTAAAACATGTATACCAAGGGTTTAGACCATGAGAAAAGGGTAGGATTACCACTGATACATATCAATTAATATTGAATGATGTTAGGTAAAACAAATATTTATCCTAAATTCAAATACCTAACCATTTTTATCCTGTTTATCATGAATGGTATGTAAGATTATTTTAATTTTATAATAAATTCAATGTTTGTCCCTCCCCTCACCTATATATGACACCCATTTCTCCTTCTTTATTCACAGCATATGAGCATTGTATCATTGAAAATATGTTGAAATAAAACATACTATAATCCTTAACATAAATATCGATCATCAATTATTATCCTAATAAAAATACTTACTATATTAAGGATGTTAAAAAATGAGGAATCATAACGATGTTTTTGATAGAGCCCAAATGAAGTAAGATGGACTCAAGGTATGGGTTTTATGTTATCATTTAATTTTTACCTATATTGGATAATATTAAATTTTTATATTATTAAATATAATGTTATATATATATTAGAACAATTGTTTATATTCATATACTCTTGTTATTACATGAGATTTCATGTTTCTGTCAATTTTATTCAATTAATATAATTAAAAGTCCAAAAAATCACAAAAATAAGGACACGTTTTTCTCTTTGGATATGAAAATTTAATTCAAGGTCCTAAATTTTTAAAAATATATATATATGATTATATATTAAATTTTATTTTTCTAATTTTATCAATTCCATAAATAAAAATTAAATGGAATCTTTCAGTTGTTTTACAAATAATGAACTTATAACTTTTTAGAAAAATATTTTTGTAATTAGTGTTTTATTATGCAATGCATGAATGAATTTCCATTACTTCTTGAATAATAGTATAATTAAATATATATGTACATTTTTTATTGATTTTTTTAAAGAAATTTTTTTCATTAATATTATTGAAATTATTAAATTCTAAATATGTTACTCAAAATGAATATGGTATTTTTATCAATAGACATTAAAAAATGTTAAATATGTATAATTACCTATAAGAACATTGTGTGTTGTGTCTTGTGATTTACTGGTGATATGACCGAATTTTACCACATTTTTTATTTATCTATATTATTAATGATAATTATTATGAAATACTTATAGAACTCATTTCACTTCTATGAGAAATGATTTGATGATAATATGTTATTTTTATGATTATGTATAACACAAATTTATGGTTTTCATTATGAGATAGTTATCATAAGAAATACATATCCCAATAAATATATAGGTAAATATGGGTTTATCATCAGAATAAGAGGAATGAAATTGGGAGTGGGGAAAATTTAGTATGGTACATTGACCATTATGATTTTCATAATTGTGAACCATAACTAAAGGAATGATATAATGGAGAGGTAACCCAATCCACTATAAAATCTATTTCAATGAAACTTCACTAGAAATGATTTTTAATACTTATGGAAATTAAGAAAAAATATTTCCTATGATTTTGATATTTCATCCAGTATTATTGATCGTTACTGATGATTCCCCAATATTATTACTTATTTAATTTTAAAAAAAACTATATTGCATGAATCATAATTAATGAACTTTGATTAATTGAGTATGATTATTTTATGTGATTATCATGATACTATAACAATATAATAATTATATTATCTAATATAATCATTTATTGATATCTATTATTTTTACCATAATTGATCATAAGAGCTCACCATTTTTAAATAACTAGAGTTATAATGAATGGTATTATGTCTGATAAGATTATGAAATGTTTTAGTTGTGAAGAACATACTAGGTAAATATATAGATCATTTATATAGAAATTAGTTACAAATTCCGGAATATAATGACACAATTAATCTATTTTTTTTAGGGGTGTATTATTTAGAAAATGTATTGAATATTCATATTAAATGGGTTAATATATATCTATTCAATATATTGGTCAATATAAATGAACTCCAATATACATTTTTTACCGAGTAATTACATCTCATTTAGTAATAAGGTTTTACCCACATGAATACCAAATCGTAGCCAAGATTCATTTTCATGACATAAATATAGGAGGGAAATATAAACTAGTTATTGAACTATACATGGGAATCCATTGATATAACTAATGAGATACCAATATCCCTTTTCTATCGTGGACCTAAAAATATCATCCCCAGTGGTTACAAGATTTCCTCAAATTTATAGTGGGAATTTTCTGATAATTAGTTTCAACTAATGATGTGTAAGTTAAACATGACGGTCTCAATGAAATATATCATAATGAATAATTGTAAACACGATGTGAATAGGTACTCAAATAATGGTGATATGATGAGTAACATAAGGATTATCCATAACTAGGAATCCATGATGCATTTCATAATGGTAATCATAGTATCATACAGGTATATATGGCTTGAATTAGATATTTTTAATTGAATTATATGTGACACTCATGCGTGGGAAACCACTTCAACCAAACAATACATGAATGGAGACATTAGAACCACATATTTAGTGATCCTATATCTATAGTCTCTATAGAATATAGATACATCTCTGAAGGATCATGGGTATCTCACCTTGTGTTCCCATAAAACTCATACAATTTAATATTATCAATTCCCAAATCCACCAGTAGGGATTTATGTTTTCTTCATAATTTTGGAGATGGAGATATAATAGTTGATCTAGTATAGCCACATTAATTAAAATGTAAAAAGAGATATATATAGCATAATCCAACATAATTACCTCTAATAATATTAAGGGGCTTTGTTCCCTAGAATTCACAATGATCACAATAATGTACCTGCAATGTGTTAATAGTAGTTTGATTTATGGTATCCCATGTTTCCCTTGGGATTATCCAGAGTGGGATGTCACCAACTCATGTTGTTGAATACATTAAGTAGCCTCATATATAGCAGAAAATTTTACTTTGATCAATTATCCACCTATCCATGTCCATAATTTAAAGAACTCCTAGTGAGGGATGGTCACAAAGTCATCCTAATAGAATTGAAGTAACAAATCTCTTATAAAAAAATACATCATCAAAAAATCTATAATTATACTAACCAATAAGTAAGGAGTATAATTAGGTAGTCATGTAGAGAGACCCCAGCTAAACACCATGAGTTTTGGAAAGAATCACTAAGACATTATCATTATCGGTAAATATCATTTTGTTCAACCCATGATGATAATTCATAATGTGGGGGTAAAACACATGATACAACCTACTGACATGGTGTTTTGATCCATGATAAAAAAGGTAAGAAACATGAAGTTCCACTATAGTGGAAAAATGTTAGATTTCATCACAATGTAATATTAGTGGAAGAAAACAATCTTAATGAATATGATATCCTTGTAATTGTCAAAAGAGAACAACAAGGGAACACCCACACCATCATATGAAAAATCAAATAAGGGACCAAACCCCTCTTAACACTAATCTAATGTAGTTAGGAATATTTGATGATTCATTAGATATTTTCATTCCATAAGATCCATAAATGGGTGGAGAAAAACTTCTACTCTGAATGACCATTCCAATTGATTTGATGGAAAATGTTCTATGGTCCGTTTCATAATATCATCCTGATGAATAATTCAATAATTATTTTAAAAAATAATTATTTTTTTATAGAGGTTGTTAATAGAATAACCAATATATTTTAGTACCTTGAAATAGAGATGATATCAATGAAAATATTGGTTCTCTTTGATGATAAAAAAATTATATCAAGAATAGAGGTGTCGATGAAATATCTAATAAAGAATATGTTGAAATTATTATTCTAATATAGATATGAAAAATGATAATTCATCAATAGTGTAGTGTCCCTATCCTTCCAAGGATTGATTCATTGAGTGATTACCCATCTTCCAACAAAATACCACCAATAGAGAACCCAGCCTACATTGATCGGTTAGTTTATGTAGTAGTCTCTCTGATAGCCAGTCCATTTCCACATCATTCCACAGATGTGTCATTAACATCATATTACCTAGAGCTAATCAGAGACAAGAGAGGTAAATAGTTAGAACCTGCTTCTGAGTAGTTATTATTATGGGACATTGTTGCTACAAACTAACTGTCAAAAGAATTTTGGCCAAATGTAGTTCCCGACATCTAAATCCTAGTCTCCCAAACTACAGAATAGTAATTCTTCCCCCAGATCATCTAGGTGCCACATTTCATCCTCATTATCCTTTTTTTGGTCTACCCAAAGATTCCAATATACTTTGGTGATATCGACCATAAATGTCACATGGTAGAGTTAGTAGCTTATCTGGTGGGGCAACATCCTGCATCTACCCATCACCCTCAGATCCTTCAACATCGATGAGTTTAGAGCTTTACAATGCTATGAAGAATAATATAAGAAGAATATCCAAATGTTTAGTTCTTTAGTTGGAGTAAGTATGCCTCTATACACTTTAGTCCCTTCAAGATGATGCTCGATTTACTTGTTTTCATCAACAAAAAAACCGGTGTGGTCATGGTGAATATGACCTAGGAAATGCTTCCTAAGGATGGTGCGATCTGTGTAAATTCTAATGAAAATGATAAAGCTAATGGTATGTCTCATCATCTTATTTTCCATCAAGGTATTATCAAACATCATCCTGGGCATACTCACAGCTTGAAATATCCCTATAAATATTTTCCTATTGAAATGAATCTTGATAGGGGTAAGGGAGTGCTCAAGCCTTCAAATATGCCTAATGTCCCACAAATGTAAGAGGATAATCCCACAATAAATGCACTATAAATGAAGATTATAGATCAGAACAAGATCATTAATGGTATTCTTTTCAATCAATTTCTAGATTAATGTGATCCCGAAAATATTATGCTCCTCCTCCCCCAGCTCAATCGGTGAAACCATAATTCTTTCAATGCCAGTTTCCCCCATATGAGCCTGGTTGTCCCGTGTAGCCAAATATAGAACAATCATGAGTCAATATAAGGGAACCACTATATGGGTCACCAAAATAGAATGATTAGTTTTAGAATTCTTTTCATGATCTGGGTCTAGCTATTCCACAAGTCACCACATAGTTCACTATGCTGGATTTTCCAAAATCAACAAAATTTCCCACTATATATGTTGATCCATGAGTTTCTGATCATCCTTATTGTGTTGAAGATCTCTTTATTTTAATGGAGATTAGGAACCCACAAACATTCATGAATCCTTACTATGAAAAATTTCTATCTTCTCATGATAATCTTCTCAAGGCCCTCGATACATGGCATGTTGATATCCAAACTATCAAAATGTCATATTTGGCATGGGTGGATGTCATGCAGGCACCACCATATTTCAAGAATCAAACAATCGTTCCACTCTATGGGATGGTCAACCAATTTCATCACATTGAACACTTCATCTCAAAATTTTAGGCCCATGTTGGGAACTCTAGATTACTATAAGACTTCCTAACTCCAATGTTTTGTGCATACATTTGATGGTCTATCTTTCATTTGGTATAACTAGTTACCCATTGGGTCCATTATTAGCTTGGAATATTCTCACAGGATGTTTCTCTATAAGTTTAGTTATACCACTCACAAAAGAATTTTGTATAACATCTTCAATTTCATGAAATAACCATATGAGAGCGGAAATGTCTTCATTTTTATGTGGAAAGGCTGCATATATTTTATCGATATGCCTAAAACTCAAGATCATATGTTGAAAATGTGCATTAGGTATTCGATGGATGAATTGGTCCCCACCCTCATAACTAAAAATTTCCCTAGAGGATTGGGAGATTGGTTAACAAGGATCAATTCTTAGAGGAACCATTATATCATTCCAAACATGAACACCCCTCACTACCTCCGTCCCCAGCAAGAAGAGCTACTAGGGAAGAGACTGGAACCAATTTTTATTTTGGGGCCCCAAAAATACTAGATTTATTTCTAGTAGAGCCCCACCATTTCCACTTCATCATAGAAAACAACCATAGTAAGCTATACCTCATCACCCTCAGAATCACAACACACCTCCTCGGTTTGAACCACCACCCAAATGAGAGAATGTGGTTCTATATTCTTGTCCTCCCCCACCACATTAAAAAAATCAAGACCCCCTCTAGATAAGTGAAACCAGACCTATTTCTTCGCAGATGAAAATGTTTCTCATCTTTTTACATTGTACATGAGACCAAGGATCCATGAATCTCCTTGAATTTATAAATCCTCTAAAGGCCAAATTCATTGATATTCAGGAATACTATCCTCAACATAGATTTCCTGGAAAACCCATTATCCAGTGCTATAGTTTCAAGGAATGGCTCCCTAACAAAGATAGATAACTGTGTGATCAGGTTGGGACATCTCTCACCATAGGTAGAATATATCTCTTCCAATCTTAATAGGTAGAATTAATGTTTCAGCTAATAGAAGCACGTCTCTAGCCACATGGATCATATGTATGATGACTAGTTGGCTAACAAGGCAGTTTCTCACACCCATGGAATCATCTATGCCTATAGAGGCTAGCCTAAACCTCCATGAGGGGACATTCCATCTCTAGTTATCTCCCTATTATCCACCAGTCAACCCTCATCATTTCATAGGAGTTGGAATCAATGACACATGGGAATGAAAACTCATCCACTAGAACCAATGTCATCTCATATACATGGATACATCATGCCTCCAAAAAAGGGTATCACACCTAGGGTCCTTCCCATAATAGAAGACTCTTTTGATGATTATCAAGAGTGAGTGTCTATAGATACCAACAAACTAGTTGATCCCTACATGTTCTTCAATGACGAGGAGTATCTGGAAAACCCTATGAATGTCTTCAGCCAGTTCCATAAAATAAAAAGTTGAGAACAACCAAGACACAATAATTCTTGGTTCATCACTCAAATCCATTCCATTGAAGCTGCCAAGCCAAAATAGTAGTGATTTCAAAAATCTCAAAAGGAACAACAATTTCATCTGTCTTCCCTAGATCTTCCCTCACTATTGACCATTCTCATTGACCAGCTTGAACTGCCTCAACAGTATCATGATCAGCCACATTTAGTAGGGTCGCATTCAGCCAGCATCCATCCAGTGGTAATTCATTGTATCTTGATTTATTAGTGGTATATTCCAATCACCAGTCTGAATCCACCTATTCAAATGGCATGCAACATCATGCTTCCCATAGTTGAGAAACCTCATGTGGGTAGAAGTGTGCACATAGAAAGGAAGTATGATCTATTCAATCATCTTGTTGCCATTACTATGAAATTATAAAATCCTTGAGGATGTATGTATGCTATATGAGATGTTAAAATCCTTAATAAATTCATTGTAGATATTCCTCCAGTTTGAAATTGAGGTTCCAAAAGAAGAGACTTTCCACACAGAGCATGTCAAGTAGTCATAATGAAAGGTCATTTTTTCTTTCTTTGCAGATTATAATAGTTAAATCCTGAAGGGAAACATCCACCCATTGTATATCACATGAAAATTCAATGGAACAGAGGTTTATCATTTCTTCATTGATAGATATTTTTGGATTAATCTAATCTCAACCCACACATAACCCATGTTGTCACTCTTCGAAGAATATTTGCGCCCCTATGGCTTGAAAATAATGGGTTACAAAAGGAATGAATAGATACTATGTGGAAGGATCCAATTGAATACCATGTTCATCATTCTGGTAATAGACATTGGTTTCATGGTTTTCCTACAGGACACCAATTACAATGCATTGATATGTTGTATTTTCCTTTATATTCATGATGTAATCCCTTACCCTATCAATAGTGCCTCAAATAATCACTTGATGGTAGATTATTAATTCTACAAGGTGAATTTGTTCCATTTTCCTCTTGTTAAACTCTCTATAAGGAAGAAGAATACTACTAGGGCAAGGAAAAGCATGCTTAGTCCATAGAGGTTGAGAAAACTTCTATCAGATCTAAACCTTGGATGGACTTGAATGATGTTTTTTCCACTTGATTCACCATATTGAAGTGACAATGCCAAACATGGGGAATTTCATCGTATATTATGAGATTAATGTTAAAAATTCCCCTCAGATCAAGGAATTATAGAAGATTACATCATATTCCATCATGAGTCAATATTGTGTTATACAAAAACCCCATACTCATTTCAGGTATCAAGATGTTCTCCCCAGGGCTATAGATGCTAATTAGACTTTCTTGTTATACTGATCTGGGTTGAACCATCATATATAAGGCTTTCAAAATTAAGCTGACATCAAGAATTGAACTATTAGTTGATGTCTATAAGGAACCAACTTGACAACTTTTGACTCTATGGTTTCCAAAGTAAATGAGTCCTTTGAAAATGATTTCTCCACCACTCCTGATGACACTAGTGTTCCCCTATACTCAGTTAGATTTGGTGAATCATCTCCTATAATTGATACCTTTTCTACATATGATGAATATGATCTGAAATATTCTTCTCATGCATTCATGGAATGTTTTTCCCCCACTATCAAAGAGATGGAATAGGTTCATCATTAAGTGAGACAGATCCAAGGCCTATGTTTATCAATGCATCATTTTCTTCATAGGAATAAATGAAGTACAAGGATTTTTTGAAGAAGCATTGTGATGTGTTTACGTAGAGATATGATTATTTTCCAATGCTAACCCCTCATTTTATCACCCACCTTATTTGGAATCCCATTGTTCAATCATGTGTTTAAAACGCCTCCCAAGAAGATTCCCCCTCTCATAGTTAAATGGTTGAATCCCAATTTGACAATATCATCAATGGAATCATAATCAAAGATGTTTAGAACCCCCATGTGGATAGCCAACATATTTAATGTCAGGAATAAATACATAGAGAGAAGATTCTATATTGACTTCTAGGATCTTGACCTCTACTCTCAGGAGGATTATTTTATCCTTCCAGTGACATAGTTGTTAATCGATGACAGAGATGGTTTCCATGCCCTATCCCTTCTTGGATGGGTATCCCGGGTACAAACTAATCTATATAGCCCTTGTAGAAGAGGAATCTACTACCTTAAGAGTACCATAAGGGACCTTAGTCTATTAAGTAAGTCTTCTCATTCTGAAGAATAAAACATAAACCTATCAGCGTTCCATGTAGTACATCTTCAAGATGAATCTCATGATTCTAGTGGAATGCAACATGGATGATTTAGTGGCCAAATACCACTAGTGTATGGTTCCTCTCATAGATCTTGAGAAAGTGTGTGGTTAACTTTTCTCCCAACAGTTGAAGATAAACCCCATGAAATTTTATATTGGGGTGAAATATAGAATATTTCTCTATTTTATTGTTAGATATTTTGGAATCAATATTTACCTGGAGAATATTATCATTATCAACAATATTTCTAATATGAACTACTTAAGGAGATCTAAGGCCATCAATGACACTTATCATATATATGAAAAGGCATTCATGAGTTATTTTTAGAATGATTAATCCCCATTTCAGTCACATGAAAAAATGTTTCTTCTATCTGTGAGATAAAGTGTATTTGACCACATTTAAAAATACTAAGCATAACATGTTATAGCATGTGGTTCTAATGCTTCCTATTTCCTTGATGTCATTGGTCCTTTATGTGACCTCCCTAGAATTATCCCTCGATTCTCTTTTATCTCATAAGAACATCAATGATACATAGAACATTATGTAATATCTTAGATGCATGATCCATAGTGTAGAATCATGATATTCTATTATCGAGAAAATATTCCTCACAATAGGTTTTGTAATAAAATGTTGTGACACTATTTGTAGAATCATGAGACACAACTAGTTCCCTGAATGGATCTTACAATGTATATCCTGAACCACGTGATGTTGAAATTCCAACTAGCTCACTGAACATTGATCCTTCAGATGATCAACCTCAGATTCATTCTATAGAAGCCCAACAAGGGTCAGGTGTGGGAAGACATTCTATCTGCTCATCCACCCCCTGAGGAAATGCCTCTGGATGTTTATTTCCAAGACAAGGCTATACCCTTTGTGGACTAGGAAATTATATTTTCGTAGATTCATTTTGATGGTTTATACCAGATACTAACTAGCTGAATGGTTAATGACCCAAGGCTCAGTAGAGTATGTTAGGGAATTATTTTTTTTCAAACAAACACATGTAGTCCTTCCTTATTCATTCTTACTATCAGAGATCTAGAACAACAATGAGCTATAGTATCAGTATATCATCATTTCACTGGTGTTGCCTATCAATATTGATTTTCCCCACCTAAATGTGATGTGGTACACTCAGTTAGTCATCAAGTATATTAATGATTAATGCAGCTTCGGGAATCTAGAGCATATTCCCTTGATCATGAATTATCTCAATTTGATGGCCCAGTTTCTTTCTCATCCAATGGTGGCTCGTGTTTTCTAGCCACTGAATTTCCATACTAATTCCTCTTCCAATATAGCCACATCTCTCACAAATCCTTACCCTGATGATATGTTCATTCATGTGGCGCACTGGAGAGCCATCACCCCTAATACTGTAAATGAAGAAAAAATCCACCAGGTAGGTCCCTTTATCCCTAATACATCCACGTTGGGTCCTCCAGATCCTCTTATAGGTGGAGAAGCCTCTAATTGGACAACTCCATTCATCATATGTCAACAACATGGAACTCTCCCATCATATAATGCAGAATATGTGCAAATTTTTTACCATGCAGTTTATTTTAGACCCAATAGTTGTCATATCCTCATGATGACTATCAACAAAAATGGGTTTTATGGAATTATACACAACTCCATTTAAATAGAGTAGATTCCCTGGGTTATGTAGGATGTTATTACAATATGACATAGTTACCATCAGGTAGGGTTGACATTCTCTCAATAAATTTGAATACATGTCTACTTATACTTCTCCATGATCCTAACTCCAGAGAGATCAAAATGAGGATTCATGCATATTAGGTCCATTCCATCTTCATGCATGGATTTCCAGTCTCTCGCCATGACAAAAAGTAAACTATTCACTTTCAGTCTTCGTAATCAAGGTCATGGGAACCTATCACTAGAAAAATCTCTCTATTGTATGTTCATTCTAACCCCAACAGATTTCTTATCTATGTGATCAAATTTGGTCCCCCTTAAGTATGTTGAGGATCATTCTATTGTTAATTTCATGGGGCTATAATATCATTTATAGATTTTGTATCACCCATGTTTTTCACATCCACAATGAAACCATATACTGAATAGAAAAGATTATGAAGTTATATGCCAAGTTAAATATCTAGTGTCAACACACTTCTTGATATCATGAGTAAGTAAATGGAAAAATTGAGGTGTTCAATTAAAACCCTCCCAAAAAAATTTCAGAACATGGTGGGACAGAACAATAATTGTTTCCGGGGAAAACACCCCAAAACTCTCTATGATTATTGGACGATGACTCATAATTACAATCAAGTGACTCCAAATTTTTGGGTGTGCTTATCAAGGTAATCATACCTACCAACATTCAGTTTCAACTACTCTATAATGATATATATGATCATATTTCATTCAACATGGTTTCAGAAATATGTCTAGCCGAACTAGAAGATCCCGATTGAGAACATGATCTAGGTCTTGGAAAATCAAGAGAGACACCATAACATGATAGACAAAGAGTTAAATAATAATTTTATCCTTCTCTCATTTCTTCTAGGTGATATTGTATAGGATTTATGGATACTAATGATACCGAGATGCAAGACACAAATATTGGATCTGAAATTGGAAGGACTAGAAATCAACCCTAAGGATTATCGCATTGGTGGATTATATCTAGAATCCATGGATGGATATTGAATTATTACTCCCACCAATTATATGTTCCTCAATTTAAACATCACATAATGAATTAATGGTCCAAGAATCATGACCTTAAACTATATGAAATACCTTCCTTAACACACAAAGATAAACAACCAAGACACATCCATGTAAAATAACATTAGACTGTGATGAAACGCCATTGATGCATAATGTTAAAATGCATAACATTTCATGTCCTTTGTACATGACTTTAAAATATGTGTGAGTTATTCATGGGAATTTTTTTGTTGGTGTGGGTATCCTTAGACCTCTTTCCTTTCAAGTTTCTTCATGGTGTCTCATATAATATTTCTACCTTAGTAGCCTCATCATATGGTCTGATCTCTACGAAAATAAATAATGACATCTAATATCCTAGTCGTAAGATGAAAATCTACATAACACCGAAAACATTCATGATTGATAGGATATCTCCCCTAGAATCAGGTATCGACCACATCATTTTCCATAAGTACATGTGGCTTTATTCCTATATTCATGGGATACATAGTGATTCTTAGACATAATTCATGTAGGCCTAACCTCATGATCATAATCTTTTTGCCCCTCTAGCCAGAGTTTCCCTTTGGGAGTGTACGGTGTGATTCGGATCGTTCAATCTTCATTCAAATCGGTTTATTTTACATGACACGAACTCTACCACATATAAGGTATATCTCTCTCTTCAATTCCCTAGTTACATGAAAATAAACTACCTTGCATTTCATGTCCTAGATACTTGAAACTAAACTTTATAGCAATTATAATCCTTTATTTATGGCCTAAAAATGTATTTTCCCCACATCCCTACCACCTGATGTTATACTTAAAGGACCCCAGAACACCCAGAAATGGGATGGGTGAATCAGTGTGTCAAAATTTTTCTTTTAAACATGATTGATATTGTTCCCACGTTGATAGGAATATTCTAAACAAGTCTAAAGAGGATTAACAGAAAAAAAAATCACATGAAAAGCAATGACACATCAATTTGACTTGGTTCACCATTAAGGACTACATCAATAGAGCATACGCCGAAAATGTGTTTGTAATACAAAAAACCACAAATCTTCTCATGTTGTGGATTACAAGAGTTATGGAAAGGTCACTATATCCTAGGCACACTACCTTTACAAGATTTTATGTATAGCACATTGTGTCCCCTAAAATCACTTCTGTTGTCTCCCCCTAGCTCACTTAATTGGAAGAATCGTCACTCAGTTTATCTACATGAACGTCTCTTTAGTGGTTTAGAATTAAATAATGAATCCTAAATTATAAACGGATGCACTGTTGAAGTCCTGTAAACACCCACAGATGTAATTTATTTTCCCGTACACCGATATGTTATTGAAATTAATTTTGAATACTGATCTGGTCAATTTTCAGGATTCCTTGGGTGTTCCATGTATTATGTTCCTGGTATGGTGCGCTGACCATCTCCTCCGGGTAGCACTGCAGTTTCTGCATACCATCCAACCCCTCTTCGAACTTCCATGCTCTATGTACAGCCATACTCTACGTACTGCTCAGCTTCTCCATGTATCGTCCTGCTCTGTGTACTGCCTTGCTCTGCAACGTACTGTGACAGCTTTTTGCATGAACCACACTCTCTTCTACATACTATTTCTATACATTGATGATTATATTCACGTACCTTCTCCTCCTCCATGAACCACTTTGGGCATCATCAGATTTCTTCCTGAAATTTTAATCTCTAATCTCGTCACCTATCAATGGGGATTACTTCTCCTTAAATAGGCACATAACTCGGCAAATTTCTCTAATAAAATTTTCCAAAATTTTCAATGTGGGACAATGATCACTATATACTAAAATTCATTTTCATACTATTAGCCTACACCATTTACCTCTCCTATTTTTTGAAATGAAAAAATCTAGTGAACCTTCAGTATTCCGCATACCACACATCATCACTGCGTACTGTCATTGTGAACTGTTTTCAGTTTTGCACACCACTCCATGTATCATTCCATCTATTTGGTATGTGGTTGAGAATTATTCCTGGAACATGGCATTCAGACCATGTTCCAAGGTTTACGGTTCTATTTTTTTACAATGTTCATTTTCGTTTCGCATACCATTCAATCTTATGTGAAAAAACATAGTATTCCAACACAAAACTATGGATTTTGAGGCCCAAAAATTAGGAAAGCACTGGAAAACTTCACAACATTCAATAATTATTTCTTTCTCAAATGTATAACCTTATTCCTTGAAAAATCCATGTCATCCATGTGTATATTGACAATAAACACATACTAAACTCCATTATTATCAATGAACATCCATGGTTCCAGCAATCTCCCCATTTCTGTTTGTTTCCAATCTCCAAATAAATTCACTAATGTTCCAGCTATGATCAAAACTTGAACCATGAAGAAACCAATGATCTATCATGATAAGTCTACGTGAGAATTTCATGATGTAGAAAACAATATAAAGGACGTGAATTGAGTTCTTAGTCTTTTCTTTTCTCCCCTATAGGTGTAGTTATATATTTTTCAATTATCCATCTTTCCAATTTCTAGAAAAAACAGATCACTCTCCGTTGAATTTCTTTATTCTCCCCCTTTACAAATAAACTAAATGAATAGAATCATGGCATGTAGAGTAAAACCATTCTCCCCCTGAATCATATCTCCACTATAAACCTACATCATTTCAATAAAAATATTAAAAATAGTTAAAACAACTAGAGAGAGGGGAATCTCGTATCCTCCTTATGCACTTGGAGGTGTTTGAACACTGAAGTTCAACCGTTGTTTCTCAAACACAGTAATAGATAGTTTCTAGGTCATAATGACGTACACATACTCATCAGTTCCCACATGGTCTATTTTTATAATGACTTTCTAAAATTTTTAATGATTAAGTGAAATCTGATATCAACATATTTCATACGAGAATGATGAATAGGATTATTTTTTAGTTTAATTTTTCTCTTGTTATCACTGTAAATCAAAATTGATTGTTTCACCTCATCAATTATGTCAATCAGTTGTTGCTTTATCCAAAGTAATTGAGTTCACACCTTGGTAGAAAATCAGATAGTTCACTATCTCTTCCTGTAAAAAAATATAGCCCATAATTATGTGTACCTTGAATATATCTCATGGTTATTTTCATAGCCACCATAAGTTCTTCTTTAATATTATTTTGATAGAGGTCTATAAGGAAATTTAAAAAGATAATTTCTATTTGTGTTGCTGATAGGTACAATAAGATTCCAAGGATTCTTCTGAACATGGTGGGATCCACATAAGACTTGTCTGCATGCCACCCAATATTTTTTCCTACCATAATCGAAGTTGACATTAGTTTAGAATCATGCATGTTCAATTTTATTTGAAAATATCTTTGATACCCATCCTGAGAAATGAATGTGTAATATTTTTTCTGAATCACCTACAACCCTAAAAATTATATGAGTTCACTAATCATGGACATTTCAAATTCTGATTTCATGTGACTGGAAAATTTATCCACTAATCAATGTAAGATTATACTAAAATTTATATCATCCACATATACCAATAACTTGAATTAATCCTTTTAATAATTCTTGACATAGTGATTATGATCCACTCCCCCTTTTTTAATCTCATGCATTCTCATATAAGAGTCCAACTGAGAGTACCATTCCCATGGTGCTTGTTTCAGGAAATAGAGTACTTTATTTAATTTGAAAAATAATAGTTCATCATTTTTAAGAAAGAACCCTATGGGTTATTCAATCTGGTCTTGTTTTTCAAATACTCCATTTAAAAATGGTGTCTTTACATCCTTTTGATATAATTTATAACCTCTTTGGATTTCCAGGGCATGATATAGTATTATTGATACCAGTCTCGCTACTATAGAAAATGTTTCATCAACCTCAACATCTTTGATTGGAGAATCTCCCTTACAGACCAAGTGCACCTTATTTATAATCACATTTCCAATCTCATCATAATTGTTCTTGAAAATCCACTTCATATAAATAACATTGTGACATTTAGGTCTTTTGACAAGATCCCATGTCTGATTTTTTTCAATATGATCTCACTCTTCATTCATTGATTTTACCCATGACTCATACATTGTAGCCTCATGAAATGTGGATGGTTCCACAACTGATAGAAATGTTGATTGATAATTATTCATCATCATCATCTACTATATAGGTTCATTCTGATCACCGATAAAGTTGGACTGATCAATCTTGGCTCTTAGATTTCTCCTTTGGTGTTCGAACAAATTTTCTCCTGATATGGCTACCTCTTCTAATTCGTCTTTTCATTCAACATCATGATGTGACCCCAAGGCTGTTTTTTCATCCTCTTATAGATTTTTATTAGCATTTTAACCATGGTCAAATTTCTCCTCATATTCTATCACATCGGTATAAGAATCCGTTAATGCATTTGAATTTTTAACTTCAATGATCTTTATATCACTGCTTTCCATAATTCATCACAAGAACTTATTGAAACACTTGTAGGATTTTCAGTTCATTGAATATTCAAATAATATTCATTCATCTGTATTGTTACCATAATTCCCTTGATTTCATTCTTTTTTTCCGATGAAACATTTTATTTTGGAAACACAAAAATATTTCAAGGAGGGATTCCTTCTATGCCATAGTTCATATAGTGTCTTTGTCTCACCCATGTATAGCTCTGTTTGGTTTTGAATATACACTGCAGCTTGAACTACCTCTTTCCACTAATGTAGTGGAATAAAAATCTCGATCATCATAGTTATGGCCATGTTTTTTATCAATAGATTCATTCACTTAACAACATTATTTTTCTATGGAGTTATCACAGAATCCACATCGTGTTGTATACCATGCTTCTCTAGGTAATATTCATACTCAATGGATGTGTGTTCCCCTCCATTATCGGACTGCTGGACATTGATCTCTCATCTAGTATCATTCTCTGCGATTCACCTATATTTTTTCATGCATTAAAGAACTTTTCGCTTCCTATGTATAACAACCAAACATGCCATTCTACTGTAGTAATCTATGAAAAGAACAATGTAACTTTCTCCATGTTTTTTGACAACATTTATCGGGCCACATATGTTTTTATTGATGAGGTCAAGTAGATTAAATGCTCTTTTCTTCTTTGGCCGGTTGAAAATGCATACCAGTTTCCCTCGCATGCAGGCATCACATGTCATTTCTCGTTCTCTCTTTATATTACGGATATCCAATACTATTTTTAGAATAGATATCTTTTCCATTTCCTGTTGATTGATGTTCCCCAATCTCTGATTCCAAAAGTAGTTTTCCTCTCCAATTGTTATGAAGAAAATGTTCTCTTTTCTATCAACCTGATATATGTTTCTTTCTGTTCTATGGCCTTTCATAAAAGAATTCACAGAATTTCCACTTATAGTACATCCATTCTGATTGAATGTCACAATACAACCTGATTCATATAGTTGACTCACACTAAGAAGATTGTGATGCAGATCATCCACATAAAGGAATTTATTTTTCTTCATCTCTACATTAGCTATCCTAATACTTCCACTTCCTTTTATTTCAAAGAACCGTCATTACCAAATCTCAATGTTCCATAATCCTTTTTCATGAAATTTGTTAATATGTATTCATAACCTCTCTTGTGTGATGAAAATCCTCTATCAAATTTCCATGTGATTTATTCATTGTATCTTGAGGGCTACTTCGGCAAAAGTGTATTTTTAAATTTTCCTTTTTCATTCCATGTGATATTGGATTGAGTGTGGGATAGTGTTGGCCTTTCAATTCTCTCTTCAGTGTACATGGGTTCTTTATATTCAAATTATTCTCCCAGATGGAAAACCCTATTTGAAATAGAAACATAATATGGCTGATGTGTATTGACTTGTCTCTAAGAATTGAATGAATTTCTATAGTCACACCTTGTCCTCCAATACACAACATTATGGAAAATGTTAGAATAATGAAAAAAATATCCATAGAAGTTATTTCTTCTATAAGATGTAAGAAATGAATATCTTCTCCTTTTTGAGCTCCTAACTCTTCCCCATTCATATATCTCCCTCCCTCTTCATAGTATTACATGGTATGGTATAGATAGGAATAATACTAACACTTTAGGAAAATAAAATGCCTTCTCACTTCTAATTTTCCTCAGGCCTTCTACCTCTAAAAAATAGTTCGACTACCTATCATTTCTTGAAACTTGAGGATAATTATCTATTTCCCTTTCAATTTTACTTATGGGTTTCTTTTTCATCATTTTTGTTGTATTTTCAACATGATATCCTTTCATCTTGCCTTTTTTGGTTCAATTTATTTTTATAATTTTTTGTTTTAGCATCCCAACCAATTCCACTATTTCCCATGCATGCAGGTCTTTGATCACTCAAGATCTTTTCAACTCCATCAGAACCACGGTTTGCACTCTTTAGCAGCTCAGCATCCTAAAAACATGAAAATTTTATTTTCTTCATTGATTCTATTAAAATTGACTCACTTTCGAGTTTACTTCTCATATTAAAAACATCTTCATCGAGTCCCTCAACGGTCTTTGACTTCACCTCCCATATTGATGTAAATCCATTTATGAACATTTATTGTTCTTCAATGCAAAGTTTTACTTCCACAACATCATCAATGATTTCAAAAATTGATGATTGTATATTCACCAGTTCTTCCAGTCATTTAATTTCTAACTCCAGCTGATCAATATATTCTAATGATTTCTCCACCATTTCTTTCAACTAATTTTATTGCATACATTTATTCTAAAACTTACCAAATGCATCCTTAAGTTACAACATGTGATCTGAATTAGTACTCAACTAATTATCTCTATCATTATTTTTCAATGGTTATGACTTTTCAATGGTAAACATCATGGATCCATGGTTTCCTGTATTACATTCTGGTTCTTCTTCCACATAGAATTTGTTATAATCATCTTCTTCTACATAGAAAAAACTCTTCTTCTATATTTTCTTTTCCAATTTGAAGTCTCCCTTTTTAAAAAATATATATCTAGGATTATCCATGTTTTCATATTATCTCTCTTAATCATAAAATTTTCCTGATCATCAAGAGGAATTGTGCCCAACTCTCCCATAGTGAAAAGAAGTCAGAGGAAGCTTGCCTTAAAATTTCCCAATTCCCTTATTGAGTGTCTTGGAAATGAGAGAAACAGTTTCATTTTTTTCATCATCTTCATTACCACTATCTCCTGAAACATTTTTCTTTTTTATGGTTTTGATTTCTATTTCATTGATCACATGATTCATAGCTTCTTCTAGTTTGATTATCATTTCATATGATGATTGATTTCTCATCAGATCATCTACTGAGTGTTCTGAGAGATCTCTTTTCTCAAGGGCCGACACCTTTGCATTTTAATGGGGTGGAAGTCTTCTCATGATTTTCTTTACTATTTGAATGACTTTTATTTCATCACATATACCTCAAATGGATCTTACATCATCATTAATTCGATTGAAAAAGGAATCTTCATTATCATAAGGGTGAATCTTCAAATCACCAAACATGTGGTGTAGTACATGATGTTTTGGCTCCTTCAATCTTCTATCTCTTTCATAAATAATCTCCAATTTATCCCACATTAACTTGGTAGATGTGAAACTTGTTACCATTTGGTATATTTGATCAGAAAGGGATGTAGTGGGAGCATTTTATGTTTTTCCATGAGCTTAAATCAATTTTTTGTTTATATCTATCATTGACAGTCCTATAGGACTTGTGATTTGTATTCCCTAAACAGTAGAAAATAAGACTTCCATTCAAAAATACCTTAGGTGAGATATCATCCTATTTTTTCATATCTGAAAATTACATCCATCGAATAAGGGAACTCCCCTAACATTTACTAGATTATCCATGATGACAAAAGGCAGATTAAACACCAGAAACCTAGCTTTGATACCACTTGAAGGACCATGGAACACACTGAGAGGGGAGGGGTGATTCAAGGTGTCAAATTTTACTTTTAAATATGATGGATATTTTTCCCACATTCATTGTAACCTATTAAACCTTTATAAAGTAGAAGAGTAGAAAACAAAAAATCCCATGAAATACAATAACACATCACTTTTACTTGGTTCCCCATTAAGGGCTACGTCCAAGGAGAATATGTCGACAGTGTGTCGGTCATACCAAAAACCACTAATCTTCTCAATTTGTGCATTATAAGAGTTCAAGAATAGTAACTCTATCCTAGGAACACTGCATTTACACGATTTTAGGGATTGTACACTACCTTCCTCAGATCACTTTCACTGAATCCCCCTTTCTCACTATGTTGGAAGAATCTCCTCTTAGTTTATCTACCTAAAGGTATCCTTAATGGTTTATAATTACATTATTCATCATCAACTGCAAATGGATTCTCTGTTGATGTCTTGTAAACATCCATATATGTTATTTATTTTCTCATACACTAATATGTTTTATAAATTAATTTCGAATACTTATTTGGTCAATTTTTAGGATTCCTTGTGTGTTTTGTGTACTATGATCCAAGTTTGGTGTGCAGATCATCTCCTCTACATACCACTAATGTTTCTACGAATCGTCTAACTCCTTAGTGAACTTCTCTACTCCACGTACGGACTTACTCCGCGTACTACTTAGCTTCTCTTCATACCATTCTGCTCGGCATACTACCTTGCTCTGCCACGTACTGTGAGAGCATCCTGTGTGAGCCACACTCTCTTCTTTGGAATGTTTTCCATATACGGATGATTCCTTCCACGTATAATCTTCATCTCTATTAACCACATAATACATCACCATATTTCTTCCCAAAATTTAAATCTCCAATCTCATCATTTATCAAAGGGTACTATACTCCTTGAATAGGCACATAACTGTAAAAATATCGCTAATCTGATTTAACCAAATTTTTAATGTGGGGCAATCATCACGGTATACTGAACTCCTTCTATGTATTGTTATCCTCTATTATGTACCACTCATATTTCTCAAAATGAAGAAATCATGTGATCCATCATCATTCTGCATACCATATGACATCGCTGCCTACCATCGTCGTGAACCGTTTTCAGTTCGACATACCAGTTCGTGTACCGTTCCCACTGTGAGGTATGCAGCTGCTAAGAAATCCCATAATATGGAATTCGGTCCATCTTTGAAGGTATGTGGTTCCATTATTTTTACAATTTTTTATTTGTTTCTCATAACATTCAATACTACAAGAAAACATTTGTTTTCTAACACCAAACACTCTATTTTGAGTCCTAAAAAATTGGAAAAACTGGGAAACTATGCCACCATCAATATCGCCTTTAGCCACAAAAGTATGATGACATTCCTTGAGAACACCATAGTCATCCATGTGAATATTGAAAAAAACACAAAACAAAATTCATTATTATTAACTAACAACCTTTGTTCCAAAAATTTTGTGTGTCAATGTCATAGATATATATTAATAAAACATATAACATCATCATCCTTATCGCATGATGTTAAAAGGCATGGATACATCCCCATCTCATGACATCCAAATTGGAACCTATGGTCCAAACTATATGATCATAAACTTTCAGCACTTGGTCCTAGAAATAATACTATAAACTATTATCAATATGGGAGTAATTTATCATATGTTCATATCAGTTTACCACTAACATGATTTGATGCATTGTAGCATAAGGCATAATATATCAAATTCTAGGCAAACAATTCCCTAAACTGACTCAATAATTCAAGTTATTTTTGAATATTATTTCAACCATCATTCAAATTCATATGGAAACTCTAACGTTGATGGATATGCCTCTTTGGATCACCTCTCATTCTAGTCTGACTTCTTAATAGATCTTTTGAATAAAAAATGTGGATCAGGTATTTTAAATTTGGTCAATAGATGATTTTTTGTATGCACTCCCAACCCCAAATTGGTGTTGTTTTATACCTTTTGTTGTGAGTATGGTTAATAGAATTCCTTCCTATCTACCATTCCATTCATGATTTGGAACACAGATGTTTAGTTTACACTATTCCCACGTCACCTTTTCCCAGATGAAATATAACCCATTTTTGTTTCCTTTCTATTTATTTTTTCGTGTTGAGTGGGAATGTCAATATCACCGAGATATTCTAAACCTATAATTTCCTTGCCCATTTTTTCCAAATAAACATGTCATAGAAAAATCCAAACACTACTTCTTATTTACCACATCGAGCATGGATCACATGGTCATAGAATTTATGTTTAGAGTTTCGACCCACATATAGGACCATTAGACCCTTTGGTACAAAATTTATAACCTTAAACTAGGATCCTCTATGATCAAATCACTATTTAAATAAAAAAGAGCCTCTATATTGTTCCCCTTAGAACGTGTTGTTTGTTTTGGGACTCTGTGGTCCTCATTCACATCAAGTTACTTTTTGACTCCATACACATACCTTATAGCTCACCTTTTCCCCAACCAAGATCCCTAACATATGATATTAAAATACACATATTGGTCCAGTCATATGACCTTAAACTACAACATCTTCATCCAGGACACACAATGTAAAATAGTCTGCATTATGGTGTTCATTTTTGAGAGGATATCACCCCTTGGAATTGGTCGCCTACCACAACACTATTCAAGATGTATATATGGATTGACATCCATATTGAAACACACACATTCCATCTTTTCCCAGCAACTCAAAAAGTGAGAACAAAAAAACCAAAAAAATTAATACCCCCACTCTTTGTGTACGGGTCAGACCTTCATAGGGATGTCACCCATAAAGAACTACATAGGGATTTATTCCCATACTAATTGAATATATGATACATAGTTATGATTAGATCATCAATTTTGATTATTGAAAAAATAATACATACCCTTTTCAAGTCAGTTCATCCTATTCGTCACCATATAACATTAAATATCATAGATTTCCTGAACTACGTATGGATTGATTTCCATCCTTATGGGATATTAAGTGACTCACATACACATTGCCTCAGGGGAAAACTATAAAATTTCTCATCTTTAACGTTTGGTCACCATGTTTCGAGCTCTATGACCTCAAACTAGTTGATCAGGTCCAGGTAACATGAAATTAAACTATATGGAGGATTCTTCAGGTATATGCTTTGTTGTGTGGACCTCTATGGTCTTCTTTAACATCATGATTATTAAAGATCCATTTGATATATACCCCTTTGAGACTTCTACATGGTCCAAACTCTTTGAACATAAAATAAGACTCCATGACCTTGACACATGATGTTAAACAGCAACCTACACTAGAATAGTTCACGATGCCCCATTATAATTGAGGGATGGTTTAGGTCCCTCATTATAGGGGTTTTACCCCACCAATGTCAGTCTTTCACCACACTATGTTTCCGAACTACATCTGGTATTCTTACCATCCTTATGGGATATGTAGTGATTCCCAGACATCTTATGTTCGGGTATAGTTATAGATTCATTAACATTTTTATGTATTCTTGTCTTGTTTAATTTAAAAAATCTATAACTTTAAACTAGAATCATTAAAAATGCCTTATTTATAATATTTTCGCTAATACATGTGTGTTTCATGATCCTCCATTGATTTATTGAAATTATTTTTATTTCCTTCTTGTAAAAAAAGTATTCTGGGAACATACATTCCTATATTTTATGCAACATGACTCTAAACTATTTGGATAGGATCCATGCAGTAAAAAATTAAAGATTGTGAAACATCCCAATCACATGACATTAAACTATGACACCCATATTGATCACTTGATGGTAAATTGTGCTATGAATCATCATTACCATATGAAATAAATATATGTGTTCAATTTTCTTTTCTTTATGATGTGAAACTACAAGGAATCCTAGGCCCTCACTAGATAGGTTCTTCCTGAAGGGAAGTTTTGATCTTTGTTCAAACCAATGCTCATATTCCTATATGATCTAAGTCACGTTGGTGTAATTGGAAGAGTGTTGGAATCATTTTCAACATTCCATCATTCCACCCCATGATTCGTGTTCCCCTCATTTAGATCCCCATCCTCTTTTATGGGGGATGGGACCAATTATTGGTAAGGCTATCCGATTTAATTTTACCTACCTTCCATGGACACCGATCAGGATGGCATCACATGACATTTAGAGATACTTATCATGCTTTAAATACTGTCAGCGGTCATCCCTCATTTTTTTTATACATTTTAGTCCAGTGGTACAAATACTGTGTTTTGAATACAATCAATAGTTATCCATTACCAGTATTATATCTTCTTTTTGTTATGAATTTTGGGAAATTTTATTCAAACTTTTTCATTACCATTTGTATGGATTGACTCTAACATCCTTGGAGTTATCCCATAAATGAACTAGAACATTTTTAGATAGCCAAATTGACTATCTTGAGATGCCTTTTTTGTAGCCACAAACTCTCTCGGCATGAACACTCTGGGTGGTCTACAATAAATAGAATAGCCCAAGTAATCGGTAATTATCTAGTACTCTCATACAAATTAAAAAACAATGTGATGGTCACTTATTTCATACATTGTTCATGACTAACAAGAGCTTAGGGAACATTCATTACATATTTCACATATACGAAAAAGGTGTGATAATTAATGTAATCCGTAATGTGTCATTGAATGCATTTCAGAGAATGAAATCTTATAAGTGTGAATGTTTCATTGGCTTTTAAAATCCAACCCATATGGATGTTATCCTTCAATTGAGAACTTAATATCTTATATCTTTGGGTTTGTGGCCTATAATATTTTATATTACCTTCTGAGATCCCTTTCCTTTTTATTTGATTCCATGATAGAGCTCATATATGAAAACCATAACCATGTCCTACACATCCCAAAGATCATCCAAATGAGGAGATACTTGTCTTAATTGCTCCAAAGAATCCATTAACTACACCCTCTATTGTGCTACTTATTTCTAATTCAATGGATAAAATTGATTCATGATTGTAGATATGCCCATCCAGATGTTGGATATCTCGTCTATCCTCCAAAAGATTCCCAGTGTTGATAGATTTCTCTTGATGTCATGTGATATCCATATAATGACTAATTTCCTGTATTTCTTGGGCAATGTACTCCTGAATGATCATGTCTAGAAATCACACATCTGCCCCTCCAGCACATAAATTGAATATCCATTGTATAAGTGACACCATTTATTTTTACCCATTGTGATCCTAGATATTTTTCATTAGGTACTTGATGATCTTCCATGAACGGCGTCATATAGCCTGATAGTCTTCAATCGCATCGAAATTAGACTCATCCAGCTCCTCCAGATTAGTAGGTTTGTACTCAAGAAAAGAATCTAGGAATTTAGTAGTGGTATTGTCCTCTAGAACTATATGAGATTCACTAGGATCCATATCATGTGTCTTTTCTTCTTCACTTGACCCCACCTTGATGATATAATTTCTATCATTTCCATGTACCGCTATACTTGTTGTACAACTGATAAGCACAATTTCATGTTCACTAGTGTTTTCGCCTTTCTAGATCAGACACTTGGCTATGTATAGACCTAAAACACTGTCTAAAATATAGCCTGAATTCCTCTGACCATTCTCAGAAGTAGAGAATCCACTTTCCAAGGACTATTTAGAAATGGGATATATTAGTTAATTTGGTTAAATAACCAACATGTATGAATCTTCATGGAAGGAAACATATATAGTTCAACTAGAGGATGCTCATTCTCTCAATTTGTCACTATCGGGATTCTAGGACATGGACCCCATAAATTACTTAAGGAATTAGAGATTCCATGGTTTCCAATAGACCATCGTTGATCCAATACAACCCTATAGACACTTCTACCCATTACATAGGCTCCAAGTCTCGGTCCTCTCCACCTACTGACATGCCTTTATCCTCATATGTAGGGGTCCCTTGTGCAAGATACTCCTAAACCAGTAGATTTAAATCGAGTAATATAGATTATCATAAATAAAGAAATAGTACATGGGAATAAGTTTTGCTTACTTTAAGGGATTAAACATATCCTCCCAAGGATGTTTCCTTATATGCTGAGACCTTTCCTTCCACCAGATGGATCCCTTTATTGGGATCTTCTCATAGGGCACATCAGGTTCCTCAAATAGGGGAAAAGGACTGCCAGCCCAACTGTTGACTATTGGGGAGGAGAGGTCAAGTATAAAATCACATTTACCATGTTATTTATTGGTTGTGTAGTTCTTCCAGAGTTCACTAGATCCCATAACTCTATAATGTATTGTTTCACATGTTCCTGGGACATAATTAAACAATATTTTTCATGACTAATGCCTGGATGTTCCATCGCATACAAATTAAGTTTGTCCCATATTTCCCACAGATTGAGGGACTTATTATTGACATCCAATGATTCCCCATACATATGGTAGAAAACCTCATCAGGTATATTCACATAGTGCATCCCCTTCCTAGGATATTGGGAAGTCATCCTATGAAATAATCTAAATGGTTCCCCTTCCTCTCGAATATCCCAACATGGATAATTGGGACTGATGTTTCCACTATCCTTCCACTTATTTTTTATGTAGTCAATAGAACTATTTGCTATAATTTTTCACCACTAACTCCACGATAGGCTAATTTCCTACATTCATGACCTCTTCTCATAATGGTTTTGCCTCAGACTCAAGGTGGAGGGGTCAGTCCCTCTTCAGCTAGTATGGTCCGCTATATTTTCATTTTCCTTGGGCAAACAGTCTCCCATATCTTTTCATATTCCTTGAACAACATGTAAGCAAGAGTGGAAGGTTATAAATCATTCTACATATTCCCTACCTCCTATGTGATCTTGAGACAAATCTTCCTCATCATACATGTGTGGTCATCATGAAATACCCATAGGTATGCATTTGGGGCCAGCCTCTATAGACACCTCTAATACATCATGAATATGTGTGGGGTATATGGTTCATAGATTGGATTTATTTCCATGACCACCACCACTACTCTACCTCAAAAGAACAAGACATGTCAATGATCCACTTAGGATCCCATTTTGTCATTAGTGATCACACCTATTAGTAAAGGAAATGGATGGATGGTGAATTGTTATAACTTCTAGATCATGCTCACCATTGGAATAAATTTTAACTAGAATGGGAAACTCACAATGATATTTATAATTTCCTTCCAAAATATCATACTAGGAGGAGATATGGGATTTGACTCTTTATAACCTCCCATCTGCGCATCCACCCAGCCATATAGGTAGTGGACCAGCACACACACACATAGTGGTTCCATCCCCTTGTGGACATTCTAAAGCTCCTTATATGGATTTTCTAGCACCGGGACCCCAATGTTGTTGTGCTTCCCCATTCCAGTGTAGTCATCATGATAAATTTACTCTTCCACACTCACAAATGTGCATCTCTCACTGGATTAATCCACCCACATATTAGTTCCTCAATAAATCTCTCTAATTATACTATTGGTTTGAGATTTTTTTAGATACTATAACCATACAACATCCATTGTCTATCCTCTAGGGTTCACAAGTAATAACCCTCACTACCTTTTTTGGAACCTCTTATATAGGTGTGAGAATTTGTCAGTAGTTTCATTGGTGCCTCCTCCACCTCAACAGACCAATCCACACGAATGTTTTGGAAATGACTGAACCACTATTTGTAGTGGAATCCCCTATTTTTCTATGTATTTTCTATATTCCCAACACTAGATCTCACTGTACCTTCGCTAGAAATTGAAGCATATCCTGATCCGCTATGTATTCTCTACTAGAAGAAACACAACATACATGGTTCATCTGATAGGGATTCAAAAGATATGATGGGGATCCCATATGTTTATACCAATCTCCTTATTATGGAGATGGAAAGAGTTATTCCCTGGTGACCATCTACTCAGTAGTTTTGGAATGATATCACACAACTGATAAATGTGGAATTATGATGGCCATGCCTCATTGTATATGTCTACTCACTTTAGCTTTTCTCTAAACTCTATATGGGATTCACATAACCAGTGAGCCTTATCACATTCCTTTGCAATGTTACCACCCTAGACCATGTACCATTCATCGGTCCATCCTTTTTCAGTGTTTCATAATCCTGCCTTGAAGATTATTAGGTATTATTGTGGGAATACCTCTGGCTCCAATTTCCTACAAAAATGTTGTAGAGATTTTTATAGAGACATTTGTATGTGGTTGTAGCTTGATCCTTCTCAGTGTGACCATCACCAGCCATGTGCCATTGGTACTCTACTGGTGTGCCTTTGAACTATTATTTTGGTTCATCTCTTATTACCTCTGGGATGAAGACATTTTCCCTCATACCGATGATATAAAATGAAATCCTCTTAAACAAGGGATAGTCCCTATGCAGTTCTTATAGTAGACACAGTAATGATTAATAATCTTAGTGGCACTAGATGTAATCCACAATCATGATATTGTTCATCATATCTTCCTTCTGCGAAGAGTTTGAAATAACCTCCCAAGTAGTTCTTGAGATGCCATCAAATCCATGACACAGCCAAATTTCATAGCCTATTCACAATGATCTCTCGTAAAGATCATTAATGGAGAACTAAATCCTGATGGTGTTGTGTACTTATCCTAGTCTTCAAAGAAAAAAATATATATGCCCCAATTATCAAAATTAATTCATAGAGAAAATACCATGAATCCTGGTTCATGAAGTTCAATTGGTGTGGTGGATAACTTAATGAATTATAGATGAAGACAATCGGTCACGAAGTTCTAGTATAGAAAATGAACCCATCACGTACTATTTATAGACAGAAAATGACTATGTTTTTTATATCCTCTAAACCTCCATGATTAATTGCTTCTCCACAGCACCCCCCCCCCCTGTAGTGTTCATCGCAAGTTAGCTTCTTAATCATCTAGTATTTCTATGACATACACTTGTAATTTGTACCATATTTTCTAATTGGGTCCTATTTCAAGGGGAGAATTTAATATCACTAATATACATATCTCATGATATATTAGCGAAGGATTGAATATTTTTTATGGAATCCATGCTTGAACGACCACAAAAATCACCAAATTCTCTATCTTATGAAGCTCTTGCATAGAGAATGCCCAACACCATGTATCACAGGGTTCGAACAGAGCACTCCGCGAGTATGAATATAGCATCCCGCCATTTTATAACATAAACTTTCATTTCATTACACAGAACTGAGGATCGTTAAGGTTTAGTGTCTTGGAAACAAGAAACATAAAACATGAAACAAAAAAAAACATTCTTCTTAAACACTTGAAAGGCTTCTCCTCATGATCACCCTAGGCTCATTACTGCATCTCATAACCTGGGGACATACATCAAAAGGAAGGGTGAGCAGAAGGCCCAGCAAGGGAAACAAGTGAAACATTTTACATATGAACTTGAGATACATCAATAAAGTCATGAAAAGAACTTTAATGCATGAAAATGAAATCATGAGGCATATCATAATAAAAATAAAACTTTTTCATAACTTGAAGATGTGGCTACAACATTTAATATTGACAATCGTTTCGTTTCACCAAGGTCCATCCCCAAGGTGTCGTTAAAAATTACCAAGGTTATTCACCAAGGCATCGTTAAAATTGTAATCTCTAGTGGTTACATCATTACCCAATGCATTGGAGCGCTATCAGGGAGCACCCTTAAATTTGCCTTTATTATCATGTGAGCCACATATATCATCATAAAACATTTCATAAATAACCCATAGAATAAAATAAATTGGTTTCATTTCATAATCATAACGTTTAAAAAAAACTGCTTTAAAGACATGATCCTTACGTCACTTTAAACCCACGGAAAGGGAAAGAGGGTCTCATGTATGTAAATCCGAGAATTTAAAATAGAACATTTTGATATATATGTGAATACCCTTGTAGAAATAAGAGCTTTGAGTATTCACTTTATAACATAAAATAATTCTGAGAAAAGAGAGAGGCATTTTGAGACCAAAAATTCTGCAGCATAACGGCTATGTTTCGGGGTTTTAGAAAACATTGAAAAGAGAGGGGACATGGGTCACCCACTCATAAATTATCCATAAAACAGTAGAGGGAAAGAATATCATGGATTTAAGAACATGGTAATGAAATTTGAAAATATGCCATATGAAATGAAGAGCATGAAAGAAAGACAAAAATACGATTTCTCTTATGAAAATCCGACAGCCTAACGGTGTCACATAAACTTCAACCAAAAAATGAATTGATGAGATCAAATAGGGTCTCTCATAATATGAACATAAAAGATCAGTATGATAGATATAGATATCATACCCCAACATAATAAATGGAACTTGAAAGAATTGACATGAAAGTAGAACTTCAAAACGAGAAGGGTGAAGAACCACTTAAAATTTCGGCAGCCTAACGGCGCCACGTAAAACCTCAAAATACTGAATTGAAGCGATCAAATGGGGTCTCTCATCATAATAACATAAGAGTACAGTATGATATATATAGAGATCATACCCCAATATAACAAATATGAACTTGAAATAATTGACATGAAAGTAGAACTTCAAAACGAGATGGGTGAAGAACCACTTAAAATTTCGGCAGCCTAACGGCGCCACGTAAAACCTCAAAATACTGAATTGAAGCGATCAAATGGGGTATCTCATCATATGATCATAAAATATCAGTATGATAATTTAGAGATCATACCCCAACATAATAAAAAGGAACATGAAAGACTTGAATGAAAATAGAACTTGAAAACGAGGAAGGTGAAAGAATCCCTTAAAAATTCGGCAACCTAACGGCGCCACTTAAACATTCTTAAAACGAATTGATGAGAGCAAGGGGGGGTATCTCATCATATGAACATGAAATAGGCAGTAGGATGAATATAAAAGAACATCCTCCAACATAAGAACATGGAGTATAAAAGAAATGACATAAAAGAGATTACTTGAAAAGAAAGAGAGAGGTCGGATCCCTTACCTTAAAACGTGACTCTTGAAACTCAAAGGATTGGACCTTGAGGGCTTGGGGGCACCTTGGGAGGACTCCTTGGAAGGTAAGAAGACCAGAACTTCGTTGGGGGAGAGTTGGGAGTAAAAACTAAAGGAGGAAAGGGTGGGTATTTATAGGGAAAGTTAGGGGACAAAGCATTAATGGCCAAGGGACACCTCACTAGTGGTTTTGGCAAAACCATGGGCTTGCCCATGGTATTTGCCCATGTTATTGGCCACTTGGGACACCTCACACCTTATCTTACTATTCATAATTCGACCATATTGAATATATACTTAATACATCATTTAATGATGTCATTAAACACCCGTAACTTAAAAACTATACTTTCACTATTCACCGAAAATTCAACTTTCTCAGAATAATCCCAAAATTTCACCTTAACCAAATATCAATGCTATGATTTCAAAAATGAACTCCATTTTATAAAAATAATTTTCTAAATTTTTTAAATTTTATTTTTAAATAAATACACTATTCATCGAAAATTCATTTTTTCAGAAAAATCCCCAAAAATTACCATAACATAATATCGATGCTCTGAGTTCAAAAATAAATTCATTTTTATAAAAATAATTTTCTAATTATTTTTAATTAAATTTTTAATTAAAAAACACTATTCATCCGAAAAAACTAATACTTGAATAATAATTAATGAAACCGTTATTTAACTATTTTATTGAATCACATTACTTAATCAAGGTGCCTAGGTTATTTTAAAACATTCTTTAAGTGAGATTACTAATCCATTTGGTCATATTACTAATTCTAATCATAAAATCACTATTCATAATTTACTATTCATAAAAAATCAAGTTGATCTTATTAGACTCCAAATTTCGTACTGAACATAATTGTAGAAGACCATTTTTCGAAAATCATTACACATTTTAAGTTATTTAAGGTTTACATAAACATTTTTTTCAAAATATTCTTTTGAAAATTCATCAAAAATATGCATACTATTTTTATCCGGTCATTTGAAAATTAATAAACTTCATCATAAGGAGAAATCCCAATTTTTATTTAAAAAAAGGATTACACAAGGCAGTTACGGTCTCGTTACATAGCCCCTTATAATACCAGCATAGGACCTAAGAGTAAGGTGTGCTAGGGTGATAGAATCTTGGGGCGGCTCGGTCAACATTGCCCGAGTAGTAATTTCTATCAGTTTGAACTTCTCGCGAAGGCGATTCCGTTCTAGCTTCACATGATGAAGTTCGGCTTGGGTTTGGTCCAGAGCAAAGGCCAATGGTGCTACCTCCTTCCCAAGCTCTGTTAGATGGGCTTCGATCGGTCCAAGACTACTAGGTGAGGCCATCGAATCTTCTTTCTATAATAATTAACCAAGATTACTTATATTTAGAGACAATAATCAAAACATTTTGTTCACAGCGGTCATATTGACTGATGGTTATATAATAGTCAAAACCCACTGATCTCATTTTAATTATAATCATGTTTATCAAATAAAACATTTTTGTTGAGTATAACAATAGCACATAAAATTAGGAAACAAAATTTATTTAAAAAATTTCGGGTCGTTACAATCTTCCCCCCTTAAGAAATTGCATCCTCGCAATTTTAAAATTGGGTTTTGAAATTTCATTGAAAGTCCCACATCGGAAAAGGAGTTAGTAAAACTATTACTTTAAAATAAAGAAAGGGAAGTACAAAGGTCACCCGAGTTAACCCACACTAGGGTTCCATGTAGCAAAACATGGACATGGAGGAGAAAACAAAGGGTCAATTTCTGAGGGAGAGTAATAGAGAACATGATTAGGATAAAGTTAACCATGAGAAAATCCCAAACTTATGATGTGTGTAAACGGTCTTTGATTACCTAGTAGGAAACGTAAACCAAAAACATTTTTGTTTTACGTTTATTTTCATAATTTTGAGGATTTCATTTACTACATAGAACAAAAACATAAGAAAATATACCTACCTTCAAGTAGAGTTTCATCCTTTAACAAGTCCCTACCAACACTAATCTTTTCTCCAAATGATGAGAATTCAAAAACACTTGGTCTCATAAAAGCACAAGAATCATCTTCTATAGAATCACATAATCTACAAAAGATTAACTATCTATTTCTTCTATCTTTAAACATTATCCCAAAAACAGAAAGGTTAAGGTAAAACAACTCTTCAAAAAGAAAGAATCCCATAGTAATGGAAACTACTTTTAAATAATCAAAGTTCCATAGTACTACCCAAATTTCATCATAGACCATTCCCTAAATAACGGTCCTTAAAATTCCTCAAAACATAACCAAACTAAGATTGAAACCCAAATACAATAAGGATTTGATAACATAGTCTTCCAAAACAACTTCATTGTTCATCTCCAGACAACATCAACCACTCCTAACATCTTATAAAAAAAGTAGCTAACCTAAACATATTTTACCCAAGATAGGTTATTCATTCCCATAAGTAACCTAAATTACTATAAGTTCACCTTAAATTCATCGATTCTTCAAAATATAAGTCAACCTTACTCCTCAATGAAAATACCGTAGTAATCTATTTACCTCGATCAAATATGGTTCCCAAAATAATGAACGTCTTCCAAAATAATAATCATATTTTAATCCCCTAATCATCCCTGTCATATTAATACGAAAATCATCGCATTTCCTATCACATTGGTTGTCGGAACATGTTCTTCCATTTCCCATCATTAACTAAGAAGAGAAAGCATAATTAGGGGCATAAGTACTTAGCTAATAATCATGAAAAGGAACTGAAAGAATATAAGGATAACTTGTATATGAAAGGTATACCCTAACTTGTGATCTCCTAGGTTCCCATCTAGGTTATGAATGATCATGTATTCTTATGTGAACTTTTATTTTATTTTATCTTTGTTCCTTTAACAATGGTTCATACCAAGCTTATGAATTAACCAAAGCATATCCCCCGGGAGTGTCGTAACCAAGAGTGCGGCAAGGCCCGTTGTCGTGTACCAGTTCCCGTTCGAGTCTAGCTCAAAGCAGTGTTTTCGGGTTTTACCCCTATGTACATCTGTTCCAGAGCCACCTCTACCTGCTCGTATCCAGACAGGGATGTATTTTCTTGGCAACCCCTTACTCAATACTCACCAAAATACCAGGAAGATTTCCTATATTAAACTTTTCTATAGGGTTCCTCCTAGAGTTTTCATATCCTAATTTCCACAAATAACTAAACCATCCTTTGATACCAACTATAGCATCCCGCCATTTTATAACATAAACTTTCATTTCATTACACGGAACTGAGGATCGTTAAGGTTTAGTGTCTTGGAAACAAGGAACATAAAACATGAAACAAAAAAAAACATTCTTCTTAAACACTTGAAAGGCTTCTCCTCATGATCACCCTAGGCTCATTACTGCATCTCATAACCTGGGGACATACATCAAAAGGAAGGGTGAGCAGAAGGCCCAGCAAGGGAAACAAGTGAAACATTTTACATATGAACTTGAGATACATCAATAAAGTCATGAAAAGAACTTTAATGCATGAAAATGAAATCATGAGGCATATCATAATAAAAATAAAACTTTTTCATAACTTGAAGATGTGGCTGCAACATTTAATATTGACAATCGTTTCGTTTCACCAAGGTCCATCCCCAAGGTGTCGTTAAAAATTACCAAGGTTATTCACCAAGGCATCGTTAAAATTGTAATCTCTAGTGGTTACATCATTACCCAATGCATTGGAGCGCTATCAGGGCGCACCCTTAAATTTGCCTTTATTATCATGTGAGCCACATATATCATCATAAAACATTTCATAAATAACCCATAGAATAAAATAAATGGGTTTTATTTCATAATCATAACGTTTAAAAAAACTGCTTTAAAGACATGATCCTTACGTCACTTTAAACCCACGGAAAGGGAAAGCGGGTCTCATGTATGTAAATCCCAGAATTTAAAATAGAAAATTTTGATATATATGTGAATACCCTTGTAGAAATAAGAGCTTTGAGTATTCACTTTATAACATAAAATAATTCTGAGAAAAGAGAGAGGCATTTTGAGACCAAAAATTCTGCAGCATAACGGCTATGTTTCGGGGTTTTAGAAAACATTGAAAAGAGAGGGGACATGGGTCACCCACTCATAAATTATCCATAAAACAGTAGAGGGAAAGAATATCATGGATTTAAGAACATGGTAATGAAATTTGAAAATATACCATATGAAATGAAGAGCATGAAAGGAAGACAAAAATACGATTTCTCTTATGAAAATCCGACAGCCTAACGGTGTCACATAAACTTCAACCAAAAAATGAATTGATGAGATCAAATAGGGTCTCTCATAATATGAACATAAAAGATCAGTATGATAGATATAGATATCATACCCCAACATAATAAATGGAACTTGAAAGAATTGACATGAAAGTAGAACTTCAAAACGAGAAGGGTGAAGAACCACTTAAAATTTCGGCAGCCTAACGGCGCCACGTAAAACCTCAAAATACTGAATTGAAGCGATCAAATGGGGTCTATAATCATAAGAACATAAGAGTACAGTATGATATATATAGAGATCATACCCCAATATAACAAATATGAACTTGAAATAATTGACATGAAAGTAGAACTTCAAAACGAGATGGGTGAAGAACCACTTAAAATTTCGGCAGCCTAACGGCGCCACGTAAAACCTCAAAATACTGAATTGAAGTGATCAAATGGGGTCTCTCATCATATGATCATAAAAGATCAGTATGATAATTTAGAGATCATACCCCAACATAATAAAAAGGAACATGAAAGACTTGAATGAAAATAGAACTTGAAAACGAGGAAGGTGAAAGAATCCCTTAAAAATTCGGCAGCCTAACGGCGCCACTTAAACATTCTTAAAACGAATTGATGAGAGCAAGGGGGGGTATCTCATCATATTAACATGAAATAGGCAGTAGGATGAATATAAAAGAACATCCTCCAACATAAGAACATGGAGTATAAAAGAAATGACATAAAAGAGATTACTTGAAAAGAAAGAGAGAGGTCGGATCCCTTACCTTAAAACGTGACTCTTGAAACTCAAAGGATTGGACCTTGAGGGCTTGGGGGCACCTTGGGAGGACTCCTTGGAAGGTAAGAAGACCAGAACTTCGTTGGGGGAGAGTTGGGAGTGAAAAATAAAGGAGGAAAGGGTGGGTATTTATAGGGAAAGTGAGGGGACAAAGCATTAATGGCCAAGGGACACCTCACTAGTGGTTTTGGCAAAACCATGGGCTTGCCCATGGTATTGGCCACTTGGGACACCTCACACCTTATCTTACTATTCATAATTCGACCATATTGAATATATACTTAATACATCATTTAATGATGTCATTAAACACCCGTAACTTAAAAACTATACTTTCACTATTCACCGAAAATTCAACTTTCTCAGAATAATCCCAAAATTTCACCTTAACCAAATATCAATGCTATGATTTCAAAAATGAACTCCATTTTATAAAAATAATTTTCTAAATTTTTTTAATTTTATTTTTAAATAAATACACTATTCATCGAAAATTCATTTTTTCAGAAAAATCCCCAAAAATTACCATAACCTAATATCGATGCTCTGAGTTCAAAAATAAAGTCATTTTTATAAAAATAATTTTCTAATTATTTTTAATTAAATTTTTAATTAAAAAACACTATTCATCCGAAAAAACTAATACTTGAATAATAATTAATGAAACCGTTATTTAACTATTTTATTGAATCACATTACTTAATCAAGGTGCCTAGGTTATTTTAAAACTTTCTTTAAGTGAGATTACTAATCCATTTGGTCATATTACTAATCCTAATCATAAAATCACTATTCATAATTTACTATTCATCAAAAATCATGTTGATCTTATTAGACTCCAAATTTCGTACTGAACATAATTGTAGAAGACCATTTTTCGAAAATCATTACACATTTTAAGTTATTTAAGGTTTACATAAACATTTTTTTCAAAATATTCTTTTGAAAATTCATCAAAAATATGCATACTATTTTTATCCGGTCATTTGAAAATTAATAAACTTCATCATAAGCAGAAATCCCAATTTTTATTTAAAACAAGGATTGCACAAGGCAGTTACGGTCTCGTTACATAGCCCCTTATAATACCAGCATAGGACCTAAGAGTAAGGTGTGCTAGGGTGATAGAATCTTGGGGCGGCTCGGTCAACATTGCCCGAGTAGTAATTTCTATCAGTTTGAACTTCTCGCGAAGGCGATTCCGTTCTAGCTTCACATGATGAAGTTCGGCTTGGGTTTGGTCTAGAGCAAAGGCCAATGGTGCTACCTCCTTCCCAAGCTCTGTTAGATGGGCTTCGATCGGTCCAAGACTACTAGGTGAGGCCATCGAATCTTCTTTCTATAATAATTAACCAAGATTACTTATATTTAGAGACAATAATCAAAACATTTTGTTCACAGCGGTCATATTGACTGATGGTTATATAATAGTCAAAACCCACTGATCTCATTTTAATTATAATCATGTTTATCAAATAAAACATTTTTGTTGAGTATAACAATAGCACATAAAATTAGGAAACAAAATTTATTTAAAAAATTTCGGGTCGTTACAATGAAGCCCACCCAAAATGTTGTGAGGGCAGTTAAATGGTTTCCCCATGAGTTTGACACCCACCAAAAATATCGCTATGGAATATTATGGATGACTTTGTGTGCCCGATGTATCAACACTCTTTTGCGGAGTCCAATTTTTCATTTCAGTCTTCCTCAAAGCAACACGGACCCCATTTCCTAATAATTTGTATCTCATCCTCCCTAAAAGGCATGATTACCCTGACCATTCAAAATTCAAGATCCCATTTCATAAATCTCTCGAGCACTGTGATCCAAACCCAAAAAAATGGATCATCCATGGTACTTCAGCACCCCGATATACCCATTTCCTTATTCTTATTTACCCCTATCTAGTGGAGAAATTCTATTCGTGGTTGAATATGAAATTCTCAAAGGAAGAAGGGATTTTTAATTACATGGGAATTTAAGGAGGATTAATCCTTCACAAATCACTCTTCCACTAAGAAATGATTTCATGCTATAAAAGGGTCCCCATTATTCAATAATCTCATTCCACTTTAAAGAATCTTTTCTTAAATGAGTATCAAATCATTAAAAAATCAATCTTCGTGGATCCCATAGATTCATGACACCTCTAGGATTTTATGTAGTGATTTCATGTTTCATTAGGTGGTGTTCCTTATTTCATTTCCATACATATTTATTTTTGGTATAGGTATGTTAATAAAAAATTTCTAATTAGCGCACTAAGGTGGATCCCACAACTGACCACACCTCTACAACAATATCAAACGGCATTGATGATGCCTTCCATTCCCCATGTGTGGGTTGGTATCAGTTATCTCAATCAATAGTGTGACAAGAGATACCTATCTATGAGAGCTTCATGAAATTGAACTGAAATGCCACTTTGTCCTCAGCACATGACATTAAACTATAGTCCCACCCCATGAAATACACATTAGGTTTCAAAAAATAAGAATTACATATACCCCATCTTCTTCAAGGGAGTGATGGGATTAGATCCTTCTCACATGTAATAATATCTACTCCATGATTATTCCTTTTTTTATGCCCCACACCATCACTCACTGATGCAACATCTGTGACGTGACTATTTTATCTACTGTATCTTTTTGTTTCTGACACCAAAAATGACACATTTGGGAATAGAGGATATTTATGACCATGAATTAGTTTATCTAGGAAGATCCTATGCAGAAACCCAATCCACACTATTATAATCCCCTAGGGGCACCTAGTCATATTTCATGCATAATCCACATTCACTGTTTCTGTAATGACCTAAACATTTATTAATGAATATTCCTCTTAATATAATTACATGTCTTATTATGTAAAATGGTTATATAAAACATATTAAATTATTTGGTTTTAGGTTATTGGGTTTAAAATTACCATTATGAATTATCACCATTTTTAGTATAGTCATTTAACAAAAATCACATTATTAGTATAATTATACGGTTTTAAAAAATACAATTTACTCAGATAAAGGAAGTGATGACCTCATTCAGTAGAATTGATCCATATGAATCCCATTTTCCATAGCTCAAAAAGGACGTGGCATCACAGGGATTCTCTCTTGACCAATCCCATGTCAGGCTTCAGCATGTTATGCTTGAATGAAATCACCTATGGTAAAAGTGGAAGTTAATAGAGATTACCACCCGAGTGATGTTATCTGGGCCTCGTAAAGAGTCTATAACCATCGCACAACTTACCCTTAGGTCTTACATAGGTGTTATAAGGGGTTATTTAACAAGACCTTATCATTATGATTAAGTTCATTATTTATTGTTTAATATAATTAATATACATTTATTTTATTATTGTTACTTTTTTAATGTTTTTTGAAAGCACAGATAGTATTTTTTAGTTAATATATATATTCAATTAATAAATCTATTTTGAGGATTTAATATATTTTTGAATTAAATACTATTTTAATAAACTATTATTACTAAGTCACTTTTTGTTAAATATAAATGATTGTATAATTTTTATGAATACAATTCTAATTTTTATTAAGATTTGAAAGCTGTTTTTTTAAAACCCCCTAAATTTTCAATACATGTCATTTTTTATTTTAATATTTAATATTCACTTATTTATAAAATTATTAAGATAAAATAAATATCATTTTTGTAATCAGGATTTTGAAATTATCTAACAGTGAATTTTTCATAATTTTCTAAGAGAGTCAAAATTTTGGGTAAAAATTAAGTACCGAGTAAATATCTAATGTGTTTTATGACATCATAATGACACAATAGTGATTTAATAAATTACTATAAAAGGTGTATTTGGCCAGTATATTATTTAAATTTAAAAAAATGTGATTTTATATTTTTTTGATTAATTTTACAATTCCATTGTGGACCCTCAAAAACTTAAAAACATTTTAACAAATTAAAATGATTTCCTTGAGATTGTGACTCACCTACACATAAACAAGCCTAATATTTTATTTTGTTAGTACATTGTCGATATAAAATTATTTTTCCATTACCCTTTGGAAAATACCATAGTTAAAAACCACATGTTGTTTTTTGATTTTGATTACTTTAATGTGTGGTGTCCAAAACCTAAATAACAACGAATTCCCTCTCCTTTCCAATATAAACCCACTCAATCTCCCATTCCTCTTCACTGAAACGGTTTCAAGGTTGACCAACCTATGACATAATCTCTCTATAATCTTTATAAGGTGACCAAATATCCTTATAAATCTCTCTCAAGCCTCTCTCGTGCCTTTGTGATCACACTTCCATTTATTGGATTTCTTCCCTCCTTATTTATGTCCAAGTTTCATTTTATTTGTATTCCCTTTTATATTCAATTAAAAATGTTGGGTTATAATTTATCACCTAACCTATAAATTCATCCTTATGTTTTAAAGATGAGATACCCATTTCTCTCTCTTTAATGCCTCTTATGTACACCGATTACCATGTCGAAATTTCGTAAGGGACTTCATCATCTCTAATTTTTATCCAAATTAAATTGTGTTTCTATAACCTTTTCATTTAAATTAAAAATGGTTGGGTATGATTTTTCACGTCCCCTATACTTCCCACCTAATGTTTTAATGATTAAATACCCATTTATCTCTCATTAATTCCTCCCATGTACACCCGTTAACATTCCAAAATTCCACAAGGTATTTTTCACTTCTTATTTACATTGAAGCAATTATTTTATATTATGAATCGAAATTCCATTACATATGTCGGGAAATGTATCTATATGAACCCTTAATTCCAATATCATGTATATATGATGAGATACCCCTTTCTCTCTCATCAACCCAATGTATTTCCATATGACGATGTTATGCTTCCAAAATTGTACCGCGATTCTCCAAGTCAAAGTCATTGTGTAGGGAACACCATGCCCATTTATCTATCAAAGATATTCACCTTTATGCACATTTATATATTTATTATAGTTTTTTGGGTATGAATTCAACATTCCTTTATCATGGAAAAAATGAGGATGTTTAATTAATCCATGTTGTTTGATCTATATTGCACACATATGCATGAAATGAAATGATTAAGAAGGGTTTTCCCTGATAGCACTCCAATGCATTGGGTAAATAATAGTATCATGATACTTCAAATGAAATGAGGGTTAATTCATTATAATTAAAGTGAAATTAGGGTTTACTCATTCTCAATGTGCAATGATCCTTACCTCTTGATAATATCATGTTAAAGGCTTTTGCCAGATTTCCATGTTATGATAAGCACGATATATCATGCATTTATGTTCATGATTCTCTTATGCTTCATTTATATTCTTATTTACTAACATGTACTATATTATTCATGTTATACCGTGTTTAAACATTTACTAGGCTTTATAGCTTATCCTTTTCTTATTCATTTCCTTAGGTTATCCCATGCAATGCCAAGTATAACGGAATGGGGTGGTCATGTAAATGATGTTTTCAATAAAGATGTTGTGTTTTATGTTCCAAGTTGTTATGTAATGTTCCTAATTTTCCTAGTCACTAAAACTATTGATCCAAATATTTGTATTAAGTTCTTTATTATGTAATAAATCATGTTTATGTGTGTAATAAAATGCAGGGTTATTATAGTTGGTATCAAGGGATAGGTTTAGTTATTATTGGAATTAGGATTAGAAAACCCTAGAGAAATCCTTAGTGATAAGACTAAGTATAATAAAAAATCCCAAACATTTTGTGAGTATAGATTATGTGGTTTATAAAAAATACATCTATTTATGGATATGAACAATTAGAGGTGACTCTGGCACAAATTTATCTAGGGGTAAAACCCAAAAACACCGCTTTGAGCTAGACCCGAATGTGAAATGGTGCACAACAACGGGCCTTGCTACACTCTTGGTTATAACAATCCTAGAGGATATGATTTGTAAAATTAATTATCATAGTATAGAACCATTTTTATGGGAATAAAAAAAATTCACCCAAGAATATATTTTGGGAAGTAGAACATGGATAACATAGATTAAAGTATATAAATTCATAACCTAAGGAAATAAAAGTATTTTATAAGTTATTTGTTTTTTTCTTAAAATTACCCTTTATGATTTACCCATATATTTACTTTTATTTGAACCAATGGCTGGTAATTGGAGGACCTGGGCTAACAACTGATGTGAAGATCAATTAGACAAATGTTCTAATGAGATGCCCAATTCAATGGGAGCGGGAGTCACAAACATTGTCATTATACTCTCTTAGTTAACTCATGTTTTGAATATAATAATGGGTCAAGAGGATCTTCCACCCCCTCCCCCCCCAAATAATGAACAATCTACAATCAATAGCTTCATAAGAAAAAGGGATCCTACATTCAATGGATCATATGATCCCTCAAATGTCGAACAATGAATAAAATCCATTGAAATATTCCTCTTTGTATTTCAATGTTACGAAAAAGAGAAGGTTCTTCTGGATGCTTATCATATGGATGGTCAACCTGATCAATGGTAGACATTGATAAAAAAAATATAAAGCCTAAGGAAGAAATAGATGTCTTGGAATGGAAGGATTTCTAGAAAATTTATTTTGACCAATATTTTCTTTTCACCCTCTAACTTATGGTGGAAGGGTACTTCCTTGAAATAATGCAAAAAAGACAATGAATCCATCGGAGCGTAAGAGGAAAACTTCACAAGTTTTCTATGATATACCTTTGGCTTTTCTGTTACACCCTAATGTAAGGTTGAATACATATTTGGTGGGACAAAACCTATCCTATAGAAAGACATAGTGATCTTTGACATTGATAGCTATGAGGAAATTGTTTGATGTTCCCTCTATGTTAAAATGGTGATTAGAAAATCTTTGGGGTATCATGGGGATAAGAAGCAGAATGTGGACTTTATTTATGCTAGTCTAATGGATTAATCCAATTGTGCTATGAAAATCAAGCACCCTACTTTCCAAATGTGCCAAAATAAGCACCCAAAAAAATTCCTGAAGGGAACGATTAAATGCTTTAGGTGTGGAAGAGAAGAGAACCTATCCATTAATTGTCAGAAAGAAAACCTACTACTATGATAGAGGTGAAGAATGTTTTGTTCAAACCACAATGCATTTTCCATTGATACAACTGCAAAAAATCAGGGTACTTTGCAAAATAGTACCCTAAGAAAAGTGTTTTCGGAAGCATCCAACAACCACCAAGGTAGAAAGGGAGACATTTTTCCATCATTAACACTGAAGAAAACCCCGACAAACAAGTCATGATAGGTATGGTAGTTATTCATTCAATAACAGTGAATTTGATTTTTTATTATGGTTCTATGCATTCTTTTATATCCCAAATGTTTAGTAGAACAATCCCAACACCACCAAAAAACATGGTTGCAATGATTTCTGTGTGAACGAAAAATGGGACAATCATTACATCCCATGAATATAACTCCTCCCTTTTAATAATTTGTGGATTGAACATCCCAAAGAACCTGATCATACTCCCTCTGGTGGATTTTCATGAAAATATTGGCATCTATTGTCCTTCCTTATATAGAGCCAACATAAATTTCCATGAGAGTAAAATCACTCTCCATATGGCGAATATACCCTCTATTCTGTACAAGTACAAGGAGTAGGATGAATATTCATTAGAACCATCATCTGAATCATGGATATTACTACCCTATGAGCATGCGTATCTTGAAAATATGATTGAATCTAAGGATGCAACCATCCTTGAATACATGCCTATTGTGAGAGAATTTTCAGAAGTGTATCCTAGGTAATTTCATGGTCTTTTTCCTAGAAGAGATATTGAATTATCAATTGTTCATATTCCTAGGGAATTTCCAATATCCAAGAATCTGTATATAATGGATTTTGTAGAGCATGAGGAGATGAAGAAAAAACTACAAGAGAATATGGATAAAGATTTTATATGCCCATGAGCTACACTATGGGGTGCACTAGTCCTCTTTGTCAAGAAGAACTATGGGTCATTGCTCCTTCGTATTAATCATCGTGAGGTCAAAAAAATCAAGATAAATAATAAGTATACTCTGCCAAAAATTGATGACTTGTTTTATCAACTTCGTGGCTCACAATACTTCCCCATGGTGGATCTACTGTCGGGATATTACCATGTATTAGTGAGGATGGATGATACCCCATGACTGTTTTTGTAAAGGATATAAGCACTATGAATTCATAGTAATTCCTTTTGGACTTACTAATTCTCCAGCAATTTTCATGGAATTGATTAATAGAGACATTAGATATTTCCTCGACAAATTTGATGATGTCTTTATAGAAGATATTCGAATATCCTTTAAAACAAAGGAGGATCATGAGGAGAATCTATGAACTTTACTAGAGACATTGTGAAAGTAGAATCTATATAAAAATTACAACAAGTGTGAGTTTTGGTTGAAGGAGGTCTCATTATTAGGTCGTATCATCACAAATAATGGGATATCTATGGATCCCTCGAAGACAACTACAATTGAGGGATGGAAGAGGCCAACATTAGTGATAGATATCCATAGCTTCCTTGGGAAAGATGGATATTATTTCTAATTTGTGAGAAGTTTCTCATGATTTTCCAACCCTCTAACCAAGATAACTGATAAAGAATTAATGTTTTCTTGGATTGATGAATACGAAGACAACTTCAAGGAGTTTAAAATGAGGCTTATCACTACACCAATTGTCACACTACCCACATGTAGAGATGTTTTTGTGGAAATTAGTGATGCTTATAAGAAGATACTAGGAGTTGTGATGATGGAAAATGATAATGTAATTGCGTATTCTTCAAGCCTTTTGAAAGTTCACGAGAAAAAATATCCAACAAAAGATCCAAAGTTGGGTCTAGTAATCTTCACTTTGAAAATTTGGAGACATTATCTGTTTGGGGAGAAGTGTGAAAAATATACGGATCATGAAAGCCTCAAGTATATATTCTCACAAAAATATTTGAATATGCACCAATGAATATGGTAAGAGCTTATCAAATTCTATGAATACTCAATCCAATACCAGCCTGGGAAAGCAAACAAGGTGGTGGATTACCTATGTAGAAAGGACCCCGCGATTCTACATTGATGAGAATTTAAAGGAATTCAATCATATTATATTTTATGAAGATAGACATGGGAATCATAAGGAAGGGAAGATCATCAATCCTTTTAATAATGATTTTTCAACCATCTCTTTTAGAAATGTTAGTGGATGCTGAAAAGGATTATGTGGGGATTCAAAAGAAATTGGAAACTATTAGAAATGGGAATGAATTGGATTTTGATGTTAATGAAGAAGAAAATGTGAGATTTGGGTCAATAAAATGTGTTCCATCAAATGCAGAGTTAAAGAAAGAAATTTTGGATGATGCACTTAGATAAAAAAATTTCCATTCACCCAGGAAACACAAAGATGTATCGAGATCTCTGAGAGCATTATTGGTGGGATAACATGAAGAATGAGATCACTGAGTATACATCAATGTTCCTAGTATGTCCGTAAGAGAAGGCTGAGAGGTGTATGTCTAAGGGGATGATGCAACCATTACCCATACCAATATGGTGTTGGGAGAACATCACCATGGACAATGTCATCGGAATTACGAAGATACACAAAGGAATCGTTGCTATCTGGGTTGTTGTGGATTGTCTTAAAAAGACAACACACATCATTGAAATTGTATATTATTTATCATTGGATCAACTTGAATGAATATACATCAGATAATTGGTAAGTCTGAATGGGGTACCACTATCAATTGAATCCCTTAGAGATCCAAGATTCACCTCTATATTATCAAAGAGTCTCCAACACGCTCTGAATACTAAGATGAAATTCAGTATATCTTATCATCCTCAAAATGATTCCCAATCTGAGAAGACTATCCTAACACTGTAGGAAATGTTGAGAACATTCTCAATGAACTACAAAAAAGGATGGGATCAACATCTTCCTCTGGTTAAGTTCAATTACAATAAAAGTTTTCACTCAAAAATCCAAATGGATCCTTATGAAGACCTTTATGGGATGAGGTGCAGAACACTAACATGCTAGGATGAAGTTGGGGAGAAAAAACACATAGGTCCAGAAATGGTCCAAAAAAATGGTGTAGAAGGATAAGACCATCCAGCAATACATTAAAACTTCTATGAGTCGAAAAAATTCAAATTCTTATAATCGTCGATGAGACCTAGAGTTTGATGTTGGAGATATAGTATTCTTTTGCATATTAATGTGGAAGAAATTTATGAGATAAGAAATTAAGGTAAAGCTTAGTCCATGGTACAATGGACCTTTTGATATCATTGATCACATTGGATCAGTGGCATATCGACAAGTACTCCCACCGAACCTGTATCAAGTAAATTATGTATTCCATGTATCACTCACTAAGAAGTACATACATGACACATACCATGTACTAAATCTAGAGGTGGTACCATTGTATAATGAACTCTCCTATTAAGATAATCCAGTGAAGATCATAGATCGCGGGAAAAAATTTCTATGAAATAAGACAATTCCCCTTATCAATGTGTTGTGGAGAAGCCATAATTTTGATGAATCAATGTAAGAAACGAAGGAAGTTATAAAGTAGAGTTACCCTCTTCTATTATAGTGTGGGAAAAGGAAATATCGAGGGAAAATTTTCATAAGATAGGAATATTGTAACGACCCAAATTTTATAAATGAAAATTCCTCTAGATCTAATTAAATGTCATATTATATAAAATGGTTATATAAAACATATGAACTTCTGTGTTTTTATGATTTTTGATTTAAAAATACCTTTTTGAATTCTTACCATTTCTAATATAGTTATTGAACAGTGATCACATTATTAGTTTAAATATCAGGCTTTAACAAATCCAATTTACTCATACAATTAATCAATAACCTCATCTGGTAGAATTACTCCATACGAAGCCCATTTTTCAAAGCTCTGAAAGGACATGTTATCATTGGGCATCACCCTTGACCAACCCAAATATTAGCTTCAACATGTCAATCATTAATAGAATCCCTTACAGGAGATGTGGAAGTTAATAGAGATCACCACCCGAGCGATGTTATCTAAGCCTCCCCAAAAGTATGTCACCATCACACACCATACCCTTAGGTCTTATACGGGTGTTAAAAGGGGTTATGTAACAAGACCCTAGCACTATTATTGTATGAATTACTTTTTTATAGAATAATGTAAATAAATACATTTATTTTATTATTGATACTTTGTAAATGTTTTTTAAGTAAAAATAGTATTTTTTTTAGTTAATATATAAATTAAATAAAGAAATCTATGTTAATGAATTAATAGATTTTTGAACTAAATAATATTTCAATAAAATATTACTAAAAAATTTATTTTTATTAAATATATATGATCTTATAATTTTTATGAATATAATTGTAATTTTGATTGTGATCTGAAAGGTGTTTTTATCAAAACCCATGAATTTTCAATAAATGTCAATTTTTAATTTAAAATGGAATATTCACATATTTATAAAATTATTTAGATAAAATGAATGTAATTTTTTGATTCAGGACATTGAAATTACCTAAAGGTAAATTTTTCATTATTTTTTGAGAGGGTTTATTTTTTGGGTAATAATTATGTACTTTTCAAATATATAATGTGTTTTATGAAATCCTGATGAACCAATAGTTATTTAATAAAATAATATAGATGTTTTATTCGGATAATATATGTTTTTCCTTTAAAATAATGTTATTATATATTTTTTTGATTAATTTCACAATGCCTTTGTGGACCCTCCAAACTTATAAAAACATTTAACATTTTAAAATGATTTCATTGAGAGTGTGACACACATCCACAAAAGAAAGCCTGATATATTATTATGTTCTGAAATTATCCGTATAAATTTATTTTCCATTCAACTTTTTCAAAAACCAGTGGAAAAAACCATGGGTTTTTTTGGGGTTTTGATTAGTTTAATGTGTAGTGTCCAAAACCTAAATAATTAAGAATTCCCCCATCTTTCCTATATAAACCCACTCAATATCTCATTCTTATTCAATAAAACCATTTAGTGCTCGACCAACCTATACCCTCCTCTATCTAGAATCCTCCCAAGTCTCTCCAAGATCCCTAGAAACATTTCTCAAGCATCTCCCATGCCTTTGAGATCACACATTCAAGTAAGGGATTTCTTCTTTCCTTATTATGTCAAAGATTTCATATATTTTTATTCCCTTTTATATTAAATTAATAATTTGGGGTATGGTTTAGAACCTCCCATTAACTTTCCTCCTTATGATTTAATGATTAGAGACCCATTTTTCTATCATTAATGCCTCTAATATACATCTTCTACCTTGCTGAAAATCTGTAAGGGATTTCTTCCTCTCTCATTTTTTGTCCAAATTTATTTATGTTTCTATACACATTTATTTTCAATTAAAAATTATTGGGTATTATTTCTCAGTTCCCCAATACTTCCCTCCTTATGATTTAATTATGATAGATACCATTATCCTTAATTAATGAAACCCATTTACACCTGTTATAATGCCGAAACTGTGTACGGTATTTCTCTCTCCTCATTTACATTCAAGTAATTATTTTTTATTTTGACTATAAATTCCATTACATATGTCTGAACATGTATCTATATGAACTATTACTGTCCATTTCATGTACATTTGATGATATACCTCTTTATCACTCAGTAACCAAATGAATTTCCATATGACGACGTTGTGATGCCGAAATAGAACCGTGATTCTCAAGCCAAAAGTAATTGTATAGTGAATACCATGACCACTTATATATCAAGGTTATTATCCTTTATGCACATTTAATTATTGATTATAGAGTTTATGTATGAATTACTCATTCATTTATCATGGAAAAAATTATTATGTTTAATGAATCCATGTTGTATGATATATGTGGCACACTTATGTGTGAAATGAAATGATTAAGAAGGGTGTTCCTTGATAGTGCTTCAATGCACTAGGGTTAAGATTGGTATCATGATATGTCAAGTGTAATGAGGGTTTTCTCATGAAAATTAATTTTTAATGAGGGTTTACTCACGATCCTTGTGCAATGAGCATTGGAACATTCTAATATATAATGTTAAATTTTGTTTCCACATTTCCATGTTATGATAATCATGCTATTTCACGACTTTATGTTCAAGTTTATATTGTTCTCCATTTATATTAATATTGACTAAAATATACTATATTATTCATGTTATTCCTTTTTTACTCCCTTATTGGGAATTATAGATCTCCCTTTTTTATGCATGTCCTCAGGTTATCACATACAATGATAAGTATGAAGAATTATAGTGGTCATTTAAAGAAGTTTTCCATAAAATTATTGTGTTTTCTGTTCTAAGATGTTATGTAATGTTGTTACATTCACAAGATAGTAGACCTTTCGATCCTCAAAGTTTCCTTATGTGCATTATTATGAAATAAATCATGTTTATGCGTGTAATAATGGGCAGGGTTTTTATAGTTGTCGCTCCATAGCTGCACTTGAGAAGATAGTCATGTGTATGCCCCAAATCGATGTCCCTCTTTACCGAAATACATGGGATTTGAACTCTGTTTTATTCAAATGGTATGTATAAATCATCTTCATGGTTCAATCCTATACATTGGTAAACCAAATTGCTCCCTTCTAGGGATGCACCCTCATGGCATGACATTATCCCTTTTTGGGACACAACCCCCTATAACCACCTCTACAGGTTGTTTTGATCTATCTAACACCACCCATTTCATCAATCATCCACCCTAACATTACCTTGTGCCATCAAATCCCAGTATGATCATGTCATTCACCCACATTTCCAATTTCCATCTAGGATTCCTTCTTAGGTTACCCAGCCCCACTTTGAATCCATTTGGGCTGCTAACCATGTCTAAGAACCAACATTCATTGGTGCGGATAACCATTTGTAATACTCATATTCTATATAAGTCACTAACCATGAATAAACCTAATATCCAATTGTTCTACTAACCATTTTTATTCCCCATCATCTATAAGGGAAGATAGCCATGTATAAGCACCAATTTCATGCCCCATTCCTGAATGACAAGGGCATTGATCTCTACATTCCAATAGGGTATATAGGAATCCTATCTAAGGTTCAAGCCCATTAAAAATCCCATTATATACTTTCCCATGAGTAGAAATGTATCATAAGTATAATTATCCATCCTTGAGGCTCCACATCGTTCGGGCCCCCATCTATGAGCTTTATTCTCATGGGTCTCCTTCTTCACATTCTCATCACCCACCAGATCTACATGGACATTTATCCATATATTATAAATAGGGTATATAGGAATCATCCCTAAGGATAAATCCCATCACCACTCAAACACAATAAACTACACCCATTTCATCTCTTAAATTCCATTTATATCCATCAATACTCTTACATGATCCACCACATCTGGGTGATATCATTCCATTCATCTTGGTCGTATCTATGTGTGAGAATCATTCACCCCATCACTGCTCTACGAAGCACTAGGACATCTAACCGTTCATAGTCCCCACACAATCCATATTTATCTAAATAAGATTGATCCTCTTTGGAGAGTATTTAAGACATGTGTAATCCCCAATTCCAATACCCTTTCGAACAATGTTGGTGTTGATACCCTTCTTCTTCAAAGGTTATGTTGGAATCCTCTCAAAAGTTCAATCCCTACTAATGAAAAACTGTGGTGTCCCCATAATTGGGGTGAAATTTCCTCATCCACTTTCAGTATTGTCAAGATGAACATTTGTGGTGTGACACCATCTCATTGCGAGATGCACCATTTAGAGTCTTATCTCATTTGGAATTCTAATCCACCCAACCAATAAACATTCATGGTGTCCCCTTATAGGGTAAACCATATTGATTCATCTATGAAAGACATTAAAATCACAACCATTCATCTCCACTAGATATTAATCTTGCATCCTACACTGTTTTAAACATAGGATTCTTGAAGAAAAACCTGAAATACATGCCTCTTGCATAAGATTCCATTTGATCTCCATAGGATGCATCAAGTTATGCACCCTTGATAATCCCTCTTATGAGTAAGAATACAAATGTTCGAATGCTCTAGTGCCAAGATTTTCTACTGATGAACAACATGACTTCAATCCTAATCGAAGGTGGATGACAAGAGGATACCCCTTAAAATGTCTATAAAGAAGTCACATAAATAACAATAATTCCCAATGTTGTGGAACTGGGAATGAGTTTCACAACCAACGACTCAAATATATGAGGGACACATGAACTATATGACGATTTATAAGGGGGTCCATGTAAGGATAAACAGACATCCCCTCATCCAATTTCTATAAGGGATTATACATCACCAAAAAATTGATGAATGTCTCCCGCCTTTGGAAAGAGGGAATGTGGGGAATAATTCCTCTTTCTTTTGAATGATCTGGCATACCTCAATGCAATGTTTCTAAAATTTCTACATATGATTATTATTTTATGATATAAGGAAAATATTATCAACATTTTACCAACACCAGATCATCATACATATATACCATAGGCTATACTCACATCCATAATATAAGAAGATAAAACTAAAGAATCTATGGAGATTAAATTCTCATTAATGGATGATTTATCAACATATTATCACAGTCTAGATTTAAATATTATAATATAAAAATATTAAGAGATAATTATCTTTTTAAAATTTCATAGAACAATAAAACATATCGATAAACCATAATAGTGAAACCTATATTATCTAATGGGATAAAATACTACATGGGATAAGACTACATATCCATGAGACAATAAAAATGAAATTTAGAACATAATAATAGCCTTATTGAATGGAAACTTTACATACCCTTTATACACTCCATAAAAAGGTACATTGTAACAAACATAATCCTTAGAATGTGATAATATTTTTATAAAAATATAATATATGAAGTTAATTTTAGTAATAAAACATATCAATGGTCCATGTTTTAAATAAAACATTGATCATAAAATTTGTTGTGAAAAAAAAATCCAAGGACTCATTGTGTGATTATAAAAAAAAGTTCGGAATAAAAAAATTACCTTGGTTCATATTGTTAAAAAAACCACACATCAAGTTTTGAACCAAAAAAATTAATTTTTTTAATATTGAACAAATAATTTGGCCTAATGTTGTGAAAATAACAATGTTTTTATTCATTAAATACTTTCTTAATGAAATATTAATACCTAACCAATTAATTTTAATGAGATATAGGGCACAAAAATTCATCATACATAAATATCAGTTCTAAAAAAATCAAATCATCTTATTATCATAAATAACTCATCAGAAGGAAATAGGTTTCATAACTCTACCAAATTGGATCACATTAAATAGAATGGTAAATTGACACCATAAAATAATATCACCAAAAATGGATATATAAAATATAAATAGTTAGAGAGATTAATGAACTATAAATTCATTAGAAAAGAATTATTTGAAAATGGAAATTAAATCACAAAAATTTGTTTTCATAACATTTTTTTTAAATACCTTGAGAATATTTTAGTTTTAAGCAATATTTCAAAAACCATTATTTTATTGATTAATCTAAAACTTATTAAAAAAATATAAAAAAAATACACATACTTTTAAACTATATAAAATGTGAAGTTGAAGGAAAAATATAACATATTGGTTAGGAAAATACATTTATACATTATCAACTATTATATTGAAAACCCACACCAATAAATGGATAATGAAAACACTATTCTAAAATGGAAAATTTTTATAAAAAGGTCATTGGATAAGAAACAATGTAATTTTGAACTAGGGTAATGATAACATTTAAGGGATGTAAAATCATTTATATTGAAGAAAATAAATTAAAAGATCATCGTGTAAATCTTTAGAAAAGTAATTATTTAATAAATAATTGAATCATCAAGGGAGAAATTTAAAATAAAAAAATCCTTACATTGTTTAAGATTCCTTCTTTTCAAGAAATTAACATCTATAATAATCCAAAAATTATACTAAAGGCCTTTTTAAGAACAACATTAATAAATCTTTTAGTTAATATATACATGTTATTTTAATATTCAATTTATTTATTATGTTGTGTTTTCTTATGTTGGCCGGGAAGTTGAATCGGTGTCATGTAATTTAAGTGTTTTTAACATCAAATATAACATTTTTATATTATGTTAAATTCATTATTTGTTTATTCATGAAATTTAAAAAATTAATTATTTTTTAATTAAGTTATGAAATTATTATTATTTATGATCCCATATTAATCCTCAAAAGAGTCTGATAGAATTGTTCAACTATGGGGTAAAAAACCCCACAAACATGAACATTCTATACACTAATTTGTGAAAATGTTTATGAATTGGTATTATGTAATTATAAGAGAATAATAATGATATTATTTATATTTTATTATGTTTACGATTAACATTTTATTTATTAGGTAAAATAAATAAAACATTAGCATGTAAAATGAAAACCATTTTCTTCATAACAGTGACAGTCCACCCATCACATACTTCATTTTTTATCTATATGAAAAGTAAATGAATAAATAAGGCATGATAAATTAATATTATTAAAATTATTTATAATAATAATAGTAATATTATAATATTACTAATCTAATGAGATATTTTTAATAGAATTATTAATATATAAATGTTATGAATTAAATAATGATCACATTGGGTTTTTAATCATTGTCTTCAATATCTACATGAAAATGAATGGATTAGAAAATAAAAAGTATACTATAGGAATATTTAGATTATATAATCTCCTTATATAATTATAATGTAATAGTTTCAATAATAATTTTTAATGAGTATTTTATGATGTTATTGTAGTTACCCCTTTTATAAGAATATACAAGGGAACATTTGTTAATAAAATTTAAATATTCTATGTAATATTGAGGCTCTTGAATTTTAAAATATTAAAAATATTGAAATAATGATCTAGAGGGTGACCATTTGTTAAACATTACATAACATTTATTTCCCAAAATATTTTAAAAATGATATATGCAATTTTTTCTATGGTTTTTAGTTTTATCTTTTTCATATTTTTACCTTGATAAGTATTATATAAATAAGTAATTTTTGATTATGTATAAATATGTAACAATGCCTATTATGTACATTTTATATGATAATACTATATATAATAAATATTTTTTATAATTCAATTTTTATATAAGGGAAAATATATTTTATATTAAAATAATATATATAAGTAACATTTTAACTAAAAAATAATTCTTTAATTATATTTATTACTAAAATTAGATAATTTTTGATTAAAATTAAGTATCTAATAAAATAATTTTTATATGCTTCTAAAATATAATTCGCTACATAATTTAAAATAGAATAACATAAATTGTTATAAGAAATTACACATTTTATTACATCATTTGTTTAAAAGTAAATGTTTTACATTTATTAAGGTCATTAACATTTATCATATTGCTCATAAATTTTTTCCTCAAATTGAAAATTAATTCATTAAATAATTTCAACATGATAATATAAAATTGAAAATAAATCTCTATATATTTCATTTCAATATGTTTTGAAAATTAATTTTTATATAAGTGGAGAAAAACATTTTTTATAGCAAAGTATTACCATTGTTTTGAATATGTTACACGAGGGATTAAGATCATAATTATATTATTCATAATATATAAGTATATATTAAATATAAATTTTTTTGAAACATATATTCCATAGTTTTTTTTAGTTATAATTTCATAATTGTGATGAGTTTTTTTCATCATTTATATTTTATCGTTATTAACCTTACAAAAGAATATATAAAACTATCAAAAATTATTATTCAAATAATTTTTTTTATAATCCTTGAATTATGCATGTATTATAAATTTTATATTCTAAAATTTAAATGTTATATTATAAATTATCCTAATAATATATAATGAAAACTATCCTTATTGGAAAATGATATTTTCAAATATTAAATATTATCATTCTAGTTTTTAATCATTTATAAAATAGGATAATTTTAAAATAACATAGAATTAACTGTTTCATCAGTAATTATATTACTCATGAAATAAATAATCATACCATGTAAAAAAATTAAGAACACTTGTCTTTCAGAAAAAATTAATGATCTTGTTAGACATTTTTTGTTAACCATTTGAATTTTGTTTATATTAAATGTATCCTTTTTATGGTCAAATAGATTTCATGATTAGGATTCTCATTTTTATTTATTTTAATTATAAATAAATATTTCATTTTCCACTCATGAATGTAAATATTTTATCTAAATATATCCTAGTTTAATTTTATTTTATTTTTTGTTTATGAGGAAAAATTTATCTGAAACATTGAATTATATAAATGGTATAATAAATTAAAATCATAAGTTGTTTTTTCTTAACAAAATTTTTTTATTATGTGCGAAAAAATTATACAATCACATATCTATGAAATTAGGTAAGGGAATCAAAGTATTATAGATTATGTAGGACATAATTTCTCATGAGATATCGACCTTACAAACATGTGACACATATTTCATTCCATCGAATAAGACTATCCCATGAATTGATTTTTTATCTAACTAAATGTGGAGACTGACTATCATTATCCTACATTAGAAAAAAAATACAATTTGATTCTAGGTGTTTCTTATTATTTTCCTTTAATTGATATAATATCATAGATTAATATTAACTGTGTCTTATTTACAAAATATAATTATTCTTTGAATATGAGGGAACAAATCTATCAAAATTATCAAGTTTAATAAATATATATATATAAGAAAAGAATGAAATCATGAATTATAATTACACAAAAATTGATGGTGACTCATATTACACTAATATAATAATGATACCACTATTTGTTTTTTTGGTAACTAATATATAGTGAAAACATCCATGACAAAAAACATCTTGAAATCTAAAATGTCGAATAAGTGTATCTTGAACCCATTAACTATCTTAATCAACCTCGTTTTTATTATAAGAATAAACATGTCCATATATCCTTCATATAATATTTTGTTGGGTCCTATTCTCTACAAAAACTCATGGTTTAAGGAAATTATTTATGTAATACATAATTGGTTTTCATTTAAGGAATTGAATTGTTGGAAGCATATTAATGGAGAAATTTATTTGATATGTTAAGCCCTATGGACTCATCATATAATTATGAAAATAATAAACATTATTTCTAGTCATCACACAATTGAATCGCTACCTTGAATCTTGGATGGAACTAGGTGGTTATTTCTAATCATATTTTTGACATGTATCATATTGGGTTTTATTTCTTTCTAGATACTTACCGTTAGAGACACAATGAAACCAAAAAAATTATTTTTTATTTATATTAAATAATAAATTTATCAACTTTCCAATTCACATTTTTAGAAACATCAAAAAACATATTTGTATCTTTATATGTCTCTTACGGATATGGTAGTTTTAACAATTTTATATAACCACTAATTAATCGATTAATTTTACTATAATTGTTAGTTAAAAAAACAATGGCCTATTGTTACATCCTCATGATGTTTTCTTAATAAGTACTAATGGATTCATCCAAAATTTAATTTAATCCCATGAATTATTCTCCATATTTAATGGAGTACTATGGAGAAAGTCAATTATGAAAAATATTTTCTTGAATTCCTCAAATCCCATAGAGTATACATCATATATTTTGGTTTTACTCATAGTTAGAGTACACTAATGTTTTGTGTCACCTTATAAATGGTTAAAAATAATGATATCCTTTTCACATTCAAAGTCTGGGTTAATGGGAAATATCATTTTCATCATTTTGATCCATTACATACAAATAATAAGATTATAAAATTTATAGAAGGAGGGTGGAAATTGACACATGAATGAATTAACACTATGATTATATTTACTTGGGGATATTCTGAGATCAATAAGGGTCATGTTACTTCCCATAGACATGGATTACACTGTTAAACAAAATTCACTCTCTATTCCATCCCACATGGTAGCTCATTATTAAAATCATTAAATTTTCCATCACATTCATTATTATCTCAGTTAATCCTTGATCAATCAAATTCTAAATCCAAAATACATAGTCATGAGTAATATATGATTAATTAATAAGTTAATTATAAGGATTCATCAAAATGAATCATACTTTTAAAAAATCTCATTATATTTTTGTTTAACCAAAAACACACATTGATAAATCATGGATTATTTAGTTCAGGATTTAATATTCCTTTACAAGAACAGTAATATAATTAATATTTTATAATGATATGTAATGAAAATTTGATTAACCAAAAAATACCCATTCACATTGTTTTCTCAAATATACTATATAGATAATCAGGATTATCACACATAGGTGCATCTTTTCCAGAGCCTAAATCCATGTGTAGGACAGTGAAATGGGTCATAGTGCATGAAATACCAATATACACAGCATTTTAAAATAATCGGATTTTATAATAAACATAGAAATAACCCTTAGTGTTTTCACAAGGTGATTATATAATAGGGTCTAATTTTTATTCTTAAAATCAACTACATTAATCAAAAAAATATAAACGGTATTTGATAATAAATATCATGACCAACGATAAACATATATTAATATTTTTAAATAATTTTGGTATAATAATTCTTCATAACATTCTAACACCACAATAAATTAAAATATATTTATTTTAGAGTAAATTAAATTTATTAAATATATTCTAGTTCACGTAACAACTAGATTTATGAAAACACGATCTAGTTATGAATTACATACATATTTTCATTTTCATTTTTACAAAAAAATTAAAAAAATTATTTTCAAAATTCATGTATTTTTTTAAAAAATAAAAAAATTATACTAGATTAAATATTTGGGATTTTTATGTGAAAACTAATTTTTTGATGAATAATTAAAAATATTGAATTTTCATTGAAATTATGTTTTCATTTTGATAAGTTATAATGTCAAATTATAATTATAAATTGGTTAAAAATAAATTTAGTAAAATTATACATAATTTAATCATTTTTATTCATTTTTACCCACTTTCATTTTTACTAGAGATTTAAAATCATTTTAAACATTTGAACATTTTCACATTAAAAACCCACATTCTAATCACGTCTCTGTTATTATTTTTTAATTTAATATTTCTACTTAAATGAAATTAATTTGAAAAAATGGATTCAATACTTGAAATTAGAAATATTTATAATTTGAAATAAATTCAAATAAAATTTTGACTAATTTGAATAGTGAATTCATGAAAAAAAGTTACTGCAACTAGGTGAAACATTAGTTTACTACAGTGTAAAATAAATAAGATAACCATAAAAATTAAATTAAATGTTAGATTTATTTTATTTTATGAGTTTATGTGTACCATGTAAATTAATTTTAATAAAATATGGAAAAACTTCTTTTTTTCTATTGAATATGACTCATATAGTAAGTTATTTAATGAAAAAGATAAAAGATAATTTTCATTGATTTAATATATATACTGCTATGGGATAGGGACAACACAGTATAAGATTGGTTATAAGTATTATTTTGTCATATAAAATACTTTTCTTCTCTAGAAAATTGATTATAAATTTTTTTAGATTATATAATTACTATAAATTCTTATTAAACACCAAAAAAATTAATTATCATGTTAATAATTATATAAATTAAATAATATACAAAATTAAAAGTAATGTAATTTGTATGAATAAATGTCTATAATTAATAATTTTAAATAATTATATCATGTTATACTAAAAAATGTTAATAGATTATAATTCCATCATTATATTTTTATTATAGAATTGATATTATATAAATATTTTCAAAATTGATAGTAATGTTATTTTATAACTATTTATATTTTATTAAATTATATTAGTTGAATAAAACTTATATATTCTACCAAGTTATTTTTAAATTGTAATAAATATAAACTATATCTCATTAATGTAAAATTTTATCATTTTATAATTAATATATTAACCCCCAAGGAGTAAAAAGACTCCAATATACTAATTAAAGTTAGAGTTGTGTTTTTGAACGTTACAACATCTTGTGTTAAAATTAATTTCCAACACACATTGATTTTTTTTCATAAAATATATATCGTATTTAGAATATGAGGGAAAAAATTCTAATAAATATCAACATAATTTAGTAATATAGTATAAATTTCAAGGGATAGAAAATTATGTGTTGTAGTGAGAACACAAAATGGAAAAACAATGTAATCTTATATGTTTAGGAATAAATTATAAATATTTTTTATTCATAATTGCATGTATGGATCGAAAATATAATCCTTAAACTACATTTATTATCAATATTATTTCCACTTGAGGTATGATTGACCTCCCAATCATGAATATTTTTGCATATTAAAAAAATTTCTACTCCTCCTGTACTATCCATGAGATCTCTGTCAGGTAAATTATTCACACTTCACATTCCATCTAAATATTCATAAACCTGAAAAAATATCAAAACTACAATTATAACATAATCCTATAAGCCTTATATTGGGTATAAATCTAACCATGGAATGTCTTAGTGAAAACTAAATAGTTTACTCGATAAATAGTTAATATTCTTCAATAGACATATATATTTTACTTCTTTCACCGCATCTGATAAAAAAATTATTGATAATTTTATTGATAATAAATGAAATAATTTCCTCAAATTATATTAAATAATATTATTTTTAAAATATTTTTAATTGTATCATTTATTTAAAAAGTTGATAAAATTCTTGTATTTCCTATAAAATTTACAGCAGTATTTTGGATATAATTTTTTTTTGAATTATTTGATTTTTTTTAAATATTATCTTAAATTAATAGTATACACCATTTATTCATGAAATTAATAATTAATCATGAATTTTATTTGAGTAAATGGTTTATTAATTCTAAGTTAGGTTAGAATATCCAGATAGGACATCACATCAGTATTTGGGCCATAACACCTCTTACAATCTTGTACTGGGAGAAAATATTTTGGGAAGTGTGATGAAAAAAACTAAAAAAATTATTCATCTCGATGAATAGCTATTTCATTCATTTTGAAGGTAAAACAGGTTGTGTAAGTTAGAAAAAAAATATTTGGCTGAATTTCCCAATTTGCACTCGAAACCACTTCTAACATTGCCACCCCCACTCTATAAATGTGTGTTTTTATTATTTTAGGGGGGTTTACATGAATTAAAAAAATTAGTTAATTGTATAAGTGGTTCCACTCCAATAATATATGCATTGAAAAAATGTTGTCTTTTAGAGAAAGGATCCCTTTATTAAATCCTTCTTTTTCATCTTCTTCATGTTGTAATATATTTTTTTGTCTAATAATAATCTTAGTTCCCCTTATATTACATCTATTTCAGTCTATTTTATTCTGTTTTATTCTTATTTAATGTTTCTCTTTGGGATAGAAATCAATATTAGAAACAATAATGGGATATACAATTTCAATGAACTTTTCAGATGAAAAACGTTACTAAAATGACTGCAACAACCATGGAAGATTAGTTTTCTTAGTAAATGATATAACTCTTTTCTTCTTCATTTATTCATTTTTAATCAATGATATATATTAATTATCCTAATATTACCAATTATATTTAATAATTATAAGAATCTATGAATTAAATTGTATATTTAACACAAAAATATGAGAGGACGAAATTTTTGTACATTGTGAAAGTGTAAACATATTTATTAAAATGAAACCCCATGGAATAAATTTTTAGAGTTAAAATATAATAACTAAACACAATTCATCTTCATTTAAATAGTTTTTATGCACCCTAATTAACCACTAAACACAAGCTAGCCTTAGACCATCAGTCAGAAATGGGTATTATGATAGCATGTTCTGAAGCTATCATATGGTTTCATTCAATTCATCATTGTTGTTTAGTTAATTTTCAATGGGTTATGGGGTTAAAAATTATGGGATCCATGTTTAGTGTATTTATTTTATTTTATAATGATTAATATGTATTTTTAGAGGAGATTTATATCACTTTCACATTTTTAAAATAGTTTTATAAAAAACCTCTTCTCATTGTTTTTTATAACTCATATTTATTATTAAAAAACTATACTCTTCCTGAAAAAATAATATTATTATTTTATAAACAGAAAAAATCCACATCCATCGAATTTATTTATTTATTTTATCTTTATTATTATTAAAACATTTATTTTTTTAAATTACTGTTTCTTTAGAGATAAACATGGACATGCACTATGTTGCACCTATATACCCCAAAATCACACAACATTCGAGTGAACCCATGATAAATTCATTAATATTTACTATATTTAATGGGTGGAAAGAAATTTATTACAACCAATTATAGGTATTTCTCATATTTCTCATTTTATTATTTTATTCCCCTGTTTCTTTCTTCTTTCCCCTTCCCCAGTTTTCTTTTTTACATCTCTTTTTATTGGACCATCAACCCAAAAATGTTTTCTTTTTATAATGGTCCAATTATATTCATTTATTTGTATATTTTATTTTATTTATGAATCATTCTAATATCATGGATCTCTTATATCCTTACCCTGAGATTAAACATAGCATTCGATTTAGAATCAGAAAATATCAGCCTACGGGAATTTTCAACATTCAACTAGTTGGGAAACTCCTTCATTCTGGTATCAATTAAATTGAAAGAAATTATAATTTAAACATTAAACCATAAATAGTGTCTGAACATAATAATAATATACTTCATAGAACCATTCAATATTTTGTTGCACCTAACATTAACAATAAACCTTGTTGTATTGCAGTTCCAATCATTGAATCGGAATTTGAATAGAACAATGGATTTATAAACCTACAACTAAAATATCATTGCATATCTAGTGAGGATCCCAAAAAAAATCTAAAATAATTTCATGAGGTTTTATCAACCCTAATACTATGAAATTTATTTTACGATGAAATCAAACTAGGAGATTTCCTGATCATACCACGATTCAATATTTTATATCACCCTTATATCAATGTATTAAACTAATTTTATATTGAAAACTCCAAGATTAATAATAAGTTTTAGTTCCTGTTTGGTTATATAATTTAAATATTATCACTTTTTAAAAGGTAAATTTTACCTGTTTTGAAGTTTTTTGTATATGTGGAGGTGATTTAGAGGGCCTGTGATGAAGTCAATAAAAAATGGGTCAATCTTCACATGATCCTAGAACACTTGTGACTAATCCGTATATTAATACTACACCATGTGTACAAATGATCTAAAAATTTGTGAAATGGTGGGAAATTTAATGGGAAACATTTCATATAAATGAAACCAAGCCTTATTTGTCCTATACAATGCCTATCCGCACTAATCTGTCTAGGGAAACAAATCTACACAAGTCAAATGTGGTGTTCTGTATTTTATAAATATCTCTGGTTGTGATTGTCCAAATGCAGCCAAACATTCAGTGGACATATTAATTATTTGTGGCTATGAATTTCTTATTTTGTACAAATGGATATTTAATTTTCTAGTGTCCAAAAACTATGAGTCAAGTGGTTATACACAATCTGTGTGCTCAAAACCACCATACAATTTTCCTATAAAAGAACACCTCGGGAACCTCATTGAGGAGTTCTACCAAGAGTCAAGATGCATCCATTTTGGATCTCCAAAGGATTCCTCTCATCATCCTAATATGTTATGGTGGATATGGGAATTTCTTCTTCAACGTCTTCCTCTTCCTCCTCTCCCATGAATATCTAAACCCCTTGTGATCACCCAGGGAGGAACGTGATGTAATCCCCAGCTTTGATCATGTAATATTTGGATGGTCTTTTAAATTCTAGGTTCTTTTTTTGTTTTTCATCATCCTATATTATTATTTTATTGAGTTATCTACTGGTATGTCCTGATCAACTCATATGATCTTGTTTGTGGGTACCCATTCATGTGATGTTTCACACACCGTTCACCACTTCTTTTCCCCCATTTTAATTGTAGTGTTTGTGTGGATCATATTTTTTAATTGAACTCACATAAAAACTAACACGAATACATACTTTCAATTCATTCTAAAAAATATAAATAACATACAATCCTTGAAAGCACATCGAGTTCTTCATGTGTTTCCATGGTGAGTTTCTGTTATGAAGTCGAACACAAATCACCAAATCATCAGTGGAATCTGATGAAATATTGTGTGTTTCACACTAAACCCTAAGAGGAATCCTAGTATAAAATCAGTAACATTATAGTTATAGGTGTTACCAAAAGAGATTAAGAGATCATAACCCTATCTCATTAAGCGATGAAGGATGAACATCACAAGTTTTCCCCGGGTTGATCGTGTTTATTTACTTTTTTTAACTTCCACATTTTTTTTTTGCTTTCTTCTTTTGTCTGGCGTATTAAATCATAAGAACCAAACTTTTCCAAAACCCCAATCCCCATTTTACATTAATAATCATATCCACTTTTTAAATTAATTATCTATGGCTCTGTCGAGAGATGACCAAGGGTTGTTGTTATTCTACATAAATTTTATTCAAAATTACCCTACTAATTCGACGCGCTCTACAAAATGATCAAATTTTGGAATAATTGCTAGGGGAAAAGATCCTTTTTTTCTTTTTTCCCTTTTATTTATTTATTTTAATTCTTAATTATAAATCCTTTCAATACCCTACCCCCATTTGATTGTTTTTTTTTATTTTGTTGTTATTTTTGTTTTCTTTTGTGTGATTTCTCTCTCTATCTCTCCCTTATTTTTTTATCTCTCTATCTCTATTCTTATCCATTTATCTATCAATAATTCTTTTGTATAACATTCTATTCTCTCTTAACCCTTCTATAGTGATTTTATCCATATTCAATCATTAATAAAAATAAAAAAAATAAAAAAACATCACAACATATTTCCATGACCTGATCTGAAAAAGACAAACTGCTTGAATTTGTCTCGGAAATTGAAATGAAACTTCACAAAAAATCAAGGAATATAGATTAGGTCAATCAAGTAACACTAAGGAACCTCTTTTGAAACCTCATTTGGTCCTAAACCACTCAAAAATTGAACCCAATCATACCCCAGGAATCATGGTTGTATATAACCGAACATTAAAAGAACTGACCACCTCAGATGTGGAGTACCAACCTGTGTACATCCAATATCTTGTTGAAGCATCCATCTTTGAGTTGAAATCATGCCTCATACACCATCTTCCTAAATTCTATGGTCTTCCCAATGAAGACCCTCATAAACACCTTAATTACTTCCACATAGTTTTCTCCCCCATGAATCACTAAAATGAGTTTGAGGACACTATTAAGTTTAGGGCCTTCTCTTTCTCCCTTGATGGTGTAGCCAAAGATTGGATATACAATTTTTCTACCACAATTGGGGGCTGTAATGACCTGAAAATACTATTTTTTAGAAAATTTATTCCAAGCCTCCTGAACTGCATCAATTAGAAAATAAATTTGTGGCATTAGGAAATCACAAGGATAGACCCTTCATAAATACTGGGATAGATTCAAACGACTATGCTCAAGAAGCCCCCACCACCATATTAGTGAACTACTATTAATCCAATACTTCTATGAAGGAAATATCCCCATGGATCATGGAATGATTGATGAAACATCTTGTGGTGTCTTGGTTGATAAAATTTTGTCCGCCACTCGAGACTTAATAGCCAATATGGCTCAAAATGTACAAAAATTTGGTACACGAGCTATTGCACCAAACCGAGGAGTTCATGAGGCATGTAATTCATCCCTAAAACAAAATTTAGAAAAAAAAACTTAATGATATGCATACCCTTCTAATGAAATTAGATCACGCCCAAGGTAACTCACAATTTCATCATGTTCCATTACATTTTGATATTTGTTTTGACAATACTCGTTTTTCTGACCAATGCCCACAACATCAAGATTCACCTAAGTCTTGGGCAGCTGTGTTCCCAGGGCGTTCATTCCAACAAACACCTTCCTTCAAGTAGGAATAATTCAGTCCAAATCCAAACCATGGGTGGAATTCACAACCCCAGTACCTACAAGGTGGAAACTCAAGCTACCCCTAGCAGAATTGGTATCCACAAGGCCAGGTTATGCAACCTTCTTATCCTTCAACATGTCAAAACAAAATTCATCCTCCTCCTCCCAAATCTGAAACAATCCTTGAGGATATGGTGAAACAAATGGAAACCTAGAACCTAGTGTTCTACAGACCACACAATCAGTTATTCATGACCTACAAACTCAAGTGGGACAATAAGTGAATAACATCGGTGAGCTTAAGATGCAATGTTCTAGACAACTACCATCTGAACCCATTTCCAATCCAATATACAAAGGTAATATATGTGAAACTAAACTTCGTAGTGGTAAAGAAGTTACTCCTTCTATTAATTATATTCTACATGTATGTCCCCCTCTTGAAAATACTCTTTCTCCACCCAAAAAACATTCCAATAAAGAAAAAGATAAAAATGTAATAAAATTATCATTGATGATTCAAATGAAAAATCCATTCCCCTTCCTTTCCTCCAAAGACTCCCTAAATATATTACAAATTATGATAATGATATTGATAATGAAATAATGGATACATTTAATTAAGTTCAAGTTAATATTCCTTTATTGGATGCAGAAAAGATAATTATCAGTTATGTCAAATTTCTTAAAGAAGATTGAACCATAGATGATGGATGATGGGAAATGAGAGAGACATAATGGGAAGTAATGTCGCGACCTTGATTCAACCATAAATTCCAACCAAATTCAAGGATCATGGAACATTCACAATATTGTGTACCATAGGGGAGACCTTATTTTCTAATGTTATGCAAGATTTAGGTTCTTCCATTAATGTAATGCCTTACTCTGTGTATAATTCTCTATAGGTTGGAGTGCTTCAACCAACAGGCATTGTCTTGTAAAATTTTAACTGAAGTACAACGCATCTAACATGAGTGATTGAGGATGTCCATGTAAGAGTGATGAATCTCATCTTCCCCGCTAATTTCTACATTCTTGATTTGGAAGAAACCTGAATCCCAGGGCATGCCCCTATCATACTTGGGAGGAAATTCTTCAAAACATCAATGACGGTTGTCAATTTTCACAATGGTTCACTTTCCATGTAGTTAAGTGGAGAAAGGTAAGTTTTAACATCCTTGAGGCTATAAAACACCCCATTAAAGAGAACTCCACTCTTTCTGTCTATTCGGTGGAGGTGCTCTCAAATGATACACACACAGACACAATTATCTCCTTGATTCGTACTCTGATTAATATTCATATTCTTCACCTATGGATGATTTGAGTTTGGATTCATGTTTTGAGTGTTCTATGGGTGATGAAAAGTGTAAATTTTGTGCTTTAATTGATGAGTGTGTTCATTCTGAGGTACCCATTATTGTTGATGATTCTGAAAATCTCATTTAAATATATTCTCTATCTTTAGAAAATAAACATGAGCAAATAGATAGTTTAATAGACCTAACTCCGCCTAAATCTACTCCCTCAGTCTAAAACCCCTGATGAAGGAATTAAAACTAATCCCATCTAATTTATAAAATCCCTATCTTGAGTGTATTGACCAATTTCCTATCATTATTTTCAGTAAACTCTCTCAAAAGTAAGAATCAAAACTACTCATCCTTTTGAGAGAGTGTAAAAAGGAAATAGGATGGACATTGGATGATATTATTAGGATTATCCCATCTAATTTTATGAACCATAAACTCTTGTATTATAAGGCTAAGCTCGTAAGACAATCTCAATGCCAGTTGATTCCCACTCTCCTTGAAGTGGTAAAATTAGAAGTCAGTAAATTACTTCTTGCGGGGATAATTTATCCAATATCTGATAGTAAATGGGTTAGATTAGTGTATATTGTGCCTAAAAAGATATGAATAAAAGTTGTGTCAAATGAAAGAAAAGAATTGGTTCCAACACATGTGCAAAACAGTTGGCAAGTCTATAATAACTACCATCGACTAAATCAAGCCACGCGTAAGGACTGATTTCCTCTACCATTCATTGACCAAATGTTAGAAGGATTGTCTAGTATGTCCCATTATTGTTTCCTTGTTGTCTATTCAGGTTATTTCCAAATCCATATATCCCCAGAGGATCAAGAAAAGACAAAATTTACCTATCCATTTTGCATATTTACATATTGAAGGATGCATTTCAATCTATGTAATGCTCCTCGTACATTTCAGTGATGTATGTTGAGTATTTTTTTTATTACCTTGAGTGTTTTATAGAAGTTTTTATAGATGATTTAATAGTTTAAGGAACTTTCATTGATGACTTCTTGGCTCACCTGGGTTCTATCCTCCATCGTTGCATAGGAAAAGATCATGTATTAAATTATGAGAAATGGCATTTCATGGTTGAATTGAAGGTTCCAGGCGCAGTGGAAGTGTGTGGGTGGATTTGACCACTTGGTTTTTTATCATTAACAATGATTAATCCGGGATGAATGTGATGATAAATTCCATTCTCCACGGATTGGATCACAGAAATGGACGAAAAAGGAAAGTCCCGGAACCACAAAGTAGGATCGTTACAGGTTGATTATAATTAATTTAATCAATTGAAAAGAAATACCTTTTGTGTGTTCTTTCTTCATTGATGTTCTTCATCACGTTCCAATTTGATTCATCGTTGCTTCACAGAAACCAAGTGTAGACTTCCTCTAGCGGTGATCCACACGTGTACCTCGTATCTCGGGACGTCTCCAAAGGAGTCTCTAGGTGCTAGTGTGGAGAAACTTTTGCTTGCGTTGTCCTCCTTAGATCGTCTTGATCCGATAGAAGAGGATCTCTCTCGGTCTTGATATCATTCTTGGAGGAAGAGGTTATTCCGGCCTTGAAAGAATTCTCCAGAGTTGTTGTGTACAACGATTCTCTTGTGAGTCAGAAAAGAGTTGGTGTTATAAGGATATTTATAATCAGGTTAGAGGTTGTAGAGTTATGACAATAAATAAACGTGTTACACGTTTTATTTATTTCATTGACTCTTATTTAAAACCTCCATGTCAAATAATTAATTCCTTGACATGCTCCCACACTGATTATAATAAATATCATTTAAAACAATATTATATCCTCAAAATCCCGACTGGAAAAACTACACGGCGTGTATTAATAAATACACGGTGTGTACTTGTTTTTCATTGAAAACTACACGGCGTGTACATTCAATTTACATGGCATGTATATCTTATTTTCATTTATTCATTTCCTTTCTATAAAGAAAATTACACGGTGTGTAATTATTAATACATGATGTGTACTTGTTTTCCATGAAAAACTACATGGCGTGTAATCTTTAATACACTGCATGTATATCTTGTTTTTCATTTCCTTGTTCCTCCATCATTAAAACAATTTAGGCTTATTTGAATAATTATTAAACCATGTACGGGAATAATCTTTATTCTACTTGAGATACTTGAATACACTTAGTGTGTGACCCTCTAGGCCTCTTTCTCGTTGGCATTAGGCGGGCTTGCCTAAAGTCCAAGATTACTGTCTAGCAACCGGTCAAGGAACCCAAGAGAAAGAAGTTGACGCCTCATTGACGTATCACCTCATACAAACGCTTACTGTGTAATTTAATCCCTTTTTCTTGATATCTCATCAAGAAAGATTCATGGTAGTGTCATAAACCTATATTCTTGATCTGTTGTTCTTTGAATACCTGAAATAAACTCGCCGTTTACACCATGGCCATGGAATTTAATGCGATAGTTCTATTTCAATCAAAGGGCCAAGATATCAACTTTTATAAATGGAAGGGACAAATTCTTCCTCTACTTATCCATTAATAACATGTCACTCGTGACGCACCCAACGTACCCTACTTCCCGCTAACTGTCTGCGTGACAGTTTTCATCAGCAAATCTAAGTGTGTGATTCATGACATGAGTTAATGATAATCTTCCAGTCTAAGGACCATTACACATGCTCGTAGATAGAAATGTCCGATGACACCAAGACATGCGTAATTTCTACTGGCGGGTCTTTTCTCATAATCTCCCATATTGGAGATTACCAAGTGAGAACTCCACGAGAGAGAGTCTTGTCTTCTTATGAGTACTTGCACATGACGGTCTGTATACTATGTGTCCTATCATAGTATGTCATCCAACCGTAGAACATTATTTAAGAATATTGTTATAGCATTTAAATGTTCTCATCATAGTGGGGATTTTCTATGACCTTATCAATGCAACAAATATTCCAGGACATTATTATATTATAGTCATGCAAAATAATGAAAAATATATAATAAGTGAAAATTCATGTAATCAAAGTAAAAAATAGTTGGTTCTTAGGACACCAACCCTTAAAAACTCCCACTTGGACTAGAGTTAACTGCCTACGACTTTTAGTCTGCTAGACCTCACATGATGATCATGTTTCTGATGAGTCAAGGTTTTAGTCAAGGGGTCTGCCACATTGTATTCCATGGAAATAGTGTCCACTACAAATTCACCTCTCTAGGAAAAATCCTTCAAGAGATGATACTTCCAAAGTATGTGATTTTTTCGCTGATGTGACCTTGGCTCTTTTGTAAGTGATGTCGCTGCAGTATTATCACAATAGAGTGTGATGGGATCTTTACTGCTCGGTAATACATCCAGCTCTTGGACTAAGCTTTGCATCCATACTGCTTCTTTAGCTACCTCAAAAGCTGCGATATACTCGAATTCCGCTGTAGAATCTGCCACCACACTTTTCTTTGAGCTCTTCCAGCTCACTGCACCTCCATTCAAACTGAAGATGTATCTAGTATGCGAATTCATGTAATCTTGATCAGTCTGGAAACTAGCATCTACATGTCCTATGATGACTAGTTCCACATATCCTCCATAAACTTGGAACATATCCTTAGTACGCCTCAGATACTTAAGTATAGTCTTGACTGTCATACAATGGTGGTCTCATAGATTAGCTTGATATCTTCCTACTACACTTAATGAGTAAGCAACATCTAGCCTCGTACATAACATAGCATGCATGACTGACCCAATCGCGGATGCATAAGGTATCCTTACCATTCTCTTTCTTTCCTCATGTGTCTGAGGACACATTTTCTTTGAAATATGAATGCCATGTGACACTGGCAACAATCCCCTCTTGGACAGTTCCATACTGAATCTCTTCAGTATCTTGTCAATGTATGTACTTTGACTCAGGCCCAACATTCTCTTGGATCTATCATGATGGATCTTGATCCCCATAATGTATGTTGCCTTGCCCAAGTCTTTCATGGAGAATCATTTATCTAACCATGCCTTAACTGACTGTAAGACAGGTACTTTGTTTCTAATTAGTAATATGTCATCAACATATACTATTAGGAAAATGACAGCACTTCCACTAAACCTCTTGTAGACACAAGGCTCACATTGATTCTTAACAAAGCCAAATTTTGTTACGGCTTTATCAAAATGAATGTTATGTGACCTTCATTCTTGCTTTAATCCTTAAATGGATTTCTACAACTTGCATACCTTGTTGGCATCCTTTGGAGTCACAGACCCTTCAGGTTGTGTCAGGTAGACATCTTCCTGGAGGTTCCCGTTATGGAATGCTATTTTGACATCCATTTTCCAAATTTCATAGTCATGGTAAGCGGTAATGACCAATAGGATTCTGATGGATTTCAGCATCGCAACCAGTGAAAAGGTTTCATCATAGTAAATTCCTTGATGTTGTCTAAAACCTTTGGCAACCAGTCATGCCTTATAGGTGCTTAATTTCCCCTCCATGTCCATTTTTTTCTTGAATACCAATTTATTACCAATAGGCTTTACATAAACTAGAAGATCTACCAAAATCCAGACTTGGTTTTGGTACATGGAATCCATTTCATAATTCATGGCTTCTTACCACTTGGTAGTGTTTGTGCCTTCAACTACTTCCTTCTAGGTAATAGTATCATCATTGTCAACCAATAATGAGTCACCATCCTCGGTGACAAGAAAACCATATCATTCCAGTTCTCTCAGCTCTCTCGTGCTCCTATACAGTTCTTGTGTCTCTGGAACAAATTTTTCTTCTATGGGGCTTTGTGGAATTTGTTACTGTACCAACTCCTGTGTATCTTAATCCTTGACTTCATCAAAGTCTATCTTTCTCCTACTATCTCTTTTGTAGATGTGCTCCCTCTCAAGTAATATGGCGTGTCTTTCCACTACAACCTTTTTTTCTGAGGGTTTTTATAAGTAATATTCCCTTGTTTCCTTGGAATATCCTATAAAGATACACTTTGTGACTCGGGGTGCAATTTTGTTACCTGAATAGGCCTTAACAAATTCTCTGCTACCCCACACATGTAAATTTGATAACATGGATTTGCGTCCACTCCATAACGTGTATGGAATACCATTTATCAATTTATTTGGTACTTGGTTTAGTATGTGTGCTGATGTTTGTAATGAATATCCCCAAAAGGATAATGGAAGACTTTCATTACTCATCATTGATCTCACCATGTCCAATAGGGTGTGGTTCCTCCTTTCACTTACACCATTCCACTGAGGTGTGTAAGGAGAAGTGAGTTGAGATAAAATCCCAAACTCCCATAAGAAATCAATGAAGTACTGATTAAGTTATTCTCCTCCTCTATCTGAGTGAAGTTTCTTAATCTTCTTACCAATATGTTTCTCAACTTAATTCTTGTATTCTTTGAACTGATCAAAAGAATCGGACTTATACCTCATTAAGTAAATATATCCATATCTACTAAAATCATCAGTAAAAGTTATAAAGTATGAGAACCCACCCCTTGCTTCAACTGGAAATGGTCCACACACATCTGTGTGAACTAATTCTAGAAGCTCTTTAGCCCTTTCACCTTTCCCACTAAATGGGTCTTTAGTTATTTTTCCTTGTAGACACGCATGACATACACCAAGTGGTTTTAGTTCGAAAGAATCTAAATACCCATCTTGATGTAATTTTGTCAAACGTTTCTCATTGACATAACCTAGCTGATGATGCCAAAGTTGGGTGTGGTATGAGTCATGTGAATTAACTTTTTCATTGATTTACATTACTTTGTTTGTGAAGTCTAACACATAAAGGTCGTTATATAAATGTGCCCTACCAAAACAAATGCTATCTTTATAAAAGTAGCAACATCCACTTCCAAACTTGAAGATGAATCCATCAGTATCTAATCTGGATACTTAAATAATGTTTTTAGTTACAGAGGGTACATAATAAAATCCTTTCAAAACAAATACCGTCCCAATAGGCAATGTTAGGTGGTAGTCTCCGACAGCTACAACAGCGAGTCTGGCTCCGTTGGCTGCCCGTAAATCCACCTCACCTCGATAAATCTTTCTAAATGTACTAGGTTCTTGTATTTCGATACAGATGTGAGCACCAAAATTAGTATCTAATACCCAATTGGTAGAAATAGATAGATTACATTCGATAACAAACACACTTGAAGCTTCCCCTTGCTTCCTTGGCTGGATGCAGTTTTTCTTCCAGTGGCCCTTCTTGCCACATGCGAAACAAACAGCATCATGTTCCCTTACCTCCCCTTTGATCTTCCTTTTATTGGAAGGCCTTGAAGAAGATTTGGGCTTAAATCTCTTCGCCTTCCCTTTCCTTTTATTCACCATAAGGACAGAAGGTTTTTCACGCTTCATGTCATTATCCACTTGGAGAATGAGGATAAGAAGATCATACAGAGACTTCTCAATGTTGTTTATGTTGAAGTTCACAACAAATTTTGAGAAGATCTGGGGGAGTGATGCGAGAATGAGATCGGTACCCAGTTCTTCGGGGAGTATAAAACCTAGAACCTCCAAGAACTCAAGGTATCCAATGATCTTGACTACATGAGGCCCAGCTGGGGCACCCTCTCCAAGCTTTATCTAGAATAGATCCTTGGAGATCTCAAACCTTTCGTGTCTTTCTCTCTCCTGGTATAAACCACGAAGGTGCACGATAATACTGTAGGCATCCATGTCTTCATGAGACTTCATGAGCTCACTAGACATTGATGGCATCATTAAACATTTAACGTCAAGTTCATCGCTCAAATGTTGATCATAGACCTAGAAATCTTTATCACTCGCCCCTTGGGAAGGTGGATCAGGAAGTGAGGACTCCAGCACATAAAACTTTCGTTCATTGCGTAGGATAACCCAAAGGCGCCTAAACCATTCCTGAAAGTTACTTCTGGTGAGGATATTGTCTTTATCCAGAATTGATCATAGGGAAAATGTGGTTGATGATTTTTTCATTTTGATTCTTCAAATTAAAAGAGCATATTTATCAGTACTTTCTTGATTACATTTTATGAGAAATAATAAAAAATTTATTAATTCTCCCACTATTTTATCAAGTCCCAATGGCCCTCACCATTGAACTCGGAATGTCTAGTTGATTTTACATTCTAGTGGAAAAGATCTATATTCCCCTTCGCATAACCCCAACAAGGGTTGGTCAAGATATTTGAAGGTATTTAGGTAGGTAGGTCTTTGCCAACTGTGAGCTTACAGTTCCTTGATCTGTTGAGTGGACTCCCCAATCCTGAAATCCTTACTTGGATTTCCTCAACTCTTGCCTCCAATATTACATCAATTCTAGAAAGGGCTACTCCTCTTGATGTAATATGTTTAAGTCAACCCGAAACCATTCATAAGGGCTTCCTTTATAAAGATAAGTTTCCCAACAAGGGTTGGTCAATCACATAGTTTTATTGAGTCTTGCCCTTAATCAAGTAATGGAAGGCTTGGTCTAACTCAATGTGGTATTGAGGGATTTTAATCTTTTATGCGTAGTTTTACATTATCACATGATTTTTAATATTAAGTGATGCTAGCTTAAGTGATTAACCATGTTCTGATAATGTTTACGCATAGTCCGGTTTTTATTTTATTACATCTTTGCATACTTGTTTATTTCATTAATTATGTGATCACGACAACACATACATAATAAATAAACCATGAAATCAGATAGTAATCAAATAAGATGGCATGATCATGAGTTTCTATTGGTTATCCTACCCAGTGGTTTGATAAGCTAACCCTGACCTAGGGAAAAACACCTTGAACCGATGGTTCATGTTTTGCAGCCCCCACCTATCCACCTTTGTATCTTCTTTTGTTGGTTTCACCTTAGCTTCGAATTTCGAACCATCTCCTCTGGCTTGGGAGATTCTCCATTACATGGGTTTTACATTAAAGAACCCATGGGCACATAGGACCTACATTTTATTGGAAGAAGTCTTGCAGTCCAACAAATTTAAATTAAACAAATTTAAATGAAACCATACACACATAAAAGGGGTCTTTGTTCTAGCTCATGATCATCCATAGCATGCAACGACATTTACGCATATTTATAATTCAAATTCTTTTAATTGTTCTTTCATTTAAGATAATTTGCACTCAAATTCAATTAATTATGATCTTATAATTAATCAATTAGTTTTCTTAAATTCCTTTCTGAAATTCCTTGAGATTATTCTCATCCATATTCCTTGTATAGGTCTTTGTAATTTTGGAGGAAACCTGGTGAAATTTCTGGAAAGTACACAGCGTGTAGTTTATATTTACACGGCGTGTATTTCTTTTCACCCTTTATCCAAAGTACACACCGGGGGATTTTTCATGTTCTCTGTACTTTGGAAATTTTGGATTACACGGCGTGTACTTCCTTGTTATGTGGTAACTGGCTTGGCGATCCCGTGTATGTGGTACGCAGCTTCTCCTTTGTACATGGTTTCACTTGGGCCGGATCAGACTACACAGCATGTTGCTCCAACATACACACCGTGTATTCCAGTTCCCACGCGTCGTTTAATTCTGTTCAACACGGGGTGTTAAATACTTATATGTAGTCAATTCACACGGTGTGGTTTGGAGGATAAGTATCGGTTCGTTAAACCTAAGTACAAGGCGTGTAGTTTTCATTACTTTTCATGTATTCCCATGTTGTACAGACAGAAAGAGTGGCTCCTCCGGATGAGATCCTCATTTTTATTTTAATCAAAATTAAAATTAAAAGGCCGTTTTTGTGATATGAATCGAGAAACAAAAGAGGAAGAACATGTCTCGTTTATTAAGATTTATAGAATGATTTATTTTTTAATTGAATCAAATATAAATTGGTAAATTATCAACAAAAATTAAATAACTATAATCAACGTTGTAACCTCCCTATGATACCATTTGAAGCCTCTGGGTGCAGCGGAAGTGCATGGGTGGATGTTCCCACTTGGTTTTTTGTCATTAACAATGATTAATTTGGTATCAATACGATGATAAACGCCAATCTCCACGGATTGGATCATAGAAATAGACAAAAAAGGAAATTCCTAGAACCACAAAGTAGGATCGTTACAGGTTGATTATAATTAATTTAATCAATTGAAAATAAATATCTTTTGGGTTTTCTTTCTTCTTTGATGTTATTGATCACGTTCCTATGTGATTCGTCGTTGCGTCACAGAATCCAAGTGTAGACTTCCTCTAGCGGTGATCCACATGTGTACCTCGTATCTCGGGACGTCGCCAAAGGAGTCTCCGGGTGCTAGCATGGAGAAACCTTTGCTTTCTTTGTCCAACTTAGATCATCTTGATCTGATGGAAGAGGATCTCTCTCAGTCTTGAGAGATTTCTTGGAGGAAGAGGTTCTTTCGGCCTTGAAAGAATTCTCCAGAGTTGTTCTGCACAACGATTCTCTTGTGTGTCAGAAAAGAGTTGGGGTTGTGAGGATATTTATAATCAGGTTTGAGGTTGTAGAGTTATGACAATAAATAAAAGTGTTACGTGTTTTATTTATTTTATTGACTCTTATTTAAAACCCCCATGTCAAATAATTAATTCCTTGACATGCGCCCACGCTGATTATAATAAATATCATTTAAAACAATATTATATCCTCAAAATACCGACTGGAATAACTACACGGTGTGTATTAATAAATACACGGCGTGTAATTGTTTTTCATTTAAAACTACACAGCGTTTACATTCAATGTACACAGCGTGTATATCTTGTTTTCATTTATTCATTTCCTTTCCATAAAGAAAACTACACGGTGTGTAATTATTAATACACGGTGTGTACTTGTTTTCCATGAAAAACTACACGGCGTGTATATCTTGTTTTTCATTTCCTTCTTCCTCTATCATTAAAACGATTTAGGATTCCTTGAATAGTTATTAAACCACGTACAGGAATAATTTTTATTCTACTTGAGATACTTGAATACACTTAGTGTGTGACCCTCTAGGCCTCTTTCTCATTGGCATTAGGCGGGCTTGCCTAATGTCCAAGATTACTGTCTAACAACGGGTCAAGGCACCCAAGAGAAATAAGTTGACGCCGCATTGACGTATCACCTCATACAAATGCTTACTGTGTAATTTAATCCCTTTGTCTCGATATCTCATCAAGCAAGTTTCATGGCAGTGTCATAAACCTATATGCTTGATCCGCCATTCTTTGATTACCTAAAATAAACTCGTTGTTTACACCATGGCCATGGAATTTAATGCGATAGTTCTATTTCAATCAAAGGTCCGAGATATCAACTTCCATAAATAGAAGGGACAAATCCTTCCTCGAGTTATCCATTAACAACATGTCACTCATGACGCACCCAACGTACCCTACTTCCTACCAACTGTCTGCATGACGGTTTTCGTCAGCAAATATAAGTGTGCGAGTCATGACATGAGTTAATGATAATCTTCCAGTCTAAGGACCATTACACAAAATCATAGATAGAAATGTATGATGACACCAAGACATGCGAAATTGCTACTGGTGGGTCTGTTCTCATAATCTTCCATCTTGGAGATTACCAAGTGCGAACTCCATTAGAGAGAGTCTCGTCTTTTTATGAGTACTCGCACATGACGGTATGTATACTATGTGTCCTATCATAGTATGTCATCCAACCGTAGAACTTTATTTAAGAATATTGTTATAGCATTTCAAGGTTCTCATCATAGCAGGGATCTGTCATGACCTTATCAATGCAACAAATATTCCATGACATTATTATATTTTATTCATGTAGAACAATGAACAATATATAATAAGTGAATATTCATGTAATCAAATTACAAAACAGTTGGTTCTCAGGACACAAACCCTTACATTAATGAGGGATAATTCTTGGGAATGTTATTTCAAAAGACGTAATTTAAGTGGATAAATCCAAAATTGAATTAATTTCAACCCTTCCATATCCAAAATGTGTTTGTGAGGTGCGATCTTTCTAGGGTCATGTGGGTTTTTACTGCTGATTCATTAAATACTTCAATAAGATCACACTTACCTTATCCAATTTATTACAAAAGGATTCTGAATTTGAGTTTGATAATAATTTTGAGGATGCATTAAATTTTCTAAAAATGAGTCTCACATCACCTACTATCATCCAACCACCAAGGTGGGATCTACCCTTTGAGCTTATGTGTGATGCCTCTAACTTTGCAGTTGGGGTAGGTTTATCACAATGGGTTGAGAAAGATCCTCATGTCATTGTGTATACCTCTCTTACCCTTTACCATTCCCAAGAAGACTACACAACCACTAAAAAATAACTTTATTTTATTGTGTTTTACTTGGAAAATTTATATTCATATCTCATCCGGTCAAAAATCATTGTATTCTCTGATCATGTTGCCCTTCGTTTCCTCCAAAAGAAACCTGAAGCCAAGCCCCAACACTTTTCGGTGGATGATCCTCCTCCAAGAGTTTGACCATGAGATTTGTGAAAAGAGAGGAGTAGAAAAAATTTTAGAAGACCACATTATTAGGATTTCCCAACCATTGGAACATCATGTTGACTCACCCCTTCCCATTGGAGAATTTTTCCCTCATGAGAACCTTTGTGATGTTGTGGACCTTACCCCTTGGTATACAGACATTGTGAATTTTCTTGAAACTTATAAGGTCCCCAATGATTTATGTATTCCCCAATCCCAGATACATAAACATGATTCTCGGTGGTACATTTGTGATGACCCATATTTGTAGAGAATTTGTGGTGACCAAGTAGTTCATCGGTGTGTCCCTTACCATGTTCTCGCCTCTGTTTTGACCTTATACCACACTTTGGCATGTGGGGGACACTTTGGCTCTCAACTTATTACTTAAAAGGTCCTTGACTCAAGAATCTATTGGACAATACTATATAGGGATGCCCTTAGATTTTTTAAATCCCTTAATCAGTTTCAATTCATAGGGAATATCTCCAAGATGAATGAAATCGCCCCAACAATTCATGTTATTTTGTGATATCTTTGATGCATGGGGGATTGACTTTATGTGTCCTTTTCCTAATTAATTTTACTTTTTTTCATCTTATTGGATATTTACAATGTATCTAAATGGGTAAAAGCAAAGTCCACCAAGACCAATGACTTTCAAGTGGTTGTTGATTTTGTGAGGTCCCAAATTTATAGTCATTTCGGTTTGCTGAGATTCAACATTAGTGATCAGGGTTACCATTTTTTCAATCGCAACATGAATAATTTGCTTCGTAAGTATGGGGTTGATTATAAAGTCTCCACTACATATCACCCCCAAACTAATGAAGAAGAAGAAATCCCAAATTGGTAATTTAAGAGAATCTTGTAAAAAATGGTACAACCCAACAGGAAAGATTGGAGTTTGTGCTTGGATGATGCACTTTGGGCATACCATACAGCTTTTAAAAACCCAATCGGATTGTCACTATACTGATTTGTGTTTAGAAAAGCATTTCACCTCCTGGTGGAGGTATAAAACCGGTCATGTTGGGAAGTTAAACTATGTAATATGACTCATTCGGATGTAGGTGAGAATAAGAAGATGCAGATTCAAGAGTTGGAAGAAATTCTATGTGATGCATATGAGTACTCCTGAATTAATAAATAGAAGACAATGGCATTCCAGGATATCATGATTCATTAGCAGAAGTTCCATATTGGTGAGAAGGTCCCCATGTACAATTCCTGGATAATCCTCCACAGAGGTAATCTTCGTTCCCAATGGATCATTCCTTATAACATTACCGATGATTAACCTTTTGGTGCTATATAGGTTTTACATGAGAAGAGTGGACAGAGGATTATTGTCAATAGGAAGAGGCTCAAACACTTCTATGAGGATTTTCCAATGCATATCGTGGAGTAAATCCAACTGATAGATGACACATATGACACAACATAGTAGGACGTCCCTTCTTCCTAACTTTATTAACTTATATATTTATTTAAAATAATTTCATTGAGGACAATGTAACTTTTAGGTGTGGGGGATGGTGACATGTCAAAGTTAGGATTGATTAAAAAAATAAATGAATATAATGAAAATAATAAAAAAATTGTTTTCATTTATGATCCCCCCCCATATTTTCTGTTTTTAGATAAAAATTAATATTTAAAAGAATATCCAAAATCATTTTTCATTCATGATTCGATTGTGAGGAAAATTTCATTGTTTTTGGAAAAAAAATTCAAATTAATGTTGATATGGAATCTTTTACTTGAATTTGTATTTTCAAATCATTCATAGGTGATTAATAAATTTTTGAGTCCCATGCTTCATTAGCACTGAACAATAGTTTAATCCCTTAAACGAGAGACATTTTAATACCTTTATTGTATATTCTTCCTTTTAATCACTTTCATGAGAGTCTCAGGTCATGTAGAGAAACTATAAATCTCCTTGATTCTATTTGAATTCATAATATTCAAGTATGCTACATTCATGATCGAGGCATTCGTTTATTAAAAAGACCGTTATACAATTATCCTTTATTTTTTTCCACATTTACATTTTATCCTTCTTAAGCCTTAAGGACGATAAAATGCTTATTAGGTAGTGAACATACAAGATAATTTATCCCTACTAACCCATATCTTGTGTATATTCTTGTTTAATATTCATCAAGTGTGGGAGAGAGGGTGATTCCATGGGATTTCTAGGAAGGGAATTATTTTTATGGGTTGATATAAATAATGCCTACATATTCCTTTGATAATGGGTTCACAAGACATAATTACATCATTATTTTACACTTGTTTCCCTCTTTATCTCTAATAATAATACTAAAAAATATAGTTTTGTTCACCTAAAAAATATAACAAAAGAATAAAATGGATAAAAGAGGATGTTTACTCATTATTATTCATTACTTGGTTATGATCCACACAAATGGACAATGGGGATAGTGAGTGGGAGGTAATATATTTTTTGAGGTGTTGAGTGTGTACATTCATTATAAACAATTGCTGGATTTTGACAGGTTTTGTAAAAAAGATATCAAACCCTCCTCTTCTACCTCAGATTGTTAAACAATAAATCCTACCAACCCTTTAACCTCAGAAAAACCTGTTGGAAGTCCTCTTGCATGGCACAGTAGTTTCTGTCAGTAGAGAACTGAGAATCATGGAAAGCATATGTAAGATCACATGAACTTTGGGAAAGATCATAAATCCACATTCATGCGTTCCTTGAGTGAAGAGGGAAAATTTTTAGGTGATTTAGGTTGTGACATGTTTCATGGTTGAACAAATGATGTTGAACAAATTTGAATGTGAGAAAAGAAAAATGATTGGAAATTTGATTCTATAAATGAGACATGATGAATTTAATTTCAAAAGAATATTGGATTTTTTCACACCTTTTATCTAGGAATGGGACTTTATTATGATATTATACTTTTCCCTGGATTGAAAACGTTTAGTTGTGTGGGTGTGATCATACCACGATTCACTATTTTATTTCCCATTATAATAATGCTTTAAACTGATTATGTATTGAAAATTACATGTTTAATAACAAGTTTTACTTCATGTTTGGTTCTATAATTCAATTATTAACACTTTTGAAAATGAATATTTTACTTGTTTTGATGTTTTTTCAATTGGTGGAGGTGATTTTGAGGGCATGTAATGAAGTCTAAGAAAAATAGGCCAATCTGCACTTGATCCAAGAACACCAGTGGACTAATACGCATACTTCTACTACATCGTGCATCCAAATGAGCTGAAATTTTGCAGGAAGGTCTAAATTTAATTGGATACTTTTCATATTAAGAAACCTAATCCTTATTCGGCTTCTATAATACCCATACAAACTGATCTGTACAGGGAATCAAATCTTTCCAAGTCAAAAGTGGTGTTCAAAATTTTATCAATATCTCCAGCTGTGATTGTCAAAATGCAGCCAAACATTTGATGTAAATATTCATGATGTGGGACTACACCTTTATAGTTTTTTTAAAAAGGTGATTTGTCTATCTAGTGGACAAAAACTATGATCCATGTGGTTTGACACAATCGTGGGCTCAAAACCACCTTCCAATTGGCCTATAAAAGAACACCTTGGGCACCTCATTTAGGAGTTCGACCAGGAGGCAAGGTGCTACCATTTTGGAGTTCTAAATGATTCCTCTAATCATACCTATAATTTCTGGATTCTATGTGATTTTATTCTTAAAAATATTCCTCTTCCTTCTCATCCATGAATTTCTAATTCCCTTGTGATCAACCGGTGAGGAACATGATGTAATCCCAAGCATTTTTCATGTAATATTTGGATGGTCATTTAATTTCTAGGTTTTTTTGTTGTTTCCATCATCCTCTATTATTATTATTTTACGTTATGTACAGGAATGTCATTCTCAAATCATATGATCAAGTTTGGGGGTACCCATTCATGTGATGTTTTACAAACCGGTCACCACTTCTCTACCCCCCCCCCCTTTAGTTGTAGTGTTTGTGTGGATCGTATTGATTAATTTAGGTCACATTAACACTAACATAGACATATACTTTCAGGTAATGGTAACTCATTGAAATAACATACAAACCTAGACATCACATCAAGTTCTTCGTGTGTTTCCTCAGTGAGTTTCAGTTATCAAGTCGAACACAAATCACCCAATCATTGGTGGTTTCCGATGAATCATTGTGTGTTCTGGACTGAACCATATTAGATATACTAGTATAAACTCAATAACATTGTGGTTATAGGTGTTACAAACTAGGGATTAAATTATCATAACCCTATCTCTAGAGGTGATGAAGGATGAATGTCACAAAATTTCATCAGGTTGATCATTTTTAATTACTTCTGTTAACTTCCACTTTGTTTTTATCGATTTCCACTTTTATTTTGAGTATTAAATCATAAAAACCCAATTCTTCAAAAACCCCATTACATTTTTTACTTTAATAATCAGAAATTATTTTTAAATTATTGATCTAAGGCTCTGTTGAGAGATGACCAAGGGTTGCTACTATATTGCAGGAATTCTAGTCAAAATTAATCAACTAATTTGATGCACTCGACAATACAATCAATTCCCATTAACATTTAATGGTAATAGAGGACTAGATGAATTATTGAATACCTAAAGATTTAAATTTTTGGAATTATTTGAAATGAATTTTCTTGTAGTTATTTTTTCTTGAATGAAGGACCACATCCATTATAAACAATATCATAGGAATAAAAAAATCCCAAGGGGTGTCAATAAATATGTACATGGAGAAATTTATGAATTAGTGTGAAAGATTCCCACATTAACAAATTCGTGATAATATTCTCATACAATACATTTATGCAGCACACACACCTATGGAGAGGAGAATAGTGGCTATCATGACTAGAAGAGAATTTGTGGACAAAACACTAGCAGCTACACTTGCATTGATTGAAAATATGGAACAATAATCAAATAATTCCGCCATAGAGGTATGAAAAATGATATAGGAGTTTATTAGGTAATTCTATCTTCTCTTTAAAGTTATTTAATTGATACCAAGTTGCAATAATTGACTACTATGGTGAGGCAGGTATCTTTGGATCAAAATACATCCCAACCCACTACTATGAGGCCTTGTGTCATTTCCACTGAATAAACCACCCAACTAACAGTCTCCCCTAACTAAAAGAAATGGAGGATTGCACACCAGTATTCCCTAGGTGACCATATTAGAAGTAACCAAAACCACATCCCCATTAGTATTATTATTCCTTTTCACCAACATAAAAAATAGGGTGGATGTGTCAATCAGATATATGGTATGGATCTGGACAACAATAGAGGCCCCTTTTCATAAAAATTTCTAGCATCCTCCAACATACCGATAGGGTTTTCAAGAAACTCAATGGATATTTGATTCTCCTAAATGAAAATTCGACAATAAGGGAAATCCCATACAAATGTAGATTCCAATACACATGATATTTTGATAAAAATTATTCATAATCAAAAGAATAATCTAAATAGTCAATGTCCAATGCTAAGAGTGTTAAATACACAAATAAGATAGACTGTTACCGCCCTCCATGAAATATTAAGTAATAACTCCAAAAATATGACTTCTTAGACTGATAAAGATCTAAAGGGTAATTCTAGTGCAATCACATTGAGAGGAATAAAGTAAACAAATGATACATCTTCACACCTCATTCCCCTAGGATTCTGCACAAATTCAATGAACCCCATTCAAGACTTAATGATGAGGTGACCATAGTGAAATCCAATGGTAATCAAATTAATGATTTAATTCATCCTGAACCTATTATGTATATATCTAGATTTGTTCAATCCAATAATATTGTCGACGAATAAATGAAATGATTGGTTTTGGACACATTCAAGCATGCATATATAAATATACCACTTATTGAGGCCATTAAAAAAAATCCATGATATGAAAAATTAATAAATTAAATTTATAGCTATAGAATAGGTATTGATAGAAATTAGAGGATCAATCATGGATGGAATGTTCCATCCATCATTACAAAAACTCATGAAATTCCACAAAAGTAAAATGATCTGGGGACTTTCACCATCCCATGCACCGTAAGAGAGTTACATTTTTTCTGATGCCCTTAGTGATTTGCGAGCTTCAATAAATGTGATTCCTCACTCTGTATACTATTTTTTACAGATGGGTGAGTTAAAAGTGATGATATTAATGGTGTATTTGGTGAATAAATCTACAATATATCCACCAGGGGTCTATGAGGATGTACTTATTCAATTAAGAGACATGATCATTCCGACAGATTTTGATGTTCCTAACTAGGAAATTTATCAAGTATGTACTCATTTTCCAATTACCATAGGTAGTAAATTCCTCAAAAAAATCACAAATTTCCCTAACAGAATACATTATATTGATTTTTGAGATGAAATTTTGATATTTAATGTAATGGAATCCCTAAAGTACCCCTTAGAGGACCATTTTTCTTTTATTATCTCCCATTTTGATCCAACTGGTAAAAACCCCATGAATTATTATTGTCATTTACTTAGAAATATTATGATAATTGGTTATATTATGATGACTATGATCTCATCCATAAATATTTATAATGCAGAAACCTCTCTTAGATTTGACTCTGACGTGGATTCATATTCTGATTTTGATCATGTGAACATATATTATGACATGAACATTGATTTTTCTAATGTTTTTGATGACTTATAAAATTATTTTGATTTTTAATATTCTAATACTCATGTTCATTGTGTATTTATTTAAGTTACTTCAATGTGTTTGACCATAAATGACTCCTACACTGGAACTCAATCCATTTCCACCAAATCTAAAATATCAAACTCATTGAGTGGTGAGAGGTTATATGTTATAATTTCTAACAATACCCCCATTTGAAAATGAAGAAAAATATTTTAATCTATTAAGGTATAAAATTAGTGAAATCATGTGGACATTGTTTGACATATCAGGTAATATCCCCTCTATTTTCATGCATATAATGCTTTAGGAGGATGGGTCTAAATCAGTTAGGCATACCCAATAGAGAGTAAATCAAACTCTTTAGTATGTTGTTAAAAAGTAAGTTGAAGAATTTATCATGGAGGGTACAATTTATCCCATTTCATATCTATTGTACGTGTGTACTATTTAGTTTATACCTAAGAATAATGGTGTTACTATTGTAAAAAATGAGAGAGATAAGTCAGTTCGAGTGAGGGTGAGAAATAATCGATGTCTGTATATTGACTATATGAAACTAAATTAATACACTCAAAAAGATCATTTAACTATCCAATTTATTGACCAAATACTAGAGATAATATGTTGGAAAACAAATTATTATTTCTTAGATGAAATTTCTAGACATTTTCTAGTTTTATAGATTTAGAAGATCAATATTAGACAACTTTCAATTATCTATTTATTAGATTTTCATTCTAATGGATTCCATTTGGACTATAAAATTTCCCTCGTACCTTCCATAGATTCATGTAGGGTATTTTTTTTATTTTCTTGATACTGTCATAGAGGTATTTATAGATTATTTTACAATCTGTGGTATATCATGGAATTTTCTTGGGTAAATTTATTTCAAAAAATAAAATATAAGTTGATATATCTATGGTAGCTATTTTTTCATCCATAACTTATCCTTCATGCATGTGTGATTTTAGATATTTCCTTTCATAAAGAAGAATTTTATCAATAGTACATCAATTATTTCAATATGATTTCACATATTTTATCATGAATAAGACAAAAGGATTCTGATTTATTGTTTTATGATCCTTGTAATATTTATATTCATTATCTAAAAAGCATTTGAACACTCCACCGATCATAAATCCCCCATGTTGGGGCGTTCCATTTAATCTTATGTGTGATTCAACAAACATCATAGTTGGATATGTCTTATCAAAGATGGTTGATGGATGTTCATATGTGATTTCCTATGATTTAAGAACATTTTATTCAACCCATTTAAAATAAAAATCCATTTAAAAGGTATTTATTTCTATAAAAATTCATTTTGATAAATTTCATCATATAAAGTGGGCTCCAAAATGTTGTTTTCTATGACCATGTTGTTCTGAGGTACCACTTTTTGATGCAAGATGCAAACACCAGACTTATCTGATGGATTCTCATTCTTCATGAATATGATAGTTAGATAAAATAAATTAGGTGGTATGAAAACATGGTGGTGGACAACATGAGTAGGATTATAGAAACATTACGGGATGAAACCATTGACCATAAACCACTCTCAGACACTTTCCCCAAGAATCATCTTTATGCACTATCAAGTACACATTCATTGTATGATAATTTTGTTATATACCTTTTTACCTATGAAATTAATTCAAATTTAAAGAAACACCATGTTAAAAAATTAAAGCATTAGTACAGGTTTTATGTGTGCGATGATCCTTACCTCTGGTGCATGTTTAGAGATCATGTAATTAAGAGGTATATTCCTAATCATGAGTTTGAGTCTATTCTATATTTAATCCATACACATTTTTGTGGAGGACACTTTGGAATCCAATGAATACTTATGAACATCATAGAATATGGATAATATATTCTTATATTATTCAATTATACTGATGGGGTTTGTATGACATGCTCACATTTCCATAAAACTAGATACATTATAAGGATACACAATATCCACCAACAACAAATATTCTTCAAAGCTATTTTTAATGTATGGGGAATTGATTTTAAGGTTTGTGTTCATATTTAATTTTGTTTTTATATATTTTGATGGATTTTTATTATGTTAGAAAATGGTTGGTGGTAAAAAGAACCTTGAATAATGATCCCCATATTGTGGTCAATTTTTTCAAGGTACATATTTATTGTATGTTTGTAGTACCGAAGGCTATCATCTATGATCAGAGGAATCAATCATAATTTGGATTCCATTTATTAGATGTATGGGGTGACACATTAAAAATTAACACCATACCATCCCCAATAAAATGGAATGGATTTGTTTCCAAATTATCAATTGAAACAAAAATTGGTAAAAATTGTGCACCCAAATAAGAAAGATTCATGAAAGAGATTTGAAGATTATATTTGGTCTTATAGAATAACATACTATACACCCATCACTATATCATAATTTAGGGTTTTTTTTGGGAAATCTTTTCACTTCTATATGGTTGTCGAGTATTAGGATTATTGGACTATAAATAAATGCAACATGGATTTGGCCCACATTGGAATTCAATGAATAATGCAAATTAAAGAGCATGATTGATTCCATTTTAATCAAATGATAACTCAATGAGAAAATGTTGATGATTAAAAGAATATCATGATATTGAGATCCAAAAAAATAGAGTTTCATGTTGGAGAGAAAGTCCTTAATTAATGTTCATGAATATTATTATGCCTAATATGTTTTGTTCTAGATGGTTGGGTCCTTATGTTGTGCCTAATGTTGTTTTATGGTGTAGTGAAGATCACACAATAGTACACTAAGAGGATATTTGTAGTCAATAAGAAACATTTAAAATAATACATCTTGGGTCTTATTATAGATGTAGTTGATTTCATCACACTATATTACTCAATCATAACTTGAGAATATCATGTTTTTTCAAATTCTTTCACTATTATATTATTTTTATTATTTAAAATTATGCATTTCATGGGAATATATCATCTCATAAGTCCAAATTTTTTATAATGAAATATTTTAATGATTGTAGGATGGGACAACATTTTGGGGTTGAAATTTAGTATTTTTAATCTTTTGGTTTTTGTGCATGCATATAATTTTTTTGGTTAATATTTCCCAAATAAAAAAAATAAAAAAATATCATGTAACATTTTCATTTACATGTAGAATTTATGTAAAATGGATGTTTTAAAAAAAAATTAGTGGAATGATAATAATTAGAATGATTTCATTATTAAGGAATGATTTTTATAAAAATGTATACCATTGATGATATTATTGGTTGTGTCATTATAAAAAAAAATTGATTATGACTCCATTATTTTTTATATTTGTTCATTGTTTATTTTGACTTTAATTTCTCTACAAAAAGTTTTATATAATAATGATTTGTGAAATTTTTTCAACACAATTTTTTTATGGACAAATTTGGTAAATATTTGCATCATATATCAATTGTTGGTCCATAAGTTTGATTATTTTTTAATAAATTTCATAACTAAAAATAATTGACCTATGTGTGTGTACCTGATATGAACAATTTTTACACCATAAAAAAATAAAAAATTACAAAAATATAATAAAAAATATGTTAATAAATAGAAGAGTGATGAAACATAGAACACGTTGGGATATCTAGATTAAGAGTCTATGTTTTACATTCCAGGAATTCTTAAGTAAATGGGTCTTGAAATTCCATTTTGAAGTAATGTAGAACATGATAATTGAATTAAAATAAGTAAGAATAATTATTTTTCATGTCCTGAATATTATGAATAAAGGGTGGAGATATAAGATTTAAATGGATGGCACACACATGTGGGGAATTAAAGGAATGGTGGACCCATGACTTTTTTTCAATAATTACCATCATTAATCTCAATGGATTTTTTTGATAAAATTTACAATTCAATGAATTTAAAATTTATTGATATTGAATCTCGATGGTAATCATACATTGCTTAAATGTTCACTATGTATTATTGGATATGAATATCCATATATCATGTAGTAATTTTTTAAATCCATGATTTGAGGTATTTACCATGAGTGAAAAACTATATGTGTGGGGGCGTTGATATAAAACAATTTAATTGATAATAAATTACACAATTTAATCACATTTTGTTTAATATTTTCATTTATAACATATTTGGGATGAGATCATTCATTTGAAAATTTGATGAAAATTCTAGTTTTTTCGTTATAAATTGCACGCTATTATTTTAGACATAATATTTTTTATGTGTACTAGATAAACTTAAAATATTTTAACTATATTCCAGATATAATAGGATAAAAATAATATTCGGAAAATCTTTGCTAAATCGTGTATTTTATTGGAGTACATGGGCTATGAAGTCAATGAGGGGATGGACTAGCCAGATTGTACATCGCTTCAGTATTTTGGCCATAAAATATCCATAAATACTTATATTGGCACCATATATTGACATATTATCGATTAGAAAATTAAAAACAAATAATTATTCTGGAAGTACTACTAGTTCATGTGTTTTGAAGGTAAAAGGGGCAGAGTATGTTAGAATAAAATATTCAGCCTAATTTCCCCATTCAATCTTGAAACCACTTATAACCTAGCCTCCCCTATACTCTATAAATGTTTGTTTTACTCATTTTTATGGGGTTATACATGAATTATAAAATTTATGGATTATTATATGTGGTTACACTCTAATTCTACATGAATTTCAAGAATGGTTGAAATTGGAGTAAGGATCTCTTCGGAAAATCCTTCTTCTTCAGGTTCATTTCATTATATTTTTTATTGCGTAATAAAAATCATAGTTACATTTATATTTGTTCTATATTATTATATTTTATCCAATATTATTTTTCATTGATCATCAAATTTGGATATAAATCAAGAGTGTAAATATAATTGGGATATTCCCTTTCAACAACCTTTTCAAATGAAAAACTTTCATACGATGTCTACACCACCCATGGAATGGTTGGATTCATAGTAATCTATATATCTCTAAACTTATTAATTTATTATTTTTAATAATTTAGATATTTTAATTTGAAAAATATGGTCCATTAAATTATTTTATAAATTAAAATATACTAAAAAATAAATCAAACAATTAACACAAAAAATATGTGACGTCGAGATTTGTGAAAATTGTGGGAGCCTAAATTCAATCGGTAAAACAAAACCGCACATGATATATTTGTAGAGTTGAAATATATTATCAAAAATCAATTCATTATTATTTAACATTTAGTTATATTCCCTAATTCATCAATTCCAATATGATATCCTTAGAACTTAAATCAATGTATGAGACTACGATTGAATGTTCATAAGTCAACCTCAAGTTTAATTAATTTTATATTTTTGGTTTAGTAAATTCTCATAGGGTGCAGGGGTTTAAAAATTAAGGTATAATAATTATATGAATTTTAATTTAAAATAAAATGATGAATAATTAATTTATATGTTATATTCATATAATTTATTATTTTAAAACAAATTTCTAAAAAACATCCTCTCATTTTATTTTATTAATCAAATTTATCTTAAAAATACAATCTTTTCTAGAAAAAATAATCTTCTTATTATATAAACATTAACCCATTATCTTTATAGGTTACTTATTTATATTATATTTATTTTCATAATAAATTTAGGACTTTTTAATAACTTCTTCTTTGAGATACGACCTTGGTCAACCACTCTATTGCACCTATGTACTGAAAAATCAAACATCATTTGAAATCACCCATGACAGTGCCATTAAGACTTCGAAAATTTATATTAAATAAATTGTAATAAAAATATTGTATTAAATTAAATATACTTGGATGGTATTATAAAAATTTCATTACCTATAACAATATCCACTTCCATCAATTGGGTTCTAAAATCATTATTCGTGTGAATGGTGGATTACCCCCTAAATATATATGTCATTCATTTTTTCCATTACAACATCTAAAGATTGGATATTATGATGGATATATATATATATATATTATTTAGAAATTATGATATATATAGATTCATTATAAAATAATATTATTTTTTCCTTGCAATCCATAGGAAATATAATAATATCGCTCATCTGTACGGAAGACTACTATCTCGTTATGTGATGTGATTCGCCTTTCAATAATTCTCTACAAGAATACTGATAAAAATAATTTTAATTTTTACATATGACATATTGGACATAATTATTATATTAATTACATATATATCAATTTTTTAATATAAAATATTTCATTTTATTTCCTTTATATTCACTCACGTAAAGATGGTAATATCGTTTGTGTAAGTGTGGACTATCTGCTTCACATTGGGGTGTGACTCTCTTTTCATCACCACACTACATGGGTATAATATATATGTATATATGATATAGTATATATGATACCATCATCATTATAAAAATTAAAAATATTATATACTTCCATTCCATAATGATTATTAAAAATTTAAATGTCACTAATGTGTACGTATTACCCACAATCTCCTTTATTGTAATGTACATAATTAAAATAACCATCATTAACAATTTATTTTAAAAGTAATGTTTAAATAAAAATATTTTAATTATTAAATTATTATTATTATAGATACTATGTAACTATATAATATGGTCTAGAACCCGATCATTCATGAAAAAACATTGTTGGGAAAAAAAGGTAATTATCACCTAAGATAATGAAAATGATGAAAGGTAATTAAAATAAAGGTGATAAGAAGTTATAAAAGTATCATATATGATATTAGTAATATTTATATGTTTATATAACATGCTAATAATTTGTTTAAAAAAACTATACACTAGGATAAATAATGTTCAACCAAAATGATGTCAAAGGTATGGGATTTCTTAACTCAATTTCCACTCATTGTGATAAAAAAATACTTCATTGAGTATGTTATGATAAGAATATGTGTGTACTGAATTTTTAACATATTATTTTTTAGTCAATCTATTTTTATATTTATTTATAGTTTTCATAAATAATATATGCACTGATAAATTCTCATTTCAATGTTATGATCATTTTAGGGTTTTATATCATATTCTATTTCTAATCAATATTCTTCACTCTAGAATTTGAATTGAAGGAAATGATTTAATATTTTAATGAAAAACAATTTAATTTTTTATAATCTTGTTATTAATGTCTAATTTCCATTAATTGTACCATTTTACAACTCATTGGTACATAAAATGTTTCCAAAAATGTTCTTAATAAAAATTGACTTAAATTCTCTCTTTGATAAAAAGTAATTTTTTCTTCAAATAAAAAAATTTGAAAACCATTTCCAAATAGTCAATAAAATTTAAAATTGTTTTATAAAATAAATTTTCACATTTTTAATCCGTAAGATTCTATTCTAGAGAATATTATTTAATTTTCCAAATAATTCACCTTTTTCATTTACTAAAAAATAATTAGAAAATTTATTTTAATGTGTACAACATGAATGGAATTTCTATTCACCCTAACAAATAGAATGTTTTATATATATTTAATTTGACTAAAAATATATTTTCAAATAAATGTATTTAATTTTTTTATGAAATACTAGGTTATAAAATTTCTTTTGATAGAAAAATATCTTTTAAAATGTTTTTTTTAAATGAAAAGTACGCTTTCATAACAATTTCTTATAAATATATATTTATGGTATTTCATTTAATCAATATAAATTTTAATTTATTCTTTTTACAATGGTTATATGTTGTAGTTATAACATCCTTAATCTTCTTATGGATGGTTTCTAGTCATTTTTACTAAGTAATGTATTGATATTCACTTTGTTGATTCATTTTTGTTGTCAGTAACATTCCTTTTTAATGTCTACGTTCACATGATCATTGGAAATTTAATTTACCCTAAATATCCCTATTATTTTTCAGGAAAATATTTATTTTTGAAACCATATATCATTTCTACATATGGTTTACTACATTGAAATTCGCATTTTATCTTTGGAAATATTGATAAATATTTATCCCTTAAACAATAGAGATACATTATGATAAGGAACATTGTTTATGAACTAAAATTATTATTCGATATATTTGGAATTATTAGGTTATGTATGAAATAGGTTAGGGATAGGTTAATGAAATCCCCACATTGAGCCAATAGTCTTATGAGGAAAATCAGTTGGATAAAAACCAAATGTGTTTGTAACCAGTATGTTATTAACTATATTATGAACGGTTTTAAAAGTAGTATGGTAAATCATCATGTGAATGGTATTGATTATAATGGTATCATTTTCCTTGAAAACATTTCATCCAGTTATTAAACATTTTCTTCATTTATTTTATTAATATTATATATTATATTTTAAAAATAATATTATCTCTAAATGCATTTTTTATGATTATTTATTAAATAAAATGTGTATTCATTTAATTAACTTACTATATTTTCTATGCCTTATCTTATCCAAATACTCATTTTTATTCTAAGTTATGTGTTCTCATTTATTTACATTGACATGTTTATTATGTTTATTTATATAAGATATTTCATTTTGTACTAATTTGTTATTGGGAATTTACAATCACTAATATTTTGATACCTCTCCACAGAATTCCATGAATTTTTCCTATAAAAAACATGCATGAATTTTTCTGATATAATAATGAAATTATAAAAAACAATATTTATATTTAAATTTTATGTGCGGCTCGAATATATTTCTAGTTTACCAATACAATTATAATATTTGGTCCGTTGATATGTAACTTATTGTATCTCATTTAAATATAATAAATCATGAACATACTCAGGGCTACTGGGGTCGAGGTCTGTATAGTTGGTATCATATGAAATTTACTAGAATCTTTTTAAACTAGATTTAGGAAAATCATAGATTATAGATCATAACCAAATGATAGACTTTGATATAGGTATAGATGAATATCATAATGATTTGGTAACATAGATATTATGGGTTTATTAAGAGAAATAAATCATTGTTTGGATACTATAAGTTTCTTTGGTTTTTTGGAATAGATATATGTATGCATAATAAATCAGAATAGGGAATGTTGAGATTGACTTGATTTTCAACTAGTGCATGAGAAAATGGTATATTGTACACTTGGTTTGATTCTCAAATATCTATACATAAGATGAATAAAATGTTATTTACAATACATTACAATGGATTTTAATATATAATAACAATGAACAAACTAAATTAAAATGATTTCCATATACAAAACAAATTTGAAATAATGAATATCATGTTTCTGGATTCTATAATTAAATTATAGATGTAATTTTACAAATGGAATTTTGGTTATAAGAATCATTAATGTTCTTTGGATTGTGTTAGAATCGTATATTCCATCATTTACATAAGATTTATGGGTAAAATAATAGGTTATGAGTTTAATATTGATAATATATTCAAATTAATAAACTAATTTTTATATGTTTTATGTGATGGGAGTCTACTAAGATTCAGTATATTTTGGGATAAATTTAAGGTAATAAAATGTCTTTATTGAAAATATATTTGAAGGATAATTATTTCATATTTAATAAACATATTTATAATAGAAATGATAACTATTATGATTAATATAATAAATAATGAAAAATAAATCATACTAAAATACAATTATTGGACATTGTAAAAAATAAAAATGTTTTTTTGAATTCCATAGTAAAAAATTTATTTAAAGACAAATTTTATTTCATGAATGTCAAAAAAAATTGGTAACATAATTGAATGTATATGAATGTGGATATATAAAAATGATAACATTCATAATTGGTGACTACCTATCATATCTATCTAGGTGGACAGTATTGAAACCATTATAGAAGGAAAATAAGGGTTTTATGCCTACTAGTGGACTACGTGATGTCCTGGTATATATGACATTGTTTTTAATAAAAAACTAATGAATAAATAATAATAATAAACCATTTATATTAAATTTGAGTTTTATATTTTAACATATAATATTTTTTGATTTTTGTTAATGATATTGTTTTTTGTAAAAATATTTTGGGACAAATTTTAACAATTGTCTCTCATTTATGATTATTTAGATCAGTTATAAGTGATTTACCATTCTTTAGGAAATAAAATTATTTTTTGATGTTTATTTCATTTAATAAGTGATGAATTTTACATATATCAAAACAAAACCAAAGGATTAAATATTACTTTAGATATATATATGTGTATCATGTAAGTGTATTTTAATATATTTATACAGAGTAATAAATCCTTAAAATTAGTAACATTATCTTGATTAAACCTTATCATATTACCTTTGTGGATGTTGAAGCGATGGTGTTTTAAGTCGGTATAGATATATGGATTTTTGTCTCCCAAAATTACATAGATCATTAAAATTCTTCTAATCATTATCCTAATTTTCTAAAATAGTTTGATAAATGATTTCACCTATTAAGAATGACTTATCAATGGAATATTCAACAATTTTTACACATAACAATTTTTTTTAAACTGAACATTATGTTGTTTTCAAAATAATTCTTGTATGGAATTTACTAAAAAGAGGACATGATACTTTTTTTAACATAAAATGTAAGAAACAAATTTATAGCTATCATGAACAATCAATTTTTTCAAATGATTAAATAAAAATAATGGTTTAAGTACATTTAAATGTATTTTAAAATATTGTTTTGAAATAAAAAATTCTAAATTAAAATTTCATTGATAAAGATTTTAAATATGTTTATCAATATAAATTGGATATTTTCATAAAGAATTTATCCAAAGAAAATTATGTTACATTTTTATACATAAATGAGGTGAATACAGTATAATTAAAAAATGGATATATATTTTATTGATTCAATCTAGATTATAATCATTTTAACTAAGTAAATTGTTGAAATTCTCTTAAATTATTCATTTTTGTAGTCAGTAACATTATATTGAAATGTTTACATTCATAAAATTAATAGTAAATAACTTTTCCATAAAATAAAAAATTATTTATCATGGATATTTTTATTGTTGAAACCATATATATTTTCTACGTACAGTTTACTTCATTGAAAATAAATTATTGTGGGGTGAAAAAATGAAAAATTAAAATCTATTATTCCAAATGGATAATTTATGATAAGGAAAACTTTTTATTAATTAAATCTATTATTTGATATATGAGGAATTATCTAGATAGGTATGAAATGGATTAGGGAAAAGTTTAGATATGACCATTGATTCATTGGTTTTCTCTAAAGATGAAATCAGTTGGAAAAACCTCTCCATATTTGTTACTAGTATGTTTTATATTGTTCATTGATATATCATTATAGTAGTATGATAAAATTTATTTTTATTTTTTTAATGGTTAAAGTATCATGTACATCAAAATAATGTTTTCCACTAATTAATACTTTCACTCGTTTATTTATTATTAATGTCCCATATATTTTTAAAATGATATCTTCTTTGGATGTGTTTTATCCACAAAATGTTGATTATATGTAATGTATATTTAGTTATTTCCCTTCCCATATTTACTATGAATTATCCTACCCTGATAGTCAGGTTATAGATATATATTTTTTCTCATTTATCTACCTTTCCATTTTGATTATTCTTATTGTTTTATGATATCTTACATTGTACATACGCCTTACTAATAATTTGAGAGGATTCCATGAATTTTACAATGTCAGCTATTCAAAAATCTTCTATAGGGTATAATGATATTCATGAATATTGAATTATGTTGTAATTTATGTATCAATTTGAAATTTTAAACTTCGGTATGTTTTCTTTTTTTACAATTACTATAAAACTATTTGGTCCTTTGGGATTCAACTCCATCAACCTCGTTCCAATATAAAAAAATATAGGACAGACTCTAGGATGTTGGGGTCAGGGTCACTACAAACAATCTCACAACCTGAGGACCATAATGTTTACTGCTTTGAAGAACATATATATATATATATATATATTATTTTAGAATACATTTGATCATTTATCCAAATTTTAACTACTCAAGATATATTTATAGGCTTCTCCTAGGTTATACTCATCTTTATGATCTGGTGAATAAAAACATAACAAAGGTGTGAACTCAAAGGACATGTAATAGAGGACATGTAAACATGTTATCATGTTATAGATAATCAAAATTAGAGAAACTATGTTAGGGAAGAAACTAAATTTTACATTAATATAATACAATAATGGTTTTATATAAGAAATGATATAAAACTATGAAATGTCAAAATATAAATCATAAACCATGGGATAAGATTGAGGAACATGAGACAATACACATGAACCTTGTAGCATAATCATTATAATATAAAATAGAAGTATAAAATTACATTCATTCACAGAATTAAATATAAATATTTCCTAACATAATAGTAGAGTTATTATATCATTGGGATAAAAATGTCAATGTTTCATGTTGTGAACAAAAAAAATAAAAAACATCGTGTGGTGAATGCAGAAAATTCCCCTGAATTATGTAGTGAACAATGACATTCCAAAGCATTGATTTATTAAAAATAAAATTTACCATGATTTATTTATTGAGAAAATAAAATTTTAATTATTCATGTGGTGTAAATATAAAATTCCCATGCTTCATGATGTAAATAAAAAATATTTAATGCATCTTCCTCTTAGAAAAAATGTTCTAATGTCACGTTGGGAATGAAAATATTTTTTCCTCTTAACATCCTTTTATCATGACATAAAAAAACCCATAAAAATTATTTTTATGCTGATATAGGACCCCGCCAATAATAATATATAAGCATTAATTTCAATTAAAATCAAACCATTCATCTTTTCATAACTAAATCATAAAAATAAAATGTTTTTAGTAATTTTTTCCACATGGTATCACAGAAATTTGATATGATTATTTGGTACAAAAATGTGATCATCAAAAAGTTATTAATGGGATTATATGTAGTTTTGTCTATAGAAAATTGATTCATTATATAATAATACCATAAAAATGGAAATTAAATTAAAAAATATATTTTTCACAAAATTCATTTCTTCATATGGATTTAGAAGAAGTAAATTTTTTATTTCATTAAAAAAATTCTTTAAAATTGGAAAACATATAAAAAATATATAGGAAATAAAATTCTAACAAATAGAAAATATGTAAAATTTAGAATTATTAATGAAGAATATATCATTATTTTTTAAAAATAGTTAAAAAAAATTTTGAAATTAATTTGTTTAAAATTCATATCATTAAAATAATAATGAATAATTATTTTCAAAATGAATATATGAGAATAATTATATAATTGATGATAAAAAAATATTTAATCTTCAATTATTTAAATTGAAACAATTTAAAAAATAAAAATAAAGTATTTTATAAATAAATGAATGAAATGATAGCTAGGTTTATTTAAATAATTTTTTTAATGAACTCATAGATTAATCAAAGAATTTTATTTTACTATGGAATTGGAATTATATAGAAAGAAATATGTAAATACAATATAAAATATACATATGTTGAATAATTCATTATTGAATAATTATAACTAATGTGTAGTGAGTCTGAATGGAGAAAATATTTGATTCATAAAAACCACATACTAATTGAGAAGCATTTAACTAGAAAACATTTAAAATAGACAGCATAAAATTAAACATCATTTACTATGAATAATGGGTTTTATTTATATAATTTTACGATTGAAGAGAATATAATGGATACAAGATGAGGGTGTATTATAGTTAAAATATCAATCTATATACCCAATAGTATAAATTTTGAATTTTTAGCTTTGGATATCTTATAATGATCGAGGTTTATATAAAGGAAACAATATGTGAACCTAAAATAAGTGTTTAATAATGTTTAATAAAATAAAAAATCAATATCAATGCATAGTGGAAATTTTAAAATTGAAAAAAATAAAGTAAATATAAATATTAAAATGAATTTAATAATTTCATAAAAAAGGAATTATAAAAAATTCTATACAAATTAACTATAAGGTTAAATTATGTCATAAACCATAAAATTGGTTATCCCTAGTTTTTAACCTAACAATGAGTTATATCTTTTCACATAATGAAATCCCTCAATTATGAAAGAAAAAATAATCTTTTTATTCCTATCCTTAGAATACCTCAATCAGCCACACAATAATGAATAGTATTTATATAATTATAGTCCCTTGATCAAAACATAGATCAAATATATATAATATAAATGAAATGTATATATGAAATTTACAATCTTAATAATATTCTATAGAAGAAGTACTCTTTGAATATTTTAAAATTTTGAGTGAAAAGGTGATACAGTATAGAATATATCAGATGGTTTGAGTCATAAAATCATTATCTCCTAGCTCATTGAATTCACCTATATTTATAAAAACACCTCTATTGGTAATATTCCATGATTATCAATTTTGTTTACATTGTTATAATATGACCTCTATCTTGATATATTATCCTATGAAATAAATCGTCATTTTTCACTTTTCTATAGAATCATATTACTTTTATAAATGTATTCCATCCAATATAAATTATTTTGACCATCCTATTATTATACATTTTATATTATGATTGATTAAATTATGTGTAGTCAAGTGAATCAAAAAATGGATTGTATAATAAAAAATAAACTCCCAAACAATAAAATAACCCAATTACACTTATATACTAAACTCAGTCACAACAAATTCCTAAAACTAAAAAAATAATGTATTGGATTTTGTCATTGCAATGGAATTGACATCATTAATTTTGTGGAAAAAACATTTTCAATCTTATGTATAATACATTAGTTATCCTGATGGATAAGAATTTAGTCAATCCTATGAATAGTTATTATAATCGAATGATTGAACTTTTTAGTTTGGAATTATTTATGCTTCTAGAAGAATTAATGATCATCAAAAAAAATTCTAAATTACATGGGAAACATAATGTTAGTAAAACATATTTTTTTAAGAATTTTCATCATTATTTCCAAAACAAAAGTATATAAATTTTAGAAATGTTTTTTACACCAACTAATTAAAAATGAATATTTTTTAGTCCAATAAAGTATCATTAATTGTTATTTTTAAAATGAATATAGAAGGTATAATATATCTAAAATGATAAATAAAAAACATATTAAAATAATTTTTTTAAATAAACATTAAAACATACATATTGAAAGGAAATTAAACAATATATGTTTGGAAAAACCTTCAAGTAATTTTTTTGGAGAATGGTTTGAATAATAATTGAAATATTTTATTTTTACTACAACAAGAGATCAGTGATAAAAATGAGTATTTTATATAAATATAATTTAAAAAAATCATTTTCTTGATATCACATTTATTCTCTTCAAAATCTATGACTGACAGTTTTATTATAGCTCTTTTAGAACATGAATGTTTCGATTTTATTTTATTAAACTACTAACTTTATTTTTATGAATTTATATTTAACTATTTTTTTCATTAAACATAAAAATTTATTCTTTAAAAATTAAATTATTCAGAGTCAGAAAAAAAATTATTTATCAAGATATCCCAAATTAACTTTCAAATGATGAATAATATTTTACCCTTCTGAAACATTTGATGAAATTATTCCCAATGAATCAATAATATTTAACGATGACTTCTTAAAAAGATCTATTTTTCCATCAAGAAAAAATTATCCACATTATGTATCATACAACTATCATAGAATATAATTTAATCTTATTAATTCTACCTTTGAATCATCATTTATGGTATTAAATTCTGATACATTTTGTAGAATAGTTTTACCTAGTTAACTAAAACTATAATTGTTTTCAAAAATATGCTTCCTTCATTGAATATGATTCCACAAATTTTCTATACTAGTAAAATTGCGATTTCATAAAATTGTGTATTAATGGATTCATTATAATAAGTAAAACTCCCATTAAACCATTATTATAATGGAAGGGCTATAACAATTGATTAAATGATTAATATATTGTAAACATGTATTCTTAAAGGTCATGTCACTAGTTTCTCTTTTTTTTCATTTTCATCCCCAACATCTAAAATTTCCAAGATATTAACATTATATTTATATTTATTCCTTTATAATAAATTATTATGTCTTTTTTGGTCAACTTATTCCATCTAATAACATTTCTCGTTATCTACATCATCAAATTCAACATCATTTATGCATTGAGTATTAAAAATAGAGGTCTCATTATAACTTTATTCTTATTTTTCTTATTTTTATTCTTCATAATATAAAAACTATATTCACTCACCCTAAGATAATTTTTTAAACTATCTTTACATATTCTCATCACTTATAAAATACACTTTTACAGTATTCTTAACACATTATTGAATTTATTCTTCTAAATATTCTAAAATACTTTTCTCTACATCAAAATCATTATTGTTTAAATTTTCAATGGATATTATAACTTTTTAAGTAAAAACATATTCTATATTTAATATATTTGGTTTAGAAATAACAATTTTAAGGTTTATCAATTGAAAACCCATCACTAGATTATTTTAATGATAACCTTCAACACCACCAATATGAAAGTATCAATGATCTCATTCGTCACCTTTCATAATAATTTCATCAACATTATCTTCATCAATTATTTTATTTCTTTATTCATCTTCTCTTCATCATTTAAAATATCATCACTAATTTATAAGAATGTCAGGGCGTCGTAAATATGAATATAAAATTCAATATCAAAACATTTCTTTAATTATTTTTCTTTCATCAATACTCGATATGCATCATTATAAGTCGATTATATTTTCATTTTTTTAGAATCAGATGAATAGTATGATATTATTTCATGATTATTTTTCTTTAATTGGAGGAAGTTAGCATTAGATGTATATTTTTCTATCTTTTCAAAAAAATTATACATATTTGGAATAATTACCTACTTCATTCTTCAAATTATTTCATTAGATATAAAATGAATTATCCTTCTCATAAAAACTACTTGTTTCATAATTTCCTTCAAAGTGGAGAAATTTACTATCATATTATTGTTTATAAATAGAAACAAAAAATAATGATCAATTTCATTGAAAATTTCTTATACACTACGATTAAATTGAATTTATACTTTACAATATCGATTTTTCCCATATTCATCATGAAGTCCAACACAATGATGTTGAGAACCATAAAATTATCTCTTTCCCCTTTCCATAGAATATGGACCCATTTAATCCATTGATCTGTTACTCCTTCATTAATTTTTAGATGAAACACTTTCACTATCATCTCACTAGTAGGAAATAAATATGATTTTCCCTAATAAATTTCATATCAACTATGATTTTCTAGAATCTTGTTCTTGAATAGATAATCATCCCCTTCCAAAGAAAATTTTACCAAATATTAGACTTCATTAAATTTAATATTATAATGATCATTAGAATGATTGAATGTAATAACCTCCAATATCATCTTCAACACTAAAAAAACAAATGAATAAAACACCTTCAATATTGTTGGATAATGATGATCAAAATCATTTTCCCTATATTTATCTTTTCACAAACTTGAAACATTTTAACTTCTTTACCCAAATAATCAAACATATAACACATATGATTTTCAATCAACCATCTCTTTACTAATTCTATATTATAAATTTCATTAGTAGAATACATTTTTAATTGTCCAAGGAAAAATATTATCCATAAAATCAATAATGATTATAATAATTCCAATGATTCGACACATGAGATATTTAAAGAGAGATAGAGTCGTGGTCAATTTGTGACTTTGATATGGGATGTGGTGACCCATACTTATTTTTACAGTTTAGGTGGTTACATTTTGGCTTCCAGATAACTAATAGATAAAATAAAATATGATACTTTATGAGAAGGTATAAATTTATCCTTAAAATAATTGAATATAATTTCTAAAATCATAATGGGGTTTTAAATGAAATATACTATCATATGAAGTAATTATGGGGAACTATTTTATAAAAATATTTATTAAACAAAAAATTGTAAACAACAAATAAAATAAAATAAAATAAGATACTAATGATCAATAATTGGAAATTACTTCTCTCATTAAAAATTTGACTTTTTTTAAGAATGTTTCCTTGAAAATTGTTCTTCTTGTTTTTATAAAACAAATATTCTTCAATAATGAAATTGTTTTAAAAAAAAATTGAAAACCTATCATATTATGTTAACCCAATTCATTTAGAAAGTATAAATTTATAAGAGAAAATTAAAATTTTCAGAAATAAAAAGTTTTATAAAAAATTAAAAATCATGTTTAACAAAATTATTTATTTTTTAAAGAATATAGACATTCGTACTCCCCCATTTATGTTGATTTTTTACAATAATGAGTTTAGTATACAAGAATTATATATGAATTATATCTTAATTTTTACAATTCCTAGATTATGTTAAATAGTTTCAAATATATTATAATAATGGGGTTTAATAAATATATCAGTATGAATTTCGTGAATTCTAATGAATTATAATTTAATATATATTTGATCATTTTCAACAGTGTTAACCATTTAACATTTTATGTTAATAATATTCTAAAAGAAATAAATAATTCCCATTCATAATCATGGAATACCAACTACCATTGTACTATTGTACTCTTTTTGGTAAACATTTTATTCTCTAAAAAATTAAAATATTAGTATTCTCGAACTCAAACATTTATATTTCAACCATTTTAAAAAAAAATATTCAGAATCAAAATATTCCAAAATATTTTAGGTTGAGTTGTTTCTAATTCATAAAAAAATAATTTTTTTGAATTACTTCGGTTTTTTCATTCTTTAAAGAATATAAATTTATTCAATTTCCATTATTTTCAAATTTTATACAAAATGAGGAACTATGTAGATAGAATAATTGTTTTAAAGAATTTAGGTTTTATTAATAAAACCAATTATATACACATAGTTATGAGTTTTTATCTATTTTTAGTTTTTATAAAACATTCCATTAAATTATGTAATCATTTATAGTAATTTTTGAAAATAATATATTTAATAATTATGTTTCAGAATTAACATTTTCTCAACTTAATTTTTATAATAATTAAGTATTTTTAAATATTCTCAAAAAATTAGTTTTATCAAGATTATAATTTTCTAACTCATTTTAAAAAGTAGTTGTTCTCAAAAATAGATTACTATAAATTATTTGAATGATTACAAATTTTAGTAGTAAAAATTGATATTCTTTATATAATATTTTTTCCCTTAAAGGTTTATTTTATGTTTGATAAAGAGAATTTTTTTTCTAAATTTTTCAAAAATATTGAAACTTCATCAAAATTATGTAAATTATTATTAACTTATGATGAAATAGATTACACGTATGAATATATATATATATATAATTTTTATCAAGTTAAATTTCAATATAATTGTTATTTAATTTTATATCAGTAAATGTTTAAGCATAAAAATCCTCCTTAAATCAGTTGTAAATATTTTGAATATCAGTAATGAAATCAATATACTTATGATCTTCATAATCATTATTTAATGAATTTATGAATGAAAATCATCTCTACTAGCACTTCATGTTTCTAATTCTTCCAAAAATTTTGTGTTATTATTATATATTACTTCTTATAATTACACTCATAATTTTAATACATATTTTCTCCTAATCCTTGTAAAATCTAGTATTATATGACAATCAAAATATTCTCTCATATGAAATAATATATAGTGATCATTTTTTATCCTTTATATACTTATAAATGTTCCTGTATTTATTATGAAAATCATTCATTCCCACAACTATATTAATCAACAAGGATAATTGATAATGTTCACTCTAAATCTACCTCTTCATGATCCTCATCATGTTGAGTCAAATCCTTCATCTGAATGAACTAAATAATGTGTTATAGTGATGATAGTTATGCCAATAATCTTTCATGATCCACACACAAGAGGAAATCATTCATCCAAATATACCAACTCTACTAGCATTGTGATTATAGTTATACTTATAACCATATATGATCTATGCCCATGATAAAATTATTCATCCAAATGGCCAACTCTAGCATTATGGTGATGTTAGTTATAATTATACCCATCCATGAGCCACTCCAATTAAGAAATAATTCAACCAAATGGACCAACTCTAGTGTTATAATGTTAGTATTTATACATATTACAATCTTTGATTGATGACCAAGAGGAGAACATTTTCCAAATTAGTCATTTCAAGAACCATGTTTGAATTTGTCCACTTTCAATTCAATATTCATTTTATTTTAGATTAAATTGTATTTTTCTTCCCTAAGTATCATAAGTTATTATAAAATGATAATCAAGATAAAACAGAATCTAGATAATGAATGAAAGTTAAAAAAAATTCATTTAGTGATGAACACAAAGAAGATGGAGCATTGAAAATTTAAAGTTCCTCATATATGTTATAAGTAAAGATATTTGAACAAAAAAATAGCTTTATTTGAATAAATTAGTCATGTTAAACAAATATAAAAACACCTGATGATAATTATTAACTGAATTATAAATTTTCATTCATTGGATATCTTATGATTTGATAAATTGTCATGTTTTTTTGATAAAAGTGTTTAACTCTTAACTCCTTCATCTAATGTATTAAATCCTAGTGTTTTATGATAGTAATGGTTCCTTCACTCTTCCCACAAGAGCCTCATATTCCTATAGTTCTATAGTCTGAATAGCTATATAATCATGAATTTCTTCTTCCATAGTAAAAATATGTTGCAGCTCTATAGTATCACCCTGGAGATATTTCACAGGATGGTTAAAAACATTAAATTTGATGAGGTGTAATTATAAAACCCATAATTCCTCTCAGGAAGTGAAAACTTGATTGAAAAGAGAATGAATTTTTGTGTAATTAAACCCACATACACCTAAGAAATAGGATATTTGGATAATTCACTCCACATTTTATACAATATTCTATAAATAAGTCTTTGTGATGATAGCATGAACATGTGAATAATAATATTTTCTCATAAATTTATTTTTTTATAGTAGTATTGGGATCCAATATTTATTTTCTCATTGTTAAAAATATTTAGTATAAAATCATGTTTGTGGGGGATAGGTTTGATTTAACTGGTAATACAGATATTGATAGACCTCATGTCATTTCTTTTTTGTTGAAGTCAAGAACTCAGACAAAGGGGGTGTTCCCCCATTAATGTACTTCATTCCACTATCATAGAAAGATAAATTTAAAAAACACAACTATAAACACGGTTTGAAAATTCTTGACCTATAACACTCCCAATATGAAAAGGAATTGAAAATAATTATACCCCATAATGTTTGGAATGTTTTCCTACATGATCATCCATATCCAAATATTTTTTTGAAAGGATATTAGTAAATTTACTCTAGGAAGTCAATAAAATATTTACCCATAAAACTTACTCTCCTAATATGCCATCTAGGTAATACACCACCTATACTTCATCATGTCCTAATGATAGGTTTTTCAAAGAACCATTGGGAATTTTTATGATATTCATGTCAATTTCCACATGAATCAACATCAACTAAAGCTAAAGAAGGATGGTTAGATGTCACTCACCCTTATCCTGGTAGTATATAATAATATTACTTATTATAGACATTCAAACTATCATGAGTACCTATATGGGGTATAAATTTAACAAATGATCACTCCATTAGTACATGAGATCAAATTCACATCACCAAATGAGATGATGTAAGAACATTCTTCATAGGTGACTTCACCATTTTCTATTAAAATTATAGTTGGTTAAATTTAATGAACAAACGAAAATTCAATGGGATTAATCAACATCGTAATAGTGTTTTTGATAGCCAAGGATATTGGATAAACAGTATCAATATTGAGAAACATGGGTTGAAAATCATAATGAGGTATTATTTCACTATTTTGATACTCATATCATTGAATGTGTTCAAAAATCTAGTGATAAATAGATTTGAATAGTCCTTTAATGTGGTGTAGAGAAATTACTTCTTATATATGTCCCTATAATTGATATATCTGAGTATATGTGGGTATGGAAAATCTAATAGAGTGTATTTTAACTGATGTAACTTCCATAATAAGGGCATTGATCCCGACACCTGAATGAGAATCATTGGACAAGAAAAGGAAACCACCTAGAAACATGGTGAAAATCCTACTAGCCAAATATTTAAAAGGTACGTCTAGTTAAACTTTATATCCCCTTATGGTGTACTAGTTCAACTATAGGGTAAAATAATATGAGTCTTAACATATCAATAATGTGAATTATGGTGGGTCCTTTTTCACATAAACATTGACCTTGTCCTAATTGGTTATAGAAGATTTTCTCCACATCTCCAAGAATGATAATTAGATAGGTATGAATAGATTTTCACAATGACCTATATACCATGTTTAATAAGTCTCTCACTAGAGGATGGATTATAACTACACTTTACCATGTGTAAAATGATATAAGGTACTCATTATATATCTCCCCAAGGATTATTATTTCTCCCAATTGATATATATCACATAAACTAATCTCAGCCTTACCATGCGGTAGATGAAATGTATTGGTATTTTCAAACCAATGGTTGATTAGTTTTGGTAAGATACCAGCTAATGGATAAATCATAAATTAAGAAGTCTATACTTCTTATTATAAACCAATTTCATCCTGACCCTAAAAGAATTTTGTACATATTTAAGACACCCAAAAAACCCAAGACCACTCATCAGAGAAGTTACTACCAGAATGAAATTCTCACCTTATACCCCACCCTCCACTAAAATTGTCCTTTGAGAGGATGAAAATGGATTGGTAATTTGGATTAAAAATATTTTATGATGGATCATGGCCATCCTGAGTGTAGGATAAGCTATTCAAGATTATGTTGTTTCCTTAAAATGAATCCAGTATTATATGACATGTGGTAAATATTTTTGTCTAAATAAAGTTTGAGGAATTATTAAACCATGAATATGTCAAGAATTAACTACCCACTTGAATCAAATTGTTGTCTTACAACACATAATTATATAATTCCAATACTCTAGACATTGGGTAATTCATAAATTCAAATGAAATAAGAAACTTCAAGGTCTCATCCAAAGTAATAATATAAGTTTGAGTGTGAGTCTCAAAATTTATGGAAATTGAAAATCATTATTTAGTTTTATTCATTGAATAAAATAAGTGTATTGTCCGAGAATCCATTTTCTTATTAATATGAAATGATAGGGAAGTAATTAAAACCCAAGTAAAGTGAGAAAATAAAACAAAATACTTTGTAAAGACTTTCGCATGGAAGTATAAGTGTTATGTAAATCTCATAATGCCTCAATCGTTATGAGGGAAGATACTGCTTCATGAGGGCATTGAATTTACTTGAGGAAATATTCTAAAAAACATTAAAAAAAGATCAAAAAATACCTCATACAAAATCGATGGTATCCCTCAATGTAAGGACCATCCACAAAGTGACTCACATCTACAAAGTGAGCCTCCTCTGCAGTCAGTTCACATTCTCTCAGTCAATTTTAGATCACTCCAACCACTATGTTCCAAATTAAGTGTCATGAAACCCTTTATATAGGGTTGGTCCCCCCTCTAGTAATTATATTCCACCAAAAATAACATCTAAGGGCCAAGATCTTCCTCAGAATCAGATCTTATTCATGTTAATTGAACTCTATTCTTAGGGGGTTGGATTTTATTGAGGTACATAAGGTTTCAATGGTTATGAAAATTAGTTTGTTAATAAAAATTTGGATCAGCATGGTGAAAATCAATGTATAATTTGGTAATGGGATGATTTGTGCATAGAAAATACCATGTGTATAGAACACTATATCCATTGTGAGGTATTCATTCATAAAGGTTCAACATCAGTCCACAAACTAAATTCTTCTGTATGGATTAATATTATGAGGAATCCTTTTTGATAAACTCCCACATATGAGTTTTGGTTCCCAAAATTTGGAAATGGTAGAGTGTCTATATAGTTCTTTAATCTCTTTGTATAGTTCCTTATCCCACATAGAATCATCATTTATGATTAAAATGAATCTTTTAAAGGCCTCCCACATATGAATTTTGGTTACTAAAATTTAGAAATGGAATAGTGTCCACATGACGCTTTGATACCTTCACAAAGTGCCTTCAACTACATAGAATTTTCATTTTTGATCAAGAGGCATCTTTTTATTCCCACCAGTAAACCAATCACATCACATTATGTTATGTAGAATGACCATATTCACTGTAAGGCCCCCCACATGGGTTTAAAATCTTTGTAGCCACCAATTTTCATTAACTACCATGTTAACATACAATTCAGGAGAGTGGTTGGTTGGGTAATGATTTTAAATATCAAAGAGGTAGAGCTAAAGATAGGGACACAGAGAGAAATAAAGACTGAAAAAGGAATCCAAATCCAAAAGACATTCAAATCATGAATATTTGAGACTCTGAATAACCCATGTATAGAACCCATAGGTAACTAGAAGATACTAATAAATAAGGAATAATCCTTGGAAAAGGAGACCCTTTTGAATAAATACACTTTTGGGCCCTTTTTAAAGTAATTACCTCATGATCCATCCATAGAGGAGACCCTTCATGGAGGGGTTACCTCCCTGTGGGACACTCCTTCTACATTATCCACTCCACATAGAAAGTCCCATATTTAAAATGGTGCATAACTAGGGTATTTATTACTCATTTCTTAATACCCTCCTCCCACATAGATTTTGTCATCACCATGACCCATTAACCTAGAATATAAATAATCAGTATGGATTCCTTTCATCATGGTCAAAATCCTGAAAAGGTTAACTTGAAACCTCCTTTGAGGCCACAAAATGTACACGGTAAGGGAATGTACACAATTATGCACCCCTTTGACCATGGATACCCACAATAAAAGGAGGCCTGATAATTATTCTTCCAAATAGGTATAAACCTTTGAGGGAGTATGACCTTGGATTCCATTGATTACATGAGTCCCTATTGGGAGGATCCCAAAGTGATCTTTGTTATGTTGATGGTGGATTTCTTCTATTATAACAAGGCCATATTGAATTGGGAATTTATTTTAGAGTAATCCCCTAGTCTTAATTGAAATATATTACCTGCATACCTTTCTTGCAGTTATAAATAATAAGGAAGAAGAGAGTAAGGAAATCCATTAAGGTGTAATATCTTGTAAATTCTTGTTTGATGCCATGTACCTCCTGACTTATATATCCCTTACTTAATCCATCAGTGGATAGGGAGTATACTTCATCCATGGGATTCCTTCTCAATCATAAGTCTGATTCAAATATAATTATGTAATGTTTTAGATCTTATGGCGTCTCTTGTTTCTTATATTGAACATGACTCGCATGGTCTCATAGAACTATGATGATTTTCCATCGATATGTCAAAAATTCCTCATACTGGAACTCTAACTTATTTCTTCCCCAACAATCATATTTTCTTCTCAAATGGTTATATTCCTTAGGATAAATTCATTTAAAGGGTTATATTCCTATTGAATCATCCATGGTTATCCCCCATATGTCGAAGCCTCACACAATCCTCTATTGCTTCACTTTTCACAACATAGAAATCCCCATATCATGATGTTAAACTATGTGTCCAATGTCTTATCCACGTGATATAAAACTAAATTATAATTTCCTAATCTCACAATGTCAAACTACATTGTACGTTCTTGTCACACTACCTTAAAAAATGTCATTAAAACTTCATGGGATTTGATTCATGTATTAGCAGGAAATGTTGGATGGTTATATAAGGTTTAAACCTATCAATATAAATCTTATCACCACCTACACTAGGTTCATATTCCCTATGGATCATCCTTTCATCGATCCATATTTTTAATAAAATCATACCCCCACCCGGAAGACCATATTCCCTCTAGGTGTTTTCATATTAGTCATGCCAAGACATATTCCTAGCTATACCTATATTCCCAATGCCATATTCCTTATGATACCAACCCATAATCATTAGGATATATTCCCTTCATGGTCAAATATAAAGGTTTTTTCATATAGAAGTCCCATACGAACCCTAACTAGGAATGTTTTATTTTGTCATCCATAACACATAACGGTAAATTATATGGATCATCCCTTGTTACATGAATATAAAGATAATACATGTCTTGTTAATTGACACTACACTACATGGGTTCTTATTCCTTTCAAAAGGATATGTAGGAATCCTCTATAGAGGCCTAATACAGACAATAAATACATCCATTTTCTTCTATGATGATAATATACTTCAATAAGAAAAGTTTTTTTCCATTAAAATGTAGATCCTTGAATCTAAAAATAACCATGTAATGATGAATCAATATTGAGATCCTTTGATACAAAAAGGTGGTTCCATTTATGGATAAACCCTAATATAAATAGATGTTCATGTCAATAAGATACCTCTTACATGTATAGATTATCACAACAAAACATGGTAATTACTTATTGCTAACATAAGGGCCACAAGTCATATATTAGGATTTGGGAAGGATTCTTTAACATGAAATAAATATATGATGTAGTCAGAGTATGAAATAATCCCCCCTGATAGGGGGTGATGATCCCAACCTCCCATATTATTGACCAATGTTAGTTTCTAAGAATCGTCAAAGATAAACTCTAGTGACTACATTTATTTGGAAATTAGGTATATAGGAACACAATTGTAAATAATATGATTGTTTTTGGTTTTTTTGGTTTGATAAATAAACCCCATAAAAACCTCCAGAAACAATATACAATGTATCCAAAATAGGAAAGGATTCCCCAATAAGAAACAAGATTCCACAAAAAAAATTATGGGTCTGTAAAATGGGTTATAAATGAGTGGAATGTGAAATCAAAGACCTAAAACCTTGGTTATTATCCCGTGGAAAACCTAGAAAGATCCAAAATGACACAAAGAAATGTATATTCTTAATCAGTGCCACATTTATCCAAGTATCTCAAACAATACACCTAAGTCTCCCCCATATCTAATCTAAGGAACATCCAAATAAGGAAGGAAATACACATAAAACATTAGGTAAGAAAGGTAACAATGAGGTATAGACACAATAAATATAAAGATAAAAAACTAATACAAGAGGAAACACATGCACAAAGTGAAAAGAAACCACTAAAATAAACTTCTCATAAATGAGGAACCATAAAATCACTTATAAATCATTAAACATAAATTTCATAAAAGCCTAAAACCATTATATAATTAATAAAAAACAACCCAAAGTAGGAAACCACTACAAAACTACTACATAATTCATGAATTACTAAATTTATAAAGAAGATCAAACCATATAAAAAACTCCAAATAACCATGGCCTCTATGAATGAGATAATGATGAATCAAGAGATATTAAGGCAAAGAGAACTCCATATCTATCACTTCCATTAAGGTTTTAAAAAATACATGTACTAGAAAAGGCACACATAAAGATAAAGATGATCCACTCTATGGACCACCCTTTAGAAAATACATTTTACCTGATGTCAATATATTTCTAGGAGGTACAATCAAAAAAAATTAAAGATGAATATAACTCCTTCATGTTTTATAAACCACTCCAAAAAAAATCACAGGAAACACCATATAGAAAAATTCAAAAACAAAATCCATAGGGGAAAAACAGACAACATAACATTGTTAAAATATATATCACATTTTGAAATTTGGTCCCTCTCTCAGGAGGTCTCAAATCACTTTTTAAAAATTCACACACTTTGAGGACAACTTCTATTCACCTTTAATCCATTCTCCTTTCTAAATGAGTTGTAAATAATATATAAAAGACATGAATTATTTCAAAATAGACTAATTTTCTTTGAAAACATTTTCTCATTTATTGAAAAATCTATAAAACCCCATTCACTTTGAAAATCACCACACTTTAAAAAGGGTTTTCAAATTCACCCATATCCCCTTTTCAAAATATCTAACATACATAAAATGAAAACTAAATTGTTATATTCAAATATTTTACCCATTTTTCATAATCAAATAATCCACTTGTAAAAATTTTCAAACTAAACAAAACTCCCCTTTCAATAATACCATAACACCATGTTTCAAAAACCAATGCACATCACAAAATCCCTTTTCCATTTCAAAATAGAATTTTACAAAAAAAATAAAAAAGTGAATAGAATATATGTTTAAAACATTTCTTATCCATAAAAATTCTTTTTATCATCACCAAAAAAAACTAATTTTGAAATCATCTCAATCAAAAAATTATAAATTTCCATTCAATAACCAATTTTGGAAATTAAAACTTCCCTTTTCACACCACAAATCCAAAAAACATGACCCAATGCATCAATAAAACATCTTTAAACAACATAAAACCACCAAAAACAAAATAATTACCCTCATGAAACCGGTAGGCACCATATGAGTCAATCTTGAAGGTGAGGATTTCAAAACAACAAATCCATGGTGGGAGAAAAACTGTGCTTGGTTTTCTCACATGGTATGGTCAACTTTGTAATAAAAATTTGTTATCCTCCTATTTTTACCCCAAAAAACTTAAGAGACCAACAAAATCACTTAAATACTCAATATAAATCAAAATACAAATACATAATATTAAACCCCATACAAATAATAAAACTATGATTTCATAATCAAAACTTTAAATACATAATCTAACTCAAGGTGCATAGTGATAAAGTGTCCATGTTGTTCTCCCCATACCTACCTATTGAGTTACAAAAACATTTCTAATTATCCATTAAACCATGAAATACACAACATAATAAGAGGTTCCCTTAAAGAACATAGGCCTTTAAGAAACCTGGGCCATAATATCATTTTGTATTAAACTAACTCAGGCTAACCTAACAAATCACCTAACCCATCTCACTATAAGGCCTAAAGATAATTCCTGATCCCCACAGTCCAATAAAAATTTCATGATTAACAAGAAATGAACCCTTGGAAATATTTCACCAACTAAAAAAATTAACCAAACCATAATCCCACCATAGAAATACATCTTGACCCATCCAAATAATAGATATCCACACCATCAAAACTATGAGATGTAATGTACATGGTAGTAATGAATCACAATAACTTTATATTATAATAATATAATAAATAACATCTAAACATGGTAAAAATAAAAAAAATACCATAAATATTCCATCCATATATGGAAAAAATAAACTAAACAAAAGTTCAGGGCCTACAAGGTTGATACATTAACTATCTCAAAATTAAATGAAACCAAAACCAAGATGTTATAGTTCACCTCCATATGACCTAGAATCACTATAATTGTCCCAAAAAACCATAATTATGTAACTTGAACCAAAGATAATATAATTATTGAACCATATATATGTCACCTAAGAGAAAACATAAGAGCTACATATATAGGGTTGTGTATGTAGGGTGTGAAAAGGACAGGCCTAGTAGGATTTCACCAAATAGTTCCTTAAATTTCCTTTCAAAAGATTGTTTCATTAAGGATAGTATAAATATAGATATAAAATATGGTTTTCACATCCAATTTAGATAAAACCATGTATCATTCCATAATTACAATCATAAAACAACCCCTTATAAGAAAAGATGGGCAGAACTAAAACCCTTTTCCAAAACTAGGATAAAACCTTTAGAAATGAACGAGTTTCATAGGGCTTAAAACCAATGTTTTTATATCATCCATAAATTAAGGTTTGTATTTTAAAAACTACTATGAATTATGAAAAAATTATATTTAAATCAACACCCAAATCATACAATTTATTCCACTTTTCCAAAAACATTTATCAAAATATTTTTTCAAAACAACACCACTTTTCCATTTCAAAATAAACAAAACATTCAAAATTATTTCTCAAATAAATTTGTAATGTGTGTCGGGGGAATAACCATAAAAAATAATGGTAGAATACATATAAAAAATTGTTCCAATGTGGATAAATGGTAAAATAGTTTCAATAAAAAATGAATGGGTAGGGGATAAAATCAAAATAGAATATTGAAATCCTATAAGTAATCTCAAACTAGGATATATGTTTCATGGGATTCATCCTAAGACTCATGTATCTAGATATTGAAATATTGATGAGGAACCTAGGTCATTAATTCTTAACATTCCATGTCCTATTAGTATTATAGAACTAATTGGGATCTATCATGATTAGGGAACACACAAGCAATCTTAGGTCCCTTTTAATATATCTCAGGTTCACAGAAACAACCCATCAGGTCCCTCAATCTAACTGAATCCTTACCCAAGGAAACACACTCTAAAATAGGGTTTGATCTTATCTATATCCCTTTTTAAATTCTAAAACATTTTTTTCATACATAGAATGGGGGTGATCAATCATAATTATACAAAATAAGTAAAAAATCATGTGAAAATAACTCACACCTCACCTCATACACCCTTGAAAGAAAAAATACCTTCTAAATCCTTGCATAAGCATAACAATATATACAAAAAATCCAAAAATTAACTAAGGAGTTATAAGACACAATAGTAATAGTAATAATTTGGGCTCAATTAAGGGACTCAAATAATGTTTGAAAACTACATAAACTGCCAAATAAGCATTTAAAACATAATTCTCGAAATGATGATCAATTTCAACCACATTTTTAAACACTTTGAAATATCATTTATAATGTACTTTAAATACAAATGTCTCAAAAATACATTGAAATACATTAAACACACACCCACTTTATCCAAAATCAGTTTGGAAATCAAAGACTTTTCTCAAAACCATATTTAAAAAAATTCATGACCAAACGAGGTAAGGCATTTTTTTAATATAACTTTATTCCTAAAATTCCCTTGGATTATTATAAAAACTCCTTTAATTAAAATAAAATTTTATAATATATATTACTTAAATTATCAAGTGAAATGAAAATTAAAACCTTTATGTCAATTGATGATTTCCTATAAAATAATTAGAAAACCCATTATAGAAATTACATATAATTCTGGTTTAATAAAAAAAATATTTTAACACCTAAATCATAATATGAATTTAAAAAGAGTTTAAATTCACAAAAACACATTCCTTAAATAAAACTAAATACTACATAAACCATTCTATAATGTGTCACTTATAGTGATGAACTCTAAACTATAAATGAATACATCCTCTTTAAACCCTAGAAACCAGAACATAGAATTAAAACCAACCTAAAACATTATATGGTACTAAAAAATCAATTAGTGTTCATGATTTATGTCCAAGCCAAGAATAAATAGATGATTAAGATACATGAATAAGTACAAGACCAACATAGTGATTACTATAGAAGAAAGTTCAGTGAATCAGTTTGAATAATTAACCAATTGAAGAGGGAATGAAGGAGGAACCCACCCTTGGGTTTTCCTGGTTTGACCAAGAAATAGGGGATAGTGGGGACCCATAAAATTCTAAGTGTGGAAATCCATAAAGACACTAAAAAAATTTAACACCTTGAAACTTCATGTATCTTAATATATTGTATGGAAATATTCTAGTTTCTAATGGAAACAAAATCCACCTACACATGGTTTGACCACATGATTACTTAAAACTATGTGTCATACATATTCCATCTAACTACCAGGAAGTTTAAGTTACCTTATTTACTATAAGATTCATGTACATCGTGTGCTACCCATGCAGGTCAAACAATGCATGTTCAAAATGAACGTCACTAAAGGGTAATTAAAGGGTCACAAAATGGTAAATGTATGGATTTTACTAAACTATATACATCAGAACACACACCTTAGGAGATCTTAGTAAGGGTTATCCTCATGGTTACTACTATCTATTAGGTGACTGAGCACTAATCGTACACAACTCCAAATTTTACAAAATTTTAAAAACTCATACTCAAAGATTCCAAAAAAATTACCCTAGAATTAGATAAAATAATATCAATAAAAAAAGAACCATTGACATATGGGTGTCACAGGTTCACCTGGGTACCTCATCCAAAAAAATCTCACAACACAACCATTAATATTCCAACATCAATAATTAAGATAATTTTAATAATTCATAGGCATAAAATAAATGTTAACAATATCTACTAAATAAACATAAATTCAAAAAAACCTTCATAGATTGTAAAGAAATAAAAATCCAAGTACACATTTTCTATATACAAAATTTCCTTTTCAAAAAATCTTTTGAAAGTCCATTAAGACCAAAATAAGGTTATAGGTAAATTCATCAAACACTCTTTCAACTTAAAAACTAGTTTTTATAACATAAACCATATAAACCATTGAAATATATATTTATAAAAATAACATATCACTAAAATACTTTATTATAAATCCATTATGAGCATAATAAGTCTCTAAGTAATTTAATCAAACTATTTTTGTGCGTAGTAAATAAGTTTAGAAAAATAATGTTGAAAACACACCTTGAAAATTGGTAATATAAGTTTAAATTCACCAAGATGAAGAAATAAATTCATATATTTATAAACAAAAACTCTTTTATGTACTAAGAGGATAAAAGAACCAAAAAGAAAACTCAAGAACTATTATATTGACATATAAAATTATTTTATATATAGGAACCTACCTAAAAGATGACAGAACCTTGTTAACTTCAATAAAAAGTAATGAATCAGGTTTAGAAATTACACTAGAATTTATTCCATGATAAAATTCCCAAGGGAATCTAGGGGTTTACCTTCAAAAATAAAAATCCCATGATTCCACAAATCTTTGGTGGGATAAAAGTAAAAATAGGGTAAGTGAAAGAGGATATGAAGAGTTGGATGGTAAGAGAGACACAATGTATACATATAATCCATGTAGATACTCATTTAATTAATGAATAAATGAGGTGAAGGGGGGTGAAAAGGATGAACTACACCTTTGGGTCGAGCTCCATGACTAAAAATGAAGGTGGGGGATCCCATACACTTTTCTCTATAATTTCATCATAATCATCATCATTATTATTATTACTATTATACACCCTAGTATCATTCATATAAAATCCTCTAAACAATAACAAAATCAAATAAATAATTTTATATTCTACCCTTTTACACCAATTACACCATAGTAAACTAATTTCATTATAAATTTTTTATAATTATAAAATAAAATATTAAATTTCTAAAATAAAAATACATCAACAAAAATAATAAAAATTCATTTATAAATTTTTATATCCAAGATATATATTTTATAACACTATTATTACAATATATAAATTAAAAACAAAGGGTCTTATAAATTCAAGACATGAATAACATAGTTCCAGGTCAACTAAAAGGGATGCATGGTTAGCTTGCACAGTTTCCCAACCTACTTTATAACTATATAGAACTCACCATTTCCTCCTTTAAATTTTTCATGGTTGACTTGTATGGTTTCCCCAAACCATACTCAAGTCATTAATCCTTCAATTTTCTAAAAAAAATCCAAATTTTTATTATTCCAATTATTATTATTATTATTATTATTATTATTATTATTATTATTATTACTATTACTATTATTACTATTAGCTAGTTAATTATTTAAAAATAAAATTTTGGGGTCAAAAATTTTGAACAAATATTAAATAACTCAAATTCCATATTTAGTAAATTTTTAAATTATCATATATAAATACTACTGATGCGGCGCTGAATTGACATGTTTTTTCACATCATTTCATTATGTTTCTTAGGATTTTATTAATAAAGTGTGTCTTTAATGTCAAATAATTTAATATTTAATAATTGTAGATAATTTATTTTTAAATTATTATAATTCTCAATTTTATATTAAAATATCAATTTATTTATTTATTTAGTCATGCGGTTGAGTTTTATTTAAATAACTAAATTATTTTAAATTACAATTTCTTCTTTTGTAATTGTTTTAATTTTTAGTTTTTCATAAATTTATTTATTTATAATAATTCATTCATTCATTTATTTTATTATGAAAATATTTATTTTAAATATTCATTTTCATTATTTATTTTATTTATTTCATTTTCTTTTATATTTTTAATAAAATATTTTTAATTTTTTTAATTAAAATTTTAAAATAAATTAAATTATTCATTCCTTATATTTATAAATAATTAATCTACATTTTTATTTTTATTTTTATTTTTATTTTTTTTAATTTAATTAATTTCATGGTTTTATTTATTTTTCAATCACTGGACACGTGCAGCACGGTCACTAAAGTGACCTTGCGAAGTTACGGTGAAAATAGTGGCCACATAAAGGGCATGGTATATTGAATGAACATTCATACACCCCTACATACTACGCAAAAAATGAAATAAAAAACTTAAGAGTGATAGTTCATATTGATAATGAGGGAAATTTTATACTAGAAATCAAACTTAAAAAATTGAGAGGCCTAGGTTGAGGGATTTTCTCTATCAAGTGTTAAGAAACCCATATTTGATTAGATTTTTTCTTAGATCCAGAAACTATGAGCTAAAAAATCATATCTTTCCTTATTTCCTGACTTAAATGGTTTGTATAATGAAGACTCACTAGACTCTAATAAATACTTCTAAAATATATTGAAATAGTTAACTCTACTAGGGATCAATGAAAATGAATTATTAATGAGTGTGCTTCCCTTTATCCTTAAATTAAACGCATAAAACTAGTTTCTATATTTCAATGAAAACATTTTTGAAAATTGGAATCAAGTGTACGGTTCATTTGTGTTGAAATTTTACCCATAAATATTAAAGGGAGAGATGAGAACAAAAATCAATAGTTTTTATTAAGAGGGTTGAGAAGCGTTTTATAAGGATTGGGAAATATTTAACGAATTTTATTGGAATTTTCCTCATCACCACCTTCCCTGTCATGTCCTCTTGTGCACCTTTTATGATGGATTGTCATCTTGAGGCTAAAATTTGGTAGATTGGTTTTCTAGGGTTAATTATATTGGAAAAATTTATCTTGAGTTGATACAATTTTTCAATAATATTACTTTAAACTATCAAAATAAAAATAACTAGTAGGAAGAGAGTGAATAGAGGTGGAAATAATATTTCTTTAGTGGTAGATGAAGATATTCATCATGCTAAAATAAAATATCAACTCCAATATTTAATGAAACAAAAGGCCATAAAAAAGTGTCAATCAAGTGGGATGTCAAAACTAGAACCATTCTCTTGGATAGTAGTGTTCTCAATGTAGTAAATTTTGGTAGGATGAAAAATTCTCTCCAAATTTTGATATGCCAACCCAAAAATAAGAAAATGTTAGTTTTGCGGGATATGGTTCTAGGATTCCTGATAAAGATGAACCCATTTCAAACAATTAAAATCAAGTATATAGGAACCATCTGAGTTTAACATGGAAAGAACAAGGAATTATAAGAAAACATTCTACCCTAGGTTACCAAATCTAACCTAGACAAGAATATAAAAAACAATAAAGGGGTGAACCATCAAATTCCCAAGTGAATTTTGAGGGTAAAATGCATAACAGAAATGATTATATTTTAAAAATATTTGACTCACAAGCTGCTAAATTTGACTTTCAAAATGCAAATAATGAATCTAATAAAGCTGAAGTTGATGCTATAATTCACAATATAGATTTAAAAATGTTTCAATTAGTAAGAGACATGACATCTAGATATAGGGGTAAACTTCCAATCATAACTAAAATAAACCATAGGGAAAATTTCATGTTAGTGGTTATAAGAATTGGATTAAAAACTCTAACATAATTTGGAAAATACCTTAGGAGTGACCAAACTAGAAAATATAGTGAACCTAGAAGTCAAAATCTACACTACACACAATTTGTAAATGAGTAGAAAAATCATGAAAATAAAGAAAATCTAAAAGTTTCACCTAAAAATCAAGCTAAAAATTTTATAAACCTGGGAATAATAAGGGTTAGTATAAAATTTTTGAATAATTTGGGGAGATACCTACTAGTTTAAATAAATATTCCCCATACACCTAGTTCCCTAAAAAATCAAAACCCAAAAGTAATAAAAATGTTTACCTTATCTAATTCCTTAGGATTTTAACTAAGGTTCAATTCAATAATCTATTCATACAAGCCTTTATTCATATTCCTTCTTATCTAAAGTCTCTAAAGAAAATTGTTTCAAATAAAAAAAATAGAATAAATTTCAACCAACAACGTCACTAAATATTATAGAGTTTTCCTTCTAAAGAAAATCCCTCCAAACCATAAATATATAGGGAGTTTTTTTATTCCCTATACCTTAGAGAATAGTGTCCAAATAAAGTATCTTTGTGATATTGGTGATAGTATAAATTTTTTTATATTCTCACTATTTCGAAAGGTGAGATTTAGTGACCTTAAACCCACCATTGTCATCATATATTTGGATGACCATTTATTCACACACCCTATAATAAGTGGTTAGAGTTAGAAATCTAGTTATGACAGCTAAAATTCTTGTATTAGACATGGGGTGTGACCAGGAGGTTCTTTCCATCCTTAGTATGCCCTCCATTTCCACTATTGAAGCTATTATATATGTTTATAAGGTCTAATTAATATTTTTTTGTGAGAAACATGTGGAGTTCAATATTTTTAACAATGTTAAGGAACTATATTTTACTGAAAACTATTCTAGAGTGTATTATTTAGAATATAAAAACACACATGTTCATTTATAAGAATCTAAAAAACAACCTTTAGATGAAGAGATTAATTTAGAAGCTAAAAAATGATTTTTCACCCACTGTACAGTCTTTTTAAAGTGATAATCTAGAAAATTTTCCATAATTTGATAATAATATTGATTCTTCTATCAAGAGTGAAGTTCAAGAAGAATTATCTATATCAAAACATAAATAATTATTTAGAGAACATGATTATGATTCTCCTTATACTAAAAATTTTGATAAATTAGATATGTTTGAGGGATATTCAAATAAACAAATTGTTGATTTTTCTTTGATAAATATTCTAATCTATGATTTGCACAATTATGAGAGTGAGCTATCTACAATGGAAAATAGTGAAGGAAACTATAAAACTGGATATGAAATTCAAAATCATTCCACTTTTCAAACTGATTATAAAAAAATTGAAGATCTTGGACCTCCTAGGACTAAGAATCCACCATCAAGATAAGAACCCCCCACTTTGGAGCTTAAAATGGGCTTATCACACTTGTAATGATAATTTTTAGGTGAGAATTCAAAACTACCATTAATTAATTCTATTGAACTAAAAGGACATCAAGAGGAAAAATTGTTGGCTGTTCAAAAAAATCAAAACTACAATAGGTTGGTCTATAGATGATATAAAATGTATTATCGCTTATTTATTCATGCATTATATTCCTATGGAAGCAGACCACAAATCAAGATTAGAGTGCCAAATGAGACTTAACCCAAATATAAAAGATGTTGTGAAGGATGAATATATTATGTTTCTAGATTCTAGGATTATCTATCCTATTTCTAATAGTGCTTAGGTAAATATGGTCCATGTAGTCCCAAATAATAGAGGTCTCACTATAGCAACCAATGAGAAAAATCTACAAATCCAAGTGTGGAAATAAACCAAATGGGGAGTCTTTATCAATTTTAGGAAGCTCAATTATTCCACAAGAAATGATCATTTTCTTATTTTATTCTTAGATAAAATGTTATAGAGGCTTGCTAGAAATGAGTTCTTTTGATTTATGGATGGCTATTCTGGTTACAACTAGATTCCTTTAGTTTTATAGGATTGGGATAAAACTATTTTCACATGATCCTTTAGGTTATTTTTCTATCAGAGAATTCCATTTGGATTATGTGGTGTTCCAGCTACCATTAAAAGATATATTATGGCTATCTATTTAGATATGATAAAGATTATTATTGAAATATTCATTAATGATTTCTCCATTATTGATATCACATTTGGGAACCTTCTAGAGGAATTGGAATTTGGTTTATAGAGATGTTTAGTGACCAACCTAGTTCTAAACTATGATAAATTCCATTTTATGGTCACTGAAGGGATAGTGATTGATCATAAAGTGTCTAAAAGGGGTTTAGAGGTTAATACTACTATGATTGAAGTAATTCAAAAATTACCCCTCTTAAAAAATTTATGGGTGTTAGAAGTTTCTTAGCTTGTTTTTTTTTAACTGGTGGTTTACTAAATAATTTTCAAAAATTAAAAATCCCTTTTGTTCTCTGCTTGAGGAAGAAATACCCTTTCGGTTTGATAAAACTTGTCTACAATAATTTAATTTTATTAATGAAAAAATCACTTCCTTATCCATCATAATTTCACCTGATTAGAAATTTCCTTCTGAAATTATGTGTGATGCATGTGGTATGGTTGTTGGATCTATTTTAGGAAAGATGACATATAAGAGGTTAAATATGGTTTATTATGTTAGTAGGCTTAAAGATGATGCTCAAAGTAATTACAACACTACTAGGAATGATTTTATAGCTATTATTTTTTACTCTAGAGAAATTTAGATAGTGTATTTTAGGTTCCAAAGTTATAATATTTACAAACCATTCCACCTTAAATTATATACCTTCATGGAAGGAGGAAAAAACTAGACTTATTATATAGATTTTCTTTTTAAAAGAATTATATATTCCTATTATAGATAAACACAATGATGAGAATATTGTTGTATGAGATCTATATAGTTTATCCATTACCCAGTGTAAATATCCCAGAGAGATTAATTCTTCCTTTTCTAATGAAAATTTAATAATTGTCTCTATAAAGAAGTCTTCTTGGTTTGACAATTTTTATAACTTCCTAGAAGAAAGTTTCATTCATAAGGATTTTTCAAACAATCAGAGGAAAAATTTCATTTCAAATCTTAAGTACTATCTGTGGGATGACCCTTTTCTTTATAGAAGGTGTGGTGATGGGATTTTGACAAGATATTTTCCAAAAGTGGAAATGCTTCCCTTTTTATATAGTTGTCACTCCTCAACTTGGGGAGGCCATCATGGTGTAGAGAGGATATCCAAAAAATTCATTCAATAGAGATTTTACTAGCCTACCATGTTTAAGGATGCTAGGAGTTTTGTTATAGGGTGTGATAGATTCCATATATTATGAGATATGGGAAGGAATTAAGAGCTTCCTTCAAAATGAATTTTGAAAGTATAGATTTTTTATGTGTAGGGATTGTATTTTATGTGTAAAGACACGGAATTTTCATGTTAATTTTTTTTTCAATATATGGGAATTTTACGAGTCTGCAGAAATTAACGGCGCGCGATTCTAAGGCCCAATGTGCCCTGAATCAATTTCTGAAGTTTTTTTCGGGTGCGTTCAGTAAACATACAAGAGGGTTTTTATAACTTTTGAATCAGTGCTCAGAATTGAAATCTAAGGGCACCATTGAACTCACAGTGCCAGTATTCTCTTAAGGATACTTTCACCTCGACGGCAGATGGACGAGGCTGAAAGTTAGTTTTTGGGTTTTTCGTGGAAATAATAAAATAAAATAAACTTCATTTTATTTTATTTTGAGCTTCCATGTGGATATTTCAGGTGGGGTCCACTATAACTAAACCTACATGTGGAAGTTGGAAGTGGGGACCACCATACCTTAACCTCCCATGAGAGGTTAAGGTGGTGGGGACCACCCGAACCATAACCTCCCATGAGAGGTTATGGTGGTGGGGACCACCCGGGATGAAACTCCCCTTTAATGGGAGGAGAGGAAACTTTAAACTCCCCTTATTAATGAGGGATATCCTCTTGACCTCCTCTACCTTTATTTGTGCCTACCCTTCCCTTAATGGTGCCACCACCTCCCTAAATTTATTATGCCACCCACCTTAATTAATTAGGCTTTTTGAATTCTTTCCAACGAAATAATATATGGTTTAATCTATTATTTTGGCACACCTTTCATATTGGGTGGAATTTGGGTGAGAGGAGGAGCTCTTGGGAGAAAGTTTCTCCAACGAAGAATGAAGAACTTCCTCCACGAAGAACATCGGTGAGGAGCATCTTTGACTTCTTCCTTGGAAGCACCTTGTGGAGGAAACTAAAGTGGGATGTCTTCGATGACCGACCTTCCCTACTCATTGTCGTCAATGAATCGACGCACAAGCTCGGGATTGGAGGTGTGTGGCGGACGCGACGAATGAAGACAACTCCGTCTTCTTCCCTATGACTCTGTTGATGTACAATGAACAAGGTAGGGGATTTTTGTGATTGATTTTATATTCCCATGATTCTTTCCTTCTAAAACAAAGAACGCGGATCAAATTCTAAATAGTTGATTTGTATATGTTTTCCTTTTGTGGGTTTTGGAATTAATCATTGTGGGAGGGTTTGTTGTACTTCATTCTTATGAGCCAAATGCTACCACCCTAAACACGAAGGGTGAGAACCAAACCAACATCGCATGACCCCTCTGTCGTTCTCTTTTGCGGTGTTCTTTGAAACAGAGGACGGTGACAACGGCGATGAAGGGGATGAAGGCAACTATTACGCCACCCACGGCCTCTGTGACCCGAGCTGCCCCCCTCGGTGTTTCGCACCACCTCCAGCCGAACCGGCCGTTCCCCCTCATGGTGCCCCATCCGAACCACCCCCATGGTCTCCGCCATTCCGGCTGAGCCACCCCAGGCCGGGCCGAGCCGCCTTGGCCACGCCGCACCCCGAACCCAGGCCGAGCCACCACGAGCCGCGCCCTGCGACCCTCTGGGCTGAACTGGACCCTCGCGGTTCCCTCTGGGCGGAGCCACCCTCGCGGCGCCCTCCAAGTCGAGTCGCCCTCACGCCAACCCGTTGCTGGTCCGCACCCTCACGACCGGTTCGTGCCCTCGTGGCCCTCCGCGACCCCTCATGGCATGATGGACTGGGACAAGAAGGTCGGACTAAACCTAATAGGTTGTCCCACCCCACGGGCCGGGCCAGACCCAACGGGTCGGCCCAGACTGGGTCGAACCGGACCTGGGCCCACTATGACCCTCTACTTTCTTTTGGCCATATCTTTGGCATCGGACGTCCGTTTGAAAAACCGTTAGTGGTGCTGGGAATCTTGTAGCATGACGGTCCCTTTGAGTATACCCCACTGGAGTTTGGGGTATAGTTGAGATATTGTCAGGTTAGATCGTGCATGAATCCAACCGGCCCCCCAGGACTAAACAGTTAATAACTCGCATACCGGGCATCCAATTGATGCGCCGTTAGCTGCGTTGAGAACCCTATGACGTGGAGGACCTTTGAGATACTTCTTCATGGTACTTCGTGATAGTTGGAGTATCTACCAGTAGCTCATGGAGCGGATCCTCCTGGAGACGAGCGAGCGTAGTGCGGAGACCTAGTCGATGGCTGAGACCTGACGACTGCTGACCCTTTGACTCTGAGTGACTCTACTAGCCTAGTGGGGAGCGCCTTGGTGTCTTGGTAGACTCACGGTGGAGGAGTGTTCTTGGTGATGTGGCAGACCCATGGTACTCGACAAGAGGAGTACCTCAGCAGGCTACAAGGGGGAGCGCTCTTGGTGACATGGTAGACCCACGGTGGGGAGCGCCTTTGTGTGACGTGCCAGACCCACGGTACTCGACATGAGGAGTACCTCAACAGTACAAGGTTAGTGGGAAGTGTGTGTGGTGTCACGGAAGGCCCATTATACTTGATTTAGTAGGAGTTCTCCAGCAGCCATGGTTTCGATAATGTGAATAAAATAATGATTGAGCTGAGTCAGTTTTTCTATGTTTTCCTCATGATTGAGATGGATCACTTGATAACTTAGGTATATGTATGGGCATATAACTAAGTAAGGTTATCTATTGATTTCATACTTTTTGGTTTATCCTTGTTGGATTTTGTGAGACCTTGAGGGTCTTGGGGTCTCTACTGAGTATTGTTATACTCAACCCTGCATGGGCTATGCCCGCACCTTGTTGTGTTGGTTGTAGACAAAAGACAGTGCTGACTAAGGCTGAAAGTACCAGTACAGGATGGTGCCCGGAGGTGACCATACAGCGTGTCGATATGTGGAGGAGACAGATGGATGCGGAGTGATGAGGAGGCTATCTATACCTACCCTTTAGGTAGGAATCCTGGTGGACGACCCAGTAGCTGTTTTTCTTTCTTTTTTTTCAGTTGTATTGTTTTCAGTTGTACTTGTACCTTTACTATTGGGCTTGTATTTTGGACCCTTTTAGTTTTAGAACTCTTTTGGTTATACAGTTTACTCATGTTCATATCTTTTTGTGTGTGTTTACAGGTTATAAAGGTAATGACTTCCCATTTTTAGGGAATTATTCCTTTGGTGCTAATCGCTAGCCCCTGTCCTATGGAAGGCGGGCTTGGGGTAGTCACAGCATGGGCCCCAGGGGACGGGTCATGAAAAATTGGTTTCAGAGGATTTGGTTCTACTGTAGAACTTAGAACTCTGATCTTTCATTCTATGAAGTAAAAGTGTTAAGGGTAGTGGGTGTGGTTCTCAGTTCAGGGAGTCTATTGTTGGTGCGGCAGCCGATGTATCCATACACCAGGACTCTTACTTCTGATTTCTGACTCAGTGCACGAAAACACTGATTGCATGTGTGTTTTCAAAAGTTTTCTTTAAGTCAGCTCAACTAGGTCAGATCACCAGGTATAATATTTTCAACCGTAGTGCACCTATTTCTTTTCAATATTTCTCCACGCAGATAGTCGGCTAGAGTTCCGAGAGTTGTACGCATAGATAGCCCACCGAGCAATGAGGCCTCGGTGTAGGGCCCTTTTCCAGCGGAGGCACCAGCGGTACCTTTCCCTGTTGGTCCACTAATGCCACCATCCCCAGCAGTAGACGATGCATGCCGCTTGAGTGTGTTGCATGAGTTCCAGCGCTATAGGCCACCTAGGTTCAGGGGAGAGATGGACCCACAGGCGGCTGAGGATTGGCTAGAGGCTATGGTGAGAGTATTTCGACTGGTAGGGACACCAGCAGACCTCATGGTGATTCTTGTTGCCATCCTTCTATAGAAAGCAGTGGGTAGATGGTGGACCTTGATGCTCCAGGTTCATGACGAGGTGACGCTTCTCTGGGCAGAATTCGAGAGCCTGTTTCGGGTAGAGTTTGTTCCAGTGACTCTTCACGCACTGTGTATACAGTAGCTACTTCATCTGCAGCAGGGAATCATGACTGTATCTCAGTACTTAGTGAGGTTCACAAACCTCTCACGCTACTCCACTGATATAGTGCGGGACCTATTCTCCAGGGCCTGGACCTTCGAGTAGGGACTTAGGAGGGAGATCAGGGCTTTGGTGATCTCATTCAGCATCCCGACATAGGCGAGGGTGTTAGAGAGAGCCCTCCTAGTGGAGAGTTTTCTTGCAGAGCAGTCTCCAGCAGTAAGATCTACCCCCGGTCGACATGTAGCAGAGTCTTCTATAGCTGGCAGCTGACAGACGTCACAGAGGTCCAAGAGGACCAGACCTATAGGTGGATGACCACATGGCTCAGGATTGGTTGTGCGGGTTACCCGAAGCAGATACAGACGTTCCAGGAGCGGGCATTGTTACTCATGCAGCGGGCAGGGCCACATGGCTCGTGACTGTCCAACCCACTGTACGAATGATCAGCAGACGGTCGAAGGACCGCCCAGGCAGAGATAGAGATTTGATCGAGATGGTCCATAGGGAGCAGGTGGACATGGCAGAGGAGTTGGTCGTGCAGCTGGTGGTGGACGATGATTCGAGGTGTTACCGTCACCACCACCAAGAGGACCACCCCGACTACAGGGAGCAGGTGGACAGGGGAGAGATCATCTCCAGGCAGCTGAGTCATACGATCATGGTTCTCTAGAGATGATTCGAGGTATGATCTGTGTCTACTACACCATATTTGCAGTACTTATAGTCACAGGTGTCAGTCACTCTTTCATTGACACTGCCCTAGTTCGGAGCTCGGAGATTCCAACGAAGCCGTTGGCTCAATACTTACGGCTAGAGACTCTTACAGAAGAAGATTTGACGATTACGCATTGGTGACAGCAGTGTGAGCTTACTCTAGGAGGTGAGAGCTTCAGTTGTGATCTCCTAGTAGTGGAGTCGAGGCCTTACGACGTCATCTTGGGTATGGACTGGTTATCTATAATCCATGCTCAGATTGGCTGTATTAGGTGAAAAGTGCATTGTGTACACATGGATGGGACCAGATTTACCTTCACCGGTGAGAAGAGAGCCTTTGCAGCACAGGATGGACTTACTCAGAGGAGAGTGCAGCCGATCACTCATCAATTGGCTAGCCTTACCCTTGGATCAGTTGATGTGGAGAGTATGAGCTATCCTGTAGTGGTGGACCAGTACATGGATATCTTCCCTGATAATGTTCTAGGTCCACCCCCTCGCTGATAGGTATACATTTACATTGACTTGTACCCCGGGACGACACCGATATCTACACCAGCATACTGGATGGCTCCCGCGGAGCTTCGCGAGTTGCAGGTACAGCTAGAGGACTTGCAGGGGAAGGGATTTATTCGTCCCAGTGTTTCTCCCTGGTCAACTCTGATTTTGTTCACTAAGAAGGTGGATGGGATCTTGAGACTTTGTATCGACTATCGGCTCCTGAACCAGGTGACTGTGAAGAACAAGTACCCACTCCCGAGGATTGACGGCCTCTTTGATCAGCTGAAGGGAGCACGGTGGTTCTCAAAGATATACCTCAGATAAGGATATCACCAGCTCATATTGTGAGATGAGGATGTGTAGAAGACGGCTTTCAGATGTCGGTATGGCCACTATGAGTTCTTGGTTATGCCATTCGGCATGACCAACGCTCTGGTAGTGTTCATGGGACTCATGAACAGGATCTTTTAGCCATACCTCAATCACTTTGTCATAGTCTTCATCGATGACATTCTGATCTACTCGACTACTGAGGAGGAGCATGCCTATCATTTGCAGGTAGTACTGGATACACTCCAAGAGCACCAGCTTTTTGGTAATCTCTCGAAGTGCCAGTTCTGGATCCGAGAGGTTCCCTTCTAGGACATGTCATCTTGGAGGCTGGAGTTGTAGTGGATCTAGTGAAGATTGAGGTGGTACTTTCTTGAGAGCCACCAAGGAGTGTGACGGAGGTATGGAGTTTCCTGGGTTTGGCTAGTTACTACCAGATATTTGTGCCAGATTTCTCTAGAGTTGTAGCACAACTTTCAGCCTTGATGAAGAAGGAGAAACCCATTGTGTGGTCAGAGAGATGCCAGTAGAGCTTTCAGAATCTGAGGCGGAGGCTGACTAGGGCCCCCATCTTTAGGCTTCCATAGGAAGGCGTAGGGTACGTAGTCTACTGCGACACATCAGGGACCAGACTCAGATGTATCCTGATGCAGGAATGAGCAGTGATCGTATATGGTTCTCGACATCTTAGAAAGCATGATCATAACTACGCTACCCATGACCTGGAGTTAGCAACAGTGGTATTTTCCTTGAATATTTGGCGGCACTATCTGATGGGCGAGCATTTTACCATGTACCCTGATCACAAGAGTCTCAGGTATATTTTCTCTCAGAAGGACCTGAACCTGAGACAACGAAGTTGGCTTGAGTTCATCCAGGACTATGACTTCGAGATAGTCTATACTCCTGGGAAGGGGAATGTTATTGCAGATGCACTCAGTAAAAGATCTAGTATACAGTTGTTGGGAAAAGTGACGGAGCAGCTATCCCCTTTGAAGATATACTTTGTGGATAGAGATGGAGAAGATTTTCTTTAGTATCTTACAGTAACTCCCCCACTTCTTCAAAAATTCAGGGAGGCGCATCACGGGGATGCTGACTATGAGACACGACGTGCTCAAATATCCATAGGATAGACACCTGATGGATTTTCTGAAGGTGGAGAGTACGCCATCATCTTTAGAGGATGTACCATGGTACCAGTGTCACTTCAGGAGGAAGTGTTGAGGGAGTTCCACACATCCCCTCTAGCGATACATCCAAGAGTGGCGAAGATGTACCAGGATCTCCTACGACAGCACTGGTGGTTGGGAATGAAGAAAGTTATAGCAGAGTTTGTTTCTCGGTGCCTCACTTTTTATCAAGTGAAAGTGGAGCATCAGGTACCAGTAGGCTTGGTTCAGCCTTTAGAGGTCCCATAGTGGAAGTGGGATGGGATATCCATGGACTTCGTGATAGGACTTCCACGTATATCCAGGGGTCATGACTCTATCTGGGTGATCGTTGATCGACTCACCAAGTCATCCCACTTCCTACTGATCAGAGATTAGGGTTCAGTAGAGATCTTCGGATGCCTCTATGTGCAGGAGATTGTGTGGATTCATGGAGTACCTTTGACGATTATATTCAATTGTGGTTCGTGATTTACTTCTCGGCTATGGAAGGGGTTATAGGAGTCTTTCGGGATACAGATTCACTTAAGCACCGCCTTCCATCCTCAAATGGATGGCCAGACTGAGTAGACCATTCAGACCCTTAAGGACATGCTTCGTGCTTGTTTCATCGACTTCGGTTTCAGCTAGGAGGATCATTTACCTTTGGTAGAGTTTGCATACAGAAATAGCTATCAGTCCACCATTGGGATGGCGCCTTTCGAGTCGTCATATGGGCGACCTTGCAGATCAACTTTGTGTTAGACAGACCCAGGGTAGTCAGCACTAGTGGGACCAGAGATGGTACGGGCTACCACAGAGAAGGTGCAGATCATCCAGGAGCATATGAAGATTTCACAGAGCAGGAACAAGTCATATGTCGACAGAAGACGGAGACCTCTGGATTTCGAGGATGGTGACCACGTCTTTTTACAGGTCTCACCCTGACGAGTTCTATGGAGATTTGGCCGAGGTGGCAAGTTATGTCTGAGATTAATCGGACCTTTCCAGGTCCTCAGAATAGTTGGTGAGGTGTCATACCTCTTAGCTCTTCCACCTCAGTTGCACCGGGTGCACAACGTCTTCCACGTATCCCAGCTGAGGAGATACGCGCATGACCCTTCTCACATCATTGACCATGGAGAGTTGGACGTCAAATATGGGGCGACTATTACGGAGGTTCTAGTAGAGATCTAGGATCGACAGGAGCGGGTCCTTCGTGGATGGTTGATACCTCTGGTGCGCATTCACTGGCAGCACGGGAACCTCCAGAAGAGCACATGGGAGCGGGAGGCTCAGATGCGTGCTTAGTACCCCCACTTGTTCTCTTATTTTGAGTTATAACTTACGAGGATGTAAAGTCCTGATTTAGGGATAATGTAAGGACCCAGAATTTCCATGTTATTTTTTTTAATATATGGGAATTTTACGAGTCCGCGAAAATTGACAACACGTGATTCCGAGGCCCGGTGTGCCCGGAATCAATTTTTGAAGTTTTGTTCGAGTACGTTTAGTAAACGTACAAGGGGGTTTTTATAACTTTTGAACTGGTGCTCGGAATTGAAATCTGAGGGCACCGTTGAACTCACAGTGTTGGTATTCACTTAAGGAGACTTTTACCTCAACAGTAGATGGATGAGGGCGAAAGTTAGTTTTTGGGTTTTTTGTGGAAATAATAAAATAAAATAAACTTCATTTTATTTTATTTTGAGCTTCCATGTGGATATTTCAGGTGGGGTCTACTGGAAATAAACCTCCAAGTGGAAGTTGGAAGTGGGGACCACCAGACCTTAACCTTCCATGAGAGGTTAAGGTGGTGGGGACCACCCAAACCATAACCTCCCATGAGAGGTTATGGTGATGGGGACCACCTGGGATAAAACCCCCCTTTAATGGGAGGAGAGGAAACTCTCAACTCCCCTCATTATTGAGGGAGAGCCTCTTGACCTCCTCTACTTTTATTTGTGCCAACCCCTCCCTTAATGGTACCACCACCTCCCTTAATTTATTATGCCACCCACCTTAATTAATTGGGCTTTTTTAATTCTTGACAACAAAATAATATATGGTTTAATCTATTATTTTGGCACACCTTTCATATTGGGTGGAATTTGGGGGAGAGGTGGAGCTCTTGGGAGAAAGTTTCTCCAATGAAGAATGAAGAAATTCCTCCATGAAGAACGTCGGTGAGGAGCGTCTTTGAATTCTTCCTCGGAAGCACCTTGTGGAGGCAACCGATGTGGGACGTCTTCGACGACCTACCTTCCCTCCTCATCGTCGTCAATGAACTGACGCACGAGCTCGAGATTGGAGGTGTGTGGTGGACGCGATGAACAACGACTACTCTATCTTCTTCCCCACGACTCCGTTGACGAACAATGAACAAGGTAGGGGATTTTTGTGATTGATTTTATATTCCTGTGATTCTTTCCTTCTAAAACAAAGAATGTGGATCAACTTATAACTAGTTGATCCGCATATGTTTTCCTTTTGAGGGTTTTGGGATTAATCATTACGGGAGGGTTTGTTGTGCTTCGTTCTTGTGAGCCAAATGCTACCACCCTAAACGCAGAGGGTGCGGACCAAACCAACATGGTCCGACCCCTCTGTCGTTCTCTTTTGCGGTGTTCTTCGAAATGGAGGATGGAAACAATGGAGACGAAGGCAACGGTCGTACCACCTGTGGCCTCCACGACCCGCGCCGCCCCTATGGCGTTCCGTGCCGCCACCGGCCGTGCCCCCTCGTGGTGCCCCAACCGAACCACCCCTGCGGTCTCTGCCTTTCCAGATGAGCTGGCCGGGCTGCACCATCTGTCGGCTGAACCGGCCCCAACCGCACTGCACCACGGCCTCGCCACCCCAGCCCGCCGGCTTCCCGAGCCCCCGGCCAAACCGGCCCTGACCGCGCCACCCCGACCCCAGGCTGAGCCACCCCGAGCCGCGCCCCACAACCCTATGGGACAAACCAGCCCCTTGTGGTTCCCTCTTGGCCGAGTTGCCCCCGCGCCAACCCATGGCCAGTCTGCGCCCTCACGACCGGTCAGTGCCCTTGCAACCCTCTGTGACCCCTCGCGACCTGCTGGGCTAGGCCCAGCGGGCCGGGATGACCCTAACGAGATGTCCCACCCCACGGGTCAGGCCAGACCCAACGGGTCATTCCAGGTCAGGCCAGACCTAACGGGTCATGCCGGGTCGGCCCAGACTGGGTCAGGCCGGGTCAGTCTGACCAGGTCGGACCGGACCCGGGCCCACTACGACCCTCTAATTTATTTTGGCCATATATTTGGCATTGAATGTCCATTTGAAGAACCGTTAGCGGCGCTGGGAATATTGGAGTGTGATGGTCCATTTGAGTATACCCCACTAGAGTTTGGGGTATAGTTGAGATACGGTTAGGTTGGATCGTGCACGAATCCAACTGGGCCCCCGGGACTAAAAGGCTAATAACTCACAGACCGGGCGTCCGATTGATGCGTCGTCAGTTGCGTTGAGACCCCTATGATGTGGCGGACCTTTGAGATACTTCTTAGTGGGACTTCATTATAGTTGGAGTATCTACCAGTAGCTCATGGAGTAGATCCTCCCAAAGACGAGCGAGTGTGGTGTGGAGACCTAGTAGCTGGATGAGACGTGAAAACGAAAGACCATTTGACTCGAAGTGACTCTACTAGCCGAGTGGGGAGCGCCTTGGTGTCATGGTAGACCCACGGTGGAGGATCATGCCTGGTGATGCGGCAGACCCACGGTACTCGACAGGAGGAGTAACTCAGTAGGCTACGAGGGGGGGCGCTTGGTGATGCGGCAGACCCACGATGGGGAGCACCTCTGTGAGACACGGAAGACCCACGGTACTTGACAGGAGGAGTACCTCAGCGGTCCAAGGTTAGTGGGAAGCACGCTTGGTGTCACGGTAGACCCACTGTACTTGACTGAGAAGGAGTTCTCCAACAGTCATGGTTTCGATAATGTGAATAAAATCCTGGTTGAGTTGAGTCGATTTTTCTATGTTTTCCTCATGATTGAGATGGATCACTTGATAACTTAGGTACATATATGGGAATATACCTAAGTAAGGCTATCTGTTGATTTCATACTTTTTGGTTTATCCTTGTTGGATTTTGTGAGACCTTGAGGGTCTCAGGGTCCCTACTGAGTATCATTATACTCACCCCTACAGGGGCTATGCCCATACCTTGTTGGGTTGGTTGCAGACGATGGACAGCGCTGACTGAGGCTGAGAGTACCAGGACTGGACGGTGCCTGAAGGTGGACCATACGGTGTTTCAGTACATGGAGGAGACGGACGGACGTAGAGTGCTGAGGAGGCTATCTGTACCTACCCTTCAGGTAGGAATCCCGGAGGATGACCCAGTAGCTGCTTTTCTTTCTTTTTCTTCAGTTGTATTGTTTTCAGTTGTACTTGTACCTTTACTGTTGGTCTTTTATTCCGGCCCCTTTTACTTTCAGCACTCCTTTGGTTATACAATTTACTCGTGTTCTTATCTTGTTGTGTGTGTTTACAGGTTATAAAGGCAATGCCTTCCCAATTTTAGGGAATTATGCCTTTGGTTCTTGTCACCAGCCCCTGGCCTATGGAAAGCGGTATTGGGGTAGTCACGGCACGGTCCTCGGGGGACGGGTCGTGACATTATGGGACCATTGCCAGATTCACATGGGAATGAGTATATCTTAATTAGTTTAGAATACATTTCTAAATTGGTTAAGGTAGTATAATTACCCAACATTCAAGCTAGTAGTGTCATTAAATTCATTAAAAATAACATCTTGTTAAGGTTTGGGGTGGCTTTAGATTTTTTTAATGAAAATGGGACCCATTTTAATAATTACAAATTCAAATAATTAATGGAAAAATATGAATATTCCTATATAACAAGAATTTTATACCATCCAAAACCCAGTGGAATAGTATAAATTTCAAATAGGGGGCTAAAATGGATCTTAGTGACAAATGGGTTTAATTTTAGGAAGGATTGGTTCTTGAAATTAGATGTAAAATTATGGGCTTATAAAATAGATTTCAAAACCCCAATAGATATGTCAACTTATAGGATGTTATTTGATAAATGTTTTAATTTATCTATGGGGTTTCAAAACATGTCATATTGGGAGGTGAAAGATATAAACTTTGATTTTAAGACTATTGGAGAGAGGAGGCTACTAGAACATACTGATTTGGATGAGATTAGGAGAGTGTCTTTTAACAATTCTTGGCTTTATAAATATAGGGCCAAGGTATTTCATGATTATTTCATTCAAAACAGATAATTCAAGGTTGTAGATAAGGTACTTCCCTTTAATTCCATACTTAATATATTTCTAGGAAAATTAAAATTTATGTGGTCTAGAACCTTCATTGTTCTCAGAGTAGTGAAGTAAGGATCTATTTAAATCATTAGAAAATAAAATAAACCAATGTTGGTGAATGATCAAAGAATCAAAAATTATTTCAAAGGACATCAAAAGTCCTTGGCTTCTATATTTGTTATTAAACCCCTATTTTTCACTAAATTATAAATAAATACATTAAATTTTGTGCTTCATGGGAGTCAACCAATGGTCTTTCTATGTGTTTTATTTTTATTTTCTTAAGAATTAAGTGTTATTGTTCTATGTTTTTTCTTCTCTATTCTTACTGCATTAAAATTCTCAGTCTTTCTAGTCCCTTTTCCTTAATGAAGGTTTCTACTGAGGTTCCACCAGATGAAAAGAGTTATCATTTTTTCTCAAATTCAAAAAGATGTTGCATGTATAGATTATTCTGGATCAACTTCCCTAAAATCAACCTTTGGTTTTTCATTACATATGATCTCAATATTCCAAATTATTATGTTATTTTAGTTTGTTATTTAGGGACTGAAAGTTATAAAACTAGATAATTTCACTTAATACTAAGAGGGAATATTATTTTTGGATAAAATCAAAGGGGATAACTTCTTAAAATAGGGGCATATTTATTTTAATTTTTGTACTTAATTTCTACTTTTCATTATTGCTATTATGTTGTTGGTAGAAATTGAGCTACAATGTTGTTTTCGATGATTTTGTGGGGGGGGGCTCCTATGCATCATATGTGAAAAATTGCTTATGTTTCCATGCATTACCACTTTCCAAAGGGGGGTGGATTTTATAAAATTCCTTGGATATGTGTGCTCCTTGATTGAAACGAGATGATGGGATGTCGGTTCCTCCTTCCTTAGATTCCTCATTGGATCTCGTTTCCTAGTTCGAGTCTCCCTAAAATATTTAATTAATTTTCATGGAACTCATTCATGGTTCCATATCTATATGGACATTGGTTAATTACACTACTTTAGTCTTGATAGGTAAGAAACCTTCAATCAAGAGAGTAGTCGTGTTGTGAATCTCTGGGAATGTTAAGACATTGGGAACATTGTTCACATATAAATCTTTCTCTTTAGATGTAATCTCATATGAGTCCTATTGGTCATGGAACCAAGGAATCATATTTTGATCAAGAGGTAATTAATGTTAGGTTCATAATTCTTCCATGGATTTTTACCATAGGCATTACATGTTTATTACATAGGGTAGGAATTTTGGGCCATGTCACAAGTTCTATGTTCTGTGGAGACTGATCAAAACATCCTATAGAGAAGTATCAGAACACGATTTTAATGTCTTGTGGAGATGTACACAAGGTTAATATCTTGTGGGGACAAGTTTGGTAGATCAAAACACCTCATTGAGGTGTATTAGGGAAGTTTGTCCCAAGGATGTAAGATGTCACACCTAAGTATACCAATGAATAGATAAGAACACGCTTTGGTGGAAAAAATGGAGTGATAAATCAGAACTACCTTTGGTGTCAGATCTCGAGTAATGCATTAGAATGGACTTTGGAGTTGGATCCAAAGTTATGGATCAGAACGCCCTTTGGAGGCCAATCTGGAGTGATAGATCAGGACACCCTTTGGAGATGGATCTGGAGTGATAGATTAGTACACCCTTTAGAGGCGGATCTGGAGTGATGGATCAAAACACCCTTTGAAGGTTGATCTAGAGTGATGGATTAACATTACATGTAGAGGTAGATCTATAGAGATGGATCAGAACACCCTTTGAGGATGGATCTGGAGTGATGGATTATAATTCCCTTTGGAGGTGGATCTAAGAGGTGTGTCCCTAAGAGAGAGTATGTCACACCTGAGTCTACCATTGTCGGTATTGAACCTTAGGAAGGAAACCTATGTACCATATTTAAGATACAGGGATAAAAACCCATATATTTTGATGCCAAAGTTTAATTTTATGGAATACCTCCTTTTGATTACATAAACATTTCATTACATTGTACAAAATAGAGGATCTTTTAAAGTTTAGTTTCATGGAAATAAGGTAAATAATACATGAAAACTTAAAAAAATTATTCTAAATAATGTGAAAGGCTTATTCATTGGTTCATCCTAAGTAATTTTAATGCATCTCAAAACCCGGGGACATACATCAAAGGAAAGGGTGAGTATAAGGACCAGTAAGGGAAATCAAGGGAAACAATTTACATGTGATCTTGAGAAATATCAATAAGAACTTGATGAATATAATAAAGGCATGAGAAAATAAAAAAGGGGAATATCATAAAAAAAATAAATTGAATCATAACATGGATACAAAATTTAAATGATACATTCTTAATCATATCACCAAGGTTTGTCACTGAGGTTTCATAAAAATAACAAAGGTTATTGACCAAGGTATCGTATATCATGTCATCTCCAGAGATTAAATTATTTACCCAATGCATTGGAGTAATGTTAGGGAACGACATTTATATGTATCAATTAAAGTTATCCACATAGATAATAATAAAAAATTTCATAAATAACCCATATATAATAAAAAATAGGTTTCATATAAAAAACACGGTGTTTTAAAAAGTGCTTAAAGACAATATCTTTATGTAATTTATAACCCACTGAAAGGGAATGAGGGTTTTATGTATGTCAATAAAAAAATAAAAAAAATTATTTTTTTAATATTTTTTAATAACCCTAGAAAATAAGGAGGTTTGGGTATTCATATAAAGAAAATAAAAGGGAATTTCTTGAGGAGAAGAGATAAATTTTAAGAAGTAAAATTGGCATCATAACGAGTATAAAACATTGTTTTAGAAAATTATAAAAATAGAGGGGACATGGGTATCCAATTAATAAAAGACTATAAATAAAATAAAGGAAAAAATAAATTTTATATAAGAAAATAGTTTGAAAATTTTAAATACATACCACATAAAAATGGAACTTAAAAGTAGAAGAGAAGTTGAAATTTGTCTTACCTTGAAGAGTAGTTTCTAAAACTTAAGGATCATGATATTGGGGGATTGAGGAAACATTGGGAGGACTCCTTGGGAGGTAAAACTATCATATATTCATGGAGGAAGAATTTATAATGAATTTAAATGGATAAATGGGTGGGTATTTAAAGAAAAAGTGGGGGATTTGTTTATTAATTTCTAAATAAAGGCCTTAGACACCTAGGTAGTGGTAAATGAAAAACTATGGGCTTGAACATGGTATTTTCCCATGGTATTATACACTTGGGACACCCTTTATGTTATTTTAATCCATAATAGTCGACCATAACTTTATATTACTTATTTTGCTAAGGAAAATTAATGTTTTCACAAACTAACATTTTTAAAGTTAAAGTTTCCATTCTAGAATTTGGAAAGTAAATTATATATTTGGAAATTTATTAAAATCCAATAAAATAATTTATATTAAAATAAATAACATATTTTAAGTAATTTATTTTGGTTAATTAGTTATTAAATCATTATAAAACAATTATGATGTCAATAACATACTGAAAAACTCAAACTGTATTTTTACTATTCGTGAAAAAATAAAGTATTTTAGAAAATTATCATGAATTCACCCTAACCTAATTTCAATTTTATGATTTAAAAAATGATATTTATTTTATCATAATAATTATTTAAATATAATAATTTTAAATTTTAAATATAAAAAATCTTATTTATTAAAAATAAGAGCAGATTGAAAATGTATAGTAAAATTTCTAACACTTGAAAAAAATATTTTTTCATTTTTTAAAGAGTTTTTTAATAATAATATTTCATTAAAATAAAAATTATTCATAATACCTTAATTTATTATAATAATTATTTCTTTTTTAAAAAGTACAATCTTTATCTAAAAAACAACTTATCAACTTCCATCTCAATTTTATTAATAAAAACTATTCTTAAAATGGAAATAATGAAATAAAAAATTTATTTTAAAAAAAGGAATTACACACTATGTTCGGGAAACATAACCCCTTATTACACCTATGTACTCTCTAATAGTAAGGTGTGTGGTGGTGGTGGTTTTGTGGGTTGTCTCGTCTAACATCGATCGATTAGTAATCTCCACTAACTTGAACTTCTCCCATAGGAGATTTCATTCAAGCTTCACTTGTTGAATCTAAGATTGAGTTTGGTCAAGGGTAAAACCTAGTGATGATCCTCATAAGATCTGGAAAATGGGATTCAATTAGCATGACTCTACTGGTTGTGGTCGTCGAATATTCTTTTTGTATCAATTATCCTTTTTCAATTTTTAATTATAAGCACAGATTATAATGTTAAAATTGTTAGCAAGATTATAGTTCTCAATGGTCATATTGACCAATGGTAATAATTGTCCAACATTCATATAACGGTTGAATCCCAAAGCTTAAATTTCCTTTTATACTATCTTCATTATTAAGGAGATATGGTTTTTTTAGGTACAAAAAATATAATTCACATTTTTAAGAAACAATTATTATTCAGAAAGTCCGGGTCATTAAATTCGTCACCCCTTAAGAAATTTTTTCACTAAAAATTTAACTCATTAAATCAGTTGAGAAAATATGTGGGTACTTTTGTATCATTTTATCCTCTAGTTCCCATGTCACTTCTTCATATATACAGTTCCTCCACAAAACTTTGATGAGGTGGGTAGTTGTGTTGCATAGAACCTTGTCTCTATGGTCTAAGATCTCCACATGATTCTCCTCATAAGAGAGGTCATGTTCTAGTTGCACCACCTTCATATTTGGTATATTTTAAGGGTTAGGTATGTGCTCCCTCAAGTGAGATATATGGAATACATCATGTAACTTGAGCTAGATTTTTTGAAATTTCAAGCTAATACGCCACTGCTCCTATATGATCAAGGATTTCATAGGGACCAATGTACTTGGGGCTAAGATTACCTTTCTTTCCAAACCACATGAATCTCTTCTATGGTGATATTTGAAGGAACACTTTGTCACTAACACCAAAATTCATGTCCCATCCATGGTTTTCAGTATAGATATTCTGTCGACTCTGAGCATCCTTGATGTGTTTTTGGATGGCATGAACCTTTTATATCATTTATTGTACAAGATCAGGCCCAAGAATCTTTCTCTCACCAAATTCATCCAAACAAGTGGGAGTTCTACATCGCTTCCCATGGAGAGCTTCATAGGGTGCCATTTGAATACTTGAATGGAAGATGTTATTGTAAGATAACTCAAATGATGGGATATGTTGATCTCATCCACCTTTAAATTACATTGATAATGTTCTAAGTATGTCCTTGAGTGTTTGAATAGTCCTTTCACATTGGCCATCATTTTGGGGGTGATAGGTTGTACTGAAATTCAATTAAATACTTAGATCATGTTAAAGACTTCTCCAGAATTTTGATGTGAACCTTGTATCATGATCAGAAATGATAGAAAGTGGTACCCCATGAAACCTTGCCACTTTCTTTATGTATATCCTGGAATGTTTTCCAAGAGATAAATCTTCCTGAATAGAGATAAAATGGGTAGTCTTGGTGAGACGGTCTACTATAACCCATATCACATTGTTTCTTTTGGGTATTCATGGGAGACTAGTGAAAAATTATATAGTGATATTATCCCACTTTTATGTTGGTTTGTTTAGTGGTTATAATACCCCTTTAGGAATTTTTTACTCTTCCTTCACTTATTGACACACCAGGAACCTTGTAGTGTAGTTAGATTTCTCCATTTTCATGTTATCCCACCAATAATGATCATGAATGTACCTATAAATTTTAGTGAATTCGGTATATATAGTGAATATAGATCTATGATATTCATCCATCAGTTCCTTCTTTATTTCTAGAATATATGGAACACGTAGACTTGTACAAAAGTTTAGTACACCTTCTTGATCAATATTGAACTTAGAAAATATCCCATTCATCACATCATATATCTTCCTCTATAATAAAGGATATTCTCTTTGATATTTCTTGATATTTTCTAGTAATGGTGGTTTAGAAATCATTTGGGATTGGGTTGATGATGTCTATTCCCTTACAATTATTATGTCCAGTTTTACTAGGTCATTGATCAAATTATCTCCTTAAATTTTCATTATTTCCAGCACAATAGGGTATTTCCTACTTAATGCATCAATGGCTTTTTTTTCTATTTTGGGATGATAATGAATTGAACAATCATAGTCTTTAATAAGTTCCAACCATATCCTTTATCTCATGTTCAATTCTTTTTGTGTGAAAATATACTTCAAACTTTGGTGGTCTGTGTATATATCACATTTCTCCCCATAAAGATATTGTCTCCATATCTTCAGAGAAAAAACAACTGCAGCCAACTCCAGTACATGCATAGGATAATTATTCTCTTGAGAATTCAACTATATATATTCGTAAGCAATCACATTGTAATTTTTCATAAGGATTCACCCAATACATTTTTGAGATGCATCTCTAAAAATAATTAATCCTTCTCTGATATAGGGTAGAGTTAACACAGGTATAGTAACCAATCTCTTCATCATCTCTTGGAAACTTTCTTTATACTCCTTTTTCCAGATAAACTTGGCCCATTTTTTAGTTAACTTTTTTAGTGGATTATAAAGTTGTAAAAAGTTTTTCACAAACCTCATATAATATCCTACTAAATTAAGGAAACTATGAATCCCAATTACTATTTTAGGATGAGGACACTCCTCCACAACCTTTGTCTTCGTAGGGTCAGCTGATATTCTTTCCTTGGTTACAATGTTACCTAAGAAATAAACTTTTTGTAACCAAAATTTACATTTTCTAAAATTTCCAAATAGCCTCTCCTTCCTTAGAGTTTTCAATATAACCCTTATATGATCCTTATTCTCCTCGTTACTTTTGGAATATATCATAATATCATCAATAAAAAATACCAAAATGTTATCATGGTGGTCCTTAAAGACTCTATTCATCAAATCCATAAATATATCATTAGAATTATTCAAAATTAAGGGCATAAAAACAAACTCATAATGCACATATATTTATTAGAAGATTATCTTTGGAATATCCTCTTTCTTTACCCTCAATTCATGATAACCAGATTGAAGATTAATCTTTGAGAAGAATTGATCCCTATGAAGCTGGTCAAATAAACCATCAATCCTTGGAAGAGGGTACTTTTTATTCATTGTGATCCCATTAAGTTCTCTATAATCAATGTATGGCCTTGTTGATCTATCCTTATTCTTCACAAATTGAATAAGTTCTCCCCAAGGATACACACTTGGTCAGATAAACCCCTTCTCTAAAAGATCTTGGAGTCTTTTCTTTTAATCCTCTAGCTATACATTTTCTATTCTATATAGGGTCTTTGATATCGTATTGGCTCTAGGTATGAGTTCAATGGATAACTCTACCTCTCTTTCTAGGGGAGGTCTAGGTAACTCCTTAGAAAAAACGTCAATGTATTTCTGAATGATGGGGACATTTTCTATATGTATAATTTCATTTCCTTCTTCATATTCACTGATCATTTTCATAAATAATGTTATGGGAGTTCCTTATAGTCAAATATCAGGTCAATATATCCCTAATTTAATTGTAACTATATGTTTTCCATTCAAGACTACTCAGATTTCCTTGATTCTTCGTTTTTTCTTAGCATTATACTTTGAGAGTCAATCCATCCCTAGTATAATGTTGAATTCCATCATGAGAATGAATACTAGATTTTAAATTATTTTGTGCTTTACAAAGTGATTACTAGAGTTTTTATACACTACTGATGCATTTATAATTCCTCTAGGAGTCTTGATTGATAACTATACTTCTAGAATTTTAGGGATTTATTCTATATTCTTTGCAAAATTGTAGGAAATAAAGGAATTCGTAGAACCAGAATCAAACAAAGTACTTAGTAGATTTTAGAGAACAACAAGAGTGTCTGCCACCATATAATTTAGAGCTTCAACTTCATCCATCATGGTAGAAAAATCATGACCTTTCCCCCTTATCTTGTGATGAGTTTTATGGTGATTACCCTCCACTATCTTCATATTTTGACAATGATTGGAAAAGTTCCCAAGTTGTCCTAATTGAAGAATTGGAATTCAGGATGGGCCTGCACCATCTTCCCTTTTTCTTTAGTGTTGTGAAGTTGAGGCTTCACCACACTATGATGGTTCCAAGAAATATGGTCATATCTTCCACACTATTAACATTTCCCACTCCCAATAAATTTTTTCCTTGAATACTTCTTCCCATATTTGTGGCATGTGGAAAGTTACACTTTCTTTCCTCCTCTTCCATGATCAAAGTTCGTCCCCATGTTTGGATCCAATGATCTATTCTTCTCATTCAATCTATGAGACCACTATGTCTCTATGAACTCTAGTTTAACCTTCATAGAACTTCTCACTATCTCATCTTAGCTACCATAGTCTCTATTGGAAATATTCTTCCATAGATGGGGTCTTAGTCCACGGAAGAATTATCACCCTTTCCAATAGTATCCATTAAAAAGTTAGAGAAGTAGTGATAAATCCTTGTGAAGTTCATCTCATAGCTTCCCATATATTCATTTTCATTCTAATTCAGCTCTAATAATTCCTTCTACATTTTTTTCTCATCAAACGGGGGAAATATATATTAAAACATGATCCCCTGAACTCTTCCCACTCTATATAATCATCTCCCTTGTTGGATTAGTTTTTTTAACCAGTTTCCACCACTAATCAACTTCTTCCTATAAGCAGTGCACAACCAAGGTGACTTTATCTTACTTCAAACAATTTAGTACAGAAAATATCTTTGCTATAGAGCTTATCCATTGTTCAAAAATCAATGTTTTGGTAGATGCATTGAAAGAATGTGTTAGTTAATGTATAAAGGAATTAATGGAAATTTTTTCCCTTCGAGGTGAATCTGATCACTCAATTTGATTCAAGTTATTTCTCATAACTCAAGTCAATTGATTCATTATTCTCATGAAGTTTTCATTTCAGATTCCATTGGAGGGTTGTCAGTAGTTGGTCTATTGCACACGCCATTTACGTGGTTCCTCCTATTTCCCGCCATTTTATAAAAGAAGAAAACTTACTAAGAAACATGTTTCTTTTAAGAATGTTATAATTTTAAAGGAATTTTATTCCTTAAAACATCATGCTTAAATATTTTTTTCTTTAACAACAATTACATTTTTTTTACATCCTTCATAATAGTTCTTAAAAAGTTTGTGATTAACCAAACATATCCCCCAGGAGTGTCAAACCTAGAGTGAAGAAATTCCCATTGTTGTGTGCCAGTTCCCAGTCGATTCTAACTCAAAGCAGTGTTTTCAGGTTTTACCCCTAGATATATATGTGCTAGAGCCATATCCACTTTTTCATATCCAGACAGATATTTCTTTTCTCAGAAACCACTTACTAAATATTTCACTAAAAATCAGGATTTTTTTCTATATTTAAACTTTTATATATAGTTATTTATAATGTTTTAAATGCTAATTTCCAAAAATAAATAAACCTTACTTTGATACCAACTATTACATACCACCTTTCTATTAAATAAACTTTTCATTACATTGTACAAAATAAAGGATCTTTTAATGTTTAGTTTCTTGGAAACAAGGTACATAATAAATGAAAACTAAAAACATTATTCTAAAAAATGTGAAATGATTCTTCATTGGTTCATCTTAAGTACTATTACTAAATATCATAACTTTGGGACATACATCAAAGAAAATGGTGAGCATAATTCCCAATAATAGAAAGAAAGGGAAATAGTTTACATGTGATCTTGAGAAATATCAATAAGAACTTGAGGAATATAATAAAGGAATAAGAAAAGTAAAAAGGATAATAAAAATAACAAGAATAATAACATGTAAATATGGATACAAAATTTAAATGATACATTCTTAAGTATATTACCATGGTTTGTCACGTAGGTTACATAAAAATTACCAAGGTTATTCCCTAAGGTATCGTAGTTCATGTCATCTCTAGAGATTAAATTCTTTACCCAATACATTAGAGTGATATCAAGGAAAACCCATAATATGTATTAATTAATTTGATACATGCATATAATAATAAAAAAATCATAAATTACCCATGGAGAATAAAAGAAACGGGTTCCATATAAAAATCATGGTGTTTTAAAAAGTGGTTAAATACGGGATCTTTATGTCATTTATAACCTACAAAAAGGGAATGAGGGTTTTATGTATGTCAATACCAGAATAAAATAAATCATTTTTATATATTTTTTAGTACCCCAAGAAAATAAATAAGTTTTTTTATTCATATAAAGAAAATAAAAAATGGAATTTCTTAAGGAGAATAGAGAAATTTTGAGAAGTAAAATTAACAGCATCATTAGTATAAAACATTGTTTTTCAAAAAGGGGTAAAAAGATAATGGAAATGGATATCACATTAATAAAATACTATTAATATATTAAATGGATAAAATAATTTTTAAATGAGAACATAGTTTGGAAATTTTAAAGACGTACCACATAAAAAGGGAACTTAAAAGGAAAAGAGAAGTTGAGATTTCCCTTACCTTGAAGAGTGGTTCCTAAACCATAACGATCGGGACCTTAGGGGATTGAGGAATCCTTGGGAGGAATACTTGGGAGGTTAAAATATCATATATTAATTTATTAATAATTGGTAGTGAATGTAAATTAATAAATGGTTGGGTATTTATAGCAAGAGTGGGGGGTTTGTTTATTAGTTTCTAAATAAAGGCCTTGGACACCTAAGTAGTGGTAAATACAAAACCATGGGCTTACACGTGGTATTTTTAAATGGTATTGGATACCTAGGAAACCCTTTATGTATTTTTAATCCATAATAGTTAACCATAATTTTATATTACTTATTTTTTCAAGGAAAAATGTTTTCACAAAATAACATTTTTAAAGTTAAAGTTTCCATTTCAGAATTTGGAAATTGATTAAAATAAAATAAAATAATTTATATTAATAAAATAACATATTTTAATACTTTTATTATGGTTAATTATTTATTACATCATTATGACATAATTATGATGTCATTAACGTACCGAAAAACTCAACCTGTATTTTTACTATTCATAGAAAAATAATGTATTTTAGAAGATTCTCATAAATTTACTCTAACCTAATTTTGACATTATGATTTAAAAAATGATATTTATTTTATCATGATAATTCTATAAATATTATAGTGTTAAATTTTAAATATAAAAAGGCTTATTTATTAAAAATAAGAGAGGATTAAAAATGCATGGTAAAATTTATGACACTTGAAAAAAATTATTTTATCATTTATTTTTAAAAAGTGTGTTTTAATCATAATATTTCTTTAAAATAAAAATTATTAATAATACCTTATTTTATTGTGATAATTATTTCTTTTCTAAAAAGTATAACCTCTATTTGAAAAAATTAATTTATCAACTTCGATCTCAATTTTATTAAGCAAAACTATTCTTAAAACGAAAATGAGGGAATGATAATTTTATTTAAAAAAATGAATTACATGATAATTTTGGGACGCATAACCCCTTATTACACCCCATGTATGACCTAAGAGTAAGGTGTGTGATGGTGGTAGTTTTGTGGGGTGTCTCGGCTAACATCGACTGAGTGGTAATATTCACTAACTTGGACTTCTCCCATAGGTGATTTCGTTCAAGATTTACTTGTTGAAGCTCAACTTGAGATTGGTCAAGGGTGAACCCCAGTGATGATACCTCCCTCTCAAGCTCTAATAAATGTGATTCAAATGGAACAACTCTACTGTTTGATGCCATCAAATCTTCTTTTTGTATCAATTATACTTTTCCAAATTTTACTTATAAACACTAATTATGACATTAAAATTATTATCAATAGTATAGTTCACAATGTTTGTATTGACCAATGGTTATAATTGACCAAAATTCATATAATAGTTGAATTAAGAAGGTCACATTTCCTTTTATACACACTTTATTATTAAGGAGATATAGTTTTTTTGTGTACAAAATAATATAACACACATTTTCATGAAACAATTATTATTCAAAAAGTCTGGGTCATTAAAAAGGTCATGTTACAGGTGTGATTTTTTCAGTTTAACATCATGCGGTAAGGATACTCATTTTATAAAATCAATTTATATGATGGATAGTGTGGGGATTATGCATTGAAGTTTTCCTTCATAAGAGGATTGCACTTGGGGGAACGGTGTAGGGCTTACTCATGGAATCTTCCTAGTATGAGTATCACATCTGATGGATAGGAAAGACAGCATCCCATTATAATCATACATGGGAAATACTATGTTCATAACACAGGGTAAGGATACAGTTTATGTAATGTTATGAGGATGTTTTTTGGTAGTTTAACATTGTACGACTAGGATGTGGATCTAAACAGTTTTACATCATGTAGCTCAGATGTTGTCATGCTTTTTAGAGTCATAGGACTAGGATATAGAGCTCTGTAGTTTTATTTCATATAGCTTGGGTGTGGAAGGGATCAATCTAGAAGGGGTAACATTTCAAGGTTAGAGGAAGATATTAAATTAGGAATCTCCTCCAAGATAGGTGTTTATTTTCCCTCAAAGATTTCATTCATAGGGAATATGTGACCACTACTCATGCAGCTTTGGGTAAATTATGGTGTTTGAATGGCCATGGAGGAGCAGTCAATTAGGAGGCTAAAATTAGGGTCTGTATTATTAGAAGAAAAAGGGGTTAAGGTATATATGATTAGAATCAACATGTGGGATGGAGGCCTAGGCCGCAAATGGAATGAAGTGGGAAAACACAGGATTTGGTGGCACTAGCTGCTTAGGGTCTCAAGGTGAATTGAAACTATTCCTAGGTTGGTATGGGGTCTATGGGAACTTAATCATTGTTAAATGGTGTTAGTAGAAGTGAGACACCATAGAGGTTCCTAGAATATTGTTTTTTCAAATCTTGAGGCCTCATAGATAGGTTTATCATGAATCTTAGGGTCCTTGCGGAGTTTAGGGACTTCACAAAAGAGTATGATTCATGAATCAGGTGACCTTACATCAGAGTGAAGTCCTGGTTCCCATAGGGTTGGCTTCATGAAGGATATATGTATCATGATGCCCTAGGTTTCACAAAGGGAATTATTCTTCCATGAAGTTTTATGACTTTGTGAAAGGAATCTATACTTTAGTTGGAGTCTCTTAAGGAAACAATGGAGGTGTTTTCATTATGAATGGATACCTCAGGGGATCTATTTTTTCTTTTACTTTCAAAGCATAAGTGGTTTGAAAACAAGGAGTGATTTTTGGAAGTTGAAAGTCCACAAGTCATCCCTAAAAATTTGTACTAAAGGGGGTATTTTTAGGAATTTGGGTTTCATAATTATTGGAGGCTTTATCAAAGATTTATGAGCTTCTTGAATGGATTGGATACATGAGTCTAAATTTTGTTGCACAAAGATTTTCATCAAGCCTCCGCGTGGGTGTACAGAGCTTCGCGACTCCATATTCTCACATAGAAAGGATCACCATTAGGCCTTCATGTAGTTGATAATATCTTTGTAAATCTGGATTGATTATTTGTAAATATTACCATTAGTTCTTCTTATGGATGGGGAATTTGTAAGCTTCACCTATTTTCGATGGTGGGGAGCTTCACGAAACAAACCCTTTATAAGGATTTTGGGCCTTTTGGTTCGAATTTTCTTTAAATTTTCCACTCCTTTCTCAACTATTATTTTGAAACATGTATTTCATCATCAAAAAATACCCCCCTCTAAATGAGAACTGATGATGAAAATGTGGGTTTGATTCTGAGGTAGAATCACCGAAAATTGGAAATCAACTCTCATTTGTGAAGCTCATTCACAGTTCACATTCACGATTCCCAATTCATGAAGACCATCACAAAACTGTGGCTAGTCATGCGCCTATAAATAGCATAGGGACCCCTTATAGGGAACACTAGACTTTCATGAAGAGAAAATATTATTCTCTATTTTTAAGAAGCTCACACCCTTCATGAGTGCATTGTGATTTCAAGCATCATCACTCCTAATGCTCACCTTCTTCATGGCCTTAGCTTCACGAATCATTCTCTATGAACAATATTCCAAGAAACCAACCTTCATGAATATGACCTTCATGAACTAATCTCCATGAACAGGACTTCACGAACAAGACCCAAAAAATGTCCTATGTCATGAAGGAAATAGTCACTGAAGGAACTAATGTTGGTGCTACTCATCAGGAAGATATGGATTGGGATATAATGATTGAAGAGAGTTTTTGGAGTGCCTCAAAACATGACTCGTTCATATCACTACTAAGAAAATCTAAAAAGGAGTATCCACTATGAAAGAGGCTGGTGCTCTATGGATTTGGGATGAGGGAAAACACTTTCATCCCTAAGGAGATTAGAGACGAGCCTACCTACAAGTTTAGAAGCACTCCAAGATAGCACCAGGAGAATTGGGTAGTCAAGGATATATCCATAAGAACCACACATCACTCAATGTGAACACTCTATGGAAGAAAATAAATAACATTAACAAGGAGAAGTTGGAGGATGAAATATCCCTCCCATAGTATGAAACGATTCTCAAGGTGGGTTTTGGGGATCAGCTCAAAAAATGGACAGACAACTAGGACTTGCATCAATGCATCAATTTGACCGATGAATGGGCTTGGTACTATTGGGAATAAACATCATGTTGTGAAATTGAGGTTGAGATGAAGCAAGTGGGGATCTATAATGAAGCATGTTTCTCACAGTTTCATGTCTACCACCACTTGGACATCACACTGAAGCTGCTGAGCAGGTGGTCTCCAGGAACCAACACTTTCCATATGCATCATGAGAAGGTTGGCATCATCCTATGGGATCTTAAATAGATCACTAGGATTCCAACCCAATGGGTTATGTATGATGAGTTTCTCCCCACAGAGAATGTGCGAGGGGGGGACCAGGAACAGATGTTGGCTCTAGAAAGGGTGTTTTTTACGTTGGTTCAAGGAACCAACGAACATAATATGGGGATGAAGGATATCACATTCAAGTAATGGTTTGGGTATTTCATGAATAAACCAGTAGAGGAGCTACTTGAGGGGAATGAGCGAGTAGAAAAGCTACCAAGGAGGCTGAACACATTCATTAGGGAATTCTAGCATGGTAAGGAGCACTCCCACTAGTGGATCTTAGAGGAAAGTCAGTGGAAGCTATGGGGTTGTAGGATAAATTTTGAAGCTCTCATTGTTAGGATGGTGGGGTTAATTTCCATGAAGATATATGGTTGCATTCTCCCTATGAGGTATGCATATATGGGGGTGTGTCCGAGTATCTTTAACATGGAGGCGATGTTGGTGATGGGGTAGCATGTTAAAATAGCTATCCCGATATTAGAGAAGCTATAAAAGATGCTCTACCACATCAGTCGAGGGAAGACTCTACTATATGTGTGTGGGCCCCTCTATTTCTCTTACATCTAGGTTTCCACATTCATGTGGGGATATGAATTCCCAAGAACTATCTCCCCTCTAACTATGAACTTCCAACCAGCTATTTTTAACATCATCAAGAGTTGTATGATCAAGTTGGGCCATGTGGATGTGTTTGAAAGGGTCGGGCTAGAAGAGCGCTTTATGTTTCACTAATTACCTTATCCAAAAAGGATGGTGACCGATGATTTTATGGGTACCATCAAGCATGGATCATAACTACTAGCCTTTTGAGGTGGGGTACTAGTGGTGAGGGTTGACTTCGAGCTGATCTATAGGTTGTACAACTTGCATCGGTTCATGAGGAAATTTTGATGCCTGTAACATCTGACAACAATGGTGTATAAGAAGGTACTTCATGAGTTGTATCCTTCATTATTAAGTTATATTTGGCACATGTTAATGCACAAGGATGATAAATAGTGGAATTATTTTCCTATACCTACCACCACCTATTGGCTCATCCATGAATATGCACAGAGTTGGGACAGCTTATATCCTAGAGAGATGTTGAGGCGACATACTAACTAAGAGGATGAAAGAGAGGCCCTAAAACCATGGGGACAAGATAAATCATTGGTTGGATCATGTCATGGAGGTGGTATTATTCGTCTGGATAGAGTTTTAGTTGTAGGTCTGATAGTCCCTAGCCCAACATAGGTGGAGACTGGATGGAGATGAGCGGTACCAAACATAGCTCTCCTAGAAAAGCAGTAGTGGGAGGAAGGTGAGACCTCCATAGTGATTCTGAGGGAATTTTTCCAAGATCTGAGGAAATTGTTGTGTTGTATAGATGTCCCTAGTGATGTTTTCTTCCTAGATCCTTGAGAGAGTTGGGGGATCTTTAGACATCTCAACACCCATCACAGGATGTGTTGGGATATCAATTGAGAGGGGATATTCCTCACAAGGCTGGTTCAGGCCACGACTAGCTTTCATGATCCCTAGGATGAGGTAATTATATAAATTATATAGCATGAAAATTTGGTCCACTCTTGGGGTATAGTACACCCACTAACCTCCTGAAAGAAGGTGCTTCTAGGGATGACCTCCTCTTTAGAACACTTGGCCAGCAAGTTGCTTGTCTCCCTCTTCAAGGAGACTCAGATGAGTTATGGGGGAGTGATGTCTACTAGGAATCTCCCACAGAATGAGCCTCTATATTCAATCTAGTAAATACTCTAATCTTGTTTGATTTTAAAGCTATCAGATCCATAATAATGTTGTCTAACTCTTCTTGTAATTTTATAGGGATTGATGAACATGAAAGAGGGGGAGATTCATGATGATTCTAAGGTGGAGGGTGAGGGAACCTCAACCCTTGAAGGGATGAGCATGTTGGACATCCCTAGTTTGTGTCTATGGGAATTTGACCATCAAATGAAGGCCCATAACTGAGGTGGAAGATTCAAATGGAATTCCCTTTCCAGGGGGATTATCCATGAACATGTATGAGCTCCTCACTAGACTGTACTATTCACATAAGCCCATTTCCCCTTTTCTACCTTTATTTATTATAATTTTAATTTATAAATTTGGATGAATCATTTTGAAATGGAAGTTGAAAATGTTTTCAGAGATTATACACCAACATCAAAGTCTAAGTCAGTGGCGCTGGAGGCTATGGCAGCGACATTGGGTGTTAATCTCCTAAAAAAATTGGGAGGCTGTGGTGATTGGCCTAACCATGGAAGTGTGATTATAAGGGACCACTAATATAATGACCTTGATATAGGGGTTTTATATGGTTCCCATGATGGGTTTTGATGAGAAAATTATGCTAGATGATCCTATCATAGATGCTTCACCATAATTGGTTAATGGAGTTGAAGCTGTAGTGGATGAAGCATCAATTTTTTCAGTAGTTGGGGTAGATGGGGAAGATATTGTGGACACTAATCTTCAAAAATTTCCATTAGTGGTGGATTAGATATCTGAGGAAAAAATTATTCCACCAGTAAGTGCAACTGAAGAGGTAGGTACGGTCACATCCTGCTTAGAGGCACTGTAAGGGAAAGTCAAGGCTTCTTCTATAGGTGGAGGGGATAACGATGATCCCTTCCTGTTAATATATTTTAATTCAATCACACATGATGAAATTCCTATATATGATATATCCAATAATGTTTTGGTGTTATTCCCTCTATATGATCCTGTACTTCTTGAAGAAATCTAGGATTTTGGTTCGAATTCCATCAAGGAGAACCGGATAATTCATCACAAGGGATAGAGGTATGTGTGGAATTTAATCAGTCGTACCCAGATATATTTCCTACCAAGACTATTAAGATATCCCCACTACTAGATATCCAGATTAGGGGCCATTGGGGTGGAATCCAAAAACCTCCATGCATTTTCTAAATACATCCTCATCAAGTGGCTGATTTACAAATGACAAGTACTCAACATTTCCTAGAAGAAGCACAAGGCTGAGGGATCCAAGGAACTTGAGGTAGCTAAAGGGGATATCACCTACCAAGAAGGGTTGGAACTGGAGAATGTTCCCATATCTATTTCCCAAGATGATATCATCAATAATTTAAAGTCCCAATTAGTAGTATCCTAGGAAAGGGTGGAATAGGAAACATCCTTGTTGGAAGAATGTCGGGTCGAGCAGAACTGGTTGTGGATCAGGATTGAAGAAATATTCCCCAAAGATAATGAAGAGAAATAAGACCAAGTGAAGTGGTATTGGGCCCTAGGATCCACTTATAAGAGGTTATATGGTCTCGAATTCTTAATCACCAGGGTTGATGTTTAGGGTATTTGTCAAAGGAGAGGTTCCAATATGTGGATGGCCCTCTAAAACTTTGATTGGATTTTTTTAAACACCTTCATTCTTGAACATGTTTATTTCATTTTATTGTCTCACTTCAATCATTTTCTTTAGATAACCAACAACCAATACCTAATCTCACATGATTCATGCTTGGTGTGAGAAACAATAGATGACCACGTGATTTATCATTCATATGAAAGTATCACACAAACATCTAGAACTCAGGGAATATATTTTCCAACTGACCAATGGGAGTGTTCATGCCAATAGGGGATGTGAATGGAGAGTGGGTCTCTCTGAATAACTGAATTTCTTTTCTCATATGTGTCGGTTCATGAATGGGCTAACTCTGTTGGCATTGAATTATACCTGAACAAAGGGAAATGAAGAGTTTGAATCACGATGTCGGAAATCTAGAACACAAGGGGGTAGTATGATGATAAATTATAACTTTTGATCATGTTTAAAAAATAAAATTTGTATCATTTAGCTGAGAATTAGTATAAATAAATGAGGGTTGACCACTGACCATGTTTGAGACACAGGACCTATCTCGGAATGAAATCCAATGTCTTCTGGGGAATTGGACCAAGGCGGTATGTGATCCATTTTATCCAAGCACCACTACCTTTAGGGGGCTGTATGGATATGGAAGGGGATGATGATCTAGATAAGGGGATATAAAAAATAATGGATATTATGTGATGGAATTTTCAAATACATTCCAACACTCCCATAATTAGGCCATTGTGGCTTGAATCACATTGGGTAAGTGTATCAGTTTGAAAAAAATGTAAAAATCATCTCCTATGGGGGGGTATCATATCAGATGTTGAGTGATGGTCAAAGAAAATGAATGATGTAGTAAGTGACCAACACTGAATGTAAGGCCTTATCATGGGAGGGCCTATGATTCCTTGTAGTTTTATGTCATGCAATGGCGATGATAAAAACACAATTTAACATCATACAATGCGAAAATTGGACACATAGTTTAACATTATATAGTGACAATGATGTATCACACATTTTAACATTATGTAATTGGGACATGGTGTGTAAGGATTATTCATTGAGCATCCCATCATTTCTTCCTCACGTCGAGTCGAGAGGGAATCCCATTTCTATTGCATAGGGTAGGGTCACAATTTAACATCATGTGAAAGAAAATGAATTACACCCATCCAACCACATGAGTGGAGGGTGTATGTGGGTAGAACTATAGGAGTGTTCCCTATAAATTCCTATAATGAAAAGGAATCTTAGAAGAACCTACATCATGAAATAGAACATGTGGTGAGTCACACGTAGTTTAAGGTTGTGATGGTTAGACCATGCCTCTTAATTTAAGGTCGTAGAGCTTGGACCATAGGTTGAGCATCCCAAAAGGGGTATGTATATCATAGAAGAATAAAAAACCAATGTTAATTGATCCAAGGATTACCTAACCCCACACAACATTCCTAGAAATGCTTGCACACAATTTAATGTATTGATGATGGGACTCGGGGTTGGATCCTAGTTTGAGGTCATAGTGTTAGAACCATGGATTTTAGTTTAAGTCCATAAATCTTGGACCTAGGGATGTGTGTCTTAAAGGAACATGTGTGACATTGAAAAAGGATAAATCTATATAAACTGAGGGTCTTAGGATTCCACCTGATTCCACACAAAATTTCTCTAAGATAACTCACAAATAGTTTAAGGTCGTGATGTTTGGACTACATCTTTCAATTTAAGTTCACAAAACTTAGACCTAAAGTGGTTTCACTATAAGGATAGTTGTAGCATGGAAGAGTGACATCCTAGCGTGAATAAGGTCCAAGGAGGCCCAATTTCGTGCAACACATTCCTGGGGTGATTCTCACATGGTTTAAATCCATGATTCTTAGACTTGGACTCCTAGTTTAATGTCATAGAGTTCAGGCCAAGGGATAATATTTTATATTCATAATTCTTGGACCATGAGTTGGTGTGTCTTGAATGAATTTTCATGACATAGAAGGAAATATACCTGACATAAATTGAGGGGTCTAAGAGGCCACCTGATACCTCACAAAACATCCCTGATACTACTTGCACACAGTTTATGTTCATGATGCTTGGACCTATTGCAAATAGTTTATGGTCGTAATGCTTGGATCATGGGTATCTCAAATGGGTATGTGTATTGTGGTATAGTGACAAACCTGATGTGAATTAGGGTCCTATGAGACCCTTATTCCACATAGCACATTTCTAGAGATGACCAACACATAGTTTATTATCATTATTCTTAGACCTGGGATACTAGTTTAAGGTCATAGAGTTCAGACCACGGGCTTCTCGTGAGTCTCAAATTTTCTTGGGGATGACCCCCTCCCAACTCCTAATCTCATGTGATCCATGCTCGGTGTGAGAAACAAGGAGAGGTATGGATTTCCCATTTCTTGCAGGAGAGGAAACAATGAGGGGGAAAATTGCTGACAAATACCATAAGGGAAATTGCAACTTTCAGGATCTGGATAGTGATAGGGGAATAACCAATGGATGGGGGAAAACTATTGACCATGTTTTGAAACATATGTTTTATACCCAAGTTGGTTGGAGATGAGGTGAACATAAGCAGGATTGACCGCTGACCGAGTTCAAAACATGGGCTTCTCTATTTTATACCAAAGATCCTTTGAGGCATGATCTTAGGATGGTAGGATATCCAATGTGGCATGAGACTATTCTATTAGGGATTAGGTTCAGACAAAACGTATGATGGTCATAAAAATCGAGAAAAGCACAAAGAATCTAAATATAAGTGGGGAATGTCCCAAAAATAATTTAATGGTTGGGCTGGGATTGAGATACAGTATCCAGGAATAACTACATATCCCATAACGATGGGAATTAATCCAAACTTAGTTCTAAGATATAGTGTGATAGGGGACTAATTCTAGTAGGGTGATGTCCTCTTCGGTGAGGATATCAGATCATCTCACATTAGGAGGAATCCCAATTTTACATGGGGTAGTTATCATTTCATATTTAATCATATGAGGTATCCTAGTTTCAATAGGGTAAATATGTAGTTTAATTTCGTGCACTGTGGATATTGGGATTGGTAGTTTAAAGTCATACAACTTGGTATATAAAGACGGTTACTAGTTTAAGGTTATTTAGCTTCATCCAGGGGGTACCAGTATCCCAATGAGGTTTTTATGACATAAAAGAGTGCTAACATGACATGAAAGAAGGGTCAAAGGGATCCTCTACACAAAAAACTCAAAAAGTTGTACCCTATGACGACATCATGACATTGGGGAAGGAAATGCCTTACAGCAAGTCAACAAAGGGGATTGGGCCTAGGATGAGGTATCTGTGCATCACTATATATCCCATGGGGATAGGAATCAGGCCTCATGTAGTTCTAGAACAGGATGGAGTCATAGGTTCATTGAACCACCTGAGATAAATAAAACCATGAAAAGGGGGTTATTACACATAGTTTTGGGTCATAGTTCTTGGATGAGGGATACTGATTTGAGGTCATAGATCTTAGACATGTGGCAGATAATTTAAGGTCGTAATGTTTGGACTATGGGGAGGTGGATTTAGGTATGTTTGTGAATTGAAAGAGTTATAACCTGACATGAAGGGAGCCAAGAAGTCCCTACACTGCATAAATCTATCCTAAATCTAGTTGTACACAATTTAAGTTCATACGGTCTAGACTATGGAAAAAAGTTTAAATTCATGTTTCATAGACTATAGGAAATCAGTTTAATGTTGTGTTTCATGGACTATCATCAAGAAATTTAAATTCATGATACTTAGACTAGAATAAAGTTTATTTTAATTGAAGTTTCATGGAATGAAAAGGGTAGAAACCAATGTTAAAGGAGGTAATAGGCCCACATACCACACAAGTACCAGAAAAAAAATGACACATTGTTTAGGGTTGTAATTATTGGACCATGGTGAAGATAACAGTGTAAATAGTTTAAATTCATGATATCTGGACTAGAATGATGTTGGTATCAAGGGTATTTTTGTTGCATGTAAGAGGTAAAACCCGACATGAAAGGATTCGAGGAGTCTTGTGCACCACATGCACACCTTGAGATGAACAACACACAGTTTAAGGTCATGATTCTATGACCATGAATGGGACCAAGGTACTGAAGGGGTGATAAGTTTATAGTTGGGATAATATACATAAACTCCATGTGTTTTTACATATCTCATGAGGATGGGAATCAAGCCACATTTTATTCTGGAAAACAATGTGGTAGAAGACCAACACTAGTGGGGGAAATCCTCTCTAGTGAGTGAATTAAGGAATACGACATTTGTTTTAGGTTATCCCATGTTCAAAGTATAGGGTAAGGCTACAGTTTAACATAGTATGTTAAGAATTATTGTTTTTATTAATCTTATATCAAACAATGCATCCTGGTTTCAAATGGGGTATGAATTTTTGGATTATCCCATACTTATCATATGATGCATCCTGGTTTTATGTAATAAGATTATATCTCATTAAAAGGCATCTTAGCCTTACAAGGGGTAAAAAATAATAGTTTATAATCATGAATTGAGGACACTAGACTTTGTAATTTAATTTCATAAAACTAGTACTACAAGGGTTTTAAATAGTTTAATATTGTAATGCTTGGATCGATTGAAAATAGTTTAAGGTCATGTTTCATGGACCATGACTCTTAGTTTAAGGTTGTATAGTTTGGACCATGGCTTTCAGTTTAAGGTCCTAAATATTGTACCTAGAGTGGGTACCCCAAAAGGGCATGTGTAGCATGGAAGAGTGACAACCCAATGTGAATGAGGGCCAAGGATTCCCAACCCCACACAGCACATTCTCGGGGTTATTCTAACACAGTTCAAAGACATGATGCATAGACTTGGACTCCTAACATGAAGTAATTATTGAGAAACATGAAGTTGGTGGGATCTGTGATACACTCTCTATCCATGGTGATCAAAGAGTATGCTCCATTGGAATAGACCTTTTGAATAATAAGGTCCTTCCCACCTGGGCTTTATCTTTGTTGTACTTTTTTTTGGGTATCATCAGTATTCTAAGAGCTAACTTCATGTCACACTAGAGGAAGGAGTGGAGGTGAACCTTCTTGTTGAATTATCTTGATCTCCTTTTCTGGTGCCTCTCTAGATTTATCAAGGCCTGAAGCCTATTCTCTTTGAGCGCTTCCAACTCATCTAGATGGAATTCTGACATTTTTTGGCATATTATGATTATAGATAGCTGTTTAGAGTGAAGGAAATAGAACACCAATAGGCAATACCACATTTCTTCCATTTACTAGGGAATATGGGGTCACTTGGGTGGAATTATGAGTCATTGTCTGAGAGTCCTGGAGGGAATTGGGAGCCTGTTCAGGAAACCTTTCTTCTTTTGGCCCACCATATTCTATATAATGTTATAGAGGGTCTCATTGAATTCCTCAATCTATTCATTATCACTGTACATGGTAATGGGAAGTATGGTTAGACCGAATGTTATACTTGGCATACAATTTATCAAACTCAACAGCTTGAAAGTTGGTGTCGTTATATTTAAGAATAGAATGAGGAAATAAAAATCAAAGGATGGTGTGGGATCTCATTAACTAAATAATGGATTTATCCTTGACTTCCTTGATGGGAATCTCATTTATACACTTAGATAAGAATTCCATTGTAGTCAAAATGAACCTATATGGGCGATCTAGCACTGGCAGATATGGCCTCATAATGTCAAGTCCCCATACTACAAAGGTCCATAAATACTTGGTGGTATGGAGAGGCTCTGGTGATCGATGCACAAAGTTGGCATGGATCTAAAACACATGAAACCTCTATTAAAACATGATGCATTCCTGGAACATGTTTGGATAGAAGTAACACATTCTCCAAATTTGGTGGGAGAGCTTCAATCCCTCCTGATGGTTTCCACTGGACCCAGTATGGACTTCCATTATAACCTAGGGAATATAATCTCCTTGGATGTAGTGGATGATAATTCCATCAAACCCATGTCAATAGAGATTATAATTGAGGTGAGTTCCCCTCTGGAGTGTGAACTTTGCTACTCATAAATGGATTATCACATGCTCAACATGGTCTAGTGTAAGAATTCCACACTGGAGGTACTAAACGAAGAGATTTTTCCAATTGGGTGTTCCCACTACTGTGGGAGAACTTGAGGGTCCTAGAACAGAAGCACTAGTGGCCAATTAGTTTATATATTATTCTCTATCATAATTAGTGATGGTGGGGGAAATGAATCTCCATTATTCCACATGGATGATCTGGTTATCTTGTTCAGGATCTAAAAGAGATACATCTAAATTGGCTAATGCTATAGCTCAATAATTCTATAACTGAGGGACATGGGTCACTTATGGATGATAAGGGAACTGGTACATTAGCTAGAAAGTGTGCTCCAATAGGGGAATGAGCTCTTTATTTCTCACAATGTAGTAAAAATTGATCAATTTGATGACTAAATTGGAATCTCCCTTCACATACAAGTAGGGAACATAAATCTTGAGAGATAGATCCAAAACAATGATGAGAGACTAATATTATTACTAATTTTTTGTGAATCCTTATGAAAACATAAACATGTATTGTAGGATATTTTGTGTTGAGGTGATTAATACAATCCCAAACCTACTCTATTGAGATTGGGATTATTGAGACTTCTACTAGTTGGGATCTGGGAGGCACTATCAAAATGCATATTCAAATATGGAATATCCTGATCTATTGAATGTATAACCTCATATGGGAAATCAATTTCTAAGGGAAATTCTTTAGGGGTCATATGGGATGTCAAGAAATATACCTGTGTCTAGACTTTTATGGCTTATACAGAATAAACCTGATATCGAACTGATGAAGGATCATTGTTCATCATGCCAATAATCCCATAATCATAGTGAGATTGAGAATATACTTTAGTGTGTCTAATTATGACACCAGAAGTATCTCATGATTTTGTAGATAATGTTGCAACTTCTACACATCAAAAACTAGTCCAAGGAAGCTCTTCTCGATAGGGGAGTATCTAGTCTCTATATTGAGGAGTATGTGAGTAAGATAGTATAAACTATTTTATCTACCCTCATTGTTTTTTAGGAGATAAGGGCACCAATAGACCATTCCAGATAGTCACATAGAGTACCAAATGTTTCCCTAAGATAGGAGGCATCAAAACTGGAGGTTATAGTAGATATTGCTTGATATCCTTGAATGCAGTCTATCACTCTTCATCCCACTGGTAGGTGATTCCTTTCTTCATGAGACTCAAAAAGGGATTACACTTGATGGATTGATTCACTATAAATTTTCCTATGTAGGCTAAGTGGCCTTGGAGGTCTCACAGTCCTTGAAGGTTTCTTGGGGGAGGCATTTGGTTGATGGCCTTAATCTTCTTTGGGTCAATCTAAATACCTATTTATATTAAAAAAATGAGAAAATACCTAGAGATAACCCTGAATTCACACTTCAAGGGTTCATCTAAAAATTCTAGGAGCATAGGAAGCCGAAAAATTTCTCAAGGTTCTTGAAATGGTTCTGACGCTGGCAATATTTGACCACCAAGTCATCCACATAGAATTTCACCAATGTATAGGGGATCATATTGAAAATGTGGTTCATGTCCTACTGATAGGTGGATCCTATATTATTCATGCCAAAGGGAATCTCTTGGTAGAAAAAAGTTCCTTGACGCATACTAAAGGTTTTGGATTCCTCATCCCTAGGGGCTATCCATATCTTTTTGTACCCAGAGTATCCATCCATAATGGAGAGTTCCTGGAACCCAATGGTGGAATCAATCAATATCTCTTTCAATGGAATGGAAAATTCATCCTTCGGGCAATGGAATTTGAGGTCTCAGATATCTATACACACTCTGATCTACCAGTTCTTCTTCCTAACTAGGATGATGGTGGCTAACCATATGGGGTAATGGAATTCATTGATGAAGTTTGATTTGATAATATTATCAAACTCATCCTCAACTATATAAATGTGGGATGGATTCATCTTTATGGGAGGCTACTAGAACCCATGATGACTGACTAGGAGACCGAGATGGTGAATAGAGACTTGAGGGTCCAGCCCTGGTATTTCATCATAGCTCTAAGCAAATATATTTTGGTGCTATTTTAGGAAGGTCGTATACTACTGCTACTCCTCTAGAGACATAGATATATTGAGAAACTTCTTCCACAACTCTTCCTTAGTACCAAGTTTCACCTAAATTATCACATCAATAGTGGTGGAAACACCCTCTTCAAATGCAGGTAGAGCATCTTCCAAATCCTCTTCATTGTCTGATATAGGAGAATCAATGGTAGGAGGTGCATCTACTAGTCTATCCAACTTAGAGGGAGAAATGATTCCTACTAGGTAAGACACAGAATACTCACTGAGGGGTTCCTACTATACTAAAAATGTGGTGATAGAACCTATCGATCCAATTTTATATGGCCTCCAACCATGAGGTCCGTGCTTGATTTCGAAGCAATGGTGGAGGGTATTCTTTCATCAATTCAAACCTTCTCTATGAAACAAGTGGTAATTCCATGAACTAGTGGCCATAGGGTGTACATCTTGATACATCATAGGAGTGGGGTCCTCTAGTATCACCTGAGCCTATCTAGTGTAGGAGTACAAGGTAATATGTGGGATATCATTTTTCTTAGGGATTCCAAAACCCTTTTTATTAGAGATAACAAATCAACCTCCCAATTCTGGAACTATGGCATCCAACCAATGAATTAGTAGAATGGATGCATCATCCATGTCTACCAATAGATTGACTACAGTGGATTCCATATCATTGGAAGCATTAATGTGCTCAACCCTATTTTTATAAACCTACTTACCCTCTCTCTTCTAGTATCTAGCACCCATATAGTGTGATTATCAATATTCATAGAGGAATTCATCACCTTATAGCACCCATACTTGACCATTAAGGGAGTACTTGAGGCATTGTTCATATGAGGATGGAACTGTTGTGTGAACAAGAAGTAAGGGTCTACCCAGCAATGTGTTGTAGGTGGTGTCCTATGAGACTACCATAAATTAAGTGCTCGATATCAAGCCACCAAAATGGGTATTCAATTGAACCTTTCCAAGAAGTTTCTACTTGATCTTATCATAACTTGAATTGTCGGGTTGGAAGGATTCATATATTCTTTGTTCAGTACAAATTTTTGGAGTGTCCTAGTTGGAATAAGTTTAATCCCAAAACCATTTTATAATAGGAAGCGGAAGAATTCCACATCATTTAACTAGCCTATGATGTACAATGGGAGTATATTCCCCTACATGAGGAAACCCTCAACTTCTCTTGATAATGAGATGATTGAATGGAATTCCTCTTGATTGGCCTCATCTATATAGTAGGCTTATGTGATAGCTACCTCTACTTCAAACTAGAGGGGGATTTTCAAAGCTTCTATAAGGGTGTCGCTAATCATTTTCTACAAGTGAAGGGCCTCAAGGATCTAAAACCTCATAGGTATGATGGTGAGGTTTTTCAACACATCATGCTTTTGTACTAAAGGCATATTTTTTCCTATAGAGGGTCGCTCCATGGAGGGGGGCACAATGGATGGCACTAACTAAACCACTAGGGTTTGGCTAGTGCTGGAAGTATTCTGCTACTAACTGGATGACTTGTTCTGAAACACTAGTGGATGAGTTTCTATTAGATGATATTTGGCTCAGTCTTGATATATATTTTCACGACATGGTCACTATTTATTATCTTGTTCAACTAACATGGTCATCTTTGGTGGCATTCCCAATGGATCAGACTGGGAGGACAGTGATTACTAAGCTCTATGGAAAATATATTGTCTGGTATTAGTAGAATGTAAGACCTGGTTTGAAGTGTTGGAATGAGCATCCAAGTGGATCGTATTTCCTCAGTCTCTCCTCTAATGACATAATTCAGAGGAACCTGGGGAGATCATAGGAAATTCCTTACTATCGAGCATTTTGAAACAGTCTACTAGCTCAACGACATTCATAGAGGCATACTCCTAATCTTCATTAGTGATTTCATCCATTTATGGATAGAACCTAGGCACATCTCCCAAAAAAGGGTTATGAAATCACTGAGAGTGAGATATGGCTCGACACTAGTGGGTGATTCTAGTTTCCCTTGTACCATTGGAACCTATTTTTTGGGGATTTGGAAGGTTGCAATGTGGACATAGAGGAAGTAGTCTCTGAATTCACAGTAACCATAGGTGTTTTTGGTCTTCCTAAATGACAATGTATGACACCATGGGTGTGAGAAACTTCCTTGGTCAACCCGTCATATTTCTGCATCCCTTGGTTAGAAACCAGCTTCCATTGACCAGATACTTCACTTTCACCATCGAGGTCGGTGGACACATGTGTCACCTATGTTGGGACATTGCCCAATTTTACCCGACCACAATCCACTTGGTTTGGGAGTCAATATTTGAATGTGAATCATTTCTTTATGGTATGTCTGAGGGACCTATGTTATGGGAAATGATCAGCTCGACTAGTGAGTTCGGCCTCCTAGGTTTCCAGGACTCTGGAAACTTCAGAATCCCCTTCTATAAGGCATAGATGAAATAGATCAGGACCTTTGAAAGCCTAAAGGAATAGGTCTGGTTCCTTCTGTATGGTAAGGGAACTCTAGGATCCTAACCTTGGTGAGGGGCCAAAAGCCACATTGTCTCTTCTATAAATCTTCTCTTTACAAGGTGGTGCTTGATGGTTTTGTCCTAAGTGAGGTTATTCTTCATAATGCTACACTCATAAAACATATTTTAGAATATGGGAAAATAAATTTACTAGATCATGGGCCTATTACTCCAAGGTGGTGGTGGTCTTTGCTTTAGCAAGCCTTCTCATGGGAGCTGGAAGTGACAATGAGCATGACTTTCTAGGTTGTTGCAATGCTTATTCCAGACGCTAGGACTTATCAAAAAACTCTCATGACCCACTTGAAATGTTTTGGGTGATAAGTATATAAACCATATCTCCCTTGACATTCCCCATGTACATCATTAGTAGATACTCTTAGGAAAGTGACATGTTGAGTGAATATGTGAGGCCTTTCCACTAGGTAACAAAATCCATGGCTTTCTCATCGGGGCTTTGTTTTCACTTAAAGAGGTCAAAAATACATGTATTTCACATGGTGGAGATAAACCAGTAGAGGAAATATCTATGAAGTTCTTCCCAACCAATAATTGACCCTATGGGAATCTGGTTGTACCATACAAACATTGGTCCTTCCAATGTCTAAATGAAACAAAAAAGCATGGTGGCCTCCTACAACTCTAGGGTCCCCAACATAGGTCCACACCTTTAAATAAAGTGATCTAGGTTATGAATTGGGTCAATCATTCCATTAAATGGGGTGAATCTAGGATTTACATACTCTAGGGGTTCTCGGATGTGGTACACCCATACCAAGTACAACTTTCCATCAGGCGGTATTACCACCTATCGTGCCACTAAGGCCTTGAGGTGAGCGGTGGGAGTGGTTATCAATTCATCTTGGTGAGGGTGCCTATCTTGGAAAGGGTTGCTAGGAACTAATGTGTTGATATGATCATCAAATTAGGGAGAGAACTCATCAACTCAAGGAACAACATGGCCTAGATCCCAAGGAGGGTAATTACACTTCTCAAGTGGGTCGGTGACTCATACCTCGGTCGCTTACCATATCCCATGACCTCTGCTCTAACTAGATGGATGGGACCACCAAACCCAACTAGGGGAATATGGATAAGGAGGAATCATTTCCCTACTGAAGGAGAGATGGGATATGTTGGGAAATAATTTAGGCACCGCTCAATAATGATTTTGGTAGTAATCTTTTTTATATTCCACAACTTTCTATAGAAGGATGGATATTATGGGATCTACCTCTATTTTTAGTGCAACCTTGAATGGATCTGAGATTTTATCATGATCCTTTCTATTGCTGAGATGTTGATGGGAATGCAGTAATGCCTCATTATAGGGTTCTTTTAGGGAAACTATCTTCCTCTAATGACAAGTGAGGACACCTGTTGAAGGGTCTTCCTGGTATTGTGTCATCGCTTGGGGTAGATCTTCCCTGTCAAGACCTACATTAATGCCCATATCCCTATGATCCTATAATAGGTTGTGGATAAACATATTTACCATAATTTTAACTAGAGGGTAACCTTCATCACCAGCGAAGAGGCCAGACTGATACAAGATATGGCTAAAATGGATATTAGCATATTGTCCCCAACCTCTGATTTGTACATGTAGAGATGCCTCTTCCATAATTTGGTGGAAAACTATGGGGATATTGACACATATTTATTGTAGGTTATAGTTTTATTCATATAACTCGTGGTGCTAATCCATAGGGGCACTACCATATAAACCCTTCGACATTGCTGGTCAATGTCATCTAGGTGCTCGTGCCATCCTGGGTAAGTTAACTGAAAATCAGAAGGAATTTCATTCAAATGATTTATTAGAAACACATAGAATAACTCTCATTAAGGGACTCTGAAATGTCAATATTTGGGTTTATAGGTGGCCAAAACACCATTGATAGCTTATTGGTTGCCAAAACCTCCTGCATGCCATCTTTCTCATAGGAAGGGTTATACTCTCAGTTGACCTAAGATAAGATTAGAATTTTCCTATATATGGGTGGAAGTACTGATGTAGACTGGCTCTACTACTAGATTTATTAGAGAGGATTCAATACACAAGTCAAATTTCCACTTCATGTTGGGACATCTCTTTGGGGGTGCTTCCAACCACATCATCACATCCTTGTAGGATGGGGTGTTGACCACTGCCTCGTGCATGATGGTGGTAGCATTCATCTATGGATCAGTAGATTTCTTACCATGTAAAGGTGTCATCCCAAACCCCAAAATCTATCCCACATTTTATTTTGAGGTAGAGATATGGGAAATTGGTGATGATGGAGATGGCTGCATTTCGAACCTCTAGAAGGGAGCCCAATCATCCTCCACCAGAAAGTAACTACAGAGGGATCTGGGGATATTATAGACCACAGCTTCTAAGATTGTGAATATAAGATATCAGTCTCCTACCCTAGGCTTTATAATTTGAGTTTTATACTTCATTATTGAGTTATTTTTCCCTTGTAATCTGAGAGATCAATGAGGTCAATGAAAACTTGGCGTTTCCCAGGATTTCTCCTCTAACAGTGATTATTTTTTCTTCTACACTGGGATGGTTTATCAGGGTAGGATATCTCTTTACCATGGGGTGACCTCAATGTGGGTTGGTTGTAGTGTGGGTAATAACTCCTCTTTGGTAGGATGGGACATGGGGATGACCTCTTTATAGACTATCGTTGGAATGGAGATGACCTCCACTTTGGTTGGCAAGAATACAATGAGACCTCCCTATTGATAAGTGGGAGTATGGGGAGGAATTTCGTATTGAGTCACCTCATCACGATTCATCCTGTAATAGTTGTAGGTGGTTCTAGTGGTTGAAAGAGTCAAATCATCTTGCCTCTTAGGTGGATAGGGTCTCGATCCCAATTAAGTGAAGATGGGTCCTTGTTTTCCTGTTGTATGGATTAGGCGAGATACACTGGTGGTGGAAAGGACCACTAGTTACATGGAATATTCCCCTTGTTGGGAATCATCTTGAGACCCCCCCCCCAACGTTGGTGTTAGGTGCTTCAGACCGGTCCCGATAGAGCAAGGGTGAATTCCACCTTCTCTTCGGATGAGGGTTCTGGTTGATGTTGGTGTTGACAAGGCTTGGTGGGAGCCCTACTTAGCATCTCTTAGGAAGTATTTGCATCCTAAATAACCTGAACATCCCCCAACTCCTCAGCATAGGGGATTGAGTCATCAGAATTCTCCATAGAAATACTTTTGAAGTAGTTTGTCATCTGAACCATGGGTGGTTTACCCCTACACGACCCTCAGGGGTGGCAGTGTTGATGAGACGTCAATGAATCTAGGTCCTGGTGGGCCATTTACCTTGTGTGAATAACACCCTCTTGTTCATACTAGAAAATGAGGATATTGATCACTCTCTTCTAGATGATCTCAAAGGGTGATACGGGGTGTGGGTTCCCCATTTCTAAAGTCATGGTGGAAGTTGTGGTGGAGGTGGAGGTGTGCAGGATTTCTGCACTAATATTTCTCCTACCTCAGCACCTACAGGCATTGGGTTTCTATTTTTCTTTTACTTAGGTCCTATAAGGTATGTGAATTTAGCTGTTATTATAAGAATAGGAAAATAAATTCCTAATTACCCAACATCATCTGATCTTCTGAAGTAGAGAAGGATTCATGCTGATGATATCACATACTAAGAATTCTCAATGATAACTTCCCCAATTTTCAGGTGAGTTTCATGTTGGGCCCACCATTTTCTTGGTGGGAATTGGTGTCAAATGTTTCAGCTACTGTTTTGAATTCTACTATTCCCCGTAGTTGAGCAGAATAGTTTCATGTCGGGTTCACCTTTTTTATTTTTGATGCTTTCACCAGAGCTCTTCCTGTGCATCATGTGCATGCATTAGCTTCTATTGTCATGCATCCCCACTTTACAAAGGTTATCAACTTCCATAACTTTATTTGGTGATGTATTCTCCTTGATCGAAATGGGATAATGATATGTCATTTCCTCCTTCCATGGATTCCTCTTTAGAGATCATCCCTAGTCCAGGTCTCCCTTAAAGATTTAAGTCATGTTCATGAAAATCGTTCCCTGTGCAATATTTATGGTGAAACCAGTTAACTATGATACTTCTTTCATGAAAGAGAAATAACCTTTGGTTGGGTGAGTAGTCACGTTAGTCATCTCAGGTCATGTCTGGACATTGGGAACATTGGTCACCTGTAAATCTTCCTCTTAGGAGGGAATCTCATATGAGGCATCTTTAGAGTGAACACTATGAATATCATATTGATCATGAGGTAATTGAATTCAGTGGAATAAGGCTTTCAAGGATTTTTTACCACAATCATCCCATGTTTATTTCATGGGGTAGGTATTCTGGGTCAGGTCACAAGTTCTATTTCCTGTGGAGACTAATGAGAACATTCGGTAGAGAAAAATTGGGGCATGAGTTTAATGCCTTGTGGAGAATAGCACTAGATTAATTTATTGTGGGGGCATGTTTGGTTTATCATAATTCCCCAATGGAGATAGATCAAGGAGGTGTGTTCCTAAGAGGGAAGATATCAAACCTTAGTTTACTGATGAATGGTTCAAGATTCCCTTTGGATGTAGATGTAGAGTGATGGATTAGAACACCCTCTAGAGGAAAATCCTGAGTGATAGATCAAAACTACCTTTAGAGGTGGATTCAGAGTAATGGATCAAAATTTCCATTAGAGGAGAATCCAGAGTGATGGATTGGGACTCCATTTGGGTAAAAATTTTAATTGATGGATCAAAATGCCCTTTAGAGTAAGATCTAGAGTGATGGGTCAGACCGCCCTTTGGTGGAAGATCTGGGGTGATGGATCAAAATTTCCTTTAGAGGTTGATTCGGGTTGATGAATTGGAACTTCATTTGGAGGCGGATCCAGAGTTATGGATCATAATGATCTTTAGAGATGGATTCAGAGTGATGGATCAGAATTCCTTTTGGAGGTGGATCTAGGAGGTGTGTCCCAATGAGGGAAGATGTCACACTTGTGTTTACCATTGTTTGGATTGAACCCATGGAGGTGTCCCACAATCCCTGTTTAGGAGATAGGGATCAAAAATCATGTTGTTTGATTCCATTGTGTATGGTCATGTGACAGGATCGATCCATGCAGTTTAACGGCATGCATTAAGGACACTCATATCATGAAAGGAGCATCTATGAGGGATGGTGTGGATCTTACACATATAAGATTCCATTCTCAAGATGATCACTCTAGGGGGAATAGTATGGGGCTTATGCAATTAATATGTCTGGTATTGGTGTCACATCTGATGGATGGGAAAGATGGCATCCCATGATGATCATACATGGGGAATCCTATTTTCATCACACAGGGTGAGGCTACAGTTTTACATCATGTGTTGAAGACATTGTTGTGTAGTTTAACATCATATGACTAGGATGTGGAGTTAGAAAGTTTTATGTCATGCACCTTGGATGTTGTCTTATAGTTTAACTTCATACGATTAAGACATGGAGCTATATAGTTTTATGTCATGCAGCTCAGATGTGGAAGGGATCACTCCACAAGGGGTACCATGTTAAGGTGAGATTAAGATATGAAATTATGAATTTCCACCAAGATAGGAGCATATTTTCCCTCAAAGATTCCACTCCTAGGGCCTATGTTACCACCGCTCATGTACCTTTGGGTAAATCCTTGAATTGACATAGTCATGGAGGAATGATCAATTAGGAGGTCGATGTTAGGTTTTATATGCATATAAGCAAAATGGGTTTGTGTTCCTATAATTAGAAGAAATATTTATGATGGAGGCCCAAGCCACACTTTCAATGAAGTGGGTAGAAATAAGAGGGTGGAACTGGTCACTTATGTACTTAGGGAGTAGCTGAACCGTTCTTGGGTTGGTATGGGGGACCTAAGAACTCAACCTTGTAAAAGGGTTTTAATATAAGGGAGGCAGCATGGAGAGGCCCAAAATATGGGTTTCATGAAGCTTGAGTCCTTGAGGAGAGGTTTCTCATGAATCTCGGTGTCCTCAGAGAGGTTAAAGACTTTAAAAAAAGTATGCTTTGTGATACAAGGTGTCCCTACCTCGGAGTGAAGTCATGGCTCCCATAGGGTTGGCTTTGAAAGGATAATCACCTCAGGAAGCCCCAAGTTCAACAAAAGTATTTTTTTTTCATGAAAAGAATAATAATTCATGAAAGGAATCACCACTTTAGGTAGAGGCTATCAAGAACACAAAGGATGTGGTTTCATGGTGAATAGATACCTTGGGGGATCCATTTTCTCTTTCACTCAAGAAGTTCAGGTGGTTCGCGAACAGGGAGCGATTTTTAGATGTTGAATGGTCATGAGTCATCCCTTAATAGTCAGGATAAAGGGGGTATTTATTGGGATGTGGGATTCATAATGATTTGAGGATTTCATGAAGCTTTATGAGCCTCATGAGTGGACGAGCTCTGTGAGTCCGAATATCTCTATGCAGATATTATCGTCTGACCTATGTGTGGGTGCGAAGAGCTCTGCGACTCCATATTCCCGTAGTGAGAATATAACTATTAATCCTTATCACAGACACTAAGAGAATCACATATCATGATTGATGTTTCACGGATATTACCATCAGGTATCCATGCGGTCAAAGACTTTGTGAGCTTCACCCATTCTCGAAGGTGGAGTGTTTCACAAAAACATACCCCTTAGATGGATTATGGGCCATTTTTTTATTGACTCTTCCCCAAACCGGACATTCCTTCCTCAACTAATTTCACGAAACACATATTTTTTTATCAAAAAATGTTTTTAAATATATTCACTTTGTGAAATTATGTATTTGGGAGTAATACCACGGGCTATTTGTCTTTAAGTGATTGTGATTTCATTTGTTGGGTGATTAGGATATTGTTTTCTATAATATTAAAAATCCAATTGAAACTGTGAATTAAGGTGTTTATTAATTCATTTTTTCATATTAAATTTGATGTTTAATATTCTACCTTTCATTTAAATTTGTATCCCATGCTTTGTGCCTTAATTACCTACTGAATATATGGGTTTTTTATTTCTGTTGGCTGCCTATTGAGGCCCTTGTTATATCCCACTGTCCCTTGGTGGGATTTTCACTGTTGATCTATTCCACCTCCATTTGTGTGCTAGTCATCCATCTATTATGGCTGACCTTTTCAAATGATCGGGTTCGTTCAGCCATTCAGTTTTGTTGTTTCTCTATGGCAGCCCTAGATTGGGTAGGTGGTTACAGGTTTGATGGATCATGGGTGGTTTAATCACCCCTACGGTGCCTTCCTATGTCACATACAGATCGAAGTTTAGAGAGAAATCAGCAGTGATCAGATCTAGAAATTTGAGAGAGAGGCTTGGGATCTGCGGTGCGTTCTCCCCTGAAGCACTAGTTTAGTGGCTGAGACACTTTTTGTAGCTCGATTCCTGCTAGTCATTCGATGACATTCTTATATGGTTTTGTGCATTAGAAGTGCGGTTCTTGGTGAAGACATCTTCAGCATTCATCCAGGTGAAGGAGTGTGTCCATATCTAGGTCCAGATTCAGTGACTTCTAGTCGCACGATAGTCAGCTCTGGTGGAGCTTCAACATCAAGTGGTTTTCGACTGGGATTGTGTAGATCCATTGATTTCTGATAGCACTGGATTCAGATATAGTGGCTTTCTGATAGCGGAGTCTTGATCCGGTGTTTGGATGAGGAGCGTGCGACATCGACCTGTTGCCCATTGAGGTTCTGTTGTGTGCTGAGGATCTATTAGGTGACATGGATCCACTATTTTTTGACAAAGATATATTTCTTGATGAGAACCTGCTTTAGAAACTAGTTTTAGGAGTTGGAATAGTAAAGGCTTGAAGTGATCAGGACTGCTAGACTCAAGCGTCCGACTTTCTAAGTTTTTCTTCCGATCTTACTACCCCTTTTTTATAGCTTTTGACTGCTACTAGTTTTTTACTTATTGTTCCCTTGTTGTCACTTTGCTATATCCTTGCAATCTAGTTCTGTTTTTTGAGAGATTAATAAAACAGCATGTGTGGGTGTTGTTCTTATTATGTAGTAGGTCCCAGCGAGACCAAAGCATGTAAATACTTGTGTCGTCATCCTTTTTTTTAATTTCTTGTAGTGTATTTTCTACTGATTCATAATTGCATCATTCTTTGGGAATAAATCATTATTCTTGGCTTTAGGGTTATTTTGTTATTATTTTTCGCACACACTTCACCACATAACATGTGGTATCAGAGCCTCTATGATTTTATTTTGTATAATAATTAGCAGTTTCTACATTGAATTAGAAAATTTTCCCACTGCTTTCAATATGATTCTATTTATTTATGATTGTACAATCTGCCTTGTTTCCCTATTTTTTATACCCCAGAAGAGACCTTAGGCAATGTGAAGTTGTCTAATTTGTGTCTTGGGTTCCGAGGTAGGAGGGGTTTGTGTGAGGTTGGTCTGAGGAGAGTGTATCAGTAAGTAGTGGGGTGTGTGGCAGGGTATGTCGGTCAGTTTGTTTGGTCTCTGTGTTCTTTCTTTAGCCTTAGGAGAGTGAGCTGGTAATTATCTCGGGATTTTTCCTCTATTGTGTCTTGGTTTTGGGCGGTTTCTCTAGGTTGTGACCCGTTACGAGTGGTGATTGGGTCTGAGCAGTGCTTAGAGTGATAGTGTCATGTGAATAGGTTTGGTGATGATCGAGCTTCATGGCGGTTCTATCGGGATATCTTTAGCAATGTTAGGTGGTTATTATATATCATTGGGGCTAGACTTGATGGGATTTCTAAGATGGTAGCGGGCTATCCTTGGATCGCCAGTGTTCTCATAGGCTTAGAGTTTTCCCTTACGACTCTTGGGACTGTATGGGATTTGCAATGGTACCCGGTTGTTGAGTAACCTCTCTTGGTGGCTTGGTTTAGGCTATGCTTTTGTCTAGTGTGCTTCAGTGGGGCAGAGTTGTGGGTTCAATTCTAGGTTTTTTTTCTTTGTGTCCTAGGAGGGTTGGGCTTCTCAGGAGGTAACCATGTGTGAGGATAGTAAGGTGTTGGGTTGTGGTTTGAGAAGCAGGTTCATGGGGAGATGTCTGGCTAACCACCAGACTTCATGATGGTACTACTGGTATCTCGTTGATGACATTGAATGGGTACCAAGGAATTTGGTGCTTGATGTCGTTAGTGGGATAGACTATGACGGGTTTTCCCTAGGTTGGTAGCATGCTACCCTTGCCTACTAGGTTTGTTTCCTCATGGTTACGGGTTGGATTTTAGGATTGGGTATATATGGGTTATACAGTGGTGTAAGTTAAGATATGGTTTCCCCTCTTTCATGGTTCTAGGTAGTTTTCTCTCCTTAAGTGGAGAGTCTTCTAGGTCTATCGTAGAGCTAGGTGGAGTGAGTGTTTTGCTTGCTTTGACTCTTGTGATTTGTTTGCTTATTTTATTTCCTTTGAATTAGTTGTTTTCTTTACTTCTATTTTCAAAACCGCACTATTTTTTCTGAGTTTTATTTGTCATGGTTTTAGAGGATTGGTACTGTTGTGTTTGTTGCTTGTGTGCAGGTATTAGTTAGCAGTATGAGACTTCCTCAACGACATGATCTCAACGGTCGGATCAAGTAAGTGTAGGTATACATTTTTTTATGTTTGGAGTTGTTTAATTCTAATCATGTTTAAGTAGTAGTTTAGATGGAATTGATTAGGTAAAATGTGTATCACATTGATATACATTTTGGACATAAGCAGTGTATAGTTTGACTAGCACTGTTTATTGTCGACTTTTGTTTTTCTTAGGTTTTTTAGCATGATTTTTCAATTAAATTGATAGGTAAGGTGCAAGAACATCACAGATATAATTGAAAAGGTGGATATTTTTGAATTAAGGTGTTTATTAATTTATTTTTTCATATTAAATTTGATGTTTAATATTCTACCTTTCATTTAAATTTGTATCCCATGTTTTATGACTTAATTACCAACTAGATATAAATGGGTTTTTTCTTTCTGTTGGGCAGTCTATTGATGCCCTTGTTATATCTTGTTGGCCCTTGGTGCGATTTTCACCATTAATCTATTCCACTGCCATTTGTGTGATGGTTTTCCATCTATTGCGGTCGATCTGTTTGAACGACCAGGTTTGTTCAGCCTTGCGGTTTCACTGGTTCTCCATGGAATCCCTGGATTGGGAAGGTGGTTACAGGTTTTATGGATCATGTTGTCTCATAAATGACTTATTTTAAAGTTAAATTTCATTTAATTTCCATTTATTCTTTGTTTTGGGGGTTTCCCAAGCTTTTATGGAGGAATGAGTGAGTTTTCATGAATTGGGCCAAACCGTGAGCCCAATTCCAGATTTAAAAATAAATTTTAATTCCTTTATAACTTCTTCATTTTTTTAACATTTTCTATCCATTCCAATTCCTAATTGTCATACCTTGACCTATAAACACCACCATATTAATTTGGACCATTTAATAATTCATAATCATGGTGGATATGAGTTTTTATTTAAGGGATTGGGCCTGCCCGAAAGCCCATTTCCTGCATTAAAAATATTTTTTAATTATTTAATATCTCCTTAAATATTTAAGTTTTTTTAGTGATTCCAACTCTTCCCTGAGACCACATACCCAAGTCGTGCCCCCATACTCTTATATCCATATTTGGATCTCGGTTTCATCACGAATTTAGATGAAAAGTTTCTGAATTTCTCAAATCGCCCAAATTTGAAGAGGTAAATTGATTATTTCATAACTCCTTCATTTCTCACTCTTTTTCCCCCATTACAATTCCTAAATGATCTATTGAACCTTGTTAGAATCTTCATTGAATGTTTGGATGTTTTAAAATTCATATACTGGTGTATTTGGGGTTATTTATTCAATATTTTTCAAGGTAAGTGATTCTTTCTTGGTTTCTTCTTTTTCCCTTAGGGTTTCCTCCCTCTTTCATTATGTTCTAAAATGTCCAAAAGTTAGAGTTAGAATATAGAGTTTGATTTGGTGTCTTTTTGGTCAAATATTGTGTTCTAGGGATAGATTTATCTTCCTTGTGGTGCGGCGGTGGTGCGATTGATGTTTCGCACCAAGTTTTGAGGGATTCAACACTTTTGATAGGTGATTCCATGGTTAACCATTCATTGATAAGTTAGTTTGCTTGTTTTACTGGTTTTTCATGTTCCCCATATTCTGTGTGTGGTGCGAAAACCATTTTTTTAGGTATTTGGTTAAGCATTTAATTTTATAATTTCATTTTTGTTGAAGTTGTGAACATTTCGAATGTGACACATGTGGTATCTTTTGTGCTAGTTTTAAAAAATATTTAATTGATTTATTAGTTGTTCAAAAAGACTAACAATTCTATTTTGTTAATTCCTTAGTGTCATGTACACCTTGGATTGGGGGTTTTGGAATAGGTTGTCATGTAAAACATTGTTATACATCTTGAGTGCATTTTATGAAAATGGGTGTTTTAATTTGTATCTTTCATGGTATTATTCAAGGTTATTTTATCACACTTGAAAGTGTATCTAGGGTTTCCAATTATACTTTGGTAGTTTTTTGGTGCGGTTTTTTCCTTGAAATATGGTTTTGAAATGGGTTTTATGAGCAAAGATTGGGTATACTCTTTGGAATTGTTTTATGAAAGATTTGAATGATTTAATGATTTATGTAAGTTCTGAAACCATATTGGAAAACTATTTTGGAGTCTGTATATTTTGAAATGGTACATTTTAAATGATAAAGGGGTTGTTTTGTGATGTGTGCCATCTTGTAAATGTTTCATAAAAATGTTTGAAGTATTTACTAAAGTGTGTAAGAGATGTGAAAGTGATGTGGGATGTTTTGTGTGAGTGTGATGTGGAAAATGGATTTTGGTTATGAAAAGGGTATTATGTAACATGTGAGTGGGATATTATGTGATTTGGAATATCTTGGATTGGTTTTATAAAATTGTTTAATGGATTTTTGGAAGTGTAAAAGAAATGTGAAAAGTGGTGTGGGCTATTTTGGTGTGAGTCGGATTTCAAAATCAATTTGAATGAAAAGTGGACTTTTGTGACTTGTGTGGTATACATGTGGGCTGTTTGGTGAATTTATGATGTGGAAATGATATTTTAATGTGAAAGGTATATTTCTTGACTTCTTGAACTTGTTTGAGCATAAGGGAAAAACCCAGGTATCTAGGTGGGTGGACGTGTACTAGTATGCTAGTGAATCTGTGGGGTTTGGCCTCAGTTTCACTTAGCAAGATTGATGCTTAAAACTCTAACTAAACTATGATGATGATGATTGGAGACCACTAGGTTATGGGTATGTTCTCTACTAGTGGATCATGCATGAGAACATATATTTGTGATGGTTACTCTCACCAAGATATGAGGTACCTGGGACCCACAACGAGATAGTGCCTAGGGGTTATTTCCTATTACTTGTGCTCATTAGATCCTTTATTCTTACCATTGGCATACGATATATTTGTCTGGAAAATTCAGTAGCTTTGGAATTTATTTTAAAAGTGTTGATTCTTTAAATTATCCCACTTGAAAACTTATTTTTTTTTTAATTTTCATCTTCTAGAAATTGTAACTAGAAATTACATGTTTTTGAAAACTTGCATGATTTTTGTCTTTCAATGTTTATCGCATGGAATATCTTAGTAGTGGTATCCTACTGGTATTTTTATCAAACCCTAATTACACCTTTAGGTTTAAGTAGACTTGGTTTTTTTTTGTAGGTTTGGGTACAACTTTTGTGCCAACAATTCGTGTTTTTACCGGTCGTTCGTGATGCGGTGTTGTGGAGATGGCTTGAGGGTGGTGCATCTTTCCTTGTGGAATTTCTTGGGCTGTCATTATTTGGTTTTGTACCTTTTTAATGGTATTTAAACAAAGTTTTAAAGTATGTAATTTAGTTATGAAATTTTTCAAAAGACGGTTTTAGTTGAAAAAATCTAGATTTGTTTTATTGAGTTTTTTTGTTGTTTAATGTTTATAAACTCAGGTAAATCATTCCCAAACTTCATTTTATGATATCAGGGCACTTGTTATAGGCCGTAGGGATTGAGAACACCCTTCAGGCCTTATCGCGGGCTAGGTCGGGTGCCGGTTTTGATGGCTACCAGATTTGGTTCGTGACAAAATGGTATCAAAGGAGGTTCTGGTTAACTCTTTGGGTCGCGTTATTTGGGGAACAGTTGGGATAGTCTGGAGTTAGGATTGTTAGGACTTGGTATTTCAATTATGGGTAGTGTGTTTGATCACCACACCTAATGATGGGATTCTATTCACTAGGATAATTCGGGATTTATATGAGTCCTTTTGATTTCTTGGATTGATGATGATTAGGGGAAATGAAAAGAGAGTTGGGTTAATGGTCTCAGTAATCTCGTAGGGTCTGGAAAGCCATGTGGAGTCGGGGATATTCACTATAACACTCTCTGTTATGGTTAAGTTATTGAAATATGGTGGCTAAACATATGTCCAAGTCACCCACTGAAACTAGTTTCCTCTCGCATTGTCTTGTGTTCTTTAGTTTTGAAATCTTGGAATTTTGGTTTTAAAGTGACATGGTTTTAATAAGCGTAAGTTTTTTTTTGAAATGATTTTCTAATAAATATATAATGTTTTGAATTTTTAAATGGTGGAATTTATTTTTCAGAATTGTTTCGAAATGGAAAATGGTGTGTTTACACCTCTTTTGAAAGTAGAAAAGTGAGTTAAAGTTGGTTTTGAAAAAATGTTTCTAATAGAGTTTTATAAACTGTTGAGAGGTGTTTTAATGTGATGAGATGTTTTGAAATTAATGTGTATGAATTTAAATTGAGTTTTTATTTAAATTATTGTTTCTTTTTGAAAATCTTGGTAAGATGTAATTTGGTTTGATTGTAACACCCCAAGATTTCATAGTGTGTTATTTCTTCAAAATAATTCAATAACTTGCACTACATGCAACACCGAGTTCAAGCGCACCATGAATTACCAAACAAGCCGTTCAAAAGAGGTTATGAATATTATTAGCTAAATTTTAAACTTTATATAATCCTTATAATTTTAGAATCCATATTATGAGTTTCTTAGACATAATGTAAGAACAAATTCATTTTCAGTATTGCACTTTTACAAACTTTTAATAGTGAACCTCTTTTTAATCCAGAATTTTAAACTTTTATATATTCAATTTGACTAAGTAAATTTACTTTTTAGAATGGGTACATCAAAAATTTACAATGAAACATCTCAATCTTCCACGGTACGCTTCTCTTTGAATAATGCAATAGCGTGTGTTGTACGCAACATCGAGTTCTAACACACACAACAACCGATCAAACTAGCCGTTATGAATAGTAATACCTACTTTTTAAAATTTTAGAGATTTTATCTCTCAAAATGGACTTAATTTTTGGATTTGGAGTATCAAATTTAGCCTAAGGTGAAATTTTGGTACTTTTCGGATAACTTTAATATTTTGATGAATAGTGAAAATTACTAAATTTTAATTAAAAACAACTTTTTTAATCGAAATAATTTATATTGATAAAATATGAATTTTAGTGGTTTTAAAGTATATTTAGAATATATTTTTACCATTTAATACAATGTTGGTCATTGAACATAATTTCACAATTAAACCGAACATAAACTAGTATCAATCTTTTGATAGTTATTATATCTTAAAAACACGCTTTTTGTTTTGACAGCGGGAATTAATTTTAAATTAATTTCTGCCACTTCTGTGTTTTGAATTTGGAAAAATGGATTCCATATTTTGAATCAGTATGTTCAAATTGTGTAAATAGGTAACTTTTATTTTTAGACATTTTGAATAATTACTTCGGTAAATATTTTATTTACCATGGTTAAAGGGTAAATCCGGTAAATAAGGGTTAAAAAATAATATTATAATAATAACAAATTACCCTAAAACGTGTCCTAACCTTATTTTTTGATACATGTTCGACCATGGGCATCTTTGGGTCGATTTTGGGACCCCATGGTGCCACTTTTAAGTGATAGGGACACTTTATTTTAATTAAGTTAAAATGAATACAAAAATGACACAAGCATATATCTTTTAGAAACAAAATTTTTAAATAGGGTTATATATGTTGGATTTTTGACTATAAATATTCAATAGAAATCTAAAACGATTCCCTACATAGTTTTATTTTATTTATAATTTTTAGACATTAAATAATTTAATTTATTTATCACACAATGGTGATGCAGCAATTACCATAATAGTGAAAAATTAAAATAATTGATATTATAAATACCCAAATAAATATAATTTGAGACTTTAAATGAATTAAAATAATTTTCTAGGATAATATGACATATTAGGATTGATTTAATGAACTTTTTTCTAAGTAATAATTCTGTTATAATTTTTACAAAAATCAATTATTGAATAGTGTTAAAATTGACATAAAAGAGTTTTTAAAACAAATATTATATTATTAATTGATATCAAATTCCTAAAAATCTAAGGTTCGGACAAGAGACTTATATAATGATAGGTATATCATTAATGGACCACTTGGGGGTCTCTTGGATGTATGTAGTAAGTTTATTAACCATATAATATAAAAATACAAAGAGACATTGTAAAAGTGAAACTAATTAACTAAGAGTTAATACTTAAAGATAAGGTTAATATAATAACCCAAACCTCTCTAAATTCTATTAGTTGAGTGGTTTTCGACCCATCCCCACCTTAAACTTTAAATAATCCACTTTGGAGCCATTATAAACTGAATATGAATTTATTATAAATTAACACTTTAAGTTTTTTCTAAAGAGCCCCTCACCCCTCTTATAAAAGGACACTCCCCCTTATCATTAATTCACACCTTCAAAGCCTTTTGGTTCGGCCAAACCCTGCCCAAATACTCTCTCAACTTCACTCACTTCATTCTAGAGGCCTTCCTTTAGTCAGAAATCCATCCTAAGGAGCCCTTTTGATCAAATCAAAAGGAAGAACCTGAAGAAGAGGAGGTTAAATGTACCCTCGACTAAAGGAAAGTGCAAGGTAAGGGGTTTTCATCTCACTCCTTATTCCCATGAGATTCATGTCATATTTCCACTATTACCTTTTTTGTGGTGTATGTACTACCCATAATTGTATTCTTTGTGTAATACACTTTAATTTATGTGTATTTACATATTCATTGTATGATACCTCTTTCATGGGTTGTATGTTTCGTAAGTTACCAAACTGGTAAGGGTTTATTTCACAATCTCTTCATTATCCGAGGTTGTTTATACGTAATAATCTACTTGGACCTCTTTATCATCAACATCCATGTTTCTTAAAAATGTATTTCAAAACATTTTTACTATTTACAAAAATATGGGTTAAAGACATTTATACCCTTGTTTGACTTTTTATAAGAGGTTTATAAAGGAATCTTTCCGCCGTTTTCCAAAAAAGGTCCTTTTTAACCATTTTGAAAAAATTAAGGTAAGAATGTTTTTTTTAATTTATATGGCAGGTGCGGTTATTCTCCACCGTTATTACACCTTTGAAGCTTCCTTCACAAGCTTATAAAGATATTTTCAAAATAAAGGTTTTCTTTATAATTATGCGACTTTTAAATGATTTCAAAAAAAGAGATATTTCTCTCAAATAGTATTGATTTCATCTATGTCAAAATCCTTTGATAAATTTTAAACTTGTTTTAAGTTGATTTATTATGATACAAATCATCCATATTGTATTTAAGGTTTTGTGATATTTTTTACTATGGATGAGTTATTTTTATGCCATTAATGGTTTATGATTAAAGTTTTGACATTTTGTATGTTAGTTTTAATACTAATTTTTATGTTATATTACATCCTCTTCTTAAGATGAATGTGTTGGACTAGTATGTTCCGGGTTGGGGACCGGTAAAAGTAAGTCATCCGGGTTGGTGTCCGGTTATTAGAGGCACTCCGGGTTGGTGTCCAGTTATTAGAGGCACTCCGGGTTGGTGTCCGGTTATTAGAGGCACTCCGGGTTGGTGTCCGGTTATTAGAGGCACTCCGGGATGGAGTCCAGTTACAGAGGATCTCCGGGTTGGGTTCTGGTTACAGTTATCCCTTAGGTCTTGGCACGGGGCCTTGACACAGAAATAAAAGTTCGACATCATGAATTCCATCATTATGAAAGTGGTTAGTGATATTGCATGTGATTATTCGATTAGTAGAATATCCATTTGAATAAGTAAATGGCATTATTTCATTTTATTTCTGCCATATTATGCTGAAGTTCAAGTTTAAAAGGCTTTTGTTTTAGTTTTATACATTGCCTTAAATGTTTATGCTTATTTTTGAAAGTTTCCGTTGTATTTCTTACCCTTACTGAGCGTTTGATCTCACCCATTTCTATGTTTTACTTTTCCCAGGATTCCAAGAAGTGTATTGTGATAGATATGCAGGGTTAAGACAAGGAAATAATGGCATTCATAAAGGATTATTTATGTTATTTTGTATGTTATGAAGTGTAATGTAACATTCATGTATGTAATCTATTTTCCAAGACTGCTAAACTGATCGGTTCTTCGGGACTTGATTCCTTGTAATCATGCCAATGTATTAAAATAATGCACCGACTCTGGGTAACTGGGGTCGGGGCGTTACATTGATTTCGTGGTTAGCAGTTTTAAGAAAAAGGATGTATTGGTTGACTATTTTGGTTTTGAAAAGCGGAAAGAATTTTTTATTTTAACCTTTGGGATTTACATGAGTGACTACATGCATGGGGTTATATGGGATGATGGATGGTTTATGGCATGGCTGTATGAGTTCTGGTATGGATATGAGGAGGGTTCCCGGTGTGGCACAGAAACATGCATGTGTGAGGCCCATGGTGTACCATTGGTGGATATGCTAACCGCTGAACTGTTTATTTTCAAAAAGATGATTTTAAGGGAGAAACATGATGTATTTATGAATAGTTTGGGATGACATGTATTATGTGTTTTTTTAAATGTTGATGTTGTGGAATTTTTTGAGTCCAAGAACCCCTCTTGTTTGAACAATGTTTTGGTTTTGTGTTTGGTTGGTAAGCTGGGTTGAAGGGATGGTTAGTGGCCACCTCTGAGAATATTTTGGGAAGCCTTTATGGTGTTTCCCCTTATCTGTTTGGATCTGGTGAAGGTATGTCTTGACCAATGGACCAGGTTGGTTGGGTCCTTGGGTTCTCTCATTGGATTAGGTATGCCCCCATTAAGGGTTAGTGCACAACTGAATTGGTTCCCAGATTGTTTCACCGTTGGAAGATCCTCCAATTGATCAATGTAAGGAATCTTTTTTTTTTGAGCTTTTTATATTTAATCTACACACTTTCCTTTATTGGTTTTTTTTTTGTATCCTCTTGTAGCGGGAGAGTGATCATGGAAGGTTGAAAGAGTCCTTAGCTTCTTAAGTTTTGTGATTTGACGAAGGTGGAAGTGGTATAGGGTTGTTAGCATGGATGAGTATCTGGATTGTGTCTAAGTGGTCCTCTCAGTCCTTTATAGTCTCTTAGAAGAAGGATTTCACGTTAAACTACCAGTGTGGGAAATCTGGTCATGAGAGGATATTGTGGCCACTTTCTATAATTGTGTGTGTTTTTTTAGGATGATGTATAAGGTCCCTCTTCATGCGTTGTTTATATCAGTCTCCATGGTCCTATTCAGTGACGCCTTGTGATGTCATGTGCTCGATTTACAGTAAAGGTAAAATTTGTGCAATACTCTAAGAGTCCCTGTTATGTTGGGAGAATGTCTCCCTTGGAAAAACTTCAAAATCTTCCATTTTAGAGGAAGGTGGGTATAGGTGTTCTTTACTTCTATTGTTTCTCACCCGAAAAAACAAGGTGTGATGTGTGTGCATCTTCTAAGCCCTTGTTTCAGTGAAATATCGAGTTAGGGTAAAGTGAGTTTGGAATGTGTTATGTCTTGGAAATATTATAGGGAATTTCAGTGTAGTTGTTGGTGGAACCGAAAGAAGAATTAGTGTTTAGGGGGTTTCCAAAGCTTGATTGTGAGGCCGAATATGCTTCAATCATTTGAGATCCAGCCATAGGTTTCGGAGAGAAGTTGGCTCATAGTCAGGGAAAATCCCAGGGTCGTTTAAACCCTTTTACAATTTCCTATCCTCAGTATAAAAGATATGAATATTTTAAACCTCTGCTTTCATCATCTTTCTTCTTTTGTTCTCGTTCGGTGTAAATTGGTGGATGGCCTTGTACCCATGTCATCACCTAATGTCATTCCCTCCCCCTTTGGTTTCTATTGAGTCATTAGATAATGGTTGGAAATTTGGATAGATATGATGAGGACACAGTTTGTACACAATTAGTAGTGTTCGTGTGCTAAGAAGCCATGTGGAAAGAATGATCTTCACAGTTAGTGTACAGTTTCCCAAACCATGCAGACTAACCCTACACCCTTCCCAGATCTTTAAAAAATTGGGTCTTTCTGTGTCGGCCCATGTTGGTCAGTTAAGATGGTTGGTTCTTATGCTGGGGAGACCCACTATGATTCTCATGTATGTTCCTTTGTAAAATTTTAATGGAATTCTACCCTTTGTACTAGGGAGTCTGTTCAGGCCTCCCCCTATTAGTGTCCTGATTCTATCTCGGAAAAATATAGGTTGTCTCTTGTGGTGTGGTGCCTATTTGTGTCCCCCCAAGCCAACAGCTCAGATTTAGCCAGGGTCTTGGCTTGGTGGTAGGTAGTCTCGTTCGGAACTATTTAGATACCAACATCTTCCTTGAGTAAACATTGGGATTGGAGAGATCCCAATGGTTCAGTTAGAGTAAGGTAAGTGTAACCTTATTCGAAGTTGTTGTTCGTTTGGGTGAATTGCTTGAGTCTTGTTCGGATAGTGTTTGAGGATTTTTCTTTTGGGATAAAGTATGAATATGATTGATCATTTCAAGAAAGTGTTGTAAGTTTGGTTTGTGAGATTAATCCTTCATTAATTGATCACTATAGGTGTTTTGTCTATTAGGGGCAAAGCTTAGTAAATAAGTACATCTTCATTTATCAGTTGGGTTTGGTTTTTGTATCTGGCCTTGCTGTGGCTTTCTGGGGATGAAAAGTTTTCATGGTGGAAAGAATTTTCTCATACATGACTTATTTTAAAGTTAAATTTCATTTAATTTCCATTCATTCTTTGTTTTGGGGGTGTCCCAAGCTTTTATGGAGGAATGGGTGAGTTTTCATTAATTGGACCAAACCGTGAGCCAAATTCCAGATTTAAAAAATAAATTTTTATTCCTTTATAACTCCTTCATTTTTCAACATTTTTCATCCATTACAATTCCTACTTGTCATCCCCTGACCTATCAACACTACCATATTAATTTGGACCATTTAGGAATCAATAATCATAGTGGATATGGGTTTTTATTTAAGAGATTGGGCCTGCTCAAAAGCCCATTTTTTGCATTAAAAATATTTTTTAATTATTTAATATCTCCTTAAATATTTACGTTTTCTTAGGTGATTCTAACTCTCCCCTGATACGACATACCCAAGTCGCACCCCCATGCTCTCCTCCCCCTATTTGGAGCTTGTTTTCATCGCGAATTTGGAAGAAACATCTCTGAATTTCTCAAATCGCACAGATTTGAAGAGGTAAATTTATTGTTTCATTATTCCTTAATTTATCACTCTTTTTCCCCCATTCTAATTCCTAAATTATCTACTCAACCTTGTTCAAATCTCCATTTAATGGTTGGCTGTTTGAAAATTCAGATACTGGTGTATTTGGAGTGATTTCTTCAATATTTTTCAAGGTAAGTGATTCCTTCTTGGTTTCTTCCTTTTCCCTTAGGGTTTCCTCCCTCTTTAATTATGTTCTAAAATGTATAGAAGTTAGTTTTAGAACCTAGGGTTTTATTTGGTGTCTTTTTGGTCAAATATTGTGATCTAGGGCTGGATTTATCTTCCTTGTGGTGTGGTGGTGGTGCGATTGATGTTTCGCACCAAGTTTTGAGGGATTCAACACTTTCGGTAGGTGATTCCATGGTTAACCATTCCTTGATGAGTTAGTTTTCTTGTTTTACTCATTTTTCATGTTCCCCATATGTTGTGTGCGGTGCAAAAACAATTTTTTTAGGGATTTGGTTAAGTATTTAATTTTATAATTGCATTTTTGTTAAAGTTGTGAACATTTCAAATGTAACACATGTGGTATCTTTTTTGGTAGTTTTATAAAATATGAAATTGATTTATTAGTTGTTTAAAGGGGATGAAAATTATATTTTTTTAATGCCTTAGTGTCATGTGGTCCTTGGAAGGGGTTTTTGGAATAGGTTGTTGTGTAAAACTTTGTTATACATCTTGAGATCATTTTATGAAAATGGGTGTTTTCATTTGTATCTTTCGTGGTATTATTCAAGGTTATTTTATCACGCTTGAAAGTGGTTTTATAAATGTCTCTAGAGTTTTTAATTCTACTTTTGTAGTGTTTTGGTGTGGTTTTGTCCTTGAAATATGTTTTTGAAATGGGTTGTATGAGCAAAGATTGGGTACTCTTTGGAATTGTTTTATTAAAGATTTGAATGATTTAATGATTTATGTAAGTGGTGAAACCATATTGGAAAACTATTTTGGAGTGTGTATATTTTTAAATGGTACATTTTAAATGTGAAAGGTGTTTTTTTGTGATGTGTGCCATCTTCGAAAAGTTTTATAAAAATGTTTGAAGGATTTACTAAAGTGTGTATGATATGTGAAAGTGATGTGGGATGTTTTGTGTGAGTGTGATGTGAAAAATGGATTTTGGTTATCAAAAAGGGTATTATGTAACATGTGAGTAGGATATTATGTGATTTGTAATATCTTTTATTGGTTTTATAAAATTGTTTAATGGATTTGTGGAGGTGTAAAAGAAATTTGAAAAGTGTTGTGGGCTATATTGGTGTGAGTCAGATTTTAAAATCAATTTGAATGAAAAGTAGACTTTTGTGACTTGTGTGGTATACATGTGGTCTATTTGGTAAATTTTTGATGTGGAAATGATATTTTAATATGCAAAGTATATTTCTTGACTTGTTGAACTTGTTTGAGCACAAGGGGAAAACCCGAATATCTATGTGGGTGGACGTGTACTAGTATGCTAGTGAATTTGTGGGGTTTGGCCTCAGTTTCACTTAGCAAGATTAACACTTACAACTCTAACTATACTATGATGATGATGATTTGGGACCACTAGGTTATGGTTATGTTCTCTACTAGTGGATAATTCACGAGAATGAATATTTGTGATGGTTACTCTCACCGAGATACGAGGTACCTGGGACCCACAACAAGCTAGTGCCTAGGGGTTATTTCCTATTACTTGTGCTCATTATATCCTTTATACTTACGATCATTATATGGTATATTTGGCTTGAAAATTCAATAGCTTTGGAATTTATTTTAAAAGTGTTGATTCTTTAAATTATCCCACTTGAAAACTTATTTTTTTTAAGTTGCATTTTCTAGAAATTGTAAGTAGAAATTACATGTTTTTGAAAACTTGCATGTTTTTTGTATTTGAATGTTTATCGCATGGAATATATTAGTGGTGGTATCATAATGGGATTTTGATAACACCCTACTTACACCTTTGGGTGTAATTAGACTTGGTTATTTTGTTTTTGCAGGTTTGGGTACAACTTTTGTGCCAACAGTTCGGGTTTTTACTGGTCGTTCATGATGCGATGTTGTGAAGATGGATTGAGGGTGGTGCATCTTTCCATGGGGAGGTTCTTGGGCTGTCCTTATTTGTTTTAGTAAATTTTTAATGGTCTTTAAAAAAAATTAACTTATGTAATTCAGTTATGAAATTTTTCAAAAGATAGTTTTAGTTGAAAAATCCAGATTTGTTTTATTGAGTTTGTTTGTTGTTTAATGTTTATAAACTCAGGTAAATTGTTCCCAAACTTCATTTTATGATACCCGAGCAATTTTTCCATCCCGTGGGGATCGGTAACACCCTTCAAGCCTTGTCACAAGCTGGGTTGGGTTCCGGTTTTGATGACGACCAGATTCGATTCATGACAAAATGGTATCAAATGAGGTTCTAGTTAACTCTTTGGGTCGCGTTATTTGGGGAAGAGTCAGGATAGTATGGAGTTAGGATTATTGGGACTTGGTATTTCGATTATGGGTAGTGTGACTGATCACCACACCTCATGATGGGATTCGAGTCGCCAGGGGAAGTCAGGATTTATATGAGTCCTTTGGATTTCTTGGGTTGATGATGATTAGGGGAAATGAAAAGAGAGTTGGGTTAATGGTCTCAGTGAGCTTGTAGATCCTGAAAAGCCATGTGGAGCCGAGGATATTCACTAGAACACGCTCTGTGATAGTTAAGTGATTGAAATATGTCCTCCAACCATATGTCCAAGTCACCCACTGAAACTAGTTTCCTCTCGCATTGTCTCGTGTTCTTTAGTTATGAAATCTTGGAATTTTGGTTTTAAAGTGACATGGTTTTAATAAGCATAAGTTTTTTTTTTGAAATTATTTTATAATAAATATATAAGGGTTTGAATTTTGAAATTGTGGAATTGAGTTTTTAGAATCGTTTCGAAATGGAAAATGGTGTGTTTACACCGCTTTTGAAAGCAGAAAAATGTGTTAAAGTTGGTTTTGAAAAAATGTTTTCAATATAGTTTTCTAAACTGTTGAGAGGTTTTTTAATGGGATGAGATGTTTTTAAATTAATTTGTATGACTTGAAATTGAGTTTTCATTTAAATTATTGTTCCTTTTTGGAAATCTTGGTAAGATGTAATTTGGGTTTGATTTCATGGTTAGTGGTTTTGAGAAAAAGAAGGTATCGGTTGACTGTTTTGGTTTTGAAAAGTGGAAAGAATTTTTTTTTATTTTAACCTTTGGTATTTCCATGAGTTACCACATGCATTGGGTTATATGGGATGATGGATGGTTGATGGAATGGCTGGATGAGTTTCGGGATGGATATGAGGAGGGTGAATGGTGTGGCACAGAAACATGCATGTGTGAGGCCCATGGGATACCATTGGTGGATACGCTAACCGCTGAACCGTTTATTTTCAAAAAGATGATTTTAAAGGATAAACTTGATGTCTTTATGACTAGTTTGGTAGGGCATGTATTATGTGTTTTTTTAAAATGTTGATGTTGTGGAATGTTTTGAGTCTAAGAACCCCTCTTATTTGAACAGTGTTTTGGTTTTGTGTTTGGTCGGTAAGCAGGGTTGAAGGACTGGTTAGTGGTCTCCTTTGAGAATATTTTGGGAAGCCTTTATGGTGTTTCCCCTTATCTGTTTGTATATGGTTGAGGTATTTCTTGACCAATGGACCAGGTTGGTTGGGCCCTTGGGTTCTCTCATTGGATTAGCTACTCCCCCATTAAGGGTTAGTGCACAACTGAAGTGCTGCCCAGGTTGTTTCACTGTTGGAAAATCCTTCAGTTGATCAATGTAAGGAATATTTTTCTTGAGATTTTTAGATTGAGTCTACACACTTTCCTTTCTTGGTTTTTTTTTGTATCCTCTTGTAGCAGGAGAATGATCATGGAAGGTTGAAAGAGACCTTAGCTTCTTAAGTTTTCATATTTGTCGAAGGTGGAAGTGGTCTAGGGTTGTTAGCATGGATGAGTATTTGGATGGTGTCTAATAGGTCCTACCAGTACTTCGTAGTCTCTTTGAAGAAGGAGTTCACGTTAAACTACCGGTGTGGGAAATCTGGTCATGAGAGGATATTGTGTCCACTTTATAGAATTGTGTGTTTTTTTGGGATGTTGTATAAGGTCCCTCTCCAAGCATTGTTTATATCAGTCGCCATAGTCTTATTCGGTGATGCCTTGTGATGTCATGTGCTCGATTGACTGTAAAGGTGAAAGTTGTGCAATACTCTGAGAGTCCCTATTATGTTGGGAGAATGTCTCCCTTGGAAAAACTTCAAAATCTTCCATTTTATAGGAAGGTGAGTATAGGTGTTCTTTACTTCTATTGTTTCTCACCTGAAGAAACCATGTGTGATGTGTGTGCATCTTCTAAGCCCTTATTTTAGTGAAATATCGGGTTAGGGTAAAGTGAGTTTGGAATGTGTTATGTCTTGGCAATATTATCGTGGATTGCAGTGTAGTTGTTATTGGCACCAAAAGAAGAATTCTCATTTAGGGGGTTTCCAAAGCCTAACTGTGAGGTCGAAGATGCTTTAATCATTTGAGATCCAGCCATAGGTCTTGGAGAGAATATGGATCATAGTCAGGGGAAAACCCAAGGTCATTTAAACCCCTGTACAATTTCATATCCTCGGTATGAAAGATATGAAGAGTTTAAACCTCTGGTTTCATCATATTTCTTCTATTTTTCTTATTTGGTGGAAATTGGTGGAGGGCCTTGTACCCATTTCATCACCTAATGCCATTCCCTCCCTCTCTGGTTTCCATTGAGTCATTAGAGAATGGTTTTAAATTTGGATAGACGGGCCGTGGACACATTTTGTGCACAATTAGTAGTGGTCGTGTGCTAGGAAGCCATGCGGAAAGAATTATCTGCACAATTAGTGCACGGTTTCCCAAACTGTGTAGACTAACCATGCGCCCTTCCCAAATCTTTAAAAAAAATTGGGTCTTTCTGTGTCGGCCCATGCTGGTCGGTTAAGATAGTTGGTTCTTATGCTGGGGAGACCCACTATGATTATCATGTACGTTCCTTAATAAAATTTGAATATAATTCTACCCTTTGTACTAGGGAGTCCGTTCAGGTCTCCCCCTATTAGTGTCCTGATTCTGTCTCAAAAAAACATAGGTTGTCTCTTATAGTGGGGTGCCTATTTGTGTCCCCACGTACCAATAGCTCAGATTTATCCAGGGTCTTGGATTGACAGTAGGTAGTCTCATTTGGAACTATCTATCTACCAACATCTTCCTTGATTAAACGTTGGGATTGGAGAGCGCCCAATGGTTCAGTTAAAGTAAGGTAAGTGTAACCTTATTCGAATTTGTTGTTTGTTTGGGTGAATTTCTTGAGTCTTGTTCGGATAGTGTTTAAGGAATTTTCTTTTGGGATAAATTATAAATGTGATTGATCATTTTAGGAAAGTGGTGTAAGTTTGGGTTGTGAGATTAATCCTTCCTTAATTGATCACTAGATGTGTTTTGTCCCTTAGAGGCGAATCTTGGCAAAGAAGTACATCTTGGTTTATCGGTTGGGTTTGGTTTTTGTATCTGGCCTTGCTGTGGCTTTTTGGAGATGGAAAGTTTCTATGGTGGGAAGAATTGTCTCATACATGACTTATTTGAAAGTTAAATTTCTTTTAATTTCCATTCATGCTTTGTTTTGGGGGTTTCCCAAGCTTTTATGGAGGAATGGGTGAGTTTTCATGAATTGGGCCAAACCGTGAGCCCAATTCCAGATTTAAAAAATAAATTTTTATCCTTTATAACTCCTTCATTTTTCAACATTTTTCATCCATTATAATTCCTACTTTTCATCCCCTTACCTATGAAAACCACCATATTAATTTGGACCATTTAAGAATCCATAATCATGGTGGATATGTGTTTTTATTTAAGGGATTGAGCCTACCTGAAAGCCAATTTCATGCATTAAAAATATTTTTTAATTTTTTAATATCTCCTTAAATATTTATGTTTTTTCTCTAATTCCAACTCTCCCCTGAGACCACATACCCAAGGAGATCCCCCATGTATCCTCCTCCTATTTGGAGCTCAATTTCATTGCTAATTTGGATGAAACGTCTCTAAATTTCTCAAATCGCTCAGATTTGAAGAGGTAAATTGATTATTTCATAACTCCTTTATTTATCACTCATTTTCCCCCATTCTAGTTCCTAAATGATATATTCAACCTTGTTAGAATCTATATTAAATGGTTGTCTGTTTTAAAATTCAGATACTAGTGTATTTGGGGTGATTTCTTCAATATTTTTCAAGGTAAGTGATTCCTTCTTGGTTTCTTCCTTTTCCCTTAGGGTTTCCTCCCTCTTTCATTATGTTCTAAATGTACAAAAGTTAGGTTTTTAACCTAGGGTTTTATTTGGTGTCTTTTTGGTCAAATATTGTGGTCTAGGGCTGGATTTATCTTCCTTGTGGTGCGGCGGTGGTGTGATTGATGTTTCTCACCAAGTTTTGAGGGATTCAACACTTTCAGTAGGTGATTCCATGGTTAACCATTCCTTGATGAGTTATTTTTCTTGTTTTACTGGTTTTTCATGTTCCCCATATGTTGTGTGTGGTGCGAAAACCATTTTTTGGGGATTTGGTTAAGCATTTAATTTTATAATTGCATTTTTGTTGAAGTTGTGAACATTTCGAATGTAACACATGTGGTGTCTTTTGTGGTAGTTTTATAAAATATAAAATTGATTTATTAGTTGTTTAAAGGGGATGACAATTCTATTTTTTTTAATGCCTTAGTGTCATGTGGGCCTTGGAAGGGTATTTTTGGAATATTTTTTTGTGTAAAACTTTGTTATACATCTTGAGATCATTTTATGAAAATGGGTGTTTTCATTTGTATCTTTCGTGGTATTATTCAAGGTTATTTTATCACACTTGAAAGTGGTTTTATAAATGTCTATAGGGCTTCCAATTCTACTTTGGTAGTGTTTTGGTGTGGTTTTGTCCTTGAAATATGGTCTTGAAATGGGTTTTATGAGCAAAGATTGGGTATACTCTTTGGAATTGTTTTATGAAAGATTTGAATGATTTAATGATTTATGTAAGTGATAAAACCATATTGGAAAACTATTTTGGAGTGTGTGTATTTTGAAATGGTACATTTTAAATGTGAAAGGGTCTGTTTTCTGATGTGTTCCATCTTAGAAATTTTTTATAAAAATGTTTGAAGGATTTACTAAAGTGTGTAAGAGTTGTGAAAGTGATGTGGGATGTTTTGTGTGAGTGTGATGTGAAAAATGGATTTTAGTTATGAAAAGGGTATTATGTAACATGTGATTGGGCGGTTATGTGAGTTGGAATATCTTGGATTGGTTTTATAAAATTGTTTAATGGATTTGTGGAAGTGTAAAAGAAATGTGAAAATTGTTGTGGGCTATTTTGGTGTTAGTCGGATTTCAAAATCAATTTGAATGAAAAGTGGACTTTTGTGACTTGTGTGGTATACATGTGGTTTTTTTGGTGAATTTGTGATGTGGAAATGATATTTTCATATGAAAATTATATTTCTTGACTTGTTGAACTTGTTTTAGCACAAGGGGAAAACTCAGGTATCTAGGTAGGTGGAGGTGTACTTGTATGGTAGTGAATCTGTGGGGTTTGGCCTCAGTTTCACTTAGAAATATTGATTCTTACAACTCTAACTAAACTATGATGATAATGATTGGGGACCACTAGGTTATGGGTATGTTCCCTACTAGTGGATCGTGCACGATAACAGATATTTTTTATGGTTACTCTCACCGAGATACGAGGTACTTGGGACCCACAACGAGCTAGTGCCTAGGTGTTATTTCCTATTACTTGTGCTCATTAGATCCTTTATACTTACCATCAGCATATGGTATATTTGGATAGAAAATTATGTATCTTTGGAATTTATTTTAAAAGTGTTGATTCTTTAAATTATCCCACTCGAAAACTTATTTTTTTTAAGTTTCATCTTCTAGAAATTGTAACTAGAAATTACATGTTTTTAAAAACTTTCATGATTTTAGTCTTTTAATGTTTATCACATGGAATATATTAGTGCTTGTATCCTATTGGTATTTGTATCACACCCTACTTAAACCTTTGGGTGTAATTAGACTTGGTTATTTTTTTGTTTTAGGTTTGGGTACAACTTTTTTTCCAATAGTTTGGGTTTTTACCGGTCGTTCGTGATGCGGTGTTGTGGAGATGGCTTGAGGGAAGTGCCTCTTGCCATGTGTAGGTTCTTGGGATGTCCTTATTTGGTTTTGTACCTTTTTAATGGTCTTTAAAAAAATTAACTTATGTAATTTAGTTATGAAATTTTTCAAAAGACATCTTTAGTTGAAAAATCCAATTTTTTTATTGAGTTTGTTTGTTGTTTAATGTTTATAAACTCCGGTAAATCATTCCCAAACTTCATTTTATGATACCCAGTCACTTGTTCTAGCCCGTGGGGATCAGGAACGCCCTTCAGGCCTTGTCGCAGGCTGGGTCGGGTGCCGATTTTGATGGTGACTAGATTCGGTTTGTGACATGCAGGGGGTTTCATCACCCTTGTGGTGCCTTCCTACGGCACATATAGATTGGAGTTTAAAGAGAATGCAACGGTGGTCTGATCTAGAAATTTGAGAGAGAGTCTTGGTATCTGCAGCACGTTCTCCCCTGAAGTATTGGATCAGCGGTGGAGACACTTCTGTAGATTGATTCCTGGAGGTCATTCGATAGCATTCTTCCACGGTTGTGCGCATTGGAATCATGGTTCTTGGTGGACACATCATCAACATTCATCCCGATGAAGGAGTGAATCCATATCTAGGTCCATATCTGGTGACTTCCGGCCGCACGACAACCAACTTTGGTGGAGATTCGACATCATGTGGTTTTTGACCGGGCTGGTGCAGATCCTGTGGTTTCTGGTAGCACTGGGTGAAGATCTGGTAGATTTTTGGTAGCAGGGTCTTGATCCATTGTTTTTATGAGGAGCGCACGATATCGACCTGTTAGCGTCAAGGTTTTTTTGTGCGTTGTGGACCTATTGGGTGACATGGATCCACTATTTTTTTGAAAATGATTCGTTTCTTGATGAGCACATGCTTCAACAACTAGTTTCGGGGGTTGGCACAGTGAAGGCTTGAAGTAATCAGGACTGGCAGACCCAAGCGTCCGATGTTGTAAGTTTTTCTTCCTATCTTACTTCTTCTTTTTGTATAGCCTTTGACTGCTGTTTGTTTTTTTCTTGTTGTGCACTTGCTGTCACTTTGTTGTGTCCTTGAAATCTGGTTCTGTTTTTTGAGAGATTAATAAAACAACGTGCGTGGGTGGTGTTCTTGTAGTGCAGTAGGTCCCTGCGGGACTAAATCATGTAAATACCTATGTCATCATCCTATGGCTTTGGGGTTATTTTGTTATTGTTGTTCACACACACTGCACCCCATAACAGAAACAACATTTTCAAACATTCTTGCACCCTCTTTACTACGTAAACAATGGTCAGCATGTTATTGTTTTGAAATGTATTGGAAAATCTTTGTACTATACCTTAATAATGACACATATACCTTTTAAATATGTTGTAAAATATTTAATATGGAAAAACATTTTTTAATTCATTATTACCCTTTAACTTGTAATCGAACAACTAAATTGTGAATTTAAATGTTGGGTACAACTGCAAGTGCAACACACGATGCTATAGATAAATTACAATAAACATGCAGGCCTAGGGACTTGACCCTACGACTAGCCCCTCACCCCCAAGCCCTTACCACCCAGCACCAATGGTGGAGCTACTAAATTGTAAATTTGTTTGAACATAAAATTCTAATTGTGTTCTTTCACCTTGAATTAAATTTTGTGGATAAAGTTGAGTTTTAATTGTGGGTGAGAGAGTCTTCATAATACTAATTAATATGTTCTTTAATGTGAACCCATCAAAACCACTTATATTTTTTCAAAATTATTCAAAATTGGTTGTTTTTCATGTTTTTATATTTACTTTTATTTAGAAAAATAATTCCAAATTTTGACAGTTGTGATTCCACTTTGAAGAGGTTATACCATTTTTACCCTATGAATTCAATTGAGTAAATCATTTTTTGTCCTCTTGAGATCATTTTTTAGTCAGATTCAAGGATAATGTTATAAAACTATCATTCAATTGAATTTTTTTGATTTAATCAAACATATAAGACATACATTTACATGAACTGTGAAATAAAAATCCTAATCTCGATTGAGCTACATCCCCTCATTCGTTCATTCTTTTATTCTTTAAGCTAAAACTATTGGATGAGTTATTTATGATTCTATGTAATTATTGAAACTATTCATCCATTCAATTGCGTCTAATTATTTATGTGATAAATTATGTGTGTCATCTCGCCTGAAGGTAAAGAGTTGTTTGGAAGTCTTAGTTAAATGAATATTGATGTTTTTTTATTTAGTTGAATTTTTTTAAAACAATCATTTTTAAAAAACAACAATTAAATCATTCACTTTGTCCACATTATATTGAGAGGTCATTCGTACTTACATATTAAAAAGTACATGGGGGAAAATCTCTTTTCCTTGATAAATTCTTTGTGGCATTACATTTTTATTATGTTAAGATTCATTATTTTTTATTAAAAATGATCAGTAAATGATTGAGCACAACCAATACTTAAGAGCAGAAGAGTTTTATGACGTACTTAATTGAGGTGCCTTTCTGCATCATTTCATTATTTTTTTGTTAATTTTATTAATTAAATATGTATTTAATTTCAAATAGTGTAATAATTAATAACTGTTGATAAATTACTGTTTAATTATTAAAATTCTGAATTTTATGTTAAATGTAACGCTCCAACCCTAGTTACCCAGAGTCGGTGCATTATTACATAACATTGACATGATCATAAGAGATCAAGTCTTGAAATACTGATTAGTTTAGTAACCTTGGAAGTACTAGATACATACATAAGTTTTACATTATATTATGAAATTGAAAAACAACAACATTGGGTCCCCTATGAACACACTTATATCCCTTAGACTATTCCTACAGGTTAATCATAATATACTTCTTCACATCCTGGGAAAAAGAAAACATAAGAAAGGGGTGAGATCAGATGCTCAGTAAGGATAACAATATAGCAGAAACTATCATAAATAAGAATAAACATTTAAGGTAATGTATAAGACTAAAACAAAAACCTTTTAAACTTAAACTTCAGCATAATATGGTAAAGATAAGTCAAATAATTATATTTACTTATTCACATGGATATTCTACTAGTCAAATAATCACATGTAATATCAATAGCTAATTTTATAATGATGGAATGCATAATGTTAGACATCATAACCACATAGTCAAGGCCTCGTGCCAAGACTACAAATAAGATTTTGTCAAGGCCTTGTGCCAAGACACTAGTTTGTCTCATGAGACCTACTTATGCATCGAGGAGCTATAGCGAGCTCCACACATCACTTACTAAGTCCAATTCATTCCTCACATGAAAAGGTTGAAACATAACATAAACATTCATATTAAAACTAGCATACGAAATGTTAATACTTTAACCATAAACCATGAATGGTATAAAAATAACATATCCATAGTCAAACATATCACAAAACCTTCAATAAAATATGGAATATTGTATCATAATAAATCAACTTCAAACAAGTTTAAAATTCATCAAAGGATGTTGACATAGATGAAATCAAAACTTTTTTAAAGAAATATCACTTTCTATTTTGAAATCATTTAAAAGTAAAATAATTATAAAAGAAAATATTTATTTTGAAAATATTCTTATAAGATTGTAATGGAATCTTTGAAGATGTTATAATGGCGAAAAATAGCCACACCCACCGTATACATTAAAAAACATTCTTACCTTAATTTGTTGAAAATGTCATAAAGTAACTTGTTTAGAAAACGACAGAAGGATTCATTTCAAAACATTTTATAAAAAGTCAAACAAGGGTATAAATGACTTTAACCTGTATTCTAAGAAATAGAAAAAATGTTTTGAAATACATTTTTAAGAAACACAGATGTGGATGATAAAGTGGTCTCAGTAGATACTCGCGTATAAACAACCTTGAATAATAAAGAGATTGTAAAATTAACCCTTACCTTGTACTTTTCCTTAGTCAAGGGTACGTTAACATCCTGTATAATAGTTAAATCATTATTATTAAATTATACAAGAACCACATACATAAATATGATATCATATTTGATCTTCTAATATTTCTTTGTTAATAATATTTTAGTAGTATCATTGTTTCGGGTTTTAAATGATTCGTTTTCTTTTATATATTTTTTATGTAACTCATTTTTGTTATGGATAGGATGTATTTTATTCAAATACAGAATGATATTAAGTTCTTAAACATTATTTTTAATCATAAAATTAAAATTATTCTTGAATGGTTACGATGGGGAATGAATCTCATCGTGTTCGTGGAGATGGTAATCCGTACGTATGCACGAACGACAATACCATTCTATTGATGGTGAAATCGTATATAATTTGATGGTATATAATATATAAAGAATAGTTATCATGTTATATTTATTATTTACATCAATTATACTCATTATTATACCCATAAAAATAATGAAGTGTTGAATAAAAAACTACACCATGACGTGGAGATGGTAAGTCGCATGTACGCACATATGGTGACTTTGTCATTCATAGGATGAACAGAATAATGAATATGGTTGTACCATATTTATAATAACATAATAGTGTGTAGAAGGTACTATAGTTATTATTTTGTTATGGAAACAATAAATAAATAGTAAGTGGAAGAAGAAAAGAACTTTGAAAGAGGTGATGAAATTATTACCTCTTCTTCGGGTGCTTCCTTTTGATTTGATCAAAAGGAATTCTTAGGTTGGATTTCTGGTAAAATTAAGGCCTTAATGTTAAAGTGAGGGTAGTTGGGAATATATTTTAGAAGGGGTTTTCTGATAAAAATGGCTTTGGAGGTGTGATTTTAAGATAAGGAGAAGTACCCTTTTATAAGAGAGGTGAGGGTCACTTTAGGAAAATCTTGAAATATTAATTTATTATACAATCATATTCGGTTTATAATGGCTCTAAAAGGATTTATTTCAAGGATAAGGTGTATCTGGGTCTAAAAACTCTCAACCAATAAGTTTTAGATAGGTTTAGGTCACCATATTAACCTTATCTTTTAGATTTAACTCTTAGTTAAATAGTTTAACTTTTACCATGTATTCTTGTATTATTATAATAAATGGTTAATAAACTTTCTATAAAAAGTCAAGAGAACCCCAAGTGGTTCATTATTAAAATATCTAACCTTATATAAGTCCTTTTTCCAAACCTTATATTTTTAGGAATATTATATCATTTAATAATATAGTATTTGTTTTAAAAACTTATTTATGTCAATTTTAAAACTATTTAGTATTTTGTTTGTGAAAATCATAACAACTTTATCACCTAAAAAAAATTTAATCAACCCTAACATGTCATATTAACCTATAAAATTAGTTTAATTCATCAAAAGTCTCAATTTTCATTTATTTGGATATTTATAATATCAATTATTTTAATATTTAATTAATAAGGTAATTATTGCATCATCATTATGTCATAAATAAATTTAATTATTTAAAGTCTAAAAATTATAAATAAAATAAAATTATGTAGGAAATATTTTATCTTTCTAATTAATATTTATAGTCGAATTTATCTTATGTATAACCCTATATTAAAAATGATTTAGTTATGAAAATTTGAATTTAACACTTTTAACTCTTCTTTAAATAAAATAATAATAAATGTCCTAATCTAATTCAAGTGGATAAAAGAGGATCATATTTTATTACGAAGGTTTATTTTGGTCGAAAAACACTTATTCAATAGAATTAGGACATGTGTTAGGGTAATTATAATATCATTTTTACATTTAATTACCCTATTTACTTTTAACCGTGGTAAATAAAATTCAAAAGTTACTATTCACCAAAATTTATTTTCATCCTATTGAACCACATTTTACATACTGATGTCAACCATGTCTCTCGGATTTTTGAAATTCAATTCATAGAAGTGGTAAAATTACATTTTATGCAAATTTCTAAATGTGCCTTGAAGGTGGGTAAAAGACGTTAAAAAGTTTAATAAAATTTTATACATTTAATCTTATTATAAAATGAATCCAATGAATTACATTGAAATAATATAGGTATTATGTATATATTTTTACTTAAAATAAATTTAAATAAAATAAATAATTATTTAAATAAAAATTCAGTTTTAAACAATAACGTAGTGTTTTTCACTATTCATCAAAAATTAAAAGTTTTCAGAAAAATACCAAAAAATCACCCTAAGCTAATTTTGATATTATGAATCCAAAAATGAAGTCCATTTTGAAAAATAAAATTTATAAAACTTCAAAAATTGGGTATTACTATTCATAACGACTAGTTTGATTGGTCGTGCTGTGCTAGAACTCGAATTTGTGTATAATGCAAGCTATTGTATTATTCAAAGAGAAACGTATTGTGGAAGATTGGATGTTAAATTCTACCCTCCTACAAATAATTTTGTCCTCGAAATTTCTAGAATTATTACTGCATAAAAAGATTTGGGTGGTTCTTCATCATAAGTTCCTTGGGTTCCCACGTTGTCTCTTCCATCTTATGATTTCTCTGTAAAACTTTGACCAGACGAGTCGTCTGGTTTCTCAACACTTATTCTCTGGTTTCAAGAATCTTGACAGGCTCTTCATAATAAGACAGATCAAGTTCCAATTCTATTTATTCATAGTTGAGTACATGCATTGGGTCAGGCATGTATTTTCTCAATAGTGATACGTAGAGCACATCATGAACTTTGGAGAGACTTGGAGGCATTTCCAAACGGTAAGCTACAACTCCAATTCGTTCTAGAATTTCAAAAGTTCTAATGTACATGAGACTTAATTTACTCATCTTACTGAATCGTATAACACCCTTCCATGGAGATACATTCAAGAAAACATGATCTCCTACTTGAAATTCCAAATCCTTCCTTCGGTTATCGGCATAGCTCTTTTGCCTACTTTGAGCTGCTTTGATGTGGGTTTGGATAATCTTCACCTTTTCCATTGTCTCCTCAACAAGTTTTAGGCCTAAAAGTTTTCTTTCACCAACATCATCCCAACAAGTTGGTGTGAGATATCTCTTTCCATATAACGCTTCATACAGTGCCATATAAATACTTGAATGGAAGCTATTGTTATAGGGAAATTCTACCAGAGGTAAATATTGATCCCACATACCTTTAAAGTCAAGTGAGCAAGATATCAACATGTATTCTAAGGTTTGAATAGTTTGTTCTGATTGTCCATCAGTTTTAGGGTGCACTACTAGAAAAATGACTTATAGCCACACTTATAAAAGTATGTGGCTATAAGTTAATTTATATCCACACTTAAAATAAAACCCGTAGCATTAGGTTCTATTAATCGGTTTCCATAAATCTTCATGGCCCCCTCTTCATGCGACCCTTATTTCGAACGGCGCCCTCTCTTCTCTCCCTAATCCTCCCCCGACGGTGCCCGCGTGACTCTTCTTCCCCGACGATACCCGTGTGACCCTTCTTCCTCCCCCGATGATACCCGCGCGACCCTTCTTCCCCGACGGCCCTTCTTCACCGATGTCCCTTCTTCCCCGACGATCTGATGCTGCCACCGAATGCGGGAAATTTCACCTCCCCCGGCCGACACTGCTTCTAGGTGGCCTCCCCACCTCCTCTCTGGTGCGCCTCCAACACAGAAACCCCCTCCCGGTGATGATCCTCCTTGATTATAACTATTTTATAAATTACTTTCATAGATGTTAATTGTCTTAGGGTCTCATGTAGTGGGAGTATGGTTAAAAGCAATTTGTTTTGGATTTTATGGGCTTGGAAGATGATGGAAAAAATTTCCTAAGGGTTAAATCCACTTGAGGTTGGTTCAATCCATGGAATACTACATAAGATTAGTGAAATTAGGTGACTGGATTAACTACAGAACAAAAGAGGCACGCGAACAGTTTCATTGGTGTCTCATAATTACTTAATATTTGTGATATACATAGGTGATTATTTATAGTTATTGTAATCTTCATGTATCATATAGAAAAATACAAATTAATCATTGTTCTCCCATGTACATGGGATTCAATGTCTGGAAAACAAATTTCCTTGTGATTCCATTACATTCATTCATTTCACGTTAAATTCTTACTGCGATTGAGTGAATATATCCATCTATTTTGACTCAGTTTGATGAATTAATGTGAGGGTTTATTCTTAATTGTCAATACAATAAATGGTGAGAGTTTTCATTTTGGGGATTTGGTTATACCTCTGAAATTTCTAGTGATTTAATATTCAATGATTAGAATATTTGTTGATGATTTCTCAGTAAGTGTTATTATAGATTTTTTTTCATATAAATCCTTTCAGTTTAGAAGGTAACAACTTAGGTGAAATTCCCAAATGTCATGATTTTATATTTTGATTCAGAGATTCATGAACTCGGGCACACCTCTCCTTATGTCAACGAATTTCGACTGGAAGTGAGGTCCTAAAACATTCATTGGGGAGAATATTCAATATTATCTAAGTAAAACCACATAAAAAATAAACACATCCAACAAAATCATTAATATCATCGTATTCATAATAAATCTATAAAAATTCCATATAAAATGGGATACAACATAAAACCAAACAACAAAATGAATCACATGAAGGAATAATCACATATTTCAAATTTAAAAAGGAATAAAAATAAAGAATTATATCTAAAGCCATGGTCTTGGCTCATCCCATCCCGTTCTCCAAAACCACGTCGACTGAAACAATCCCTATCTATTGTACATCCTCTGATAAACCTTAAATATAACAAAATGTCTACATTCACACTGAGGTTCTTGTGTAAGGTGTAAATGTATTAATTTGTAGGGTCTCACAACTCACCTCTAATATACACTGAAATATTAATGTGTATGCATGAGGAAAACAATTAATGTAAATAAACATCATCACTAGATCATAATTCTTTAACCCAACAATCACAACATTCGACATGTTTCATACACTAGTTGAACGTCAATTTGATACCTATAAAACCATTATGTCTGACCATACCTACATTAGTTCCATTATAGTATCTTATCCCCATGTTCCATATACACCATCTAATTAATAAAAAAATGGTTATTATATTTTTGATTACCTGAACAATATCCAATGTTTCAGGGTAGAACCTTATGTCTAGGATTTGATCTCATCTCATCACTTGAGGATATACCACATCACTCAAGGGGGATTATCCAAAAATCCAATCCCTCAAAGTATCTAGAACCCACTATCTCACTCAAGACATTCCCATATTCCTTCCCCATGATACATTACAACCTAGACCCCATCTACCTCATGGAGGTCTAACCATAACCTCCTCAGTCAATGTATCTCTCCTAATACATCACAATCCAAATAATTTCCTTATGATTCTAAGACATTATATTAAAATTTCAGGAATGTGGTCACAAAGCAACATTTTACCATGGTAGCATGGATCCTGATCGAAGGGTATTTGTTCAGAAATAGTGGAGAAAAGATGATATTAATATAATATGCGCAACATTTGCATTTGGAATGGGTGTTGTTGACAATGATTTTATTACTTGTTTGCAGTTAACAATCATGTGATCACAATATTATTTCAGGTATCAATAAACCTGATGTTCGCTTTGTGATTCACCATTCCATGCCAAAGTTTATTGAAGGCTATCATCAGGTTAGTTTTCCAAATTTTTATTGATGTTTTGTTTTTAATGTTATGTCCATAAGGCTGGAGTTCAAAATTGTTTGTTACATCTAATCCAAAATCTATAATTATCTTCACATTCTTGAGCGGGTCCGAAGCATTCTTGAGCGGGTCTGAAGCATGCATGCATACTTGGGTCTGACCAAATCATTAGGGTAAGAGTGCCACCACCACGACAGTCTACTTGAGTTTAAAGTTAGGCTAGTTTCCAAGGGATTCCTTCAATGTGAAGGAGTTGAGTATTCTGAAATTTTTTCTCTAGTAATTAAACACTCATTCATTTGGTTATTGTTTGATTTTTCTACTTACCATGACTTTCATATCGAAGAACTTGACGTTCAAACTGCTTTTTTACATGGTGATTTTGATGAGAAATTGTATATGAAGCCTCCTCATGGTTTTGCTAATGAATTTAAATCAAATCAAGTCTACCTAATTAATAAACCAATCAAAGGCTTAAAACAGGCTTCACGACAGTGGTATAAGAAATTTGATACATTCATGTTGCAACATGGCTTTAACTGGAGTAAATTTGATGCATGTGTTTACTGTTAAGAATAACATTATTTACCTGTATTCTCATGTTGTTAAAGTATTGAAACCTGTTAGTGTTCCTTTTTCCCAACAGTTAAAATTATCACTCTCTCAATCTTCTAGCACTGTTGCTGACACTGAACATGTTAGTAGAATACCTTATTTTAAACAGCTAAACTTGTTGTTTTTTATTCCAATTGAAATCTCCTAAAAATTTCAGTTCTTCTGAGAGTTTATCTTTCTTTTTTGTACTTAACCTAGTTAAAGATCTCCTGCCATCATGCTTTTGCATGTCATATCAGTACACTAATGAAAGAACATTTTTAGCATTAATGGAACAACATCATGGCACGATCAATCATCCTAAAATGAAAATCATTTTTAAATGGATCTACTTCATGTTTTCTACTCAGGAAAATCCTTTGTGAGCATGGAAGAGGTTGAATCAGCTATAAAAGAAATGTTCCAGGCACCCCATATACAAGTTAGTTTTCTTTTTAACAAGTTTGTCCTTTTTTTTGTTTTGAATGTACATAATTTAGGCTTCATTTGAAAACATCTTTTGAAAATGCTTAAAACACTGATCACTTATGATAATGGTTCGTTATAAGTTTTCCCAATTGCTTGTCGGTCATTTTGATTTTAATGTAGGTAATGAAAAACTGCTTCCAATTCGGTAAAATATTTTTGAAGGCACTGGTGTGTGAGCTTTACAAAATAGGAATGGGGGAGACTGCATTCAAAAAGGTGAAGTTATTGAACTTGACAAGTTTGGTTGAGAAATGTTTACATAATGAATTATGATATGAATTTTGGACAATTTTTGTTTTTGATTAAAATGTATCACTGACAAGCATGTTGTGATTTTTTTTAATTTAATGCAGTTAGGGGTGAGCGTCTCATGCATGTGTGCAAGCAATGGAGAAGCGTTTCTAGGGTGGGATGTGCCCTTGAGAATTGGGTGAGCAATTGTATTTTTAATTGTGTATTGAAATTATTTTCTAAAAAAGTATTAAAAGGGGTGATTGGTGCAGATGTAAGCTTGGTGAATGCAAGGAGTTTCCTTGGTTGGCCAAGTATTTATGATAGCACATATTTTGTGTCAGTTATAGGTCGTTGTAATGAAGAGGGATTTTGATGAAAACGGGAGACCTGTTTTTTATTTTTTAAAAATTAAGAGTTAAATAATTGAATCATTCCGTTGTTATCACCATAGGATTACCATGTTTCTCATTTCCCAATACTATCACTCTAGGGGATTATAATAGCCATAAATATACAAGTATTTTAAACTAACTTTTTGTTGAACTTTCTTTTGTAATAATGATATTGTGAAAGAAATATACAAAAGGTTTATTGTATTATTTTTGAAAAGAAAAACAACGAACTCTTGTTCAAGGAATGGGTTTTCTAGGTTAAGAACAATGTCTAATCTCTATTTTTCGCATTTAAGTGCTGATGGAAGTTTACTTTATTCCCATATTTTGGTGATTTTTGATTTTTGAATAGGCAATTGAAGGTTATGTTTGAAAAATAAAGAGGTTTATTAATGATCATGTTATTTAGTATTGGGATGTACATATCAATCTGAATATTATTTGTTCATTGTTGGTTATAGATTAATGTATCATTTATCATGTACAGTTGACACATTGATCACATATATATAAGAAGTCGTTATATCTCATTTTTTCCCACTATTTTCTTATAGGTGGTTTCTTATGATGAGGTCGGTTCTATCCACCACCATCGATGACAATGAGTTCAACATCGGATTTCGGTAAGGTTTATTCTGTTTTTATTCTTTGGCCCAATTTTAATTAGGGCATTTGTGATTTTTGGGTTCCTTATATTTTTGCAGTGTGTTTTCGATTTCGTTGAGGTGGATTCAAGTCGTTGTTGATGAAGGCTTACATGTGTATGCATAGGTAGGAATATACATATATAAGTTCCCATTTATATATATTCACTCATGGTAGTATGAATATATATATTGGGGCTAGGTGTGATTATATATGGATATGAAAAATGCATACATGTGTAAGTGTAAAGGGGTATATGCAAGTATAAACATATATGTAAGGACCCCCTTGTGCGTATTTGGCCATGAAAATATGTACGTAGGGGCTAGGTGTCCTTATATATATGTGAAGTTGCATATGCGTGCAAGCAGAAAAAAGGAAGATTCGAGTTTTCGTCGTCAAAAGCAAACGCGCCTTGAGGTTGAGGTAGGGTCCCTCTCCTAGCCTCTTTAATTCAATAATGTTTTAAATTGAATTTAGTTGCCTTCTTAATTCTGCATTTTTATATTAAATTGAAATTATTGAATAAGTGTTAGTTAAGATAATTGTTTCATTTGATAAATAAGTCATGGTTTTGTAATAAAACCCCTCCAACGGAGGTATGCTGTCTGCGAAAACTAACAGTGGTATACCTTGCTTAACATTATTGCGTTGATGTTTTCCTTATACTTGATTTCTTTGTTAGTCATAAAGCACACATCGTACTTGACCCTTTTTATATCCCTGTAGGGGGTTCCCCTCTTTTTATTAAAATGGTTGTTTGAACCAAGACACTCTTTAAGTGACGTTAGAATTTTAAGATGGGTCCCATGTTGTGTGACCATGTCACATGGCATGTGATATTTAAATCCAACAAAAAGCCCAGTTCCACAGCCCAGGGGTCCCACAGTACCAGTAATGTCAGATTACATGTTATGTAACTTATGATTTTCCTGATCCCATGGGGTATTCCTCTAGGTATTCCAACACATTGCTAGATCTCCAAACCTCACCGAATTAGGTATATCAAGGGTCATCCAATCCTCTAGTCATCACAGATTATCATTCATTTATTTAAATCTTCTGAGAAAACATCCTCTCATGCCATCCATATCATCCTATTTGAAACTAAGTGGAACAGATACTCTAATTCCATTCTAATCCACCTCCAAAATCCATAATAAAAATGACATAAATTGACCTTATGAAAAACAAGGTAAAGGAAGGCATTGATTACCCAGTGGAAAACCACCAACCGACCAATGGCCACAAACTTTTTGGATCCAACCATCAACCATCCAGTAGTTATTCTAGATCCAACCATCCCCCACTATCACTATTAATATGTTCATGGTGCTTTATAATAGCTAACCGCTGGCCCCATCTACTGCTTTTTAGGAACACCACGTACTTCTTCCCCCCTTTACTAAATCCATCCACCCGAAACATAAAATATCAATTAAAACTTAATAATTTTAATTATAAATCACCAAAATTAAATTTTAAGAACCCAAAAAAGAAATCCATAGTCATTACAAACTATCCACTATATGATTTCTCATCCATGAGAAACATTACTAATAATCACTGGTGACTTGAGATTTCAGGGGTTTGGAGCTGCCTTTGGGCCTAATCTTTCCCTTCATAGTTTCCCATCCTTCACCTTATCTATTATTCGGTACCTTGAAGTCTCATTTACCTTCTTCTTCTACATCTTTTTTCCTGGGGTTCGACATGCACCAATTTGGAAATCACTTCTTTCAAGATCGATCACTAGTATTCAGGTTAACTAGAATGTTTCAGTATTTTTCAAATGTTTTCCAGCAGTCGAACATTATTCCCTCAAATTTTCTAATTCTTTACTTCCCTAATAGAAGAATTGATCCACCATAGGTGTACTAAACTGAGTTCTCATTGATTCTTTCTCAAGTTGCATGAAGTGGCGGATCTGGCTTTGTCTTTGTCCAAATATTCATGTTCTTTCAACTGTTAACCATGTTTCCTCTACCAGTGGAACCTAATTGTTCACTCTAGGAGAGACTCTCGGTATTCATCCCAATGGATTTAGATTATCATATTACATTTGGATTTTTAAAATCCTTCTTTTCTTACTATTTGCAGCAACATTCTTGGAAATATTTTCGGTCGATCAGAATATGCTTAAAGGGAAACATCTCATTCATTATTTTTGTTTGTAGAGCTTGATCTGTCTAAGAAACATCTAGAGTTTATTTGGTTCTCTGCTGAAAAACAGTTCAAAGTTAAACAACACATTGTCTAGGAAACATGAGAGTAGTACTTTTCTTCCTATTTTATTTAAGGAAATTCCATAGTGAACTGCTATATTATAGGTCCAAAGGTATATTCAAGGTTTAATCTAGCACTCATCTTGATGGGGAACATGTGTTTTATGCTTCTTTGGCTAGTGAGTCATTGGATACCAAGGGTCCTTTGACACATTAAGGGAAGGTGGGGAGGATCATCTAGTCACAGTGTCCTTTAAACTCAATAAGGGTATAATTCTCTGAAAGTTTTGAAGATCATAAGGTACAACACCCCTGTGCTTCAGATAAAACTAAGCCTAAGGAGGGACGAGTGTCTCCTACTTCTTTTTCTATTTAGAAATCAGGAACCACAGTACCTAAGATATTTTCAAGGGTTGTAAGCAAGAATCCTGAAACATCTGAGATAAAATCCAAATAAGGTGAGGATTATCTGGCCATGAAGACTATGGAACCTATTAAGGAAGAATACCATGTGTTTTTAGGAGCTCATAGTCTGCAATATGATCATGTGCGGGGGGGCAGGGGGCAGGGGGTGGGTGGAGGGGCAGAGGTAGGGTGGTGGGGGGCAGGGGGAGGGGGGAGTTCTGTAGGGCAGGGGGGCAGGGGGCAGGGGGTGGGTGGAGGGGGGAAGGGTGGAGGGTAGAGGGGGCAGGGGGCATGGGGTAGGGGGGGTGTCTGTAGGGCAGGGGGGACGGTCGGAATGTTGCCATGCCTCCTCCTGCTCCCTTCACTCCTGGCCAGAAGATGCTGCCCCGCGGATGTCGCTGGACCGGGCCAACACGCCGTGGTCACCCCGCGGTCACGCTGCGGTCACGCCGCGGTCACGCCGTGATTTGGCCCTTCTCCAGGACGACACCCTGCGGTGGTTCGCAGTGATAGATTCCATGAGTCTTGTGATCAATGTTGAGACTGACTAATCACAATTTCTGCCGGTGGGGCGACGACCGGAATGTTGCTCTTCCTCCTCTCGCTCCCTTCGCTCCTGGTTGGAAGATGCTGCCCCACGGATGTCGCTGGACTGGGCCAACACGCCGCGGTCACACCGTGATTTGGCCCTACTTCAGTATGAAACCCCGTGGCAGTTCGCAGTGATAATATTATATGAGTCTTTGTGATCAATGTTGAAACTGGCTAATCACAATTTCTGCCAGTGGGGCGATGACCGGAATGTTGTCCCGCCTCCTCCCGCTCCCTTCACTCCAGGCCAGAAGATGTTGCCCCACGAATGTCGCTGGACCGGGATAACAAGTCGCGGTCACACCATAGTAATGTCGTGATTTGGCCCTGCTCCAGGATGACACCCCGCGGCGGTTCACAGTGATAGTATTCCATGAGTCTTGTGATCAATGTTGAGACTGACTAATCACAATTTCTGCCTACGGGGCGACGGTCGGAATGTTTCCCCACCTCCTCCCGCTCTCTTCGCTCTTGGCCAGAAGATGCCCCCCCCCCCCCCCCCCCCCGCGGATGTTGTTGGACCGGGCCAACACGCCGCGGCCACACCACAGTCACGTCGTGGTCACACCGCGGTCACGCCACAGTAATGTCGTGATTTGGCCCTGCTCAAGCCACATCCAGCCCACACTAGCCCCCTTCCACCTTCATTTCAGCCCGCTGCCACCAGTATTCCAGCCCGCAACAGCCCCCCTGCCACCTTCGAATCAGCCCACACCATCCCCCAACACCTGCAACCTACCCCCTTCCACCAGTATTCCAGCCCCCTTCCACCTGCATTTGATCCTGCACCAGCCCCCAACCATCTACAATCCATCTCGCACCAGCCACCACACCAGTCACCACCCCCCAGCCTCCTGCAAAACACTCATGCCAGCCCTTTGCCACCTGCAAAACAGCCCCAGCCACCAGTTCCAGCCCTCTACCACCTGCAAAACAGCCCCACCTGCAATAATTTTGCTAATGATTTTTGGAAAGGTATTACCAGTAGCAATAGGTTTTAAATACTTTACATCCACAACATGTCCCTTCTTTGGGATCAGGACAATAAAATTGGAGTTGATTCCATAGGGCATTGAGGCATGTTTAAAGAACCCCCTCATAGCGTTAAGGAGCTCATCACGAACTATGTCCTAGTAGAACATAAATAATTAATCTGTGAACCCATAAGGACCATCCACACTGTCAATATTTATAGAAAAAAGGGCACTATTAACCTCTTTCTAAAGCATGTACATTCATGAAGGCTCTATCTAATTTGGAAGCGACCACTCTATTGTGTTGTTTTCTGTACCAAGTATATTTCGCACTAGTGAGATTAATTTCAATGAGATTTTTGTCTTCAATCGAGGCTTTAAATTCTCTCGTCGAAATAGAGGCATGAAAAGGTCCAATTTTCTCACTTGAGTTGAGAATGGAATTGAAGTCTCCAAGAATAACCAAGGGTCATTAATATTAGTGCTTATGTAAGAAAGGTCATTCCAAAGAGTTCTCCTTTCTTGGTATCTATTTTTTGCATAGACAAAAGAGCAGAAGAGGTGTATGCCATCAGTATTAAAATTGCAAGTAAAGATTTGATCAGAGACATTAAAGGTGTTAACATTTTGTAAGAGTGAAAAAATCCATATAGATTCAGCATTGTAGGTATTTGAGATTGCGCCAGTAAAGATATAATTGTGTTGACACAAGTGAGAGTATTTAGTAGAATAAGTAATTTTTGGTTCAACAATAGTAAATAACATGGGATAGTGAGTGTTAACAATTCTTTTTAGAACATTGAACGTGTCAGAGTTGGCAATACCCTGACAATTCCAAAAAATAATCTTCATTTAAACCTGTTTTTGGAGTTAGAACTCCCTTTTTTCTTCTTTCCAAAGCCTTTATTTATATAAGACCTTCTAATGTTTTGATCATTGTTATTGTTAGTGGTATGTTCCTATTCGTTGTTTGTAGTGACAGGGTTCTTCTTTGTAGTTTCATTTCTTGAAGCATTCATAATTGAGTTTGTTCTGTTTGTATTATATAGCATCAAAGAAGTGGTGTTTTGGTTATTTAACAGAATACCAAGCTGTTCAGAATAGTTCTTATTATCTACATATTGAACACCATCAAAAGGTAAATTAATAGAATGAGGAGTAGGAGTACCTGGGTCCTTTGAAGCATCTATATTCTGCTGTTTGACATCGTCCAGAACTGATGTAAGGTGCCTCTGCCCGATGGATTCTGGAAGTGCCTGCATAAGCAAGGGGCCTTGTATCGAGGGAGTGCTTTTGTATGTTTTATAGGTTCCGGTGTTATGGAATCTTGTTTATCAGTGTTAGTATGTTTGGTTTGTGTCTTAGCCTGAACAAACTTTGGAATAATATTAGGACTCCCATAATTTATAGGACAACCAGTGGTCTCCATCTCATTAGGACTGTTGATAGATTTAATGTGATTAGGGTGAGAAGTATTTAGAGTTGATTCCATAGATGTCAAATTACATGTAATCAAGGGATCAGTATAGTCTTTTACTACATCTTGAGTAGCTGAATGAGGAAAAGTGGGAAGCAGCATACCTGGAATCACTTCCACAGCAGAAGCAGCTGTTACATAGGGTGCCTGGACAGTGTCCAAAGCATCTGTGGGACACTGTTTCTGATCACCGGAGTCACTGTTTTCCTGCATTTATAGAGGAACTTTCACCGCAGGTGTGTTCTCATTTACATATTTAAAAGATTATAAGGCTTTAGTACCAGAATTAACCTTGGAGATATTTGATTGCGTCATTGTTTGAATAGAGGGAAGGGAACCTAAGCCATTTGTCTGATTATTGGTCCCATTTATTATCTCTTGAGTAGCAGTAGAAGTCAATAGGGAGGGTTTTTGGTTCTATCCTGAAATCATATCTGATCAGCTGGCTTCAACCACATCTTGTAGAAAATGATCAACATTGTGCTTAGTTGCAGTGCTTAAGTTGTAATCATTGCCTTTTATGTGAACAGGTGGAGATATTGTATCCCTCCTACCCAGTGTGGGTTCAGCATTTTTTGTGAGGTTAGAGTTGGTTACCTGCTCGGATGGACAAGTACTGAGTTTTTATTTCTCATGCTCATTATTGGATAGTCTAATAGTTTCTAGAACCATATTCTGAGTCTCTTCTGTAAGAATTTTTTCCTTCGTGGAGTTTTCTTCCAGGGTCTATCTGGGGGGGTTTGTCCAGGGGGTCTGGGGGGTGTCTAGGTTTTGGGGGGGGGGGGGGGAAGGACTGGCAGGGGGAACTAGTAGGGGGAGGGGAAAAACTAACAGGGGGAGGGGACTGGTAGGGGGAGGGGGTAACTGGCAAGGGGGTGCAAGGGGTGGGGTGTCCAGGTTATGGGGGGGTGTCCGGGGTCTGGGGGGGTCTGTCCTGGGGAGTTTGTCCAGGGTCTATCCGGGGGGTCTGTCCAGGGGGTCTGGGGGTGTCCAGGTTTGGGGGGGGGGGGGGGGGCAGGACTGGCAGGGGGAGGGGGGAACTGGCAGGGGGGGTGCAAGGGGTGGGGTGTCCAGGTTCTGGGGGGGTGTCCAGGGGGATCTGTCCAGGGTCTAGGGGGTGTCTAGGTTTGGGGGGGGGGGGTTCAGGGTTTGTCCATGAGGGTGGGAGGGGGGTCTGTCCAGGGGAGTGGGGGTCTGGGGGGTGTCCAGGTTCTGGGGGGGGTTCTAGGGTCTGTCCAGGAGGGTGGGGGTGGTTGTCCAGGGGAGTGGAGGTCTGGGCTGTCCAAGGGGATCGGTTCAGGGTCTGGGGGGTGTCCTGGGTCTGGGGGTGTCCTGGGTCTATCTGTGGGGGTGTCCAGGGTCTGTCCGGGGGGTGTCCAGGGTCTATCCGAGGGGTGTCCAAGGTCTATCTAGGGGGGGTGTCCTGGGTCTATCTGGGGGGGTGTCCAGGGTATTTCCAGGGGGTGTCCAGGGTGTGTCTGGGGGGGTGTCCAGGGTCTGTCCGGGGGGTGTCTAGGGTCTGTATGGGGGGTGTCCGGGGTCTGGGGGGAGGTGTATAGGGTCTATCTAAGGGGGGTGTCCAGGAGGGGGGCTTTGCAGGGGGGGCTGTCCAGGGGGGTTTATGTAGGGTGGGGGTGTCCAGTGTTTAGGAGGGAGGGGTCTTCAGGGGGTGGGCTACTGCAGGGGGGGTGCAGGGGGGTGGGGGATATTTTTTTATGGTTTTCCAGACCCTATAGCCACGATTTTTAACCATTTCTATAGGTCTATTGCCACGGTTACAAACTGTGGGTAAAGGTCTAATGCCACAGTTTCTAACCGTGGCAATAAACTGTATCCCTCCTCTAGTATAGACACGGTTCTAAACCATGGCTATAAAGATATTACCAAGGTTTGAACCGTGGCTATAGACCTATAGCCATGGTTTGAACCGTGGCTGTAGACCTAAAGCCACGGTTTGGAACCATGGCTATAAGTCTAGGCCTATAGCCACACCAAACTTAGCCTTGGTTTCTAAAACTGTGGCTATTACCTTTAGCCATGGTTTGAGGACCTATAGCCACGGTTTAAAACTGTGGCTATAACCTGAATTTCTAGTAGTGGTGGTAGGCAGTACTCAAACGATGTTTACTATCGAGGCCTTTTTGGAGACTTTTCCAGAATCTTGATGTAAAACGGTGATCACAATCAGAAACAATCAATAGGAGTACACCATGAAGTCTTAAAACTTCATTAATATATAGTCTTTCTAAAAATTCAAGTGTTGAATCTTCTCTTATAGCATGAAAATGCGATAACTTGGTAAGATGATCAATAATGACCCATATTGCATCATTCCTTCTAGGTGTCTTTGGTAGTCCCATGAAAACTTACATCGTAATATCATCCCATTTCCACTCAGGTATGACAAGAGGTTTCATGAATCCTCTAGGATGTTATCTTCTAGCCTTCACCTGTTGACAAACCATACATCTTGACACATAGTCAGAAATCTCCATCTTCATATTTTCCCACCAAAAATGTTCCTTCAAATGTCTATACATCTTAGTGCTACCATGGTGTATATAGAAATTGGAGCTATGAGTATCATCCAACAATTCCATTTTTAGATTAGGTATATCATGAACACAAAGACTCTTCCCAAATTTCAAAATTCCATCTTCATATATGAATTTAATCAATCTCCCATATTTCACAACTTTAATTTTCTTTTGAAACTCTTCATCATTAGTCTGAGAAATTTTTATTCTTTCTAGTAAATATGGATTGGCAACCATTTGAAAAAGTATTGATTTTTCACCTTCCATGATTATTTCCATATCCATCTTTACTAAATCCATGAACATAGGATCCCTTTCAACTCACATCTTGTTCAAAACTCCATGATCCTTTCTGCTCAAAGAATATTCCACCTTATTTTCGTTCCCCGGGTGGTAGTGTATAATGAAATTCTAATCCTTGAGTAGTTCAAGCCATCGTCTTTTCCTCATGTTGAGTTCTTTTTATGAAAAAATATACTTCAAACTCTTTTGATCAGTATATATCTCACATTTTTCACTATAGATATAGTGTCTCCATATCTTCAAAGAAAATATTACAGCTGCTAACTCAAGATCATGAGTGGGATAGTTTTTTTCATGAATTTTTAGTTGTTGTGATGCATAGGAAATAACTCTATCATTCTGCATAAGGACATAACCAAGTCCTTTCTTTGAAGCATCACTATAAATAACAAACCCATCATTCCCCGATGGTAGAGTCAAGATAGGAGCATTGACTAATATTATCTTCAGATATTCAAAACATTCTTCACACTCTTTTGTCCAAAAAAATTTAACCCCTTTACATGTGATCTTGGTTAATGGGTTAGCCAATCGGGAAAAATTCTTGACGAAATGACAATAATAACCTGCTAAACCAATAAAATTGTGTACCTCAATTATACTCATTGGTTCTGGACATTCTTGGATTGCCTTGGTCTTTGAAGGATCAATGGAGATTCTATCCTTATAGACAATATGGCCAAGAAAAGAAATCTCCTGAAGCCAGAATTCACCCTTGCTAAAATTCCCATATAATTCATTTGTTCTGAGAGTCTTTAGAATAGCATGCAAGTGATTTTCATGATTTTCATAGATTTTGTAGTAAACCAATATATCATCAATAAACACCACTAAAAATTCATCAAGATATTTCTTAAAAACTCTATTCATTATATCTATGAAGACAAAGAGTGGATTAGTCAGTCCAAAAGGCATTACTATAAACTCATAATGCCCATACCTGGTACAAACTGCTGTCTTCAGAATGTCTTCCTTCTTCACACACAACTGATGATATCCAAATCGAAGTTTAATCTTTGAAAAATATTAATCTCCATGAAGTCGATCGAATAAATCATCAATGCGATATAGGGGATACTTTTTCTTTATTGTTATAGCATTGATCTCCCTGTAGTCAATGTACAACCTCATAGATCTATCTTTCTTCTTAACAAAAAGAATAGGGGCTCCCCATAGAGAAAAACTAGAGAGAATAAATCTTTTATTACTCAATTAATCTAGTTGTTTCTTTATTTCCACTAATTTCACAGTGACCATTCTATAAGGGGTCTTTGATATGGGCCTTGAACCAGGAATCAAATCAATGGAAAAATCAATTTCTCATTCTAGAGGATGTCCAGGTAAATCCTCTGGAAACACATCAACATATTATTTCACAATAAGTACATCCTCTATTTGAACATTCCTTTCCTCACCCATATTTATTTCACTCTCCTCCTCCCCAATAATTGAATTTAGTCAAGCTACTGGGGTGGATGTAGATGAGAATCAGATGGTGACGTTTATGCTCTAAATATAAGGTACTCCTTATCATCATCAAAAATTATAACCCCCTTATTCTTACAATAAATTTTCACATCATGGTCCAAAAGTCAATTCATATCGAGGATTATATCAAATTAAATCATGGGTATGACGATGAGATCATCAGATAAAGTGTGTTTATATGCCCCAATGGGAATCGATTCACAAAACTTTATTGCAATGATACTTCCCTTAGGAGTTTTGACTGAAAAATCCATTATTAAATCAAATTGGAAATATCTAATTTTATTAGAAAAATGGGAAGATATGAAACAATGCGATGATCTATAATCAAATAAAGCATTGGGTAAATTTGAGGAAACCATTAAATTACCTTCCACCATGTCATTTGGAGCTTCAACCTCAGCAGTAGTGATAACATAAGCTTGGCCTTACTCCCTCGGCCTTTTTTGAGGTAAGTTTCCTTGGATATTAGAACATTCATTTGCATAATTCTTCATTTCTCTACAATTGTATCATTCAAAATTGATAGCCTCTTTCTTTCTCTTACAATCACGAGCTTGGTGGCCTTTTTCACCACACTTGTAATGACTCACATTACCTTCAAGTAAGTACCAGGGTGTTTCTTCCCACATTTACTACAGGATGAAAATTAAACTCTTCCCCTCTTCCCCTTATTTCCATTTCCAGAGTGTTCAGCAGATCTCTTATTATCTTTATTTTCTTTAAAGTAATAAGACTTAAAGAATTCATTTTCTATCTTGATAGAACATGAGGCAATATCTTCGTAGGGTGAGAAGGATTGTGAGGCTAATGCTTGACGGATAAATGGTTTTAACCCATCAAAGAATTTATCAATCTTACTCCTTGGGTTACGTATATAATCTGTTTCATGCCTTGCTAAACTTGTAAAGTTCGACTCATACTTTGTGACATTCTCATCCTCCTTTTGCCTCAGTCTCAAAAATTGTCTTTCCATATCTGCTCGATGGTCACGAGGAAAATATTTTTCTAAGAAAAAATCTTTAAACTCCCTCCATTCCATATTTGATACTTCTTCATCCTCATTTGTGTTTTGAATTAATGACCACAATTGATTTGTATCTTCTGTGAGGCGATAAACTACCATAACAACTTTTTCCCTTTCGCTACACCCCAAAGCATGAAATATTTTCTCTAAAGAAATTATCCATTTCTCAGCTACAAATGGATTTGTAGTTCCATTGAATGTTGGTGGTTGTTGCCTCATGAAGCGGTATAACATTTATCCTCTGCATTGTGGATAAGGGTGCTCCATATGGGTAAGGTTATTATTCATAACCTAAGTGAGTTGTCACAGTATGGTTATAAGTTGTTCAGCACTAATTGCATCACTAGCTCCACTATAATTATCTTGAGTAGGAGGGAAATCCCTACATGGATTACGTGCGTTGATACAGTTTCCATTCTTTCCACTAGGCGTCATTTCTAAACAATTCCATACACTAGATTAGTTTATGGATTGAAATATATAATTCCAAACTAGTAAAATACCTAACATAAATTGAACAGTTTATGCATATAATCCATAATCATAAAAAAATATTTAAGGAAGTATTTAATCATAAATCCTTCATAATAGTTTGTAAAGATAATGTGAATTATCCTAAGCATATCCCCCAAGAGTGTTGTAAACAAGAGTGCAGTAAGACCCGTTGTTGTGTACCAGGATACCCTTGGTCAAGTTTGAAACTCCTTTTCACTCCTAGGTACATCTGTGCCAGAGCTACCTCTATCTGCTCATCTCCAGATGGGGATGTTTGCTTGGAAAATACACAAAATATTTACATTACCAAAATTCTATGAAGCTATTATATACTAATCCTTAAAGTCTATTTTAGGGTAATGTTCTCTAATCAGAGATTTTCTAAATCTAGCTTCCAAGGTTTGTACTAAAATTCCTCTAATACCAACTATAACACCCCGACCCTAGTTACCCAAAGTCGGTGCATTATTACATAACATTGACATGATCACAAGAGATCAAGTCTCAAAAGACTAATTAGTTTAGTAGCCTTGGAAGTACTAGATACATACATAAGTTTTACATTATATTATGAAATGGAAAAACAACAACATTGTGTCCCCTTTGAACACACTCATATCCCTTAGCCTATTCCTATAGGTTAATTGTAATATACTTCTTCACGTCCTAGGAAAAATAAAACATAAGAAAGGTGTGAGCTCATATGCTCAGTAAGGATAACAATATAGCAGAAACTATCATAAATAAGAATAAACATTTAAGGCACTGTATAAGACTAAAACAAAATCCTTTTAAACTTAAACTTCGGCATACTATGGAAAAGATAAGTTAAATAATGTCATTTACTTATTCACATGGATATTCTACTAGTCTAATAATCACATGTAATATCAATAGTTAATTTCACAATGATGGAATGCATAATGTCGAACATCATAACCACATAGTCAATGCCTCGTGCCAAGACTATTTGTCAAGGCCTTGTGGCAAGACACTAGTTTGTCTCATGAGACCTACCGATGCATCGAGTAGCTATAGTGGGCTCTACCCGTCACTTACTAAGTCCAATGCGTTTCTCATATAAAAAGGTTGAAACATAACATAAACATTCGTATTAAAACTAGCATATGAAATGTTAATACTTTAACCATAAACCATGAATGGTATAAAAATAACACATCCATGGTCAAACATATCACAAAACCTTCAATACAATATAGAATATTGTATCATAATAAATCAACTTCAAACAAGTGTAAAATCCATCAAAGGATGTTGATATAGAATGAAATCAAATTTTTTTTGAGAGAAATATCTCTTTCTATTCTGAAATCATTTAAAAGTAACATAATTATAAAAGAAACATTTATTTTGAAAATATTCTTATAAACTTGTAAGGAAAGCTTCGAAGATGTTATAACGACGGAAAATATCTGCACCCGCCGTATACGTTAAAAAACATTCTTACCTTAATTTTTTGAAATGGTCATAAAGTACCTTTTTTGGAAAACGATGGAAAGATTCCTTTCAAAACATTTTATAAAAAGTCAAACAAGGGTATAAATGACTTTAACCCATATTATAGGAAATAATAATTTTTTTTGAAATACATTTTTAAGAAACACGAATGTGGATGATAAATAGGTCTCAGTAGATACTCACGTATAAACAACCTCGAATAATAAAGAGATTGTAAAATTAACCCTTACCCTGTACTTTTCCTTGGTCGATGGTAAGTTAAACTCCTGTATAATAGTTAAATCATTGTTATTAAATTATACTAGAATAACATACATAAATATGATATCTTATATGATTTATAATATTGCTTTGTTAATAAGATTTCAGTAGTATCATTGTTTCAGGTTTTAACTGATTCGTTTTACTTTATATGTTTTGTTATGTAAGTCATGTTTGTTATAGATAGTATGTATTTGATTCATATTCCAAATGATATTAAGTTATTAAACATTATTTTCAATCATAAAATGAAAATTATTCTTGAATGGTTATAATGGGGAATGAATCTCATCATGTTCGTGAAGACGGTAATCTGTACGTACGCACAAGTGACAATGATATTCTATTGATGGTGAAATAGTATGTAATTGGATGATATATCATATATACATAATCATTAACATGTTATATTTATTATTTACATTAATTATACTCATTATTATACTCATCCAAATAATGAAGTGTTGAATAACAAACTACACCACGACGTGGAAACGGTAAGCCGTACGTATGAACGTATGGTGACTTTGTCATTCATAGGATGGATAAAATAATGAATATAGTTGTACTATATTTATAATAACATCACAGTATGTATAAAGTACTAAAGTTATTATTTTTGGTATGGAAACAACAAAGAAAGAGGAAGTGGAAGAAGAAAAGAACTTTGAAAGAGGTGGTGAAATTATTACCTTTTCTTCGGGTGCTTCTTTTAGATTTGATCAAAAGGGCTCCTTAGATTGACTTTATGATCAAAGTAAGGCCTATAGGTTGAATTTATGGTAGTTGTTAAGATATTTGAGCAAAGGTTGGTCAAGCCAAATGACCTGGGAGGTGTGATTTTGAGAGAATGGGAAATACCCTTTTATAAGAGAGGTGAGGGTCACTTTAAGAAAAACTTGAAATATTAATTTATTATACAATCATATTCAGTTTATAATGGCTCCAAAAGGATTTATTTTGAGTATAAGGTGGGTTTGGGTCGAAAATATCTTAACCATTAGGTTTTATATAGGTTTAGGTCACCATATTAACCTTATCTTTTAGATTTAACTCTTAGTTAAATAGTTTAACTTTTACCATGTATTATTGTATTATTATAATAAATGGTTAATAAACTTACTATAAAAAGCCAAGCGAACCCCAAGTGGTTCATTATTGACATATCTAACCTTATCTAAGTCTTTTGGCTGAACCTTATATTTTTAGGAATATTATATCACTTAATAATATAGTATTTGTTTTAAAAACTTATTTATGTCAATTTTGACACTATTTGGTATGTTGTTTTTGTGAAAGTTATAACAACTTTATCACTTCAAATAAAATTTATTTAATCAACCCTAACATGTCATGTTAACCTATAAAATTATTGGAATACATCAAAAGTCTCAATTTACATTTATTTAGATATTTATAATATCAATTATTTTAATCTTTCATTAATAAGGTGATTACTGCATCATCATTGTGTCATAAATAAACTTAGTTATTTAATGTCTAAAAATTATAAATAAAATATAATTATGTAGGAAATATTTTTATCTTTCTAATGAATATTTATAGTCGAATTTATCTTATGTATAACCCTATATTAAAAATGTTTTAGTTATGAAAATTTGAATTTAACACTTTTAACTATTCTTTAAATAAAATAATAATAAATGTCATAATATAATCTAAGTGGATCAAAGAGGATCATATTTTATTCATAAGGTTTATTTTGGTCGAAAAACACTTATCCAATAGAATTAGAACATGTGTTTGGATAATTATAATATCATTTTTACCTTTAATTACCTTATTTACTTATAATTGTGGTAAATAAAATTCAAAAGTTACTATTCGCCAAAAATTATTTTCATCCTATTGAACCACATTTTACTTACTGATGTAAACTGTGTCTCTCAGATTTTTGAAATTCTATTCACAGAAGCGGTAAAATTACGTTTTGTGCAAATTTGCAAATGTGCCTAAGAGGTGAGTAAAAGATGTTAAAAAGTTTAATAAAATTTTACGTATCTAATCTTATTATAAAATGACTCCAATGAATTACATTGAACTAATATAAGTATTATGTATCTATTTTTTACTTAAAATAAATTTAAATAAAATAAATAATTATTTAAATAAAAAGTTGGTTTTAAACAATAACGCAGTGTTTTTCACTATTCATCAAAAATTGAAAGTTTTCAGAAAAATACCAAAAATTCACCCTTAGCTAATTTTGATATCCAGAATCCAAAAAAGAAGTCTATTTTGAAAAATAAAATTTATAAAATTTCAAAAAGTGTGTATTACTATTTATAACGGCTAGTTTGATTGGTCGTGGTGTGCTAGAACTTGAAGTTGCGTACAATGCAAGCTATTGTATTATTCAAAGAGAAACGTACTGTGAAAGTCTGTGGTGTTACATTAAAATATCATTACATTTGTTTATTTAGTTAAGTTGTAAATTTTTATTTAAATAAATAAATTATTTTATATTTCCATTTTTCCCTGTGTAATTGTTTTATTTTTTAGTTTTCCATCTCTTTATTTCTCTTAATTAATTCATTCTTTCATTTTATTTTATTTTTAAAAATATTTATTTTATTTATTTCATTTTCTTTTGTATTTCAAATACCTTTTTTTAATGATTTTAATTTGATTTTTTAAATAAATTAAATTATTCATTGTTTATTTTATATGTAAATAATTAATTTGCCTTTATTCATCCCCGCAGGCAGCTCGGGTGGCTGGGGGTTTGGGGGGTTTTTTTTAATACATTTTTTATAAAAAAATCAAAAAATGGTTAGGTTGATTTTTTTTTCCAAAATGCGCCTCAAATGCGGCATCTGCGATGCCGCCTTTGCATTACGAATGAAAGGCGGAATCCACGTTGCCGCCTTTGCACTGTGGCATAAAGGCCACACCCGCGATGCCGCCTTTCCCCTAAGAAAAAAAATTTAATTTGTTTTGTTTTGTTTTGTTTATATATTTATTTATATACATAATTCATAAAAAATGTTCAGGAGAATTCCGCCTTTCACCTAAAAAAAATTATTAGTTTTTAAAATTTTGGTTCAAAATCGCAAAGTCAAAAATGTTTCAAGTACGTGACTTTGAAAGACTATAAAATATACACCATAAGACCAATCTAAACAAAACTTTAATCATTGATTAAACATATAATCAATTGTTGTAAACACAAATCATTTCATAACAACTGTTCATGAGAAATAATTTATTAGCTTTCAAAACCGCCTACTTGAAACTTAGAAATGTTTCAAGTACGTGACTTTGAAAGACTATAAAATATAAACCATAAGCCAATCTAAACGAAACCTTAAACATGCATTAAACATATAACCAGTTTTTTTAAACATAAATCATTTCCTAACAACTGTTCATGAAAAATAAATTATTAGCTTTCAAAACCACCTATTTGAAAGTTAAAAATGTTTCAAGTACGTGACTTTGAAGGACTATAAAATATAAACCACAATACCAATCTAAACGAAACTTTAAACATTCATTAAACATATAACCAATTTTTGTAAACACAAATCATTTCATAACAAATGTTCATGAAAAATAATTTATTAGCTTTCAAAACCGCCTACTTGAAACTTAGAAATGTTTCAAGTACGTGACTTTGAAAGACTATAAAATATAAATCATAAGACCAATCTAAACAAAACCTTAAACATTCATTAAACATATATGAGTCAACCCCGCATCAATAGGATGCACGTTGTCGCTAGTATCACATACATCTATAATCTTTGATGCATGAAAACATGTTATCTCTCCTTTCATGGAACAACAAAATCCATTCTTCCACCCGCCATGTCCATATCCATATCAACATCTGGTCGCATAAGGGTATGTTCAAAGATATGCCACATGAAATTCCCATATGTTCGCATTCCGGAAAATATCAACCCCTTCAAGACCACAATGCATACAACCATTATAATTTTTCTACAATTGTCACCCCATTTCTGCACATCTAGTTGATCAGATGAAAACACCAGCAATTCCACATAGCCCATTGAAATCTTCATCACCAAATCTTTATCTTTTATCATCTTCAAAAGGCCACTGTAGGACTTCCTTAATCTATCCATTCCAAACACTCACATACAAGTATACTATAAACATAAAAACCAAAAAGTTTTCAGGTTTTTATGTTTATAGTATACTTGTATGCGAGTGTTTGGAATGGATAGATCAAGGAGGTCCTATAGTGGACTTTTGAAGATGATAAAAGATAAAGATTTGTTGATTAAGAGTTCAATGGGCTATGTGGAATCATTGGTGTTTTCATCTGATCAACCGGACATGCAGAAATGTCACCTCCGCACATCCAGTTGATCAGATGAAAACACCAACAATTCCACATAGCCCATTGAACTCTTCATCAACAAATATTTATCTTTTATCATCTTCAAAAGGCCACTATAGGACCTCCTTGATCTATCCATTCCAAACACTCACATACAAGTATACTATAAACATAAAAACCAACAAGTTTTCAGGTTTTTATGTTTATAGTATACTTGTATGTGATTGTTTGGAATGGATAGATTAAGGAGGTCCTACAGTGGCCTTTTGAAGATGATAAAAGATAAAGATTTGGTGATGAAGAGTTCAATGGGCTATGTGGAATCGTTGGTGTTTTCATCTGATCAACTGGACATACGGAAATGGGGTGACAATTGTAGAAAAATTATAATGGTTGGATGCATTGTGGTGTTGAAGGGGTTGATATTTGCAGGAATGCGAACGTATGAGAATTTCATGTGGCATATCTTTGAACATAGCCTTATGCGGCTGGATGTTGATATGGATATGGACATGGCGGGTGGAAGAATGGATTTCGTTGTTACATGAAAGGAGAGATAACATGTTTTCATGCATCAAAGATTATAGATGTATGTGATACTAGCGGCAATGTACATCTTATTGATGTGGGGTTGACTCATATATGTTTAATGAATGTTTAAGTTTTCATTTAGATTGGTCTTATGGTTTATATTTTATAGTCTTTCAAAGTCACGTACTTGAAACATTTCTAAGTTTCAAGTAGGTGGTTTTGAAAGCTAATAAATTATTTTTCATGAACATTTGTTATGAAATGATTTGTGTTTACAACAATTGGTTATATGTTTAATGAATGTTTAAAGTTTCGTTTAGATTGGTCTTATGGTTTATATTTTATAGTCCTTCAAAGTCACGTACTTGAAACATTTTTAACTTTCAAATAGGCAGTTTTGAAAGCTAATAATTTATTTTTCATGAACAGCTGTTATGAAATGATTTGTATTTACAACAATTGGTTATATGTTTAATGCATGTTTAAGGTTTCGTTTAGATTGGTCTTATGGTTTATATTTTATAGTCTTTCAAAGTCGCGTACTTGAAACATTTCTAATTTTCAAGTAGGTGGTTTTGAAAGCTAATAATTTATTTTTCATGAACAGTTGTTATGAAATGATTTGTGTTTACAACAATTGGTTATATGTTTAATGAATGTTTAAAGTTTCATTTAGATTGGTCTTATGGTTTATATTTTATAGTCCTTCAAAGTCATGTACTTGAAACATTTTTCACTTTCAAGTAGGCGGTTTTGAAATCTAATAATTTATTTTTCATTTCTATAGACATAAAACATATAAATGAACATAAACAATCAATGTCTATGTCTACAGTGAGGAGATCCTGTCCCACATGGTGGTCTAACACAAATCATTTCATAAAATATAGTTTTTCATTTCCATAGACATAAAACATATAAATGAGCATAAACAATCAATGTCTATGTCTACGGTGAGGAGATTCTGTCCCACATGGTGGTCTAATAATAGGACGTCCACGGTGAGATCTATGGGGAGTCTGATGACCTGGATAGGGCTGGTACTCGGGCACTGGAACGTCGACTGTCATATCCTCCACCTCTGTGCCAGTGGGAGAAAATGTCAACTCCACCTCGTACGGCCCTCCTGATCCTTCTCCCACCTCCATGGTAGAAGAACCCAACATCATCGCAGTGGGGAAAAAATCATATGGTGATGTTGTACCCCAACTCTGCGATGGGTCTGGACTCCAAGGTTGTGATGACACTGGACCGAAAGGTTGCGCTCCATATGGGCCCCACAATGGAGAAAACTAAGGATATGCTGTCAAAAAGGATGGATCTCATGACGGCTGAGGCAGATCCTGCATTGGCTCAGACTGGACTACTAGAGGCCCGACCTCTGCCTGTGGAACTGGTGATGCCTAATGTGCAGGATGACACTGTCTACGTCGCTGTGGTCGTGGCTCCTCAGCACCTGCAGTTGCTACAAGATCTTCCTCTGTGGCAGGAACCTGCTGTCTCTGTGCCGGACGCTCGAAGAGGCTCTCGACAAACGCACGGACAGATGACCTCAGCTCCAACGCTTGATCATGAACGGCTTCCCGGCTGAAGACTCTATCCTCAGCCTCATCACTCATATTAATAAGTCAGTCTGTCTGACTCTCCTGTAAACAGATTAAAAATGAATTATAAAATAACTCAACAAACATAGTAATATAATTTAATTGAAATACAATTGTATGAATCTCTCTGTCGGCTCGGGTAAGATACAGTATAGACTTCATTCTATACCATGGCTCATACTCGTGATGCGCTGAAAGAGAGAACTGCACCGTAGGAACTCCCTGGATGTGAAACTTTGCACGTCTGTGCCAACAGTCGAGAAATACAGCATGTACTCGACACCAGTCGCCATCCTGCCTCCCTGTCAGCTTCATTCCATGAAGCTGATTTGTCTGCCTCGGCGGTAATGGAATCCGCTGAGTAAAGAGAAACTGGCACATGACTCTGTCAGGCTGGTGACACTCAACAATATGAAAGTGAATGAGTGGCACTACAACCGTAACATCGTCAAGACCAACCGTGCAGTATGGAGGCAACTGGTCCATAAAAGACCAATATGGAACCAATAAAATCTGAAATAACATATTAACCTTGTTAGAAAAACTGTTAACTAAAAAAATGATGTTATTATAAAATTTGTTAGACAGATATAGATTTTATATGCATACCTGATGGGGTAAGAGAAAGTCAAACTCGAGCCGATATATGGCCAAATCGTGTCTCGAAACCGCATTGAAATTGTGGCGCTGACACCACCTATAAAATACAACATCGACAGTGATAAATAATGAGAAATTAAAGTCAATAACTTGTAGTAGCATCAGAAACTGCTAGAAATGAGTGATCATACCAGCGTCCACGCGGCGCATCATACAGCACCGCCATCTCGACCAGCGGACCTGCAAGATTAGGGCAGAATGCGGGGAAGTTCTCTCATGCCCACATCTGAATAAGGATGACGCATCCCCCGATACTTGTGCGCCTCCTGTCGGATATCCTGCATAATGCTCTATATGTATATGCCAAGCAGGCAGATCCCCAACTTTACATCCCTGCCCGATCAAAATCTTCTAGCAGGGGTAGATACATCATGTGCATGTGCATCCCTGAATGATCTGTACACATGGTCCCTCCAATAAGTCGTAATATATATGCACGTGCATAACGCATCATCGTCTGCTCGTCAGCATCATCAGCTAAAACTGGAATCTGTGCCTCCAGCCAAGGCATAGATATCGATGCTCAATCAGTAGCACTATGATCAGAAAAAATGTCAATGCCTAACAAGCGCTGAGCAAGGTCGGGCCAAGCTGCCCGAGTGGATCCAATAACGGGTCTCCCCTGGATAGGAAGACCAAGAAGCACAGCCACATCCTGGAGGGTGATGTTCATCTCTCCCTCAGGCAGGTGGAATGTGTGTCTCTGGTCTCCACCTCTCCACGAGTACAGCTAGAAGGTGATGGTCTACAAATGTAAAATCGGATACTGTAATACCATAGAAACCAGCACGACGCAAGTATGGTATAATGGCAGGAGGAGGCTCTGTGTGATGAAAATGGTGTGCTCGACGCACCCTGATCAATCGATCTGGACCACCCTCTATCACAACCTGTGAATAATGGGTAGCCTGCTGACTGAGTAGTATGGTGTCAGTCATCTGCATATAAACAAATAAAGTTTTATCAAGGATTCACATCATAGATCATTTACGACCTATAAATGGTTCTGTCTCTAATCTATGTTGGATGAATCATGATTTAACTTTGTTTTATAAATTGTTTTATAAAATAATTGGCATGCAATTTTTATTTTCTGAAAAGGGTTTTTGATAAAATATAGTTTCCCCTAATTTTGGTAAATAGAAGGGTGTTTTTAAAGAATTGTGAAATAAAGTGTGAACTAGTTTTCAAAGAATGTTTTTATATCAAGAAAGGGTATTTTGTTATTTTTGAATGTTATAATGCCCTTTCAAAATAATTTTATGTATATCTCAAATGTGATCCTTGGGTATACAGGTGGAAGGTGTAGTACTAGGGCTCATATTTTGATATTGTAAGAGAGTTCACTTTTTGAGGTGTTATTCTATTACTAGATCAAGATTCATTTGTCTTTATGACTTCATTAACAATGTAGGAGGGTTCAATTTCTGGGGTGCTCCTTTATTCCCTAAAACTTTATGCACGAGTTATAGGGATTTGTAGGGCACATTAGTCATATTGATATATGATTGTACTAGACAATCTGTTCATATGTTTCATGATTATTTTCTCAATCACATAATGTTTCGAAAACCGATGTAAAGGGAATATGTTTTTGGGCTTACGGTTCATGTTTTCAATTTTAGGATTTAAAGATTAGGGTTTCACATTTTACCTTTTGGAACTAGGCTTTTCGATTTCTTTTAACGTTTTATGATTTAGGTTAATGATTTGAGAAAAGATTTTTAGGATTATGGTTTAGATTGTTAGGATTACTGTATAAAAAAGATGTTTCTGGGTTTACTGTTATGATTTTCAGTTTTGGGGGTTAGAAAACAGAGGTAAAATGAAGAGATAACAACATAAAATTCATAATATGAGAATCTCCCAATAACGACAATACATCATTGTGGCTTAAGAGTGTGAACTCGACCCAACAATGTTAGGGCATCGTTTCCGATTATGACCTTCTTGATGACATACGGTGCATCTCAAACTCTGTCTGTTCTTGAGGCTAGTCCATCTCATTTCGCATCCTACTGTCCTTCGGTCTCCCATGGGGACGTAACCGATTCATATCAGGTACCACTATCGACTGACCTTCGGGCATTGGAAAATAACGAAACTCGCCAATAGGTGTCCATGGTGCAACGTAACAGTTAGCAATGGTGTTCATCTGGTACACTAGATCAATATATGCTTCCCATGATATGTTAACAGAGGCACATGCTGCGATGGCGTGTGAGCATGGAAACTGTAAGGCCTGAAAGCTTCCACATTGACATTGCTTCGTTTCTAGTAACACCACCACTTTTTCACCAATGCTATTTGTGGTGGGGTTTGATTTCTCTTGAACTTCAAATCAAGAGTCTTCTCATTGAAATAGGCAGACTTGATAACCAGAAGCTTCTTCAATATTCTTTTCAATCTCTCTTTGAACATGTCTTCCGTACGTTAGCCCCTGATTTATTCCATCCGATGCTAGTTTTTCTCTATCAACAAAGTACTTCACGGAATGATATAATGTCTCCTGAACTAGGGTAGTTATAGGTAGCTTGAGAATCCCTTTGAAGACATCATTGATGCACTCTACAATGTTGGTCGTCATGTGTCCATACCTCTTCCCCCCATCATATGCCAATGTCCATTTTTCTTTTAGAATTCACATCATATAATCGTAAACTTCTCCATTAACCTGACGGATTTGTTTGAAACGTTCTTCAAACCATCTTTGATCAGACTCATATGCTACACAGAATAAATGATATTTCACATCTTTTGAATTTATCTTTACGTTGATATATAAAAAAATAACGAATACAATGCGTACCAAGTCTGGTGATTACCTTCTTCATCGGTTCGTTGTGAAATTTTTTATGCAAGTTGCTAGCAATGTGTCGAATATAGAACCGATGATGTGCATTTGGGTAACGTCATGTATCAGGATCCGCATTGATTGCCTCATTAATTGCCCGGTGCCGATCAGATATCAAACAAACACCCCAAATGTTGGGGAAATGGGTGTTGATACATGCCAAAAACCAACTCCATGATTCATAGTTTTCTTTCTCTACAATGGAAAAGGCAAGCGGAAGAGGTGAATGGTTTCCATCTTGGGTTGCCACAATCAACAATACACCCTTGTATTTTCCATATAGAAATGTTCCATCAATCTGAATACACTGTTTGCAGAAACGAAAGGCGAAGATACAGGGAAGGAATGCCCAGAACAACCGATGAAATTGAACACGAGATGGATCAAGTCGGTTATCGTGAGACACATGTTCGTTTGTATCCAGATGGAAGACAACTTGGTTATGATGCCTCAGTATGGCTAGCAATTGCAGCAACACCCGATATGAGTCATCCCAATCACCATAGACCTTCACAATTGCCTTCTGTTTCGCCTTCCATGCCTTATTATAGGATATCTTATAACCGAATGTCTGTTGTATCCTCTCTTGCACAAGGGCTATCAGAACATCTTGACATGTTCTAATCATCTCAACAACAATGGATGACACAAATTCTACACCCAATGAAGTATGATCTTGTGTCAGGTTTGGCTGAACGCAAGTATGAGCTGCCTCAATCCTCGAGATTCTCCAACCTCCAAATGCAATGTCTGAAATCGCCCTCAATCGAAATCTACAATCATCCTCATACTTCTCACATCGTATGCCATATTTTCTACGATCTGATTCGTAAACTAAATAGTTGCAGTGCCTCTCAATGTGAAATCTCTTTAGCGTATTTTTTAATGCATCTTTACTTGGAAAATTCCTTCAAACATATAAAGTTTTGTCCATCTCACTAAACCTATCTTGTATAACTCCGGGAAACTCAGTTGTCGGTGTGAGACCATTATCTTCAAATTCAGGCACATGTGTCATTGCTTCTGACCAATATGCAAAGAGCGGTGGATGATTTATTGTAGGTCGAGCATGCTACACAACTAATGAATTTCTCGAAACTTTTGTTGTTCCTTCCTCATCAGCACTACTATCACCATCTGTTTCGTTATTACGAAACTCCTCATCAGATGTCGGGTTAACATGTATATCCGGGAGATCAAGTAGGTTGTCCTCTGCATCATTTGGAATAGTCTGAACTTCATGGGGCGGACTATCTTCAACAACTCTTGTAAGCATATGTCTTTGTACAATTGGATGTTGTTGTACAGTAGAAACATCAACATATAACTCCATCATGGTGCCATCTGACCGTTGAGAAAACAAATTAATTGTTTGGATCCATTGTGCATCATCAACCAATGGACAAGCTATATGCCACAATGTTGACAGGAACTGCAAATGTCTATAACTCATTGACTTGATCTTCTGATCGGAACCTAGATTTAATGAGCCATGAATTCTGTCTTGAAGGTCACTTAGGGTTACACAATTAGTTGTATTAACCACTGTTATTGGTTGTGTACTGTAAGAAGCCCCTTGCTCAGTTTGAATAACCTCCCCATAGCAATACACACAGGCAAACATTCCGCTCTACGTAAATAAAGTTTTCTGATCAAGATTTTGATGATGTAAGTGACATTCAGAATAATGGTTACCAATATAAGTTGGATTTTATACTTTGAACCTGTAATTAAACAGCTTATTAAAAATAAGTTGGATTTTACCTCACGTTCAAATAATAACTATTACTTCTAAACTATACAATCTTTATGATACTTAAATTTTAAAAGATCTTATATCCTAAACTGGGATATTTCTTAATACACTTTCTAATTAGTGAGTTAAAATATAAATAACATCGAGTTAAAAAATAAATAAGAGAATGTTTTCAGCTTTTAGCTTTTCTTGTAGTGAATTGGATATCAAAATTTCAGAAAACCCGTGATTTCTGAAATTTTGATATTCAATTCACTGCAAGAAAAGCAAGAAGCTCGAAACATTCTCTTATTTATATTTTAACTCCATGTTATTTATATTTTAACATTCTGTTATTCATATTTTAACTTCATGTTATTCATATTTTAACTTCATGTTATTCATATTTTAACTTGATGTTATTTATTTTTTAACTTCATGTTATTTATATATGTTATTTATATTTTAACTCTATGTTATTTATATATGTTATTTATATTTTCACTCTATGTTATTTATATATGTTATTTATATTTTCACTCTATGTTATTTATATATGTTATTTCTATTTTAACTCTATGTTATTTATATATGTTATTTATATTTTAACTCTGTTATTTATACATGTTATTTATGTTTTAACTCTATGTTATTTATACATGTTATTTATACATGTTATTTATATTTTAACTCTATGTTATTTATATTTTCACATGATGTTATTTATATTTTCACATGCTGTTATTTATATTTTCACATGCTGTTATTTATATTTTATCTTCATGTTAGTTATATTTTAACTCCATGTTATTTATATTTTGACTCCATGTTATTTATATTTTGACTTCGTGTTATTTATATCTTGACTCCATGTTATTTATATTTTGACTCCATGTTATTTATATTTTCACTCCATCTTATTTATATTTTAACTCCATTTTATTTATTTTTAACTCTATTTATTAATTATTTTTTTATTAATCATTCCTAATAATAAATATCAACATCATTACTAAATTATAAAATTATCATTTCTTTTCTTAGATATTTTAGTAGTTTATAAAGAAATATGTATATCTTAAGCATATCCTCCGGGAGTGTCAAATCAGAATGCAGCAAGCCCCGTTGTCGTGCACCAGTTCTCGTTCGAGTATAGCTCAAATCGGTGTTTTCAGGTTTTACCCCTAAGTACATCTGTGTCAGACCCACATTCACTTGTTTGTATCCAAACAAAGATTTGATTGCTTAGATAACATACTCTTTATGCTACCAAAATTTCATTAAAAGAATCCTAAATTAATTTATACTAATGACAATTATAATTCCTAAATATGTATAAACAATCTAATAAACAAAAAAATTTCAAACTAACTAAACTATTAAAGATTTAAAATATTTAACTATAAACAATTCAACTAAATAAAAAACATTAAAATTATAAAAATATTTAACTAAAAACAATTCTACAAAATAAAAAACATTAAATTAAAAAACATCTCTAAAAGCTTTCCAAAAATTTCAAACCACAGAACGCCGCCACAAAAGAGAGAATTTGAGAGAGGATGAATGATTGGAAGTGAGGAGAAGAGGAGGGGGGGTGCTGCCCTTTTATAGGGCGCGAAGGCAAAGGCGGCACCGCGGGTGCCGCCTTTCACAATGATGTTAGGCGAAATGCGGTACCCACGATGCCGCCTTTCGGATGACGTGATACAGAAAGACGATACCACGGGTGCCGCCTTTGCCACACCACCGATCCGCGCCGGCAGTCCAAAGGCGGCATCCGCGATGCCGCGTTTCATCCGTAATGCAAAGACGGCATCTGTGATCCGCCTTTGAGGCGTAATTGGAAAAAAAAATTCGACCTAACCGTTTAAAAAAAAATATTTTTTCTTAAAAATGTATTAAAAAAAAACTCGGGTTTGGGGGGTATGGGCGCAGGTTGCGGGAACTGGCCTCTTTCCCGTCATCGATCGAAGAACGAACCGAACTCCGGCGAGCCGCTTCGTCAGATCCAGCCGTGCCTGATTCAACTGCGGGAGGTCTAAATCATACCGACGCCGCCGCTTGAACCACCCCCGTCCGAAGAAGATCCGAATTCGCTGATGAACACCTCAACCAAAGCCGTGGATCTGCTTTCTGAAGACCCCGACGTCGCTGGAACCAGCGTTGAAGCTAGATCTGGGCGACTTATTGAAGATGAACAGGAGGTCGAAGGAATCCCAAGTCTCTGGTGTCGTTGGATCTGAGTTCGGAAGAAAAGCCATGGTAGAGGAGAGAAACTTCCATTTTTGATTCATCTGGATCAACCGCGGAGGGAGAGGATCATCCGAGACAGAACAGAACCCGTCCTAAGCTCGACTAGGGTTGGAAGTGAAATCGATGCACACAGGTATAATATCACCCGAGATCCCTATTTTCATGATTTAATCGAACCAGGGAGTTACCGGAGTTTCGATTCCTCGTTGCTTGTTTACAGGTCTGAATAATTGAAGAAAAAGGCGTGAATCATGTATGCTCAATGTAATGCCTTATTGAGCAGTGAAGCGAAGCTATGTTGGGTTAAGCCGACTGTATTAAGGGGGTAAGTTCAGATTCCACGAGGCAAGAAATGTTTTACTAAGGCCAAAGATGAGCTAACCTGCTATGTGAAAAATGACCGACTCAATCTGTGTGTTTTGAGCCCTAATATGTGCTGACCGATACTGAGCTAAGATGATTTTAGTGGAGTTTGGAAACTGCAGGCTTTTCATGAGTTGAGTTTTCCCTACCTGAAGTGGTGGAACACACCTTGCTGGGATAAAGAGCCTTGAGGTAATTTGAGGTATAATTTGCATCTTTTCTACCCTAACATCAATATTTTTTATGTTGGAGATTCAGAATCATTTATTATCCCTACCCTTATTTATGGGTTAAATCATCCTATAGAAAGAATTCATAGACAATTAGAGATGACTACTCCAATTAGAGGGTGATCAAGATTGTTGGAGATATGTTCCTTGTTTAAGCTATATGTCTAAGATGACCGGTTATCATTTGATTTCCTCTTACTAAATACATAACTATATGATGTCACCATTTTAATGGATTATTTTTATATTGCATAAACTTATGAATATTTTTATCGGTAAATATCCATTTTCTCTGTGCATGGAAGAGACCATTCAACTTTTGTTTGAGAGAGAGAACCATTTGTGGAATCAATGTATTGAGCCATAACATATCACATCTCAGTTAATAAGCCTGATTTTTTGTCTATTGAAGGTAGTGAAGGAGGATATTTCTTGAGATATGCATGAATTTTTTGATATTTTCCCAGTGGAATTAAAGATTTAACCTCCACAACATGAAAGATTTAACCTCCACAACATGAAATTGAATTCAGTAGCTGTCTTGCACATAGCTATAGAGGGTTATCATATGTGTCTTGCACATAGCTATAGAGGGTTATCATATGGAACTAGCTGAGTGATCGCGTTGTCGAGCGCGTCAAATTAGATGTTTATTTTTAACTAGAATTTTTGTAGTATAGCAACAACCCTAGGTCGTCTCTCGACAGAGCCTTAGATCATTAATTTTAAAATGTGGTTTTGATTATGAAGGTAAAAAGGAAAATGAGATTTTATAATACTTGGTTTTGATGATTAAAGATGACAATAGAAAATAGAAGCTATAAAACAAAGTAGAGATTAACAGAATTAATTAAGTGTGATCAACTCGGGGTACTCGCATGATGTTTATCCTTCATCGCTTCATGATATAAGGTTATGATCTTTTAATCCCTGGTTTGTAACACCTAGAACTAGGATGTTACTGAGTTTATACTAGGATACTTCTTAGGGTTCAGTCAAAAGCACACAATGATTCACCGGACACCGCCGATGATTGAGTGAATTGTGTTTGACTTCATAACCAAAACTCACCAAGACAACACACGTAAAACTCGATCCGTTGTCCAGGTTTGTATGTTATTTCTTTGTGATACCATGACATAAATGTACATAGCCTTGACAGTATTTGTGTGAGTTCAATTGACCAATATAAACCACACAAACACCGCAATTGAAAGGGGGAAAGAAAGTGGTGAACAGTGTGTGAAACATCACATGAATGGGTACCCCCAAACATGATCATATGAGTTGAGCATGACATACCAATACATAACTCAATAAAATAAGAATAGAGGATGATGAAAAACAACACAACAACCTGAAATTTAAAAGATCATTCAAATATTACAAACACGAAGCTCGGGATGTACATCACGTTCCTCCCCAGGTGATCACAAGGGGTTTAGAAACCCATGGGAGAGGAGGAAGAGAAAGATGTTGGGGTAGAACTTCCCATAGCCTCCAGAACTGCTAGGGATGTTGAGAATACTCTTTGGGGACTCCAAAATGGCAGCACCTTGCCTCTTGGCCGAACTTCCAAATGGGGAGCCCAAGGTGCCATTTTATAGGAAAATTGGAAGGTGGTTTTAGGCACACAAATTTCTTCAATCCACTTGTACCACGCGTTTCGGCCTTCAGACAGTCTTATCTCGCTTTGGAGAAAATAGAAAAGTTGTAGCCCTACCTCTTGACTGTCTCCACCGAAAGTTTGGCACCATTTGGACAACTACAGCTCAAGATATTGATAAAATACAGAACACCACATTTGACTTGGTCCAAATTCGGTGGCTTGGACAGATCAGTTCGGATGGGCCCCATAGAAGCCGAATCAGCATTGAGTTCCTTAATATGAAATGTAGCCTATTAAATTTGGGACAGACCCACAAAATTTCAGCCCATTTGGATGCACGAATTTCGTGTACTATGCAAAACAGTGGACAAATGTCCATGGATCCATGCAATTTTGGCCCATTTTTCTTCCACTTCATCAAAGGCCCTCCAAATCATCTCCACATACATTGAAACAATAAAAACAAGTAACATTGCCCATTATAATATTGATTAACATTAATTGATTGATTCAAACATGAAGTGCAATTTATTATTATATTTGGAATATTCATTACAAAACTAGTTTAAAACTGCGGTGTAAGGGTGAAATAAAACAGTGAATCGTGGTACGATCACACCCCCACACCTAAACATTTGCAATCCTGGACAAAGTCACATATCCAAATACAATGATTCATATATATATATTTCCAACATCCTGAAGATTTATCATTTGAGGAAATTTTATTTAAAGTAAAGTGATCAATGAGTGAAAATAGAAAAAGATGTCTCATAAATCATATCATAGCGAAATTCAAAAAGATTCATGATACCCAATTGAGAAAGGAATTCAGAAGTAAACCATGACACTAAATCTCCATGTGTGTGTATGAAAACCATTCCATACTATTCTTTCCACTTGCTATCCAATGAATATATGTTATTTTAACATTTTTCAGCTTAAATGATTTTGTCACCGAACCTGTCCTACATCCTTTTCAATCATATTTCAAGACCCACTCATTTAAGCATTTCCAGAAGTCAAACCATAAGCTCCTGACCTTGATATCCCCATATGTTGCACATTTCATCACTCCCTTCATTTATTATTTTTTTTTTGAAGTTGTAATTGGAACAAATCTCACACTCATCTCTCAACCCTTGTTTGATCTCCTCACGACACTAATTGAAATAGTTATAACAAGATCAAAGGTTGAGGAGGAGTGGTTTTTGACCTGCCCAAGTCACAACAATTTTTTTTGAGGGCGTACAACAATCGGACATTAGGTACACACGCATAGGTCAATCTGGTACAGTAATGAAACATATCGGATAAGGAACGAACATATGGAAATATCATTTAAAGCTGAAAAATATTAACCCAACATATATTTACCTTATATCAAGTAAGAAATAATCACACTTTGTGGTTTGATGCAAAAATTTGTGGAGATATTAGTGACACAGTTTTTCAAAAAACTACTCACACAAAGGGCATCAATCATCTCAAAGGTTTCACATAGATACGACCATTTATATCGTTGACAGAAAACCAATTCACTAAAAATCACTCCTTGATGGTAAACTCATACACAAGTTCTTTTTAGCCTTCGTTATGGTATTTTTACTTTCCCCACTTTATGGTCGCCACATCATGGAATTTCAAAATTGTTGATGGGGAAAAATGAAAATACCATAAAGAAGGCCAAAAAGAGAAAACAAAAGGAGAAAACGATGAAAATTCCTAACTAACCCAAGAATGTATCCACCCCCACACCTAGAATGTGCAGTGTCCTCACTGAAATAATTGAGAATGTGAGAAGGAAGGATAAAACCTGGTGTGTTTTATTCGTATGGTGCGTTGAGAAGGTGGATTTTCTCCACCGGATTCTTTGGAAAATCATCATAGAAGTGTTTAAGTCGCTGCCCATTGACGGTAAGACTTCGTCTACTCTGCTCATGCAAAACCTGTATTGCACCAAAAGGGTAAACATTAGTAACAGTATAAGGACCGAGCCATCGGGAACGAAGTTTACCTGGGTGGAGCTTAAGCCTGGAATTGTACATGAGGACCTTCTCACCAATATGGAACTTCCGCTGGTGAATCATGCTATCATGAATAACCTTTGTCTTCTCTTTATAGATTCAGGAGTTGTCATATGCATCACGTTGAATTTCGTCCAACTCTTGAATTTGCAGCTTTCTTTCCTCACCCGCATCTGAAAGGTTCATATTACATTGTTTAACAGCCCAATATGCACGGTGTTCTACCTCCACCGGGAGGTGACAAACTTTTCCAAACACAATCCTATATGGTGACATTCCGATCGGTGTTTTAAAAGCAGTACGATACGCCCAAAGTGCATCATCCAAGCGCAAACTCCAATCTTTCCTATTGGGTTGTACCGTTTTCTCCAAGATTCGCTTAACCTCTTGATTTGAAATTTATGCTTGTCCGTTAGTTTGAGGATGATATGCAGTGAAGACTTTATGAACAACCCCATACTTACGAAGCAAGTTTTTCATGTTACGATTGTAAAAATGTGAACCCTGATCACTAATGATGAATCTTGGTAGACCAAACCTACTGAAAATCCGGGACCTCACAAAATCAACAACCACTCGAGAGTCATCGGTCCTGGTGGCCTTTGCTTCCACCCATTTAGATACATAGTCAACAACCAATAAGATGTACACAAAGCCAAATGAATTTGGAAAAGGCCCCATGAAGTCAATGCCCCATGCATCAAAGATCTCACAAAATAACATGGGCTGTTGGGGCATTTCATTCATCTTGGAGATATTCCTTGTGAATTGACAACGACTACATGACTTGCAAAATCTATGGGCATCCCTATACAATGTTGGCCAATAAAGTCCTGAGTCAAGGACCTTTCGAGCAGTACGTTGAGAGCCAAAGTGGCCCCCACATGCCAAGGTGTGGCAGAAGGTCAAAACAGAGGTGAACTCATGGTCAGGGACACACCGGCGAACTACTTGGTCACTACAAATTCTCCACAAGTATGTGTCATCCCAAATGTACCAACGAGAATCATGCTTAAGTCTCTGGGATTGTGAAGTGCTAAAATCAGGGGGGACCCTAGATGTTGCTAGAAAATTCATAATGTCCGCATACCAGGGGGTAAGGTCCACAACATCACAAAGGTTCTCATGAAGGAAGAATTCTCCAATGGGTAGGGGTGAGTCAACATGATGGTCCAATGGTGGAGAAATCCTACTAATGTGGTCAGCTACAACATTCTCCACTCCTCTCTTATCTCTAATCTCAAGGTCAAACTCTTGGAGGAGGAGCATCCACCGAATGAGGTGGGGTTTGACTTCAGGTTTCTTTAAGAGGAAACGAAGGGCATCATGATTAGAAAACACAATCACTTTTGACCCAAGAAGATATGAACGGAATTTTTTCAAGGCAAACACAATAGAAAGGAGTTCTTTTTCAGTGGTTGTGTAGTTTACCTGGGCAGGGTCAAGGGTACGCGAGGCATACACAATGACATGAGGAGCCTTTTCAACCCTTTGTGATAAAACTGCCCCAACTGCAAAGTTAGAGGCATCACACATAAGTTCGAAGGGCATATCCCACCTTGGTGGTTGGATGATGAGAGGTGACGTGAGACTTATTTTTAGTGAATTGAATGCATCCTCACAATTTTTATCAAAAACAAATTCAGAATCCTTTTGTAACAACCGAGATAAGGGAAGTGCGATCTTACTAAAGTCTTTAATGAATCTGCGGTAAAAACCAGCATGACCCAAGAAAGACCGCACCTCACGAACACATTTTGGAAATGAAAGGGATGAAATTAATTCAATTTTAGATTTATCAACCTGAATTCTCTTATTTGAAATGATATGCCCAAGAACTATCCCCCGCTTAACCATGAAATGACATTTTTCATAATTTAAAACAAGATCTCTTTCAATGCAGCGGCAGAGGACAAAACCTAGGTTTTCCAAACAATCATCAAAAGAAGAACCATAAACCGTGAAATCATCCATAAAGAATTCTATACAACTCTCAAGGTACTCAGAAAAAATACTCAACATACATCGCTGAAAAGTACCAGGAGCATTACATAGACCGAATGACATCCTTCTGTATGCAAATGTGCCAAATGGACAGGTAAATGTTGTCTTTTCTTGATCCTCAGGGGCTATATGGATTTGGAAATAACCTGAATAGCCATCAAGGAAACAATAATGGGACTTACCAGCCAATCGTTCTAGCATTTGGTCAATGAAAGGTAAAGGAAAGTGGTCCTTCCGCGCGGCTTGATTCAGTCGACGGTAGTCAATACAGACTCGCCAACTGTTTTGCACACGCATTGGAACCAATTCATTCCTTTCATTTGACACAACTGTTATTCCTGTTTTTTTAGGCACAATTTGAACTGGGCTAACCCATTTACTATTAGATATAGGATAAATGATCCTTGCAGCAAGTAATTTACTGACTTCCAATTTTACCACTTCAAGGAGAGTGAGATTCAACCGGCGTTGAGCCTGCCTTACGGGCTTAGCCTCATCATCCAAAAGTATATGATGCATACAAATAGATGGGCTAATACCGGGAATATCAGCCAATGTCCATCCTATTGCCTTTTTACACTCTCAAAAGTTTGAGCAGTTTCGATTCCTGTTGTGAAGAGAGGTTATTGGCAATAATGACGGACAGTTGGTCAATACGCTCAAGATAGACATATTTTAAATTTGATGGAAGTGGTTTTAATTCCAACACCGGGGGTTTTTGGATTGAGGGAGTGGATTTAGGGGGAGTGAGGTCCATGAAACTATCTGCCCATGTTTATTCTCAAAGGAAAGAGAATCTATTGAAATGAGATTTGCAGAATCATCGATAGTCATGAGTACCTCAGAATAAACACACTCATCAATTAAAGCACAAAATTTACATTTTTCTAAACCCACACAACATTCAAAAGAAGAACCAAAACTCAAATCATCCAAGGGTGTAGAAAACAAAAAAGAATTAGAGTTTGGGTTGAGGAGAGAATTGCGTGTGTGTGCATCGTTTGAGAGCACTTCCATCGAATAGACAGGAAGAGTGGAGTGCTCTTCAACGGGGTGTTTCATAGCCTCAAGGATGTTAAAACTTACCTTTTCTCCACCAAACTCCATGGACAGTGTACCATTGTGAACGTTGATGATCATCTTTGTTGTTTTTAGGAATGATCTCCCAAGTATGAGAGGGGCATGTCCTTGGGTTCAGGTATCTTCCATCTCAAGAATGTAAAAGTCTGCAGGGAAGATGAGATTCTTAACTTTTACGAGGACATCCTCAACCACTCCGGATGGGTGTGTTGTGCTTCGGTTGGCAAGTTGCATGATAATGCCTGTTGGTTAAAGCTCTCCAACCTGTAAAGAAGTATACACGGAGTGAGGCATTACATTAATAGAAGCACCTAAATCTAGCATAGCATCAGAAAAGAAGATCTCCCCTATGGTACACGATATCGTGAATGTGCCCGGATCCTTGCATTTGGTTAGCATTGCTGGTTGAATCAAGGCCGAGACATTCCTCCCCAGCTTGACTCTCTCATTCCCCTTCAACCTCCTTCTATGGGTGCAAAGTTCTTTAAGAAATTTGGCATAACGGGGAATTTGCTTGACTGCATCCAACAATGGAATATTAACTTGAACTTTTTTAAATGTATCCATTATTTCATTGTCAATATCATTATTAAAGTTTTTCTTAGATTTAGAGAGTCTTTGAGGGAAAGGAAGAGGAATTGATTGTTCATTTGAATCATCAATGATAATTTGATTGCCCTTTTTATTTTGTTTTTCATTACATGAAAATTTTGAGGGTTGGGAAGGAGTGTATTCAAGAGGGGGACATACCTGCTGTGTAGAATCAGTAGAAGGAGAAACTTCTTTACCACTACGAAGTGTAACTGCACATACATTATCTTTGTCCTTTGGATTGACAATGGGTTGTGATGGTAGTTGTCCAGAACCTTGCATCTTAAGCTCACCGATGATGTTTGCCAATTGCCCCATTTGGGTTCGTAGGTCTTGAATAGCTGATTGTGTGGTTTGTTGGAACTTGAGGTTCTGAGTTGCCATTTGCTTCACTATATCCTCAAGGCTTGGTTCAGACTTGGGAGGCGGAAGATTGTTTTGAGATGTTGAAGGATAAGAAGGTTTCATACCTTGGCCTTGTTGATACCAATTCTGCTTGGGGTAGCTTGAGTTTCCTCCTTGTCGGTATTGTGGGTGTGCTTGCCACCCGGGGTTTGGATTTGGCCCGAATGGTTCTTGCTTGAATGGTAGTGCTTGTTGGAATGGACGCCCAGGGAACACTGCAGCACAAGACTCAGATGAATCCTGAAGTTGTGGGCACTGATTAGAAAAATGAGTATTATCAGAACAAATACCACAATGTAATGGAACGAGAGGAGAGTGTGAGTTACCTTGTGCTTGAGCTAATTGCCTTAGAATGGTATGCATCTCGTCAAGTTTATTATCTACCTTTTGTTCTAGGGATGAATGACTTACCTCATGAACTCCTCGAGTTGGTGCAATGACTCGTGTACCAAATTGTTGTGCATTTTGAGCCATGTTGGTTATTAAGTCACGAGCGGTAGGAGTTTTGTCAACTAAGACACCACTAGCTGCAGCATCAATCATTCCACGATCCATGAGGATAAGTCCCTCATAGAAGTATTGGATTAATAGTTGTTCACTAATCTGGTGGTGGGGGCAGCTTGAGCAAAGTCTCTTGAATCTCTCTCAGTATTCATGAAGGGTCTCTCCTTGTGATTGCCTAATTCAACAGATTTCTTTCCTAATTGATGCAGTTCGGGAGGCAGGGAATAACTTCTCTAGAAAAAGTCTTTTTAGGTCATTCTAGCCCCCAATTGTGGAAGACAAATAGTATAGCCAATCTTTGGCTACACCATCAAGGGAGAAAGGGAAGACCCTAAACTTAATGAGGTCTTCAGACACATTTTGGGGTTTCATGGTGGAGCACACTATGTGAAACTCTTTTAGATGTTTGTGAGGGTCCTCTTCGGGAAGACCATGGAATTTTGGAAGGAGGTGGATGAGACCCGATCTAAGCTCAAAGTTGGCTACTTCCTCGGGATATTGGATGTACGTAGGTTGGTACTCCACATCAGGGGTGGTAAGTTCTTTTAAAGTTCGATTATTTGCAGCCATGTTTTCTTGGGTTTGATTGAGTTCAATTTTGGGTTGGTTTAGAACCACTTGAGGTTCTAAATGGGGTTCCACAATGTTACTTGATTGAACTTCTCTAGATGCCTTGATTTGTGTGTGAAGTGACTTTTCAATTTCAGGATCAAATTCAAGTAGTGTTCCTTTACCAGATCTTGTCATGCAACAATGATGTCCAGTTTGATTGATTGATTGTTTGTTGTGTTTTTTTTTGATTTGATATGGATAAAAGAGAAACTTAAGAAGGGTGAAAGAATAATAGAATGTTATACTATAGAATTAGAGAGGGAGATGTGGAAGGAGAGAGAGAGAGAGAGAGAGATAAAGAACACACCAAAAACAACAAAAAATAAAGACAAAACCCAAAACAAAAACAATCAAATGGGGGTGGGGTATTTAAAGGAGTACTAATTAAGAAGTAAAATAACTAAATAAAATTAAATAAAGAAAAAAATGATCTTGGCTCCCTGACAACGACGCTAAAATTTGATCGCGTTGTCGAGTGCGTCAAATTAGATGTTTATTTTTAACTAGAATTTCTGTAGTATAGCAGCAACCCTAGGTCGTCTCTCGACGGAGGCTTAGATCATTAATTCTAAAATGTGGTTTTGATTATGAAGGTAAAAAGGAAAATGAGGTTTTATAATACTTGGGTTTGATGATTAAAGATGACAATAGAAAATAGAAGCTATAAAACAAAGTAGAGATTAACAGAATTAATTAAGTGTGATCAACCCGGGGTACTCGCATGCTGTTTATCCTTCATCGCTTCATGATATAAGGTTATGATCTTTTAATCCCTGGTTTGTAACACCTAGAACTAGAATGTTATTGAGTTTATACTAGGATACCTCCTAGGGTTCAGTCAAAAACACACAATGATTCACCGGACACCGCCGATGATTGAGTGAATTGTGTTTGACTTCATAACCAAAACTCACCAAGGCAACACACGAAAAACTCGATCCGCTGTCCAGGTTTGTATGTTATTTCTTTGTGATACCATGACATAAATGTACATAGCCTTGACAGTGCTTGTGTGAGTTCAATTGACCAATATAAACCACACAAACACCACAATTGAAAGGGGGAAAGAAAGTGGTGAACGGTGTGTGAAACATCACATGAATGGGTACCCCCAAACATGATCATATGAGTTGAGCATGACATACCAGTACATAACTCAATAAAATAAGAATAGAGGATGATGAAAAACAACACAACAACCTGGAATTTAAAAGATCATTCAAATATTACGAACACAAAGCTCGGGATGTACATCACGTTCCTCCCTGGGTGATCACAAGGGGTTTAGAAACCCATGGGAGAGGAGGAAGAGAAAGATGTTGGGGTAGAACTTCCCATAGCCTCCAGAACTGCTAGGGATGTTGAGAAGACTCTTTGGGGACTCCAAAATGACAGCACTTTGCCTCTTGGCCGAACTTCCAAATGGGGAGCCCAAGGTGCCATTTTATAGGAAAATTGGAAGGTCGTTTTAGGCACACAGGTTTCTTCAATCCACTTGCACCACGCGTTTCGGCCTTCAGACAGTCTTATCTCGCTTTGGAGAAAATAGAAAAGTTGTAGCCCTACATCTTGACTGTCTCCACTGAAAGTTTGACACCATTTGGACAACTACAGCTCAAGATATTGATAAAATACAGAACACCGCATTTGACTTGTTCCAAATTCGGTGGCTTGGACAGATCAATTCAGATGGGCCCCATAGAAGCCGAATCAGCATTGAGTTCCTTAATATGAAATGTAGCCTATTAAATTTGGGACAGACCCACAAAATTTCAGCCCATTTGGATGCACGGATTTCATGTACTATGCAAAACAGTGGACAGATGTCCATGGATCCATGCAATTTTGGCCCATTTTTCTTCCACTTCATCAAAGGCCCTCCAAATCACCTCCACCTACATTGAAACAATAAAAACAAGTAACATTGCCCATTATAATATTGATTAACATTAATTGATTGATTCAAACATGAAGTGCAATTTATTATTATATTTGGAATATTCATTACAAAACTAGTTTAAAACTGCGGTGTAAGGGTGAAATAAAATAGTGAATCGTGGTACGATCACTGAGTTGTGAGTGCTAAAGAATTAAATTAATTAATTTTGTAGGATGGATATGCTTTTGATTGGTTAGATGAATTTGAAATAGATTTTGAGAGTTTGAAATAAAATTTTATGAGTGTTATTGTTCATTAATCACCTAAGGAATTAATTCCCAATAAGGTACATGTTAATGCATCTCATCATGTATTGTAATGTTTTTTAATGTAGGAAATATAGGTTATCAGATATGGGTATAAAAAGTTGCATATTCATGAGAGCAACTATTCTAGATATTATTTAGAGCTTCTATTAGTGGTTTTAAAACTTAATATAGCCAAAACTTATCTTCTTGGAGAAAATATTATGGTTTTTATAGATTATAAAAGTTTATAGTACAACTTTTATTATAAAGATTTGAACTTGGGAGAGGTTATATGTAAGGTTTTTACATTAGTATAATTTTTATCATCTATACACCTAAAAAACGGTACATGGTAAAAGATAATTTTAGTTGAATATCATATAGTGATGTTGATCAGGATTCAAGTGAGAAAAATGTTGACAATAGAATTAATAGTTAGGTATCTTGACATGGGGGAAGTAGTTAGTAGAGCTTCACTATATTAAATGACAATTGATTCATATATGGTGTTATGAGTGCAGTCATAACATAGATATCCTTCCAATGGCCCAAAGGTCTTCATTTTTATTGATTTTGATAATCCACCTTTCAAGGGGTGAGGTGGAACCCTTAAAAGACTCGTAGGTGTAAGTATTACATGGCCTGCAGGCCTTAGAGGAATTCATTGCTCGTAGGCTTCAAACATTACATACAACCCAGACTAACTACTTACATAGATATCACAAGATGATGTTTTAAATGGATTTCATTCTCCATGATAATGCTTTTGATGATTGGTTTATGGGAGGAGAAAACCAGATCATGTTTTGAGATCACTTATTTCTTCCTTAGAGCATGTATTTGGATGTTTTTCCATGAGTTGCAATGACCATTTGTTGCAGTGAATATTGGTATTTCAAATAGGTAATATTTCATAAATAGAATGTTTTAGAGGATTGGGATGAATAGATTAGTAGCTGCGTTTATGGAAGGGTGTCTTACTTATCGGTGGGTTAAGGATAAGCATCATGTACTACATGGTTTGTTGCAATTGATTATTTTATAGTAGAAATTAGAGGATGTTTCTATGGATTTTGTGACAGGTTTACCACATAAAATTAAAGAGTATGATGTGATTTTAGTTATTTTTTTCATTTAACTAAGCTAAATAATTTCTTCCCAATTAAGGAACAAAAATGTTCAACAAGACTCTGTGTTTGAAGTGGTGAATTTGTATTGAGTTCTGTAGATGATCATATCATATCATGAAAAGCCGCACATAGTTCTCAAATGTGGAGGGGATTTATAGACACATTTTTACCCAGTTTTATATTAGTATAACATTCCATACTCAAAACATATTTTTAGACCCAATGAATGATTCATAGGGTAGATAATATGTTATGAGATTCTATTATGAAGGTTGGTGGATCTTGGGTAGAGAATTTTCCATTGATAGAGTTTTCATATAATTAATGTTATTATTTTTCCATCAGAATGACATCATATAAGGTAATATATGGTTGAACATAATGATTTACATTATGTTGGATTCATATTGGTGAGATAATTATTAATGTACCAAAATTGATACAAAATATGAAAGAATAAGTTCATACAATTTTTTATTTTATTAGAACTTCTCAAGGTAGAAAAAATTCACACCCATATCAAAGGAGGATACCATTGTAGTTCACTACTACCGGTCATGTATTTTTTATTGTATCTCCTTGTCATGGGTAACAAAGGTTTGAAAATGTGTGTAAGCTTTTATAAAGGTTTATTGTTCCTCCTATGGCGCATGAATGTATTAGAGAATTTTCTTATCACGTGGTTCTTCTTTCTAAACTAATTCGGATTCAAGATGTATTCTATGGGCCATATCTTATGATGTATGTACATGATATAGAACATATATTTAATTGGGGATAGTTTAACATAGATTATGATTGAACATAGATTATGATTGAACATATATAGAATATCCAATAGAGATCATGGATCATGGGGAGAAATTATTGTGTGGGCATGCCATTCATTGGGTGAATATTAAATTGGGGAATGGTAGTATGAAAATAAATAATTATGAGAAAAAAATATCATATGAGGGTTTAGTACCCTAAGTTATTTTATTTGTTCCTTTTATATAGAGGGTTTTTTGTATGTTGGAATGATATGAAATCTTGCTAATGATTTTTGAGAGGTGTCTTTTTTGGGAATGATTATGTTTAATATTTTCAAGGAAGAGATGTTTTGGAGGTGCAGTGAATATGGATAGCTATTTTATTTTTTATTTTTGGAGATTATAAAATTTTATTAACATGCAACATAAGAATCATTGATAGCTAAATTTTATTTTTGGATGTTATGTATATATATATATATATAACAATGGTTTCCATTTACTAGAAGTTGAGTTTTTCATTTTATAGTGTAATTCCAACCATTTTTTTTACCCTTAGGGCTACTCTCCAACCCCTTTCTTATTAAAGGTGGTCATGGAGATTGAGAATCATTTATTATCCCTACCCTTATTTATGTGTTAAATCATCCTATATAAAGAATTCATAGACAACTGGAGTTGACTACTCCAATTAGAGGGTGATCAAGATTGTTGGAGATATGTTCCTTGTTTAACCTACATGTCTAAGATGATCGATTATCATTTGATTTCCTCTTACTAAATACATAATTATATGATGTCGTCCTTTTAATTGATTATTTTTATATTGCATAAACTTATGAATATTTTTATTGGTAAACATCCATTTTCTCAATGCATGGAAGTGATCATTCAATTTTTGTTTGAGAGAGAGAATCATTTTTGGAATCAATGTATTGAGCCATAAGATATCACATCTCAGTTAATAAGCATGACTTTTTGTCTATTGAAGGTAGTGAAGGAGGATATTTCTAAAGATATGCATGAATTTTTGGATATTTTCCCAGTGGAATTGAGGATTTAACCTCCACAACATGAAATTCAGTTCAATATTGATTTATTCACAGCTATCTGGCATATAGCTATAGAGGGTTATCATATAGAACTAGCTGAGTTGTGAGAGCTAAGGAATTAAATTAATTATTTTTTATAGAAAGGATATGCTTTTGGTTGGTTAGACGAATTTGAAATAGATTTGGAGAGTTTGGCATAAAATTTTATGAGTGTTATTTAAAAGTTGGGTTACAGCTGCCAACGACATCACACGACGCTACAAAGAAACCTGCGAAAGAAATAGGCTTGAAGACTCGACCCTGCGACCTGCGCCCCCCAACCCATCCCTATCGTTCCACCCTATCCTATGAGTGTTGTTGTTCATTAATTACATTATGGAATTAATTCTCAATAAGGTATATTTTAATGCATCTCATCATGTATTGTAATGTGTTTTAATGTAGGAAATATTGGTTATTAGATACGAGTATATAAAGTTGCATATTCATGAGAGTAACTATTCTAGATATTATTTGGAGCTTCTATCAGTGGTTTTAAAACTTAATCCAGGCCAAAATTATATTCTTAGAGAAAATATTATGGTTTTTATAGATTATAAAAGTTTATAGTACAACTTTTATTAAAATGATTTGAACTTGAGAGAGAGGGTATATGTAATGTTTTTTACACGAGTATAATTTCTATCATCTATACACCTAAAAAATGGGACATGATAGAAGATAATTTTAGCTGAATATCATATAGTGATGTTGATCAAGATTCAAGTGAGAGAAAAATGTTGACAATAGAATTAATAGTTAGGTATCTCGACATGGGGGAAGTACTTAGTGGAGCTTCACTATATTAAATGACAATTGGTTCATATATGGTGTTATGAGCGATGGAGTCATAACATAGATGTCCCAAGATGATGTTTTAAATGGATTTCATTCTTCATGATAATGCTTTTGATGATTGGTTTATAAGAGAGAATCAGATCATGTTTTGAGATCACTTATTTCTTAGAGCATGTATGTGGATGTTTTTCCATGAGTTCCAATGATCACTTGTTGTAGTGAATATTGGTATTTCAAATAGGTAATATTCCATAAATAGAATGTTTTAGAGGATTGGGATGAATAGATTAGTAGCTGCATTTATGAAAGGGTGTCTTACTTATCAGTGGGTTAAGGATAAGCATCATGTACTACATGGTTTGTTGCAACCATTGATTATTCTATAGTAAAAATTAGAGGATGTTTCCATGGATTTTGTGACGGGTTTACCACATAGAATTAAAATTTGTGATGTGATTTTAGTTATTTTTGTCATTTAACTAAGCTAAATAATTTCTTCCCAATTAAGGAACAAAGTTCTATGAAATGTCCAGGAAGATTGTGTTTGAAGTGGTGAATTTGTATTGTGTTTCGTAGATGATCATATCATATCATGAAGCCGCATGTAGTTCTCAAATGTGGAGAGGATTTATAGACACATTTTTACCCAGTTTTCTATTAGTATAACATTCCATACTCAAATAGGTTTTCAGACCCAATGAATGATTCATAGGGTAGATAATATGTTATGAGATTCTATTATGAAGATCGGTGGATCTTGGGTAGAGAATTTTCCCTTGATAGAGTTTTCATATAATAAATGTTACTATTTTTCATCGGTATGACATCATATATGGTAATATATGGTTGAACATAATGATTTACATTATGTCGGGTTCATATTGGTGAGACAATTATTAATGTACCAAAATTGACACAGAATATGACAGAATAAGTTCATACAATTTTGTATTTTATTAGAACTTCTCAAGGTAGAAAAAAGTCACACCCATACCAAAGGAGGATACCATTGTAGTTCACTACTGGTGATCATGTATTTTTTATTGTATCTCCTTGTCATGGATAAAAAAGGTTTGAAAATGTATGTTACATTTTATAAAGGTTTATTGTTCCTCTTATGGTGCATGAATGTATTGGTGAATTTTCTTATCATGTGGTTCTTCTTTCTCAGTTAATTCAGATTCAAGATGTATTATATGGGCCACATCTTATGATGTATGTACATGATATAGCACGTATGTTTAATTGGGGATAGTTTAACATAGATTATGATTGAACATATATAGAATATCCAATAGAGATCATGGATCATGGGGAGAAATTACTGTGTGGGCATGTCATGTTGGAGTTGGTGCCCTAGAACCAACTTCATTGTACTTTATGATAAACATGTATTCATTTGATGAATATTAATAAACTCCTTATCACATCATGATTGTTCTTCTGCATGACATTGTATGTGATAATGTCATAAGAGTAGCTGTCGCACTAAAAGGTCATAATGAATTCTTGCTATGATGAGAATCCGAAAGTGTCATGACACTATTCTTGAATATATGTTATATAGCCGGATGATATCATTTGAAAGGACACAAATGATACGGGATATCAGGGGTGGAGACTCATAGGAATTTAAGACACATTCTCATGGTGTACGCCCTTAGTAATGTCCAAGAGGATATTATGAGAATGAGACCCGCCAGTAGGAAATCCACATTTATAAGTGTCATTGGATGTTTCTATCTGCGGACGTGTGTATTGGTCCTTAAACTTTAAGATTATTATTAATGAGTATTACGACTCACGCACTTAGATGTATTGGTGAAAACTGTGATGACATATGTTCATAGCGAGATAGGATATGTTGGGTGCGTCATGAGTAATACTGCATTAATGAATAATGCGAGAAAAGATTTGTCCCTTTTGTTCCATGATAGAAGTTTATATCTCAGGCTCTTTGATGAAAATGATATAGCCTAAATAAATCCTTGACCATGGTGTTTTATAAGCAAGTTCAATTTCCGAGAAGTCAAAGAATGAGATATCGAACACACGGGTTGATGACACTTACATGCAACCCACTTGATTGGAGATATCGAGACAAAGAGATTATATTACACTGTAAATGTTCATATGAGGTGGCATGTCGTTGCGACATTAACTTCTTTCTTTATGAGTGCTATAAGGTCTCAGCCTTAAACATTACATAATCTTGAATTAAGTAAATAATTCACATTGATGATCTTTTCAGGTTTAGGGTTTTAGAGAATTAGGCTATAACTATTACATTACATCTCAAAAATTACAAAGTAGAAACTTCTACTCAGTATCCATTTTTTTAATCAAATAAAAATTCTTAAAAGAAAACAATAATTCTTTTCTTGATATAAATCTGCTTGAGTTATTCCTTTCTTTTACCTTGCTTTATACTTTGTGAAAAACATTTCAAAAACTTGGGATGAGCATAAAAAACTCAGTAAGGGTTATAAAATAAAGAAAGAAAACATTAGTTCATCAATACATACAAAACATAACCTCTTTAACATACCTCATGAAATCATAAGATTTATGAATAACTCATAGAAATCATAAATCATAAAGGTAACTTATGTCATCCATATCATACTTACATTGTAACTTTCACAACTACATAGGGAGTTACACTTGGAATATCCATCACAGTATATTCCCTAAATCTCTTAGGAGAAACATTAATGTTTACCTCTGTCACGTTACCTAATGCATTAGAGAGCTATCTCGGGCTCACCCGCCCTAGGTTTATCACGGAACCACCCGTATACGTAAACAATGCCTAATAACCATAACATATTCATAACACATAAAATAAGCATAAAGAAAAGATAACATTTCCATATTGCAATTAGAATATATCATTTCAAGATATTGACATAATCAATGCTTTATCAAACCATTTTCAAAACCATTTAAAACATTTAATAAAGAGATTTTTGAGTCAAAGTGTCCTATACCACTTTGAAACTTTTAAAAGAAATTTTAATTTCAAATATTCATATCCATATAAATAAATCCTTAAAACCTTTTTTAAAACACGAATATTAATGAGAAGGTTTAGAAGAATAAATCTTTAAAACAATACTTTAGTTAAGGAGTTTTTAACCAAATGAGAGATGCTTGAATACAAATAACTGAGGAATAATATTAATCAAAACTTATAATATCATGAGAATAATGATATTCATGATATAATATGTCAAAGGGTAGTATATACACTATATAAAAGTGAATTGGTGTATAATAACAAATAAGTCTCAATGGAATGTAAATTGAGTCAAAGTCCCTTACAAAGATCGTATCCTTAGATTAAGGATAAATCAATGACATAATTATGTGCGGAAAATTAGAATACACCCAATATAAGTGGATATTAAGTGTAAAAAATCAAAGTTAATTCACACATATTCATAACACGACATAATCAAGAAGTAGAAGTTTAACCCAAATAATTGAAATTGGGTTAAGAAGTTTTCTTACCGAAATTCGACAGCCTAACAACGTCACTTAAAAATTATGAAAATGCGTTGATGAGAGAGAAAAGGTTCTATCATCATCTGGGCACAAAATCTACAATAATAAGGATATAAAATAACATATCCTGACATAATAATGTGTAAATTAAAAGACATAACATAAATGAAGTCTTTTAAAAAGAGGAGGGTGAAAGATTCCTTCACCGATTTGTTAACTTAAGAAACATACACATCATGAAAGAAGGATCATACAATGAAGATGTAAATACCAATAAATTAAAGTATATTACACAATGAATAAAATCATGGGAAGTACATACACCACACAAAAGGAAATAGTGACATATATAGCATGAATCTCACGAGAATAAAAAGTGAGATGAAAACCCCTTACCACGTTGTAATCAATCGAGTCGTAAGACCAAAAGTTAATAACCACCAAATGAATCATACAATACCATGAATATAAATATAATCATGATAATATATATCAAATAGCAGTACACAATACACCACATGCAATAAAAAAGTGGTGAACAATGGAAATCTCACGAAATTAAAAGTGAGATAAGAAACCCCTTACCACTTTGTAATCAATCAAGTCATAAGACCAAAAGTTAATAACCACCAAATGAATCACAGAATACCATGAATATAAATATAATAATGATAATATATATCAAATGAAAATACACAATACACCACATGCAATAAATAAGTGTTGAACAATGAAAATCTCACAAAATTAAAAATGAGATAAGAAACCCCTTACCTCGTGTCTGACTTGACTCGTATGTTCCGTGTTCTTCTTGAATAATAAATTTAAGTTAATTTCTACTTCCTGAAGAACCTTTTTCAAGTTTATTATTCCTTTTATATCACTTATTACCTTGCTATAACAATTAGTTAATTATTTGAGTTCATTTCAAACATTTTGTCGATGTTCAGAACTTTAGTAAAAAATGAACTTGTTATAATTACAAATTGTCCATGTGGTCAAAATTCCATTATCTCTATAATGATATTCATTACTTAGATATCATATATATCATATATATCTAGTGTATATGTATTTATAATATTCAATATCATTTGGAGTTAAGAAATGAAACGCACCGTTCATGGAGACGGTAAGCCATACATACGCATGAATGCTACTTTCTTTTCTATTTTATATTTAAAGGAATGAAACTTTATAATACATAGGTATATTATAATTTCAGTATAATATCTATGTTATGTAATTTAATTGCCCCCATCCTTTATACATTCAACGTATGCCATGAACGAGTCATATCACTTTGAGGGAGCGGTAGTCTGCACTTGCTCAAATGAAATTATCGTATTTACCCATTATGGAAACCATAAAGGTATGATATAAATGAAAAATACAAAAGTATAGAGATATTATAAATATAATATATATCACATATAAATACAGTGCCATTATAATGACCACCATAAGAGGTGGTAGGAGAAGATTGAACAATCATCGTTTCGTGAGGCAGTAGTTCGCCGTCCACAGAAACAATATGTTCTTTACCCATTAGATGGAGGTGTGTGTAAGTGTAGTTCAAATCCTTCCCATAACAACATCCTAATATATTGAAGATACTAGTGTTGTTATAAAAGAAAGAAATAAAGAGAGTTTAGGGGGTTGGAGAAGGAAAATAATACAAAAGAACTTAAGAGAAGACGTTACCTTTAAATCGGGTAACTCCCTTTGGTTTGAACCAAAATGATTTCTTGAAGTGCCTTCTGCCTAAGGTAAGGCTTCTAGGTGGAATAAAAGGATCTTGAGAGCTTATTTGGGCAGAGTTTGGATGATCCAAGAGGCTTGATAGGTGTGAGTAATGAGTTGGAGGTGAAGTTTTTTTATAAGTGGGAGGAGGGACTCTTTAGGAAAGTTTGAAAATATTATTTTATTATATAATGATTTTCGGTTTCTAAAGGTCCAAAACTTATTAAAGTCGAAGATAATATGACTCTTGTTCGAAATAAAACCATCCAATAAGAATTGGACAGGGTTTGAATATTGTTTTAATCTTTATAATCTTATTTATTTAAATCATTCATTAATGAGGTAAACAATGCATCATTATTGTGTCATAAATAATTTTATTTATTTGATGTCTAAAAATTATAAAAAAAATATAATGATGTAGGAAATATTTGTATCTTTCAAATGAATATTTATAGTCGAAGAGATAACTTATATGACCCCATGTAAAAATTGATTTACTAAAAGATATATGTTTGTGTCATTTTTGTCTTTACTTTAAATTAATTAATATAAAGTGTCATTATCACTCTTAAGTGGCTCAGCGTGGTCCTAAAATCGACCCAAGGATGCCCATGGTCGGAAATGTATCAACCAATAGGATCAGGACACATGTTCGAGTAATTTAATATTATTATAATATTATTTTTACCTTGAATTATCCTATTTACCTTTAGCCGCGGTAAATAAAAGTCAAATGTTACTATTCACCAAAAATTATTTTCATCTTATTGAACCACATTTTACTTACTAATAAAAATCATGTATGTCGGATTTTTAAAATTCAATTCACAGATGCGATAAAATTTCATTTAAATGAAAAAGTCGGTTTTTTAACTACTACTCAGTGTTTTCACTATTCATTAAAAATTGAAATTTTTCAGAAAAATACCAAAAATTCAGCCTAAGATATATTTGATATTCCAAATTTAAAAATGATTTCTATTTTACCAAATTCAAAACATAAAAGTTTCATAAATTAATTTAAAATTAATTCTAGTTGTCAAAACAAAAAACGTGGTTTTTAAGAAATAATAAATATCAAAAGATTGACACTTGTTTCTGTCCAATTTCAAAGTGAAATTACTTCCAATGACCAAAATTGGATTAAATGGTAAAAATATAATCTAATTACACTTTAAAACCAATTAAAAAGATAATATAACCATATAAATAAATTAGATTAAAAGACAGCTTTGAATTAAAATACAGTATTTTTCACTATTCATTAAAAAATGAATTTTATCAGAAAAATACCAAAAATTTACCCGAAGTAAATTTTGATTTCCCAATTCTAAAAAAGAATTTCATTTTGTCAAATAGAACATATAAAAGTGATCAAAACTAGATTTAAAGAGGGTTCTCCATCAAAAGGCAGTAAATCGACCTTTTAAAGAATAATTGTATTTATGCTTAAAATTAGATTCATTCACATTTTAAGCCTCTAACTTTTATTGAAAAAATGTAAAAACATTTAAGAAACATGTTTAATCATAATATGGTTAGTTCTGTTCATTCCCGCCAATACAACGACTAGGTGTTAACTACCATTTAAAATAATATTATATTATTATTTTTTAGTATGACCTAACGTTGTGTGCATTGTAAGATATCAAAGAAACCTATTGTTGCATATCGGGTACGTCATCGAACATAACATCCCCTTTAAAGAACAATTAATATTTAATTCACAAATATTAATAAATATGAAAATGTATTATTCTTTATTTACTTGGGATGTTACATCTTTCCCCCCTTTTAGAAATTGCGTTCTCGCAATTTTAAAATTGGGTTTGAAAACTTCATCAAAAGTCCCACATCAGAAAAGGAGTCAATAAAACTATCACTTTAAAAGAAAGAAAGAGGAGTACAAAGGTCCCCTGAGATAACCTATACTAGGATTCCGTGAAAACAAGGATATGGAGGAGAAACTAAGTGTCAAGTTCTGATGGAGAGTGACAAAAAACATGATTAGGAGAAACTTAACCACAAGAAAATCAAAAACTTGTGATAGGTTAAACAGTCTTTGGTTTCCCAATAGGAAATGTAAACAGACAACATTTTTTTGTTTTAAGTTCCTTTTCATAAAGTTTTTGAATTTATTTATGAGATTGACTAAGGACATAAGAAAATATACTTACTTTTCAAGTAGAGTTTCATCCTTTAATAATTTTCTACCAAAAACTCATCTTTTCTCCAAATGATGAGTATTCAAGATGACTTGTTCACATCTAAAGTGCTAAAATCAACTTCTAGTGAATCACATAATCCACAAAAGATGAACTATACATTTCTCCTGTCTTTAGACATTAACCAAAACTAAAATGGTTAGTACAAGATCAGATAATCCCCAAAAAGGATAATCCTTTTAAAAAATATTATTCCTAATCTCCAAAATTTGACAAACAATACCCAAAGTTCAACAAAGACCATTCAATAAACAACTGTCCATAAAATTCTTTGAAGTAAACCAAACTAAGATTAAAACCCAAAACTTAGAAGGATTTAATCATATAGTCTTCCACTGTAAATCTTAACATTTATCTCCAAATAACATCAACTACTCTTAATGTCTCATACTGAAGTGTAATTAACCTAATCACATATTCTCTACGATAGGTTAATCATTTCCATAAATAACCCAAATAGCCATAAAACATAGATTTTTACAAAATAAAATTTCAACCATTATTCCACAAATGAAATCCCATAGTATTCTATTTTCCTTAGGCATATAGTGTTTCCTCAAAAGAGAGAATGTATTCCAAAATATCCTTTATTACCAATCACCAAATCATTTTCCTATACTAAGGATATCCATTTGATAAAAGATAAGTTCCCAAAATCAACTTACTCTTGATCCATAAAATCATTTAACTAAAGGAATAACTCATACTAACCAGGGACTTCACGTAGGCCAGTGGTAGGTGATGCACCCTTGTTTCCCTTCGGTTGTGGGTTTGATTCCCATTGCCTTGCCGGATGCGACGGGTTGTCACCCATCATACGGGTTGTCCTTTTTATAAATCTCAAAAATATCCCTAACATATTTTAACCTCAATGGTTGCCTTATACCTATCATTTTCATCCCAACTCATTAAGACCTCAACATCTTAATGAAGACTTATATATATTGTCATTTTTTTATTTCACCTCCATATGATAAAATAAAACTATTCCCAAAAGAAAGAACATCATACCTTGATCATGATGTCTACATGGTTTCATTGTCATCTTATTCACATAGTTAGAAGGTCCATGCATTGCAACAATGATTTAAATATCCTTAAAAATCATTTTATTCCATCATCCAAATACACTTTGCACAACATGGGTCATATGAGTGTTCACAGAAAAATAGTTTTGGAAAATAATCATGTATAACATATAATTTCAAAATATCTGATAAAACTTGCTTTTTATAAAACAGTCGGATAAATGGTCCTTTTAAAATACCATAAGTATGTGCTGAAAGACTAATTTAAAAGCAAATATAAATATGTTGCGCAAGGGTCTCTTTCTTCACTAACCTTTTCAAAATCACAATATGCTTCAAAATCTTGTGATAAGGTAAAATATTTAAAAATGCCTTGATAATATTTACCTTTCTTGAAAAAATGAGAATATTGTTAAAATAGAATTTGATTAAATACAACCCATGATCCACGATGATATCGAGATATAGTGGAGGTGGTTGATATCTCAAACAACTTCTTGCAAGTGAGTTGTATGCTAGAAAAAGTTTCACAATCATCTGAACATGACTTTGCAATAATTATTGCAAGCATGTCATCAGAAAGAGATACAAATATTTTTTGAGATCCTCCTCCTTCCATTTGTAATTGAATTTCCTTGATTTAAAAAAGTTATAAAATAAGGATTTAACCTAAAGAGTAGACATAGAGACTAACCATGTGTCTAATAAAAACTCATAATCCCTAAAGTTTTCTAAACCGACCTTTGATACCAACTATAAGGCCTCACCCTTAAACATTACATAATCTTGAGTTAAGTTAATAATTCACATTGGGGACCTTTTCAGGTTTAGAGTTTTAAAGAATTAGGTCATAACTATTACATTACATCTCAAAAATTACAAAGTAGACACTTCTACTAAGTATCCATTTTTTTCATAAATTAAAAATTCTTAAAAGAAAACAATAATTCTTTTCTTGATATAAATCTTCTTGAGTTCTTCCTTTCTCTTACCCTGCCTTATACCCTGTGAAATTTTTTCAAAAAACTTGGGATGAGTATAAAAATCTCAGTAAGGGTTAGAAAATAAAGAAAGAAAACATTAGTTCATCAATATATACAAAACATAAGCTCTTTAACATACCTCATGAAATCATAAGATTTATGAATAACACATAGAAATAATAAATCATAAAGGTAACTTATGACATCCATATCATACTTACATTGTATCTTTCATAGCAACATAGAGAGTTACACTTGGGATACCTATCACAATATATTCCCTAAATCTCTTAGGAGAAACATTAACATTTACCTCCATCACGTTACCCAATGTATTGAAGAGCTATCTTGGGCTCACCCGCCCTAGGTTTATCACAGAACCACCCGTATACGTAAACAATGCCTAATAACCATAACATATTCATAACACATAAAACAATCATAAAAAAAGATAACATTTCCACATTGCAATCTGAATATATCATTTCAAGATATTGACATAATCAATACTTTATCAAACCATTTTCAAAACCATTTAAAACATTTAATAAAGAGATTTTTGAATCAACGTTTCACATACCACTTTGAAAATTTTAAAAGGAATTTTAATTTTAAACATTCATATCCATATAAATAAACCCTTAAAACCTTTTTTAAAACATGGATATTAATGAGAAAGATTTAGAAGAATAAATCTTTAAAACAATACTTTAGTTAAGGAGTTCTTAACCAAATGAGAGATGCTTGAATACAAATAATTGAGGAATGACATTAATAAAAGATTATAATATCATGAGAATAAGGAGATTCATGATATAATATTTCAAAGCGTAGTATATACACCATATAAAAGTGAATTGGTGCATAACAACAAATAAGTCTCAATGGAATGTAAATTGAGTCAAATTCCCTTACAAAGATCGTATCCTTAGATTAATGATAAATCAATAACATAATTATGCGTGAAAAACTAGAATACACCCAATATAAGTGGATATTAAATGTAAAAAAATCAGATTTCATTCACACATATTCATAGAACAACATAATCAAGAAGTAGAAGTTTAACCCAAATAATTGAAATTGGGTTAAGAAGTTTTCTTACCAAAATTCGACAGCCTAACGACGTCACTTAAAAATTAAAAAAATGAGTTGATGAGATAGAAAAGTTTCTATCATCACTTGGACACAAAATTTATAAAAATAAGGATATAGAATAATATATTCCGACATAAGAAAGTGAAAATTAAAAGACATAACATATATGGAGTCTTTTAAAAAGAGGAGGGTGAAAGATTCTCTCACCGATTTGGTAACTTAGGAAACATACACCCCATGAAAGAAGGATCATACAACGAATATATAAATACCAATAAATTAAAGTATATTACACAATGAATACAATCATAGGCAGTACATACATCACACAAAATGAAATAATGGAAAATATAGCATGAATCTCACGGGAATAAAAAGTGAGATGAAAACCCCTTACCACGTTGTAATCAATCGAGTCGTAAGACCAAAAGTTAAAAACCACCAAATAAATCACAGAATACCGTGAATATAAACAGAATCATGATAATATATATCAAATTTTAGTACACAATACACCACGTGAAATTAATAAATGGTGAACAATGGAAATCTCACGAAATTAAAAGTGAGATAAGAAACCCCTTACCACGTTGTAATCAATCGAGTTGTAAGAATAAAATTTAATAGCCACCAAATGAATCACAGAATACCATGAATATGAATATAATCATGATAATATATATCAAATGTTAGTACACAATACACCACATGAAATAAATAAGTGATGAACAATGGAAATCTCATGAAATTAAAAGTGAGATAAGAAAGCTCATTACCTCGTGTTCGAATTGACTCGTATGTTCCATGTTCTTCCTAAATAATAAAATTAAGTTAATTTCTACTTCATTAAGAAACTTTTTCAAGTTTATTATTCCTTTTATATCACTTATTACCTTGCTATAACAATTAGTTAATTATTTGAGTTCATATCAGACATTTTGTCGATATTCAGAACTTTAATAAAAAATGAACTTGTTATCATTACAAATTGTCCATATGGTAAAAATTACACTATCTCCAGAATGATATTCATGATTTAGATAGCATATATATCATATATTTCCAGTGTATATGTATTTATGATATTCCATATCATTTGGAGTTAAGAAATGAAACACACCGTTCATGAAGACGGTAAGCCGTACGTACGCATGAACGCTACTTTCATTCCTATTTTATATTTAAAGGAATGAAACTTAATAATACATAGGTATATTATAATTCCAGTATAATATTTATGTTATGTAATTTAATTAACTCCATCCTTTATACATTCCACGTATGGAATGAACGAGTCATATCACTTTGAGGGGGCGGTAGTCCGCACTTCCTCAAATGAAATTATCGTATTCACCCATTATGGAAACCATAAAGGTATGATATAAATGAAAAATAAATAAGTATAGAGACAATATAAATATAATATATATCACATATAAATACAGTTCCATCATAATGTCCACCATAAGAGGTGGTAGGAGAAGATTGAACAATCATCGTTTCGTGAGGCAGTAGTTCGCCGTCCACATAAACAATATGTTTTTTACCGATTAGATGGAGGTGTGTGTAAGTGTAGTTCGAATAATTCTCATAAAAACATAATAGTATATTGAAGATACTGGTGTTGTTATAAAATAAAGAAATAAAGAGAGTTTAGGGGGATGGAGAAGGAAAATAAAACAAAAGAACTTAAGAGAAGACGTTACCTTTAAATCGGGTAACTCCCTTTGGTTTGAACAAAAAAGATTTCTTGAAGTGGCTTCTGCCTAAGGTAAGGATTCTAAGTGGAAGAGAGGGATCTTGAGAACTTATTTGGGTAGATTTTAGACGAGCCAAGGGGCTTGATAGGTGTGAGTAATGGGTTAGAGGTGAGGTCTTTTTATAAGGGGGAAGATGGACTCTTTAGGAAAGTTTGAAAATATTATTTTATTATATAACGATTTTCAGTTTCTAAAATTCCAAAACTTATTAAAGTCTAAGATAAGATGACTCTTGTTCCAAATAAAATTATCCAATAAGAATTGGATAGGGTTTGGATATTGTTTTAATCTTTATAATTTTATTTATTTAAATCATTCATTAATGAGGTAAACACTGCATCATTATTGCGTCATAAATAATTTTATTTATTTGATGTCTAAAAATTATAAAAAATATCACGATGTAGGAAATATTTTTATCTTTCAAATGAATATTTATAGTCAAAGAGGTAACTTATATAACCCCATGTAAAAATTTATTTACTAAAAGATATATGTCTGTCATTTTTGTCTTTACTTTACATTAATTAATATAAAGTGTCATTATCACTGTTAAGTGGCTCTATGATGTCCCAAAATCGACTCAAGGATGCCCATGTAGGAAATGTTTCAACCAATAGGATTATGACACATGTTAGGGTAATTTAATAATATTATAATATTATTTTTACCTTGAATTACCCTATTTACGTTTAACCACGGTAAACAAAAGTCAAAAGTTACTATTCACCAAAAATTATTTTTATCTTATTGAACCACATTTTACTTACTAATAACAAACATGTATGTTGGATTTTATAAATTCAATTCACAAAAGTGGTAAAATTTCATTTAAATGAAAAATTCTGTTTGTTAACTACTACTCAATGTTTTCACTATTCATCAAAAATTGAAGTTTTTTAGAAAAATACCAAAAATTCAGCCTAAGATATATTTGATATTCTGAATTCAAAAATGATGTCTATTTTAAAAAATTCAAAACATAGAAGTTACATTAATTAATTTAAAATTAATTCCTATTGTCAAAACAAAAAGCGTGTTTTTTAAGAAATAATAACCATCAAAAGATTAACACTTGTTTTTGTCCAATTTCTAAGTGAAATTACTTTCAATGACAAAAATTGGATTAAATGGTAAAAATAAAATCTAATTACACTTTAAAACCAATTAAAAAGATAATCTAACTATATAAATAAATTAGATCAAAAGGCAGTTTTGAATTAAAATACAATATTTTTCACTATTCATTAAAAAATGAATTTTATTAGACAAATACCAAAAATTTACCCAAAGTAAATTTTGATGTCCCAATTATAAAGAAGAATTTTATTTCGTCAAATAGAATATATAAAAGTGATCAAAACTATATTTAAAGAGGGTTCTCCATCAAAAGGTGGTAAATCGACCTTTTAATGAATATTAGAGTATTTATGCTTAAAATTAGATTCATTCACATTTTAAACCACTAACTTTTATTGGAGAAATGTAAAAACCTTTAAGAAACATGTTTAATCATAATATGGTTAGTTCTGTTCATTCCCACCAATATAACGGCTAGACGTTAACTACCATTTAAAATAATATTATATTATTATTTTTCAGTATGACCCAACATTGTGTGCAACGTAAGTTTTCAAAGAAACCTGTTGTTGCGTATTGAGTACGCCATCAAACATATCATATCCTTTAAAGTACAATTAATATTTAATTCAAAAATATTAATAAATATGATAATGTATTATTCTTTATTTATTTGGGATGTTATAGGTGCCTTAGCGTGTTGCTAGATGCTAACCTTGAACTTTAGGCTGCTCCACCTAATGCCACCGAGAAAGAGGCCTAGAGGGTCATACACTAAGTGTATCCAGTATCTCAGTTAAATAATATATTATTTATTATTTAACAAGTTGAATAAAGATTATTCACATTTGTGGTTTAATAACTATTCATGGATGTTTGATCACATTTATTTCGACACTAGTTATTCGAGAGAATATAATGTGGGTAGAATAATTAATAAATATTTATTTTCTATTTAGTGAATATAATATTTATATATTTATTGGAAAATAATGTGGTGATATTTATTTAATAAATAAATATTCATTATTCAAGGTTCAGTAAATATGGTGGAGGATTGACGGATTGAGTTAAGGGTCTGGTGAGAAATAATAATTTTGAATATTATTTTATTAAATAATATTTAATCATAACTCGTAAGTTAAATGCATATCATAAAATAATAATGTTGTTATTATTATTTGACATTGAAGGTTTCACTAGGATTAATAAAATAATTAAATCACTTGTGCAAATTATTTATTATTACCCTAGTGAATTAAATGCCCAGTTATATTATTCTTTTATTAGCCAAGCGCTAGCCAGATGATGATTATGATTGTTGTGCACAATGAATTGGAGAAAATCTTTCAAACCTAGAGATTTCATCCTTCTTCAATAGTGCTCTCAAGAACGAGATAGATCCTTCTCCACCGGATCAAGGAGAACGCTTTGGAAGCAGTTCTGAAGGCAATCAAAGGCGGACATCGCAAGCGCAGGGATCTTCCGTGCTAGCACCTGGAGACTCCTTCGATGACGTCTGGAGATATGTGGAACATGTGTGGATCACCACTAGATGAGATCTACCCTTGATCTCTACAACACAACGATGGTTCACCTACATATCTGTGGCTAAACACATCAACGAAGAAAGAATCACCTTGGAGGTAATTCTTATTTAATTAAATTAATTATAAAAAATATGTTGATTCTCTTTATTTTTTTCAGGGGGCAATTCTTCTTTGTCTAAATCCTTGATTCAATTCTGTGGATACTGGCGTTCATCGTCACATTGATCCCGAATTGATTATTAATTATGGAATAAATCAAAGTTGGGCATCATCCCTCTCGTGCTTCCGCTGTGCCTGGAACCTACAAGTGGTATCAGAGTGAACATATTTTTATTTATAATTATTTAATAATCATTGGTGATTTGTACATTTATAATTTAGTTTTTCAATTCAAGTTTAATCATTAATTTTAATCTAAATGACGAGATTTGTTTATTCCTTTGTTGTTTCTCACAGATCTAACATAAACAACTAATTTTATGATTAAAATTATATCGAGGATCTCGTCCGAAGGTGACAAGGATTCTGTCTAGGTAACACAACAGTACACACCGTGTAATTAGAATTATACACCGTGTAGTTGTGTTCAATGCATCAGGAGTAGTTTGACAATTACTTAAACTGTGTGCATTAAAGACACATAGTGTAGTTAATTCTTACACCGCGTGTTGACTAGGACAGACTGACGCACGGTCAGCCAGACTACATACCATGTGGCCCACTGTACATGGCATGAGTCCCTTTCAGGTCAAGGTTGAGCCATGTATCCCACACACGTCTTAGCCGACCGATGACCATGTAACATGGTGACAACACGGTGTGTGACCCACTAGACACATCATGTACTCTAAAAATTCTGAAGTACGCCTCACATGCCGAGTCCCTAGGCGTGTACTTCAGATAGATAGTGAAGGTAGTACACGTCGTGTAGATCGGATCTACACGTCCTGTACTTTACCAAATTATGCAGAAATAAAAACTTTAATATTTGCATAATTTTCAAATCTTCATATCATGTATAAGACGTATTACAGGTTGTTTAAGTGCATTGAAGCATAACACGTGGCTGAAAATTCATGTAATTCATGTAATCATTTGTGAAGTACACATCATGAAAGTACGCGATAAGTCGTGTATACTATATGTCACAAGAGTAAAATAGTATATGATCATAATGCGTGTTTGGTAGGTTTGGATGGGTATTAATCGGGTTACTTCCAAGGTACAAGTTATGTACAAGGTTAATTTTAAATGGATTCTAATTTATTTAAAATTATAATGGATGAAAATCTCAAGGAAATTCAGAAAGGATTAAGATAAAAGGATTGATTAATTAAACATAATAATTAGTCGATTTGAACATGATTTATATTAAATAATAACGATTAAAGAATTGAATGATAGTTTTATTAAATGCGTAAATTTGTTGCATGCATGTGGATGATCATGAACTAGACCAGACATTTTGTATGTGATTGGTTTACTTTTAATTTATTAAATTAAATTGTTGGTATGCTTGACTTCTCTCCTCATTAATATGTAGGACCTGTGTGCCCATGGTTTCTTTTTGTAAAACTCCTTTTACCCATCACCTGCTTGTTAGTAAAATCATATGTAATGGATGAAGCTCCCAAACCAATGGAGGCAGTTCAAGTTAGGAGTCAAGGCGAAACCAATCTAAGGAGATACAAAGGTGGACAAGTGGAAAACTGTAAACACGAACCTAATTGGTTCAAGGTGTTTCTACCCTAGGTTAGCGGCTAGTTTATCAATTGTTAGATAAACTAACCATTATATAAATCTCATGATCATACCATTTGTTTTATTTCTGCCAGTTGTATGGTTATTCATTATGGATTTTTTGTTGCGATCACACACTACTACAAATATGACCTTTATCAGCGCTAGAAAAATCAATTAACAGCGCTAAAAAAAGCACTGTTAATCGAGGTGAAGATATAGGGGGTCCCTTTTATCAGCGCTTTTAAAAAGCGCTGATAAAAGTAAAAAAATAAAATAAAAAAATAAAAAGAATTATATAATATGAGGGGAGGTTTTAACAGCGCTTGACCCTCCCTTTATCGGCGCTAGGCGGACCCCCCCTCACACTCTCCCACGCACTGCCCTTCCCGCGCATCCTCACACGCACACACCCCTTCGCATCCACCCAAACTCGAACCTGCAACCTCTCCCCTTTCACGGATGCACCTTTACCACTAAGCCATTTCATTTTTTTATATTTAATGATATATCTATTTATTTATATATATATAGTTATATTTATTCATATATTGATATAGATTCATATTAATATAAATATATTTATTTATATATTAGTATATATATATTCATTTGTATATTAATATATATTTATATTTATTTATATATATATATATATATTTAGTTATAATTTTTTATCCGTATATTTATTTATATATTAATATATACTTATAAGATTAGTTTGAAATACATTTATGAAATATGTTTTTTATGTGTGTTTATAAATAAATAAATAAATACATACATACATATATACAACACACACACACAGACACACACACACATACACATATATATTTACGAATAAATACATATATATGTATATTTGAAAAGCCATAAAATGTTAAAACGACCATAACTTATAATCTAGAAGCCCGTTTCAACTCCACAACTAGTAAAATCGAAGAAAATAAAACAATCTTCAATATAATATGTGGCACAGGCCTAACGGACATCCGGATCAGAAGTAATACTTGTTTTAATGTTAAAAAACCAGGGTATCCTGATTAAAAACTCAGTTTTGGAGGCCTTATGAGCCTTTTTTGGCCTTGAAAAATGTAACAGAAGCTTTGCTCAGTCACAAGAGTGTAGATCTCATTGCAAGCTTCGATTTGATATGCTGTAGAGCTCAAACGGACATCCGGATCAAAATTTATGGCCGTTTGAAGTTTGAGTTACATTTTCAACATATTTTAGATCTTTTATTATTTGTTTTTGATTTTTTGTGTCTTCAAATTGTTATTAAATGATTTTTAATCAATAATAATTAGCAAATTATTAATTAATAATATTTTTTAAATATTTTAAAGCCATTTTCACTAAATTTATTATATATTAAATGTAATAGTCTATTTATACATATCTAAAACATATTTAAAAAATATATATTATATTTATATCAATATAAATATACTTATATAACAATAATTTATTTTTCATGATTTTTTTTGAAACATAAAATTTATCATTGGTAAGAAAAAGCGCTGATAAATCTCTCCTTTATCAGTGCTACTAAAAGAAGCGCTGATAAAGGGGCCCCCTTTATCAGCGCTAAAAAAAGTGCTGATAAAGGGGGGCCTTTATCAGTGCTTTTTTAGTACTGTTAAAAGTGCCCCTTTATCAACACTTTTTTTAGCGCTGATAAAATGGTAGCGCTTCCCTTGCCCGTTTTTGTAGTAGTGACATAATTAATGAATTAACAAGCATGCAAGATGAAACTAAAATAAACCGGCTTATGCGTAAATATTATCTAATACATGGTTAATCACTTAAGTTTATCCCACTTAATATTAAAAATCATTTGAAAAGATAATAAATGACAATTTATGCATAAAGGATAAAATCCCTCAATAAAATATTAAGTCAGTATAGCCTTTCATTACTTCGATTAGAATCGAACCATAGTTCAAAGTGCTTGACTGACCAAAGTTGGGGTGCTTTCAATTATCAGAGAATTCTAATTTGAGGTTTTGGGTTGTCCTAATTTAGTTTACATCAAGGGTTGACTTTCAAAGTAGGACTTGGTGTAACTGAGAGGCAAAGGTTAAGGAAATCCAAAATTAAGGATTTCAGGATCAGGGAGTTCACTCAATGAATCAAGGTGGTGCGAGTTAATGTTGTTGGCATTTGAAATGCTTACCTAAACCTTTCAAATTTCTTGATCAGACAAATTTGGGGTAACATGAAAGATAATATTGGATCCTTGACGCTAGAATGTCCAAGCAACAAGATATTCCTAAGCCGATGGTGAGAGATATTTTGTTTCGATAAAATAGTGGGAGACTAATGAATATTTATTCATTTTTCTTAATTTTATCAGATAAAGTACTAAAACCATGTTCATCTTATTTGCAGAAATGACATTAAAAATGAAATCAAACATATCATTGTGATCCATACTTAAGAAATAAAACATTCTCACCATTACTAATTTATAGGAGTGACAAAGATTCCTCCGGGTCATCCTTTTCCATGAAAGGAAACTATATGTTCCGGAAGAACCTTTACCAATTGAACTTGGAAATGAGGCGAGTGATGAGGAGGTTTTTGTGTATGAGAAACATCTGAATGATGCTACGAATGTTCAGTGCCTCATGCTATCATCCTTGACCAATGATCTCTTGAAGCAATATGAGGAAATGGATGCTTATATCATTATGTATCACATTCAGGATCTCTATCAAGAGAAGATAAGACAATGGAGGTATGAGATCTCCAATGATTTGTTCACCACTAAGCTTGGAGAGTCTGTACCAGATGGGCCACATGAAATCAAGATTATTGGATACATTGAGCATCTAGAAATCTTAGGGATTAAATTATCAGATGAGTTTCATAAAAATATCATAATATCATTACTACCCAAGACCTTCTCTAGTTTTATTGTGAATTATAATATGATAAATAATGAGAAGAGTCTATCGGAACTTCTTACTTTAATTCGCCAAGTGGATAAGGACATAGGGCATGAAAAACCCACATTCCTTATGATGAATAGGAAGAGGAAAGACAAGGCAAAAAAGAATAATACTTATAAACAGTCTAAATGCCATGAGCACTATCTGAAAAAGAAGAAGAAGATCCAAAGGCAGTACAAGGAAAAGGGGGCAGTATGCTTTGCATGTGGCAAGTTAGGTCACTAGAAAAGGAACTGCACCCAGAGGCAAGGGGAAGCCAAAAGTGCATTCGTTATTGAGTACAATATTTCCATTTCTAAACATTTTGTATTAGAAACATCTTATGGTTCTCACATCTATATTCAAATGAAATAACTAAGTAGATTCTAAAAAATTTCCAGAGAGGTGGATTTGCAAGCTGCTAATGGTGTGTGGATAGATGCTCTTACCATTGGTGACTACCACCTCACATTTCCAACAAGAATGATTTTGGTTTTACATGGATGTTATTATGTGCCTAGTGTTATCAAAAACATAATTTGTGTATCAAGTTTGGATACAGATGAGTTTATTTTCAAGTCTAGAAATAAAAGTTGTTTCTTTTATAAGGACAACATATGTTATGATATGATGCATTTAAATAATGATCCGTATGTATTAAATTATGAAAACCAAGTGTTGGTAATTGATAATTAATCAAGTTCACATGAATCATATAACACCCCGTTGTGGAATCACTATCTCGGTCATGTAAACGATAAGCGTTTGACAAAGCTCTGTCAAGATGATTTTTTAGACTCTTCTGAGCTAAAACCACTTAATATATGTCACACTTGTTTATAAGGGAAAATGAACAAACCACCATTTGGTGGACATGGAAAAAGGACCACAAAGATTCTAGGATTGGCATACACTGATGTGTGTGGACCATTTCCAAAAGAAGCTAGAGGTGGATATTCTTACTTCATAACTTTTACTGATGACTTGATTAGATATGACTATATTTACTTGATGAGGATAAGTCCGAGTACTTTAAGAAATTCAAGAAATTCAAGAAAGAATTAGAGAATCATCTTGGTAAGAAGATAAAGAATATTCTATTAGATCGAGGTAGAGAATATCTTAACCAATATTTCATTGATTTTCTGTGAGAGTTTGGGATTATATCTCAGATCACTCCACCTTATACACCACATTGTAATGGTGTTAGTGAAAAGAGAAAATTTATCTTGTTGGAAATGGTAAAGTCGATGATGGGTCATGCAGATCCTCTATTATCCTTTTGGGGATATTCATTACAAACTGTGACATACACATTAAATAAAGTACCATCTAAATTAGAAAATGAAATTCTCTTGGAGCTATGGAGTGGAAAGAAACCCATTTTATCACATACACATGTATGGGGATGTGAGATGTTTGTTAAGGCTTTCTCAGAAAAAAAAACTAGTACCCCAGGGCACGAAGTGTATCTTTATAGGGTATCCTAAGGAAACAAAGGGATATTACCTATACAACCCCTCAGATAAGAAAGTGACTGTCTCCAGACAGGTCGTATTTCTTGAGAGGGAACACATCCTCAAAAGGGATAGTTAGAGCAAGATTGAATTCGATAAAATTGATGCTCAAGATACATAGGAGTTGGTACAGGAACAAGTTCCATAGGTCTACGTGGAAGAAGTAGTTCCTGAAACACAAGTATTGAATATGATTATAAGAGAGGTAAGGGAACCAGAGATATATGGTTTTCTTTTCACCGGGGACGGTGACTCATTATTGTTGAACAATGATGAACCTCTCTCTTACAATGTGGTAGTAGAGAGCTCAAAAGATGAATTATGGATAAAAGCTATGAACTTTGAGATGGATTCCATGTATCAGAACCAAGTTTGGGCTCTGGTCGATGCACCAATTGATGTAAAACCTATTGGGTGTAAATGGACATTCAAGAGGAAACTAGACATGGAAGGTGAATTAAGTACCTATAAATAAAGGCTAGTGTCTAAAGGGTTTAAACAACATTTAGAAATTGAATATGATGAAACCTTTTTGATAGTTTCCATGTTTAAATCCATCAGAATCATATTTTCCATAGCAGCTTACTATGACTATGATATTTGGAAAATGGATGTCAAAACTGCATTCCTTAATGGGGAACTTCAAGAAAATTTCTATATGACACAACCAGAAGGGTTTGTGACACCAGGTGATGCCAAAAATATTTTCAAGTTGTAGAGATCCATTTATGGATTGAAGCAAGTATCTAGGTCATGGAACATTCGATTTGATGAATCTATAAAAGAATTTGGTTTCATTAAAAATGAATGTGAGTCGTGTGTTTACAAAAGGTTTAGTGGGAATGCGGTTTTTATCTTAGTAGTATATGTTGACAACATATTACTTATTAGAAATGACATATCATTCTTACAATATGTTAAGGACTGGTTGAACAAGTGCTTCTCCATGAAGGACTTGGGCGAATCAGCCTACATTCTAGGGATAAAGATCATTTGTGATAGATCCAAGAGGCTTCTTGGACTAAGTCAAAGTACACATATTAATCAGATACTAAAGAGATTTAGTATAGAACAATCCAAGAGAGGATTGGTGTCACGACCCGTCCTCGGGGGCCCGTGCCGTGACTACCCCAAGCCCGCCTTCCATAGGCCAGGGGCTGGCGACTAGCACCAAGGCGTAAATCCCGATAAAAAGGGAATGCATTGCCTTTGTAAAGTAAACAAACACCACAGAGTATAAGCGGAAGCAAAACACTAAGTACAAAAAGAAGTGCTGAAAAGTAAAAAGGGGCCGGAAATACAAGCCCAACTGTAAAGTACAACTCGAAAGGGAAAACAGCGACTGAAAAGTAAAGCTGCTACGCCGAGATGTCCACTGGAAATCCCACCTGAAGGGTGGGTACAGATAGCTCCTCTGCTCCTCGGGTTCCGCCGTCCGCTCCGAGTATGTCCCGCCCAGTGGTCTACCTCCGGGTACCGCCTCGTCGTATAGTCCACCTCCAGGTACCGTCCAGTCCTCGAACACTCGGCCTCTGTCAGTACTGGCCGTCGTCTGCAACCAACACAACGAGGTGCGGGCATAGCCCGTGCAGGGGTGAGTATAACGATACTCAGTAGGGACCCCGAGACCCTCAAGGTCTCACTAAAACCAACAAGGATAACCACAAGAAGATCTCAACAGATAAACTCTACTTAGGTATATGCCCATACATGTACCTAAGTTATCAAGTAACCCATCTCAGTCATGAGGAAACACAAGGATTGTGAAATCAACGGATAACCACTACCCGGGTATATGCCCATACATATACCAAAGTTAGAAAGTGACCCATCTCAATCATGAGGTAAACACAAGGTCAAAAGTCTCAGCTCAAACCAGGATTTTCATTATCGAAACCGTAACTGCTGAAGAGCTCCGTCTCTAGAGTGTACAGTGGTCCTGTCACGACTCCGAGGTACTGCTCACTAACCTAAGACTGCTGAAGTACTCCTCCTGTCGAGTACCGCGGGTCTGCTGCCAACTACCGGGCGCTCCGTCCGCTGAGGGTCTGCTGCCAAATACCGGGCGCTCACCCAGATAGCCTACTGAGGTACTCCTCCTGTCGAGTACCGCGGGTTTGCTGCCAACTACCAGGCGCTCCGTCCGCCGTGGGTCTGCCGCCAAATACCGGGCGCTCCGTCCACTGGGCTAGTCGACTCACTCCAAGTCGAGTCGGTCAAGCAGTCGTCAGGTCTCAGCCGACTACACGGTCTCCGTACTCTGCACGCTCGTCTCCGGGAGGGTCCGCTCCACGAGCTACTGGTCGATACTCCAAGTATCACAAAGTACCGCAAAGAAGTATCTCAGAAGACCGTCTCGTCACAGGGGTCTCAACGCAACAGACGGCGCGTCGCTCGGACGCCCGGTCTGTGAGTTATTAGCCTTTTCGTCCCAGGGGCCCGGTTGGTTTCGTGTGCGAACCAATCCCGGCCGTATCACAACTGTACCCTGAACTCCCATAGGGTATACACAAAGGGACCGTTACTCAACGTAACCACCAACGCCGCTGACGGTTCGTCAAACGGACGTCCTGTCTGAAAGATATCAACTTTCCCGTTCCAGGGGCCCGGTTGGATTTCGGGTGCGATCCAACCCGGCCACTACTAACTGTATCCAAAACTCAGGCGAAGGATACCAAAAGTTCCGTATCGTAAACAGGAACTCAACGCAACAGACGGTGCGTCGATCGGACGCCCGGTCTGAGAGTTATTGGCATTTTCGTCTCCGGGGCCCGGTTGGTTTTTTAAGGCAAAACCAACCCGACCGTACTCCACCTGCGTCCAAACCTCGGGCGGAGTATGCCAAAAGATCCGTCTCACTAAGAGGAACACAATACAGCTGACGGCACGTCAATCGGACGTCCGTAGCTCAAGATATGAGCGTTTCCGCTCCGAAGGCCCGATTGGTTTCGTGAACGAACCAACCCGGCCGAACTCAAAGTAAACCGAAACCTTGAGTGCGATATACCGAAACGACCGTCTCGATCCAAGGATCGCGTTGCCGCAGACGGTTCGTCATTCGGAGGTCCGAGGCTCAGGATATGGCCCAAAAACCGATTCTGGTTCGAAACGGGGGGGCCTGGGTCCGGGCCGACCCGGCCCGACCCCCCCCCCCCCCCCCCGGGGCGGCGCGGGGGCGCGGCGGCGCGGGGGCTGCGGGGGCCGCGGCGGCCTGTCGCCGCAAGGAGGCCGCGCGGGGGGATCAATTCCCCCGCTTTTCAAGTGGCGGCGCGGCTATGCCGCGCCGTTTTTTTTTTAAAAACGCCCCCCCCCCCCCCCCCCCCCCCCACGTGGGGGGCCTGCTGGTGCGGAACCGGGGGGCCGGCTGCCCCCCCCTCCCTTCAAAGAACCGCCCCCCTCATAAAGAGGGGGGTTTTTAAGAGTTGGCCGGGGGATTAATTCCCCCGGTTTAATGGTATCCGGCCGGCCAGCTGGCCGGCCGGTTTTCTCTAACGGGACCGGAAATTCCGGTCCCCCCCTTCGGCTTCCGACGCCGGCGGCCCGGCCGCCGGTCTTCTCTTCCGCCGCGGCCCGGAACCGGCCGCGGTCTCCTCGTCCCGCCGCGGCCCGGAACCGGCCGCGGTGTTCGTCGTCCGGCGCGGTGCGACGGCACCGCGCCCCTTCGCCGTGCCTTGATACCTTTCAACGCGGCGTGACGGCGTCACGTTCTTGAAGATTCTTCCTCGGCGTGGTGCGACGGCGCCGCGTAAAATAATCATATTATTATCCACGTGGTGCGACGGCACCACGCCACTTTGCTTCACCCTCAAGTTAGAACAATAAGAACGATGGAGGGGGTTCGGCCCTGTTCATGCGGTCCGGCCCCCTCACGTTAAATAATAACATAACTAAAGAATATCCAGTTGCCTCACGTTTAGACATGCTAAATCCACGATCAAGAATGGAATAAATAAACAATAAATTAACAACCCCTACCTTGGTATAAGGTTCGAAGATTGTCAACGTTCCGCGGAAGACGACGTCGCGGAGGTCGGGCGTCGCGGTAGCCATTCGTCAAATCCGATGATGAAGGGATGCGTCTGAAGAGACACGTCGTTGGCGAAACTCCTTATGTCGACGAAGGGAATCCGAGGAGGAAACGGCGTTCCCACCCGTTGACACGGAAGACGAAGAAGAGCGGAGCGGCGTTCTTCGTCGGGACTTGAGCGTTCTTCGTCAAGTTGAGCGTTCTTCGTGATCTTCGTCAGAGATGAAGAAGAGGAAGAAAAAGCTCTCCACCTCTCAAGAAGACAAACAATTAACCAAAATAAAATAAGACAACATCTTATTTTATTAACACACTAGAATTTCAAATGTTTGAAATTCAAAAGGATTAACTCCCATAATTAAAAAAAGTAACTCAAGACATTTATTGAGGCGTTAAGGGAGTTGAGAGAATTTGAAAGGTTTAGGGGTTCGTGTGGGCCCCACCACACTTAATCCTCCCAAGGGAGGTTAAGTGGGTGTGGGTCCCACTTCCAACCCCCTTTGGTAGGTTTAATCAAGTTATAATAAAATTTGTTCTTCACAAATTTTATTTAACTCAAACTAAAAACCCCAAAACTAACTTCCAACCTGCAACAAACGCAACATCCGAAAAGGTCTCTTTAAGCGAATATCGGTGCTGCGAGTTCATCGGTGCCCTCGGATTTCAATTCCGAGCACCGAATCAAAAGTTAGGAAAACCCGCTCATTCGTTCACTGAACGTACCCGAGCCAAACTTCAGAAATTAATTCCGGGCACTCCGGGCCTCGGAATCAGGTGCCGTCTGAAACCGCGCTCTTGTAAAATTCTAAAGGAAATTGAGAAAAAAATTCCCTTGAATTTTACGGGTCTTTACATTACTCCCACCTCAGGGCTTTACGTCCCCGTAAAGCTTCACCACAAACTTAGGGAAACAAAGCGGTACTGAGCACGCATCGGAGCCTCCCGCTCCCATGTGCTCACCTGGAGATTCCCGTGCTGCCATCTGATGCGCACAAGAGGAATCGATCGCCCACGCAAGACTCGCTCCTGTCGATCCTCTATCTCCACCGGAACCTCCGTAAAAGTCGCCCCATGGTCAAGATGTGCGTCGGGTCGTGCACGTATCTCCTCAGCTGAGACACGTGGAAGACGTCGTGCACCCGGTGCAACTGAGGTGGTAGAGCCAGGCGATAAGCCACCTCACCAACCCTGCTGAGGACCTGGAAGGGTCCGATGAAGCGCAGAGATAACTTGCCGCCTCGGCCAAATCTCCGAATACCACGTCGAGGTGAGACCCGCAAGAAGACGTGGTCACCATCCTCGAACTCTAGTGGCCTCCGCCTCCTGTCAGCGTATGACTTCTGCCGGCTCTGTGCTGTCCTCATCCGCTCCTGGATGACCTGGACCTCCTCTGACGTGGCCCGGACCATCTCTGGTCCCACAAGAGCTGCAAGATTTCTTCTTTGCCGATAAGAGAAACCTGGTCTCATCCCCTGGATGAACCACATTCTTTGCCTAAAACAGTCAATCCTAACATGGATGATACTAATCCATACCAAGGATGACGTCGTAAGGCCTCGATGCTACTACTAAGAGATCCAACCGTTACTCTCGCCTCCAAGGGTTGAGTCACACTGTCGGCATCAGTGTGTGGTAACTGGTCTCCTCCAGTAGATGTCTCACAAGTGAGAGTCAAGTCAACAGTAAACTGGAACCTCTTAGTAACATCACAAAAGAGGACAGGAATGAAAACATCACAAAGGTATGCGTCTTTTATTATTGCAGCTCATAATACAAGACGCTACACTAAAGCAGCAAGGAACCAGAAGTACAAGGATGTATCCACTAGTTCTGCTCCTGTCCATCGGCTCCCAGAGCTCCATGATCGTAAGCTTCAGCTGCCTGAAGCTGTGCTCTCGCATGTTCACATACTCCCTGTGGTCGGGGGTGGACCTCCTGGTGGTGGTGGTGGCAGAGCCTCAAAGCGTCATCCACCACCTGCTGCTCGGCCAGCTCCTCTGCCTCGTCCGCCTCCTCCCTGCGGACCGCCACGGTCGAACCTCTGCCTCTGCCTAGGTGGTTCCTCAACCGTCTGCTGCTCCTCCGCATGGCGGGTCGGGCAGTCACGAGCCATGTGGCCTTGCCCGCTGCAAGCAAAGCACTGTCTTCCACTCAAAAGACTGGCTCCGCGCTGTGTGCCCTGCACTGCTGAGCCAGTGCCCTGAGGTCGTCTGCCTGAAGGTCTGGTCTGTCTGGACCCCTGAGTCATCTGTCGGCTACCTGCTACCGAAGACTCCGCTACGGGCCGCCCTGCGGTGGGTCGCTGCGCTGGTGAAGACTCAGCAAGAAAGCTCTCAATCAGAAGGGCCCGCTCCAGTACTCCTGTCTGAGTCGGTATGCTGAGGGAGATCAGCGATGCTTTGATCTCGTGTCTCAAACCCTGCTCGAAGGTCCGGGCCCGGAAGAATGGGTCACGTACCATGTCGGTCGAGTAGCGCGAGAGATCGGTAAATCTCGCCGAGTACTGAGCGACCGTCATGCTGCCCTGCCGCAGCTGCAGAAGCTCCTGGATACGCACCGCACGAAGGGTGGCTGGGACGAACTCCGAGCGGAAGAGGCTCTCAAAGTCCGTCCAAAGTAGAGATGCCTCATCGTGCACCTGGAGAATCAAGCTCCACCATCGTCCTGCTGCTGCGTGTAGTAGGCTTGCAGCGAGGATCACCATGAGGTCTGCTGGTGTCCTCACTAGCCTAAACACTCGTACCACTGCCTCCAGCCAGTCCTCTGCAGCCTGGGGATCCGTCTCCCCGCGAAACCTGGGCGGTCGCTGGCGCTGAAACTCATGCAGTGCGCTGAGGCGACGTGCATTGTCAGCGGCTGCTGCTGGAAGCATCGGGGGCTCGGCGGGTAGAGCTACCGCCGGTGCCACTGCTGACAAAGGGCCCTGCACCGAGGCCTCGTCGCTCGGTGGGCTGTCGTCACGTTCGATTCTCAGAACCCTAGATGGCTGTCGTCGTGGGGCCATCCTGAAAGAAACAACGTAACACGATCAAACGATTATACCTGGTGAGCTGACCTGGTTTGAGCTGTTTTAAGGGGGGAAACCTTTGAAAACACACACGCAATCAGTGTTTTCGTGCACAAAGTCGGAAATCAGTTGTCAGGGTCCTGGTGTATGGATACGTCGGCCGCCCGCACCAACACTGGACTCCCTGAACTGAAAACCACACTCGGTACCCTTAACACTATTGCTTCACAGAAGGAAAGATCAGAATCTGCGGTAGAACCGACCACCTCTGATACCAATTTGTCACGACCCGTCCTCGGGGGCCCGTGCCGTGACTACCCCAAGCCCGCCTTCCATAGGCCAGGGGCTGGCGACTAGCACCAAGGCGTAAATCCCGATAAAAAGGGAAGACATTGCCTTTGTAAAGTAAACAAACACCACAGAGTACAAGCGGAAGCAAAACACTAAGTACAAAAAGAAGTGCTGAAAAGTAAAAAGGGGCCGGAAATACAAGCCCAACTGTAAAGTACAACTCGAAAGGGAAAACAACGACTGAAAAGTAAAGCTGCTACGCCGAGATGTCCACTGGAAATCCCACCTGAAGGGTGGGTACAGATAGCTCCTCTGCTCCTCGGGTTCCGCCGTCCGCTCCGAGTATGTCCCGCCCAGTGGTCTACCTCCGGGTACCGCCTCATCGTATAGTCCACCTCCAGGTACCGTCCAGTCCTCGAACACTCGGCCTCTGTCAGTACTGGCCGTCGTCTGCAACCAACACAACGAGGTGCGGGCATAGCCCGTGCAGGGGTGAGTATAACGATACTCAGTAGGGACCCCGAGACCCTCAAGGTCTCACTAAAACCAACAAGGATAACCACAAGAAGATCTCAACAGATAAACTCTACTTAGGTATATGCCCATACATGTACCTAAGTTATCAAGTAACCCATCTCAGTCATGAGGAAACACAAGGATTGTGAAATCAACGGATAACCACTACCCGAGTATATGCCCATACATATACCAAAGTTAGAAAGTGACCCATCTCAATCATGAGGTAAACACAAGGTCAAAAGTCTCAGCTCAAACCAGGATTTTCATTATCGAAACCGTAACTGCTGAAGAGCTCCGTCTCTAGAGTGTACAGTGGTCCTGTCACGACTCCGAGGTACTGCTCACTAACCTAAGACTGCTGAAGTACTCCTCCTGTCGAGTACCGCGGGTCTGCTGCCAACTACCGGGCGCTCCGTCCGCTGAGGGTCTGCTGCCAAATACCGGGCGCTCACCCAGATAGCCTACTGAGGTACTCCTCCTATCGAGTACCGCGGGTTTGCTGCCAACTACCAGGCGCTCCGTCCGCCGTGGGTCTGCCGCCAAATACCGGGCGCTCCGTCCACTGGGCTAGTCGACTCACTCCAAGTCGAGTCGGTCAAGCAGTCGTCAGGTCTCAGCCGGCTACACGGTCTCCGTACTCTGCACGCTCGTCTCCGGGAGGGTCCGCTCCACGAGCTACTGGTCGATACTCCAAGTATCACAAAGTCCCGCAAAGAAGTATCTCAGAAGACCGTCTCGTCACAGGGGTCTCAACGCAACAGACGGCGCGTCGCTCGGACGCCCGGTCTGTGAGTTATTAGCCTTTTCGTCCCAGGGGCCCGGTTGGTTTCGTGTGCGAACCAATCCCGGCCGTATCACAACTGTACCCTGAACTCCCATAGGGTATACACAAAGGGACCGTTACTCAACATAACCACCAACGCCGCTGACGGTTCGTCAAACGGACGTCCTGTCTGAAAGATATCAACTTTCCCGTTCCAGGGGCCCGGTTGGATTTCGGGTGCGATCCAACCCGGCCACTACTAACTGTATCCAAAACTCGGGCGAAGGATACCAAAAGTTCCGTATCGTAAACAGGAACTCAACGCAACAGACGGTGCGTCGATCGGACGCCCGGTCTGAGAGTTATTGGCATTTTCGTCTCCGGGGCCCGGTTGGTTTTTTAAGGCAAAACCAACCCGACCGTACTCCACCTGCGTCCAAACCTCGGGCGGAGTATGCCAAAAGATCCGTCTCACTAAGAGGAACACAATACAGCTGACGGCACGTCAATCGGACGTCCGTAGCTCAAGATATGAGCGTTTCCGCTCTGAAGGCCCGGTTGGCTTCGTGAACGAACCAACCCGGCCGAACTCAAAGTAAACCAAAACCTTGAGTGCGATATACCGAAACGACCGTCTCGATCCAAGGATCGCGTTGCCGCAGACGGTTCGTCATTCGGAGGTCCGAGGCTCAGGATATGGCCCAAAAACCGATTCTGGTTCGAAACGGGGGGGCCCGGGTCCGGGCCGACCCGGCCCGACCCCCCCCCCCCCGGGGCGGCGCGGCGCGCGGCGGCGCGGCGGCGCGGGGGCTGCGGGGGCCGCGGCGGCCTGTCGCCGCAAGGAGGCCGCGCGGGGGGATCAATTCCCCCGCTTTTCAAGTGGCGGCGCGGCTATGCCGCGCCGTTTTTTTTTAAAAAACGCCCCCCCACGTGGGGGGCCTGCTGGTGCGGAACCGGGGGGCCGGCTGCCCCCCCCTCCCTTCAAAGAACCGCCCCCCTCATAAAGAGGGGGGTTTTTAAGAGTTGGCCGGGGGATTAATTCCCCTGGTTTAATGGTATCCGGCCGGCCAGCTGGCCGGCCGGTTTTCTCTAACGGGACCGGAAATTCCGGTCCCCCCCTTCGGCTTCCGACGCCGGCGGCCCGGCCGCCGGTCTTCTCTTCCGCCGCGGCCCGGAACCGGCCGCGGTCTCCTCGTCCCGCCGCGGCCCGGAATCGGCCGCGGTGTTCGTCGTCCGGCGCGGTGCGACGGCACCGCGCCCCTTCACCGTGCCTTGATACCTTTCAACGCGGCGTGATGGCGTCGCGTTCTTGAAGATTCTTCCTCGGCGTGGCACGACGGCGCCGCGTAAAATAATCATATTATTATCCGCGTGGTGCGACGGCACCACGCCACTTTGCTTCACCCTCATGTTAGAACAATAAGAACGATGGAGGGGGTTCGGCCCTGTTCATGCGGTCCGGCCCCCTCACGTTAAATAATAACATAACTAAAGAATATCCAGTTGCCTCACGTTTAGACATGCTAAATCCACGATCAAGAATGGAATAAATAAACAATAAATTAACAACCCCTACCTTGGTATAAGGTTCGAAGATTGTCAACGTTCCGCGGAAGAAGACGTCGCGGAGGTCGGGCGTCGCAGTAGCCGTTCGTCAAATCCGATGACGAAGGGATGCGTCCGAAGAGACACGTCGTTGGCGAAACTCCTTATGTCGACGAAGGGAATCCTAGGAGGAAGCGGCGTTCCCACCCGTTGACACGGAAGACGAAGAAGAGCGGAGCGGCGTTCTTCGTCGGGACTTGAGCGTTCTTCGTCAAGTTGAGCGTTCTTCGTGATCTTCGTCAGAGATGAAGAAGAGGAAGAAAAAGCTCTCCACCTCTCAAGAAGACAAACAATTAACCAAAATAAAATAAGACAACATCTTATTTTATTAACACACTAGAATTTCAAATGTTTGAAATTCAAAAGGATTAACTCCCATAATTAAAAAAAGTAACTCAAGACATTTATTGAGGCGTTAAGGGAGTTGAGAGAATTTGAAAGGTTTAGGGGTTCGTGTGGGCCCCACCACACTTAATCCTCCCAAGGGAGGTTAAGTGGGTGTGGGTCCCACTTCCAACCCCCTTTGGTAGGTTTAATCAAGTTATAATAAAATTTGTTCTTCACAAATTTTATTTAACTCAAACTAAAAACCCCAAAACTAACTTCCAACCTGCAACAAACGCAACTTCCGAAAAGGTCTCTTTAAGAGAATATCGGTGCTGCGAGTTCATCGGTGCCCTCAGATTTCAATTCCGAGCACCGAATCAAAAGTTAGGAAAACCCGCTCGTTCGTTCACTGAACGTACCCGAGCCAAACTTCAGAAATTAATTCCGGGTACTCCGGGCCTCGGAATCAGGTGCCGTCTGAAACCGCGCTCTTGTAAAATTCTAAAGGAAATTAAGAAAAAAATTCCCTTGAATTTTACGGGTCTTTACAATTGGTTCCAGTGTCACATGGGTTACATCTCTCTAAGAAAATGTGTCCCCAGACACAACATGAGAAAGATAGAATGAGTAAGATCTCATAAAATTCAATGATAGGATCTATCATGTATTTCATGTTATGTACTAAACTTGATATTGCCTATGCACTGATCATGGTAGGAAAATATCAAGAAGATCCAGGAGAACATCGTTAGTCTGATGTTAAGACTATCCTTAAGTATCTGAGAAGAACTAAGGATATGTTCCTGGTGTATGGAGGAAACGAGGAGTTTATCATCATAGGGTATTCGAATGATGGTTTTTAGATAGATCATAATGATATAAAGTCTCAATCAAGATATGTTTTCTATCTCAACAGAGGATTTGTGAGCTGGAAGAGTTCAAAGCAGCTAGTTGTCGCTCATTCTACAGCGGAGTCTGAGTATATATCAACTTACGATGCAACCAAGGAATCCATCTGGATTCGAAACTTTTTTCCAGGATCTTGATGTGGTACCTAGAAATGAAGACCTTATCACATTGTATTGTGATAATATTGCAGCAGTGACTCTTGCAAAAGAGCCAAGGTCACATCAACAGAAAAAACACATACTTCAGAAGTATCACCTCTTGAGTAATTTTTATCAAAGAGGTGAAGTTTTAGTGAGAAGAGTATCCATAAAAGAGAATGTGGAAGACACCTTGACTAACTGCCTATCTTAGAAGAAACATTAATATCATGTGAGAGCTAGCAGAATGAAGATTGTTAGCAATTGACTCTAGTGCAAGTGGGATTCTGTTGGAGTTGGTGCCCTATAACCAACTTCTTTGTACTTTATGACAAACATGTATTCATTGGATGAATATTAATAAACTCCTTGTCACATCATGATTGTTCTTTTACACGACATTGTATGTGATAATGTCCTAAGAGTAGCTGTCGCACTAAATGGTCATAGCGGATCCCTGCTATGATGAGAACCCAGAAGTTCCATGACACTATTCTTGAATATATGTTCTATAGCCCGATGATATCATTTGAATGGACACAAATGATACAGTCTATCAGGGGTGGAGACTCATAGGACTTTAATGCACCTTCTCATGGTGTACGCCCTTGGTAATGTCCATGAGGATATTATGAGAACAAGACCCACTAGTAGGAAATCCATATTTATAAATGTCATTGAATGTTCCTATCTGGGGATGTGGGCATTGGTCCTTAGACTTTAAGATTATTATTAATGGGTATTGTGACTCATGTACTTTGATGTATTGGCGAAAACCATGATGACATATGTTCACAGAAAGGTTGGATATGTTGGGTGCATCACGAGTAATACTGCATTAATGAATAATGTGAGAAAGAATTTATCCCTTCTATTCCATAACAGAAGTTGATATCTCATTCCCTTTGATGGAAATGATATATCCTAAATAAATCCATGACCATGGTGTTCTATAGGCAAGTTCAATTTTCAAAAAGTCAAAGAATGAGAAATCAAGCACATGAATTGATGACACTTGCATACAACTCGCTTGATTGGAGATATCGAGACAAAGAGATTATATTACATGGTAAGTGTTCGTATGGGGTGACATGTCATTATAGTATTAACTTATTTCTCTATTGGTGCCTTGGAATGTTGTTATATGTTAACCTTGGACTTTAGGATGCTTAGCCTAATTCCACTGAGAAAGAGGCTAGAGGGTCACACACTAAGTGTAACTAATATCTCAGGCTCCTGCTTGGCATCCAAAAGACCCAAGATCAAATCTAGGAAGGGAAGAATTTACAGGTACTCTAGCAGGGCAATGTAGCAGTACTGTAGCAGCAGCGACACCGTAGCAGTGGAAGAACTGCAGCAGGTACTGTAGAGGTGGTTGTACTGTAGCAGTGTGGGTACTGTAGCAGTACTATTCACTAAGGGGTCCTTTGGGCCAAAAAATGGGCTTTCAAGCCTTGTATTTAGGCCACTTGGCCTTGGGCCTTCAAGCTATGTAATGAGTCTCCTTCTACCCACACTAAAGAGGTCTTTGCTTTAATAATAAATTGAGGCTTCGACCCCAACCATTTTTTAAAAAATATCTCAGTTAAATAATATATTATTTATTATTTAACAAGTTGAAAAAAGATTATTCCCAGTTGTGGTTTAATAATTATCCATGGATTCCTGATCACATTTATTTCAACACTAGTTATTTGAGAGAATATAATGTGGGTGAAATAATTAATAAATAAATATTTTCTATTTAGTGAATATAATATTTATATATTTATTGGTGAATAATGTATTGATATTTATTTAATAGATAAATAATCATTATTCAAGGTCCAATAAATATAGCAGAGGATTGGAAGGCTGAGTTAAGGGTCCGGTGAGAAATAATAATATTGAATATTTTTTTATTAAATAATATTTAATTATAACTCAGAAGTTAAGCGCATGTCAGGAAATAATAATGTTGATGTTATTATTTGACATGGGTTTTTTGCTAGGATTAATAAAATAATTAAGTCATTTGTGAAAATTATTTATTATTCCCCTAGTGAATTAAATTACCGATTATATTATTCTCTTATTAGCCAAGCTCTAACCAGACGACAATTATGATTGTTGTGCACAAAAAATTGGAGAAAACCTCTCAAACTTAGAGAGTTCATTCCTTTCCAAGAATGATCTAATGAACAAGCAAGATCCTCCTCCACTGGATCAAAGAGAAAGTTTTGGAAGTGGTTCTAAAGGTGATTGAAGGTAAACATCACAAGCGTAAGGATCTTCCATGCTAGCACTTAGAGACTCCTTTGGTGACGTTTGGAGATATGTGGAACATGTGTGGATCACCTCTAGAGGATATCTACCCTTGATCTCTACAATGCAACAACGGTACACCTATAGATCTATGGCTGAATGTATCAACGAAGAAAGAATCACCTTGGAGGTAATTCTTATTTAATTAAATTAATTATAAACAAAATATTTTGATCCTCTCTCTTGGTTCTAGGGGCAATTATTCTTTTTATAAAACTTTGATTCAATTTCATGGATACTGGTGTTCATCATCGTATTGATCCTAGATTGATCATCGATTATGGAAAAAATCAAAGTTGGGCACCACCCCTCCCACGCTTCCACTGCACCTGGAACCTACATGTCATCCATTAGGTGAATGAAAAATAGGGGAATGGTAGTATGGAAAAAAATAATTACGAGAAAAAAATATCATATGAGGGTTTAGTACCCTATGTTCTTTTATTTGTTCCTTTTATATGGAAGATTTTATGTATGTTGGAATGATATGAAATCTTGTTGATGATTTTTGTGACATGTCTTTTTTGGGAATGATTATGTTTAATATTTTCAAGGAAGAGATGTTTTGGAGGTGTGGTGAATATGAATATCTATTTTTTTTGGAGATTATAAAATTTTATTAACATGCAACATAAGAATCATTGATAGCTAGATATTTAAGTAATATATGATTATTTTAGGTATATATTTAATTATTGCATGAGATTTTTTTAGTAAATTAAAATATATTTTTTATTATTATTTTTAGATGAAATATGTATTTTTTAGGGTGGTATTTTTTCATGGTTATTGTGTGACATGTAATCTAGTAAATAATGTTATGACTTGATTTGAATACTGTATTTTATATCATTGAATACAGGAATAATATAATATACTATTGTATTAGAAGAGGTTGAATTTAAAATGTTTAATGGTGTTATTTAATATTAGTGAAATATTATGGGGTTTTGTTAATTCCTAGTAAAAGATGAAATTTTCCATGTAAATCTAGGGATTGGATATGATATTTTTCATTCCATCAAGTGTTAGATTCACATAGGGTTCTCTATACAACTGAGAGGGAAGAGGTTGAATCAATATTGGTATAATTTTAAACCAATTTCAACTTGTATCCCTTTTCACCTCTTTAATTATTCCATGAATGCATTTAATTGTTATTATTCCTTACCTTGGTTAGTATGCATGCAAATATAAATAGGAAATGGAATGATGTTAAACATGTTGTCAAGGTGTTTTCTATGTACAATGCAATAGCTTGTTACTTTTCACTCTAAAAAAATACAAGATTCATCCTAATCCTTATGAAGTATGATTAGTAACTCAACTTCAAACATATCTATACACAAATGGTATAATATCCTCACTCATCATGAATCAATAATTTTAATGACTAAAAATTTAGAAATAAATACATTATCTCAATCATCTCCAGACACTATGAATGTAGAATATCATGGGCATGCTTCTCAATTACATTGGAATCAATATGATCAATGGTGGGTAAAGTTGGGATCTTCTCCCTTTTTTTCCCATTCATAGAATATTATCTTGTTTTAGTATTGGAATTCCTTCTTATCCATTTGAAATCATAGAATAAGAAAGTACACATAGAGTCTAGTATCACTCTTCTTCTTCAGTCATAAGAAAAACATCAGGTCTCTCCCACTTTCTTTGATACATATGATGTGAAACATGTTATGGCATTGGTTCTTTCACATATTCATTCTCTTTTAACTTGAATAATATTTATAGTACACACATATCCATGAATCTTAGTTTTTCCTTCTCATATTTTATATTCACTCCCCCTAAAGAATATTGACCTTTTATTTTCCATAATATTTAATATTTATGTCCCTAAAATCTCTCTAGTTAAATATCATTATTCTTATGTATTATTGAATAATAAACCTCAATTAATCCCTCATGATATTTAAAAACATCATGATCTCATTCTCAATATTAATTCTCAAAAAAAAATCCACACTCTTAATTCATTCATATTTCTTATCCATGTGTTTATAAACACATGCAATGGGATGCGAGGTCTTATTTTGTGGCATGAAACTCATCTCAGCACTAGAATCTTCCTTTGATGGATTCTCTTTTAATATTGGAAATAATCATGATCATCTCATTAATCATTATCTTTGATTTTTGAAAAAACAAAGCATATTATTCATTTTAGTTTCATTATTACTTTAGAGTAATTCATTTAGGAAGTTAAAACCTTACCAAGATTTTAAAAAACTATAATGTCATAAGAAGGTAGATATTATATGAGGAACTAAAATATCTTAGGATACTCAAGTAACATATCAGAACTAAAATATCTGACAAATTTCTCAAACATCATAAATGTTTCTCAAATATCATATGTGCTCAGCGAGTATCTTAAACCCATCCTACAACTGAATTTATACACCGAACATCACAAAAGTCTTAATAAATAGCTAAATCAAATCCATATGAGCTATGTGTGAAACTTATAACCACACTTCAAATGGTTTACGTGGCTTGATAAAGTGAAATACATCAACGCCTTCACCATTTCCCTAACTCCTCTTAAATTAATACAAATAAACAGAGTCATATGTAGTAGTGAAGCCATTCAATATTTGTTGGATAGAAATGGATGTGAGATGACACAAATACAAGAGGGGGGTGGGTGAATTGTATATTTAAAAATTTATATTAAAACCTTTAGGTAAGGTTTTTAGTTTACTATAACTAAAAGCAATTCACAAATCCTCTTATAAAAGAAAACAAAATATAGGACTTACTATCGGTTCGATGATGTAATATGATACCACAGGTTATGAAACAATTGTATTCAGATTGAATATAAATATCAGAGTAATAAAAATTGTAAATGATTATACCATATAGCGTATAAAATCAATACTAAAAGTATAATCTACAATTAAAAAAATTACAAAAGAATAAAAATAGAAAGAAGAAATAAAAGGATTCTCTTTCTATTACAATAAGTAGTTAAAAAGTAAAAGGTATTAAAATTATTTTATCCCAAAGAGTAGGGTATCCTTTCACCTAGGATAATAGGTCTGTCTCACAAACACTGGTAATCCCTCGATACGATGATCGGCACGTCCATCTTGTTATCCCCACAAGCCATTGATTTTATAGGTAATCGACACCTCTATCTTTCAAACACTTGAAATCCCTTAATATGATGATCGATTGCACCGTCTGCCTATCCTCGACAGCCCTCGATCGTTATCACCTGATTGGATGCACAAAGAAAAACAAAGAACTTATTGAAATGCAAAAGCTAAGAACGAGCTGTTCAAGACTTTCGCACGAAGCAAGAGAGAAGTCACACAATGTCTCTCTTGGACTTGGAAGAAGCTGAAGATATTCAAGTTGTTATCTCCGCTTCAAATGGACTCCTATTTGTAGGAATTAGGATCCAACGATCATATTTTCTCCAACAGTCATATTTATCTGGAAAACTCAGAGGGACTTGGACACCTGACATTGTAACAATCATATTAAAACAGAAAACATGACATTGTTTTGATTAGTTTATAACCAACACCATGAAATTATTTTGGTTAAAACAAAAGATATATGAAAATGATAACATGATTACGATTGATATAAAACATGTGTTTTGATAAATGAATAAAAGTATACATGTGATAAAAGTAAAAACATGAGTATGATTAATATTACTTAGTGAAATATATTGATATGATGCAAAGTGAGTACAATGCACAATGTGAGTATGATAGACATAGTCAGTAAGATAAATAGGATTAGTTTGATAGACAGAGTTGGTATGATATACAAAGTTGGTATGATAGATAGATTTAGTACGATAGACAACGTTGGTACAATAGACAAAGTCAGTACGATAGATAGAGTCAGTATGATAGATAGAGTCAGTATGATAGACAGAGTCAGTACAATAGATAAAGTCAGTACATTCAAAGTAATTCCTTTATTTGAGAAATAATTATAAAGGGATTTGTGATTTCCAAAACAAAAGACATAAAAGTCAAAATAATACTTTTGACTTAACAATCTCCCCCTTTTTGGAAAGCACAAAACAAAAAGTAAAAATAGAAAGAAATACTTATCTCCCCCTGAGTTATGCAAACTCTTCTGAATACTCTGAATGGCCTGAAGGCCTTCTTTTTTATTTTATTATAGATAATCCCTCTTTTAAGGGTTGAAGGGGAACCCAAACATGACCCGTAGGCCCAAGGCACAAGGCCCGACATGACTCGCAATACATGACCTAAAGGCCCAGAGGCATTCCATGCCCATCACATGACCCATAGGCCCATCCCACTAGAACTGCCCCTCCCCAGCTTCTTGCATCATTGATCACCTTAGCTCTCCACCTTGCATTGCTGATCAGATAGCATTGGCCCGTACAAAGCTGCACGGTGCCTGGTCCCGATGGCGGCTACCATACCCTCTCATTCGTCCAATCCGGTTAGCTCTGCATCTGGTGGCTGCTACTATTGTTGCTCTGATCCTCTTCTGGGGCCTGTTCTGTGTGAACTGGGCTACTCCATGGTCTACGTAAAACATTAACAATTCTCCCCCTTTGTGAAACTTTATCCCCTTTTATAATACATTCTCCCCCTTTGTGATTTACAAAAATAATGGGGTAATATTTAATTTCTTAAAAAGGTTAGAGAGAAACAAAATAAAAAATAATGGAAATAAAAACACATTTTATTGAAATTTCAAAAGGTTCCATGATTTTCTAAAGGCAAATAGGAAAGGGATATACACCAAAACATTCATTTGTTTTATCTTTCTTTATATTTCTTAATCAACTCTTGAAGAATGGATTTTATCTTCTTTATCTCTTTCTTTTCTCCTGAGATAGAAACACCTTGAGTTTTGAGAAGCTCTTGTTGGTCTGCAAAAAGTTGATCCTTGTTTTTGATAGTCACTTCTTGAATTCTGATCACTTCTTCAAGAGTATCAATTCAGTCTTTCATATTATTATTTTCTTGAGTCAACATAGTATTTTGTTTTTTCCACAAAACTATTTCATCTCTAAAAGATGAAATTTTCAAAAAGTCTGACCGAAAATCATTTATCCATTCTTGCAACTCTTTTACTAAAGGAATATCTGCTCCATGGGTTTTTGAAATCTGATTCAACCTATCAATAGTTTCTTTGTCAAGCTTATTAAAATCAATGGACATATCATTTGAAAGTATCCTTAAGTCTTCAATTGATTCCTCATGTTTATTCACTGAGATTTCTTTTTTTGTATGATCATTTAGTCATTTTGTTGCATTCCTTCTTATGAGCAACATAACTGTCACTCAAAAATTTTAGATTAGCCTCTATTGTCATTACTCTCTTTCTGAGCTCTCTTACTGAACCAAATTTCTTCTATTGATTATCTGTAATGAAATCAATCTTTCTTTCTATTATAGGAAAATAGATAATAGTCTTCTCAATGCTTCTTAAAATATGAACAATATAATCGCTTTTCTTCAAAGAAATTATATGTTCTAAATCCATATCATCATCGTACGATTCAAGTTCATTGGATCAGCTCAAGTATTCAACATGATGTTTTCCTTTTCCTTTATATTTTTCCTTTTGAACCCTTTCTTCTTATTTGCCAGCTCTTTATTCTTCGACTTTGTCACTGATGAAAATTACTTTCTCGGTATGAGAACTTTGAGCCCCTTTATTGACTGGAGATGGAATTCTTTCTAAATGGGTTTCTAAGGATTGAACTGGTGCTTGATCAACATGAGGAATCTGTTGTTGTATTCCTTCACTTTTTTTGAAGAGAATATTATTCTCCACTCTTCTTAGAACTCTAAAGATAATCCAAAAGAAAGTCATCTTTCTCTTCTTCTTCTTCCTATTGTGAGGCCAATTGGATAACATCTTGCACTATTTCTTTCCCTTTTTCTTTCTCTGGAAAATTTTGAATGATCAGTTCTTGTTGAACTTCTTCTGTTAGTTGGGAACTTGCTAACTCAACACTTTTTATAATTTTAGAAACATAAAAATCTTGAGCTTTTCTTTTCAAAAGAATTTTCTTCTTCTTATTAGCTTGTAGAGTATCATCTATTCTTTTCTTTTCGGCTAGAGATTCAGCTGGATCAAGACCAAATTTAGGATCACCTTCTTTTATTTGTTCTTTCTCCTTTCTCCACTTGGCTATAACCTATTTACTGTATTTGGTTTTCTTCTTCAGCTTTGAACTGATTTTAGGATAAGACTTTTGAGAAGCAACAACTATTGGAGATGATTCTATTAGAATTAGTGCCGATTGATTTGGTGCTGATTCTGCTTCCACATCTTTGATGAAGAGTTTTGATTCTTCATCAAAAAAAAAACATATAATTTCTTCAACATATTATTACTTATCTAAGAAGGCTTCAACTATTTCAATTCCCCTTTCAGAGGAATATTACAAAACTTCAAACTTTCAAGAATGAACTTTGTGAGAATAGATGGATACATGATAAGATGAGACTTGATCGCTCCGGACTTCACATTCTTGATGGTTTCGAAAATTTAACCCATGAGATTTACCTTTCTCATGTTTACAAGATAATCTAGCATAAATATGTCAAAAACCTTAAGAGTTTCTCTATCCCCTTTCCTTGGAATTAGAAAACCTTGCATCCAAAGGACAACAAACCAGTTGTCTAGAGATAGATGGGATACTTTCCTTTTCTCTTCATTTATAAGAAATAATGATTTTCAGCTCTTTATTAAATGTACCAACATCCTCAGGTAGTTTATGAGAAGTAAAAAAAGAGTCACCTTTAGTAGGAACATTGAGGAAATGTGCTACTTGTTTTACAAACATTGCAAATTTTCTATCGTACACAACAAAGTTAATCATCACATTCTTATCAAAAGACACAGTATTATAGAATTGTCTAACCTCTTCAATAAGAATCAGATCTTGAGATATGGGTTTCTCAACACAAAGATGTTCCCAGCCTTGGAATAAAATAATCCTCTTGATTGTTGAGTCATAACTATCAAAAAAATCTCAAGAAACTAACCTTTCTCTACAGAAATCCTTCTCTGAGAAAGTCTTTGAAGACATATCGGCAGGAGTGTTGGCAAAAGACTGAGACATAAAGATGTTTTGCAAAAGAAAAGAACGTACCAAGCCTTAAGAAGAAGAGAAGAGATTTTCCGAGATATCTGAAGAACCAATGTGGGTTTAAGGAGGGGATTTCTCTATTTATAGGAAAATTTTGGATGACTGTTGGTCTTCTACGGTTGATATTAGAAGATAAAGAATCTAACGGTTAAAAATAAATGAGATTTTTTATAAAAAAATTTGGATTTTTTTTAGATTTTTTTTAAAAAATGAGAAACAATAACACAAAAGAAAAGCAATACAAAAAGAATAAATGCACCTGTCAGAGATTTCAAGTAATTTGTTGGTTTCATAATACAATATAGAAAAGAAATCGTTGAAATAATGAAAAGAAAATACAATCAAATATTAAACCGATGAAAAAGAAAGTGAATATGACACTACGGGGAAAATGACTTTTTGTGACGGGAATAAATCCTGTCACAAAAGGTCCATCCAAGAGGTTATTTGTGACGGGGGTAACCACCCGTCGCAAATAACCAATTATTTGCGACGGGATTTCGTCGCCTGTCACAAAAGGTTTGGTGCGAATAACGCGCCAAACCGCGCGAAGCCGCGCGAGGGTTATTTGTGACGGTGGGATCCTACCGTCGCAAATACTTCACTATTTGCAACGGAGCCCGTCGCAAATACCCAACGACGGTTAATAGATTTTTGCAACGGGATGTCGTCTCGTCGCAAAAGGTGCATCAGCAGGGACTATTTGTGACGGGACCCGTCGCAAATAACTTTTTAACCGCCGACCATAATTAATGCAGGTGTAGGTATTTTTGATGGGACCTGTCGCAAAAGATACTATTTGCGATGGGTATCCCGTCACAGATAGTCCCGTCACAAACAATCTAACCTATATATACCCCCATCCGTTTTTCCTCTCATTACTCTGAATTCTTAGATATTGTTTCACTCTGAACTCTGATTTTAGAGGGAAAATTTTTCTAAGTTAATTTTTTTGTTCACGAGGAAGTTGTGAAGCCGTCTACATCGATAGAAAATCAAGCTTAAAGGTATTTATGTTTTATTTAATTTGTTATTTATTTCATTTTTTATGTTAATTTTTATTATTGTTGATTAGTTGTAATTAAATTAAATTTAAATTGTTTTGTCATGAGTATTTATTTGTACTAATAAATTCAAATTTTCAGTACTAATTTTTAATAATTAGTAGTAATTAATAATTATTAATGGTAATTAGTAATGTATATAATTAATTAATAGTAATTAATAATAATTGGTAATAAATAATAATAAATACTAATAATTAGTAATAAATACTAATAATTAGTAATAAATATTAATAATTATTAATAAATAGTAGTAAATAATAATAATGAGTACTAAAAAGTAATAATGAGTAATAAAGAGTAATAATTAGTAATAAATAGTACTAAATTGTCATAAATAGTAATTACTTGTAATAATTAGTAATAAATTGTAATAATTAGTAATAAATTCTATTAATTAGTAATAAATTGTAATAATTAGTAATAAATTGTAATAATTGGCAACAAATTGTAATAATTGGTAATAAATTGTAATAATTAGTAATAAATTGTAATAATTAGTAATAAATTGTAATAATTAGTAATAAATTGTAATAATTAGTAATAAATTGTAATATTTAGTAATAAATTGTAATATTTAGTAATAAATTGTAATAATTAGTAATAAATTGTAATAATTAGTAATAAATTGTAATAATTAGTAATAAATTGTAATAATTAGTAATAAATTGTAATAATTACTAATAAATTGTAATAATTACTAATAAATTGTAATAATTAGTAATAAATTGAAATAATTAGTAATAAATTGTAATAATTAGTAATAAATTGTAATAATTAGTAATAAATTGTAACAATTAGTATTAAATTGTAACAATTAGTAATAAATTGTAATAATTAGTAATAAATTGTACTAATTAGTAATAAATTGTAATAATTACTAATAAATTGTACTAATTACTAATAAATTGCAATAATTACTAATAAATTGTAATATTTAGTAATAAATTGTAATATTTAGTAGTAAATTGTAATAATTAGTAGTAAATTGTAATAATTAGTAATAAATTGTAATAATTAGTAATAAATTGTAATAATTAGTAATAAATTGTAATAATTAGTAATAAATTGTAATAATTAGTAATAAATTGTAATAATTAGTAATAAATTATAATAATTAGTAATAAATTTTAATAATTAGTAATAAATTGTAATAATTACTAATAATTAGTAATAAATTGTAATAATTAGTAATAAATTGTAATAATTAGTAATAAATTGTAATAATTAGTAATAAATTGTAATAATTGGCAATAAATTGTAATAATTGGCAATAAATTGTAATAATTGGCAATAAATTGTAATAATTGGCAATAAATTGTAATAATTGGCAATAAATTGTGTAATAATTGGCAATAAATTGTGTAATAATTAGGAATAAATTATAATAATTGGCAATAAATTGTAATAATTGGAAATAAATTGTAATAATTAGTAATAAATTATAATAATTGGAATAAATTAGAAATAAATTGCAATAAATTGTAATAATTAGTAAATAATTGCAATAAATTATGTAATAATAATTGCAATAATTGTAATAAATTGCAATAATAATTGCAATAATAAATTGTAATAAATTGAAATAATTACTAATAAATTGCAAAAATAAATTGTAATAATAATTGCAATAATTGCAATAAATTGTGTAATAATTGCAATAAATTGCAATAAATTGTAATAATTAGTAATAAATTATAATAATTGTAATAATTGTAATAAATTGCAATAAATTGTGTAATAATTGGAATAAATTGTAATAATTAGTAATAAATTGTAATAATTTATTACCAATTATTAGTAATAAATTGTAATAATTAGTAATAAATTGTAATAATTAGTAATAAATTATAATAATTAGTAATAAATTGTAATAATTAGTAATAAATTGTAATATTTAGTAATAAATTGTAATAATTACTAAAAAATTGTAATAATTAGTAATAAATTGTAATAATTACTAATAAATTGTAATAATTAGTAATAAATTATAATAATTAGTAATAAATAGTAATAATTAGTAATAAATAGTAATAATTAGTTAGAAACAATTAGGAACAGTTAAGAACACTTAGGAATAGTTAGGAACAGTTAGGAACAGTTGAAAGAAATATGAATAAATTTTAATAACTTGACACAATTTTCAGTGGATTGACGACACTCCTTTTTCTCGATGACTTTTCTCCTTTCAACTCTCACCGACTCAAAAAATTATGAAAAATGTGCTGCTACATAGGAATATTCAATATCGCATGCACGAGATTGGATATGCATTCGTAGGATCATATTTTTTATAATGTTTTCCGGAGGTGATAGTTGGAAGAAGACGATTCATCGATGAAAAGGGGGCTCTTTTGTCCGAGGGCTCATTTACATACATCTTTCTCACACTGAAATCACAATGAAGAATCTGGTCGGAGATACAGATATTCATTCTCGTGCATACGAGAATGAATATGCCTACCTCCGACCAGATTCTTCATTGTGATTTCAGTGTGAGAAAGATGCAAGTAAATGAGCTATCAGACAAAAGAGTAGCTGTCAATCCACTTGAAATTGTGTCGCCCTTAATTAATGGTAATTATTAAGAATTAGTAGTAATTATTTATCTTCTTTTTTCATATAGTGTTTTTATAATTTCAAATTATTCAAAAATAGTGATGATTTTATATTTTGTAGAGAAATATAGAACAAGGAAGTCGACATCAGTCATTATTAGATGACCGCGCTCGGATAAATCAGCGTAGAAATCCAAATTGTTCTAGTTTAAATCCTGTATATATTGAGGGTGTTGAAGCTTTCTTAGCATTTACATCATCAAAACCAGAATATGTTTCAGAAGGCACAATTAAATGTCCTTGTAAAAAATGTTCCTTGAGAACGTTTGACACATTTGACAAGGTTGGGAGACATCTCTTGTGGTTTGGTTTTCAACCACATTATGTTTTTTGGTATCAACAAGGTGAACACAGTTCCAGAGAAGATACTAATAACCTGATACCGGATCCATCACAGTTCCAAAATTTAGTACACGATGTTGCAGGTCCATCTGTTCAACAAACTGAAACTCACGGTGATATTGATTCAACTCCTGAGTTGGAACCATCTTAATTTTATGAGTTTTTGAGGTCTTCTAAGGTTGAATTATATCCTGGTTACAAGATAAGAAAATTAGAAGTGGTTACAAAATTTTTGGCTATTAAATCCGATAATGCAATGTCAAACAACTGTTTTAATTAGATATTTTTTTGGTTAAATCACTGTTACCCGAAGGAAATGTGTTGCCTACAAATTACTATGAGAGCAAGAGGTTGGTTCGTAATCTAGGCCTTAGTTATCAGAAGATTCATGCACGTGAAAATGATTGCATCTTATATTATGGTGAAAATGATTCGTTGGATAGTTTTCCCACATGTGGACAATCGAGGTATAAAGAAGCTCAACCAGGGAAGTCTGGATCGATTCCTGTAAAACAATTGAGATATTTCCCCCTTACACCCAGGCTGCAATGTTTATTTATGTCTCATAACACATCTTCAATGATGTCATGGCATAAAGCTAATATTTCAACCGGTAAAATCTTGAATCATCCATCTGATGATGATTCATGGAAACATTTTGATCATCTACATCCGTCGTTTTCTTTAGAAGCCCAAAACGTGAGATTGGGTCTTTCTACTAATGGTTTCTGTCCGCTTGGTTCTTATGGTAGTAAGTATTCATGTTGGCCTATCTTTATAACTCCATACAATCTACCTCCATGGATGTTGATGAAAGAGCCCTATATCTTTTTGACCTTATTAATCCCAGGACATCTGAAAAAGAATATTGATGTTTATTTGAAACCATTGATTGATGAGTTAAATACATTATGGAGTAATGGTGTTAGTACATATGATGTTGCTACGAAACAAAATTTCACATTAAAAGCTGCATTGATGTGGACGATTAGTGACTTTCCGGAATATGACATGTTATCTGGATGGAGTACACAGGGTCCGAAATCGTGTCCTTACTGTATGAAAGACAACAAAGATTTTATGTACGTCAATGGAAAAAAACATTACTATTTTAACTGTCATCACTTATTTCTTCCAACCGATCATCCCTTTCGAAGGAACAAATCTCATTTCAGAAAAGGCATAGTTGAAAGGGATGAACCTCCAAAAATGATCTCAGGTACATGGTTAAAATCAGTTGTATTTTCATTACCTCCCATCACATTTGGGCCAATAGTAAACCAACAAAAAATTCATGGCTTTGGGAAAAAACATAATTGGATACGACGAAGAATTTTTTGGGATCTCCCATATTGGTCTGATTTTTTGGTCCACCACATGTTGGATGTCATGCATATTGAGAAGAACTATTTTGATAATTTATTTCATATAGTTTTGGATACACCAGGTAAGACCAAAGATACTGTAAAAGCACGATTAGATCTTGCCCAAATTTACAGGCAATCAGAACTTGAACTATTTGAAAATGTCAGATCATAGAGGTTAATGAAGCCAAAAGTAGCTTATACACTATCCAAAGAGAGTCACTTATTATTTTGTCAGTGGATTGCAGATTTGAGACTTTTAGATGGCTATGCTTCCAATTTTGGAAGATGTGTTAAGAATGACCATATTACCAGATTAAAAAGTCACGATTTTCATATTATAATGGAAAGATTTATGCTGATTGGATTTAGAGGTTTGTTGAATTCTATGATTTGGGATTCGATAACAGATATATCATATTTTTTTTCGAGACATTTGTGTAGTGACAACAAACTACGATGTGCTAAGAAAACTGGAAGAAGATGTTGCTGTAATTATATGTAAAATGGAAAAAATATTTCTGCCTGCTTTCTTTGACTCAATGGAACATCTGATATTACATTTTCCACATGAAGCTAAATTTTGAGGTCCAGTACAGTTTTGATGGATGTATCCATTCGATAGATTCATGCAAAAATTGAAGAAAAAAGTATGTAACAAAGCATCAGTTGAAGGCTCAATTGCTGAACGTTATTTGCAAGAGGAAATTGCTTTTTTCTGCTCTCACTATTTTGAATCTTAATATACCTCAAAACAAAACCGCATGGGACGGAATGAGGGAAATTTTAATGATGAAATGTAAAATCAATTACCAGTTTTTAATCAGCCAAATCTTGGCTTCGGTGGAGTTCAAAAATGATGGATTTCAGATGATGAACATCACAGAGATCATACATATGTTCTGCTCAACTGTGAAGAAATGACAACATTTGTACTGTGAGTGCTTCTATCACTTATTCTATAATTTTTGTTACATTATGTAAACTTATTTTATTTGTAAGTTATATGATAATCATATCAAGAAACAACTTCCAAAAATTACAGTAGCTGCTCTTAAAGAACGCAGATAATTTTTTATCTCTTAATGGTTTCAAAAACTGGTAACATAAATTATTGATGGTTTAATATCGATTCAGTTTACTATTTATTATATTGATAATTATTTTACAAATTTTCAGGTGTCTTAACATACTAATAAAATTGATAAGTGACTGTGTATATTGAGTTACCCACCATCAAAAATGGTTAAATCTTATAATTCATATGTGGTGAATGATTTTCGATTTCATACACGTATATATGGGGATTAAAAAAACAATGAACAATGGAGTTTGTTTGAGAGGATCACATCATAGAGAAACTGAAGTTGACTTTTATGGCATTCTGGATGAAATTATTGAGCTATGTTATCTTGGATAGAATTACATAATGATGTTTAAATGTCGGTGGTTGGATACTGAGAGAGGCTTGTGTGTTCATCCGACTCATGGAATCGTCGATATTAAATATAAAAGTCTTCTTATAGTAAATAAACCAATTTTACTAACTCAATAGGCACATCAAATTTATTACGAAAATTACTGTGCTACTTCAAGAGACCTGAGTGATTGGTGGATCATAATAAAAATGAAATCTCGGGAAAATCAATTTACTCAAAGTGAATGTGGTTCCGCTGAAGTGGAAGGAATTGAAATTTTTCAAGAGACTACTCAAAATCCATCTTTTTTACAAAGAAACGTGAATATCGATGATGACACCCCACATTTAAGGGTTGATGGTAATGAAGATGTTAATGATGTTACAAATGAATTTGAAATGACAAGGGATGGTGAAAGTGAAACTCATATGGATATTGATGATGTTGAGAAGGAATATAAAGACATTGACATCGTCAGATATGAAGATGATGATGAAGGTGAACATTGACATAGTTAAATGCTAGTTATGATCATAACTAATATATATCTATATATAATAGTTATTTTAAAATATATGCTAACAACAATCATTTTGTGTTTCAGATGGACTTTGATCTATTACGTGAGCTAGAGGAGGCTGATCTACCTTTGGATGAGGGGGATGTGGGATCAACTGACCCTCAACCTACTGGTGGTTCAAAAGGTACGCAGAGGGGGCACGGTCGTGCGTGACTGATAATTCTTGACCCTATACCCGAGCGACGCCCACGTCTTGGCTTCGATACACGCATACAGAGGTATGGTAACCTGTATATTTTAGTTAGCTTTCATTAATTTATTTATATATAGACTAATTGTTTGATTATTTATTCCTTTTTCACAGTTTTTCGCATGTAGCTATTGGATAGGGGAGCGCTATCTTGCACAATTATTTTTCTCAGCCATGGATCACATGGGAACATATTAGCGTTGATGTGTGGCTCAACATGTACAATCATTGGCTGGTACGTAAATAAATAATATTTATTTTTAAATTTATTTTGAAATTTATTTTATTAATAACTTGATATTATAAATTCTTTGTAGGGTTTATGGTATCCCATCGATGATAGCATGCGTAACGATATCCATGCAGCATGGGAGGTGGCTATGCGTGAGCGTTTGCGTTAGTTTTTGCACAATTTGAGAAAGACGACCATTAAGAAAGTAGGTTCGACAGTATTTGATGAGTCGTGTAGAGCCCACTGACCAGAGTACATTTCATCTTAGGTTTGGGATGGATTATGTGTACACTGGTTGGGTGATGGATTTCAGAGGAGGTATTCATTGGGTCGGCAGAACCGAGGGAGACATGAGGTGACGCATCGAGCTGGTAACCGTACATTTAGTACGCATAGAGAGCATCTGGTAAGTATTTTCTTTAAATATTTTATATAACTTCAAATATAAATAGTTTATTTTATATTCATAAATGCAGTTGAGCATCCCGATATTATAGAGTTCGATGTTTGTCGGAGGATGTACAGTGATCCAGCCAACAGAGAGATTAGAGGTGATCGCCAGCATCATATTGTGGTTAGTCTTATTTTTTTCAGTTTAAAAATTAACTGTATATAATATTTTCATAATTTTAATTTAAAATTGGAATTGAAGGAGTCATATGAGGCTGTGACCTCTCAAACACAAGCTGAGGGTCAGGACGAGGCAACTGATCAGACTAGTGCCCACTATTTTGACGAGGCGACATGGATGCAGGCGACTCAGTATGACTTTGAGAAGGGCCGAGTAGTTGGTATCAGCTCTCATGCGACTCCTGGTACTTATTATGGTACTACTGCGATGTCAGCATCCAGCTCGAGAGGAGCTCATGGAGAGAAATCAGCTTCTGCCTCACAGTATCAGGAGCAGTTCCGAGCTCAAAATGACCTTATAGAGAGTTTACAGAAGCAGCAAGAAGAGATGCGTCAGCAGCAGCAACAGCAGCACGAGGAGGAGATGCGTCGATGACAATAGTAGTATCACGAGCAGATGAAGTACATGCGCTGTCTGACTCGTAGTTTAGGGATGGAGTTTCCTCCACCATCTCCTTCAGCCCCCTCACCTCCTCCAGAAGACGATCCCCAGTGATTTTTTTTGTTAAAAACATTTGAATTTAACATTTTTTGTAATATGAACTATTTTCAGTTTCTGTCTTTTATATCGGTGTGAATATTACATAATTTAATTTTTAATATTTTATGATTATTTTTGTGAATATTGAGAATTTTAATAATTTTTAATTTTTTATCATTCTAATAATATTAATATTATTGTTTCATTAATCATAATTTTATTAAATATATTTTTTCAGTATTATATTTTTTAATGTTATTTTATTTTACTAATAATAATAATAATAATAATAATATTTAATGATTTTTTATATTTGTGAATATTGAGAATTTTAATATTTTTTATTTTTTTATTATTTTAATAATATTAATATCATTGTTTCATTAATCATAATTTTATTAAATATATTTTTTCAGTATTATATTTTTTAATATTTGTTTATTTTACTAATAATAATAATAATATTTAATAATTTTTTAATATTTTTTTTGTGAATATTGAGAATTTTAATATTTTTTATCTTTTATTTATTATTTTAATAATTTTAGAAATAATTTTTCAATAATAAAAATTTTATTAATTTTTTTTTTAAATTTATTTATTATTTGCGATGGGATCTGTTGCGACGGGTTCCCGTCGCAAATAGCCTAAATAATTTTTTTTAAAAAGTATTTGCGATGGGATTAGGGGCCTCGTCACAAAAAGTATTTGCGACGGGCTCGTCGCAAATAGTCTAAATAAATACTTTCAAAAAATTATTTGCGACGGTATTACGGGCCCGTCGCAAAAAAGTATTTGCGACGGGCCCATCACAAAAAAGTATAAATATATATATATATATAAAGTATATAATCAGAGACTTATTTGCAACTGTGAAGCTGCCCGTCGCAAAAAATTATTATTTGCAACGGGTTCGTCGCAAATAATATTTTTTGTGATGCCATTTTCTGCGACGGGCTATTTACGACGGTACCCTGTCGCTAAAGAGTATTTGCGATGGGATCCCGTCACAAATAGCCCGTCGCAAATACATAGAATTCTAGTATTGTGAATAGTTGTCAAATAGATGGAAAACAAAGTTATTAACATAGGTTGTCAAGCCAATGGAAAAAAAATAATTACCATAGGTTGTCAAGCTGATGGAAAACAATGTTATTACCATAGGTTGTCGAGCTGATAGAAAACAATGTTATTACCATAGGTTGTCAAGTCGATGGAAAACAATGTTATTACCATAGGTTGTCGAACCAATGGAAAACAATGTCATTACCATAGGTTGTCGAGACGATGGAAAACAATGTCATTACCATAGGTTGTCGAGCCGATGGAAAATAATGTCATTACCATAGGCTGATGGAAAACAATGTCATTACCATAGGTTTTTGAGCTGATGGAAAACAATGTCATTACCATAGGTTTTGGAGATGATGGAAAACAATGTCATTACCATAGGTTGTCCAGCTAATGGAAAACAATGTCATTACCATAGGTTGTTGAGCTGATGGATAACAATGTCATTACCATAGGTTGTCGAGCTGATGGACAAACTATTAAGCCGATAGTCTGGGTTTTTAAGCCGAAAGGCAAAAACTTCAAATTAATAAAAAAATGAAACCGAAAGATATAAAACAAAAATAAAACAACTAATGAAACATACAAAACAAATAGAATTATTATCTTAAATGATTAATTTATAATATGAAATAATGAATATTAACAACAAAAATAATAGATAAAACATAGAAAAAAAGAGCAATGTTCTCCCCCTATGAAAAGGAGTGGTAAGGAGAATTGTAAAAACAAAAATTAGATGTGAATGATTATTTTAATGTAATCATTACTAACTTCTGTTTAATAAATTAAAATCTATCAGAAGGTAATGGTTTTGTGAAAACATCATCAAGTTGTTCTTGTGTTTCGATAAATTATAGAATAATGTCTTTTTTTTTGTGTGTGATCCCTAAGAAAGTGATGCCTAATATCTATGTGTTTTGCACGAGAGTGATGTGTAGGGTTTTTACTTAAAGCAATGAAACTTGTGTTATCACACAATATTTGAGTTTTAGTAAAACTCATACCATTGTCTGTGAGTGTGTGTTGTATCCACAACACTTGAGCACAACAACATCCAACTGCTACATATTCAGCTTCAGCAGTGGAGAGTGCACCTGAGTGTTGTTTTCTACCTAACCAAGAAACTAAATAATCTCCTAGAAAATGACAATTTTCAAAATTACTCTTTCCATCCATTCTACAACAACCAAATTCAGCATCTAATTTTTTTAATTCAAAATCATTTCTAGAAGAATAGAAAAGGCCAAAATTCAAAGTTTCTTTTAAATACTGGAAAATAATTTTCACATCTTTTAAATGGGATTGTTTTGAACTTTCTTGATATCTAGAACATAATCATACAGAAAAAATTAAGTCTGGACGACTAGCTATTAAGTATAGTAGATTTCCAATCACACCTCTAAATGTTGTTTGATCAACTGGTTGTCTAGTCTCATCAAGATCAAGAACGTTTGAGATTACAATGGGAGTACTAATACTTTTAGTATTGTCATATCCATAATTTTTGAGTAAGTCTTTTATATAATTATGTTGATATCTATAAGTACCTTATGATTTTTGAGAAATTTGAAAACCAAGAAAGAATGTTAACTCACCCATCATACTCATTTCAAACTCAGACTTCATTAGATTCTCAAATTAACCTATTAAAGACATTTGAGTTGATCTGAAAAAATGTCAGCAACATAAATTTGAACAATCATAAGTTTTTTGTTTTATTTATTTATAAAAATAGTTGGATCATCTTTTCCTTTAATGTAATTATTTTGTAACAAAAATCATGTTAATCTATCATACCAAGCTCTAGGGGATTGTTTAAGTCCATAAAGGGCCTTGGTAAGATTGTAAACATATTTAAGATGTTTTTTATCTTCAAAACTAGGGGGTTTATGTACATAGACTTCCTCCTGCACATATCCATTAAGGAAAGAACACTTGACATCCATTTGAAAGAGTTTGAAATTAAAGAATGCTGTAAAGTCTAATATAATTCCAATAGATTCGAGTCTTGCTATAGGTGCATAGGTTTCTTTGTATTCTATTCCTTCTTGTTGATCATATCCTTTAACAATAAGTCTAGCTTTATTTCTTACAATGATACCATTTTCATCACATTTGTTTATGAAACCCATTTTACTCCAATAATAGATGTATCCTTAGGTTTTTCAACCAAGGTCCGGATTTTATTCCTTTTGAATTCATTTAGTTCATCTTTCATTTCCTTAATCCAATCTTCATCTTCTAAGGCCTCACTTGGAGTTTTAGGTTCAAATTGAGATAGAAAAGAAATATGTTCTATTTTATTTTTTATGAAGTTTCTAGTCCTTATGGGTTGATTTACATCACCAATGATGTTATCACTGGGATGATTCCTAAGTAATAACGGATTAGGATTTTGAAAAACCTACTCATCAACATAAGGTAGAAAGTCTTCAGGTGTAAATGTATTAGAAAAAATTTCATGAGTATTTAAAATGTTTGAAGAATCTTATATAGGTTGATAATAAGTTTTAGAAAACACTTCAGAATTAATATTTTGATAATTTTTGAAAACAAAAGGATCTAATTAATCAAAATTAACATGTATTGTTTCTTCAACAACATAAGTATTTTTATTAAAAACTCTATAAGCCTTTGAGGTGGTGGAATAACCTAAAAATATTCCTTTATCAGATTTGGGTGCAAACGTATGTAAGTTATATTTTGTATTTAAAATAAATACTTTACAACCAAATACTTCAAATTATGAAACTTTTGGTTTTCGTCCTGTCCATAACTCATAAGGAGTTTTATTAAGAAAAGGTTGAATTAAAACTCAATTTATAGTATAAAAAGCAGTACTTACAGTTTCTACATAGAAATGTTTTTCAATTGAGTATTCACTAAATGTAGTTCTTGTTATCTCTAGAAGAATTCTATTTCTTCTCTCAACAACACCATTTTTCTAAGGTGTTCTTGGTGAAGAAAAGTTGTGAGTAATACCTTTTTTACTATAAAAAGTTTCAAAATCAGAATTTGAAAATTCTCCACCACAATCACTTTGAATAGTTATAAATGGTAGGTTTTTCTCATTTTTAACTTTAGAAACAAAATCTTAAAAGAAACAAAAGGATTATGATTTTTTAGTGAGAAAATATACCCATGTAAATCTAGTATAATCATCAACTAAGACAAATACATAATACATGCCTCCAATACTTATAGTTTATTTTGGAAAAAAAGATCCATGTGCACTAACTGTAATGCATTGGTAGTTGTGACTTCACTGATTGATTTAAAAATTGACTTATGTTGTTTGCCATATTGACAAGAGTCACAGACTTTAGAAGAATCAAACCTATGCTTAGGTATATCTTTAACAAGTACTTTCTTAGTGAGTTTATAAAAATTTCTAAAATTACTGTGTCCTAGTCTTCTATTCCATAACCAAGATTGATCTTCCATTGCACTTAGACAAGGTAAGTCTTGGATTCTAAGGTCTTCTATGTTCAAAGTGTAAACATTATCATACCTTTGGGCAGATTGAATTAATTCATCCTTGGAATTGTGAATTAAACATTTATCATTCCTAAAATTCACAAGGTAACCTTCATCACATAATTTACTTATGCTAATGAGGTTGTGCTTAAGACCAGAAACAAAAAAAAAACATTAGAAATAAAGATTTTTCCAAGGAAAACAATATTACCTATACCGAAAATATTTCCTTGAGCATTGGATCCAAAAGTAACTTTTCCTCCTTTTGTCTTGATAAATTTTTCAAAGAAGTTTCTGTTTCTAGTCATGTTCCTAGAACATCCACTATCCATGTACCATGTATTTTTATTTTTCTTATTTTGTTTTCCTGAAACAAAAACAATTAAACTTTTAGATTACAAAATTGTTTGTGTCCGGAAACATTAGAAAGAATTTTTTTTGGAATCCACATTTGTTTTAAAAAGTGAGATTTTTAAAAAACCAAAGATTTTGTTTTGTTTAAAGAACAATCTTTATTCCATTGTCCACCACTTTGACACTTGGTGCAGAATGGGACATTTTTAGGAACAAAAAAATTATTTTAAAAAATGGGTTTTGAATGAGTATAATCAATTCCTTAACTATTACTATGAGGTCGTATTTAAGAATACATATTATCAAAATTTTCTTTTCCAAATATAAAATTATATAAGAGTTTATTCAAAGAAAATATTTCAAATTTTAGTCTGATGACCAAATTCTTATCCTCATTTGTATTAGTTTTAGAATCGAGTTTCTCCTCTAAAGTAGTTTTCTCAGAAATCACATTATCAAAGTCTTTATAAAGTTTTTTCTTTTAAGAATTAAATTTATCAAGGTTTTTATCAAAACTTTCAATCTCAATAGTTTTAGAATCAAGATCTTTAGAGAGATATAAAATTTATCTTATTAAAATATCAATTCTAGTATTTCCCTTCTCAAGTTTTCTAGAAACTTTACAATTTTCATTTTCTAAAAGTTTAGAAAATCTGGAAACTTCTTCATAAGAAGGTAAAAAATTATCATTCTCTGATAATGATATTTTTTCATCAGAAGAATAATATTTATCATGATAATTGTTACTCAAAGATATATTATTAAGATATTTAGAACTGTTTACCTTTTCCATTAAGTAATGATAAGGAGTTTTGGAAAAAAGACAAATATTCTTGTGATTTGAGATATCACTATTAGAAGAGTCTTCTTAAGAATCACCTCCACTGGCACTCCAGGAGTCATTAAATTTCAATAATTTATTTCCCTTATAATTTTAGTGTTTCTTTTTACTCTTTTCTAAATGTATTTCCTTTCTATCCTTTCTTTTTAGCATAAGAAAATCAGGTCAAATGTGTCCTGCTCTTTTACATTCATAGCATGTGACTTTAGAATATTTCTTATCCTTGTTACCTTTTGATGTATTTTTATATCTATATTTGAAATACCTCTTTCCAAAAATTTTATCCATTCTTCTAGAAAGATTTTCAAGATCATTCTCTGATTGCTCAGTATCACTAGAATAGGATAAAACTTCAACCTTCCTCTTTCTGGATGTGGTTTTCATAGGATATTGAGACTTTGTAGGATTTGATGTAGTAGTGAATGATACTCCACCATTTTTTTTCACTTTATCTTTATCTCTCTTAAGTCTTACTTCATATTGTAATAGAGTTCCAAAGAGATCATCAAGATTAAGATTAGTAATCTTTCTAGATTCATCAATCGATGTCCCCTTGGATTCCCATTCATTTGGCATAATGTCTATAATATTTTCAACTAAAACTTCATATTATAAATTTTTCTCTCCCATAGCTTGAAGACTGTTGACTATTTTCATAAATCTTTGTTTATCCTTAACTACAGGTTCACCATAAGGAAATTTAAAATCTTGATATTCACCTCTTAGCATAGATCTTCCTATTTCAACAACTTTGGAAGTACCAAAATGTGTAATCTCTAATTTCTTCTATATAATATTTGCGGATTCACATGAAGTGATTTGGTTGTAAATTTTCTTGGTCATAGAACACAACAAAGTATTGTGTACCTTGTAGTTTAGCTGATATTCAAGTTTTTCTTGGGCATTAAACATTATAACTTCTTTATTGAGGATCTTATATTCACCAGTGAGCATAACAAAGTTATCTACACCAGTATTTATGAAAAAATTATTCATCCTATCTCTCCAATACTCAAAATCATTACCATAAAAAATAGGTGGTCTTGTAGGATTATGATTACTAATTGAACCTAAATTCATCATGCCTTCCATAATAAAGAATCAAAATTCTTTTTCCACAAATATAGGTTAGTGTGTTTAAAATAAAACAATGTAAATAAAATATACAAATTAGTGGAAAACCCTTCTCTAATACCAATTATTGGATCAAAATAGATGTGAGATGACACAAATACAAGAGGGGGGGGGGGGGTGAATATTATATTTAAAAATTTCTATTAAAACCTTTAGGTAAGGTTTTTAGTTTACTATAACTAAAAACAATTCACAAATCCTCTTATAAAAGAAAACAAAATACAGGACTTACTGTCACCCCGATGATGTAATATGATACCACAGGTTATGAAACAATTGTATTCAGATTGAATAAAAATATCAGAATAATAAAAATTGTAAATAATTCTACCATATAGTGTATAGAATCAATACATAAAGTATAAGCTGTAATTAAAACAATTAAAAAAGAATAAAAATAGAAAGAAGAAATAAAATGATTTTTTTTCTATTACATTAAGCAGTGAAAAAGTAAAAGGTATCATAATTATTTTATCCTAAAGAGTAGGGTATCCTTTCACTTAGGATAATAGGTCTGTCTCACCAACACCGGTAATCCCTTGATATGATGATCGGCACATCCGTCTTGTTATCCCCACAAGCCCTCGATTTTACAGTTAATCGGCACCTATGTCTTTCAAACACTTGAAAACCCTTGATATGATGATCAGTTTCACCATCTTCCTATCCCTGACATCCCTCGATTGTTATCACCTGATTAGACACATAAACCAAAACAAAGTACTTGTTGAAATACAAAAGCTAAGAACGAGCTGTCCATGCTTTATAATTTCAAGGCTTTCGAACAAAGCAAGAGAGAAGTCACACAATCTCTCTCTAGTACTTGGAAGAAGATAAAGATGTTTAAGTTGATATATTTGCTTCAAATGACCTCCTATTTATAGGCCTCAGGTTACAACAATCATATTTTATCTGACGGTCATATTTCTCTGGAAAACTCGGAGGGACTTGGACACCTGGCATTGTAACAGTCATATTGAAACATAAAACATGACATTGTTTTGATTAGTTTATAAATAAATCCATGACATCATTTTGGTTAAAACAAAAGATATATGAAAATTATAACATGAGTACAATTGATATAAAACATGTGTTTTGATAAATGAATAAAATCATTCATGTGATAAAAGTAAAAACATGAGTACGATTAATATTACTTAGTGAAATGTATTGATATAATGTAAAGTGAGTACAATGCACAATGTGAGTATGATAGACAAAGTCAATATGATAGACCGAGTTAGTACGATAGAACAAGTTAATATAATAGACAGAGTCAGTATGATAGACAAAGTCAGTATGATAGACATAGTCAGTATGATAGACAGAGTTAGTACGATAGATAGAGTTAGTACGATAGACTGAGTCAGTACGATAGACAGAGTCAGTATGATAGACATAGTGGGTACGATAGATAGAGTCAGTATGATAGATAGAGTAAGTATAATATATAGAGTCAGTATGATAGAAAGAGTCAGTACATTAAAAGTAATTCCTTTATTTGAGAAATAATTATAAATAGATTTGTGATTTAAAAAACAAAAGACATAAAAGTCAAAAGAAGACTTTTGACTTAACAACATCCTCAAAATATTAATTTCATATAGAAATTCATATGATTATACCTCTAAAAGTTATACATTTATTGGAAAATCCATACTCTACTTAAATTAATCTTAGAACCACTTCAACCATTCTATAGGCCTTCTCAATGATTCAAATAAAGACAGTTTCTAATGCGCCCATAAGGGGCTCTTCCGTGGCACTAGGGTTCCCCGTCGCCACCATCGTCTCAGTTGGCTGTAGCTTTTCTCCTTGGTTCTTGGTGAGTTCGTGGCTTTCTCTTCTTGCTGTGGAGATGTCATGGATCGAGATCTAGGGTTCAGTGTTGTCGAAGGTGCGGGTTCCTTGGATTCAAGGGTTCGTGGGTTCTATGGAAGCATCGTGGGTAGTAGCCAACAATGAGCTTTTGAGGCATCGAAGGATTGCAATCTTCAGTGGGATAGGCTTCTCCTTGACGACACATTGAAGGTCCGTGGTCGAGATATGATTTGCTGCGGTCTGAGTTTGAAGCTGCGTGTCTTCCCTGGGCGCTTAGGGTGAATCTTCAGTCTTCACAAGCGGTGGTGGCGACAAGTTTTGGCTTGGGAACTTTGTGTTGGGGCTTCTTCCAGCGTCGCTCTGTTTTGGTGGTGAAGGCTTCGTTTCTTTGATTTTGCAATAGGATGTGGGTATTTCTGCTTATCATCGACCTGTGGGATTTGTTCAGTTCATCTTTCCATGAATCCATCTCTAGTCCGTGCAGACTGAAGTTGGTTTTTTTGTCAGCTGTTGTTCTGGATGGTCTGTTTTTTTATGTTAAGAATGAGATACAGCTGCCGGCGGAGCTGCAATCTGTGTAGTTCTTTGGATTGGTGATGGAGGTTCCATACATTTTTCACAGAATTTGATCTGTTGTGTGGGGTTGATGATGCGTTTTTGGTTTGAATTTTGTATGTTTTCTTTTGTATTGTGGCCTTGGTCTACGGAACATTTCATCCAATTCACTTTAATGGGATTGCTCCAGAAGAGGTCAGAGTAGGGGGCATTATCTTTATCATTGCTATCCAGAATTGGATTTTTTGAGAGGGTATGACATTTTCCATTGGTACCGGGACCGTGCATCCTTGCACGAGATAGCTATCCGAGCAGCGATGGAAAAGTGGATGCTGATCATATTGTTTTTTGCTGATGGGTGGGGCCTTTCTTTGATCTTGAATTGGACTTTTTTGGTCTTATGGAGTCATGGTAGTGTTTTATGTCTTTGATGTCATTCTGGTTTCCCACTTTTTCCTTAAAAGTGCTTTTGAAATAAAAATTTAATTTTCAGTCAGTCAATGATTCAAATCACTTCCAAATTGTTGTATATAGTGTCTCTACATCTATAAACAAATTTCTTTAATATATATGAAGAAAAACACTATAATAAAAAAATTATCATCCAAATAATTCATTCTCAACTAATCATAGAAGCCTTGAATATTATAATTATTTTGGTGGTTCCTCAATACATAATTACTTTAACATCATCAATGTGTATCTCTATAAAGAGTATAATCCTATAAAAATAAGGATGGATCACCATAGTTTTTACTCATAGCTAATTGATAGAGATAGAGAATTCAATATTCACCTCAATCCATGGAATAAGATCTAAAATATACCAAATTTATATGAAACATCAATGATATTTTACATAATATGAATATATATTTATCAACCCAATGGCCATATATTTCCTTAAATCCCCATTCTACACACCTCAAGATATGGAAGAAACTTTCATCACTTCCAAGTAATAAGGTAAAACCTCAATCCTTAAAGAATAGTCAAATATAATTACACATCAGAATACCTTTCTTGGGAACTCCTTGATTCTTCCTAACAATCTTGGGAACTTCAACCAATATATAATAACTTATTCATTAACATATTTAAATCATGTTAACCCACAATTTTAATTGATAAAATATACAAAATATCCTAAAATGTGGTTTAAAAAATCTATCCTTTATATTTTTTTTATCAAATCACTTACTAGAAATGGATACGTCAATATGTTGTTAATTTATTTCTTATTCAATTATCATCTTTACTTCTCTATACTTTTTAACACTAACTTATCCCAATTTCTTCTCTCCCCTTAATGAAAATAAATAAAATGTGTATAGTGGAGAATGATATTAATTCATTCTTATGTACAATGACATTATTCATTCAACTATATGACTACCAAATCAATTATCAGTATAGAAAACAAGAATGTTATATTTAGACATCATAAATTTCAATTTTCCAAGAATATGGTACTCATATATCTCATTACTATGGCCCATTTAGGATCTATTCATATATACATAGGCTGAAACCAAGTGATTCCAATTTATAACTTTGTTTTAATTGGATTTACAACCCGAGATCTTACACTCTCCTCTATGCACAAGTCATAAACATTCTAAAACACATTTAATGGGTTTTTTAGAAATCATCCCTAAGATATCCTCAAATTTTTACAATAACAATTCATTTGTTAAATAATTTTCTCCCCATTAATATTATAATTGATTCTTGAGAATCCAATGATCAGAGAGTAGTCATATATACTTCTTCAAGGATAGTTTATCAATCACAATGAATAAATTAAATATTTACATGGAATAAATAAGTCTAATATATTATCAAACAACTCACCCACAAGGGATACACTGAAAATTCACTTCATTAATGCTGGAAAATTTAATATGGTGTTATTTATACCATGATTTTTTATTTTTTCACTATGTTGGTAACTTCTTCATCACACTGTCCTATTTTGATATATTTAATTCTTTCTTTAGTTATCCCCTTGAGAAAAAGCATCACCTTAAATTCTTTTCATGGTAAGAAAATAAATACAACACAAATGACATGCAATATGGTATAAAAAATGTCTATTAATGTGAGAAACATGAATGAGATTGTTTTTTAAATTATATTTCCCCATTATTTATATATTCAAAACTCCATTTCTGATCATTTTTTTCTTTATATAGTATATATATATTTAAAGATTAAATTTATTTGGGTGGAAGACTTACATTTCCTTTATCTATTAAAACACATGAATCACTTAGTGAAACATTTATACTCTTTATAATTTTGTCTTCTATAGGAGTGATTGTAAAATAATTCATTGAGTTGTGATAAATCTTCTTTCACCTCCCACACAGCTTCTCATTATGTTTTTATATTCTATTTGTTGAAAACATCTTATGATATTTTTTTAATCTTTATATTTAATTATATCATTTCCCTTTTCACATTATTTTTCTTTTACCTCTTCTATTTCCTTTACATTCTTCAAATAAGTAGGAAAAATGGTCATACACTCCTTGGTTATGTTCTTATTATTCTTGGTTCATCCACATGGTTTTTAAGTGAGTTATTCACCAAGATAATCCTTTATTTTTTCTCTTGGACTAGAATTCCATTATGCTTCAGTTTATCATGCTTAATTTTTTCTTCCATGGTATAAATGAATATATCCATGGTGTGTCCTCTCTTCCCACAATAGATATAGCTGGTTCTACTTATTTCAGTTCCCTTATTTGGCTTCTTTTTCATCATTTAAATAATATTTTTTATCACCCATGGATAACTCACATTCCTTCTCAATAGTCTTAATTAGATTATTTTATTTAGTATGTTACTCTAGTTTTCTTCCCAATGATGACTTATATCCTCATAATTTTTTTGTGGTATTTTCTTCTAAATTATTATTGATCCAAGCCTTCATTATTTTGGTCATTATGATTCACTCATATGACAAAAATAATTTTAAGCATCACAAAAACATCCATTGTTCTTTAATAAATTTAATAATAATATATATTTCTCATCCTTCTATAAGAATTAATTCCTTCCATCATTTATCTCCCTTGCTCTAGGTATTCATTTTATTCTATATATTAACATATTATACCAAAATTTGACATCCATATACCCAAATATGTTATGTAAAAAACAATTACCAATAAAAATTTCTATCCTTATTTGAAATGTAGTGTAGTGAGGTTTATAAACAAGATAATTTTGTGCATTTTCCTTTACTATTTACTATTTACATGGGGAATGGATCCACATGATCTTTTTTCCAACCACCTTAGATGTAGCGATGGGCTCCTCAACACTTTTCATTATCCATATTTTTATACAATTTATATTTAAACATGCATTTTGAGTAAATTTATAATTAGATCAACAAATTCTTTTTGATGTGGATAATACCTTTTCTTCTAATGCTGATTTAGACTAATCATTAAATGATCACATTATTTTTTTGCCACTAGATAGAGGTATTTAACTATAAGAATCATCCCTAGTATATTATATTGAGCTAAATATCCTTTAAACTTACGAGGAAGATTCAAATTTTGAAATTTTAGGATTTGTGAACTAAACTTCCAGCCCTTGAAACTTTATGTTAATGATGGTTTTATCATCCTCCACTAATCTTAATTTTTCCTCAATAACAATTTTTATTTTATTAATACAAACTATATTCATCTGACCCTTATCTTATAACAAATGGTAAATATTTTTAAAATTTTCCTTGACCTCTAGTTGAGATTTTTTTATAGAAATGACTTCTTTTGATGCATGGATATTTTTTTCATTAATTTTCTTGAATTTTAATCTATATTGACTCATATGGATCCAATATTTTTCAAAATTGTATCACTTCTCCACACGATCCATGTTTATTTCATTTATGACTCCTACATTCTTAAATATTTTTACACAAGTCTACTCCATTTCTTCAAAATAATTCTATAATTTTTATGATTCACTATTTTAATAGAAGTTCATATTCTATGGGAATATTATCATAATAAATTTTATGTTTTAAGAGAATTTTAATGACCATTAAATAATTAAGAGATAAAATATTGCCATCATTTAATAAAAAATATAGGATTTTTTAAAAATTTAATTATTTTGGAGAATAAAAGAAAATAAAATAAAAATATTAAAATATGTTTTAATTAAATATTTTTATTTTTAAAACCACTAAAAACATATAGAAGTATCTAAATATCATAAAATAGTTATGGTGGTGGGAAATTCCATTAACACTATATACGTTAAAAAAGAACATTCCTTTTGGATTTTTGTAAAGTAAGTCAAAAATGACTATTTTGAAAATCATTAGAAATATTACTTTTAAAACTTGAAAAAAATACAAATATAACATAAAATTTCCTGAATAAATCATTTTAGTAAATAAAAAGAACCTTTTTAAAATAATTTAAAAAATATAGATATGGAAGAAAAATAATCTCGATTAAAAAAGATAAATAAGACCAAATTTTCTTTTAAACATTTAGTTTCTTGATTCAGGTGAAAAGGAGAGGAAAATTTTGAATGAAACATGGGAAATAATTAAATATATAATGTTTATAAAGGATAGATTATAACATTCCTTAAAAAATGATAAGTAACCCTAGAAAAATGAGATTGTAAAATAGATTCTTACATATTTGGTAGCTTTTAAGTTATATCCACTTAAAAGTATAAAATTTAATTGGAACACTAATCATCATGAATAAACATATAACCATGTTAAATAAATAAAATGGGAAGTATATACACTACATAAAAGTAAATAGGTTCATAATACCAAATATGTCTCAATGGAGGGGAAATTGAGACAAATTCCTTTACAAAGTTCATATCATTGGTGTGATAATTTAATCAATTAATTGATTAGTTGATACAAATGTAAATCCAAAAAAACAATAATTGAAAATAAAACATAATAAAATCAGAGTTCATTTCACACATAATCATGGTATAATATAGTCAATTAAGTAGAAGTATAACCTAATGAATGAAAATTGAGTTAAGAAAACCCTTACCTCAAGTTTGATTTGCCTTGTAAGTGATTTTAACTTCCTATATTATAAATTTGTATTTATTATAATTAAATAAAATTACCATATACATATCTATAATATAATATAGTATCCATTTATTACATTTTATCAACCATTGTTAATAATATTTTTTTATTATCATTACTTTGGGTGTTAACTACTTCATTTTTCATGTATGTTTTGATGTGTTAGTTTTGGCCCTTTCATATTGAGCATAGATTCACCATCTATAGAATTTAATTAAGGATATAAATATCATATATATCAAATATAAGGATATTTAGAGTCATCCATAAAAGATATAGATAGAAAAATGAATTTCACCATTCATGGAGATGGTAGGTTCTATGTACACATAAACATTGTTTTAACATTTATATGGATGGAATTAAACAATGGTAAATAATAATTCAACTTTCTAGGGTAATATTTATATCATATATATCTTATATTATCATTAAATCTATTCTTATTACCATCTATTTAAATAAGAAACAAAAAACAAATTGCATCGCTTCATGGAGGTGGTAGTCCACTCATACATAAAAGCAACATTATAGTTTTATAACCGATGGGAAGTGTAACACCCCAAGATTTTAGAAAGTATTTCTCTTTAAATAATTTAATTTCTTCTATAGATTTCATTATACACAATAACGTGTTTATACGAATCATGATATACTGTTAAAATATTATTATTTGTGAAAATTACAACCTATCTATCAAATTGGTGGGAATGAATAGGATTAAATATTTTATAAAATGTATATAAATTTCATAATCAACATAAATTTATTAATAAATTCATAGTAAATAATCACCAATTTTTTGGTGATGTCATTTTATTCTTCAAAAATAAGTTTTCTTCAAAAAAGATTTTAATTCTTTTATGAGAAAATATTATGATTAGTTTCTGAAAACTTTAGGTTTTTTATTTTATAAAATGAACTTAGTTTTTGAAATTATGATACTAAATTAATATTAGAATTAATTTTTGATAATTTTGTGAAAAGATTGTTTTTCTAGAGAATAGTAAAAAAATGCTGATTTTATTGAAAACTGTATGTACAAAGTTACATTTTTTAAAACGGGTTCAAAGTAAAATTATATTTATTTTATTTTAAATAATCCAATTAAGTCCATTGGAATAAATTTTATGTTTTAATTTAGTATAAAAACATTTTTATGGGTAAAAATGCATTTTCTTAAAAAACTATTTTTATGCATGTGGTGTTTTTATCTTAATAAAGTAATTGTTCAGTATTGGTGAATAATTTTAATGAAATATATATATTATCTTCATAATAAAATGTTTTAACAATTATTTAATATTTTTCTAGGAATGGGATAACAATAAATTTGGTCTTATGCTTAAAAACTGTATATTTCTAAAAGTGGCTCTCATTGCATTTTCATACTTATTTTAAAATTAATTAAGGACACTTATAGGTATTGAATTTTCTAAAATAGATTATATATTTGGAATTTAGAATTTAATTTTTGTTTAAAATTCCACTTTTATTTTCTTTCCAAATGAGTTGTAACCATGGTAGAATTCATCACCTCAGTAAAGTGTAATTCAAGTTAATCTATGTTAAAACTAAGTGATAAGGCTATAATTTTTCATCTTAATTCTTATAAAATCCTGTAATGTCCCAAAAATTCCATGTATTTTTTTAATTATATGGAATTATTTCAAGATCAAGAGCTAAGACGATGTGCGATTCCGAGGCCCGAAGTTCCCAGAATGATATTTCAAAAAATGTTATGCTTTAAATAGCGTACATGAGCAGTTTTCCTAAAAAAGTGGAATAAATCTTAAATAGGTGTCCGGATCAGAAATATGGGGGCACTATTGCATTCAGTATGATGGGTTTACCCTAGGAATGACTTAAGTTTAGTCGGTGCAAGCCTCTAGTGATAAAATCAGAGAATGAAATAATTGTAAATAAAATAATTAAATAAAATAATTTTATTTTTTGAATCCTTATAACTCATGAAAAGTGAATCAAATTGAAAATATGAGAGCATCATTGAGCTCGTGAGGATATGATTTCCTTAGGCAGAGTCAACCATTGTCCAGCATAGATCAACAGTGGAAAGTAGTTTTTGGATGTAAATAAATTAATTGAATAAAGTTATTTTATTTTAAAATCCATATAACTCCTAAATAGTAACTCAGATTGGAAATCTGAGAGCACTGCTGAGCTCATGAGGGTGCGTTTCCCTTGGGTAGAGCTTAACCTCGACTGGTGAGGGTCGAGGGTGAAAGATAGTTTTTATTTTTTTTAAGTTTATTTAAATAAACGCGCGAGCAGGTTTTTCTAACTTTTAAACCGATGCTCGGATAAAAAATCCAAGAGTACCATTGAACTCAGAATATCAGGATTCACCTAGAAAGGACCTAACTTTGACCAGCGAGGGTCGAACAGAAAAGATAATTTTTGGACCTTTTGGAAGAGAAATAAAATAAATTAAAAAGATATTTTATTTTCATTTCCTCACTGTTGAGAGGTGGCATGCTAGCACTGCGGTGCAGTGACAAGCTGGCGACAAACACCATTAATTAGGATCTTAAATGAGCAGTGTAACGACTCATTAATTGAAGCGTAATAGATACGCTGTTTCACTAATGAAATAGCGTAATGACGCGACGTAATAGAAGCTCTGCGACACGTTTCTCTTTTAATGAGATAACGAGTTAGAGAATTAGAGTTGGAATTTCTATGATGAACGGTGAAGGATTTTTTCTCCAAAAAAGAATGTCGGTGGATCAAAAAGTTGTGACGATGCCTTGGAGGAAGGATCTGGGACTAGAGATTGATGAATGCCAATGGATTTGAACAGATTGACACCAATGATAAACCTTATCCTAGGTAGGGGTTTACTTTTTTTAAGAAAATTCTTACTTTCCCCATTCTTCCTTTTAGATGATGAATGTAGGTTAACTCACGAACAAGTTAACCTGCGGTTCAAACGTTCATATGGGATGGTTAATGTATGCAGGATGAAGGGAATATTTTTATCTTAGTAATTATTGTATATGATGCGTGTTTCTGCAAACATGAACAATCTCATACCAACACAAACAAATGACGATTGTTAATTTGGGTGTTCTTAGTGATTTCTCCCTCTCTCCCTCTCTTTCACTTACCCATTCTTTGTGGTGTAATGATAGAGACACAATGACCGAGGAAGTGCCAGGTGGAAGGGTCGCGGCCAGGCGGGCCATGGCACCAGTGATAGGAGGCCGCAACGATCAGCCGCGGTGGTGACATCTGACTTTGGCACCCCGGCCGTGACACCCCAGCTGTGGTACACATGCCACTGTGGAATGAGGGAGGTGAAACGCTGGCAGCGCATCATAGCTGTAGCAGGGGCCACTAACATGGAGGCCGACGACTGGCGGCAGGTGGATGTGGCCACCCGGCCACGTCGGAGGCACCACACGATCCGGGACCTCGTCGGCAAGATGGACCCATGACAAAGCTATGGGCTAGGTGAGGGGAAACTAGTCCACATGAGCAGACCGATGCAGGAGGGTGGCACCGCTCGGGCGCTGTGTGGAAGGAGCAGCCCGATGGGCTGGACCCACGACCTAACTGGGCAGGGTCCAGCAAGGCGCAATGGGCCTGGCCCACTTTCCAGGTTAGACTGAGCCAACCCAGACCCAAACCAGGTTGGGTCGGGTTGGTCAAATCTGGATGGGTCATGCAGGACCCCCGAGTTGGGTTGGTCGGGTCAGTTTGACTGAGTCGGACCGGGCCCAGACACAACCGGTCCCTGTTTACTAAAATGCCAATATCTTTCAGACCGAGCATCTGATTGATGCGCCATCTACAACGTTGTGACACTTGCAAAGAAACGGTCCTTTGAGAATACTCTAAGTGAGTTTTATTGGTTGTTAAGATACGACCAATGGCTTGAGGAGTAAGTTCTCTCAGAATCAAGCGTGTTACGCGTGAGAATCCTATAGCTAGATGAGACCCAAAAATAAGTGACTCTATATGAATCATCTCCTAGTAACCCTATGTGGATTAGCTCCTAGCAACCCTATGTAGATCAGATCCTAATGACCCTGTGTGAATCACCTCATAGCGACCCTGTGTGGATCAACTCTTAGCGACCCCTGTTTGGATTAGCTCCAAGAGACCCTATGTGAATTAGCTACAATTGTCTCTGTGTGACCTAGGATACCCACGATACTCATTTGGGATAAGTACATCAATATTCCAAGGTGTTCAGTGTTACAACTGATAGTCTTTCTTTCCATACTTTAGATTATACTTGTGTGAGCTGCATTGATTCATGATCATGCTTTGTGGTTTGATTTGTGGATTGCTTTGTAGTATTTCCTTTGTGTTTTGGGGTCCCTACTTATTATTGTGTTACTCACCCCTACACAGGCTTCACCCGTATGTGTCATGTTCTATTCATGTGATCAACACTTCGATGAAGACCTTGGTGGTCCAGGACCAAGTGGTGCTCAGTGAGATGGGACAAATTGACGCTTCGAAGGAGACCTTGGTGGTCCAAGACTAGGTGGTTCTCAGTGAGACGAGACAGATGTGTGTACTTATATAGCTACAGGAAGCTACCCTGTACCTACCCTTCATGTGGGGTATCGATCAGACAAACCATAATATTTTTACTTTATTTGTGGTTTTGTGCATGTATTCTGGCCCCTTTGTACTTTCAGTTTTTATTGTACTCTCTGTAGTTGTATTGGTGATAGTTTTGGTTTAATTCATGTTTATTTTCCACAGTTTGAGATTTGTGTGTATGTACATGTTTAAAGGAAAATGTCTTCCCTTTTTGGGATATTCCTATTCGGTGATAGTTTCCAGCCCCTGGCCTATGGATGATGGGCTTGGTGTAGTCATAGAACATGCCCTAGGGGACGAGTCATGAAAAAGTGGTATTAAAGGATGTCAGTTCTACTAGAAGAACTAAAAATTTATAAATTTTTATAGGGAAATAGTGATAAGAGTTATGAGTTTGGATTTATGGTAAAAGAGTCCTATGTAGGTGCGGTAGCCAATGTATCCGTACACCAGGACCCTGAATTATATTTTCTGACTTGGTACATGAAAACACTAGTTTCATGCATCTTTGAGTTTTTTTCCATGATCTTTTTGAGTAAGTGTCAGCTCACCGAGTATAATAAATTTACCCCGGTTCATCTTGATTCTCATTTAAGATGCCTCCACACAGCCAGCCAACCAGGATTCCAGTGTGTGACCACGAGGATGGTCCACAGAGTGATGAGGCTTTATTATAGAGATCATTTCCCAAGATGGAACCTTCGGGTGGTGTCCCAGCTTTACCACCTCCCATTAGTCAGAAGTTCCTACTGACACTATCAATAGAGGATGCATGTAAGCTTAGTGCCTTACATGAGTTTTAGCGATAGAGTCCACTCAGGTTATAAGGTGAGCCTAACTCACAGGTGGCTAAGGACTGTCTTGAGGTGGTGACCAATATTTCTGTCTAGTCAGGGAACCATTAGATCAGATGGTAGTCCTTTAAGTGAGACTTATATGTGGCTCAATAGGGAGATGAAGGGGTTTAGATTACCCAATATTACAATGAGGTGAATTTTCCATATACAGATCTTGAGAACCTCTCTCTAAGATGGGGGCTCTTGACATAAAAGCTAAGGTCTATGTGTGTCTAAGAGCTTCTATAGATTTAGCAGGACGACCTGTCGATAGCTCAGTATTCATCATGGCGTACCAACCCTTCTAAGTACTTGATGAATACAATGTGACCCGTGTTTCAAGGATTAGACCTTCGAGCGAGATGGTTCTCGAAGATAGACCTCAGATCAGGCTATCACTAGCTTCAAGTATGAGATGAGTATATCTCGAAGACGACTTTCAGATGTTTCTACAACACTATGAGTAATTAGTGATTCCTTTTGTCATGAATAATTCCCCATATGTGTTTATGGGGCTCATGAATAGGATTTTCCAGCCATAATTAGTTTGTTTTGTAGTGGTCTTCATTGATTACATCTTAGTGTACTCAGCGTCCAAGGAGGAGCATGTGATACACCTGAGGATGGTTTTGGACACACTCCAAAAGCACCGACTTTAAAAAAAACTCTCAAAGTGTGAGTTCTGACTATGAAGGGTTCACTTTCCTAGGAAATGTCATCTCATAAGTTGGAGTTGCAGTGGATCCAGCAAAGATAGAGGTGGTTCTTTCTTAAGAGGCACCCAAGAGAGTTACCGAGGTGCATGGTTTCTTTGGGTTGGTTGGGTACTGTCGGAGGGTTGTTCCTGACTTCACAAGAGTAGAATAACCCATGAAGGTGTTTCCAAAGAAGGGAAAACCCTTCGTGTGGATAGAAATATTCCAGTAGAGCTTTCAGAAGCTGAGGAAGAGCCTGATGAGTGCTCATATCTAGAGGTTTCCAAAGCAGGGCGCTAACTATGTGGTGTACTATGATGCATCAAAAACTGGGCTTAGTCGTGTCCTGATGCAGGGGAAAGAGGTGATTGCTTATGGTTCATGACAGTTGAGACTGCATGAGCATAACTATGCGAATCATGACCTCGAGTTGGCACTGGTAGTCTTCGCACTGAAGATGTGGCGACACTACCTTATGGGAAAATGATTCATCATCTACTCTGACCACAAGAGTCTCAAGTTTATCTTTTTCAAAAGAATTTGAATCTAAGACAGTGAAATTGGTGATATTTCCTTCAGGACTATGACTTTGAGATAATCTATACTCTTGGTAAGGGGAACGTGGTGGAAAATGCTCTCAATAGAAGATTTAATTCATAGATACTGAATGAGGCCTCAGAGTAGTTGGCCTTACTTCAGATATCCTTTTTTAATAGAGATAAAAAATCTCATCTTCAACTGATGTTTGTTTCCCCTCCACTCTTACAATGAGTTAGGAAGGTGAAACTCAAAGATCTCAGTTATGAGACTATATGTGCCCAGATGTCCACAGGGAATACCACTAATAGATATTCGGAATATGAGGAGCACATCATCCTTTTAAGAGGACGTGCCATTGTACCAGTGGCATTACAAGAAGAATTGTTGAAAGGGTTCCATACATCCTCTTGGGAGATACATCCAAGAGTGGAGAAGATGTACCAGGACCTCTGACGTTAGTACTGGTGGACGGGGATGAAGAAGGAAGTTGTAGATTTTTTCTTGAGATGACTCACTTGTCAACAAGTGATGGCTGATCACTGGGTTCCAGCAGGTTTGACACAACCCCTAGAAGTACCAGAGTGGAAGTGGGATGGAATATTAATGGACTTCATAATAGGCTTACCACATATGTCCAGGGGGCACAATACCATCTGGGTGATCATATACTAACTCACTAAGTCAGCCCACTTCCTACCCATTCGAGAACACGACTCAGTAGAGAGCTTGGAACACCACTATATGTAGAAGATAGTTTGACTCCATGGAGTGCCATCTATGATAGTCTCAAATAATAATGCATGTTTTATATCCTGGTTGTGGAAGGGATTACAGGATACGTTTGGGACTCAGTTGTGTTTGAGCACAACCTTTCACCCATAGACGGATGGTAAGATGGGGTGAACCATATAGACCATAGAGGGCATACTTCGTGCTTGTGTTCTTGATTTTGGCCACAGTTGGGAGGACCACCTACCATTGGAAGAGTTTGTGAACAACAACATATACCACTCTACCATCAGTATGGAACCATTCAAAGCACTTTACGGATGACCATGCATGTAACCGATATATTGGATAGACCCAAGGGAGTCAGAACTCATGGGTACAGAGATGGTACAACCTACCATTGAGAAGGTGTAGGTCATCTGACAGCAGATGAAGACTAAAAAGAACTGACATAAGTCCTATGCTAATAGGTGAAGGAGACCCTTGGAGTTCGAGGAGGGGGACCACATATTCCTATGAGTCTCTCCTCAATAAGGGATACAAATATTTGGCTGGGGCATCAAGTTATATCTGAGATTAATTGGACCTTTCTTGATACTGCATAGAGTGGGTGAGGTGGCATACTGCTTGGTTCTACCACCACAGTTAGAGAGGGTTCACGACGTCTTCCACGTATCCCAGATAAGGAGATACAATCATGAACCTTCTCACGTCATCGACCATGGAGAGTTAGAGATTGATGATAGGGGGACATTCATGGAGTATTTGGTGGATAAAAAGTATCAACAAGAGTGGGTCCTTCATGGATGGTCAATTCCTCTGGTACATGTTCAGTGGTAGCATGGGAATCTCTAGAAGATCACATGGGAGCGGGGGGCTCAGATTCATTCTCTGTACCCCATTTTTTTGTTTAGCCTTATTTTGGATTACAAGGACATGAATACCTAAAGGTGGGGGTAATGTAATGTCTTGGAAATTACATGTATTTTTTTTAATTATATAGAATTTTTTTGAGACCAGGTGCTAAGACGGAGTGTGATTCTGAGGCCTGGAGTTCCCGAAATGATCTGTCAAAAAATGTTAAGCTTTAAATAGCATGTGTGAGCAGTTTTCCTAAAAAAATGGAATAAATCTTAAATGGGTGCTCGGATTAGAAATACGAGGGAATTTTTGTGTTTAGAATAGCAGGTTTACCCTATGAAAGACTTAAGTTTAGTTGGTGCGATCTTCCAGTTAGAAAACCTGAGAATGGAATAACCGTAAATAAAATAATTAAATAAAATTATTTCATTTTTAGAATCCTTATAACTCATGAAAGATGACTCAGATTAAAAATACGAGACCATCATTGATCTCATGAGGGTATGATTTCCTTAGTAAGATCTTAACATTAGCTAATGTAGGTCAACATTGGAAAGTAGTTTTTGGATGTAAATAAAATAATTTAATAAAGTTATTTTATTTTATAATCTTTATAACTCCTAAATGGTAACTCGGATTGGAAATCTGAGAGTACCGTTGATCTCATGAGTGCATGTTTCCCTTAGGAAGAACTTAACATTGACCAGCACGGGTTGAGGGTGAAAGATAGTTTTTGAACTTTTCTTAAGTTCATTTAAATAAATGTGCGAGCGAGTTTTTCTAACTTTTAAACCGGTGCTCGGATCAAAAATACAAGAGCATCGTTGAACTCAGAATATCGAGATTCACCTAGAAAGGACCTAACTTTGAACAGTTAGGGTTGATCAGAAAAGATAATTTTTGGACCTTTTGGAAGAGAAATAAAATAAATTAAAAATTTATCTTGTTTTTATTTCCTCGATGTTGAGTGGTGGCACGCCAGCACTGCGGTGCGGTGACAAGGTGGAGACGAACCCAATTAATGAGGATCTTAAATGAGCAGCGTAACGACTCATTAATTGAAGCATAACAGATACACTATTTTACTAATGAAATAGTGTAACGACACGCCGACGCAACCTAACAGAAACTCTGTGACAGATTTCTCTTTTAATGAGATAACGAGTTGGAGAATTAGAGTTGGAATTTCTATGATGAATAGTGAAGGATTTTCTCTCCAAAGAAGAATGTATGTGGATCAGAAAGTGGCGACAATGCCTTGGAGGAAGGATCCAGGACTGGAGATCGACGAATACCAATGGCTTAGAACGGATTGACACCAATGAAAAACCTTATCCCAAGTACGAGGTTTATTTTTTTAAGTAAATTATTACTTTCCTCGTTATTCATTTTTAGACGATGAACGTGGGTTAACTCACGAACAAGTTAACTCATGGTTCAAATGTTCATACAGGATGGTTAATGTATGCAGGATATAGAAAATATTTTTATCTTAGTAATTATTGTATATGATGTGTGTTTGAACTAACATGAACTATCCCGGACCAACAAAAACAAAGGTCAGTTGTTCATTTGGGAATTCTTGGTGATTTATCTCTCTCTCTATCCTACTCATTCTTTGTAGCACAACGGCATCGACACAAAATCTGATGAAGTACTTGGGGGAAGGTTCATGGCCAGGTGAGCCACGGTACCAGTGGTAGGAGGTTGTGACGATGACACCTGACCGCGACACCCCAACTGCAGTGGTAGGAGGGAGGCGGCGCATTGGTAGTGCGTCGCGGTGGCAGTAGGAGCCATCAGCAGGTGGACGCGGCCACCCAGTGGCGTCAGAGGCGCCATGTGGTCTGGGACCACATCAGAGACGCCATGCATCCCAAGACCACATTAGCAAGCTGGACCCACGGAAAAGATGTGGGCTAGGTGGGGGGAAACTGATCTACATGAGTGGACTAATACAGGTGGGAGGTTCCACGTGGAAGGAGCAACCCTCCGAAATGAACGCCACATGGCGTCTGAGCTGGAGGAGACCATCCTGCTAGGCGGGCCGGACTGGGGAGCGAACTGAGTCACAGAGCATCCAACATGGATTAAGCTGGCCCGCTATTGTGAGCCAGGTCGGCGGGATAAAGCCGGCCACTGGGTGGCCCAGGTGGGGAAAGAAAACCAGCCTGCCAGTGTGGACTGGGCTGGATAAATCCAGGTCGACTGGGAAACCCGGCGGGCTGGACCCACGACTGAACCAGGCCGGGTCCAGCAAGGCCCAATGGGCCTGGACCACTGGCTAGGTCAGACCATGGCGGCCTAGACCCGAACCAGGTTGGGTTAGGCTGGTCGAATCAGGTTGGGTTATGCGGGACCCCCGATCCAGGTTGGTAGGGTCAGTCTGACCGAGTCCGACCAACCCTAGACACAACTAGCCCCTTTTTACTAAAACACCAATATCTTTCAGACTGGGCGTCCGATTGATGCACCTTCTATAGTGTTGTAACCCTTGTGATGAGACGGTCCATTAGGCTTACTCTAAGTGAGTTTTAACGATTGTCAAGATACGACTGATGGATTGAGGAGTAGGTTCTCCCAGAATCAAGCATGTTACGTGTGGGAATCCTACGATTGGCTGAGACCCGAAGAAAAGTGACCCTATGTGGATTAGCTCCTAGAGACCCTATGTGGATCATCTCCTAGAGACCCTATGTGGATCAGCTCCTAGCAAACCTATGTGAATCATCTCCAAGCGACCCTATTTGAATCAGCTACAAGTGGCTCTGTGTGACCCAACAGACCCACTGTACTCATCTAGGATGAGTACCTCAATATTCCAAGGAGTTTAGTGTTATGAATGATAGTATTATTATTTTTACTTTAGATTATACATGCGTGAGTTGTCTTGCTTCATGATCAGGCTTCATGGTTTTCTTTATGGATTTCTTTGTGGTATTTCATTTGTGGTTTGGGGTCCCTACTGAGTATTGTGTTACTCACCCCTGCACGGGCTTCACCCGCACGTGTCGTGTCCCATGCAGGTGATCGATGATTTGACAGAGACCTTGGTGGTCCGAAACCAAGTGGTTCTCAATGAGATGGGATAGATGGATGCTTCTATGTAGACCTTGGTGGTCTAGGAATAGGTGGTACTCAGTGAGATGGGATGAACATGCACAATTCTACGGCTACATGCAGCTACCCTGCAGCTACCCTTCAGGTGGGGTCTTGAGCGGACGGACCATGGAATTTTTACTTTCTTTGTGGTTTTGGGCTTGTATCCTGGCCCCTTTGTACTTTCAGTTTGTATTTTACTCTTTGTAGTTTTCTCAGTGATAGTTTTTGTTTACTTCGTATTTATTTTCTACAGTTTGTGCTTTGTGTGTATGTACAGGTTTAAAGGAAAATTCCTTCAGTTTTTGGGATATGCCTATTCTATGCTAGTCCTCAGCCCCTGGCCTATAGAAGGTGGGCTTGGGGTAGTCATGGCACGGGTCCTGGGGGATAGGTCGTGACAAATGCCACACTCTTAGTTTTAAATATCTATTATGTTTGCACATAGGAAAAAAAATCATGATATGAATGAGTCTAAGAGTATATTTTGAGATTAATGAAATTATTTTCATGATATAAATTTATTTCTAACTTTTATAAACTATATAATATACTTAAATTCTTGTATAATGCTAATACAATATGTATCCAATTTAAAGAAAATTAAAATAAATGATTTTAAAAATATCCAAAGTTATATAATTTGAACGAGTTAATGGGTATCATTAATTTTCTAGATCTATATGACATAATAGGGAGTTTTGGTATAATTTTATTATAATTCACCATTTTTCTTGATGTATATAAAGTAAAATTAAATTAATAGTGTTAAAAATGACATTATTGATATTCTAAAATAAATAATATTTCATTAAATGATATAAAATTTATAAAAATTATAGATTTGTACTAATGATTGTGATTTTTTAAACATCATCCATGGTACATTTAATGTTTGTTTTTCATTTTAATGTGACATTATTAACACTAAAGTAAAGAAAAAATTAATATTACGGTAATTGTTAAAAGGGTCAACGAAGGGTTAAAAAATAATAAGGGTACAAACCTAATCCAAACATGTCTAAAAATTTATTTTATGAGATTTTTTAGACTCATACACATCTTATATTTTAATATTATCAATTTTTAGCAATTTGGACATCAAAATTAATTTATATTAATTTATTATTTTAGTAAATCCCTGTAGTGGCCCTCCCCTCAATTATAAAAGAACACCCCTCCCTTACCTTATTCACACCACCTTGTGCCTTATATATAACCATACCCTACCAAAATACACACTAAAATTCATTAGTAAAATTATATAGGTGTTGTTATTCCCAAAACACCATCCCTTGAGCCCTTAAGAGGAGATCTGAAGGAGTTATTTCAAAGAAGGGGTAATCGCCTCAACCAATCACTTTTTTAAATTATTATTTTACCTCATATAGTTATGTTATATTATTTATAAAATAATAATTTAATTATAATAAATATACTAAAATGTTATTATGATTATGAAACAACCTTTATTCACAATATTTCCATTTAATTGGAAGTGAATATATTGCTCGTTCTTTTATATGACTTACCATCTCCACACAGCGATACAATTAATTTCTTATCACAATCTTCTATGGATGGGTTTAATTTTTTTATATGAGAATTATGAAATAATTAATCTTATGTAATGATAATATCATATCAACCTTCTTACCTTCCAAATCGTTGGAAAACAATAACATCAATTATGCGTATGTATAGACTACCGCCTCCACAAAGCAATGTGATTTGTTTTTCATTTTTGTTTTACTTGTATGGTAATAAGGATGAATTTAATGAATATGTATGATATATATGATATAATAATTATTCTGTAAAGTTTATTTATTTTTTAACATTATTTCATTCCATCTATCTAAAAAAACAAATATAGCGTTCTTGCGTACAAAGGGTCTACCACCTCCATGAACGATGTTATTAAATTTTCTATATCTATATTTTATGAATGATTATGAACATGTATATAAAGAATATATATTATATTTATATATTTATTAACATTATATATATGATTTAACCATGATCATAATATGAGGACCAAAACTACCAAGCCAGAATATACATAAAAATGAAGCAGATATCACCCAAAACAACGATTTTAAAAAATAAGTATTAAAAAAAGGGTGATAAATGTTTATAAGAAAATAATATATGTTATTTTATATATGATTATGGATCTTTAATATATGTATAATAAACATATATGTTTATTATATAGGAGTTTTTAACATTTATGAAGGAATTTGGGCCCATGGTAAGGGATTTTTGTCTCACTTTTATTTATGTGTGACACATGACTTATACAATACTTTTTCTTTTATGTAGTGTATATAATACCCAGAAATTTCTTCTATTTTTATTATTATGAATTTTATAGTGATTTACATATCCATTTAAGGATATTTATTTCATGGTAATTATGATTCAAATGTTACCTATGCAGTAAGGGTTTTATGTTACAATCTCATTATTTATTGGGATTGTTTATGATTAAATTATGATGATAAAATCTTATAATATATCTATCAAGAAAATAATTAATTTTATTATAATTTGGTTATTTCTTAATAATAATTTTTTTCATTTCATATTACTCATCTTAAGTACTCAATATACAAAAAATTATTTTTAAGGAAAACTGACTTTATTTCTCTCTTCAGTTGAAAAACCTTTTTCTTCCATATCCATGTTTTCTAAAAATGTTTTAGTAAAGTTTTTTAATATTATATTATGATTTTTTAAATTATTTTTTACAAATTTTTTAAAAAAAATGCATTTAAAGGAATCTTCTCATTGATTTCATAATGAGTTACTTTTTGACTTTTTCTATAAAAGTGTGAAAGGAATGTTTTATTTTAACATACAGGACATGAATGAAATTTCCTACCATCATGAATGATCATTGTTTTCATTATTACATTACATGCTTCCAAGATTATTTTTAATGAAAACATTTCCTTAATAAATGATAAATCTTTATGTTAAAAAAAATTATTTTAAAGTAATAATGATATTTTCCTCAAGAAATGTTCCAAGTGATCATGCAAAATCATTTTCTATATAAGATGAATTCTTTAATGATAATTATAATTTAATGGATATATGATAAAATGATATAATTTTTAGTATTTTTATGTATATTTAATGTTTTTGTTGATGAGATATTTATGAAACCCATTTATTTTCCATGGGTTATACTGAAAGGTTTATGAAACTCATTTTCTTTGCATGGGTTATAATGTGATGAATGATTTATGATATAGTGGAATAGATATGTATGGTTTTCACTATTTAATGTTGGTTATGTTAAAACCAAAGATAGTGGTTATGATATAACCAAGGATAGTGGTGATTTAATAACCCAAGATGGTGGAAATGTTATAAACATGGATCAGTGGGACCTTTATCTTCCTCCAATGCATTGGGTAAAGATTGATATCTCATGAGATAAACTAGTATGTAATGGGGAGTGAACCAAATTATATAAGCAACATTTTCCATTATGATAGTCTTGGGAGTGAATCTTGATAACTAAGATGGTTTATGGAGTAAACCAATTCCACAATGATAGTATTAGAAATGAACCTTGACTACCAAATAAATGATTTTATATGCTTATGTGTATAAAAAAAACTTATGTATAATTCCATTTTTATACTCTCATAGCTCATGTTCATCGACTCCTTTATGATTCATGTCTTATGAAATTTTAATATTTATTCCATGAATCAAGATTATGATATATGATATACTGTGTATGATTTTTAAATATTATGCTCTTGTTATCATACCCTTATGTTTTTGTTATAATCAAGTGATTATTGATATATCCCTTATTTAATCTTACTTAGAATCTGGGCTCACCCTTTATTATGTTTAATTTACCCAGGTTATGAAGAAAGGTACTAAGTATGATCTATATAAGAAGGTTTCTAGTTATGAAAAACTTAGAGGGAGATGATGAAGATATTTCCTGAACCAATTTTTTATGTGCCCATATTTCGAAAGGAACTATACCTATATGATTATGGAATGGATCAATATGTTATATAATGAATATTACTCTAAAATTATGTGAAATATCTATTAGAAAAATCTGGGTCATTATAGTTGATATTAGATCATGGTTTAGTTAACCTATGGAAACTAGGATGATAAAACTTTTGTGATAACCCTAGGGATAAGTTTAAGTATATAATAAAATCCAAATGTTTTGGTAATGTTCATTAATAACCTATGTTAAACCTATGGTATAACAGAATAATGTGTAATGATTTATACATCCTTTAAATGTTTTTCATGATTATTTTATATATTACTCTAATTATTATAGTTTTAAACATACACATTTCTTTATTGGTTATAGTCAATATCTAAAACAAGAAAACATTGAGCTAACAATGAATGTGATATAAAATTCAATGGTTGTCCACTCAAAAAATTGAATAATATGGTAACTAGAAGGTTAAATCGTACGATTCTTCCTAATCATATATCATGATATATGATTAAAAACATAAAAATAGGTGATTTTCAAAGAAAGTATCATAATAAGAAATTTGTCTTTTAAGGTAGATCAGGTGGAAACGATCATAGTGGTAGGAAAGTTCTGTTTCCTACATAATAATAAAGTGGGAAGAAGGAACTATAAGAATATCTCAAATGGAGGGGAATATGTTTTCTATGTACAATTAATGGTCATAGAGTGAATTTTTTTTCAAATAATTCAATGTTTTATATATGGGGAACATGGGAATTATCCGAGTCAATGCCTTCAACTAAATGCTAACTGCTAGACTAAGGAAGATACTATGCTATGACAATCATTGAAGTGAAATTATTAAATTGTTCGTGTATTGTGATTAAATAATTATATCAATGAGATTTTGTATATTAGAATCATTAAACATCTAAGGATTGATCCACATTAGTTTTCTTTAAGGATTCAAAAAAATATATTGAATATCAATAATAACCAAGAAAACTGATAATGTTTTGTTGGGATGAAGAGTTTATTGGAATTTATGGGATAATATTGGTGATATTAAAATTGGTTAGTGATTTTATGAAAAAGTGATTTATGTCATCAATGATGAAGTTTATTACATTTTTTTTATTTATGGAAAATGATTCCAGTTTTATTTTTAGAATACCGATTCTATTTTCATGTGAGGAAATATTATGAGTTATAAATACTATCATTGATTTATAGGTTTAAATTTAATCATAAGTTAAAAGGCATAGACCCAATTTTGAGGTTTTAAGTGATGGTATTATAAGGCAATTTGAATATTTTACTAGGTTTTAGGAATAATTATCTATTGAGGTTTAAAAATCCATTAAATCTAGTATATTATTTTATGATAAGTTAATTATGATCTATTGTATAGTGGGATATAGATAATTTTAATGGTTTAAAATTGAATCATTTAAAAGGAAAAACTTGAGAAAATATTTATGGTCATGTTAAGGATTATATTTTAGGTTAATATCTAAATTTTATTCATGGTATTTTGGGGAATTTCACTATGTTATAAAATTATATAGTGATTTTTCATGGTGATTAATGATATTTTGGGAGAATTTTTTTAGGATGAGGTATATGTAACATTTAGGTTTAACAAGTGATTCAACATGAAAAATTAATTTAGATGAATGTAATTAAATTTTTGAATATTTAAACTAAAATGTATGAGATAACATTTTACTTTAAAACATTATTTAATTTTGAGGTTATTTAAGTTATTTGGGATATTTATTGAAATAATCTAAGTGGAACCTTTTTGGTTATTATTAATTTTTTTTGAGTTAAATTTATTATTTCATGGTTTATTCATTTTGGGAATTATTTTTCCTTGTGCTAATCATTTCTTGTTTTGGTCAATACCTAAAGATTAGAGGAATATATTGATAATATTTTTTGTTCTATTATAAGTTTATCTTTGTACCTCGAGTATAAAACAAATCATCTCAAATACTCATTATTTGAAGGAACAAATTAGATTTTAGTGTAAATTGATTGAAAGATGAAATTATACATGTCAAGTATGTATATTTCCTTATGTTCTTAGTAATAATGGTAATGGATTTCAATAATTCTAGGAAAAAGATTATAAATAGTAATTTTATCCTATAGCCTTCAATTTCGATGAATTGATGGCCTTTTAACTCCTTATTTATTCATGTTTTTTTCATTGAAAACATTCTTCTTATAATGTTCTAAATTACTATTTATTAGTCCTTAGGTGTTATTTTTCTCTTACATGACCATATTTTCAGTTCATACTGATATTATCTAATTTTGAAACCTATTTTTTAAGCTACCTTTACACTTCCCTTTCCCTCTTTTTAAGGGGATGTTTTATTAACCCTTTATGATGTGGGTTTTCAAAAATGGAATTTTCAAATATCAAACATTTTTTCACCAAGAATAATTTTAAATTCTGAAGAATTAATTTATTAAGGTGGGGGGGGGGGATTCAACACCCTGATATTTTAGAAAATATTTCTCTTTAAATAATTTAATTTCTTTGATAGCTTGTGTTGGATGAAAATCTGTGTTTAAACGAACCGCAAAATATTGTTAAAATATTATTATTTCTGATAGTTATAGACTAGAGGTTAAATTAGTGGGAATAAATAATATTAACTAAATTTTGAAATATAGATAAATTTTCTACTCAATATAAATTTATTAATAAACAATAAATAAATAACCACTCAATTTTTAGTATTCATTTTATTCTTAAAAAATATATTTTTTTCACAAAATATTTTTATTGATTTTTATGAGAAAATATTATGATTTATTTTTGGAAATTTTAGGAATTTTTATTTTATAAAATTAACATAATTTCTGAAATTATCATATTAATATTATCTTATTATGAATTTTTGAGATTTTTTCTAAAAAGATTGATTTTCTAGTGAATAGTAAAAAAATGTATATAAAAAGTTACATTTTATTTTAAAATAGTTTAAAATTAAAATTATTCTTATTTTATTTGAAATAATAAAATTAAGTCCATTGGAATCAATTTTATGTTTGAATTTAGTATATTTTTTTATTGGTAAAAAGGCATTTTCCTGAAAAATTGTTTTTACACGTGCAATGCATTTTTATATTTATAAATAAAATTGATCTCTATTGGTGAATTATTTCAATTAAAATTATATATTATATACTGAATTTTTTTAATACTAATATAATATTTCTCTAGGAGTGGGAAAATAATAAATTGGATTTTCTGCTTAAAAACCGTATTTTTCTAAAATGCTGTTTTCATCGCATTTTTCACACTTATTCTAAAATAAATTGCATAAAATTATTTGTATTTAATTTTATAAAATTTATTCCATATTTATATTCATTAGGTTCTAATTTTTTAAATAGATAACTTTTATTTTAGGTCAATATAAATAGTGATCGTGGTGAAATTTATTTCCTCAGAAAAGGGTAAATGAGGTTAATCTAAGTTAAAACTAAGCGATAAGTTCATAATTTTTCATCCTAATTATTATTGGATGAATTTATTTCAATCCTTATCACCTTAGGATAAAAAATTATTTGTTTAATGGACACTTTTCTATTAAAATGACCAATATAATATTTAAATCAAAGAAGGTCAAAAAAATTCAATTCTCTCAATTTTAAATATCTCTTATGTTTCCACATAGGAACAAAATAATTTTATGAATGAATTTAAGTGTATATTTTGAGACTAATAAAATTATTTTAATGATATAAATTTATTTATAATTTTTTGAAAATATATAATGACCTTAATTTCTTGCGTAACGATAATACAATATTTATTCAATTCACAAAAAATTAAGATAAAGGATTTTAAAAATATTATTAGTAATAAAATATGAATGATTTATTGTTTACCATGAATTTTATAGATCTATCTTACATACATGGTATTTTTGGAAGCATTATATTTGAATTTACCCTTTTTATTGATGTATATAAAGTCAAATTAAATGAATAGTATTAAAAATGATATTAATGATATTTTATATAAATAATATTTTATTAAATGATATAAAATTAATAAAAATCACATTTTATTCCTAATTAATTGGGTTTTTTTTAAAATTATACATGGTCTATTTATAGTTATTTTTTTCAATTTATAGTAACATTAGTAACCCTTAATGTGGGGAAAACATTAATAATATGGTAGTTGTTAAAAAATTATGGTATGGGAGTATTCAATATAATCCTCATTTTATATTCAAAATTTATCAATTTTGAGACATTCAAACATCAAAATTTATTTATATTAATTTAGTATTTTAAGAAATCCCCAGAGCGGCCCTCCCTTCTATTATAAAAGGGAACCCCTCCTTTCTCTTCCTCACACCACCTCGAGAATTCTAGCTCGACCATACCATACCAAAATAAATTCTAAAAATTCTTATCCAAATTATATTGGCACTTTTATTCCCACATGAAAAACCCTAGACCCCTTAAGCTGAGATCTAAAGAAGTTATTTCAAAGAAGAGGTAATCACCTTAAACTATCAATCTATTTTAAATTATTCTTTTATCTCCACTAAATATGTTATGTTATTCACAAAATAATAAATTTTGTATCCAAAATATACTAAAATTTTATTATTATTATGAAACCTCCTTTATTCACCATATTTATATCAAATGAGAAGTTAAAATATCACTCATTCTTACATATGGCGTGCCATCCCCACATAGCGATATAATTCATTTATCATCACCATATTTTATCGATGGGTATTATAATGGGTTTAATTTATATATAATAATTAATTAATAATTAAAATCCTATAATTATAATATCATTTATACCTTCTTACCTTCCATACTGTTGGGAAATAATAGCATCAATCATACGTACGTGTGAAATACCACCTCCACGAAGCGATGTGATAAATTTTCTATTCTATTTTACTTGGATGTTAATAAGAATGTATTTATTGAATATATATGATATATGTGATATAATAACGATTCTTGATTTTTATTATTATTTACATTTCTTTTTTCCATCAATTGAAAAAAATGAATATAACATTCATGGGTACATATGACCTACCATCTCCATGAATGATGTAATTTTTTTTTCTATATCTATATTTCATGAATGAATATAAATAGGTAAATATTGAATATATTTGATATTTATATCATGATTTAATTTTTTAATATGATGAAACCATGATAAAAATATAAGTACCAAAACTACTAAACCCGAATATACATGAAAAACAAAGGTGATATCTCCCACAACAATGATTTTAATAAACAAGCATTAACAAATGGGTGATAAAAGGTTATAAGTAAATCATATATAGAATGATATATATGAGTATGGTTTGTTAATAAATTTATAATAATTTTTTATTTATTATATAAGAGGTTCTAATGTGAACGAAAGAAGTTGGACCTAATGTAAGGGATTCTCATTACACTTTTATTTCAGCATGACACATGCCTTATACACCACTTGTTCTATTATGTGGTGTATATAGTAGCCATGAATGTTTTTTATGAATATTATTATGAATATTTTGGGGATTTATATACCCATATAAGGTTATTCATTTCACGTAAAATTTGATTCAAATTTTACCAAAGAGGTAAGGGTTTTATGTTAAAATATCATTATTTATCGAGAGTGTTTATGGTTACGTTATGATGATGAAATATAATGATATAAATCTCAAGAAACACATGAATTTTATTATATTCTAGTTTTTTCTTGATAATATATGTTTTCTTTTGATTTTTCTCATCTTATGTACCCAAGTTACTGAAAATGTATTTTTTTAGTAAAATAGACATTATTTGTCTCTTCAGTCAAATTTTTTTATTCCATATTAATGTTTTCTAAAAAAGTTTTATATATTCCTTTTTTACTATTATCCTATGATTTTTTAAATTCATTATTACCAATGTTTTATTCTTATAAAATGGTTTAAAAAAAATATTTTTTTTCGATTTCCAAATGAGGTTCTTTTTGACTTCTTCTACAAAAGTGTGAAAGGAATGTTTTATTTTAACATATACAACATGCAAAAAATTTCCAAACATTATGATCAATAAATGTTTTGAATATTAAATTAAAAGTTTAAAATATTATTTTCAAATAAAATTTTTATTTAAAAATCGATAAATATTTTTGGTTAATAAAAATTATTTCAAAGTGAAAATCATATTTTCCCCAAGAAATGTTCCAAGTGATATTTCAAAATCATTTTCCATCTAACATGAAATATTTGATGTAATTTATGCTTTACTAGGGATATGATCCAATTATACTATTCTAATTATTTCTTTTTATGGTTAATGTTTATGTTTATGAGGTGTTTATGAAACCCAATTATTTTCTATATATTATAATTAAATATAAGTATATTGATGATATTGGAGATATTATTTTATGATGGGTATAACCAGTTTATAGGCAGTGGAAGAAGAAATAAACATGAATGAGTCGATAAAGACAATTAACACTTCTTCAGTATACTTCCTTTAAATCCATTATTAAGGACCATTGGAATAGTCATTTAATAATAATAGAACCTATAATTAATGGATAGGGAATTTGAGAAGAAAAATATGTTGGGGTTGGTCAATATATATGGCTCAATGTGGTGCAATGTAAAGAGCAAAGGGGTGTGCTTTTATAAGGGAGAGGAGAGACACTCTTGAAATTACTAAAAGTATCAATTTATTATAAATTAATTTTCCTTGAAAATGGTTCCAAATTAATATAATTTTAATATTAGGATGAGTCCAAATACTTTCATACAATAAAATTTGGACCTGTTTTGCTTATTTTTTCACCCTTATCTCTTAGTTCTAACCCTTCTTAACCCCACTAACAATTATTGGGATATCATTGTTTTTTACACTTCAAGAGTAATGAAAGTTATAGTAAAAGGTAAATTGACCCATAAATAGACCATGGTTGATATATTCAACCATATAAACTTCAATTAGACAATTATAAGATTTTTATGAATTTTTAATCATTTAATAAAATATTTTTTATTATAAAATATCATTAATTTAATTTTTTGGAAATACAAGACATATTATAATATAATATCTATCTAAATTCTATCAATTGTTTCCAAAATGACATGGATTAATAGATAAATATTTCATGGTATTATTATAATCACCTAATAAAATTTATAAAAGTTTACATATCATTTAAATCTTATCATTTTGTATTACCCCAGGGTTAACTTGTTTTAACCGTAACAATTTTAATGACCTTTTCAATATTAAATGGTTATAATTTTACTTATAAGGAAAAAATTGGATAATAAATGTAAAATGGAAGAAAATTTTCATAATTTATAAAAATAATTATTATATTTCATGTTTTTTAAAACAATTTAATAAAATATTATTTAACTTAAAATATCATTAGTCATTTTTACCCTATTTATTTAATTTGAATTTAAAGCCATCAAGATAATAAAGGAATTCAAATATAAACATTTAATACATCCATAATATGTTATAAAAATATTTTAATTTTTTGGGACATTATTACTTTCCCAAAAAATATTACTTTTAAAGTTTTTAGAAATAATTTACTTGAGTTTTCTACTGCTCTCACAAGCACTTGTCAGCATTATGTAAACATTTATGGTAATTATTTCATCATTAAAAATTAAATATAAATTAACATAATAAAAAAATCAACATTTTAAGTAACCATTTATAATTAGAAATAAGTTGTCTTTATCCCAATTATAAAATATTAAAGATATTAAAATCAAGAAAGTGACATTTTTGATTTTATGTTTTACTTAAATATTAAAAATGTAAAAATCAGAGTTAAATTAAAAAAAAGTTTGTTTTTTAAAATTTGGTTTGATTATGAATGAAATATAATAATTCAATTAAATAAAGTCATTTATTTGTATTAAATTTAAGCCTTATCATATTTGTTTTAACATTTATTCACTAATTTACCCATTATCTAGGTGATAAATTTTAGCATGATTAGTATTTATAACTACTAAAAATAAAAGATATATATTTAATCAATTTGAACCTCATTATTCAAAATATATAACCAATTTTTAATAATTCTATCTTCAAAAGTGGATGAAATTCATTTAAAAATAAACTCACAAAATGTGACAGAAAAAGGTTTTTTAGAAAAAAAGTTTTTTTAATTATAAAACATATTTATACCAAATTAAATTTTAAAATTATTCCAATGACCATAATTGAATTATTTATAAAAGCAATGAACTAATTTTTCTTTTAAAATAATTTTTTTAAAAAAAATCAAATTTGTAAATTCTTGAAACAAAAATACAGGTTTAAAAAAAAAATTTCATTTTCCACTGTCCATTGAAAAATCAAACATTGCCGAAAATTATTAAAAATTCAATCTAATATAATTTTTACATGATTATTTAAAAAATGGTATACATTTTAAAAAATATAATTTATAAATGTTTTATAAAATAATTATAATATTTTCTCACAAAAATAAATAAAAACCATTTTGAAGAAAACTTATTTTTGAAGCATGAATTGAATTTCCTAAAAAGAAAGTGCTTATTTACTAATAAATAATCATTAAATTTGAATTGAGTAGAAAAATTATTTATATTTTTGATCACACTACGACTCACTGTTTCATTTTCACCCTTACACCACTGTGGTAAACTTGTTTTGTATTGTAAATTTCAAATATAATAACAAATTTCACTTCATGTTTGATTAATTTATTTTGTGTTTATCACTGTTAAAAGGGGAAATTATACTTGTTTTGATATTTTCATTGATGGTGGAGGTGATTTGGAGGCCCCAGAGATGATCTAGAAGAAACATGGGCCAAATTGCATGGCATCCCATGGACATCTGTCCACTTTTTTAATAATTACGTGAATTATGTGCATCCAAATGAGTTTAATTTTTTTTTCGCTCCAAAACATCATGATATACAACTCTTCTCAAGGAACTGAAGCCTAATTTGGCCATATGGTGGCTTGTCTGAACCATTTTGTCCATGGGACAAAATTTTCCCGAATTCAAAAGGCTGGTTCAATATTTTGACTATATCTCCCAATACAAATGTCTAATGGTAGCCAAATTTTATAAGGATACATTAAAGAGTTCTACCAACAACTATTATCTTTCGAAAAAGTCGTGATATGGATTTATACTATTCCAAAACCGAGCCACAAGTGGAATCTCCAAAACTGGGTGTTAAAAACTACTTACCATTATGTCTATAAAAGGGAACCATGGGAAACTCATTTTTCAGTTCGAACCAGGAGACAATATCTTCCATTTTGGAGTCCTAGAGGAATCTCCTCATCATTTTAGAAGTTCTGGAGGCCTCTATCCTCATAGGGGATCAAGGATGAAGGAGTTCCACCCGAATTTCCTCCTCCTCTCGATGTCAGGCTAAACAGTGGACGTTTGTTGTGAGGGAGCTACACACATTTAAAGGGAGTTCCAACACATATATTAGCTACTAGTTTGGATTAATTTGAGTTTTTAAACATTTAATTCCATGTACCTTACATTATTTCATATTTTAATACTTGCTTTGATACATGTGAATGTTATGCTCTTAATTTCTAACCCATCAGTGTGAGGTTTTAAGCACGTGACTTGTGTTGTTCTGATTGGAAAACAAAATAATCCTTTTCATACCCACCTTATTGATATTTAAATATTCCTTTTAATCTCTTATTCCATGAATAATTTCTTTACCTTTATAATACAATTGTTATGTCAAGGTTTTGTCATTTAAGCATTGAAATAAAAGCTTAGGAATTAATTGAGATTCTAATTAATTTCAACCAAAGAATTACTCTAATAATTATTGAATATCTATGAAAAATGAACTTGAAATGTGTGTAGTGAAATCACAATGAACCATTTGTCTCATATTTTTCAAAATCCACTTGGTTTTTCAACTATTAAACTCTTTAAGTTAAGTTATTTTTGTAAACTATTTTCAATATCACCCCCTATTTTAGTAATATTTAATAAAATACACACTATATGCTAGCAACGCTTCTTGATATATGACCTAGGGTCTTTCCTAGACTATAAATAAACCTTAAAATTATAATAAATTTGATTTTTCATGAAAATGCGGTCAAATTTTCACACCGTTTTCGGGGAGTGCTTCGGTTTTAGTGCTTTTTTTGATAAGATATTTGTAAATTTTGTGAATATTTATTTACCTTTTCAATAATTTTGTGTTATGATATATTTTTTGTGTAGGTTTTTGCATGATGAACTCTAATCTAGAAGATTTAAATCCTTTAAAATCTGAACCGAAGAGGATCCTATGTCAGCGACACCGAGACACAGAAGAGAACCATTTGAAGGAGGATACACAAAACATCGACACTACTTTTGATCCTTCTACTTCTTCTTCTGGAACTGACATAAAAATTGAAATAAAATTGCATAAAATGGCTAAAAATAATAGGAAATTAAAATAACTAACCTCACCTAATGTTGATATCCAACCCACCTATATTCAAATACAAGGCGAGACACCTTATTTTGAAATAAAATCCGGTCTAATTCACTTATTGCCAAGATTCCATGGACTCATAGGAGAAGATCCACATAAGCATTTAAAATAATTTCACACAATTTGTTCAATATTAAAACCTAATAATGTGGATGAGGAACAAGTAAATATTTGATTATTCTTCTTTTCTTTAGAAGATACATCAAAATATTGGTTGTATTATGTTAATTACCCAATAAAAGGTTGGGCAGTAAGGAAACGCCTTTTCTTGAAAAATATTTCTCAGCCTCTTGAACTAAAGAAATAAGAAAAGAAATATATGGTATAAAAGAATCTCAAGGGGAAACACTTCATGAATATTGGGAACGCTTTAATAGGTTATGTTCAAGTTACACACACCACCAAATAAGTGATCAACTTTTAATTCAGTATTTTTATGAAGATTAAATTATAATTGATCATAACATGATTGATGCTGCTGCAGGTGGTGCACTAGTGGATAAAACCCCAATCACTTCAAGGAATCTGATTGGGAACATGACATAGAAAACTCAAAAGTTCGGTATAAGGTCCAGTGTACCCATTTGAGGTGTACATTAGTTGCAAATTACTGAATTTGAGAATAAGGTGGACACAAAGTTTGAAGAGGTAAGTACCCTTCTATGAAAACTCTCTCTCACCCAAGGGAAATCTCAATCTCCTCCTCCCATCCATTGTGGAATCTACTCTTCTGACACCCATTATTCTGACCAATTCCCCCAATTGAGAGAAAATTCTATGATTTGTGAGGCAATATTCTCAGGCCATCCCTATAACCAACCCTTTAGAAAAAAACCTTATTATCCATCCAACCCTGGGTGGAAAGAAAACCAAGCCTACAAGAAAGGGGGTAGTCAAACCAAACTCAACAATAATGGAACCAACTGGGGCAGAGTAGTCATCCACCACCACCCAAAAATCCTCAACCACAACAAAAGCCTTTCCAAAAAACCCCTCTAAAACCCAAGCCTAGCCTAGAAGATATGATGAAACAAATGGAAGCCAACAATATCCAATTACAAAAAACCACTCAGGTAGCCATACAAGACCTCAAAACCCAATTAGGCCAACTAGTTAACTCAGTGGGGGAAATTCAAAGTCATGGGTCAGGTAAAATACTCTTTCAAAAAGTAGTTTACCCTAAGGATAAGGGAAATGTTAGTTCCATCACCCTTAGGAGTGAGAAAAAACTTAAAACCCAAATAAACCCTCTATTAGAATCATCCACTCCTAAGGAAACCACCATCCCAACTACTGAAAATGGTCCAAGAGAAGAAAATCCTTATCCTGAGAGAATCCCTTCCAAAGGAAAGAGTGTATATGTCAATGAGTCTCCTATCCCAACCATTCCTTTTCCATTTCCCCCAAGGGACACCCAACCAAGAAAACAAAAGGAAACAAAACTTGATAAGGAAATATTGGAAACTTTCAAAAAAGTACAGGTTAACATTCCTTTGATTGATACCGTGAAGTAAATTACAAGATACACCATGTTTCTAAAGGATATGTGTACACACCAAAGGAGACTTAGAGGTGATGAGAATGTAATCTTGGGGAGAAATATCTTAACATTTATAGAACCATTACTGCCTACCAAATGCAATGATCCTGGAACCTTCTCGATTCTATGCACCATAGGGGATTATTCATTTTCCAATTATATGCTTGATTTAGGTGACTCTATAAATGTGATGCCTCACTACATTTACTCTTCATTTCAGGTTGTATAATTGAAGACAACTGGGATAGTTGTTCAACTAGTAAATCAGTGTACAACACACCCTTCTGATGTGTTAGAAAATGTTCTTGTGAGGGTTCAAAATTTAATTTTTTTCTACTGATTTTTATGTCCATAAAATTGAAGATTATAGGATGAATGGACATACCCAAATTATATTGAGGATAAATTTCTTAAAAACCACCAAAATCATAATTAATGTCTATAATGGAACATTATATATGTATTCTAGTAGTGACATTGTCCACTTCAACATCCTTGATTCCATAAAGAACCCCTGATAAGAACATTCCTCTATCTCTGTTAATTCAATTGATGTAATCCCTTCCCCTAAAAATACTTATTATCATTCCCTTAACCCCCTTTATGAGTTTTCATCCTTGATTGAAATTATTGTTAATGAGTAATGTATTGATTGTTGTAGTGGTCTATAAAAGTGTCATGCATGTTTATTAATTGATAATTTCTTGAACACTGAGGATCCAATTCCCATTAATGATACCACTAATCTTGTAAAATATAATTACTCATATGAGGATGATACCATTGAGTAGTTAGATAAGACTAGTGACCTCTCACTTTCACACACACTCCCATCAATCCAAAAGCCACCTGAATTGGAACTCAAAAAACTACCTCAAGATTTAAAATATTCATATCTTGAGAATGGAAAAAAGTTTCCCATCATTATTTCTAGTTCACTCCCTCCTGAGCATGAATTGAGACTTCTTGAAATTTTGAGGGAGTATAAACAAGAATTATGATGGACTCTTGTAGACATTCCTGGTATTATCCCATTAATTTGTACACATCATATTTTGTTAAATGATAAGAATAAACCAGTGAGGCAGGAACAAAGTCGATTGAACCCAAACCTCCTAGAAGTTATGAAAAAGGAGGTAACAAAATTATTGGTATTTGGAATCATTTACCCCATCTCTGATAGCCAATGGGTCAGTCCCATTCAATTAGTTCCTAAAAAAACTGGCCTTACAGTAATCAAAAATGAAAACAATGAATTGGTTCCAACTCATGTGTAGAATAGTTAGTGTGTCTGTATAGACTATCACTGACTAAACCAACATACTAGGAAGGAAAATTTCCCTTTTCCATTCATTGAACAAATTCTAGAGAGGCTAGAATGTAAGTCACACTATCGTTTCCTTGATGGGTATTCTGGATACTTTCAGATCCATATTTCCCCCGAAGACTTGGAAAAGATGACCTTCACTTACCCCTTTGGCACATTTTCATAAAGGAGGATTCCATTTGGTCTATGAAATGCTTCGGGTACTTTCTAGCGATGCATGGTTAGTAGTTTTTCATATTACCTAGAGAATTTCTTGGAAATATTCATGGATGATTTAACTATTTATGAATCCTCTTTTGATGAATGTTTGAGTTGTATTGGTTTAGTCCTATGTTACTATATTTAAAATAATCTTATATTAAATTATGATAAATGGAATTTCATGGGGCGACAAGGTATAGTTTTTAGACATATCATTTCAGAGGATGGTATCCAAGTAAATAAATCAAAATTTCATGTCATTTATTTATTACCATTCCCTAAAAATGTATAGGAAATTCGGTCTTTCCTAGGTCATGCTGGATTTTACCATCGTTTCATTCATAAATTTATAGTAAAAGTTCACTCCCCCTCTCCCGATTACTCTAAAAAGAAAAAGAACTTGTTTTTGATAAATAATGTGAAGAAGCTTTTAATAATTTAAAATAGAGTCTCACATCACCCCCAGTAATCCAACCATGATGGTGAGTTTTACCATTTGATCTCATGTGTGATGCCTCTTAATATGCAGTTGGGGCGGTCTTATCACAAAGGGTCGATCGAGCTCCACATGTCATTGCCTATGCCTCACATACTTTGGACCCTGCCGAAGAAAACTACACCACAACTGAAAAATAATTCCTTTCCATGATGTTTTCCTTAGAAAAATTCAGTTCATACCTTTTGGGGTCCAAAGTCATTGTGTTCTCAGACCATGTAACCCTATGGTGTATTCTTAAGAAATAAGAAGCCAAACCACATCTCATTCATTGTATACTCCTCCTTCAGAAATTCAATTTATAAATTAGAGATAAAAGAGAGCAAATAATGTAGTGGATGACCATATCAGTAGGATCCACCCATCCTCAGACATTGACTCATCCCCCTGTATTCCTATAAATGATATGTTTCTTGATGAGAAATTGTACTGAGTTCAAGATTATATTCATTAGTATACTGAAATTGTAAATTATTTGGTAGCATCTTGAATTCCTACTTATTTCAACAAAAACCAGGATGATAGTCTAAAACATGAGTCCCTTTGGTACATTTGGGATAACCCCTACCTTTGGCACACCTGTAGTGATAAAGTCCTCATGCGTTGTGTTCTCGATAGAGATTTTCAGTCCATCCATAGGTTCTACCACACTATTGCTTATGGGGTCCACTTTGGTCCCCAACGGACTACTCGAAAGGTTCTTAATTCTGGTCTCTTTTAGACCACATTATTTTGGGATTCCCATGACTTTTATAAATCTTGTACTCACTATCAAAGAATGGGTAATGTCTCTAAAAGAAATGAAATTAAACAACAACCATTTCTCTTCATTACATTTGTGATGTTTGGGGTACTGAATTTATGGGGCCATTTCCTAATTCCTTTGGAAACTTGTACATTCTTATAGTGGTTTATTAGTTGTCAAAATGGGTAGAGGCACAAGCTACAAGGAATGACGATTATATGGAAGTTTAAGAATTTTTGAGAACCCAAATATTCTACAGGTTTAGATTATCTAGGTTCATCATCAGTGACCAAGGTTCTTATTTATGCATTTGAACAATTCAATCACTTTTGCATCGGTATGGGGTCAAGCATCGAGTGTCTACTGATTATCATCCATGGACCAATGGTCAAGCTGAGGTGTTAAATAGAGAAGTAAAATAGATTCTTGAAAAAAATGGTTCAACCCAATAGAAAATATTGGAGTCTTAGACTCAATGATTCATTATGGTCTTACTGTACTACTTTCAAAACCCCCATTGGAATTTCACCATATCGGCTAGTGTATGAAAAGAGTTGTCACCTCCCTGTTGAGATTTAGCATCAGGCCTACTGGGCCATAAAACAATGCAATTATAATCTTTCTAGTGCAGGTTCTTGAAGGAAGTTGTAGATTCATGAGATGGAGGAAATGAGAAGAAATTCATATGAGAACTTTAGGATTTATAAGGAGCTAACCAAGGCTGCCCATGACCATCTCATCCTTCATCATCAATTCCATATTGGGCAGAAGGTCCCCCTCTACAATGTAAGGCTGAAGTTGCATCCAGGTAAGATTCATTTCCATTGGTTTGTACCATACACTATTACTAATGTATCTCCATTTTGTGTTGTTCAAGTTCAAAATGAAGAAAATAAGAAAAACTTCACTGTCAATGGGAAAAAGCTAAAGCACTTCCATGAAGCCCTTCCCGAGTTCCCGATGGAGGAACTCCATGCTCAATAAGCAATATACTAATGACACCACTAGGTTTTATCCTTCCTTCCCAAATTCTATTTTATTATAGTGAGGTCACTGTACACTCTAGGTTTGGGGAGGATGGGTACATTATTGGTTTAGTTAGGAATTTTCATCAATTTTATTTATTTATTCTATTTTTTCCTTATTCACAGTATTTTCACTTTCCCCAACCTTGTTGAGTTCATTAGGATTTTCATCGTCTTTCTTATTTATTCTATTTTTTACTTTCTTTATAGTATTTTTACTTCCCCCTTAAGGTCACTAAATCATGGAAATTACTGAAAATCCATGTTGAAATTTTTGATTCCATGTTGATTTAACATTTTATGAAAACTTGACTCTATTATGGAATGAATGTTTGCATAAATTTAACATCAGGAAGTGATTTTTAGTGAATTGGTTTTTTGTCAATGGTATAAATTGTTGTATCTCTATTAAAACTTTGAGATTATTGATTCCCATTGTTTGAGTAGTTTTTGGGAAAACCGTGTCACTAATATCTACACACATTTTTGTACCAAACCACAAAGTGTAAATATTTCTTACTTAATAGAAGTTAAATATATGTTAGGTTAATATTTTTCATCTTAAAATGATATTTCCATATATTATTTCCTTATCCGATCTGTTTCATTACTATAATAGACTGACCTATGCGTGTGTACCTCATATCCGACTGTTGTACACCCTTAAAAAAAGGGCTGTGTCTTGGGCATGTCAAAATCCCCTCTTCCTAAACTATTTATCTTGTTATAAATATTATAATTAGTGTTTGGAGGAGATAAAATAAGGGTTGAGAGATGAGTGTGAGATTTGTTCCAAATGAAACTTCTGAAAAAAAACAAAAACAATAAATAAGGGGAGTGATGAAATGTGCAACATATGGGGATATCTAGGTTGGGAGCTTACGGTTTGACTTCTGGGAATATTTAAGTGAGTGGGTCTTGAAATATTATCGGAAAGTATGTAGGGCAGGTTCGGTGGACAAAATCATTTAAGCTAAAAAATGTTAAAATAACTTATATTTATTGGATAAAAAATGGAAAGAATAGCATGGAATGGTTTTCACACACACAAATAGAGAATTAGTGGCATGATTGACTTCTGAATTCCTTTCTCAATTTGGTATCAGGAATTTCTTTGAATTTCACTATGATATGATTTATGAGACATCCTTTTCCATTTTCACTAGGAAGAACTCCTTGGTGGGGTTTATGCATTGATCACATTAATTTAATGAAATAAAATTTCCTCAAATGTTAAATATTTATGAATTTGGAAATATATACATGCATAATTTCTAGAAATGTGAATTTCCCCAAGAGTGCAAATTTTTAGGTGTGGGAGTGTGATCACACCGTGATTCACTATTTCATTTTCACCCTTATATCACTGTGCTAAACTAGTTTTGTATTGTAAATTTCAAATATAATAAAAAATTTAACTTCATTTTTTATTAATTTATTTTGTGTTTATCACTATTAAATGGTTCAATCGTACTTTTTTTTATTTTCATTGAAGGTGGAGGTGATTTAGAGGCCCTAGAGATGATCAATAAGAAAAATGGGCTAAACTGCATGGCATCCCATAGACATCTGTCCACTATTTTGACCATTATGAGAATTAGTTAAATCCAAATAGTCTTAAACTTTTTCGTAATCCCCAAGACATCATGGGATATAAGTATTCTCAATGAACCTAATCCCAATTCGGCCATTTGGTGGCCTGTACAAACCATTCTGTCTAGGGGATAGAATCTGCCCGAATTCAAAAGTTTGGTTCGGTATTTTGACCATATCTCCCAATCCACATGTCTAATAGACACAAAATTTTATAGGGATACATTAAATAGGCCTTCTAAAAACTCTTATCTTTTTTCCAAGTTGTGATATGGATTTCTACTATTCCAAAACCGAGCCACAACTGGTATCTCCAAAATTGGGTGCTCAAAACCACTTACTATTTTGGCTATAAAAGGGAAACATGGGAACCTCATTTGTAAGTTCGAACCAGGAGAAAAGATATTCCACTTTAGAGTCCTAGAGTATTCTAATCATCATACTAGAAGTTCTGGAGGCCCCTATCCTCATAGGAGAATCACGGATGAAGAAGGAGTTCCACTCTACTTTCCTCATCCTCTCAATGTCGGAAAAAACAGTGGGTGTTCATTGTGAGGGAGCTACACACATATCAATGGAGTTATGACACATATATTTGCTACTGGTTTGGAGTAATTTGGGCGTTTAAACATTTAATTCCATATACCTTACATGATTTTATATTTGAATTCTTGTTTTAAACATTTAATTCCAATGGATATCCCTTATAATCGATATGGTTATATAGATTTTATTAGAGGATGTGCAGAGGAGGTTATAGATATATTATAAAACCATAATTTTGATTAACTACTAGGGTGAAGTTATCGATTGTTCTCTTTCATAAAAAGGATTTATAAGGGTTTTTTACTAACATTGAATTAATCCTCATTAATTATTAATAATCTAGAGTTAATAATAGTGCTTATGGAAACTAAAGGAATAAGAATGGTTTAATGACCCATACTTTTCTATGTGAAATAAAAATTCTTAATATTTATATTTTTTATATTTAGGTATATCCAATATTATAATATACATGCCCCACATAATAAAACCAACAATACTTTATTTCATCAATATTGATCATTACATATAGAGATGAGTATATCTTATAAAAATAAAAATATTACAATAGACCAATAAAAACAAATAAAAAACACAAGTAGAATTTTAAAATAAAAAGGTTCATGGTATCTTAGAAATATCACACTCAACATAAATATTATAAAAAAACTAGAAATATTATTAATCTTTTTACAAATAATATAGTGAACATTGAGATAAAACTATAGGAATAACGAATAAAAAAATTAGAGGTATTTATATAAAGTAAAAAAACCCAATAGAACTATTGAAATAGTTATATTCAATATTAAAATATTAATATAACCATTATAATAGTAACTTTACAATTAGTATGTAAAAATTATTTTTAATAAAGTGTATTTTAACTAATATTGTAAATTTTTATTTTTTATATTAATAATTAAAAATAAAAATAACCTAAATAAAAAAAATTTAAACATTATTTTTTTTGGAATCAAAATTATTAAATTATCCATGGGATATATTTTTTTGTTAATTTTTAAAGAAAAATTAATTTTGATGTGAATTGTAAAAATATAGATTCTAAAATATCAAATGTTTTAGGATGTAATAAATATGGAATAATTAAATAATAAATTAAAAAATATTTTCTCATTAAAAAATACATTTATAATGATAAATAATACTTTTATAAATAATAAAATTAATTTTTAAACATAAAAAATAATTTCTAATTCCACAAAATTTAATGTATACCATTGAAAAAACATCTTTTTCCGCGTTTCTTTTATATAAATTAATAAATTTAATAGTTTGAGGGTTAATCATTAAAAAACCTATATTTTTAATCAAATAATATTAATAATATAAAATAAAAACACTATTAAAAGTATTACTCTTGAAATAATATTCTATTTATTAGTTTGACCAAAACACCCCTCCTCAAAAAATATAAATACACCCTCACGACACCCTTGGAAATTCACATCCCAAACACTAATTATTTTACATGACCTAACTAATATCATTAAACTAAGACAAATTGGACCCTTAGAGACAACCTAGTGTTATTTACCTCCATTCCTTGAAGTAATTAAGGCCTTATAGTATGATTAAACATTATGGAAAAGGTAAAATTTTCTAATTTTTTTTATTTCAATTTTATACTTCCATTCCACTATTCCCATATCCCCATCTAAACAAATACTCTAAAATTACCTCAATTAAAATATTAAAATTATATTTATGTTATTCTGATACTATAAAATAATTGAAATATATTTATAATATATATATATATATACTCTTTCACACATTTTTTTACTTATCATGTTCATTGTCGATTTTATTAACCTATGAGAATAACATCAATTATTATTTATTATATATTTTACAAATGGTTAGTTTATCCTAAATATATATATATATATATATATATATTATGATACTATACGATAGTTTTAAAATATTTATACCACACAGACACTATATATCTCTCTCTAGATAATGTCATGTTAATAGTCATTTCTCTGATTATGAGGACATTTCCATTTATTTACTTATCATGGGCTTCATGGATGGTTTGTGTAACATATTATTAATGTATAAATATATTCTTATATAAATTATTTATATTCTATAGTTAATTTTTACAATGGATAAATAAAAATGAATTACAACCATGAAATCAAAATGAAAAAGTATAATTTAAACAAACAATTCACTAAACAGTTTTATCTTCAATGAAAGGTTAATAAATAAATTATAATGATTATAATTGATCAATATCAACCTATTTTAATGTAATATATATATATATAATTTTTTTATTAGACATATATTTACTATACCAGAGCTGTAAATACAACAAAGAAAAATGGGACCCAAGGTTATGGGACTCTCGAACCTAACTCTTTCTATTGGGATTATCCACTCTTCCTCTATTTTTATTTATAATTACTCTAAAATCCATTAAAAATACTTTTTATTTTTCATTTTCAATCTAATTATTGGGATATAAATGCTTTTTACTTCATTGTAAATAATTATTTTCTACCTCCAATGATTGTGGATAAAAATTTTATTTTCCAAGCATCTCATTGATTACTATTTTGTTTAACATAAACGTCTCTATGATTTATTGTATTTTTTTGTAATTATACCATTTAATTTAAAAAATTATGTTTTATATTATTCTTTTGGTAACCCCCATTTTATCCATTTACATATTCTTTATGATATCATTATTAAACCCATTATTTTATCATGATATTATTTTAGTTTTTTGATCAATATATGTTAGTTTTCTATATAGAAAACATGATTATGAGAATATAATAATTTGAATTTTGGTACCATAATTATTTATCCCTAAAATTTATTAGGTAAATTATTTTATTCCCGGATATTATTATACATATACATGATGAAACTAGCTTTATCTATGATGTTATGTATGGGAAAGAAGTAGTTAGATTTGTCCATAATGTTATGATGTCTTGGTAGTAAGCCTTAAATTATGTTTAGGTTACTTATTTTTTTTTGAATGTTCCACATTATATGTCTCTAAAAAATTAATTTTATTTTCCTATGATGATGATCCTATGATGGTGAGTATTCTCACCCATGTATATATATTGATTAAATCATCAGGTTCTTACCCATAATTACACCACTTTATTTTATTTTAAATATCCTTTTACTTAATGTGTATCACCCAGTGATTAAATCTATAAAAGGGATTATGAAATATAATATAATAAATATACTGAATGATGTTCCTAAGTAATAATTGTATTTGTTTTAATTGAGACATTATGTATTTAGTGATGGGTAATTGTGATGATTGTGGAGCTGATCCTGAAAGGAATTAATGAAAATTATTTGTAGATAAGTGAAAAATATATAAAACAATATAGAAGTGTGTTTTATTTGGTTTATAGGGCCTCAAGTTGAGTTTAAAAATTTTATAAATCATTTGAGTGATTATGTAATTAAGATATTACAGTACCAATAACTATATAAAGGTAACCCTAGAGTTGTGATAGAGGCATAAGAAAAATAAATAATTACACTATCTATATAAAAGTAAAAAAAATACCTATATAAAGCTTACTCTAAAAAAAATTACATTAGGTTAGTATGGAAACTTAGTTAAGGTATCCTTAGTATAAAATGAGATACATAAAGGTAATATCCCTGTTTCTATTAGCTACATAAATTTTATTTGGACTTACTTAAGGGTAATACTAAAAACAATATGCTTATCCTAATAATAGAATTACCAATATAGGGCTCATTTATTCATATGTTAATGTAATACAAGAGTTTTTTAAAGTTCAAAATGAGGGTTAAGACCTATTTAAAGGCATATAGAGAAATCAAAATTTGAATTATGATGAAATCAATAGAATAAATTAGGTAATTCTTTGTGGCACATTATTTATGAATTTAATCAACATGATCATTAAATAATATTTTGGTCCTAGTTTCTATTATTTAAGAATCATTATATGAAGGATTTTTCATTTCTGATATGAGTTCCATTCCACAACAATATCAGAATATGATGTTTCCCACACCATTGTGTAAGTTTTGGTAACTATAAAATGAAGATGACTATGTCATGGTGATGTTTCCGTGGGATTTTTTCTCACTATGGTGAATTCATTGAGCATGTTGAATATCATAGTTCCAAAATGGGTAGACTTTGGACACAATGTCATAGCAGTTGGAATTTCAAGTGAAATTTTTTCTTGTAGAAAATGGAAATTCATCTACACATCATATGATATGTTTTTTTTTGTGATTTTTGTAAAAATTATTTAAATATATTTAAAGATAAAAGAATAGTGGAGATGATTAGGAAATTATAATTCAAATATTTATTGTATTTAATCATATGAGGTATAAGGAGAACAAAAACAAAATCCTAGACTTTTGAATTTAAAAATGGATATTATTAACCAGTTTTAATTATGAAAAATCACCTGATGAGAATTCTGGAGAATCTTTGTTCAAATATTATGAAAATAATATTTACTAGATACTCATGATATTTTTATCTATGAATATATATATATATATATATATGTAGGAGATGAATATTTATGTACTATGAGAGAAGATATGATAGACCTCATATACTACTATTGTATCTAAAGAAGAAGATATAAGAAAAGTTTGAATTTGGGGATACATTTAGGAGGAATAAGGTCTTTCATACCAAAGTATTTTAAAAAGATACTAGAATATGGAGTGAGGTTAGAGGTTGAAGGACTTACACAATTAACTGATAAGGTTTATCAAGAGTTGTACTCTATAAAACTAGATCATACACACTATAAGAGAAAGATAATTATCAAGTATATGGGGTGTATAACTAGATATTGTCAGAGATTGGTGGATGGGTGTATAACTAGTTAAGTAGGTAGAATGTATGATTGAAGAATATAACCAATCATGGTCAAAGAGTTGGTGGATGGGATATATAACCAAACACGAACATAGGATTGACTATCGAGGTGTGTAACCAGCTTATTATGACGACTATTGAATGGAGAGTATAAATAATCACTCTCATGTGTGACTCATAGGACATTATAATGGATAACAAGAATATTCTAGTGAATTATTAGGTTGTGGTGTCTAACCAACTGTATTATGGTGTAGGATTTTATGTCAAACCCAATAAATATTATGCACTGAACTCTCTCTCTATATACTATATATGATGTGAGGATATGATATTAATGATGAGAGGATCAAGTATTTAACTGACCATAGTGTTTGGAGTAAAAATGAGGAACATCTATTAAAAATAGATCACTAATTCACCCCTCCCACTCTCAATGATCTATATAGATCTGGGATCTTTAAGTGGTATTAGAGATAAGGCCCCCTCTAAATATATGATAATATTCCAAGATACAAAAATTCATATCTTATTGAATAGTTCACATGTTCCCATATTTTATTGGAATAATTACCCAAGATAGAGGAATAAGATACTACACTACCACCCATCATTTAGAATGGAGGTGAGAGATGCTATGATAGTTGGATTTCAACCTATTTATAAAGGTTCTTATATGAATAAATATAGTAATTAAAATATAGTGTTATATGGAAAGGATTAAAATTCCATCATCATCCCCTATTAGAAAATGACCGTACATAGGTAACGGTCCTTCAAAAAGTAATGGATTTATGGAAAAAATAGAGAAGAAACTATTAAGGTAATGTCAATGTCATAGAATAAAATATTTAAGTTTATAGAAGTATATTTGAGGACATTAAAATGGTTGATGATAAAGATATTGATGGATATTTTACCTGAGTGAATAAAAATATGTGCATTATTCATTTGTTGTGTGAGAATCATTATGATTCCACTATTGTTAAAAATTTCATGAAGAATTTATAGGATTAATTTGATACTAGAGTTTTAAATTGTGAAGATGGAGAATAAATATATTTTGGTGAACTAAAAAATATACTATTATATTATGAAATGTGAAAATCCTAGTTTTCAAAAAGAAATAAAAATACTAAATGGCCTTTGAGTTCATGATAAAATGCATGATCAAAGATGTGAAAGCTGAAGAATCAAGTTGTTCTGATGAAGAGAAATATGTTAAGGATCTGAAAAATATTATTTTTATTCATTATAATATAGTTATAAATGGAAAGTAGAATGAAAATTTTAAATAAGTTATTAAGATGATGGAATTGTGATAGAACTGGATAGTTTTCCAATGACTACATGAGAAATAAGACTAAATAATTTGAATCAGATGAGGGAGATGAGAAATTCAAAAAGAATAAAAAAGGTAAGATAAAGAAGAAAAAATTCAATAGAATGAAAACACATTTAATGAGAACTATGTATAAAGATTAATCATTATATATATAACTATATTATGAAGTTAATTTATTTTTTCATGTTGAAAAATTATTTGATTCATCAAGTAGTGATGATAATGGTGAGAAAATAAATGAACTAAAATATATTATTAAAGAAAATTTGGAAGTATCTCATGATAATAAAAAACACCTCACTAAATAGAATACAATGAAATAGAAGTAATGAATAACGTGAATACTGATAAAGAAGAGTATGTCTAGAAATAAATGACATACATTGATAAAATCAAGAAAAAAATCAAATATTTCTAAGCTAGAGAATATTGTAGATGATCTTGAAGAGAAGATTCCTAAAAAGTAATAATAAATGGATAAGACATAGTCCATATGTATCATATTTTATAATGAGATAAACATTACCAGATAATAATTCACTAAAGCTATTTATTTCAAACGAAAATATTCTCAAGTTTATTTTAAAAACAAGTCTGAGAAGTACCAGACTAAGAAGGCTGATGAGAGACACTATTCCACATCAAATGAAGAGAAAAAGTTAAGAGAACCACTTACCCTAGGCAATGTAATATAACACCCCAATATTTGAGAATTTATTTTCTTCAAATAATACTATATTATATAGTGTGTGGTATATGAAACACTGATCTTAAATAAACAATGATATACTATAGAAATATTGTTAATTAAATATCATGGTTATAACCTAGCGATTATTTTAAAATGTACAAATAAGAATAACCATATTATAAAATATATATATAAATTTTTTCCCTAATAAAATGACTAATGAAACAAACAATCATTATCAATTTTTTAGAAATGAAAATAAAATCTTTTATAGGTAAAAGATATATTTTTCCTAAAATTATTTTATGTACATGATGTATTTTCACCCCAATATATTAAATTATTTACTATTGATAAATTATTCTAATGAAATGTGAAGATTATATATCCAATCAAATGAATTAAAATTAATTTATTTTTCGTTATTATGCTTGGAATGAGAAGTATGTTTTTTATGATATAAAAATATGATATTTCTTCAAAAATTATTTTTATTGCAATTTATGAGTGGATATGAAAAATAATTTCTAATTTTTTTTAAATTTTATTTCAAAAAATGGAAATATTTTTTTATTCCACATATTAATATTATCTTAGAGTGATTTTTTGATATTTATTTTGAAAATATTGTTTTTTGAGTGAATCGTGAAAATGTTGATTTTTATAAAATTGTAATTTAATTTCTTTAAATAAAGTAATCTAGAAGTACCATTTAGTTTTTTATTTAGTTATAACGGAACATAATATAAAATTTTCTAAACTTAATCTGATTAATTCTATAGGAATTAGTATTATGTTTGATTTTGGTATGAGTTCTTTTTTATTCTTAAAAATGCATCTCTAAAAATAGTTTTTCTTTGTGTTCTATGAAAAAATATTAAAATTAGTTTCTTAGACTTTGAAAAATTTATTCTTGAAAAATGTATTTTATATTTGGAATTAGGAGATTTAAATTTTTACTATATAAAATTTTAATTTTTTAGTTATAATAAATAATATCTATAGTAAAATGTTGTCATCATTGTAAAGGAAAAAATATGTTAATTATGGTTAAAACTAAGTGATAGGGTCATGAAATATCATCTTTATTCTTATTTAATGAGATTATTTTGACACTTGTCACATTATATTGTATTTTTTTTGTGTTTTTTCCACTTTTATTTTATTAATAAATTTATAATATTTAAAATTTAATAAAACTTACAAGTGTTTTACTCCCCTCACATATAAATGTACACCATCTATCCTTTGTTACTTACACTTATTGAGACATATATACTAAAAAATACCTAACTAAATACTTTCCAAACCATCTTCCTTGTGTCTTAGGGGATTTTTTGTCACCAAAATACCATCCTTGAAGGATTAAGTTGTAAGCTAACAGAGGTTTTCCAAAGAAGAGGTATAACTCAAAACCAAGTTCTTTCATTTTATTTCATATTATATCACCTTTAAACTTATCATAACCATGATAATATAATAAAATTAGTATCTAAAATATTATAAAATGTTATTATGTTTATTTTAGAACCATTTTCATCTCCATTTCCATCCAATGGAAAATGAAAACATCACTCGTACGTACTTGTGGACTGCCACCTCCACAAAGATTTTTTTTCCATCACTACTTATCACAGCTTGTTATAAGGTTTTAATTGACTAATATATCAGTTTTTTATAAAATAATTATTATTTTTTAATTATAATATATTACTTACCTTCTTATCATTCCAACCATTGGAAAATGAAAAGTTGCTCGTGCGTATGGGTGGAATACCACCTCCATAAAGTGATATGATTCATCTTTCATTTATGTTTTTCATAGTTGGTCATAAAATTTTATTTAATGTAAAAAAATTATAATTATTTCATTATTAATATTTTTTAGATGATGTAAAAATATCCCTTTGACCATGGTCAACCTACCAAAGTTTTTTGGGGATTATTAACTGAACATCCTCAATACCTCTAAAATAAACTTATAAACTAAATAAAGCATTGTAATGAATGAAATAAAAGGAACAATAATAAGGTAATGAAATTGAATGATTTAATTCATAAAGTATACAATAAATAAAGTTTTATTATTCTTGTAGTAAAATACACACTTGAAGAGTCTGAAGATGAGATAAATGATTTCTAATCTCAATTTACTTTCATTGAGACTTAAACCATATTCCACACATGTTTTATTTTTTGTGGTGTATAAATATCCATATGGATGTATATTTTCACCCCTTTAATAAAATTCAAATGTTTTTTAAATTATTTTCATTATATCCTTTAACATCATTTTTATTCAAATTTTACAAATTCTACAAGTGACTTTTTCATTAAAATATTATTTTAAATGTTTGAAACAATTTCTATTCCATATCCATATTCTTCAAAAAGTTTTAATAATGTTATTAATTATACTATAGTGTTTTATTAAAAATAATTTTCAACTATTATTTATATATTATTATTTTTTGAAAAAGGTATCATTTAAACATTTTTTGTACGGCTCACTTTTGACTATTTTTATTGAATTGAACAAGAATGTTTTTAACATATAAATCATGAAAATATTTTTATACCATAATTTAATTTCATTATTATCAATATTTCTCTATAATTTTTAATAGATTTTTAAAGAAAATATTTTTTCACATTATTTTATTAAATTTTCATTTTAATATTTTTATTGTAAAAAATTATTTTTATCCTTATATTTACTTGAATCCTAAAAGTGCTTCTGTATATGTGTAATGTAAAACATTGTATGTGATTTTATTATTGAAAAGTAATATTTTATGTGTTTTTATCATGATATTGTTCTTATATATTTTATATGATAATGAGTTAACTTGACGTAGTTTTAATAATGGGTGATCCTGATATATATCTCTAATGCATTAGGTAAAATGATAGAGTTAACAAGAATTAAGTTACTTCTAAGGGATTTGTTAAAATAATCTATGATGGTTATCACTTTATAAGGTTTATTATAAGGATAATGTCCCAATTTAACCACATGGTTTTTAAAGTTTTCTATGGGTTTTGAATTAAATATATTTATTTCATATGTTAATAGGATAAACTCATGATTAAAGTAAATTTTACAATTTTCTAAAGGTGAAAGGTTTGTTTTCATGAGTTTTTAATATTTTACCAAGTAACATTCATGATTATGAATTTTACTTTATTCCTTATTATAAAGTTTTCTACTTAAAAATTGGTATTTTAAGTTGATTTCATGTTTATGTAATGAATATTTCTAGCTAAAAATTTATTATGTAAGAAAGATAATTTCATAATGGGTTTTAATGAATTTTCAAAAGGGTTGATGTCTTTCTTTTATTTTTATATCCCATACCAATATCTCATCATCCCATGTTTTAAAATTTTTCTCATAGGGATTAATTATGTGTATTAATTACATCAAGGTCAAAGGGGACATATCCTAAATTAATAAAAAGTTTCCTGAATAAAATATGAGTGTAAACATAGGAACTTGTTTTTTTACAAAAAAATACATTTTTTAGAAATGTTCACAATGTAATGGAATGGGTTTTATAACTATATTAAACATTAAAACTAATATATTCTATAAATATAATAATTTGAAACCCTATTATGAATCATGTAATTAATTTTTGTTTTACATTATTTGAAATTATAAGTAAGGCTTGGATTGTAGCAAGATAGAAATAAAAAATTGTACACAAATTCTTAGTCAAAATGTATGGTCATAGTTTAGAGGTTTATACTAGTTTTTTGGAAATCATGGACATAAATACTAATATTTCTAGTAAAATATGTCTTTAATAGGGATTTGTTAAGAGTCAAGGGGGGTATTTGGTGGTCATTTTAGGAAAGATCATATATAGTTGATGATTTCACAGTATGTGAAGGCTGCTAACAAGATAAAAATAAAATTATAATTTTTGATAGAAATAAAGGAAAAGGAGACAAGGGTGAGATGAAACTATAATATTGAGTGTTTCTTTTAATTAATAAAGAGGTCCCTCCTTATTCCCAAATTTCTTATTATTTTTAAGATAATATAAAAAGAATTGATAGAGTTTATTTGTGATTCCACTACTATATAGTAAAAAAGTTTTTCTTGATGGAGTGTCCTAACTACTATGAGGATGGAGAATAAAGTTCATCCCTTAAGGGGGAGAAATAATGAGAAAAATCTATTATATAGTGAATTTATAGTCTCTTGATAACATTTAAAAACTAAAGATTAAGGTCTTACAATCACAATTATGACCATTAGTTTTTATTATTATAAATGTGTTTATAAAGGAGAGTATTGGTTGATGAAAACATGAGTAAAAGGAGAGTTTTATCACATGAACATGCACATTTTTAAGTGTTTATTGATATGTGTATAGGTTATATATTACTATTTATAAATAAATTTGAAACACTCCTTTAGAATGAGTTTCTATGATCATAGTATCAACTGAATTTAATTTTATGGACATCATTAATGATAATGGTTATTTTTATCTTATTTTATACACCTATTTTGTCCACATAGACATAAATTAGATTAAAGGATATTTTATAAAATAACCTAATGGTATCCTCATTCTCTCAAATGGATAAAGGATGTTTTTTGAAATATGAAAATGAAGAAGATAAATGTAGTTTTTGAGTATTGAATTAATAACAATGAAGAGATGATAAGAACCCTATATTGTCTATTGAATTTATTTTATATAATAGAGAAAAGTAATAATCCATGGAGATATAAATATTGAAATTAGTCATTATTTATATTGAAAACAAATTAATAAGGGAGTTTTGAAAACACAGTGTAATAAATTATTTTTTTTATAAATGATCCCATATATTTTTATTTAAGGATAATTGTTATGATTTTGGAGTATATCTTCAAATAAATTAATGAAAATTGTTAGTGTATGATTTAACACTACCTAAAATAATTTGTAAGTGTGTTCAAGTTAGTTGAGAAGTCCTAAAATCAAGTTAATAGGTTCTATAAAAAATTACAGTAATATATAATTAAAATATAACAATACAAGTAGATATTTAAAGGCATCCATGGTATTATAATGGCAGTTTAAAGGTAAATATAGATTTTTGAAATCTATGTAAAGTAAATAATTACCTATTTAATAATTACTCTAAAATACCAAAATATTCTTCAAGGTAGTCAGTTCTCTTCTTACTGGTAACCTTAGTCACTAATAAAATATAAAAATATAATAAATTTCTTTCTACAAAAAGGTTATCTGGACCTATGTATGTGAAACACTAAAAAAATATATTGTATACAATTTACCTTAGAATTGTATTACCTATATAAGGGTCATTGAGACCTATGTTAAGGTAATATAGAATCTGCATAAAGGTTACATCGAGGGTCAGTACCTACATAAATGTATGTTGAGAATCCAAAATTTTTATTCTAAAGAAATAAATATAACAAATAAGTAAATTATTTGTATAATACTATTAATATATTCATGCATCATGATCATTAAAGAACATAAAGATCCTAGAATTATATATTGAATAACATGTCAAGAGAAGAGTTGGTGTTTTCGAGTTTCATTCCATTCCACATAAAAATGGGAAGATGGATTTCACCACAACATTGTGTATTCCATGGTCACTATAAAATGAATATGACCGCATTGTACATATGTTTCCATTAGAGTTTTTATCACCATGGTGAATTTGCTGAGTGTTTTGAATATCATGGTTCGAAAATGTGTATACTCTAGACACTATAGCATAATAATGAGTGTTTTAGGAAAAAATTTTATTATATAAAATAATGAGTCACTTCCACATCATATGATATCACGTGTTTCAGTGTAATTCATGAAGATGTAATTTAAATGTATTTAAAGAAGAAGAATCAATGTAGTTGATGAGGAAGTGGTGACTCAAATATCATGTTGTGTTAATCATCCAAATATTAAGGAGAATATATAGAAAAACTTTATTTGAGAATATTAAATTGGATATTATTAACCATTTCAAGATGAGAAATATCACCTACTAAGATATCAGGAGAATAAATGTTTTAAAATTATGAAATTACTATTCATTGGATATTCATGATATTTTTCTATATATATATATACACTTGAAGGAGATGAAGAGTCATGTATTTTGAGATAAGATTTGAGATACTTGATAAACGACTAGTAAATTGAAGAAATAATTGAGAAGATGGGTATAAATATTCAAGACATTTGAGAGGAATAATTTCTAATACACCTAAGTATTCATAAGTTTTAGGAACATCCTGATCACCTAGAATATGGAGTGAGGTTCAAGACTAGAGAATTTTTAGAAGAAAATATCAAATTTCATAAATAGATATACATGAAAAGACCAGATGTTGTATGCTTTTGTAGGAAGGTAATTATCAAGTAGTTGAGGGTGTATAACAAGTCTTTTTTTGAGATTTTTGTTTGGGGTGTACTACTAGTCAATTAGGGAGGATTTTTGGTTTGTGTGTGTAACCAATCATGATAAAAGAGTTGGTGGATTGGGTGTATAACTAGACATAACTGTAGGATTGAATACTATGGTGTATAACCAATTACTGCCAAAGATTGATGAATAGGGTGGATAACCAATCACTTTTATTCCTGACTTAGGATTAATTATAAATGATAATAATATTACATTTGAGAATCTGTACTTTGTGGTATCTAACAAACTGTGAAAATGTGTTGGATTTTATATCAAACAATATAAATATTTTTTTGATAAAATCTATCTATATTTTCTATATATGAGGTAAGGATAATATATTAAATACTAGAGGATCTAGGATTTAATAGGATATAGAGGTTAAAGTTAAAATTGAGGAACATTATTAAATATAAAAAATAGGTAACTAATTCACCCCTCCACCTCTTAGTGATCTATTCTTACCTCAGATCTTCAATGGAAGATTTAAATAAAGTTTAATTTTTTTTATATATTAATTTTTTATGTTCATTATATTCCCAAGACACTAAACCTAAATATTTTGGAAGATTCATTTTTATGTATGTTTATTTTAAAAATTATGTAATAATAAAGTTTTTAAGGTATGCACCTCTATAAAATGATATAAATATGATTTTATGGATATGTTTATGAATAGGTTTTTGGATAGAGATACAATTATGGACATGGTTGTGAATATGGATATGGATATGAATATATCATGGGGTTATATCATGGGGAGTGTGATTGGAATTCAATTACACGTAATTATTGGAAAAAATCTAGATACTTATCAACGATGTGTCCCTTTAATTATCAATGGTGTATCTAAGTAATTAATAATAATATATATTGGGAAAATAAATAAAATTATTTCATGTAATTATAAAAATTTCTCAGTCGTAAAATATTGGTAATTATCAATGTTGTTTCGGCATAATCATTTGTTGGGATTGGGGATATATTTTTAGAAATAGTAAGTACCTTGTAGTTAACAATAATGACAGTTTTAGATATTTATTTCTACTACTAGTGAATTATTAGTGACATAAAATATTGTTGTCAGTAGATATATTTGGATTATAATTTTTTATATAATTATATTTTTATGTTATTTTAGTGTTAATTCATACTAATAATTCTCTTTTCTACAACCACCCACGATTCGAGGCCATGCATAACCAACCACCAATGGGAGATATGGATTATTGGATGGATAGATAGACTATTTTTGGATGCTCATCACCCATGACTAGATTAGGGATTTGGAGATATTTTTTTTAACATTTGGGAATGTTATGAGATAACTGGTGGGAATTTGTATGCATTAGGAATTATTATTGAATTTTTTTTATTTCTCATTGTATAAGTTACACAAACACACTTTTCAGTAGGGGTTTTGTTGATAGAAATGGTAGATTCTTGAAAAATTATCAGTTATTAATATATTTTATCTCGTCATATCATGGATTTATTTATATGATATATACACATTTACTTGTATTTGTTTATGGTTGGCACCTACCATGTATGTTTTTTTCATCCATATTCTTAATATACAATTTTTTTAATTTCTAGGATTGTGTTGGTGGAGGAATTTGACAATTATAGTATGGTATTATGGATATTTTGGAGGATTCTAGTTGTATTTAATTTTTATTTAAACTATTTGGAGTTTTTTTAGTTTCCTCACCACTTAACATTTCTAGGTTGTTTGGTGGATGGAATTTAAATAAATTTTGTTATATACATTTCGTTATGGTTTACATTTACTATCACATGGATTTTTTATTTTACCAAGGGAAATGCATCCTATTTGGGAGTTTTAAATCCTCAATGCTAGTTATAAACCCCTTGAATATTGAAGGTGGGAATGGGAGGATATACTATATCTCATTTCCAACTCAAGGGGAGTTATTGTGGGGTCAAGTTATGTAACCCCCTGAGATTTTGTGAAATATTTTTTTCGAATTAATTTACCTTTTTATATTTTTCACTTCACATGACACTGAAAATAGTTATATATATATATATATATATATATATATATATATATATATATATATATATTAAAACACTAAGTTAAAAATTCCTTTCACATGTAACATTGACTCAGCGTACGTTAGACGCAACCATGACTTGGCGTACGTTACACGCAACATCGACTTGGCGTATGATACACTCAACATTGATGTTTCTATGAAACATCATTTTACAATTATAATTATTTAAATGAGATAATTACAACATAAAAATTAAAATTATTAATATTAATAATAATAACTACATTTAAAATAATTTTTATAATTTTTTATATAAATAAAACATATTGATAATGAAAGATACAATTTTTGGTAAAGTCCTTTTATATTGAAAAATACCATTTTCTCGAATGAACCAATTTTAATAATAAAATTAATTTAGACACATTTATAAATTTAATTTTATAAAATAAACTTTATTTTTGTATTTTTAATGTTGAAATTATCTTAGGGTGATTTTTTGGGATTTTTCTAAGAAATTTCATTTTTTGATGAATAGTGAAAAATACTATTTTTAGGTTTAAAACCGTCTTTTCATTTAAATAATTATTAATGTCAAATTTTATTTGAATTTTGTTTTAAGGTTACATTAGATCAATTATACATCTATTAATACAACTTAGTCATTATAATCAATTTCAATTTGAAATTGAATATAAAAACTTAATAAACTTTTAAACTCTTTTCTACTTTAAAAACCCATAATTTTGTCCCGTCTGTGGGATTAACATTAATATTAATTTTACCGCTTCTCTGAAGTGAATTTTTGAAAAAATTACATACACCATTTTAATTAGTATTATAATGGCCCAGACCTCTCTGGTCCATTCCTTTGCGAAAATCAGGTGTATGAGGTGTTTCGGGAGGCCAAGGTGACATATCCTTAACATTATTCCAAATTTCCATTTTTGTGAAAAGTTCCATTAGTGAACAGTTCCAACTGTAGACCATTGTGAACAGTGCATCATTAACTATCTGTGAATAGTTCCATCAGTGAACAGTTTCAACCGTAGACCATAGTGAACAGTGCATCGGTAACCTTCTGTGAACAGTGTAATGGTGACCTTATGTGAACATTGACATTAGTGACCTTATATGAACAATGTCATCAGTGAACTTTTATGAACAATGTCATCAGCAAACTTATGTGAACAGTGAAATGGTGAACTTATGTGAATAGTGACATCAGTGACCTTATGTGAACAGTGTCGTCAGTGACGTTCTGTGAACAATGACTTTCCTTTGGAAAATTTTGAGTTCATGAACAATGTTTCTAGAATGGTGAGGTTCTATCAATGAGGTTCTAACAGTGAGTTTCATGAACAATGTCTTTCCTTGGCCAAAATTTGAGTTCATGAACAGTGTTTCCAGAATGGCGAGGTTCTATCGGTGAGGTTCTAACAGTGTGGTTCATGAACAATGTCTTTACTTTGCCAAATTTTGAGTTCATGAACAGTGTTTCCAGAATGGCGAGGTTCTATCGGTGAGGTTCTAATGGTGAGGTTCATGAACAATGTCTTTCCTTTTCCAAATTTTAAGTCCATGAACAATGTTTCTAGAATGGTGAGGTTCTATCGGTGAGGTTCTAATGGTGAGGTTCATGAACAATGTCTTTCCTTTGACAAATTTTGAGTTCATGAACAGTGTTTCCAGAATAGTGAGGTTCTATTGGTGAGGTTCTAACGGTGAGGTTCATGAACAATGTCTTCACTTTGCCAAATCTTGATTTAATGAATAGTGTTTCCAGAATGGTGAGGTTCTAACACTGAGGTTCATGAACAATGTCTTTCCTTTGCCAAATTTTGAGTACATGAATAGTGTTTCCAGAACGGTGAGGTTCAATCGGTGAGGTTCTAACGGTGAGGTTCATGAACAATGTATTTCCTTTTCTAAATTTTGAGTTCATGAATAGTGTTTCTAGAATGGTGAGGTTCTATTGGTGAGGTTCTAACAGTGAGGTTCATGAAGAATGTTTTTCCTTTGCCAAATTTCGAGTTTGTGAACAGTGTTACAGCTTCCTACAGTTCACCCCTTTGATATTTACTTTGACGTAAAATGAATTTAAGGCCTTGTTTTAAAGACTCTAAGGCCGATTTAAAGTCCATAACTCCTATATTAATTTTTCCTACAGATCTGGATGATTTTACTTGGTCAAACTGCATGTTTTATTTTGATCCGCTTTTAATGGAAAATCCAGCGTATCTTAAACCATTGCTCCATTAAATCTTTTAAGGGGATGAGATATCTTCCTCCCCAGTTCTTCCTCCTTGTTCTTAGGTGTGATATGTTCGAACCTTTTCATTCCTTCACGTAGATGTTTCACAGCCAAACCTTCCTCTTAGGATTGGTTCCACTCTATTTTGATGCAACCAAGTAGTATTGATCTCTAATATAAGGTTTGATCTATCATCATTATTTTTTGTTCATATCATCTCTTTCTCCTTGCTCTTTTATGGAATTTTACCTCCATGTTCCAAATGATATTTGATTGTGTGATAACTGGTGTGGTGGTGTCTCGACATCCTCAGGTGGATACATTTGTCACGGGGGAAGGAGATCATAACCTATTGTGTGGATCATTATTGCATAAAGAACGTCTAAAACTGTTTGAGGTAGGGGATTCATTGCTTCTATTTTATTTTATGTGCAACTGTAGAGTTAGCATGTTTTATCCCACTGGATCACAATGAAATTGGAATAATAAATATTTGAACCGGATAAATAAATTGAGATAGATCATATGTTATTGCCTCTTTTTTTCTAGATAGTGTGATATCTATGCTTGCTTTCTTAGCATTTTCATTCTCAATAGAAACTGGTAAAGAACTTAAAGCCATAATTAATTGAGAATTGTTTGACTAAAGATAAAGAGGTATGTAAATGAATCTGGTTCCTCTTGTTTTAATTTGATATTAATCAAATTGGTGTAGTAAGCATGTTTAATTATTTGTGATATCCTACTGATTAGGTTTCCTGAATTTAGAACCTACCAAAAAAATAAATCAGTAAATCCAAGATGGTTTAAAGAATTGTTCGTTTGATAAAAGATAATTTGTTGTAGGGTTCTGAGTTACCCTCTTTCTTGTTTAAGGGCCAGGAGCCAAATTTATATGATGGTTGTTTTCCTGCTGTTTGTGTTGGGATGTGAGCCTGGAAGGCTGTTGTGATATGTGGGGGCAGGGAGGCCGATTGGTTGTGGCAGTAGATAATGCCTAGAGTGGGGAGATGCATCAGTTTATGAATGTGGGTGTTGGAGAGGACACCAAGGATGATGGAACGAGTTATATTTGAATGTTTGGATGCTTGATGTTTCTTTGATTGGTTATCTAATTTACTTTCCCCATTGCTCAAGGAAGATGGTCTTGCTTACCCTTCTTCCGAAAAGGGCAAAGATGCACGAGGTATGCCACGTGCTTTCCGTGTCTAGCTTCTCAAGGGAGGATGGGTCTATGCTCTTACTATAGGCGACAAAGACTTGATGGGTAGTTCATCTACTCACCGTGTTGACCCCCTTGTGTTTAGCAGTATACAATGTTTTTCTATAATTACTGGGAATATGGGAAAGTAATGCTGTAAATAAATAATTGAATAAATTGTGTTAACCCATGGGGTTAGAGCTTGCTGGAACAAAATGTTGAGGTTAAAATTTTAAAGGGACAATTGACTTTGGGTGTTATGCTAATGAAATATAATGTGAAATTGTTAAAGGTTAATTAATGTTTAAAGAATTAATTAACATAAAGTGGAACTGACAAAAAGGGAATAAAGTAATGAAATTATTCTATTTAAATGGTTGTGTTCTTATAAGATACCTAGTCTTAGAAGTGGTAGCCGGGAGTCCAAGAGATGTTAGCTACAGTTGAGTCTAAGACTAGGTTATACCCATAGTGTGTTTGTGAGATATAGTATATTATGTACTTTTTCTGTTTCTATACGCTAATCCACCCCATCAGTTAGGGAAACTGACACCTCGGGGATTCTGAGCCCTGGGGGGGGTGTTTTCCCCAACATTTAGGTGGGAGGATGGATGACTAACTACCCCTTTGGCCCCACTCTCTTCACTTGGTAGTTACTTTTGATGGTAGGTACAATGGTTTTCATTCCCAGTATATGTGTGTAGAGGGATATAATAGCTTGTGGTTATTCATACACATATATTTTGGATATAGTTTCCTATGGACTACTATAGGTGTAACATGTATAGTTTGTGATGGCTTGAGGATCCTTACTCAGTGTATGCGCTATAATGGCTTGAGATATAATACCCAACGTATGATACACATTATCCGAGCTGTGGTGGCTCCCAGAAACTACTTGGTTACTTGATTACGTGGATGTAGTTGTTTTGTTGCATGAGGTGCATGTTGTGGTGCTTCGCCTAGGTGTCTGCGGGAAAGACTTTTTGGAGAGAGATGCTTAGGACGTGCGACGTTGGGGAAAAGAGGAAAACCAGTGGGAAAGTAGTAGCAGGGTACCCTTGATATTATTTATTATATTTTATACTCTTGTATGCATTACTTGGTGAGAGTATCCATGGTGAGGATAAGAACTTAGTATACCTATTTAGGTGACGAGTTAGTTTCACTTGTTGTTCACTGTTTTTTAGCATGCTCTCTTTAATTTTTCATGAGAGGATTTAGGGAGGATCTTACTGAGTATATTGTTATAATCAATCTGTTTATATATAAATTGTTTTTCAGGTCACTTGGAGAAGGTTGGAGATCAAGCTGGTTTCTACTAGATTGGGGTTGCAGGAGCTCTTCGGGCTTGTGGTTGCTGCTGTTTTTACTTTCTTTTGGGTACTTATAATTTTTCCCTTTCATTTGTAATAGTTTTTCATGAAATTACATATGTGTACTTGGGATTTAATTTATATTTCAGTCTGAGATGGAGTTGTTTGGTGTCTATCTTATCTCTATCTTCTACATGTGTTCTTTTAGAGGGCAATGCCTCCGATTTGTGTGGTTATTATAACCTCAGTTCTATTAGCCAACCCGGGGCCTACTAGAGGTGGGACTTGGGGGTCATTATCTCCGTTATGACATTTTTGGCCTAGGAGGGGTGCACTTTGTAGGGAGGGGGTCATGAAAGAGTGGTATTAGAGGCTCTGGTTGAGGGATAAGATGATGTTTGGAGTTAGTCACATATAAGGATTCTAGACTGAGGCATTTTGAAGAGGATTTGTGTCCAGATACCCAGCACCAGGTCACCCCATTTATGGTAAAGACATATCTTGAGGTGATCACAAGGGAAGAGGTCATCAAGAAGAATTTGGATAGAACCAGAATATCACAAGAGGGGAGTCGTAATGATTCCTCACAAAGTAGATCTGTGGTTCGGGGTTCCTAGTTTTTTGGGAAGAAGAGTTTCTGTTCAGCCAGGGGTAGGTCCCCGCCCTCAACATCTTGTTTCTCTAGGGGCAGCAACTCTCAGGCCTATGCTAAGGGATCAAACACTTTTTTTTCTTGTGGTGGTCGAGGTCATTAGCGGTGAGAGTGCCCAACCTTTCAGAGCAGTCATCGTGCACCAGGTGTTCCGATCCAGGTTCCTCCGTTGAGTCAGTTCCAGTAGAGGAAGCAACAGCAGGTTGCACCAGCTTTAGATCAGTAGAGGTTAGATGGGGTAGAAAGAGGACAACCCCGTGATTCTCCCCATCCCCATAGAGTAGAGTGCGGATGTGGCAGTGGTTATAATCAGGGTCAGAGAGGTCATGGAGGAGGTCATGGTCAACTTCATGCTTTAGTGTTTCCAGCACCAGGTGAGCCAAACATCATTTGAGGTACCATTTTCTTGTTTTATACCTTGGAGTATGACTTGTTTGATTTAGGAGCGACACACTCCTTCATATCAACTACCCTTTTCCATGCTTTGGGACTTGAGGTAGAGAGGCTTCCAGTGCCCTTGGCATTGACTATGCCAGTTGGAGGTCGAGATGACTTGTTTGAAGTATGTAGAGACTGTGAGCTAGTGTTGGGGTAGCACCACTCATGGGGATATTTCCTATGTTTATGAATACAACCATATTATGTCAAAATTGGAATGAATTTGTTGTAATCAGATCAGGCTGTCATGGATTACTTTAGGAAGAATGTCGTTTTCTTCGTTGCAGATGGAGAGCCGGTGTTGTTTGTTGGTGAGCGAGATCCTTAGATGGGTCATAGGAATATTCCATCCTTATCATCCATGATGGATGAGATAATGTAGAGTTCTTCATAGGTTTAGTAGCTGGCATTGACTAGGGTCATAAAGGAATACCCTGATGTCTTTCCATAAGAGGTTGTAGCATTACCCCATCGACGAGAGATCGATTTTGGGATCAAGCTACAACTAGGAGCATCTACTATCTCTATGTATCCATATAGGATGGAACCTTCTGAGTTACGAGAGATACATATATAGCTTGATGGTCTATTACAGTGCAGTTTTTTTTGTCCAAGTGTGTCACCGTGGGGTGCACTAGTTTTGTTAGTGAAAAAGGCTGATGACTATTTGCAGTTCAGTGTCGATTATCATCGCTTAAACAAAGTTACAATGAAGAATCTATATCCTCTTCCACGTATTGATGATTTATTCGATCAACTGAATGGTGAAAGTTGCTTCTCAAAGATCAAATTTCAGTTAGGATATGATTAGATGCGTGTGAAGGATGAGGATATCCCAAAGACTGCTTTCCGTTGTCATCATGGGCATTATGAGATCGTTGTAATGTCGTTCGGCGTGAAAAATGATCCAGCTGTGTTCATGGGATCGATGAACGCTGTTTTCTATGAGTTCTTAGACAAGTTCATTGTATTTTTCATCGATGAAATCCTTGTGTACTCCACGTCTCAAGAGGAGCATGCAGAGCATCTACAGTCCGTTTTGAGAGTTCTTCGTCAAAATCAGCTATTTGGGAAGTTGTCTAAGTGTGAGTTTTGGGCTCGAGAAGTCCGTTTCTTAGGGAATGTTGTGTCCCAGCAAGGAGTAGCTGTGGATCCATCAAATATAAAAGCAGTTGTGTCTTGGGAATCCCCCAAGACAGTGTCAGAGGTGTGAAGTTTTCTTGGTCTCACAGGCTAATACAGAAGGTTCATAGCCGATTTCTCTTGAGTTGAGACTCCTCTGACAACTTTTACTAGGATGTATTAGGCACTCATATAGACTAATCAGTGTCAGGAAGCTTTTAAGTATCTAAAGGAGAAGTTAGTAAGTGCTCCAGTTCTTTTTATTCTAGCTGAGGGAGTTCAATTTGATGTTTTCTGTGATGCTTCGCATCTAGGGTTAGGTTGTGTTTTGATGTATCAAATATCAGTTGTTTCTTATGGGTATAGATATTTGTGTCCTCATGAATGTAACTATTCCACCCATGATCTTGAGTTGGCATCCATAGTGTTTTATCTGATGTTGTGGAGACATTACCTCATTGGTGCACGCTTTGTGGTTTTCACCGATCATAAAATCCTGAGGTATGTTTTCTCCCAGCATGAATTAAACTTGCGACAACATCAGTGGATGGAGTTCTTATAGGAATATGACTTTAAAATATCATATACACCTGGAAAGGGGAATGTTGTAGCTGATGCACTAAGCTGGAAGTCATGTGGTGATGTAGTGTGTGAATCTGGTGACTTATGGAGAGTAATGGAAGAACTGTTAGCATTACATATTGATATGGGAGAAGTTGGTGGAAGAGGATATATTTTTCAGATTAAAGTGCAGTCAACACTGATGCATAATGTGGAAGAGTCCCAGTTAGGGGATCTAGAGGTGGAGGTCTGGAGAGACTGAGTTGTTTGTGGTGAGACCCATGATGGTTTGTCTGAGGGTGAACAACATCGAGTGTTGTATTACAGAAGACTTTCTGTTCCTTTGATGATGCACGAGACAGTTCTCAAAGAGTTACATAATTATCCTTTAGCAGTGCATCCTAGTTTAAAAAAGATGTACCGAGCCTTGAAGAGTCAATTTTGGTGGCCTGGGCTGAAGCATGTGGTTGTAGAGTTTCTGTCTCGATGTTTGGTCTTCCAGGAGGTGAAGGATGAACACCGTGTTCCTAGTGGTATTCTCTAGCCATTAGATGTTCCTCAGTGGAAGTGGGAGGACATATCAATGGACTTTGTTACTGGTTTACCTCGAGCTCCGGGAGGACATGATGATATTTGGGTAGTAATGGACCATTTAACGAAATCATCCCACTTTATAGCAATCAAGGAGTCGAGCTCAGTGGAAGTTTTATCGAGGCAGTATCTGGAGGAGGTGGTGAGACTTCATGGAGTCCTAAGGACGATCATTTCTGATCGAGATCCTTACTTTACTTCTAGGGTATGGAGAGGTATCCAACATTATTTCAGTTCTCAACTATGCCTTAGCACTGATTTTCATCCTCAAACGGACGTTCAGAAAGAGCGAACCATTCAGACTCTTGAAGACATGTTATGCTCTTGTGTCCTAGATTTTGGAGGTTCATGGATGAGGCACTTACCCTTGGTGGAGTTTGATTACAAAAATATATTTCACTCCACAATCAGTATGGAACCATTTGAATCCTTGTATGGCCGACCTTTCCATTATCCGTTGTGCTGGACTGGGGATGGAGAGGCATCAATTCTCAGACTGAAACTAGTGCAGAATACAACAGAGATGGTCTAAGTGATTTTTGATAGGATGAAGACAACACAAGATCATCTGAAATCATATGAAAATTGAAGGAGGAGACCCTTAGAGTTTGATGTTGGGGATCACGTGTTTCTGAAGGTGAATCCCAGTTATTGGAAGTGAAGGTTTGGTCATGGGAGCAATATTTCTCCCTGGTTTGTTGGGCCTTTCAAGGTGTTAGCTCATGTTGGAGCTATGACATATCGAGTAGCACTTCCCCTATAAATGAGTCAGATACATGATGTTTTACATGTATCACAAATCCATCGTTATCTTCATGATGACTCTCATGTCATTGATTGGGGAAAGATCGATATTGATGATGATGTGACCTTTGAGGAGCGACCTATAGAGATCCAAGACCACAAAGAGAAGGTGTTTCATGGGCGTTCTATCCCCTTGGTTCGTGTCTTGTGGTGACATAGTGGCGTGGAGGAGAGTTCCTGGGAACGTGAGTTACATAATATTTGCTTAGTACCCAGAGTTGTTTAATGTTTAACTCTTTCCATGTATCAATGTAATCTTTGTGGTTTTAGACATTTCATGTTTTTAATATGGATTTCTTTTGTTGCTTCTTGTGGCTTGTTCTCTTTTGAGAGGTATCTAGATGGGTGGTTGTTCGGACCCCATTTCGTTTTCCCTTTAGGTGGGTTTTGAATTATCAAGGATGAAAATGTTTTGAGAGGTATCTGATGTAATGGCCCAGAACTCTTTGGTCTATTCCTTTACGAAAATTAGGTGTATGAGGTGTTTTAGGAGGTTAAGGTGACATATCCCCAACATTTTTCCAAATTTCCATTTCTGTGAATAGTTTCATCGGTGAACAGTTCCAATGGTATACCATTGTGAGCAGTGCATCGGTAACTATATATGAATAGTTCCATCAGTGAACAGTTCCAATGGTAGACCATTGTGAACAGTGCATCGGTAACCTTCTGTGAACAGTGTCATCGGTGACCTTCTGTGAATAGTGTCATCGGTAACCTTATGTGAACAGTGAAATGGTGACCTTATGTGAACAGTGACATCAGTGAACTTATGTGAACAGTGTCATCAGTGACCTTCTATGAATAATGTCATCGGTAACCTTATGTGAACAATGAAATTGTGACCTTTTGTGAACAGTGACATCGATGACCTTATGTGAACAGTGCCATTGGTGACCTTCTATGAACAGTGTCTTTCATTTTCCAAATTTTGAGTTCATGAACAGTGTTTCCAGAATGGCGAGGTTCTATCGGTGAGGTTCATGAATAGTGATTTCCCTTTTCCAAATTTCGAGTTCATGAATAGTGTTTCCAGAATAGTGATGTTCTATCGATGAGGTTCTAACGGTGAGGTTCATGAACAATGTCTTTCCTTTGCCAAATTTTGAGTTCATGAACAGTGTTTCCAGAATGGTGAGGTTCTATCGGTGAGGTTCTAATGGTGAGGTTCATGAACAATGTCTTTCCTTTTCCAAAATTTGAGTTCATGAACAGTGCTTCCAGAACGGTGAGGTTCTAACATCGAGGTTCATGAACAATGTCTTTCCTTTTTCAAATTTTGAGTTCATGAATATTGATTCCAGAACGACGAGGTTATATCGGTGAGGTTCTAACAGTGAGGTTTATGAACAATGTCTTTCCTTTTCCAAATTTGGAGTTTATGAAAAGTGTTTCCAGAATGGTGAGGTTCCATCAGCGAAGTTCTAATGGTGAGGTTCATGAACAGTGTCTTTCCTTTTCCAAATTTCGAGTTCATGAATAGTGTTTCTAGAACGGTGAGGTTCTATTGGTGAGGTTCTAATGGTGAGGTTCATGAACAGTGTTTTCCTTTGCTAAATTTTGAGTTTGTGAATAGTGTTTCCATCTTCTTATAGTTTCTCCCCTTTGACATTTCTTTTGACGTAAAATGCATTTAAGGCCTCATTTTAAGGACTCTAAGGCCGATTCAAAGACCATAACTCCTATATTATTTTTTCCTATGGCTCAGGATGCTTTTACTTGGTTAAACCACATGGTTTAATGAAATCTACTTTTAATGGAAAATCCAACGTATCTTAAACCACTTCTCCGTTAAATATTCTAAAGGGACAAGATATCTTCCTCCCTAGTTCTTCCTCCTTGTTCTCAGGTGTGAGATGCTAGAACCTTTTCATTCCTTTGCATATGAGTTGCACAATTAAACCTTCCTCCTAGGATTGGTTCTGCTCTATTTTGATGCAACCAAGAAGTATTGACCTCTGATATAAGGTATGACATATTTTCATTCTTTTGGGTTCATCTATTTCTGTTTCTCCTCACCCTTTTATGGAATTTTACCCCCATGTTACTAATGGGATTTTCTTGTGTGTTGACTAGTGTGTTGGTGTTTCTATATCCTCGAGTGGATATAGTTATCATGGGGGGAGGAGATCATAACCTGTCATTTGGATCATTCTCGCATAAAGAACATCAAGAACTGTTTGAGGTAGGGGATTCATTGCTTCTCTTTTCAATTATGTGTGACTGTAGAGTTAGCATATTTTATCCCAATAGATCACAATGAAATTGGAATAATAAATATTTTAACCAGATAAATAAATTGAGATCGATCATATGTTATTGCCTCTTGTTTTATAGATAGTGTGATATCTATGCTTGCTTTCTTATCTTTTTCATTCTCGATGGAAATTGGTAAAGAACGTAAAGCCCGAATTAATTGAGAATTGTTTGAATAAAGATAAAGAGGCATGTAAATGAATATGGTCCCTCTTGTTGTAATTTTATGTTAATAAAATTTGTGTAGTAAGAATGTTTAATTATTTGTGATATCCTACTGATTAGGTTTCCCGAATTTGGAACCTACAAAAAAATAAATTGGTTAATCCAATATGGATTAAAGAATTAGTCATTTGATAAAAGATAATTCTTTGTAGGGTTTTGAGTTACCATATTTCTTGTTTAAGGGCCAAGAGGCCAATTGATATGATGGTTGTTTTCCTATTGTTTGTGTTGTGATGTGAACCTGGAAGGCTGTTGTGATATTTGGGGGTAGGGAGGCCGATTGGTTGTGGTAGCAGATGATGCCTAGAGTGGCGAGATGCACCAGTTTATGCATGTGGGTGTCGGAGAGGACACCAAGGATGATGGAACAAGTTGGATTTGAATTTTTGGATTCTTGATGTTTCTTTGATTGGTTATCTAATTTACTTTCCCCACTGCTCATGGTAGCTGGTCTTGCTTACCTATCTTCCAAAAGGGGTGAAGACGCACAGGGTATGCCACGTGCTTTCCGTGTCTAGCTTCTCAAGGGAGGACGGGTCTACACTCTTGATATACGCAGAAAAGACTTGACGGGTAGTTTATTTATTCACCGTGTTGAGCCCCCTTGTGTTTATTAGCATATAATTTTTTTATAGAATGCCTAGGAATATGGGAAAGTAATGCTGTAAATAAATAATTGAATAAATGATGTTAACCCATTGGGTTAGAGCTTGCTGGAATGAAATGTTGAGATTACAATTTTAAAGGGACAATGGAATTTGGGTGTTATGCTAATGAAATATATTGTGAAATTGTTAATGGTTAATTAATGTTTATAAAATTAATTAACATAAAGTGGAATTGACAAAAAGGGAATGAAGTAATGCAATTAAGATCTTTAAATGGTTGTGTGCTTATAGGATACCTAGTCTTAGAAGTGGATGTCGGGAGTTCAAGATATGTTATCTATAGTTGGGTCTAAGACTAGGTTATGCCCATAGTGTGGTTGTGAGATATAGTATATTATGTACTTTTTGTGTTTCTATATGCTACTCCACCCCGTCAGTTAGGTAAACTGACACCCCGGGGATTCTGAGCCCTAGGGGGTGTTTTACCCAACATTCCGATGGGAGGATGGATGGTTGACTACCCCATTTGGCCCCACTCTATTCTCTTGGTAGTTACTTGTGCTGGTAGGAACAATGGTTAGTTTTACCCATATATGTGTGTAGAGGGCTATAACGGCTTGTGGTTATTCACATACATATATTCTGGATATAATTTCCTATGGACTACTATTGGTGTAACGTGTATAGACTGTAATGGCTTGAGGATCCATACTCGGTGTATGTGCTATAATGGATTGAGGTATAATACCTGACATATGATACACATTATCTGAGTTGTGGTGGATCTTAAAAACTACCTGGTTACTTGATTACGTGGATGTGGTTGTTTTGTTGCACGAGGTGCATGTTGTGGTGCTTTGCCTAGGTGTCTGTAGACAATCCTTTTTGGAGAGAGATGCTGAGGAGGTGTGATGTTGGGGCAAAGCAGTAGACCAGTGGGGAAGTAGTCGTGGGGTACCCTTGATATTATTTATTATATTATATACTCCTGTATGTGTTACTTTGTGAGAGTTTCCATGGTGAGAATGGGAACTTAGTCTACCTATTTAGGAGATGAGTTAGTTTCACTTTTTGTTCACTGTGCTTTAGCATGGTCTCTTTACTTTTGCACAAGAGGCTTTGGGGAGGATTTTACCGAGTATAATGTTATACTCAACCTATGTATATATAAAATATTTTTCAGGTCACTTGGAGAAGGTTGGATATCAAGATGGTTTCTACTATCTTGGGGTTGCAGGAGCTGTTCGGGCTTGTGGTTGCTATTGTTTTTACTTTCTTTTGGGTACTTATAGTTTTTACCCTTTCAGTTGTAGTAGTTTTGCATGAAATTACATATGTGTACTTAGTATTTCATTTATATTTTAGTCTGATATGGAGTTTTTCAGTGTATATATTATCTCTCTCTTCTGCATGTGTTCTTTTAGAGGGTAATTCCTCCCATTTGTGTGTTTATTATACCCTAAGTGCTAGTCGCCAACTCGGGACCTACTGGAGGTGGGACTCGGGGGTCATTATCTACCTTCTCACATTTTTGGCCTAGTAGGGGTGCAATTTGTGGGGAGGGGGTCATGATAAGTATAATATTTAGAGTCTAATTATATCATGTTTATTTTTGACCAAAATTATTAGTAAAAGTGATTAAAATTAATCACAGCAGTTAAGGTCAAATTAAGCTTAATTAGGGGATAAACATTAATCTTAAGGGACTAAATGACCTATAAAGTTGTAAAAAACAATTTTATATCTATTATTAGTTCATAAACCTTAAATTATTGATTTATGTTGGTTTTTCATGACTTTGTTTAGGTAGGCACATGTCTATACCAAACGTGTTTTCAAAAATTCCAAGTAAGTTGTTTTACTTCCCAATAAAAATCCACCACCTCTCCCACTTCTTCACACCTATAAAACCTATTAAGTTAAAAAAATATATAGACAAATAAATTATTAGAAATGCTACCTTCCTCTTAGAAGAATTCCCTTTGGAATAAGGCAATCCAAGGATGCCTTTTGGTACAAACCAAAAGGAGTTACCCGATTAAGAGGTAACGTCTTCTCTCAAGTACTTTATTTTATTTTCTTTCGCCACCCTCCACTCTATTTTTTCCATTCCTATATAAAAAAACCAGTATCATCAATATACTAGGATTTTTTTATGATAATTTTTCAATCTACACTTGCACACACCTCCATCTAATGGATACCGAACATACGATTTATGTGTATGGTGAACTACCACCTCACTAAACGACGATTGTTCAATTTTCCTTACCACCTATCATGGTGGAAATTATAATGGAAAATATATTTATATATTATATTTCTTTAATATTTAATATTCCTTTTAAAAAAATAACTTTTTTACTTTCCATTTGGTATTAATATGATAATTTTGTTTGAGGAAGTGTGGACTATTTCCCCCTCAAAGTGATATGATTCCTTCATACAATAAATGGGTTGTATTAAGGATGATTTTAGTGAATATATAAGACATATATGATATCATAAATCTACTTTAATAATTATATATATATATACATATATTTCTTTTAGTTTCTTTCTTTCAACATGATAATTAAACAGAAATAATATTCACGCGTACGTACGACCTACCGTCTCCATGAACGATGTATTCCATTTAATAATTATATATTATATATATTATTAAAATACACATATAATGTATATACATGATATTTATATCATGGTTTAAATTCCATAAATCATGATATAAAGTATAAATACCAAATATATAACAAATTACAACACATGCGAAGAATAAAGCGAATATTACCCAAAGTGAAACCTTAACACAGGACTGTTAACAAGAAGGTAATATAAGGTCGTAATCAAAACATATATTGGTATATATAATAATATGGTTCTGTATAATATTTATAATAAATTTATATTTATTATACATGTGGTTTGAATGAGTACAACGAGATTCAAGACACAAGGTAAGGGGATTTCATCTCATTTTTTATTTCGGTGAGATACATGCTATGTTCGCCACTCTTTCCTTTTGTGTGGTGTATATAATTACCATGATTGTATTATATTTATCTTATACTGAAATTTATGGGTATTCAAATATCTATTTAATGATATTTCTTTCATGGGGTTTAAGTTTCAAAAGTTACCAAATCAGTAAAATAGTTTTGTCTCAATTTGCCTTCACTGAGACTCATGTTTTGTTATGCACCTAAATTCTCTTTCTAGGTGTATATAATTAAATTTTACATGTTATATCATGAATTTACTTTATTTACTTATATTTTAAGCTTCATGTAATTTTTATTTCTTGCATGGATAGTATGATCCGAAGTTACCAAGTTATAAGAGTTTATTGAGACAATCTCACCATTTTTTTTCGAGATTGTTTATGTTTATTCTTCCTTTGACAAAATATTATGATCCATATCTTAATAACTCTAATGATTTTAATTATAATATATTTATTCAGGATATATCCATGTATTAGTACCAGTTTTCCACTATTTGGTACTTAATATAATTTTTAAGTAAAATATGACCATCTATCTCTTTGGTTGGAAATATATTGTATTCAAAAACCATATTTTCAAAAAAAATCAAAAATGTTTTCAAAAGATATTTGCAGCCTAATTTCAAGGAAAAATTATTTTAAAAACATTTTATGGTTTTAAATTATTTTCTTATATGTTTTCAACTCTATTTTCAAATAAAAATATTTTCAAAGAGGTTTTATGTTTTAAAAAGTGTTTTAAATATAGAAAGGATATTTTCCTCAGGAAAAGTTTTTAGAAGATATATCAAAATTATTTTTCATCAAAGATGAAATCTATTGATGTTATTCATTCCCTTATAGAAAATGATCTAAAGGTTACATTCATATTATTTATATGAATGGGTTATGCTTAATGTCATGGTCTTTATGAAATTTTTTTCTCTTTGAGAGGTTATATGTTTATGAATTTCATTTCTCTTTCACAGATTATGATTTTGATGAAATGATTATGAAACCTATCTTTCTCCACAGGTTATGATATGATTATATGTTTATAATACCTATTTCATTTCATGGGTTATGATATACTTTTTTATGATTTTGTGGCACATGTATGTATGATTTCATTATGATATGAGTGAGGCCCATATCTCCCTCCAATTCATTGGGTAATGATAAGTTGTATATGAGATAAAAGAGTAAAAGAGTTGTAGCCCAATACTAAAAACAAGAAGGTACATGGGTTGTATCCCAAGCCTAAAAGAAATAGGGTACACGGGTTGTAGCCCAAGCCCGAAAACAAGAAGGTACATGGGTTATAGCCCAAGATTAAATGAAATAGGGTACACTAGTTGCAGCCCAAGACTGAAAATAAGAAGATACATGGGTTGTAGCCCAAGCCTAAAAGAAATAGGTTACACGGGTTGCTAGCCTAATCCCAAATCAAGTACGCAGGTCATATACTAATACTAACATGTTATAAAGGTCTTCAGAGGTAGACTTGATATAAAATTTTATATTCATATATATATTCCACAAAAAATATATCTTATTACTTAGTTAAAATTTCATAACACATGAATTTTTTTTCCTTACAATTAACATCTTATGAAATGTGAAGCTTTATCCTATAAGTCATGTTTATGATCTTTGATATATAGGTTTTGATCTCCTAATGTTATGATCACGTTCTCATATCCATATTTTCATGTTTATTCTTACATTTCTCCCTTGTTTACCCTTACTGAGTGTCCGAGATCACCCCTTTTTATGTTTCCTTTCCCCAGGTTATGAATAAAGGTTTAGGTAGAAGTACTAAAGGTGGAGATATTTATGGGAGATGTTTGAGATCTTTCACCATGACAGAATATTTTTTTTCAAAGTTTCCAAAGACACTAAACTATTATGGTCCTTAGACATGTATTTTTTCAATGTACTGAATATTCATATAAAATTATGTAATATCCATGTATGCTAAGTCTGAGCTTCTATAGTTGGAATCAAATGAAAGGTTTAGTCAACCTTTAGAAAATAGGATTATAAAACCTTAGTGATATCCCTACGGTTATTTCAAAGAATATTTCTAGGGATGTCTATAAGGATAAAGAAAAGTATAGGAAAATGTATAAGAATTTTGTTAAAGGGTAGAGTGAGTGGTTCCCTAGTTATACATCCCTGCCTAGATACTATAAGTAGATGTGGATTTATAACAGATGTACCTAGGAGTAACATCTCTAAAAAGATGTTCCAGGCCTCATTTGGGGTAATCTGGTACATGAAATCAGGCCTTGCTACACATCTGGTTTGACACTCTTGGGGGATATGCTTTAGAAATTCACAAAATCTTCAGGAACCATTATAAAGAATTTGAATATAATATGACTATGAATAACCCAGGATAAACCTAAGGTTTTATATATTAAGGAAGGTTTCATAATTTTAATATCTTATAAGTGAATTTTCATGAATATTTGGTTCCTCTATATGATAATTGTTTCTTACTCTATGTTTTTAGGATTTAATCAATGGATGGAACCTGAAGGAACCATGTTAATGGTGATTTCGAGGGATAATGAAATGATTGTTCTCTTGAGGATCTAAATTCTTTAGGATATAGAATGAAAAAACTCATTACTATGTTGACACAAATTTCTCAAGATATGAATCATGATTAAATTACAAATGATCGAAGGAGGGAACAATATTTTGTTGAGTCCTTCATGAGGCAAAGTTCACCTTCTTTCAGTGGGTCTTCTGATCCACTTGTTTCTGAACAATGGATCAATACCACTAAAAATATATTCTCTATTCTCCAGTGTTTTGATCATGAGAATGTCATTCTAGTTGTTTATTAGTTAGAAGGTGACGGAAACTAATGTTGGATTCTAATCAAGAATATAAGAAATAAAGATGCAATTGAATCCATGGATTGGGATGAGTTCAAGAAATTATTATTCAATAAGTACTTTCCTCATGTTCTTCATATGAATATGGAAAAGGAGTTCCTTGAGTTGAAGTAAGAGGATGATGAATTTTTTGGTGCCTATGAGGCTAATTTCACAAGACTTGCATGGTATGCTTATGGAATTATCATCCAACCAGAAAGTAAGGTTGATAGGTTCTTCAGTGGATTAAACAAAGTCTCATAAGGGTGTTGTCCATAAGAGTCTTTGGTAGATTTTAAGATATTGGATGTTGTACAATTAAAGTTGAAATAGAGGTTCGAGTTATGTATCAATCTCATGGTTTTAACAATAAGAGGAATATGGAGGTCAAAGGACAATCAACAAACCATGGAGATAAGAAAATGATATTTCCTTTGTGCTATAAGTGTAGAAATAATCATGGTGGGAATTGTCTTAATGAGACTAGTAAATGTTTTAAGTGTGGAAAGGAAGTACATTGATAGAATTAATGGTGAAGTGATAGTAAAAAGTTATATAATGATGCGAATAATGAGAAAACTCTTCAAGATGCACCTCCCACACTTTAGTGTTTCAACTACATGGAATTTTTATTTCTCCAAAAAGTTCCCAAATCTGAGTATTAATAATGGTGATCAGCGCTAACAACATCTGAAGACAAATGAAAAGGGGAAAGTATATACCATCACAATGACTGATGTGAGCCATGATAATTAGGTAACTCCATAACGGCGAATTTCCTATGGTATTTTGTAAAAATAAGATCTATAAAAATCATGTTGATACATTACTATAACTTTTTATGATTCTAAGAATTGATTTTATTTCCCTATATTAATTTTTGATTAATAAAATCATGTTGATTTTCTAGATTTACAAGGATGAACCAAAGCTTCCAATAGAATTTTTTTTAAGATAAGAGCCTATTTAAGGAATAAAGGGTGGATTATCTTTTGGAAGCATATATGTTTTCAATAAGGATTTATGAAGATTAAGATTATGAACATGTTTTATAGAGAATATATGATGAATGTATTCAAATGTTTGGTATGTTATGAATCATGAGATATCAATGTCAAGATGATTTCATGACCTTATTTCTACTGTTTTGGATTTTCACTTTTTGGAAGGGTTATAAGGTTAACCATTTATAGGAAGATTAAGTTAAACTTTGGATGAAGTTTGTGAGAATAAATTATTATCTTACCACATGATAATTTAAGCATATTGTATAACCTATTATAAAAACACGACATTGATGATAACTGATGAAAAATGGGATATAATATCATGGGTCTCATGATCTATTAGTTCTTCGAGAAAGAAAAATTCACCCTACTTTTTAGAGAAAGAGGTGAAGTGGATCAAGGAACAACAAAGGGTGAGGTTGTCCTAAAATCATGAAAGTATTTCTTTTCATGAAAATTATTTATCTTTAGGAAAAAGTATCTTGAAACCAAAAATTTTATCCTAGTACCTCCATTTCTGATGAATCAGATGGTCCCTTAGTTAATTGCAGATTTATGGCTTTTTGATTGTTAACTTTCTCCTTACCTTGTTCTCTGTCACTCTCCAACATAACTTTATACTTATATTTTTCTTCCATATCCATGTTTTCACTTCCCACTTATTTTCTCTTATGTGGAAACCTACTTATATGTTACTTTGATTAACCACTATGTTTCAAACTTTACATTTTTAAAAAATGTTTTGGTATTCATTTTTATGATGTGGGTTTCTATGAATGAAACTTTCAAGTATTAAACTATTGATAAACGAGATGAATTTCTAATGGAAAATTCATTTTAATGGGGTTATAATGTAACACACTAAGATTTTTTGAAATATTTTTTTCCAAATTAATTTACCTTTTTATATTTTTCATTTCATATGACACTAGAAATAGTTATATATATATACATATATATATATATATATATTAAAACACTAAGTTAAAAATTACTTTCACTTGAAACAATGACTCAATATACGTTACATGCAAATACGACTTGGCGTATGTTACACGCAACACCGACTTGGCATACGTTACACATAACACTGATATTTCTACAAAACATCATTTTACAGTTATAATTTTTTAAATGAGATAATTATAACCTATCTATTAAAATTATTAATATAAATAGTAATAAATACTTTTAAAACATTCTTTATAATTGTTTTATATAAATAAAACATATTTATAATGAAATATATGATTTTTGGTAAAGTCCTTTTATGTTTAAAAATACCATTTTCTCAAATGGACCTTTTTTAATAATAAAATTAATTATTAAAACATTTATAAATTTAATTTTATAAAATAAAATTATTTTTTTATTCATAATTTCAAAATTATCTTAGGCTGTATTTCTGGGATTTTTCTGAGAAAATTCATTTTTTGATGAATAGTGAAAAATATTGCTTTTAGGTTAAAAACCATCTTTTCGTTTAAATAATTATTAATGTTAAATTATATTTTAATTTTGTTTTACAGTAAAACTATATAAATTATAAATATATTAATACAATTTAGGTCATTATAATCAATTTTACCTTGAAATTGGATATAAAAACTTAATAAACTTTTGAACTTCTTTCTACTTTAAAAACCCGTAATTTTGTCCCATCTTCAGAATTAGCATTAATCATAATTTTTCAACTTATGTGAATTGAATTTTTAAAAACTAACATAAAACATTGTAATTAGTATAATATTTATAGTCTAATTAGATCTTTTTTATTTTTGACCAAAATAATTAGTAAAAGTGATTAAAATTAATAATAGCGATTAAGGTCAAATAAAACTTAATTAGGGACTAAACATTAATCTTAGGGGCCCAAATAACCTATTTACTTGTAAAAAACCCATTTTATGGAAATTATTCATCCCAAAAACTTCCATTATTGATTTATTTTTAGTTTGGTATGACTTTTTGTAGGTAGGAACATGTGTACTCCTAACTTGTTTTAAAAAATTCCAAGTCAGTCCTTTTCCTTCCTTATAAAAGGCCACCACCTCTCACACTTCCTAACACCTATAAAACCTATTAATTTTATCCAAGATATACCCAATACACTTCCTAAAAATCCAAACTTCTTCTTAAAATCATTCCCCTATGCATAAATAAATACAAGGAATATTTTTATCACAAACCAAAGGGAGTTACCCGATTAAGAGGTAACATCTTCTATCAAGTACTTTCTTTTATTTTATTTCACAACCCCCTCGTATTTATTTTTTCCATTCTTGTATAAAAACACCAGTATCCTAAATATAATATTATTTTGTTATGATAAGTTTTTAACCTAAATTTACACACACTTCCATTTAATGGATAACAAACATATTGTTTACGTGTATGGAGAACTACCGCCTCACTAAATGATGATTGTTCAATTTACCTTATCACCTTTAATGGTGGACATTATTATGGAAAATATATTTATATATGTTATATATTATATTTATCATTTATTTAATCTTATTTATTCCTTTTACAACACATATATTTTAACATTACATTTGGTGTTAATATGATGATTTCATTTGAGGAAGTGTGGACTACCACCCCTTCAAAGGGATATGATTCATTCATACACTACATGGATTGTATTAAAGATGGTTTTAGTGAATATATATGAAATATATTATATCATAAATTTAATTTAATAATATTATATATATACATATAGATAAATATACACATATATAAATATACATATATATACATATATATCTTTTACTTTCTTTCAACATAATAATTAAACGGAAATATCATTCATGTGTACGTACAACCTATCATCTCCATGAATGGAGTATTACATTTAATACTTATATATTATATATATTAATATAATACACATATAATTTATATACATGATACTTATATAATGGTTTAAATTCTAGAAATAATGATATAAATTATAAATACCAAAGATATAACAAATTAAGACACATGCGAAGAATAAAGAAAATATTACCCGAAGTGAAACCTCAACATAGGATTGTTAACATGAGGGTAATATAAGGTCATAATAAAAACATATAAATAAGAATATTATTATGTAAAATATTTATTATAAATTTATATTTATTATTAAGGTGTTTTGAACGAGTATGACAAGAGACAAGACACAAGGTAAGGGGATTTCATCTCACTTTTTATTTCCTTGAGATACATGCCACATTTTCCACTATTTCCTTTTGTGTGGTGTAGTTAATGACCATGATTATATTATATGTATCTTATAATTAAATTTATGGGTATTCATATATCCATTTTATGAGATTTCTTTCAAGGGTTTAATTTTCAAAAGTTACCAAATCGGTAAAATAGTTTTGTCTCAATTTTCCTTCATTGAGACTCATGTTTTATTATGCACCTCAATTATCTTTCAAGGTGTATATACTTAAAATTTACATTTTATATCATGGATTTAATTTATTTAATGATATTTTAAGAAATATTTAATTTTTATTTCTTACATGGAGAGTATGATCCCACGTTACCAAGTTATAAGAGTTTATTGATACAATCTCATCGTTTTTTTCACGATTATTTATGTTTATGATTCCTTTGATAAAATATTACAATCAATATATCAAGAACACTCATGATTTTCCTTATCCTCTATTTATTCAGGATATATCCATGTATTAGTACCATTTCTTCTACTCTTTGGTACTTAAGATAATCTTTTTTAGTAAAATATGACTATCTCTCTCTTCAGTCGGAAATCTATTGTATTCAAAAACCATGTTTTCAAAAATGTTTTCAAAGGATCATTGAATTAAATTTTCAAGGAAAAATTATTTTCAAAATGTTTTATGGTTTTCAATGCTTACTTTATAAGTTTTCAAATCTATTTTTAAAGAAGGTTTTTTAAAAAGGTTTTACATTTTAAAAATAATTTTCAATGTAGAAAAGATATTTTCCTAAAGAAAAGTTTTTGAAAGATATTTCAAAATTATTTTACATATAATATGAAATCTGTTGATGTTACTCATTACCTTATAGAAAATGATATAAATTTTACATTAATATTCTTTCTATGAATGAGTTATGATTAATGTCATGGTCTTTATGAAATCTGTTTCTCTTTCACGGGTTATATGTTTATGAAATTCGTTTCTCTTTCACAGGTTATATGTTCATGAAATCCATTTATCTTTCACGGGTTAGGATTTTGATGAAATTATTATTAAACCTTTCTTTTTTTCCCTCAGGTTTTGATTTTATTACATTTTTATAATACCCATATCAATTCATGGGTTATGATATGATTATTTATGATTGTGTGGAACATGTATGTATGATTTCATTATGAGATGGGTGAGACCAATATCTCCATCCAATGCATTGGGTAATGATAAATTGTATATGAGATCAAATGGTACATGGTTTGTAGCCCAATCCCAAAAACAAGAAGGTACATGGGTTCTATCACAAACATAAAATAAAAAGGGTACATGGGTTGCTAGCCCAAGCTCAGAGTTGGTACACGGGTCGTAGCCCAAACCTAACATGTTATAAAGGTATTGGTAGGTAGACTTGAAATAAAATTCCATATTACTATATGTATGCCACAAATCCTATGTCTTATTCCTCAGTTAGGATTTCATGGATCATGAAATTTTCTTCCTTAGGATTCATGTCTTATGAAATTCCGAGATTTATCACATAACTCATGTTTATGATCTTTTATATGATGGTTGTGATCTCCTAGTGTTATGATAACATTCTTATATCTCTATGTTAATGTTTATGCATACATTTATCCATTTTTTACCCTTACTAAGCATCTAAGATCACCCCTTTTTATGTTTCCTTTCCCTAGGTTATGAATAAAGGTTTTATGTAGAAGTATTAAAGGTGGAGATATTTATGGGAGATGTTGAATATATTTTTCTAGAATAGAAGATTTTGTTTTCCAAGTTTCCAAAGACACTCAACTATTATAGTTATCAAGCATGTATTTTTGTAATGTACCAAATATTCATCTAAAATGATGTAATATCCATGTATGCTAAGCCTGAGTATCTATAAATTGGGATAAATAATTCTTCAAGAATATTGAAGAAATATTAAATAGTGATATGAGTAAATAATATTAGGAAATATTAGAGTAAAAATTATAAAATAAATTATCAATTTCATAAGGTTTAAAAGTATATTTAATTAAATAATAAATATTGAAAAGACTTGTAATATTCATTAAAATAATAATTAATGGTAGAAAGAAATTTAAAAGGAAAATAAATCTAAAATTTCTCAATAAATATATAAAATAAAGACAATACCTCAGTTATAATACCCCAAAACTTGCACTACCAGATCCAGTGCTAAAGACATGAACTTTACATTTTTGACTTTGATATTAATGAAGGTGACTCAATTTTTGTTGTCCAAAACTTAAAAAGTAAAAAGTAAAATTTTGATAACTTATATTCTCAAGGACCTTTTAGTTTTATCATTTTATAGAATTAGGAAAAACTCATATATAAACAATACCAAAGTATTTAAATGAACATATTTCCCACCTAACCCCGATTTTCTTATTTCACATTAAGTCATCATCATCCATATAAAATATCTTCTAGAAATAATTCATTCAACCTCATTATTTATAACATAAATAAAATGAAACATAAGAAGGGTGAGATCAAATTCTCAATAAGGGTAAACATAAGCATTAATAATTGAATTTTATTAGTGATCATAAGAATCACATAAGGGTATGATGACATTACCAGAGTTCATGAGAAAATCATAAAATAACTTATACCCATCAATACTTGAATTTTCAATTATGAAATATGGAATAATTATTTAACAAAGTGAAAATTCATTAGAATCAATAATTATGAGCCATATGATATCAATATTGATCAAAGGAAACATTATAAACCTATAACAAGCCTAATGAAATCATATTGGTGTCTTGGAACATTTTTCTTCATAACCCATGTTAAATTCAAGTTAGAAATATTTGGATCCCATTTAAATACATAAGAAAAAACCTCATGTGTCTCCCTCCTTTCTTATCAAGAAAATGTATATTACCCAATGCATTGGAGTGTAATCTGGATGCACACATTGTATAAGCTATACAAAGATCACCTGATGCTATATGGGATCACCCATCATATAAAAATGTCAAAGAAACATAAATAAAGTAATTTATCTTGAATTTCATCATAAAAATCATATAAACAATAATTATTACTTCATTAACATGATTAACTCATGGAAAATAAATAGGTTACCTCATAATCTATTTGAAACTTGATTAACTTGTAGAAAAGAAATAACTTCCATAAAAATATATTTGAAACATGATTAACACATGGAAAATAAATAGGTTCCATAAAAATATATTTTAAACAAGATAAAACTGTGGAAAATAAATGGGTTTCATAACAATCTATTTGAAATAATATTAACCCATGTAAAATAAAAAAGATCCATAAAAATATTTTTGAATCATGATTAACTCGTGGGAAAGAAATAAGTTACATAATAAAGTATTTGAAATAATATTTATCCATCCCAAGAAATAATCAGTATAGTATAATTAAAAATTATCCCTATTGGACTATAAGTAACAATAAGGGTTGTTGAATTTGATGAATGGAAATACCCTTAAAATATCATTAAAAACATTCTTGGGGAAAATAATCTTTTAATTTTGAAAATCACTATAAACTCTAAAAATTCACAAAATATTGAGAAAATTATTTTATTTAAAAAAACATGGAAATATATAAAGGAAACATCAAGGAAAATAACGTGAATTATGAACAGAAAATCTGATCATTCCATAAGTGTTAAAAATAAACATTGTTTTCAAAGCATTTTGAAAAATGGAGTCAAAAGTGCCCCATTTTAAAAGTGATAAGAAATTTAATTTTAAAAAAGGTAAAATATAATTTAGAATAGATTCAGAAAATAATTTATTTTTATAAAATAAATTTTTTTAAAACATTTTAGAAAACACCAACATGAAAGAGAAATATACTTGATCTAAAAGAAAATACAATATCAATATCACTTACAAATGACTTTCATGCAGTTTCTTTAATCAATAAGAGAATAAATGGAAATTAAACATGTGAACCAAATTCCTAACCAAAGTAGAATAAAATATATGTGTTTCAAGTAACTAATATCACATTATTTCCTCTAAAAGAAACTTTAACATTAATAATCCTAAGAGAAATGAGATAGTAATATAAAGTCTTTTCCACTTTGGTAACTCTTCAATCATAAGTCCCATGAAAAAGTAAGAAAAATTAATACTTTAAATATCAAACAATAATTATTTTAATGATATAACATGTCAAATGGTATTATATACAACTCAAAAATTATTATTTGTGCATAACATAAATGTATGTCTCATGGAAAAAGAATTTGAGACAAATAACCCTTATAAAAAAATCATACCATTGAATTTGAGAATTAATCAACGAATCAATTATGTGTATCAAATGTAAATGCATATAACACAAGTGAAAATAAAATTTAATACATTCAAAATTCATTACACACACAATCATAAAATATCAAATACAATGAATAAGTAATATAATCCAATGAAAAGAAATTGAGTTATGAAATTATTTACCACTTGGTAACTTTCAAGTAAAACCCCCTTGGATGAAATAATTAAAATTGAAACATAAAATACCATGATTTATGATCAATTCATGATATAACATATAAAATGGTAAGTATATACACCAAAAAAATATAAATAAGTGGTAAATATAGCGTATGTTTCACAGAAGTAAAAGCGAGATGAGAAAAAACCTTACCTAGAGTCTAGACTTTCTATGATTTTACTTTAACTAATATATAATAATAACATATAAATTATATTATTTATTAAGAAAATTTTCTTGTTTTAAAACATTTTACTTAAATAATTTATTTTTTCCTTATAATTACATATTTGAATACATATTTAGTTAATTCCACATTGGGTGTTTTAAGGATGTTCGGTTCATTGTTTCAAACATATTTAGTGTGTAGACCATGGTAAAAGTGTTCATTATATCAACATATACATAATAAAAATCATGAAATAATTATCATATTTATTCATAAATAATAATTTTAAATCAAATTAGGAAAAGTGGTTATAAAAAATTAATGACGTTACGATCATGGAGAAAATAGGCTATACATACCCATGAGTAATGTTTTCATTTTTCAATGATAATCGTAGAAAGAAGGTATATATTATAATATATTTAAATAATGATCCTAATATAATTAAAAACATATTTATTATTTAAATATACTTATATATACTTATAATTATAGTGATGTGGTGAAGAAAAAAAATCACATCTCTTTATAGAGGCGGTATTCCACTCGTACATGATCAACCTTATCATTTTTTAGTGTAAGAAATAAAGTGATATATTATATTTTCTAAAAGATAAATATGTCATTATTATCATTATTATTTCATTTATATCACATATATTAATTAAAATTATCATTATTACCTTCCATGTAAATAATTAGTTAAAAGTGAATCACATCACTTTGTGTTGCGGTAGTCCACTTTACAGAGGAATGACGTTATTGTATCCACCAAAGAATAGAAATTAAGAATATATATATGATATAATAAATAAAAAATATAAATATGTTAAAAATAATATATATATATATATATAATTTAAATCCATCATTAAAACAATTCATGAGAGGTGGTGATAGAAAACAAATGACTTCGGTTCATGAGGCGGTAGTTCGTTATACACATGAATGACGATTTCAAATCCAATTTTATGAAAGAAGATATGGATTTAGGGTTTTAAATTAATATAATACCATATAATTATATATTATATATTTTAGTAATAATATTATCATTTTTTAATAAGGTTTTTTGTAGGTGAAAAAATAAATAAAAAAATATATAGTTAGGAATTTTTCCTCTTCTCAAACCACCTCTTTAGGATTACACCAAAAGTATTCCTAGAATGTATTTTTAACCTAAAAGAACTCTAGGATAAGGGGATTTTCTTTGGGAATTTATTTGGATAGTTATTTTCTGATAAGAAATGTGTTTAAGGTGTTAAGAATATGGGATAGGGGGTGGTCTTTTATAAGTGAGGTGAGTGGCACACTTATAATTTTTTAAAAGGAAAAAGAGAATCAATGTTTTCCACATTCAAAAAGGATATAAAATGGAACATTATAGATAATTAGACATTATAAGGTCTAAATATGTCTATGAAATATATTTTAGAAAAGTTTTCGTGTTCTTATTCCCATTATATTATTATTTTAACTCCCGATAAACCCATTTTCACCTTAACCACAATAATTATTTTTAATGTTTTCACTATTAATTATGGTAGAAAAATAAGTTAAAATTGTTATAAAATATAAATTATTCTGATTATAAATATTTAATCTATTTTATGAAATTAAATCCATATATTATTTAAAATTTAGTTTAAAATTAAACTCACTGATGCGATAAAAAAGCGGGTTTTCAAGAATTGTATTTTTCCAAAAAATGATGATTTTATATTAACCCTATAAATAATAATAATAATTATTTGAATATAAATTAAAATATATTTATATATAAGAAATATATTTCATTTAAATTATTAATCATTAAGGTTTTTTTAATTAATTAAAAATAAGAAACATTATGCACTTTAAAATAGTTTTCTGAAAAATCGCTTTTTTAAACCCAAGGACAAAGTTATACTAAAATACAATATGAAGTTCATTGAAAATAAATTAATTGAATTAAATATAACTAAATAATACTTATGTTACATTAAATAATATTCAAAACATAATGTATCCTTTAAATTTATTAATTTATTTTAAGAAAAGTATATTTTTTAGAAAAATATTTATTTTTCACTATTCCTTAAAATTGAATATTTTAAAAAAATTTATAAAATTTAAGCCAAAGTAAATTTTGATATCCTAATTTAAAAAATAAAGCTAATTTTAATAGATAAATTTTCTAAAAGTTACAATAATTAAATATAATATTTTTTCAGGAAAAGATATAAAAAAATCATTTTTAGAAAAATAATATTTTTGAAGAATAAAATTACTTTACTAAAAATTGATTGATTATTTATTAAAATTTATCAATAATATATACTTATTTGTATATATATATATATAATGTAATTAATACTATTCATAACCACCAATTTAATGACTATATTATATTTGTTATGTATTTTTTGGGTGGTTTATGTTTGGTGATACATGTCGAATATGCTCTCAAACATAGATATATTTTCTAAAATATCAGGGTGTTACAACCTCCCACATTTAATGAATTATTTTCTCTAAATTTAAAATATATCTTGGTCATCAAAGGATTGATATCTAAAAATATTTTTTTTAAACCCGCATCATAAATTTGTTTGATAAGACATCCTCTTGATAAAAGAGAAAGAGATGTATGATGGTCATCTGGAATAACAAAAAATAAGTTTCCAAATAGAAGAGCATAAAAGGTAAGTGAATATTTTTACATGGAATTAAATCATAATTCCAAAATAATTATATTTAGTGACATATGTCATTGACCATAATAAATTAAATGATCAAGAGAAAGTTAACTCCCAAAAAACCATAAACCATAGATATTGGAAAAGGTCACTGATTTCATCAGAAATAATGGTAATAAGAAAATTTTTGTTTCAATATCATTTCAATATAGTTGAATAATCCCTTTACCATATTGAATAAGATAACAAGAAAATATACTTGATGAGTATAAATTCATTGTTTTATCAATTTACACCACAATCTTATCTTTTAATCTAAACAATGAGTATTCATGATGAAAAAAATTCATACCAGAAGCACTAAAATAAAATTTCAAAGGACTACATAACCATAAAAGGGATAATCAATCTAATCTACTTGTATGTTTAAATTAAACAAAACCAAAATGTTTAGCAATGGAAATATGTTTACCAAAATGATTAAACAATCATCGGATGAAATAATACATTAATATCCGAAATTCTACCGCAATACCCAAATTTCAAACTAAATCATTCTAAAATAACCTCAACATTAAAGAGTATTTTAATCTCAAATTTTATTTAATTCCTTTAAGATTTTAAGACAAAAAATATGGATTTTTTTGAAATAATATTAATAACTTATTCATCAAATTAATTTTCAATCCTATGGTTATCTATGCGATAAAACTCTTGTTCCCATAATTACATAAATATACAATATCATATAAACTATAAAGGTTATAGATACCCTAAATATTATTTCTAAATAATGTAAATTCTTACTTCACATTAAACGAAAGCTTCAAAAATACTTCAACCTAATAAAACATCTCCAAAAATTCCATTAATCACTTCAAGATCTCATCGCTTAAAACCTAAAAGGGGTTTATATAACTTTGAACTTATAATAATCCTCAAAAATATAAACCTATGAGTAAATCCTTAACTTTGGACACAACATCACATGAAAAAAAATTCTAATATCTAAAGTTATCTAAATATTTCCTTTGATACTAACTATAATAGTCTAGAACCCGCACTCTCAGATCCTATACTAAAGACATGAACTTTACATTTTAAGATTTGATATTGATGAAGGTGACACAATTTTTTCCATATGAACCTTACAAAATTAAACAGGAAAAAATGAATCACTTACATTCTCAAGGAAATTTTAGGTTTAGGGTTTTATATAATTAGGAAAAAATCATACATAAACAATACCAAAGTTTTAAATGACCACATTTCCCACTTAAACTATGTTTTAAATGATCATCATCATCCATATAAAATCACTTCTAAGAATAATTTATTCAAACTCATTATTTATAACCTAGGTAAAAGGAAACATATGAAGGGTGATATAAAATTATCATAAAGGGTAAAGATAAGTATTAATAATTGAATGTCACCAGTGATCATAATAAGTGCATAAGGGTATGAAGACATAATCAGAGTTCATGATAAAAAAATAAAAGAACTCATACCCATCAATACCTGAATCATAAATCATGAAATATAGAATTATGATTTTAAAAATTGAAGGTTTATTAGAATCAATAATCATGAGCCTTGTGATATCAATCTTGATCAAATAAAACTTTATAAATCTAGAGAAATCATAGATAAAACTTGTTAGTATCTTGGAAAATATTTCTTCACACTACAACAAAATAGGGGTCTATGGTGGTAATTTTTTATATTAGTGGCTGTTTAAATTGCCTCCAAATGACTCCAAGATGGTTTTTTTAAAACTTCCTATAAAGTTGGTGTTATCACCCAATGTTTTCAAGTTTAATCATTTAAAATAGGTTTCTAGGAAGTGGAATGAAACATTTTTTATAGTGGTTATTTTGTTTTTTATCAATGGTTTTACTCTCAAAACTTATCAGTATTTCACAGTGGTTTAAAACATTGCTAATTTTCCCCATATATAGCATCAGTTTAAACTGCCACTATATATTTCTATTAAAAAAAATAAAAAACTACCAAACCTGTATCCTCATTAAAAAAATTTGTATCATACATAATCAAAACATCAGACCAAATTTTAATAAACCATAACGAGCCAATTGTAAATGGAGTTTCTATTAAAACATAATAAAAATAAAAATTAAACTACTAACCAAACCAATATTATACACTCAATAAAATGACTCACAAGGATATACACACAACATGCCTCATTATTCACCAACATACACACCAGTGGATTACAATCAATAAGCACACACAAATTTGAAAATCTAAGGCATCGACCATAAAAGTTCAAACATACCAAAATTAGCTCAATCAAGCCTCTTTGTATTTCTTTTAGAAGCCAAGTGAAATCCATTTTACAATTATTTTCATAAAGGAACCATGTGTAATATTACTCATGTTAGGACCATAGAAAAATACTATAAAACATTCTTTAAAAAATACATTTTTATTTTTGTTGTACCATTTAAACCCCATTTTATAAATAATAATTTTACCTTTAAATTACACTTAGAACCAATTAAACATTCAAAACTAACATTTTAAAAAGTAATTTTTTTTAATTTTAATATCCAATACATGACTTAAAATAATCCATAAAAGGGACACTAAAACTCATTCAACCAAGGCACTACCATCAAACTATTTATCAAGCTAGGCAGTCTATGTTTACTATTATGCTAACAAGAGAACATCCCAATATTATGGGGAAACTCACATAAGAAAATATATATAAATACCACAATAATAATGAATACAAATGAATATAAAATCACTATAAGGCCAAGATACAATGTAATATAATGGAAAACTACCTATAAATGGACCATAATAGATCAACTATAAATAGATTTCTGATTAAAACATAGTCAAAATAAAAATAAAACAACTACTAACAAAACTAATATTATAAAATTGATAAATCCTTAATCCAATGTGCTAATTAAAGCAAAATTAAAACCAAAATTTGAAAATTTCAACCAAACTATATTTCAAAATTCCCTTTTAATGATTTTTAAACCCATGATTAAGCTTTTACAATTCACCTTTCCAAATTGACAAATCCATCAATAATAATAAAATTAAAAACATAGAAAAGTTGTAAACATCACATATTCATGATTAAATCATAATAGGGAATAAAATGAATGACTAACCATAAAAAAAATTTAATGTGAGGAGAACATTGAAATCATTTGACCACAATTTTAAAATCCCTTATATTCATAAAATTCATCATTTATTTTTCATTTTGTATATATATATACACACACACATATACACATATCTATAACTCAATAAAACCAAAAATTAAGAACCCACATATAATCTAAGAAAATACATTTTCTTTTGTACACCCATGACTTATTTATATCCTCCTCATCATATAGTCCAAGCTAACTCTTCCTCTTAAAACGAGTTTACTAAAATCCATTCTTTCATCAGAGTATTAATATTCTACTAATACCAACTCTAATATAATATTTAAGTAATGTAAAAATGTTATCAAACTATAAGGAAATAAATTACATGGAATCATTTAAAAAACAACCCAAAAGTGCCTTATAATGATGAGTATAAGGGAAACTTCTGAAGAAAACATAGAAAATCAACCAAATATATATATTTCATGAAATATAATAGAAATAAAGATATATCCTAACTCAAACCATAACATGGTTTCTCAATCACCATATCATTGTGTTAGCCTATCAGGAATTTAATTAACCATCACCATAACTGAATCCAAAGTCAACCCTCATCACTACTCGATGAATTAAGATCAATACCATCTCTGTCTCCATCTCTACTCCCTATTACCAGAACCTATATGAACAGTTGAGTAAAATTAAATGGTGTTGTATATTTAAATTTAAATTTAATACCAATAAAAGATAATGTACTAAATTATTATGAAATTGTGTGATTTACCTGATCAATTAAACCATCTATTGAAATAATGTCATAAGGGAGACATCCATTTTTCTTTTGATATAAATCATCAAATTATTTCTGAAGAGACATTAACTTCGTATGCTATATATGTATATGATCCCCCTGTTGTTGGATTTTGCTCCCATTTTTATGAATTTTGATTTTCATTTCCATAAACTACCTCTAAGAATCTCAGGTTAGGGAGTAACTATAACCAGGAGTAGATGATATTGAAAGCCCTAGTGAATTTTCAAAGACCTCAGATGGTAATATTCTCAAACCATCCTACACACTCAACTAGGATGCTCATTCCCATAAACATGACCAACTGAATCATCCTGTGAGACCGAGAAGGACTGTACGAGATTGACATTCCATAGTTATTTTATTTTTACTTGTAAATAAAATTTATATCATATTTAAATAAATAAATATTAACAAAGTGACAATTGAAAATAAGTTATTATAATGAAAAAGGAATTCATACCCCAACCTATTTGGTAGGATTATTCACATAACTCCCATTGGATTTCATATGAACATCCTTCCAAAGTTCCATTTGAGAGACTTGGTGTCCTAAATTATTTGAATACATTAAATAAATACAAATAAACAATTCAATATATGTAAAAGATAATGTTATATTATAAATTTTTAAACTAATGAAAATATTACTATAGTCAATTTTTTTATTTAAAAACACATTAAACTGGTAGTGTGGGGGATGATTTGTTTAGATCGATTTGATAAATTGTTTCTTGAAACATCATGAAATAAATAACATGTCATTTAATAGTAATTAATTTAATGTCATATCCTTGTCATATTCATGTATATATGTAAAATGATATTGATATAATAATATATTTTTTAATACTATATGATTCTCATAGATATGGTTATTAAAAAACCGCTTCCACTTCCCTATAGGTACCCCTTATGGTACCTTATCATAATACTATTTAGTGGTCAATGATGTATCATTGAATTAATTCCATAATCAAAATTTAAAATCTTTATATTTCTTACCCAAATTTTTTAATATCCACTTTTTTACGATAAGATAAATAGTGGTAAAGTAGGATAACATATATACAAAAAGATTCATTTTTAAAAGATTACAATTAAATTATATAATTGTATTAAATTGAGACATAATGTATTAAAATTACCTTTATCTGGGAATCAAATACTTAATTATTCCAAGATTGAGGAATATACCTCCAATTAGAATATGTAATCAGAAGGGTAATCGTATAACCTGCCAACTGGACTAGAATCCTGTCAAATAATCCCACAACATCATCTATGGGGACACCATAACAATCAAACATGATAACTATCTTAAATCTGTCTAGATTAAATACATATAAACAATTAATATTTGTCTTTATAGTAACATAGTTTCCATATTATATTAAAAGAACAATTATTAGGGTAAAAATTAAAATAACTTTATTCACATAAAAATTTATACCTATAACTATTACCCTACAGTATCCAAATGATGAAATAAGAGTAACCAACTGTTCCCTAATTATGGAGTTACTGCATACTGAACCTATTGAATATATATGAAATTTTCTAGATGCTAATGGAAATGATAATGAGGGTGTTCTAGATACTGATAGAAGGGAGATAGAGGGTGTGGAAAATAATGACAGGGGGAGACAAATTATACATCAGATGCTATATGGCCGGAGACTGAGGGATCATCAGATGTCTGTTTGATTGAGGGAACATCAAATGAGAGTCAAATGGGATTTGTTAAATTCTTATTCCTTGGAATTAATATATTTCAAACCAATAAAAATATCTTTAGAAATTATATTTCAAATAATTCATGCACAAAATAAAATTTAGTCATTATAATAGATAAACAGCACAAAAAACATAATATACATAGGTATGGTAATGAATAATTGCACATACAAATGACTATAACATTTAATTATTCAAAATCAAACAAATAACACATAAAAATCAATTAAAATATGATAATAAATCCGCATTACTAGAAATGTATAACATATAACATATGTGGTTGATAAGTTAACAAATGACTATGTATACAATCATTTTATCATTCAATAGGGTCATTATCCTACTCTATCATTACTTCATATACTTTATCCACCTTTGGAAGACTAATATTTTCAATATCATGATGGACCAATAAGTAAATGTCTTGTTTTTGACGAGATTCAATGTCAGAGGTCAAATCATTCACTTTATCACCCATATCATACAAGGATCTTTGTTTTATGTGAACAACTACATTCCACCATTCATCCACGACATCTTCCACATAATATACCATTTTATATTATTATGAAAAAAATATATGGATAATTTAATTCATAGTCACTAACATCCATCAAGCGAGATAAATTCACAGAAGTAAATTTCAAGGAATCTCTTTTAATACCCATAGTAATATCGACCAACTTGAATTTTAATAAAACAAATGAAAAATGATTAAAAAAGTTTAATTTGATAATATTAGTCAAATTTCTATAGTATACCAATTTTGGAACTATAAATATACTACTATTCTATGTTTTAAAACCCTTTTCCCAATAAACTATTCAAAATTTAAATCCATTCACATTATAAGTGTAGAACTTTCTAACATTCTTTTGAGGACCTTGAGCCAGAAACATAAAATATTTTGACAAATCAGCCTGATTATCAATATTAATGATCTATAATAAATAATATACATTATTATATTTAAAAAATAAATGCGTCAACCTAATATTTATATTGATTTAAATATTTAAGAACTTACTCGATATGAAAACCATTCTATGAGATCTTTATTAATAGTTTTTGTTATAGATTTATCATTTCATGTTTGAATTATCAATCATTATCTTTCTTTTTATCATGATCTCTTCAATAAATGGATTTGTAATTTTACTCTTCAATATCACATATCTATGGGAATATAATAATTCCATTTCTTTCAGTGTAATATTTGAGATCCTTCTACCTCATCGACCAATAGTAGGAAATATTTTTTATTTCCAATGTAGTTGATATTGAGTCAATATATCATGAACATGTCTAACTTGATTGAATCTTGTATCAATATCATCTAATTATCTTGAAAAAAGGTAATAAAATCCTTTACTAAATATACTTAAAAAATAATTCCTTTAGGTTGAGATTTATATTTCATATATGATTTTAAATAAATAAGGTATTTGTGAAATAAAACAAATAAAACATAATTACATATTCAATTAAGTGATAAGAATTTTTTACATGAGATTAAAAAAATATATAAATAAAGAATATCTCAATTAGATACATCCATCAACAATGTATGAGACTTCCTAATTTATTTTCCTTGACCAAATCCATCGATAAATGCATCATGATAGTAAAAAATAATGAAAGAAAAAATCATATCTATTGAAAAAAGTGTCATTATAAATCTATCCTAAAGGTTTTAAAACTTAGCTGGTTATAGTGTTTTATCATATAGTTGTCCAAATAATTTAAAAAATTAGAGTATTACTATAATAAAATTTTTAGTTAAAAATATACATAATTTCAATTGTAGTAACTATTGCAAAAAAATATGTGAATCATGACTTTTTAATCCATATAAACTATTATGATTTAAGTTGACACACCTTGAGATTTTAATTAATTTCCCTTAACGTACTTTCACCAGTTTTAAAATTCTATGAACTGTATATTTATCCCTATTTTTCATTAAAAAAATGTCAAACCACACTTACTATTCCCTTTTGTCCGTAGATCAAAATTTATATTAATTTTTGTATGTTCTTTAGAGCATTGAGATGGTCCTTTGATTTTCCATTATTAATAAGTAATTTGAAAATCAATTGATGATGCACTTTAAATTAATTTCACGCTATTATTCAAATGAAGCACCTTCCAAAAGTTTGTTTCAACATTTACTAGTTGTTCTAATATTTCATAACCTGTAAACAACTTTGGAGGTGGTTTATGATCAATATACTCATTGAATTTTGACTTGTTCAATCAAAATTTTTAATATGCATTTAGAAATATGCAATGACATAAGAAGAACCATTTTTTACGGTAAGATATTTGTCCAAGATCAAAATCAATGTTAAAAATAGGACAATCTAAACCCATGCAAGTGTTCCTGCCAGATAAGTTCTTAAGTATAGGGAATTCACTAATGTTCCAAATTATAATATCATTCATTTTGAACATTTTTCTATAAGATGAATCATATGTATCAAAACAATTTCTCTATAACTCATATAATTCATCAATTAGAGGCTTCAAGTATACATTAATATCATTTCCAGGAATCTTTTCAATGAATAATCATTGAAATGATAAAAGAAATTTGTTTCATACACATCTATGAAGGTAGATTGTAAGGGATAAAAAAAATCATCCAAATGCTATAACTGGTACTCAAAGTCCCAAATGGTTTGAATCAATTCGATTCTAATACAAATTTCACACTCCTAGGATTAGATGATAAATATGGAATTTTTGAATCAAATTTGTCCCATGTTTTTTATCTCTTGGATGTCATATTAACCCATCATTATTATTATCTATATAATTCCACCACATGGGCTCTACAGTTTTCAATGACATGAATAATTTTTATAATTAAGGTTTTATGGGGAAGTGACATAAAACCTTTGTAGGTGTGTTATTTTTTATTCATAGTAATTTGTTGATTTAGAGTTCCAACATCACCTATTGATTACTATCTAGAAGACGAACATTTTTTTCCAATCCTGCCTTTTTTTACAGTCTCCCCAATAAAGCATACAATCATTGAGACATGCAAGTAATTTTTTATAATTTAGAACAAGCTTTTTTATAACTTTATTCATACCATAAAAGACTCAGGGATGTTATATGTAAGAAATGTGGCACAAAACAATTATAATGTCACTTTAAACTCTTTATTTATAATTCTTTATATGATTTTATATGACACAACTTCATCAGAAAAGAATGTTTTGAATATTTCAGACATCCACCATAAAACACTTGATTTTAGTCATAAACTAAATCATGAAATGATTTTTTCTACTTATTGAAGTTATCTTTTACATTAGTTTCTTAAGAATCAAGAGGAGGATTCAACAATATCTTATGACCTTTATCTGGTTTTCCTATAGTTCCAAATACATCATTTCATTTTCCATTTTTGATGAATTTGGGAGCTTATTATGTTGACTGACATCAATGATCAAACTTTCTTTACTATTTGATTCTCCATGCCAAATCCAACCCAAATATTGACTAGGGAATTGCTTAATATCAAGTTTTCATAAACTTCATGTCTCTTAAACCATATTTTAAATTTATATTTAGGGTATGGATACCTTATTTTCTAATCAATGAATCATTTGGAAATTGAAAAATCCAAAAAAACCTCCAAACCCTTAGAATACTAATTTGTGTTCATCAATAATATGATCAAACTTTTATCCATATATCACAAAGTTCTTAAACTTCATTAAATAAAATTAAAACATAAAATAAATTTTATATAATTTGGAAAAAAACTACTAATTTATTCGAATTCAATAATATAAACAATTAATAATATCCATATATCACAATGCGCTTACACTTTGTCAAATAAAATTAAAAATAATAATAAATATTATATAATTTTAAAAACAATTACTAATTTATTAAAAATCAATAATATAAACAATTACTAATATCCATATATCACGATGTTTCTACACTTCGTTAAATAAAATTAAAACAAATAATAAATATTTTGTAATTTAAAAAACAATTACTAATTTTTTTGGAATAAAAAATATATACAATTACTAATATCCATATACCACAATGCACCTACACTTTTTTAAAGAAGACTACAACACATAATAAATTTTATTTAATTTAAAAAAATTACTAATTTATTCAAAATAAAAAATATAAACAATTACTAATTTATTTGAGGATGAGGGCTCATGAGTGGGAGTGAGGGTTTGGTGGTTTAATGGTGAGGGATTTTAAGTGAGGATTCAGGGGATTTCCCATTATTATATTTTGGTTCTATATAAAAACTGACTAGAATAAATCCCTAGAAATAGAACATATTAGAATAAAATTATAAGGTATCACTATACATGAAAATAAATAAACAAGGGATGAAAAGGACTTGTAAACTCACCTTAAAGTATTGATCACTCCCAATGGTGAAAAAATGGACCATGAGTGAGGGAGACCTAACATGTCCTTCAAAGGAGGATAGGAGGGTGCAGGAGTTGTGATATTAGTTGAATAGGGGCCAATATTTCAAGTTGTGGCTTAGTAAAAAGGGGGAAAAGGGAAAGGGGAGTGGGATTAGGGAGGGGAGTTGAGGGATAAAGAAATGGATTGGGGAGGGGCATCAACCGATATGTGAGGGAAACCAACAACTCAAGTAGGGGCTCTTATATCTAGGTTAGGGGAGTTGGGGGAATTTGGGGAGGGGGGGGGGGGGGGGGGGTGGAAGGGGAGCATTAGTAGTAGAAAGGGGAGAGCGAAGAGATGGTGAGGGGGGAAAGGAGAGAGTATCTGGTAGAAAGGGGGAAAGGGGAGCATCAAATATGGTAAGGGGGAACCAGATTAGTGGTGATGGGGGAAGGGAAGTGGTGGTGAGGGCTTAAGGTAGGGGTTGGGGTTGGGGAGAAGTGTGTTTTTTTAATAAATAAAAAACATTTGGCGGTTGTTTTTTAAAAAACTCCACTAAAATCATTCATTTTTAGTGGTGGTTTCTTAACCTCCCCTAATAAACCACTATTAAATGATGAATTTTGTTTAGTTTCATAACCCATGCTAAACCCATGTTAGAAATAAATATATCCCATTTAAATCAATAGGAGAAACCCTCACCTAACTCCATCCTTATTTTCTTTCAATACAAGATAAATTACCTAATAAATTGGAGTGTTATCTAGGAACACCCATTGTATAAGCTATATCAGGCTCAACCATTTCTATTTGGGTACACCCATCATATAAAAGTGTCCAAGAACCATAAATAAAGTATATAGAGCTTGTATTTCATCATAAACTTCATATAAATAATCAATATTCCTTTATAACATGAGTATCCCATGGAAAATAAATGGTTTCCATGAAAATATCATTGAATCATGATTAACCCATGAAAAAATAGGTTCCATAATAATCTATTTAAAACATTATTAACCCCTAGAAAAGAAACGAGTTCCATAAAAAAATATTTTTTACATGATTAAACCCTGGAAAAGAAACAGGTTTGATAATAATCTCTTTGAAATAATATTAATTCCTCTAGAGAAAGAACAAAATTTGTATCATCAAAAAATATCCCCATTTGAAGTAACAACAAATTTTTTTGATGTTAATGAATTCAAATACCATTAAAATATCATTTAAAAAATTCTTGAGGAAAATATCCTTTTCTTTTTGAAAAATACATTAAAAACTAAAAATTTACAAAGTATTGTAAAAATAATTTTCATTTAAAAAAACTTGGAAACATATAAAGGAAACTTCAAGGAAAATAATTGACATGATGGTGGGAAAATATGATCATTTCATAAGTGTAAAAAATAAAAATTATTTTAAAATTATTTTAAAAAATGGAGTCAAAAGTTACCCATGTATAAAATGATAAAAAATTTCCTTTTAAAAACTTTTAAAATAAGGTAAAAGATCTTCTAAAATAGATTTAGGAAATCATTTATTTTTATAAAACAAAATTTTTGAAAACATTTTTGAAAACATGGACATCAAAGAGAAAGATAACCAATCTTAAATAAAATACAAGATCAATATCATTTATAAAAAACTTTATTAATGTTTATTTAAAAAATTATTAAATAAAAATTAAATATGTGAACCATATTCAAAACTAGATTATAATAAAATATATTGTGTTCATGTAAATAATATCACATTAATTCCTCTAAAAGAAACTTGAATATAAAAAATCTTAAATTTAAGGAGATTTTAACATAAAGGCTTTTACAATTCGGTGACTCTTTAATGATAATCCCCATGAATGAATAATGTTAAATAATACTTTAAATATCATGACAATAATTATTTAATTGATATAAAATGTTAATGATAAGTATATACACATCAAAAATTAATATAGGTTCATATCATAAGTTTATGTCTCAAAGAAGAAGAATTTGAGATGAATAACCCTTACAAAAATCATACCATTAAATTTGAGAATTGATCAATGAATATATTATGTGTATTAATTGTAAATATATATAAAACAAGAAGAAATATATTATAACATAATCAAAATTCATTATACACAAAATCATAGAATATCAAATACAATGAATAAGTAATATAACCCAATAAAAAGAAATTGAGTTATGACATTCTTTACCACTTGGTATATTTTACATAAAATTACATTAGATGAAATTATTCAAAATAAAACATAAAATACCATGATTTATGATGTATTAGTTATATTAAATTAAAAAATGAAAATATATACACCACACACTATAAATAAGTGATGAATATAGCCTATGTCTCACACAAGTAAAAGTGAGATGCGAGAAACCCTTTCCTGGAGTTTAGAATTTCCATGAATGTACTTTAAATCCTATGTAATAAAATTATATCAATTATTTTATTTATTAAGAAACACCTCTACTATTAAAAAAATATACTTAAATCATTTATATTTTTTCTTTATAATGACATATTTCAGTACTTAATCAGTTAAGTACACATCATGTTTTCTAAAGAAGTTCAGTTTATTGTTTCAAAACAGATTTGGTGTCTTGACCATGGTCCAAGAGGCTATTATTTCAAAAATATTCATAATAATAATCATGAAATAATTATCATATTTTTTAATAAATTATAATTTTAAAACCAATCATGAAAAATGGATATAAAAAATGAACTACATTTTGATCATGGAGATGGTAGGTCGTATGTATGCATGAGTAACATTTCCATTTTTAAAAGATAATTATGGAAAGGAGGTTTGTATTATTTTATATTAATTAAATAATAATAATATAATTAATACTATATTATTTATTTAAATATACTTACATGTATCATTCTTGTGATGTTGTCAATAAAAAATAATCACATTGCTTCGTGGAGGTGGTAGTCCACACATACACGAACGATGTTATCATTTTTAGTGTAAGAATTAAAATGATATATTATATTTTTAGGATGATAAATATTTCATTATTATAATTAATTTTTTATTTATATCATATATATTCATCAACATTATCCTTATTTCCTTCCATTTAAATCTTTCATGAAAAATTAATCATATCATTTCGTGAGGCGGTAGTCCGCTGTACACACAATCTATGTGAACATATCTCCCACGAAATAGAATTTAAGAAGTTATATGTGATATAATAACCCCAAAAATATTAAATATGTTACAAATATCATATATATAATTTATATCCATCTTTAAAACAAGTCATGAGAGGTGATGATGGAAAATAAAAGACATCAATTTTTGAGGCAGTAGACTACCGTACATAAGAATGACGATTTCATATCCAATTTGATGGAAGAGGATATGGATTTAAATTATTAAATAAATATAATAACATATAGGTATATATTAGATACTATTTTTATTATATTATCATATTTTTATAAGATTTTAAGGAGTTTAAAGAAGAAATAAATAAAAATTTCTTTATTATTAATTTTACCGCTTCTCAGACCACCTCTTAAGGATTATACCTAGAGTATTCCTAGAAAGGATTTATGACTAAAAAAGGACTCCACAATGAGTTTATGGAGGGTTTTAAGTGATTTTTTAGATATTGGATGATCTAAAATGTTTTTAAGTTGTTAATAAGGGAGTATATGGGGTGATCATTTATATGTGAGGTGAGTGGAACACTTGTAATTTTTGAGAAGAAAAAGGTGTACCCAAATTTTTGACATACATAAGGATAAAAAATGGACCATTTTAGATAATTAATAATTATATGGTCGAAATATTTCTATAAAATATATTTTATACAAGTTTTTATCTCATTGTTTCCCTTATCTTTTTAGTTTAAAGCCCTGGTAATCCTATTTTCACCATAATAATGATAATTATTTTTTACAGTTTCTCTATTTATTATGGTAACAAATTAAGTTGAACTTAACATATAATATAAATTATTTTTATTAAAAATATGTAATCCATTTTACCAATTCCATTTCATACAATTGGAAAAATTTAATATAAAATTAAACCCACAAATGTGACAAAAAACCGGGGTTTCAAGAAGTTTATTTTGTAAGAAAATGAAGATTTCATATTAACTCTATGACTGATAATAATCATTGTATGAATATAAATTAATATTTATTGATATATAATCTATAAATTTCATTTAAATCATTCATAATTTTTTGTTTTTTAACTATTCAATATAGATAAACACTATGAACTTTAAAATAGTTTTATGACAAATCATATTTTTAAACCTAAAAAAAACATATACTAAAATCCAATATAAAGTTGATTCAAAAGAAATTTATTGGGTTAAATATAAATAAATAATAATTATATTACTTTAAATATTATTCAAAACATAACTGGTTATTTAAATTTATTAATTTATTGAAAATAAATTACATTTTTATAAAAAAATATTTTCACTATTCATAATAAAATCAATATTTTGTAGAAAATCCCAAAATTTCACCCAACATATATTTTGATATTACAATACAAAAAATTATTTTCATTTTATCAAATAAATTTTCTAAAATTTCCAAATATTTATTATAATATTTTTTTCATAAAAAGAAATAAAAATCATTTTTGAAGAAAACATATTTTTGAAGAATAAAATTACTTTAATAAAAATTGATTGATTATTTACTAAAAAGTTATCAATAATTTATATTTAGTAGTAAAGTTATATATATATATATATTTATATTTCATAAATTAGTTAATAATATTCATACTTGTTAATTTAATAACTATGTTTTAACGTTTAAATATTTTGTAGGTGATTTAAGCTCGGTGTTGCATATCAAATATGATATCAAACATAGTTTTATTTTATAATATATCAGGGTGTTACATCATTTAACCTATTTATAAAAGGGGAACGCGTATCAAAAAAATTTATACATCATAAAGGAAAAAATAAATCATGATTTGATAATATAAGGGATTATATATCCATTGAAAATAAGTATGGAATGTTTGATAGATAGTAATTACATCGAACAAAATATATAAAATGAGAGCATGAAAGAAAATTTTCCTTAACAATTTTACAATGTGTAAATAATTAATCAATAAAAGAGAGGTAATAAAAATGAGTTTTTATACTGGGAGAAAAAAATGTGAAATTTGATAATATATATTCATAGGTAATATATACAAAATATATAATATTACAGAATAACATAGTTTACTCAATGAAATAATATGGAGAAATAATCCCTTTCCTTACAAATTTATTATATGATATTGTTATTATATTAAATCATATTATGTTATATTATTATTATTTATAAATTTTAAATAATAATATTAATAATTAATATGTATTACCATATAACTATTTTATTATATATAATATTATATTTGAAGTTTAATTTAATGTTTAATGTCCATGATTAATATTAATAATAATTAATGTATATTTCTATATATATATTTTAATATATATAATATTATATTTTATATTCATTTTTATGTCATATGTCTATGATATTTGTGGGTACTAATAAATTCAAACCATATACTTTGCTACAAAATATATGATACCATCCTCAGTCAGAAAATATAAGTCAAGATTGAGTAGAAAATGGGTCTCTATACACATAGAATAAGAAAATGGGATTTAACTGTGTTTAATGATTATTAACACACCAAGGGATGAAAATTCATCGAAAAATATTCCTATTTAAATAATGTGGTGATGAGGATCACCTTCCAGGATTAGGTTATGGATTTCAAAAATTGTTGAAGAAAAGGGTGTCAAAGCCTTAATACCCACTTTTGGGGTCATCTGACCACTTTATGGTAAAAAAAACTTAGATAAAAGTCCCTTTGAACATGGAATGGTTCAATTTGACTATCCATGGATCCAAAATGGACTTACAGATGAAAAGTAATGGCCATTTGAAGTTGGGTATTTTCATGAAGAGATCTGAGCTTCACTTCGCTTCTTTATGGGCACACATTGTGTTCCCAGATCTCATACACATAGTGAATCCAATTATATGCTCTTATATACCCTAATACTTGGGTTTTAATATAAATAGACTTTTCCCATTTCTTCAATTTATCCACACATGGATAGAAAACCAAGAGAGGCAGGAGCTTCGTTCGCCTTGCCTAATCAGGACCCTTCTCACTAGGGCTCTATATGTCCTAGTCATCCCAAGGATAATATAACATATACACCCTTCACCATAGTCATCCAAAAATTGATTTATACATTAGGTAATTATCTAGGTTCCCAGGATTATTTTGAGTATAGATGCAACTGTCCCTCTAACCACCCACAACCAAGTATTCCATATATGGGAACCCACACCTGGAAACACAACATTTGAGCACTAAACTAGTTGGGTTCCATTCATCTATCTAGGGATAGACTTCACCCAATATCCTTACTAGGGTTAGCCTTCACCCAAGGCCCCTTACTTGGGTGATCGATTTCTTTATACTCCACAAATGGACACCCCTAATTGGGTGAACATTCATACGATATTACCACACATGGGAACCTTCACTAGGGAGAAGCCATTTACCTAGGTCCCACACTTTGGAACCCTCACTAGGTAAAATCCATATACCCAATTCCGACACATGGGTTCCATAACTAGAAAGAAACCATATTCTTATGACCCACACCTAGGCACCTTCACTATGGGGAATCCATATGCCTATTTCCCACACTTGGGTTACCCTAAAAGATTGCACCCATTTTCTTAAGACTCACAAATGGGGTACTAATTCACTCATTACCCTTTCCTCAACACCTATTACTACTATATATACATTGAGTTTAGATAATCTTCTTGGTTTTCCTAAATTCATCTAGTCATGAAACTCATCTTGATACCTAAAATACCTACCAGTCTTCCTTTCTCTTATTATTACCAATAAATGAAGGGTAGGGGTAGATATCCTCTATGGGAATCCTATTATGTGTACTCCCTAAGATTTATTGTCTAACTTACTTGTCTAGTTATCAATAAATGGGAGGTTTACTACCCCTTATGAGCCTTATCTTAGATTTAAGCCTTACCCATACCATCATATCATTCTCTATTACAAACAAATATGAAGAACCATTAGTCACTATACCAATGTGCAAGACCCAAAATCTACCATCACCCAAATCATATAATTATTTAGGTATCTTAGGGTATCTCATGTGTAAGCCCCAATAACTTTTATATTTTTACCTATTTTATAACACATGCATCCTTTATAGGCCTCTTACAAGGTGTAAGCTCCAATGACTTTCCTATTTTCACATATTTTATAACATATGCATCCATTATAGGAATCTTACTAGGTGTAAGACCTATTTATTCATAATTATATCTTATTTACTTATTAGGTTAGGAATATTAGGGTTTATCAATGTATAATACCCACTCAATCCACTTTTTCACATTTGTATTCAATATATCTAACCCTATTTAATCTATCACTTATCACAATGAGCATGACTTGTGGGGATTAGAGGTTATTTTTTATATTTTTTTAAGATTACTGAGACAAGAATGTGTGTCTTTACTGTAGGTTCTGGGCACAGCTGAAGCGCATTGGTGGGTTCACCCAGCTTTAATTTTAGTATTAAACAATGTTCAATCTGAGAACCATCATGATAATAAAACTCCAGATCTTTGAAATAGAACTAAGAAAGAAAAGAAAGAGAAGGATCCTAGAACCATCTAGAGGATCATCATATGTTGGTTATAATTAATTTAATTAATTTAAAATAATCACCTTGATGGAATTCTTTCTTCCTTGATGTTTTCCGGTAACGTTTCAATGTGATTCATCATTTCGTCATAGAAGCCAAGTGTAGACTTCCTCTAGCAGTGATCCACATGTGCACCACGTATCTCTGGACGTCGCCAAAGGAATATCCGGGTGCTAGCGTGGAGAAGCCTTTACTTGCGTTGTCCGCCTTAGATCGCCTTGATCCAATGGAGGAAGATCTCTCTCAGTCTTGAGGACGTTTTTGGAGGAAGGAGTTCTCTCAGCCTTGAGAGAATTTTCTAGAATTTTTGTGCACAATGATTCTTTGAAAAGTGTTAGGGTTGTGAGGATATTTATAATCGGGTTTGAGGTTATAGAGTTATGACAATAAATAAACATGTTACACGTTTCATTTATTTCATTAACTCTTATTGAAAACCCCCATGTCAAATCATTAATTCCTTGACATGATCCCACACTGAAATAATAAATACCATTTAATAAAACAATATTATTTCCTCAAAATTCTGATTGAAAAAACTATACGGCGTGTAATCATTAATACACGGCGTGTACTTGTTTTTCATTTCCTTTCCAAAATGAAAACTACACAGCATGTACATTCAATGTACACGGTGTGTATATATTGTTTTTCATTTTATTCTTCCTCCAACATTAAAAATGATTTAGGCTTCCTTGAATAATTATTAAACCACATATGGGATTAATATTTATTCTACTTTAGATACTTGGATACACTTAGTGTGTGACCATCTAGGCCTCTTTCTCATTGGCATTAGGCGGGCTTGCCTAAATTCCAAGATTACGGTCTAGCAATGGGTCAAGGAACCCAAGGGAAGGAAGTTGACGCCACATTGACGTGTCACCTCATACGAACTCTTACCATGTAATTTAATCCCTTTGTGTCAATATCTCTAATCAAGCGGGTTGCATGCTAGTGCCATCAACCCATTTGCTCGATTATTCTTTCTTTGACTTCCCAGAATTGAACTCGCCCATACCTTACCATGGACATGGATTTATTTAGGCTATATCAATTCCATCAAAGGGCCTGAGATATCTAATTCTATTATAGAATAGAAGGGACAAATCTTTTCTTGCATTATCTATTAATGCAGTATCACTTTTGACGCACCCAACATATCCTACATCGCTGCGAACAGTGTGTCATCACAGTTTTCATCTATACATATAAGTGTGCGAGTTTTAATACCCATTATTAATAATCTTAAAGTCTAAGGACCAATACACATGTCCGTAGATAGGAACATCCAATGACACTATGAAATGTGGATTTCCTACTGGCAGGTCTCATTCTCATAATATCCTCCTGGATATTACCAAGGGTGGACACCATGAGAAGGTGCCTCAAAGTTTTATGAGTCCTCACCCCTAATGGATTGTATTATTTTTGTCCCTCAAATAACATCATCTATCCATATAACATATATTCAAGAACAGTGTTATGGAACTTCCGAGTTCTCATCATAGCAGGGATCTGCTATGACCCTTTAATTCAACAGTTGTCCTTAAGAAATCATCACATGAATTGTCATGCAGAAGAACAATCAAGATATGATAAGGTATTTATTAAAGAATAAAGTACAAAGTAGTTGGTTCTAGGCCACTAACTCCAACAGACTCCCACTTAGACTGGATCAAACTACTAACAAACTTTAACCTGCTAGCTCTCACATGATATTCATGCTTCTGCTGAGATAAGCCTTTAGTCATGGGGTCCACCACGTTCTCTTCTATGGACACTCTTCTCACTGCAACTTCACCCCTTTTATAGAAATACCCCAAGAGGTGATACTTCTGGAGTATGTGATTTGTCCGTTGATGTGACCTTGGTTATTTTGCAAGATCCACCGTTGCAGTATTATCACAATACAACGTGATAGGATCTTTACTACTATGCACCACATCAAGCTCCTGGAAAAAGTTTCGAATTAATATGGTTTCCTTGGCTGCATCAGAAGCCACTATATATTCGAACTTTGCTATAAAATTACTGAA